>OX453075.1:3246140-4583229 GCA_949699795.1 Spicauda simplicius | reverse complement strand
ATACTATTTATATGACGTCAACTATCGATAGTCTATCGATATTTTAGCAATAGTCGACTATCGATAGGCAACTCTACTAATAATCATTTGACTCACTTTATAAAAGTGACAGTGCGCGCAAAAACTCTAGATAAATCATGTATTCGCTTCTATTCGTTTGTTTGGTGAATATATAAATATTGTATTACAATCGATAAATACACACAAACACCGTTCACACGTTAACATCGCACGAACAAAGTGCGTCAAAGCAACGAGTGGGCTACGCATCCGCGTCTCCGCTCCGAGTACCTAAATGCTGCATCGCGTCACAGATGCACACGAAGCCGGTCGCGTGGTGCACGCGCGCGCCGCCGCGTTCAGTCGAGCACCTGCGACACGATCTTCTCCATGTCGTGGTCGATCTCGTCGGCGGTGGGCGGCGCGGGCGCGGGCTCGGCGGGCGCGGCGGGCGGCGCGGCGGGCAGCGTGAAGGGCTCGTCCAGCTCCTCCAGCCCCGCCGGCACCGGCAGCTTGCCGAGCTCCTCCTGCAGCTTCACGTAGTGCCGCTAGGGGAGGAAACCATCATACAATCGACTAAAAATGTATGTATGTTCTATTTTGTAAGCCGTAATAATATATATATGTACGTGCAACCGAAAATTGTATTATGCACAACTGTGATAATCATGGAGTACGATATCATTTTGTAGGAATCTAAGACATTAATTAACATTTACAGTAATCTTAACTATACCTTCGTAAACTTGAATGATACTTTTCATCAGATGATGATTTTTTACAAAGGAGTCTTCCATATATATCTATAGGCTGTCTAGACTCGTATGTGCGTTGCTTACACGATTATTAATAACGGCTTACCTTGAGCGCCATCAAATTGAGCTGTATGCTACGTTGCGTTCGTTCGTCGCCGCTCTGCCCTTCCAACTCCGTGATCCAATTCGCTACTGTTTGCATTATCTCATTACGTTTTATCCAGAAGTGCGTTTGAATCACCTGGAAATATTAAACATACACATGTATTTCTTTGTAATTGTTTATAAATCGAGGATTTATGTTAAATTATAACAGAATAATAATATTTACTCAATTCAGTTCAAGACTTTCGCGTTCATTTGCTTATTTATAATTATGCAATATAGGAAAATACCGACATACCCGAATTTGCCACTTAATGACAACTATTTATTTATAATTAGTACGAATGACTGACAACCAATTATACTAATATAATATAGATAAATTAAATAATTAGAATTAATTTGTTATTGTTGTCTAAAGTGTATCAAGAGGATGAGCGTGACCCAAGCACTTGTCGTGAATCTGAAACCTAAAAAAGGAAATTAACTCATAACATCAAACTCACCTCCTTGAAGCAGGGCTCTGGCGAGCGCAGATGGTCCAGCATGGCCCAGCGCACGCACGCCTGGTAGATGTTGGAGTTGTACTCGAGCGAGGCGCTGTTGCCCACGCGCGTGCCGCGCGACCGCTCGTAGCCCGGCTCGTTGAAGTACGGCTCCGGCACCAGGATGAGGGACTGGATTGACACCAGCACCTAAGAAACATCGACATTTATTATACAGGTAACATTATCATATTTTGCAGTTAATATTTATTTACATATGCTAAAATTAAAAGTGTTACACACACTTTTAATTTGGCTGGTTATTTATGTTCATGATATTTATTTATCTCCAGAGAATATCATTAAGGAATTTTGGTGTCTAGTTCGTGAACTAAGGTAACAACAGCAAGACACCTTTTAGACTACAATGTAAGTTACGGTTGATTACATATGACCATAGGCTGTGTCCACTTGTCATTAAGTGTCCCTTTCATTTTATTACTCCTCTAACAATAACACACTAACCTGCAGGAAACTAGACGTGTGCGCGTTCCACTTCTCCTCGGGGCGTCCGTGCCAGGTGTTGAGCACGGAGAGGCACACCTTGCCGTCGTTGTACAGGTTGGGGTTGAAGCGCACCGAGTGGCGGCCCGTCGTCTCCAGGTTGATCAGCATCGGCACCGCGGGGTACTCCGCCGGGAAGTACACGTCCAGGATGAAGCAGCCGTTCGCGTACGGCGTGTCCGACGGACCGGTTATTAACACCTGCAATGATGGAATTAAAGGTATTTTTTAAAATATATAGTGATAAATAAATAGTTTACTAGTTGACCCGGCGAACTTCGTTCCGCCTAAAAATCTAAATTAGCAGTGTTTCTCTGCTATATTATGTATGTTATTATACATAAAAACCTTCCTCTTGAATCACTATCTATTACAAAAAAAACTACATTTAAAATCCGTAGCCTATTTTTTAAGATCTAAACATAGAAGCGACTTTGTTTTATACTATGTAGTGATAAAGATTGCATAGAAATAAATTACGTTCGTGACGAATATTGGCCTAATATTCGATATCGGTTGGATATCGAATTGTTGGATATTCAGATTCTGTTGAATTATTATTACCTTCATGACGTTGAGTGCAAGTCAATTATGTATAGCAGAGCTGTTTGTAAGCGGCAGATTCAGTTTAATTTGTCTCTACTAACTCATTCGTAATTGCAACTTGTTTAAATGTTTTTTAGACATTACAATTACAACAAATCGTAGAATGATTATATTATGCTAACTTTTCTCAGCAGAAGGCACTGCAATCTTCTCTTGCTTCTATCTATACTAACTCTATGCGTATTGGTCAGAAAACGAATATTAATATATTACCTTCATGACGTCGAGACGGTCCGTGTCCGTGCGCACGAACACCGACGAGGAGTAGGAGAGCGGCAGCGAGGTGGCGAGCGTGGCGGCCTCCTGCGCGAGGCGCTTCATGCGCGCGGGGTGCGTGCGCTCGCCGGCCGCGCGCACCGTGCCCTCGAAGTGGTACGGCACCGTGAACCGGAACCCGCCGCCCTCGCCGCACTCCACTATCATCTCGAACGTCTCTGCGGGTACAATACAAGGTTAGTTTATTATTTTGTTTACGTGCTACGGATTTCTATGATTTCTCCGGCACGAATGTGATCATTTTACATGTAGTCATTTTGTTTCACTTGTTGTGTCTACGGTACTCAAATCGTGGGTACTTCATTGTTTCTTGAATATGTAAATCTTTAATAATCCGTAATATGGCCGTATGGTGTCGGTGTACAGTGTGGTTATCAGTTTTGATTAGCACCACTTACTCTCTCTTCCCGTGGATTTCGTAGGAGTGTAGGATAACATCCAAGACATGCGCAGCAGCGTCCTCACGTGATCAACACCCTCTACGGTCACCAACACACGGTCTAGTAGTAAAAGCCGCCATTAAGCAAGGCCTACGTCCAGTAGTGGACTACAATGCCGATGGATAATATGGATGGCAACCATATTTACGCGTTACATAATTCCGTGCAACTAACCGAATTGCATGGTCCGCATGAGCTCGATGTAGCGCGCCTCGCGGCCGGCGGGCCCCGCCGCGCGCGCTCTCGCGCCGCCGCCCGCCTCTGCCTCGCCCTCCGCCTGCCACATCAGCGCACTCGTCGCCTAAGAACACAACAAACACTATTGTTATGAAAATCTTTGATACTGAAAGTGATTATTATACATTTTAATTTCGTATGTTCGCGTGATAACGACACCAACAAAAAATAATTGCAATTTTATATAAAACACAAAAAAAACAAAGTATCTTGTACGGTGCATTTGCTGCAGTTACGTTTTGACGAACCGCCCACACACAATTTAACGATTTTAACTTACTTGTATGTCTGCTATTAGCGACGCTAAACCTTCGTCTTCTTCCGATAGTTCTGAATTACTTGATGAACTAAATCTTTGGCTATATGTCATTTTCCCGAAAATGTTCTTTTTACTCATTCTGAAAAATAAATAAAAAACAATCCGTTGTAACTTATATTTAATAAGTTAATAATTCGGGAAACACGCATTTTAACGTATTATTATGAACTTTAATGATTTGGAATTTTATACAAAACATGGTATAAAAGGGGTTTTAAAAAAGTGCGTGAAATTAACTAAACTTTACATAACCAGCATTAAGCTAAATCCTTCTCCTGATAGCTTGTGCTGCATCTGAGCAGAAGTTACCTCTATATCTCTTAATGATGATGACAATGACGAGGATCACAGTCGTCACTAACATCAAATTAATCTTGTTATGTTAGTAACACAATGACAGTGATTAATAATGACGATTGAGCCAAATTGATGATGACAGAGGCGGTGGTGGTAGTAGTGGTCCTCGTGGTGGTAGTGGTCGTGGTGGTACTGGTGGTCGTAGTGATCGTGGTAGTCGTAGTGATCGTAATGGTCGTCTTGGTAGCAGTAGTCATGGCGATGGTATTGGTAATTGCGATACCGGTGAGGACGACGTTACCTCAACTTAGTGGCGTAGGAGTTGGTGGTGCGGCTCATGGTGTGCAGCAGGCGCGGCAGCGGGCGCAGCGCGGGCGCCAGGCGCGGGCTGCGCAGCGCGTGCAGCGCGCGCGCGCACCGCAGCACGCACACGTACAGCGGGATGTGCCGCGACATGTCCAACACTGACGGACACACGTTGTATGGTTAGTCTTGGTAAACAAGTTTCAACGGATTCATATTTATATTTTATGTGACGTATATAATGTTTGTAAATTGACAACACAAACTACACATACACATTACTTCGAAAGTAAGATTATGTTACACGAAGAGTAATCTGCTTATAAGAACTAATTCCTTTTAAAATCATATAAAATTATAACCAAAATACAGTCTTGTTGTAGTAAAGAAGCATAAAATCCCTCAAAATAATTATACCCTTTTTAACTTATTAATAATTCTAAGTCTACTCATATCGAAAGAAAACGAGTGCACAGCCAAAATTAACAACACACCAGAGTCGTTGTTTATGCAGCCAAATCTATATCTACGAATTACTTATTGATAACGTACTCGAGTCGTCAGTGAAATACTCAACACCTAGGCCACACACCCATTTCACTACCCAAACTCCCAAGTTCACGTACCCGAGTCGTTCCTAAGGTACGAGCAGATGGCGGGCACGAGCGAGCTGGGCGCGACGAGGTCGACGAACTCCGCCGGCAGGTCGCGCGGCTCCGGCGCGGGCGGCGCGCCCGCCGGGCTCGCGCTCTCCTCGGGCGGCCAGCGCTCGCCCGGGTTCATGTACGACGCGAGCACCTGCCAACGTAAGCGAGCGACACTGTATTAGATTACTTAAATAAAAACAAGTGGACGAAAGTTGTCTAATGATACAAAATCAAAATATTTTTTGGAAAATGTTATGATAAAATAATTCAAAAAATACTGGTCGAATTTCACGACACCACAAATAGTGTATGACGCATGGATTCGATACCGTGGTATATATATATATATAGCCTTGAAGCCACGGCAATAACCTAGTGTTATTATATATAATATCGTCCATACTACCTAAAGTTAATATCGCGATATTGAGCAGTATTTTAATCATAACCCTACATACAACTTAATAATCATAAATATGTGTGACAGCAACCAACCCTGCTACCAAAAGAAAAATAAATCACAACTTTTTTTTTTGATATCGAGGGGAAACCTTCGAAAGGTACCCGGGCGCCGTGGGAGCAACGCCGAGTTATGTGGGAGTTTTACCTCGCTAAAATGTGCGGTGGCCATCCTCGGCTCTGTGTGGAGGACACCGGGATCTCCTCCAACGGACCACTGCCGGTGTCCTCCGAGCGCGATGCCCTCTTCGGGCTCTTCCCAGTGAGCCATTGTACTCAGTGCGCCTCCCTGGTGTTTACGATAATGTGGCCACACATGCCGTCGTCCTACACGGGGTCGCTAGGCAGGACGGTTCGAGCTCCCACTCTTACCGCCCGCAACCCCGGAAGTCCCTTTTAGTCGCCTCTTACGACAGGCAGGGGATACCGTAGCCCTATTCTGATCCCGGAACTACAGGGATAAAATCACAATATACTTGGGACATTTTAAAACAACAAATGCACATTCAAGCAATCTGATTGCATAATCACCTGGAGCAAGACAGTGACGTGCTCCTCCTCCAGCCGCTGCCGCACGAGCGCCTGCTCCACGTTCCACGACTGCTGCGTGGAGCCGGTGCCGAAGCCGGTGCCCTTCGCCCAGTACAGCTGGGACTTGTCCTCGCCCTTGCCGCCGTTTGAGATTTGGCTATTCTGTAAACGTTTAAATTTTTTTAAAGGTGGTAGAACCAGTGTTTAAAACAAATGTCATCACTTTCAATATTACGCGTTTTAAAATGGATTCAAAATGCTTCTTTTCATATAAGAGCGCTTTCACATTAGGTTGTAAGTAGCACGACCGCAGCGCGTCAGCCACGCGACTGCAGAGAATGCTTTCTTTTTACGACTACATCCGCGGGAATTATTTATGATTAGGGTGGCGCGCTGTACTTTTATAATAAAAATAATAAATACTGAATAATTATTTCAATAATAAGAAAGCATCCGTTGCAGTAGCGCGGCTGACGCTCTGCGGTCGCGTTACTGGCGACCTAGCTGCGACCGCGCTACTTGCGACCTAATGTGAAAGCGCTCTAAAAGTCAGTGTACTCACATCATTAGAGGTAGGCCGGTGGTGCGTGAAGACCGCGAGGCAGGCGAGCACCAGCCGCACGGCGCCCAGCTGCAGCAGCGCCCGGCGCAGCGCGCGCCCGTCGTCCGTGCCGCACGGCGCCGCCTCCAGCAGGCGCGCCACCACGCGGAACGGCAGCGTGCCCAGCGACCAGTTGCCGTTCGCCGCGGTGCCGCCGCTGCCGCTGTTGCCGTTGCCGTTTCCATTGCCGTTCCCGTTGCCGCTTACTACGATGCTCCCTGTTAATAATTTAACATTCGTAAATATGATCGGTGTCAATTTTTTTATAAAATCAAACATTGTATTAATCTGATTGAAGTAGCAACCGCGCATGCAGTGTAAGTGGTCACTGCCGCCAATGGACATCTGTAAACAACTGCTCATAGAACATATAGGTTCTATGTGAAGTTAATCACAGATGCATAACTCCCGAGGACTGTGATGGTCGCCTCATATAAAAGTGAACCAGCAACCATACCTTTCCATCGAAGCTCAAGAAATGTTCACGCTAAAAGTAGGTGTAGCGGTGGTACTTTCCCGGTCAAACTACACTGGTACTACACAACCTTCCTGATTAACTTGCAAGGTGGTAGGTAAATAACACATGTATGGTTCGATCGGGAGATCCATTGCCACACCTATTTATTACATGTATGATTCGACCGGGAGATCCATTGTCACACCTATTCCTAGCATAGCATAAATCAATTCTCAAGCGTTTCAGTGGAAAGGTGTGGTTGTGGGCTCACTTTTAAATGAGACGATTATGGTTGTCTTCGCGAGTAGCAACGCAATTGACTTTAAAGAAAATAAATACAACATGTCTTCCTCCATCCCCCCCTCCTCCCCCCATGTAACCAAGGTACCGTTTTGCTGCACCCGTTTCTCCCTCCCTGAACTTTTGCAAAAAATCCCCGTGGCCGTATTTTATTTAAATAAAGTTAGGGTAAGAAGGCGCCCTAATAAAGAACACGCATCCACTCACGTCCTTCCTCAATAAAGAACAACGTATCCACTCACGTCCTTCCTCATCGTGCGCGACGCCGAGCAGCAGCCGCAGCAGGTGCACCGCGCGCGCGCCCTCGTCCAGCAGCGCGGCCGCGTAGCCCGGCAGCTTTAGCAGCAGCGCGAGCGCGACCAGCGCGTGCGACGGCACGCCCGCCGCCACCGCGCCCTCCGCGCCGCCGCTGCTCGCGCCCGAGCCCGCGTTGCCGGCCGACGTCACGCCCAGCTCCACCACCTCCTGTGACAGCCGGCGTTATGTAGGACGCGAGACTGATTGTCGTTGCCGTTTTAAAGTATATACAGTTGTCAATACGAAGTAGCCGGCTTCGGTATTAATATAAAATTAAAATAGTAATTTATTTAAACTAGTTTTTAATTTAGCACCACAATTGCATTTGTCCACTCTAGGATTACGCTATGCCCACTCTAGGATTTTCCATATACCGTGGAGAGAGCACACATAATAACGATCGATAGACAAAGAGACATAGGATAGAAATGTAAGCCACGTCATTCAGATATCCAGTCTGACCGGATATCGATCCTAAAATTGGCAGATTCAAACAACGATTGCTCCGCCTCAAAACCTCAAATTGTTTCCAAACTACTATCAAAAATCCCAGAAACATACCTCGTATGGATCGTCGAGCTTGACCCAGTCGAGGTCGTGGTGCGCGTTGGCGGCGGGCGGCGGCGCGGGCGCGGCGTGCGGGCGCGGCAGGCGCGCCGCCACCAGCGCCAGCCCGCCGCACGCGCCGAACTCGCGCAGCACCGCGCCGCCGCCCGCGCCCGCTCCCGCCCCGCCCGCGCCGCTCACACCGCTCGCCTCGCCGCTAGTGCCGCCGGACCACGCCTCGCCTCCAGCACCTGAAAATTCACATCTTTCTTTAGTGATGTAACGAATATTCGCATGTTTTTTTGCATTCGCAATCGGAAAAAATTCTCGACCCAAAAAAAGGTTGCCAAATTTATATCATCCGGCACTCTGTACCAAGAATTGAAGAACAAAACAACATTCGCATTCGCGAATGTCGGCAATATTCGCATTCGCGAATTTCAAATGACATTCGTTACACCTTTTTTAGTTTGGATAGACCTTCCGTTATATCAATAAATTTCGTATTGCAGTTAATACGCAATTTCGTTTATAAAATATCTTCAATCCTAAAACGTGATCCTTTCACAGTAGTAAAATGTTTGTACATACGCCCACATATTATAAGCCCTCTTACGCACTAGCGGTTAACCGCTAACCGCATGAAAGGGCTTACACTTTTTCTGTGAACCTCGCAGCGCAAAATTTTTCATTTTGTTAAAATAATTTAAAATAGGTTATATATGGCGCGACATCGCGTATTTATGAAAATCACGTCGCCGAAAATAATTATTTTAGTAAGTTTAAAGATCGAAAATTGTTTGTTAATTAAATTAGCAATATTTAGTGATTTTTAGAATTGTATTGTCACCTCACCAAACATTGTTATAAAAAGGCGAGCGAACGCCGGTAGAAAGAGATTCTTGTTTAACCGTCGAAGCGATTGACCCTCCTAAACTGTGAATAAATCGAAGAAGTATACTCCTGTGATTTACTTGAAATCTTCAAGAATGGACAGTAAGACTCCTCGACCATCCTGATGTCACTCACTTCGTTATATATAATTTTAAACCTGTGTTATAGCGTAAATGATACAATAATATATGATAACAACTGACGACAGACAAGCTGGAATTTCATAATGACCACAGTCCAGTGGAATTTCGTAATGACCACATTCCAGGCTACTTGGTCGATATCAGTAAATTAATTAATCAAATTAAAAAAAAAAAATGACTTAATTGTAAATCATGCAAACATCACTCCATATAATATTTTCATAACTACAGTACTAATAAAAATTAAATAATAAAACTAACCTCCGTTTGTATTGAGATGTAAAATCAGAGTAAGGTGAGGACCAAACTCGTGCGGAGATGCTTCAGTCAGCTGGGCCAACGTTGTGTTCAGTGGTATATATCCTTCCAGTCCCGGTACTTTCACACGAATCCTCGTTAAATCTGTAACGATTGAAAATAGGAATTTCTAATATTAACGAAATATTTTGAAACGGCAGAAAGCAATGATGCTGATAAAATGTGATACCTGCGTGCATAAAAGATGAAAAAGCGTAAAAACATGTAGATGTAACATGGGGTGCGTTCCATTAGACGTTCACAAAGCGCACGCTCACGACCGCAGTTTTTCCCGTTCCATTAGCTTGTGAGCTTTACTGACGCTTCTGGAACGATCACTTCGACCCACCTTGTTAGATGGGTCGTGGTGAGCGTCGCGTGGGCGTAAGTCATGACGTCGTGAGTGACATTTTCACTAAGGCCACAACGACCGCGGTCGTCTTGTGGAACGACGTTTTGGGCGTTTGGGGCTTTGTGAGCGTCATCTAGAACGCGATCACAACAACGTATAGTTGTTTCAAGTCACACAATTCGTTTGGTGCACATTTTGTTGCAATATCTCCACGCGTATCCGAGCCTATGACACACCTACAAAGTGTAAATTCTTAATCTTTATCTGACATCACATACTATTCTGATGACTCTAAACGTCTAATATGATGATGCAGGCAGTGCGCATTTGACTAACCATAGTCGCTAATGAAGTTGATGTTGTCGATATGCCCCTTTGTCCCCTTGTCGTGACCCTGATGCTTGAGGGAATTCGTTCCTTCCTTCGCTGCCTTGTCGCTCGACTCGCTGGCGGCTGCGAGAAACACAATAAATCCAGGCTACCATCGGCTTCACGGAGCCGAGTCAAACACTGCGTTTTCAATGTCAAATTCATGGATTTGTTTTCAGCGCGAAAAATATACATTCGATGAGTTTTTTATTCAATTTCAAAATTAAATCTTTATTAAATAAAAGCTTCTAATGTATAATGTATGTATGACAGCCTTGTACTGCGCGTCTATAGCTTGGAACCGGTTAAATTGTTTCTGTACATCCCTTCTCTTTAAAATAGATAACACGAAAGAATGTTCCTATGTTTGCCTTTAGTTAACTGTTGTTTAATGTGGTCTCCGGCAACGACATGGCAAGGTCTCAACGCGACACCTGCCTTGACTAAGCTCACTCACCGTCATTACTGGTAGAGGCGGCAGCGGCATCGCTGCTGGCCTTGTTCTGCCGCTTCTTATTGGTCTGCTGCTTGAGCGAGGAGTTCTTCACGTCCTTGACGCGCTTGTCCTTGGACGCGCTGGCGGCGGCCAGCGACAGCTCCCAGGCCTCCGCCACCGTCACCAGCGCCGTGTCCGACGCGCTGCGCAGCACCGAAGCCGCGCCTAAGGGTCCGCCGAGGTACGCCTTCGAACTGTCCTCCAGTACTGGCACTGATACATAAATAAATCCGTTTAAATTGCCTTTTTACATTGTATTTATTTTAATGGTTGTTTTTTTTTACATATAACATAATAGCTGTTACCAACCAACAAGTAGCTTGCGTGGGGACACACTACTATTAAACTCATAACCACATTAGTTATAAACATCAATAAGCATCTATATAAAAATTGTATTTAAATTAATTGTATCATGTAATTTACAAATAACATAAATCAATATTCAATATAAATAAATATAAATGATTATATAATTAAATATAATAAATGCATATATTTAATTTTAATGTAATGTAATAGATTAATAATAGTAATGTGTTGTTTCTGTGACGGTTTCCTTAACGCCTGTCATGTTTAGTATAAAAAGGAGGATATTATCTTAATGTAATTCATTTCAACAGTTACAAGTGTAAGACAAGTGTAAGACGTTGCTCTGTCCGAAGGTATTTTGAAATTGTATAAGTGTGAAATAGTGAAAATATACCAGTGTTGTACATAATGTGTCGTTTATTTTGGCCATCCAATCCTACTTCTGTAACATAGCGTATGCAGTAGATAATATAATGCCACATATTAAACAAAAACTTGCTTACTAATGAATTAAGATATTTTTATGGTAAAATTCATGTAGTTACGTGAAATATTTTTACCAGTAAATAGTGTACCCGTGTACCCAAAAAGAAACTTTAAAGTCCATTACGACGGCTTCTAAAGAAATGTAAAGTGTAGCACTCACTCGGCGGTCGGTGGTCGGCGAGCAGCGCGCGCACGGTGGTCGCCAGCGGCAGCGTGAGCAGCGCGTGCGCGCGCGCCGCGGGGTGCGCCGGCGCGGCGGCGGGCGGCGCGCCGGCCCAGCGCAGCGCCACCGTGCCGCGCTCGCCCGACAGCACCAGCCGGAGGATCAGCGCGCGGGTGAAGCCCGTTATGCCCTCGCCGCCTGTACAGACAACGTACACGTTACTGATGTGCACACACGACACTGCTTACAGTATACAATACCTTTGTGAAGTAACGAGTGACACAGACATTGGGAAATTTTAAGTTTAATTATAAAGTCAATTACAATCGGTACTAGAACAACCGATAGGATACTCATAGCATGGTAAAGAGTATGCCATAGATAACAAACTATCCGTGTGCTAAATTTCAGTGAAATCACAGCAAAGTTACAAACCATACGTACATCTTTAGAAACTATCGCACACATTCTGTCAAACATAAATAAACTACAATTGCTTTAAGAAAGCTGTGAAACGTTCCAAGATTATAGTTAATTTGAATAAAAAAAATGGTTTCTTCTGCATTACTTTGTATGTAAGCACTAAAAACATAATTATACTTAAACAAGTATATATCTAATAAAAACATCTGTCAATCTCACCTGTACAATGCACATTCTCCAATATACCGTGCAAGGTGTGCGCAAACAGTTTCTGGTTGGCGGGGTGGCACACGGTGAGCTCTGCAAATAGCCTGATAGTCTCCTCCTCCAAGTGAGCGTACTGCGAGCCCTCCTCCCACGAGCTACATGGAATCGTACAAAAAACATTAAAATGCTTATATTTCTTATAATATAGAGTTTAATTAGCTGCAGTTGGATATAAACATCTTTGGGCAACCCAGGTAAAATTGAGATCTTACTTAAAGTCTACTTCAAATCCTGAATAGCTCTCATGAGTGTCTCTTACTTACCACGGTGTTCTGAGTACAACAAAACACCGCCTGATACTATCGGTATTAGGCATCGATAATTCACATAATTCTTCACGAATAAAGAAATATTTTTTTCTTCTCATTTTTCATAAAGAAATAATATTTCTTTAGAAAGAAAGAAAGAAAGAAAGAAAGAAAGAAAAGTTTATTCCAGCTAATAATAGTACTACATGCTATTGACATTAATTAACACATATAAAATATAAATAAATAACATACACTTATATCAAATTTTACTTACAACTAGGGGAATATAAAATACAAGGAAAAAGTAAATTAAATGGCAGCTGGAAATGGGCACACTCAACATATGTCGCAGAGAACTGCGAGCGTTGGTTTTCAGTGCGACCCAGTGGTTCGCGGAGTTCGGACGGTGTACAGTCTTAAATTTAATGCGGATTTTCTTTTTTTTTTTTGTTTTTACTTAATTCAAGTCATATAATAACAAAGTGGACTAATTAGCATTATTAACCTCTTAGAACAATAGTAAATATAATAATAATGAAGCATTACACTAGGAACATTAACTCGGAATGTGGCGATAATAAAAATTAGTATTGGTAAGTTTAATTCATTTATTTCAATATACCTTCTCTATGTAGTGATTGAGGTGTGAGTACATGTGTGCTTAATTATGTGACTGCGAGTGTGTTGGTGTGTGTGTGTTCGTCTGTGTGTGTATGTACGTATATATGTTCTTCTCATTTTTCATTCCACAGTTAATTCTCACATTAGTAAAAAATAAAGTCAGCCTAAAAAATGTGCTACACTGTTGACTAGGTGGCGTTATTCACTGTACAAACAATGTTCTATTGCACACTAGATGGCGCCGTTCCTTTTCCTGAATCACGCTAACGATGTTACCTCGTAGTTTCTATAAGTAGCACCGGATTCTTAAAGTACCTGCATGTAGGTTTCTTCACAAAAATATTTTTGCATCGCACAAAGATAAAAAACCTTTGTGCTTTAGAAAAAAATTGATTGATCACAAAACAATAGTAGACAATGAGTCAATGAGGAACATCAATGACTTGATTGTAGAGGTGATCTTTAATTAACGTAATCAGTTTCATTAACTGCTTACGAGCCCAATAATCGTATACTCAGTTTCGTGCATAAGAACGTAACGATTATCTTTCGTAAGCAGTTTCATAGAAAGTGACATAACGGCCGGCGTAGTCGTCAGCGTTTTAAATAACAGATTATAACTAGTAATAAGTAATCCACGAACGATTAAGCATAACAATAGCTTTATTGTAATACGTATTGATGTAGTTGTATGGTACTATCGGCAGATCTTTCTCTTCGCAAATGCTTATGCGAATTTGTATGTTTGAGTTTAAGTTTATTTTATGGTAGACTTTTTCGTATATATGTAAACTTTACAAATATTTTTTCGTAACTTTTGTTATATTAATATTTACAGTTTTTTTTTGTAAATGCAACTAAACTGTAAGTATTAGATATAGAAAAAAATATGTACATAAAATCAAATGAACTTTTAAATAAGCATAGATAAAGAATGAAGAGAAGTTGATTGGATTTTATAATATGTATTGTGTAACTGTTTCTTAATTAACGATGTAGCTAGTGTTAACATCATTGTTCATATTGTACCATAATACAAAAAATGTAATGTTATAATGTACAATTGAATCTAATGCTGTATACAAAAATAACTAGTTTCAAAAATAATCGGTTTCGAAACACGTTACGTGTATCCACGAAACTACGTATAACCGATTACACGCAAAAGGAGTTTCGACCCACGACTACACGATTGTTATTTGGTCCAGTAGCAAATAATTAGCTTACGATGAAAAGCATAAAAGATATACTATATTTCAGTACTCGCGAGTTAAAAAAAATTGTAATGTTTTTTCGAGTTTACGGTGAAAAATATCTTTATTCGCAGATGAAGTCTGTAAAATCTTGTTGATTCGGCACCTTCGGTTTGCGCGTCATCTTAAAATACTATTGAGCAAGCCCGGTCTCACGTATTCGGAGAGTATTCACGTATGAGCCAAATCCCCGCGAATCTCTTCATAACAAAACAAAATTAATATAGTTGAACAGTAGTTAAAATGCAATACGAAGTCCTCAAAAATTAAGTTACATACTACAATGTCCATATCATACCAGTGATGCGGTCTCGGATGGCACAGCATCGCGAGCAGCGGGCGCCAGAAGACGCGGCCGGCGGGCGCGCCCAGCCAGTCCTTGAGCCGCCGCTCCGCGCACGCCGCGCCGCACCACCGCACCGCGCTGCGGATCCACTTCATGTTCGCTACCTCTGCAAGTGTGGTGCAAACTGTTTTTATAATAAACTCTATTCAAATTATAACTGGCGGTTTGAAACGCAGTAGATTCCGGATTAAGGCCCGGACTCCACCAAAGCGGAGATGTTGGAAGCGGAGACTAGAGAAGATGTCTTTCAGCTAGGGTGTCTCAACCGAAACTGTGCAGTGTTGCGTATTGGCCCCGACTGAAGCATAGATGTATGTTAGCTGGAACGGATATATGAAACTAGCGGCGCCGCTCAATGAACGCCGCTCACAACTTTCTAGCTTGCATGGCACAGCATAACAGCACACATCTCCGCTTCCAGCGCCCTAGATGAATATTAGACGCACCTGTGACCGACTGTAGATAGAACCCCTGTTCTATATAAAGTTACTTCGTTTGCTACTTCAATATAGTAAAAAAAAGAAAATCTTTAGTATGGGGCTACGTCGGAAGTATTTATTTACTAATACTATTTTGCAAGATAAAATATTCAAAAATATTTTTACACCTACTGACCATCTTTATCTTGTCCCGTTCGGTCTACTGTTCGTTTCTTCACTTTTTGTTGAGCGTTTAGTTTTTGCTTAATGCTCTCCAGTTTTGCTTCGCTGTATTCTGCAAAGTTTAAATAATAATTTTAGTATTATGTCAGTACAAATTAATAGTAAATGTATATGTTAGAAAATTCTTACTAGTAATCAATGTTTTTTACGACAAATTACTATTTACTGTTATTACTGACGCAATGGTAATTTCTCCAAATACATTTAACAAAGTACTTTTGACACTAGGTATATTTAAATTTACTGAGGTTAATTTAAGCCTAAGAAGACTTTTCCTGGTCCACAACTATGCAGCATTTTTTAAATAAAAATTAAAATTTAAATCGACAAGTTTGAGTCTGAGTAAATTCCGACACATAAAATGCGTGCGTACTATGAGATTTATTTTCAAGAAACGCCTATATACGAGTAAATTTCAAGCTAATTCAACCAAATTATTAGCTAAGGCCCGGTCAGCAGCCGCGTGCTGCCGACAACGTCAAGTATAACATAATGCAGGCTGCACATTACCGGCGATGGCGACGACGAGCGCGGCCGGCAGCGGCGAGTGCAGCAGCCGCAGCGTGGCGGCGGGCGACATGGCGGCGCTGGCGAGCGTGGCGAGCTGCCAGCCGCGCACGCCGCGCGCCGCCCACCCGCGCGCGCCCACAGCCACGCCGGACACCTTCGTGTCGTCGGTGAGGCACTCCATGCTGCAATATAATAATGCGGTGAATAGTAAGCGACACTGTGGTGAAATTACCTCGCATCTCATCAAGCCGCCCCCATTTTAACACTTAAACTTATAATACCGCAACAAAAGGGCGTCGATACTTGTTAAAAGTATCGACGCCCTTTCGTTGCGGCATCATATGAAACAGGAAAAACTAAGCTGCACATTTAGAGCGAAGTTTCATTTACTTAAAACGCTACTAGAGTTAACGAATATAGTAAGGAAATCTACCGAAAATCAAATATAGTCATATTACATTTTTTATAATTGGACTTTATAGCGAATATCCCGATTGTTTTATAAAGATTTGGATTAATGTTAGTATAGCGTAGGAGTTGTTAAAAATATATATGTAACATACCTTTCGTCCAAATCCGTAGGAATCTCCATTTGCTCTAGTAATAATCTGAATAGCTGAGGTCGAATGTAGCACATCGAACATAAAACTGAAAAAAGGGAAGAAAGTATTAGACAAAGTAATAAAAAAGGTGAAAAAGAACGTAAAGTACAAAATCTTGAACTTACTTGCATCTAGAGCTTTTTTAAGTAGGCTGGCTTCTGGTACGTCCTTGACCCACGTGTAGACTAGTTCAAAGAGATCATCTGTCATAAGTTCCTCCAAGTTTTCCAGTGTCTTTTCTTCTTTTAGAGTCCACAACACCTGCGAATAATTTAAACAAACATTAGGCAAATTGAAGATGGTATAGTAATCATGAATAGAATTACTTATACAATAATCTAGTCTGGCATAAACAAAATTACGGTATTTTGTATCTTGGTTTATGCTAAGCCTTCCTCTTTAAGTTTTATGTTGTGAAATATTAAGAATCGCATAATATAAGCCTTCTTTTTACACTTAGTCTTGAACATAGAATATGACAAATTTTATGTATCATAATAAATACACGAATTGGACTTGGTTGATAGAGATCATAAGATTAATGAATCACAAGTACTTCTCAACGGTTAATTCACCGCAGTATCGTTGCGACCACCACGATCCACGCATCTGTTTTGAACTTTCGGCGGTGAAGCAAACAATGTAACAAACGAGAGTCAGTTACATTAAAATTACCACCACTACACTTATTTTTAGCGTAAAGCAGTTCTTAGGGTTGAGTGGAATATAATTATGTTTGCCGGCTCACTGGCAAATAATGCAGCGATCTTAGCTGTCGGGAGCAGCAATGCATCTGTGATTTCTATTCTATATGAAGTAGCTGTCTATGAACGACAGTGACCATTAGCAGATAACTATGGGCGGTTCCAGAAGACGCTCACAAAGCCCTAAACGACCAAAATGTCGTTCCACAAGACGACTGCGGTCGTTGTGGTCGCAGCGAATACGTCACTCATGACACAATGACGTCATGACTTACGCCCACGCGAATGTCACGACGACCCATCTAACATGGTGGGTCGAAGTGATCGTTCCACTAGAGATTATGTCAGTAACGTTCACAAGCTAGTGAAGGGGAAAAACTGCGGTCATGAGCGTGAACTTTGTGAATGTATAACGGAACGCACTCTATATGTTCGTTTGCTGTTTAAATCTACGTTAAAAATAAATATAAATGGACAGATAATACGTAGTACAGTGCTACATACCTCAGCGAGCGTGTGCAGCAACGCCGCGGAGGGCGTCTTCCGCTCGCGCAGCCAGCGCTCGGCGGCGGCGGGCAGCCAGCGCACGTACTCGTCCGCGCAGCCCGCCGCGCACCGGATGCACAGCGCGCGCACCGCCGCGCATAGCGCTCCAACGCCTCCCGCGCCCACGCCGCCGCCGACGCCCGTTTGGAAAGCTGTATGGAGCGGATTATAGTTTTTTATATATTTGACTGTTATTATTCTGTGGCAGGCCCTGTCATTTCTGTACTTTTATATGCTCCTTGACGGCAGTTGTTTATCATCACATCCATTTTGTTGTTTAATTTATAGAGATAATTATTTTCTATGAAAATAAAAAGCTATTCGATATTTAAAACCTGCAATATCAAGTCGTTTTGTAAGGTCTTATTTTAGCAGGTTTTGATAACGTTTTATGCGGATTCACATTCGATTTTATAGTGTTATTAAATATGAAGGCCAAAACTATATCAAATGTGCCCGTGAAATGCAAAATAATTTTTAAAATTGATGTTCAAAACAGTATCCATCGTATCTCTCCACATATAACGCAAGTGCAACACTAACCGTGCGCGTGCGCGTACACGTCCATATCGAGCAGCGCGGTGAGCACGGCGGGGCGCAGCGGCGGCGCGGCGGCGGCGGCGTTGAGCAGCGCGTGGTGCGCGTGCGGCGCGTGCTGCGCCAGCACCGCAGCGCACAGCGCGCGCACGCCGCCGCCGCTCAGCGCGCTCCAGCGGGACGCCTCGAGGCGCGCGCGCGAGCACGCCGCCACCACGCAAGCCCAGTTGTTGCTGCGGATTGTTCAATTTCATTTACTAAAACGTTAACTCTTAATACACTAACTTTAGCAACCTCATTTATATAGCAACTGAATAATAATTAAATTCTTTATCCCGCAAGACTATTACATAAAGTAATTTAGTAAACGGCTTTTCTTAATTCATTAATCTTGGATGTATAATCAGCGTGCAGATCTAGTCCGCATACATACAAATTGCATCATTATGTGTAACTGAAGCATACGTGTCGTGAAAAGTGCAAAGTTAATTTTACATAGGTTACATTAATAAGGGTCTACATGATGGGAATGAGGAGCGTTTCGCCATGGGTAACACAAAACAACAATTTTAATATATGAAAATATGAAAGTGTATAATACTAACTCATACGTGTCAAGAGTAGGTCGGTCCGGATGTGGTGGCGCGAAGGCCGGCGCGACGAGTAGCTTCAGCTGTAGCAGGCCCATGTTCGGAGAATCACGTGGTTTGTAGAGACGCAGTTGCACTGTGGTGCACACGACGGGGCGCGTGACGGCCAGACGGATGAAGGTCATGCCGGCTGTGTGCTGCGGTGGACCTAATGGGGCCAGTGTGCCACCACAACCTGCTTCTACGCCGACTGCGCCCGGGCAAGCTGCGTATACAAATATCATCAATAGTATTTAAATCTACCGTTAGCTAATAAATACGTTTAATGTTTATTAAATAAAACTGACAAGTTACGATATTAATTTGAACATTTGGATGTGAGATATATTATCTATACATCTCAAGAATTACATATTCGTACCCAAATGACATTTAATATTGATTTTAATACTATGGGCATATAGGTATGATGTACTTTAATACAATTTCGATTTAAGGAGTCAATCAATTTAGCCTTAACATAGGGATTCGGTCGATGGTATTTCCATACATCTCTTAATATCGCATTGGGCTATTTAGCCGAATAAAAGAAGTACAACTAAACAAAAAAATACATCTGTGAATCCAATTAAAAATAGTCAAATTGAGAACCTCCTCTGTATTAGCAGTGAATAAAAAGCATATACTGACTCGCGAGACTGGTGAGATGCGGCTGCAGGTGCACCTCGTGCAGCCGCGCCGCGTACGGCAGCGTGAGCGTGAGCGCCAGCGACGCGTCGTCCGCGCTGTAGAAGTGGTAGGACCAGGCGGCCGCGCGCACGCGCCGCGCCGCGCACGGCCCGGCGCCGCCCGCGCCGCCGAGCAGCACGTCCGCGGCCTGCGCGGTCGGGTTGCCGCAGGACACCGTGCCTGTGGACGGGTGTCGTGTCAATGCTGATTTTTAGGGTTCCGTATACAAAAGTAAGTAAAATTATTTATCGAAGTAACTAAATGGTAAACTTATAAGTTTTTGTTACGTCCACGCCCGATATTATGATTTCTCAGTAAGTGAATTATGTAATTCTTTATGAGAAATAAAGTTCTTCTTAAACCATAAAAGATAAACAGGACCCTTTTACTAAGACTCCGCTGTCTGTCCGTCCATCTATCTATCACAAGGCTATTTCTCATGTACAATGATAGCTGGACTGTTGAAATTTTAACAGATGATTTATTATTGTTGTCGCTATAACAATGAATAACTAACTAAACTAAAATCTAAAAACAGAATAAAATGAATATTTAAGGGACTTCTCAATGTTGGGAAAGTATATAAAACAATAAATTATCCCTAATTAGCATTTTATCAATCTATTGCAATTGAATTCTCACGCGGTATCACACTCATAGTAATCATAATCACGATAGCTATAGCAACGCCGGGTGAAGACGAAGTGTAATGTAAAATATTCAACTTACATAACGGAGCAATGTTGACCAATCCATTAGTGGTTTCAATGACAAGAGGTTGCGACTTCTTGTTGTTGGAGGACGCCGCCGTGGACAGGTTGATCAGTTGTGGAGGTAATTTCAGGTGGTTCATCAGAGAGGAGACCAAGCCTTGACTACCGCTGGGACCAGCCTGTATTACGAACAAATAAGCTATAAATATGAGAACATCGTGTGCGAACAGTTCTTCATTGGGCTAGTAGGGAAATTATCATGGCACACTATGTGTTCTTAATAGTATTGACAGAGAGGCGACTATCGTTGGCAGGGGTTGGGATGGAACTTAAAAATGTGTGTGTTTCTAATAGCGGTTTAATGTGGACTGGTGAAATAAACAGAGATGCAAAACACTATGCAATAATATGAATGAATGCATATACTAATACATTTACACAACACTATGATATATAAATAATAATAAGATAAACATCCGTTAAAGCTGTCTAGCTTTATGTCTTAGTGCGCAAAGAAAATTATTTTAATAAGCAAAAAATACAAATGTTTTTTTTATCCTTAAAATGTTAATATAGAAAAATACACAGCAATTTCCCGTGAAAAGAAAGAGTGTAGTTGCCGGCTTACTTTCATATGAATCGATCGCTACAGCCCTCGGGACAAACGACGCGTCTGTGACGGACTTCACATATAATCATTTTTCTGTATGAAGTTGGTTACGGATGTCTATAGACTGCAGTAACCAATTAGCATCGGGTGGACAGCATGCTCGTTTGCTACTTGGATTTTGTAAAAAAAATAATGTGTAACCCCCCTTACCTGGTGGCACGCGGTAAGCTTCTCAATGGCCAGTTCAAGGCCACCAGCGTCTATGAACGCCTGGAGCGCTTCGGGCTTCTCCAATAGCCTGATGATGAGCAGTTGCATAGCTTGCGATAGATTCACTACTTCATCTTTTCCTGTTCAATTTAATAAAATATCGATGTCAAATTACATTTTGGTCTTCACGAGCAAAGAATAATATAACAGTAATATTAAGTACGTCAGATTGAAAGGAGTGGATACATTCTATCTATATTTGCACTATAAAAGATGACATGTGAAACTTTTTTGAGACAGCATTTATCATAAATGATACATATGACAGCCTAGACAACATATTTTTACAATTTCTATAACCTTAAACTTAATCCAACGAATACATCAAATATGTCAATGCACTTACGTAGGAATTCAATGAGGCTGGGCACCATGAGAGCGGGGTTGGACGCCACGCTGGGCATCTGCGCGACCAGCCAGAACACCTCCTCCTTCACCGACGAGTACTCCGCTGGGGGCTCTGCTCCCATTCCTGTGAATTAGGAGATTAATTTAAACGATTGGCGATTTGACGATTTAGCTGCGCCAATCAACGTGTTGATACGCGGATGGTTCTAGGTTCGTACCCAGGCCAAAAAGGTTTTAAAGGTGATAGAACCAGTGTAGTTCGACCGGGGAAGTACCACCGCCACACCTATTTCTAGCGTGAAGCGTTTCTTGCGTTTTGATGGAAAAGTGTGGTTGCCGGCACACTTATATATGAGGCGACCATCATAGCCCTCGGGAGTAACAACGCATCTGTGATTGACTTCAGATAGAACTCATGTTCTATTTGAAGTTGTTTACAGATGTCCATGGGCGGCAGCGACCATTTACCATCAGCTAGATTGCATAGTCGTTTGCTACTATGATCAGATAAAAAGAGAGATAAATAATGATGGAGTTAGAATTACGTTTGTTTTTATACTCATTTTTGTCAGTGGCACCATCTTTACAGATTAATCCAGCACATTACTAGATTGTTAATAATTATTTTTTTTTGTAAGGAAACTGTAGTAACTCTACAGTTTCCTTACAAAGTACAGTTACTTACAAAGTTTCTTTACAATGTAAAGTAAAGAATAATACATACCAGAATTTAATAGTAACGTATTCATTCCATCGCATAAGGATAAAGTCTTGTAGAACTTCTGCATAACCCCTGATTGTTGGAGCACTGAAAGAGATAACATTGACATTATGTAAATATAATTTATGCTAACTAAACGCAGTATACATTTTTTACAGCTCTGAAGATTGTTGAAGTGCATATACAAATGATAAGTTTTAGATTAAATACAAGTAAATCATAGATTGTAAGTGACAATGATTGCTGTAATCCATTAAAATGCTGAGATGTCGTAATAGGAGTAATGGGTAAGTTGAAGGTTGGTAGAACAGTTTGTAAAACACACTTTCTACACCCATAGCCATGACCCCACCAAAAATAAAGGTGACATGATTTTTATCCTGTAAAAATAACTTCAAACCTCATTTCCTAGAAATGCTATTATATAAATATTATATTAAAAAATAAGGCGTGAAAAATTGTCCCATACGAACATACCCGTATCAGCCAGCGTGGGCGGTCGCGGGGCTTGCTGCTTGCGCTCGTCCTCCACATTGGTGGCGTCCGCGTCTCCCTGGTCCTGCTGCTGCGCCTTGCTCTCGTCGGTCTGCGCGGCGGGCGGCGGGCTGCCGGGCGCGCCGCCCGCGGGGCTCGCCACCGACGACGTCGGGGGACTCGTCGTCGACTGGGACGCTGACGGGGGACTCGAGCAGGATGTCGACGGTGGACTGCCGGCCTGCCATGGATGTAATTTTAATTTAAGCTTTTCATCATAATTTGTGATTTGAAATTGCTTTAGACTTTGTTTACTTAATTCTAAATCACTGCAGGACATCTGTTCTTGGCGTGGAAAGAGTTTAAGTTGTAATATCGCATCGCATCGCATCGCATCAACTGGGCACGGGTCTTCTCCCAGAATGAGAGAGTTTAGGCCATAGTCCACCGCGATGGCCAAGTACGAATTGGTGGACTTCACACACCTCCGAGAACTTTTTATTTTATTTTAAGAACTCTCGGGTGTTTAGGTTTCCTCACGATGTTTTCCTTCGCCCAAAAACAATGATCATTAATTTCTAATACGCACATAAATCATTGGTGCGTGCCTGGGTTTGAACCTCGGACCTCCCGATCGAGAGGGCAAGTTTCAACCATTAGGCTATCACTGCTCTATTAGGCTATCACTGCTCTAGTTGTAATATACTAAAATACAATGACGACAGTTACTTAGTGACGAAAACAATTAACGAATGCATATAAGAGACTCGTGTTTTTTCAATCAAGAAAATCCCATGTTTTACTATGAATGTGAAAACATACGTTAGGACTTAAATATGTTCATTTGAAATAAGGTTACCATTTATTTGGCAATATCGAAATGTTTTCTGTTCTTCTGTTTGTTTTCTGTGTTTGTATTTATTTTTCACCAGTTCTCCATGTCTCTCCCTAGGTATGCTTAGATCTTTAAAACTACGCTACGGATTTTAATGCAGTTTTTTTTAATAGATAGAGTGATTCAAGAGGAAGATTTTTATGTATATTATATTATTGACTTTTAGTCGTAACGAAGTTCTCCAGGTCAACTAGTGAAGTATACATACCGAGGAGGACGTGCCCTGCGAGCCGTTCCCGGGCAGCGGCACGGCCATCAGCTTCCTGCAGTAGTGCAGCAGCTGCGCGAGCACGGCGCGGCGCAGCGGCGCGCGTCGCCCGCCGCCCGTCAGCACGTCCGCGATCAGCCCCGACAGCCGCGTGTCGCCGCCGATCTCCGAGCGCGCGCCGGACCCGCTGCGCACCCAGCACGCGCTCGCTGTCGCTGCAAGCGTCGATACGAAACGTTGATAAGTTGCTACAAACGGGACTGTACGAAAGTAGTAGTAAACACACGACTTAATAGTAATTTCTATTTGTCATTCATTTGGTTCACGTAATACATATTGGTTGTAGTTTTTAGAGACTTTAGCAAATGGAAAACTTTGCAGCCCACTCGAATTAAGCGATTTCGATTTAGTTATCCTTAAGTTAGTCTTTTCAGCATGTGTGGCAGTGGATATTAAAGAATTTAAAAAGTACCGTGTCAAATTTCTGTTGTCTTTTAAGCACAATGTTTACGAGTTATTATCATAGTTACATTTCTTTATTTCGCAAAACATATTAAATCTTAATTACCATATATATAGCGCAAAAATTTACCCATCAAAGTCAGTATTCAACGCGATTATTTTTCAAGTAACCATTAAAAAAATTCAACGAATATAATCCACTAATAGAAATATCTAAGCAAATCATAAGCACGACTCACCAACAGCATCAATAAGCGGCAGCCCGTGAAACAGGTGCTTGGGCGAGAGCGCCGGCAGCAGCGAGTGAGCCGCGCGCAGCAGCGTGGCGTGCAGGTCCATCGCGGAGCTGACGTGCGAGTGCGCCCACGGCGAGCGCCACAGCAGGGAGAGCGCGCGCAGGGAGGTGAGCGCGCCGGCCGCGCCGCGCGCCATCACCACGCGCGAGAGGACCGACTGCAGGGCCGCGGTCGCGCCCGCGCCGCCGCCGATGCTGCCGCCGCCCTGGTACTAAAAGAAAACGTGACATGGGTTGAAAACTTGAAACATATTCTGCCATGTGTTTAGTCTCATACCTAATGTACAACTGAAAGCGCGACAGATGATATCGTAGAATAGAGTACGGTATAAAAACATTATTTGCAACAGTACGTTGTAAGTAAGTACAAACATATACACATGTGGTTGCCGGCACATTTTAATATAAGACGACCATCATAGTCCTCGGAAGTAGCAACGTATCTGTGATTGACTTCAGATAGAACCCATGTTCTTTAGTTCTGGTGGACTGCATGCTTGTTTGCTACTTCAGTCAGATAAAAGTATGTAGTTCAATAAGAGAGACGCCACCGCAACACCTCTGTCTAGCGTGTAACAGTTCTTGTTTCAGTGAAGGGCTGTAGTTAATGGCTTACTTGTATATAAGGCAACCATCTTAGTCATCAGTAGTAGCAAGGCATCTGTGATTAACTTCCGATAGAACCCTTGTTCTTTATGATTTTATTTAAATAGTCCATGGTTGGCAGTGATTGCTTAGTTTAGAACCAGGTGGACTGGATGCGCTACATCGACATTCTACACATATTTACGAAGTATCACGAATCAGTTTTATTCATTTGAATGCACAAGTGATTAGTTGGTAATGTTATTTATAACAATTGAATGTTTAATAATATATTTAAATATTAATCTTTTCAAAAATAATTACTAAAACCATTTTAACTTATACAACCCCATATTAGACATTCCTATAGACTTACGAGATAGGGCTCAGAGTTAACAACAGAACCGTCCGTGTTAACGTCAATGGCGACGAACTTCACCAGTGCCGTCACAAAGTGTTCGCACTCAAGAATGACGCGCCCCATTGTCTGGGTACTGCCTTCCGTCTGCAAACAAAACGCAAAAATTATTGAACATGTCACCACATAGTATAAAACAAAGTCTAATATAGTATGCTAAGATGTTTAAAACTACGCTACGGATTTTAATGCTTTTTTTTAAAGTTAAAGTGATTCAAGAGCAACGTTTTTAGGTATAATGTATAATACATGTCTAACATAGTAGAATACTGAAAATTTTAGATTTTTTACTTTTAGGCAGAACAAATTTCGCCGGGTCAACTAGTTCTAAATAAAAAAAATCAATTTACATTTAAGGCACATACATAATTAAACATATAAATGCACTTACCATAAGTGGTAAACTGGCGATCCAAGCCAACGCCTGCATAGATAGCACCCAGCACCTCAACGTGATGTTGTCCAAACTAAAAGGTGATAATAAAAAGGTTACAATACATCAAGTTATTTACATTAGACCTTATACATTTTGTATACATGGCATGGTGTATGTATGGGCGGCAGCGTTGCCAGTTTTTTTTTATTAAATCGGGATTTAGAAACTTTTTGAGTGAAAAAAGCAGGATTTCATAGTCAAAAGCCGGACAGCAGTCCTCGCGGTACAAAGGGTGTCGCGCCTTACAGACACACGGACAATAATACTTAGTTTGCTCCTTGGAGTAGATTATGCGACTGTACCGTACGACCACGGCGTAGATTAGGCGACCCTTTTTTGGGCGACTAACTGCCGTTCTACTTATAGTTTCAGTTAGCGACCTTTTTTTTGCAAAAGTCCAGTCCTTCCCGAAAAACGAAACCGAGCCTTTCCCGCGAGGGACATTTAATTTTGGCTACAAAATCGGGACGTCCCTCCAAAATCAGGACGTCTGACAACCGTGGTGAACGGTGTGTACGATTTAGAAGTGTACGTGGTATATAAGAGAGGATACGTACTGCGAGAGCGAATGTAGCAACGCGAACACGGTGTCGGAGGCGAGACGCACGCGCGGCGCGTCGGCGGGCACGGCCAGCGACCACGAGCCGCCGCTGCCCCACGCAGACCCGTTCAGCGTCAGCCACAGCGACACCACGTTCTCCATAAACGTACAGTCCAGCTGCAGACAAGAGCAACCGTTCAAAACGTTATTCAAAGTATTTATTAAATTTATTAAACAGAGTCAAATGTTTTAATTAATGTACTAGTAAATTATTTTTTAATCATTTTAAATAAGGCCTATTAAGTCTGAATCTACACAACTACATTGAATAAAGTTGAAAACAAAACTGTACCTGGTTTTTGAATTCAAGCGCTAGATGCCTGAACACGTCGTAGAGCGTGTGCGCGAGAGGCGGGGGCGGGCGCGCCACCGAGCACACCTGCTGGCCGTGCGGGCAGGTGTGTCGCACGTGCTTGCACGGCCGGAACAGGTGTCCGCACGGGGCCACGCTGCCGATGGGGCCTTGCGGGGCGGGCGGGCGCGGGGGCCCGCGGGGGGCGGGCGGCGCGGGCGCGGGCGGCGGCGGGCACTCGGCCGCGGCGCGCAGGTGACCGCGCAGGTTCTGCGCGCGCAGGGCCAGCGGCAGCGCGGCGCCGGTGTTGACGAGCACGCGCCGCGCCGCCGCCTCGCTGGCCGCCGCCGCGCCGCTCTCCAGCCGCGCGTCCACGCAACACGATATGTTGCTGCGGGACATACAGAGGACACCGTCACATTGACTTCATAATTTTATAAAAAAACTACGATTGGCGTGATTATTACACTAATACTATTAAATTCCTTTTGAAGTCCTAAACGATCTACTAAATAAGGAATTAAAGCATGTTTGTTAAACTCACCAAACATCACTTCTTAAGTAGGCATGAAATTAAGGTATTAAAATTAATTAAACATTTTGATTGATAACAGATCTTTAATAGTAAACAAAAGAATCGTAAGCATTAAGATATCTGTACTTATATAAAGTTTATTTATTTTAAATCGAACGTCTTTATGATTTTATCACAAATATAATAAGAAAAGCTCACCCTTGTCCAGTATTGTTGTCCGAATGCGTAACTGGTCTTGATTTGGACAGTTTTTTTAAGGAATCAAGGAAGTGTTGTTCTACTTTCTCCTCCGGCTCAGAGTCGTCCGACTCGGCTACGTTGCCCAAGTGGAAGTCAACATCCTTCATTGCATCTGAGAAGATAAATAAAATCGTTCAGAATATTTTATGTAGGAGAAACCAACTACAATAAACACATTAAATAGGTTATGATTACTTTTAACAGTTCAAACAAAGGCTCCAAGCTCACAACACTTCTTTTTCTTTAAGAGGAAAATAAATAATGTCAGATCTTAATATTACATCAGAATGTGCAGTATATTTACAAAGTTAATAAAAAAAATATGACCAAAATAAATTGTTTGCTGGGCGAAAACATAGTGGTCTAATTGCCGACATCAATATTATATCAATGTTGTTAGTTTTATTAAAATAAATGGTGTATGAAGCGAACTCATAGTGACGACTAACAAAAACACAAACATTTTAATCACCTAAGCACCACACTTCTTGACCAAAGCTGAACATACATATTGTGCAAATAGTACGCTAATTTGAAAGCATGAATGTGTAGTTTCGATGAGTGTTAGGTCCTATTTTTTTATGTGATATAAATGCCTTAAGCAAAAGAACTTATAGTCTGCAAGTAATTGTAGTATCGATTGTATTTTGCATATTTACAACCCTACGCTTATGTAACTCACATACGATTCATTAGCAGATTCCTCTAAGGAAAGCAGTTATATTTATCTCGAATGTATATATGTATTTTTAATCTTCGTCATAATATCGTCTAGCAGTAAAATTATGATATAGCAACACAAGCATACAGACAAACGACTATGTATATATTAAGATGTGGTGTGATAGTGTTCGCTATTTTACATTTACTGTGTTACTGTGTTAGTTTATACACTAAACGGTGATGAGTGAAAGCCAATAAGTGTGTCTTGAACGTGATCTTACTTGCTGTTAAGTTTGAGGCTGGTGCGTTTATTTTAGGCTTGGTGGAGTTGCTACTCTGCGCCAGGCCAAAACTATCTGCTAACACATCTGTAATGACAACACTTTAGTTACTCGGGTCAAGTTCCTGTACATAATTACGTTTGTCTGTACTTGCTAGGTATTGGGAAATCATGTTAAGTGATGTGAGTAGTTCTCAAATTTTCTAATGTTCTAAAGTTGCAATAAAAACATCCGCTAAAATCACCAAAAAAACTATAAATGAATACTATATTATGGTATACTGCTAAACCGACAAGATATTAATAAGATTTTTTGAGTGGGGAGTTATATATTTTTTTGCATATCTATTAAATTTAATTATAATGAACTTCGATGTTGTATAGTTTGTATGGGAAAGAAAATAATTGTGTTAAATAATTTATTACACATCTCAAAAATTAAAAAAAAAATGAAATGTCTAAGTACATTATAAAATATTTCTTTAATTTAAGATTTAAGTGTCCATCTGCATAAGAGGTTCCGAACAGTTTCAGTACGTCGATTTGTGGTCATCCTATTAGTTGAAAGTCTCGATATGGCCATAAGTACGTAGTAGTAAAATTATGTTTCCTTCCTTAAAGTAAATATTTGAATTGACTCCAGTGTTTCGACAATATTTTATACGAGTTTTTTAAGTGGGTTCTGTTAAATAAAACTAAATACGCTTCATCAATTTCTTATCTACACTAGACCATATTGGACACAGTTTCATAACACAGTGGCAAGAGAGGAAAGGGGGTAGTAAAAAATATGGATATACATATTTTTAGTATTTAGTGCCCCAAAATACAAGTAAAAAAAAACCAGCCTAAGTGAGTACTGTGAACATGTAAACCAATATAACCATCAGCTGAATAAGTAAAGCAAGTTACCAGCGACGGTCCCCTTGGCCCTTGGCGAGGCCTTGCTGACGGTGGGCTCGTCGTGCGCCACGCGGATGACGCGCGACGTGCCCGGCGCGCCCCACTCCTCGCTCGCCGCCGCCGCCTCGCCGTGCTCGTACTCCACCAGGTCCTGGAGGAGAGTTGTAATTTGTAGTAGCTGATATATGGTATTGCGTACCATGTTGGAAAAAAGGGAATATTATATTTTTATTGTTGTAAAATACTAAAGAGAAATGTTTCTTTTATATTTAAAATAAGAATTTGAAATTCAACATTTTAGTCTATTCCTTAAATGTGTATAATGCAACAGTTCGCCAGTAAACGAAAGGTTTTTAGATTTTTAGTGTATAATGTTTATACGATATTACGATTCTTAACGCATGGTAGCCGTTAAATATATATATATAGTCAAGAAGTTTAAAACTTTTCGGTTTAATTAAATTTAATTTCAAAAATAGCATATTAATTTTTTTACACAAAATAATGTTTTACTCAGTTGCAATAGCTATTATTTATTTACATATACAAGTGGATATAACCGATCATCTGTAATTTTATAACTGCCCATTAGATAATACAAAATGTATATTTTTTATTTTTAGTTCATTATAATTTTATTTAATTTCATAAATTAGGAAGATAAACTTACGTTAGTATTACATATAATAATATAAGAGATACTTTACTTTAATTTTTAAAAAATAAATGATTTGGGACATACATACAGTGCATTTTATTTTTACTCGGGAAACGTGCAAAGTAAACCTTACCTGTAGCAGCGTGGTGACCGCGTGTCGCGGCCAGGGCGGCAGCGTGACCGCCAGGCGCGCCAGGCCCAGAATGGTGGAGGGCTCCAGCAGCGCTGAACCACCCCACATCGCGCACAGACGCCCGATAACCTGTATCAGGAACGTATTTACAAAGTTGTCATTGGCCAAATGATCATAATACGGAATAGCCATCGCGCCAAGAGAAAAAAAAAACATGCGTGCGTACAAAGTACACATGTCAGAAGTGAAACTTCTTTGGCGAACTAATTTATAAATCTTGTTTATATTTATACAAATCTAAAACTTTAAATTTCCAAGATTAAGAGGAAGGGAAAAAGGCGTGATACGACGTTCGCTCTGTCTCACTTTTTCTCTCAATCTTTCTCACTCGCTTGCTCCCTACTCTCACTCCACGGCTAGTTGCTCATGCTACGTTCGCCCTGTCTTACTCTCTCTCAATCGGTCTCGATCACTCTCTCTCTCTTTTCCGACACTTCCGTTGCATACCGGCGTGACGTTTCATCTGTAAAAATTTTACCCTCATGCGCCTAAAGAAGTTTCACTTCAATAACATGTTTACAATTATTATGTATGGTACACAACACGTACAATGGACAGTGCTGCGTCAGCACAAGCGTGGTCCTAGCGCGAGCGCGCCGCCCGAGCAGTTCGCATAGTCGACTCGTAGAGTACAAACTCCCCAAAATTAATTATATATCTCAAAATTAAATTTAACTAACAAAAATTTGCATTTTTTTTATTTGTGCGGTTTTCGGACTGTACATCTTGGTCTTTCGAGCCGGATTATGTTTGTACAGGCGATTTAGATAGCGGTAAAATGACTTTTACAGAGATTTATGGTGCCATAACATCACTTTTATACTACACGAGCACTTAACGATAACTAAAAACAATTATGAGATCGCACAACCGCATTGACAGCTGTCTGACCATAGAATCCCCACTCAACCGCTCATGCTAGTTTATATTTTATACTCGTAGTGTACCCTCTTTTTATTGTCGTATGATCATATTGCCAGATTGTTAATGACGTCATTATTTGTCCTCTGGTTAATTTAGATCACACGGGACAGTGGATTTTGTATCATTGAACCCGTTTAATTCATGCAGTTTTCCAATTCGGTTTAAAATATGGAAGTATTTTACCAGGTGGTAGAACCAGTGTATTACCAGGGAGGTACCAACGCCACACCGTGAGGCCATCATCTTAGTCCTCAGGGGTAACAACGCATCTGTGATCGACTTCAGATTGAACCCTTGATCTGTATGAAATTGCTTACGAGATAAGATGTCTATGGGCGGCAGGAACAACTTTCTAGTTTGTTAATTCATTCATATATAAATAAGTTGTCATATTTACAGATGACTTGAGTCCGCTTTCCTGCATAGAAATAAAGGGGGAGGGGACGTACCTTGGCAGCGAGCAGCATGTCGTCCTGCGGCACCGCGCCGTCCATGCTGAGCAGGTGCGCGGCGAGCGCGTGCGCCAGCTGCGACGCGAGCAGCGACGACACGAGCCGCGCGCCGCCCTCGCTGGCCGCCTCGCTGCGCGCCGCCGCCCGCTTGCCCACCATCGCCATGCGAGTCTTCAGGTTGAAACGCATGCGCTGCGCATGCGCACACGTTGCCATTAGTCGTGTACGTTAGTGATAGTTAGGTAGTGAATGTGTTGCGGGCTTCAATATTTTTGTGTTTTTACTTATATTGAAATTTATATAACTCGTCTATCCAATTTTATTGAAATAATCCCTTGCAAAAATCTAATTAGCAACGAAATAATTACTACATCAAAGAAAACTTCAACAGGAAGTTGTATAATGCTATTAATTAATTAGTATAAACTCGCCAACGATACAAGAATAACGGCATTTTAATACATATGCATTTTATATTTTATTTTGTGATATTTTATGATTAATAATACATACTAGAATCGTATACATATGGCCACGTTAATCGTATGCCCTTGTTGAAGTCTCTTATCAGAATGGCGCCCTCTGAAATCTGACATGGTCATGATGTCATCCCCACCTCACATATCCTCTTATTACAAGTCAAATGAGAGACTAATCATTTATTGCATTATTTTAAAAATATAAAGTACGGATGTCAAAATCAATAAAATGCTTTATGAACATTAGATTTTTCAGTTAAACCAGAAGTTCCAATACTTTTGATCAACCATGTATCACATAATTTTGTTTATTTATAATAATAAGCAATATAGTTTAAAAAACTTGGGTCATAAAAGACAATGTTGTTTACGACTACGAGCAATGAGTAATTCAAAGTTTGATTTTCGTGCACCACATCTAACGCTAAGAAGCACTAGTTTAAAAAAAAACGATTTTAACGTATATACGTTAATCTCCAGTCCAAAACGAAATGCAAGCAAACCTGTTGTTCCTCCATGGAGACCTGGACGCCCCGCCGCGCGGCGTCCAGCTCCTGCATCTGGTGCAGCAGCTTCTTGTGCAGCTTGCGGCGGTGCAGCTTGCACTCGGTGGTGCGCGGGGACACCGCGCCCGACTCCGACGAGCTTACGCCCGCGCGACCGCCCACTACCCAGTCCCATCTGAGCAGAAGAAAGTAGGATCATATTAAATCAAGTAATAATAATATCGCTAGGTAAAACATATCATTAATACCTTATTTCCATTTGTAGAAGAAATAAGGCTAGACGGCCTAACAGCCAATCTACATCTCACGTCAATCAAATTCACCTTGCCTTAAAGCCATAGACATGTTCGTATGCTCTTTTTATTATTATAAAAAGAGCATCTGCTAAACACTGTCCATGAAGGATCTGATATCTTTGTTGCGTCCCTGCAGATAGTTACTATTATTAACATGCAGTCGGTGTTCACCCGATCTGGGTTGTGGCTATTAACATGTTTAGTATATTTTTGCTCGCAACTGTGCACGCTCTTGCGGGCCATGTGTACCGTCACTATAAAGACAACGTGACTCACCTGGTCTGCCGCTGCGTCGGCATGGGCATGATGGGCAGCGCGGCGTCCAGCACGGACGCGAGCACGGTGAGCACGGCGGCGAGCAGCGCGGGCTGCGCGGCCGGCTCGCGGAGCAGCGCGAGCGAGCGCGCCGCGAACGCCTGCGCCACGCCGCCCGGCCCGTGCCCGTGCGCGTACATGCTCTTCCGGGCCATGTACATCACCGCTATTAGGCATCTGTTATCAAAGTAGATCTAATTATAGTAAATTGATGTTTCAATATATAAACACTAGTTGAATCCCGCAGTTTCGCCCGCGTCAACAAAAATGAATGGTCCCGTGGGAATAAGTAACAATAAAAAATAGCCTATATGTTAATCTAGAGTATTAGCTAACTCCCTATCTAATTTTATGAAAACGCCCCAGCTGTTTACACGTCAAGAAGTAACAAACATACACATAATTTTGCCTTTATAATTTTAGTATGATGATTAAATATAAGTAATGATCTAAAGCCAAGTGTAGCACTGTTAAATGCGTGATACCATCCGATACAACTTAAAAAAATACGCAACCTAAAACAGGTTAGAATTACTGCAAACTATCCTATGGTATATATAATCCCAATGAGATACTGCAACGCTTAACTTTCAGCAGAATGTTCATCACCGCATCAAGCCGCTTTCTTGTTTTTATTTACGTATATCAGCCCTTCAATCAATTATAAATTACATAATTGATAAAAGTTTCAATATCAAATAGTTATTATTACTTTTTGTAACTAATAAAATCGAATAGAAAAAAGTAATGGTCTAATAATGGAATAAGTATTAAGATAAAGTAACAATTTTACTACCGACAATCATCTAACCACAACTTTAGAAATATGCATAGTTACAGTACGCGACGTACCTATCAATCGGCAGCGGCGGCGCGTCATGGTGCGCGATCGCGACATGCAGCGCGTCCACCAGATGGTCGCCCCACCAGGGCGCGTCCGCGCACAGCTGGCTGAGCAGCGCCGCGAGCGCCGCGCCGCCCGCGCCGCCCCACGCGCTCTCCCACGCGGCCGGCGTCACGCCCGCGCACCACTCCGGGCTCGGCGTCAGCCCGCCGCCCGCGCTCGGGCCCGGGCTCACCCACTGGTACATAACACGGTTGGGTAATTTAATATGTAACGGGTACCCGCGATATACGGTTTCTTTAATATAGTATGTAACGGGTGCTCGTTTTATTACGCAGTTATATTACGACCAAGTTTAATTACGCAGTCGGGTAAAAAGCCGCATATCGTGAGTGGGTACAACCCATTATTGTCCCACTGCTGGCACGGGTCTTCTCTCAGAATGAGACAGTTTTAGGCCATAGCCCACCGCGCTGGCCAAGTGGACTTCACACACCTCCGAGCACTTTTTTTTGTACCCGTTACATATTACAATGTATTAATTTCATCAGCATCTTGATAATGTAATACAAGCTTCCCATTCATTCGTCTATCGACATTTTAAAGTTCACTGCACCACGTCGCACCTATTTCCGCTGTATAAAGTCATTCACAACCTATGTGTGTTCTAATAATTCAATCATTTTAGCTGTCTGTCAAACATCTGAAATCAACAGTGGCTACCGAACATTAATTATGGTTCATAAAATCTACAGGCGCCTAATAAGTCATATTCACCAAATAATCGAATAATGGCATAAAAACCCTGAAAAAATACTATACCTACATCAATTTTACAATAATAATAATAATACTCTTTATTGTAACAAAAAACATACAAAATAAAAACAATACAAAAGGCGGTCTTGTCGCTAAACAGCGATTTCTTCCAGACAACCTAAAGGTATGGAGTTAGAGTACAATATGAAATTCAAAAACTAAATTCATTCTTATATCGTTTAACTCGTGTTTTAAGTACTTGCTAATCACCAAATAAACGCTATTATTGCATATGATTATTCTCACCATATCCTCCATTTGGAAGACAAAATGCAGCAACATATCGACGATGTTCTCGACTATCACTCTCAGCTTATCCGTCGACGCGCGTTCCAGCAGCTCCTCGGGCATCAATTGTCCGTTCTTCAGCGCTTCAAGCACTTCGGGATTGCAATCCGACGTCTTCTGTAAGCGCTTTATTATGTTGTTGCAGTTATGTATCTGTTGCTGAAGGTCAATGCACTCCTGGTAGGCGGGAACGACTTTGGGATCGTTCTCGTGCGGCATTCCGAGGTAGGCCATCATGTGCGCCGCGTTGCCGTTGTACAGGTCGAGGTACGGGTTCAGGAGATCCATCAGCTTGCCGGTAGCCAGCCTGTTAAATTATATTTATATATTGATAAAGTAAACATATATTAGTAAAAACCAATGCATATCATATTTATAATATAAATATGTATCTGGTACAAAATCATGTATGTACTACTTTATATCCCAAAAAAAAGGTAACATGTTTGGTAAAAATCATATATTTACTGTACTTATAGACCCATACAAGATTATTTATGTGGCTCGTACGATTGACTCGCACAAATACATAATAACTAGTATATAAATGTAACGCGTTTATGAATTGTACATCAACCACAAAATTCATTGTATTTCAGACCGCTATGGTAACTGTACCACGCAGATACACATAAGAACTATGTTCTGATCGTCTTATAAAAATGAAAGTAAACTCACCGGAATCTGCACGTCAAGTCCTCCCTGAGCGCATTGAGCGCGGTCAGCGACGCCGGCACGTTGTTTATTTCGGCGATCTCGCCGTAAAACCAGCCCAGCGGGATCTTGCACTTCATGGCCGACATACCGTAACGGCCTATAGTCGTGATCTAGCAAAAATACATTACACTTTAGTCCACCATTTAAGTACAACCTTTTAACGTTAATTTTATTATAAACTAGCTGAATCCCGCAGCTTCGCCCACGTTAAATCGACTGTCCCGTGGAAATAAGATATTTTCCCACGGTAAAAAGTAGCCTATATGTTAAACCAGAGTATCAGCTTACTCCCTACCAAATTTTATGAAAATCACTCCAGCCGTTTAGACGTCAAAAAGTAACAAACATACTACACACTCACAAACCTTCGCCTTTATAATATTAGTATGAAGTATGATATGATAGTAGCTTTCTTACGCAGCTCTGCCTGCATAAGTTAAATTTATCAAGATGTAGATTATTGTATGTTAATCCCGGGCATAGACTTTGTGGGTGCTAAGTTTTATCCAAATTCAACAAGTTATTTTTGCATGAAATATTAACAAATGTCTATCCATCTAAACATTCACTCAGATAATTTGGATAACTCTTATTCTGCTTAGTTATTTATTCTACTACTATATTCTAGTAGCATGGCTGCTATTTCTGTACCTTGAATTAATGCCCCACTTCACAGCTAAGCATGTTTTACTATATAAAAAAAAAGATTTTTGGACATAGCCTATAATCCTCACCAATAGCGTATTGATAGACTTAATACAACTTCCATTTCCATACAACCTCATCACAATCACATCACAATCCTATGATTCCTTCATTCCATTGTATGAATCCTATGATTTCGAAATATCAAAGATACAAAAGTCCTTCGTTTCAACCCCATTTAACACTAATCTATCACGCATCACTACATAGTATAAAGTCGCTTCCCGCTGTCTGTCCCTATGTATGCTTAGGTCTTTAAAACTACACTACGGATTTTAATGCAGTTTTTTCAATAGAGTATTCAAGAGGAGATAGAGTGATTCAAGAGGAAGATTTTTATGTATAACACAGGTATAAAATAGTCGAGAAACACTGATAATTTTAGAATTTTTGACTTTTAGGCGGAACGAAGTTCGCCAAATAGTTATGTTATAAACGTTACCTTCATGTAGCGGCATAGCGGCGGCGGCTGGATGTCGGTGAGCACCAGATGCTTGTTGGCGATGTCGGTGGCGAACGCCAGCTTGACGCAGTCCGTCTCCTCGCCCACCGTCCAGATGTCGATGCACAGCGTCACCAGGTCCGAGCACGACGGGATTATCTGAGTGGGAATTGCAAATGTGTTTGTCTTAGATTTGAATGTTATTTATAAACTGAACTTATTATCAATTACTTAAAAGGAAAGTTACCTATGATTAACTTCATTGACATAATTTTACTATAGGCAACCCTAATAATAAAATACCAAGTAAAAAAACATATCGTACAAGCCAAAATCGGTACACAAGCAAAATTATTTCCGAATTCGCATTAAATTCTCATACATATTGTCAAAAATGAAATAATATAATCACTCGTTTGCACCTTAAATCCATGAAACGCCAATATTTACTATAAACTCTTTATCGTATCAAATATCAATAAATGAATAATAAGCATTACAATATGACAGTAAAAATGAATATTCAGAAAAATCTGATGTGATTAGATATGTGTCTCTACACTATCTATTTATTCATCCCTCATCCTATTTAGATTCATTTTAGAGATTTGACATAGACTTTTCTTTTTAAGGACTTATACCAATAGTTCTCGCTTCAGTTATACGCGTTGTTCACCGCAGTAGATGTTGATTTTATACACGTATACACTGCTGCTTAACTCCAGAATTTAGAATCAATTGCTCCAATGACGTCCACGAAAAGCACGACTGGCAGCATGTATTGTGGCCGCGTCACCAGCCCCGCCCACGGGACGTCGCACTGCCCTTGCTCCTGGCGGTAGACGGACAACAACAGCACACTCACCACGTCAGTGAGGCGCACGGTGTGCCCCAGGTCGAGCACGATGTAGCGGCGCGCGCCCGAGTGCATGCGCTCCACGAGCAGCGTGTGCTGCGGCGGCCGCGTCACCAGCCCCGCCCACGGGATGTCGCACTGTTCTTGCTCCTGGGGAGTACAGACACGTTGTATAAAAAAATTAAAAGAAAACAAAAAAAATCTTGTTATTACTCAATATTATTACATTGCTTTGTAATGTAAATTTAAAAAAATGAATCAAACTATATTGAAATATTTGGGGCGTACAGGGCCATTGATGTTATAACAAAAAAGATAAAATGAAAATATAGTTATTGCTTGGAGAATGCAGGATATTGTTTTGTAACAAAAAGTAGGAAAAAAAAAACACAAAAGCTGTATTGAAAAATTTGGAAACCAACTTGGAACCATAAATATTCCATTTGATACAATAATCTCAATTTCGTGAATAAAGGCCATGCTATTCATAGGAATAACAACTATAAACGAAATTTACTTTTAAAAAATACCTAAGTGCATTAAAGCCTAATATTTCATTCATACCTACACCGTTTAAGTCACGAACTCACGTCCTCATTTGCATAGACAAACAAGTATCTAATCTTGTATCTCACAGGCCCATCACGAGCTCACGATAATAATAGAATAATCAATATCAGACCAAAATTAACTTCGTTACGCTAATCTTAATGTAATTGACTGAAAATCTCTATTTTGGACCATATGATTGAATAATAAATGTTAAAATACATAAAAGAGCAGATTGCTATCCTGTTCAAAGTGTATGTAAAAAGACATCTGGTTTTGGCGGTATGTCGCCTTTACACGAAAGCCGACACCAAAAGTGGGTGTAGCTATTTAAATTTTTCAATAGACAGCTGGCATATATTGGTCGAAGAAGAGAAAAGAATAATTAAAATCGGTCCACTAACGGCGGAGTAATTCTTGTACATACATAAAAAATACACCGGCCGAATTGAGAACCACCTCCTTTTTGAAGTCGGTTAATAACTCTTACCAAAGTCGCGGGTAAAAAGAGTGTCCGTAAGGTTTCGCTCGCCCATTATCAACAGGTAAAGGTCATTAGACTTTTATCACGTTTTTTGTTATGATGCGGAAGTAATAAGTGTTTTAAAGCAAAAGAAATGTACTGCCGATATCTTGCTTCACAAAAGGCAATTACTTACAGGGATTGATTCAAAACGCTAATTCCCTACGGACTAAGAAGATTTTAAGGTTCTTACTACAATGTTAACAGGAAATACGGAAATAGTATTCTTACGTATAGAGTGGAAAAGCCCATAAACGACTGTAGAAATGATAAAAAGCTACTTAAATCACTGTGTTTCGGCAAATGACATAATAATATTTACAATAGACGAACATCAAACTCGTCCGATTGCCCGAGATCGTACTGCGCGCAGCCTGCCCGGTTTGAACCTGAGTCGATCGAATCATACTATATTGTGATAGTGCATACATAGCTGCACCTCCCGGGGATGTTGCACCCTTAGAATAAGGAACTCGTAGAATAAGCATAAACAATACAAACTGAGCACTCTATAGCTTGTTCATTTATGTCAAATAGCATTTCGTAAGTGTGAGTGGAACAAAATATGTCTGTCTGTTTTTATTAAATTGGCGTGTCACAAGCGGTCCTCTTTTGAGCTCTATTATGCTAATAAATTCAAAAGTTCCATCCAAACTGCAATTTTCTTTATGACGGCTGGCATCTTTATTTTGTAGTTTTACGTTTTGATAGTGTTGATCGATAGTGTTGTCGATAGAAGGGCAATGCGCATAATTATCTAGGCGACTGTTTTGATTTGATATCCATTTTACATTCAGAATAGAATCGTTTGCAAATAATATAATTTTGTCATCCGTTCTACGAGTACATGGAAAGTCAATAATATTTAAGTCGGAGCATGAATGCAGAATGCCGATCAAGCTGAGTTTCTTCACCGTAAGACATTTTGTGGAGGCGAAATTGCAGGTGAAAAAAAATGTGAGAGATTTAGTATCAACTAGGTACATTTAACACTAGGCACTTAAACACAAATATACAACGTGGACAGTTGACAGACCAAAAGCTGCCACCTCTACGGAGGTCTACAGAGAAGTCACCGCCGCCAGCTCGGACAATAACATCTAGCCTTTATCAAAGCGTCAACCTGCCCCGATAACGCTTTATTGAAATGATAATAAATGCTCTACGTAAAAACAAAAAAAAAACTTTATATGAATACTACAACATATAAGACTGATAAAACTAAAGCATGTTTTATATCGACGCGAAAATGTCGATAATGTGGCATCACTACCTTGTGACAACCTACGAAATAATGAAACAGGACAGTATTATTTGTCTCTTTTCTACGCAATATTTACGTCATACGTAAAGAAGGACAAGTATATGCATTTCACTTTACACTTATAACGTTGTATCCATGTCTTTTTATACATCCATGGTTGCACCGACATTTCACGATCGTGCCCGAAATTTTCCGATGTACCTAACCTTTGTTCCTTGTGACCCACGCATATTACAAGCGTATCGAATCAAATTGAAAACTTCAAGTTGTATAATTGAATAAATTTAAAAATAATGTGGGATTTTGTCATTATGCAAGCAATATGGTGAGATTGTGTAGCAAGAATCAAAATACTTTTATGATTAAAGGATACCCGAGTGTCTTAGATATAGGTCCTACTACTATGCGATCCTCTGTAGTAGAGGATCCATACATGCGCCTTTAAAGTTGACACAACAGGCTAAAAGAGGTTATGCCGCCCGACGAGCTTAAAGCATAGTTTAAAACCAAATAAGCAATCAATTTAACTGATTTAAATTTGTAGCTTTAGTATAACAATCTTCCAATTACTCCTTAACCTGTAATAACCATAAATATAACGAACCATTCAGGAGAAAACGCATTACTTGACAGATTTTTTCGAAACGAAAAAAATGAAAAGTATATTTAGGCGTACTTGATCTTCAAAATATCTCCATCAATAAAAATTTTTACATTGAAATATGAACATCAGTAGATAAGGTGTAAGCGACATTTCGTAAAACGACTCATACATTTGATCGTTTTTTTTATTATTAAAATACATAGGACTTTTTAGCCTACTTGACTGGATACATGGACTATGCCACCTATGGGTGTGACGTATGACATACACCGATGGATTTCACGCATTCAATATGGGGAATATATTCAAACTAAAACAGGTCACAGATGCACTTTTTAGAACTGCTGGACTTAGACTCCAGGTGGAGGTTTTTGCCAATAGTCACCGCGATTGGCTCTTGGTGATTACAATTAGCGTTCATTATTCACAAGTAGGCGTTACTGTCATTTCCTGGCTTTAATCTCTTAGTAATGTTTTACGAAATCTACGGAAAGATAGTGGTACTATTCAAGACCGACACCACAGCACTATTAACTCTCAGCGTGGAACAATCTCAGAATGTATTTAGTATTTATTACAATATATAAATAAGGCAAGATTAGCTCACACCTTACTCATAGGCACATATTACCTTATTTATTTGATGAGTAAACCGATAAAATCACGTGGTTATAGTCAATTAAATCTTAATAGAAAAAAATATTTATTTTTATGTTTTAGCCACTTAATTGCATTCGCATCTTATCTATTCATCTATTTATCATAACTTTGTTTGTATTATTTTAGAATTGGTGTACTTCATTGTATTATTGCAATGTTTTGCGTTCAATAAATTGTATTTTTATTGCCTTTTGAATACTGGAATGTTATTTTATGATAATGGAAATTTCCTTCGCATAGTTTAGTTAAGGATAGGTACATGCTCTATTTTTATGTGATACTAATTTTTGATAGTATAAATATCCCAATAAATTGTTCTAAATTTGAGTCATTATATAGTTTAATAATTCGGGAACGAAAATAGGAATTATCATCAATAGATTCAATTCAATTTTTAGTAAACTTTTCAAAATAATACCCAGGAATTTATCACTTATTTTAATATGTGAACAATAAAGTTTAATCTTAACGCATCGGACCCCGCCGAGCAACACTCTTATATAAAACTTTCCGTCGCATAAATGACGTAATATGACATCACCATATCATTACGTATTCTTAGGCGTTCATGAGACGTTACATACACTTATGTTCTTTTTGCTTACAAGTAGATCGACCAAGAAAATCAGTCTTTTGCTTTTCTTACATGTTCCGTGATATGTAAGATCACAAAAAAAAAATACGAAGATTTGTTGGGAAGATACTTGTCTTAGTTCGGTATCAAATAGTGATACTACGACTCTTCAATCAACTCAATGTCGAAATCAACACCACCACACAGAAATAATAAAAATATTGCGTAAAAAATAATCTTCATTCAAGTCGTAAAGATAAATAATCTCGCAGAAGTTCTTTTACACATTGATGCTTTGGACATATTTTTACTTTCTGTCTATTAAATGGACTGGATACATTAAAGAGGGGTTATAAGAGTTGGCGTTTAAAAAATAGGAAACAAAGCCGGAAAATAAGAGATGCGCAAATTATAAGATTGGAGGCAAAATGTTGAAAGGTGGCATTAATATAGGGGTTTCAAAGCCATACACGATATGGCATGCCAGAGAAAAAAGCGAGTGCCTTATACATCTTGTGATGCATTGAAGTGACTTAGCCAAAGATTTCAAACGAGCCGAATCAATGTGGCGAAACATCTTAATTAATGCTTAAAATTAAAAGGAAATTATCTACAAAAATGAACGTAACATATAAATTGAAATAAAAGTCATTTCTATACATATATGTTACCTTGAACATTTTGTCTTCGGAAAAGTCAAGTCTATCTTGTGGGTCACATTCCATTAGTGAGCTGTCGATTTCTTCGAGAGAGTCGGGGTCCTGAGACGATTGCTTCATTTGCCCCTCTTTTACTACATACGACCATAGCTATAGGAAAAAATGTATGTATCAAAGAGGGTTAGATAAATACAATAAGCTATTCCATATGGATGTAGGCAAAGTATGGGGTATAATATATATTAAGCTTTTTTGTTAAATGAGCCTTACTCAGTCACTACTTTCTCATAACTAATATCTACATGTTCATTGGCTATTGGTACGAAGGATCGGAATTACAATATCATCGAGAATGAGGAGTGCAATTTGAGCATTGCTGAACAAGTTCTACATTATGTTTGTAGCATAATTATTCACACTGCGGTTAGTTACCGCAATATCACAACGCGGATACCGTATAGTGTATAAATTAAAATACATGAAAGCGTTGCGTTGCGTTAGCGTTGCGACGCCTCTTAGTACGCGATGCGTTGAACGACGCAAATATTTGCGTTAGGACTTGCGATTTTTTCCGTTTACCGGATAGTGACCGCAACGCTTTCATGCTGCTGCTGGAGTGGAGCGGAGCAGGGCGAGGGCCGATAGGCACGCTATGCTCTCTATGAGTGCGTTTCATTAGACGTTCACAAAGTTCACGCTCATGACGCAATTTTTCCCGTTCCACTAGCTTGTGAGCGTTACTGACATAATCTCTAGTGAAACAATCACTTCGACCCACCTTATTAGATGGGTCTTCGTGGGCTTCGCGTGGGCGTTAGTCATAACGTCATGCGACTTATTCGCTTCGACCACAACGACCGCGGTCGCCGTATGGACCAACGTTTTGGTCGTTTTGGGCTTTGTGAGCGTCTTCTGGAACGCGCCCTATGTGGGGAGGATGGGAAGGTAGGAACGCGCCGGTCACCTGGTGCGCGTCAGCGGGGTGCGCGCTGACCACGACGGTGGCGTGGCGGGCGGGCGCCGCCTCCAGCTTGGTGCCGTCGGAGGCCACGTGGCAGGTGACGTGCAGCGGCGCCGCCTCCGCGAGCCCCGCGCCCAGCGCGCCCACGCCGCCAGTGCCGGCCCACCACGCCACGTCCGCCATGTTGTTGCCGCTGCCGTTGCCGCCGCTGCCGCTCGGGCTGCTCGTTTTCACGTCTGCGGAATGTACCAGGATATTAGATGCTTATACATTTGACGTGCCCTGTCGTACAAATGTTGTGCACTTAACATAGGCTACGATGTAACTCCAGGACAAGTTTAGACAAGTATTGATGAATTGTTTTTTGGCAAAGGGAGATCTCCCGCCAGGCTAGGTGATCATGCCTGGGGAGCGGCCGTGCTCCGACAGACGTTGTTCGGAACTTGTATATATGCGGGTATTGAAAATGCTTCGATAGCGTGTTTCAGAATACTAGTAGCGCCATCTCTTGATGAGTAGCGTGAAGTCGCCACAGTTTTATAGTAAGAACTCTACCAACCAACTTTTATGTAGACTCTATGTAGAGTTAAACTTTGATTAACCCGTGTTATTACAGGGGTTAATCAAGTTTTTACTAATAAATCAAATTATTAGAATAGCTGCGATGTCACTGATGCAACGAGTTAATTTCAAGAACTTCCAACTTCAATGCAAAAAACAATAGCTCTTTATCATAATAATGTTAAAGATAACGAAATTGAAATTAACCTTTAGCTTAACTTTAAGTGCATCTGTTATAAACAAATACTGATGCAGATCACCCAAGAACAGTAATATACAAATCACTCATCGTATCTATTGCAACCCGTACCAGTAAATCATTACTGCAAGTAATCATCTGCAAACTATATGAAAGCATCCCACTCACCCATCTCAGGCGGCAGATTGAGCAGATCCTTGAGATGGTAGTCGTTGTACTTGCAGGGCGGCGGCGCGGGCGTGTCCGCGCTGATGACGCTCGCGTACGTGACCGGCGACGACGAGCTGCGGCCCAGCGACGGCACGTCCGCCGCGAACAGCGTGCGCTCCAGCGGCAGCCCGTACAGACCGAACCTGAGGGAACGGCCGATTAGTAAAGACAAGTGTTCCGGCGCTTAACGCCTACTCATTTCTCAATAGCAAAGCGTATAAGCAAAACAATGATAATCTAGTTTGAAATAACGTTTTAGTTCAAAATTGACAATTGTCATTCCTATTCGAGGCGTCGTCTACCTAACATTATTAAAATATTCTATGAAAATATACTGGTTGTCCTGGCCGCGTTCAACTTTTATTTGTCACATTGTGTAGCAAAATACAACAAGGCACCCATTACATCGGTCGAAATTCAACCGTAATTTAAATTAAAACATTAAACTTCATATTGTCCAAAGTAGTACCTAATTTTGAACGCACCCGTTAAATATAATAAGAGGTTTAATTAGCTAAACCGCATTTAAAAGCAATAGCGGGTATTTTGACAGACACTGACACTTTCTGACGTTATGGGTTTTTATAGTAAGACATTGCATGTTCTATTTGTGAATGTGAGAAATGTACGGTAGTGTGTGTAATGTGTTTTTTGTTCATTTTATGTATGTTTTAAGCATTATTTGAAAAAACATTAACATTCTGCACTCCTTCTCTACGTACACTATAACGGTGCAATGGTTCATACTAATCCCTCCGCGGCATATTACTTGAAAATGCTTCACAAGTTTTTGCTTCACGTATTAATATATAGATAAATGTCCAACCGCAATAAGTGTAGGTCGTATAAACCGAATCTAAAGGGAAGAGGTGGAGGGGATTAGTAAAGTCTTGATAAATGCCTGACCGTAACAAGTGTACACGCATGTAAGTACAGGCGTTATTATTAGGAATCCGAACGCGTGCCGGAAGCACAGCAGCGCAGCAGAGCATCGCAGTGAAACAAAATACATAATAATACTTATCATAATACTTATATGTTTCATTGATAATATTTTCACATTTCGTACAGATTAAATGAATTTAAGGTCATGCACATTATAAAAATAACTGGATCCTTTTTTATGTACAATTGAAATTGAATTGAAATAGCAAACGATCACGCATTTACCTTGAGGTAGACTGATTGTAAATGGTTACTGCTGCCTATTAACATCTGTAAGCAACTTGATATAAAGCGAGAGTGCTATCTAAAGTCAATCATAAATCTTTTGCCACTTCCGAGGACTAAGGTGGTTGACTCAAAAACAAGTGAGCCACCGATCGCAATCTTCACAGAAATGCAAGAAACGCTTCACGGTTGAAACTGGTGACGGTAGTACCATCCTGGTCATACCACCCGTTCTAAGAATTTCCAAATCTTTTGATACACAGTATTATTATTTAGTTAATTAATAACCAAAGACGGAGGGTAGATAAGCACAGCGTTATTTCTAAATTGCTTTGCTTAAGCCCTACTTCATTCCGCTAATAAATGTTGCTACAAAAATGTTTTTGAAATACATGACGTAATTTACCAGTTACTCGCGTTAATTGTGTAATAGTATTTCATTACAAATCATCTTTAAATATGTATGTACAAAAATACATGGGTTATAAAATGGACTGAAATTCAGAACAGATACATTAAAAAAAATATTTAGGAAACCAGGTACTTTTTAATCTAAATTAGAAACTATCTGTGTGGAAATTTTCTGCGAATTCACTTTCAGTTATTGTGTGAAAAAGGAACAAACATACGCACATCTTCACGAACCTTTATATTATACCTTTTTTCATAATATAATTAATTTGCAAAATGAATTTACCTGTCTTTAAGCAATTATTTTAATTTCAGGGAGATTTGTAATGTAAGTGTAGTGTTCACCTAGTGCACTGGCTTGGCAAGTCACGATGTGCGCAGGCGATGCGTCCGCTTTCGCCAACCACAACAAAAGCACGAGACAGTGTATACAGCTACTTCTATTGCAGTAGCCCCTACATACACTACAGTAAACTCACCTGGCTCTAAGCAGCTGATGATATGGATCGGCGCGTTCCCGCAGACACCTGCAGGCGCGGTACAGCAGCGCCATGAGCGTGCGCACGAGCCGCGGCGCCGTCTCCTGCGGCGTGCAGTGCTGCGCGAGCGCCGCCAGCCACTTCAGCGCGCCCGGCGACTCGCACGCGCCGATCGACTCCACGCACTCCGCGAGGTTCGTCGCGACCGTCTTCTCGAATGTCGACTTCCATGGTGCCGGTGTTTGCTTCACGCCCCTGCAAGTTGACAACGATCGTCACCGGTTCTGAATGTGTGTGGTGTTTAGAACTATCAATTCAAATCGTGATATATAATATTATGTACTTTACGCAATTGATGGGAAGTCATAGACCACGGACATCTAAACCTAATCCAAATAAAAGATACCGTTTATTTGATTGAAGTAGCAAACGAGCATGCAGTCCACCTGATGGTTAGTGGTCACTGCCGCCCATGGACATCTGTAATCAACTTCATACAGAACATGGGTTCCATCTGAAGTCAATCACAGATGCGTTGCTACTCCCGAGGACTATGATGGTCGCCTCATGTGAAAGTGTGCCGGCAACCACACCCTTCTATTGAAACGCAAGAAATGCTTCACGATAGAAATAGGTGTGGCGGTAGTACTTCCCCGGTCGAACTACACTGGTTCTACCACCTTGAAATCGAGTTTTGATTAGAAGAGGTAGTCTTGCACGAAATGTATTTTTGCAAGCAAAAATTTCATTGGTAACAAATAATCCTTGCTACATAAATGATTTTTTGAACTTAGCATAACATACAATAAAAGAGATTTATCATGCATAGATGGAACTATGTTAGCGGATAACAAAACCCTCAATTTTATGTAACAAAACTAAATAATCTAATATTTGAAAATGCAATTCTACTCACTCGAGAGCAATCAGTATTATTTTGACGCATTTCTTAGCGATGCTGCGATTTGCACACAGGATGCAATGTTTTAGTAATGCTTCAGTGTGTTTCTCTATAACTCCCATGCACTCCAACTGCTGCGCTTCTACGGGATTATCGGGATCCTTGTCGTTCTCAGATTTAGCTAGGCGCATTCTCGCTAGCCTGATAGATATCACCCAGTTGATCAAGTCCAGAGCTAGCTTCCGTTCCTCATTTTCACCCTTAATGGCTATCTCGAAAAGCGTGTCCAAAAAGCCATTCGATTCCAACATAGCTATACGTTGCTGCCTCTCCATGGGCACGTCCGTGTGCGGGCTGGAACGCACCGTAATCGAAATTTGGTGTAGCCAATCGCAACCTATGAAACCAGATTTTTTGGAATTACTTTCTCCCGCTTTAGCTGGCCCCTTGGCTATATCTTTTGCTGGATCGAACAGTGTCTTAATATGAATTAGGAAAGTTCTTCCTCTAGCCCTATAAAGACGAGGGCTTGTCAATATCAGTGATCCGGACTGTTGAGTCAGGTCTAGTCCAGAAGACAGAAGTAACGGGCCAGCTAATATCTCCGCGTTGTGAGCCTGTAAGTACTCTTCGCTGTTAACAGGATTTTCAAGATTGGACATGTCTGCATCAATGATCGAAAAATGTACTGGTGATTCAGATCTATTACTGAAAGATGCGTCTTTCTTGTAGCCTATACCGTGCAAATTCTGTTTCAGTAATGTCACCTGTATTATAGGCAAGTTTACAGAGTTGGCTGTGTGCAATGTGAAACCAAACTCAACATGGGCTAGAGATACGCTATAGGGTAATGTCAATTCAAGGACATGCTCATCCCATGTTGACGAAGTATTCTGCAGCCTCCATGATCTATTATTCTGATGGTCTGACCTTGAACGTTGGGCTGGAGATAGCTCGCACCAAAACCCAGGCACTACTGCACTATACGGTACAGTCGTGTTCATACCGTAGAAACCTGTTAATGATATTAGGGTCTCCAAGTCGTTAAGATCCAATTGAGGTTTATTAGCGATAATTACGGGTGGTGCTGTCGGACCACAAACTTCATCTCTGGGCGCACTTTGGAGCATATCAAAATCAATATTAGCAAACTCATCCTCGTTCACATCCGCCGCTGAGTCTTTCTCGCCATTGTTGAGGGCGTAAAAATATATCATACCTTGTTTGGTAGATACGCTAAGACGTTCGACCGACGCGCAGTATATAACTGATGTGAACGGACCTTTCGGAACACGTTTCTCAGAGACGACATTGAAATCTGGTAATGAATACAATCTTAGATGACCATCGACACCAACTGTAGCAAAAGAGCGTTGGTCATTTTTGTCAGCAGGTAATAAACATAGGTCCACTGGACTTTCACAGTAAGGAAGCTCTTTATATGAATCGGGAGTATCGTGCAGAGCATAAACTGCTGCATGACTAATGACTTTGTACAACAAAAAATAAGCTTTAGCCTCCGGTTTATCAATCTTCTGAGTGTCTGCACCTTCATCAACGTCCATTTTTGTATCACCATCAGCATCCACTTCTGCTTCAATTTTCACTTTTTCTGGATCAATGGTCGATATAACTACTAATAAGTGTTCCTTGTCCTCTGTAGGGAACAAATGTGTTATTTTGGAATCTTCGCTCAGATTGAGATGCTCTGGAAGACTTATGCATTGGACAGCGGTGCCAATATGGGCCATGTGGCCGTCGTCTTGCTGTTGATCGCTATCAGAGTATCCATCAGCATTGACGTTATTTACGATTGCCTGAGTTAACACCTTGCTTCCGCCGAACGTCGTCACTTTAATCTTTTCAGTGCCATCGCCACCCTCATACCACTTTAGGTCAGATATTTCTAATGGACCCTGTCCTGTCATATTGAGATATTGGGTGATAGCGTCACCGTGTACTGCGTCAGTCTGATCGACGAGTTTAGTGCCGACGGATTCCAAGTTCCCACTTTTCCAACTTTTAAGCTGAGTTATTTTACCAACAAAATCTAACATGCTTCCTTGTCCAGACTCGGGCAGCTCGGGAAGCAGAGCCGTCGGTGGAGGAGGCGGTAGCACCTTGAAATGTTTAGTGAATATTATCTTTTTGGGCTCCCAAATTTTGCAGTCTTCTTTACTCGAGGACGCATTTAGGTTAATTACGTTACTAATTTGTTCGTCTATTAAGCTGTTTGTGCACTGTGGAAGCTCTGTGTCTTCATCGGAATACTGAAAGTATATCTCGTCATATATGTTTGCGTCGTCGGCGCGTTGCAAGGGGCTCAAGGTAGCAACTTTTTTGCTCCCTCCCGCTTTTGAGTTTCCGCTACTTTGCGAAGTTTGTACTACAGTTGTCATAGATCCAGCTCGACTGCTGAATATATCGTATGTGAGTAAAAAGAGCATTTTATTTGGATTTGTCAGATTGCTCTTAGCTTCGTTTTGGTCATTCATAGCTTTAACACTTTCCTGCGACTTGTCCGAAGCAGAGTCAAACAAAGCTTTACTGGAGTCATCCTTGATGGGCTGATCGGTAGGTTGGCCGTTTGTTCTGGTGATAACTACGGCGCATATGAGGGCAGGCCTCGCTTTAGTGAATATATTTGGATAACGATCAGAAATCTCAGATGGTTGTGGCTGAGGGTATACTTCTTGTTTTGGTGTCATTCCCAAAAACGCCATGGCGGTCAGCTCAAGACCATAGGTAGCTAAAAAAAATTAATATAAATCAACAAATTTATTACTTATTTGTTATGTGTTAGTATTATATATGTTACAAATATTTTTTATACTTACATGTATCTTTCTCCAGACTGGCAGACCAGACTTTGTTGCTGTCAGTGGCCAGTACCCCGCTAAATATGGAATCATATGGCGACAAAGGAATAAGCTTGGTGAATTTCAAGCCACAATCAAACTTCCAGATGGTGACTTTACCCTCAACGGTGCCAGTGGCTATGAGGTGGCCGGTGTTTCCCCGTGAAATGATCCGTGCGTTCGGCGACACTTGAGCGCAGGCGGTGGCGTTTGTGACCTAATGTACATAAAAGTAAAGTATTATTACTAAAAATGTTAAAATAAATTATTTTAAGACATGCGCCGAATATTCGGTTGTTATTCGCTATTCGGCATCTTTTTCACTATTCGTATTCGGCCGAATTTTTCGGTTTTAGTACTGAATATATTCGGTTCGAATTTGTTAGATTTTCTGGGCCACACGTCACGGTATAGAAGAAAAAGATAAAACTTTTTGTGTAAGATTTAAGTTATAAGTCAAACAAATCCTATGAAGAGTTTGTTTAATAAAGCTAATAATATAAAGCAACTAAACTTCAAATCAACATTTTTGAAACCTCAATCAAATTCGCATATTTTTAAACTCTTAGTATCAACATTTATTTTTAAACCTCAAATCAACATTTATTTTTTTTATGAACACACTTTTACAATTGTTTCTTAATAAGAAAAGGTAAACCGAATAATTCGGCCGAATATCCGGGTCGGTAAAAGTTAAACCGAATAGTATTCGGTATTCAGTTATACGTCGAAACCACTATTCGGCGCATCTCTAATTATTATGTACTATTACTGGGAATGAGCTTCTCTTGGCAACTGCCGGATGCCTGGAGCACATTAACTACAAAAATGTATTTGTATTGTTTTAAAAAAAATATTACAATTCGTTTTTTTTTAAATTAATTTTAACCACTCAGCTGTAAGACGTAAAACTGACCGATATTGGCACGTTGTGCGTGTACTCCCCGCGCACGAACGGACAGTTGGGCGAGTGGCGCTCGTGCTCCACCCACGGCTCGTCCGACTTCTCCCAGCAGACGAGGCACACGGTGCACATGAAGCACATGGCTCGGTCGTCGCCGCTCGGCGACGGCTGGTGGTAGAAGCCCGCCTGCGCCATGCGAGCTGGCAGCGCCCACCTGCGGGAGACCACACGTCTACAACTCGAAAATTATATGCTCGACAAACCATCTTTAAATATAGGAATGAAGTAATAAAAGAGCATGCAATCCATCTGGTGGTAAGTGTAAACAGCCAGCTGAAGAAAAACAAAAGTTTAATCTAAAATCAATCACGCGATGCGTTGCTTCTCCCAAGGACTAAGATGGTCGCCTCATAAAAAAATAAAATAAGAACTATTTCGAATTTACTCCTACAAACCGTTGTGTGATTTGTTAAACTACCAAAGGGGCATACACTAGCGGATTTTAGGAAATTAGCGGCCTGAAATGTGTATATGGTGTTAAGGTTTATGTGTAATACACATAAACCTTTGTATCAATAAACATGTATCTATGTGTTTTATAACAACTAAAATTAAATAAGCAACTAAAGTAGAAATCTCTAGCTACATGACAAAAATTTAGCTTACTTATAGTCCATATGAGGCCATCGCTTGAAGGTCTTCTTCCTCTCCGCCTCCGAGTACATAAGGGTGCGCGAGTCCTCGTCGCGGCTGCCGGGGTACAGGTCGCTGGCTCGCTGGCCCACCGCCGACGCGATGGCCAACGCCGGGATCTGCCGGTTCTGCCCCTTCAGCTCCTGGACCACGCCTGCCGTCACCAGCCGGAGGGTCGATTGGGGCAGCGAGATCGTCACGGTACTCCACTACAAAAGGCGTTGAGATAAGCAAAGGCGCACAAAAAACTATAGTAAATTTGTTTTCAGTACAAACCATAGCAAGCTGTTATCACATAGAAAGAATAATATAATTAATAATTAGTGATAATCAGTTATCACCCGAAATAATAGTCAGTTATCCGAAATAATCCATCACGTCATATATCACAAACCTATGAGAATGAAGATAGAATCAAGAAATAAATTGCATGATTTTCAAATCAGACTCACAGTCATAATTTCATAGTACTACTCTAAATGTAGGGAGAGTGTAAAGATTGATATAGAATTTGAATATGAATTTGATATGAATTTGAATATAAAATTGAATAAGTAGGCAGATATAAATGAGAATCTAGTAGTGAAAATATTACAGATATACCATACAAATGTTCCACAAATGGTGCTGTTATAACTTTAAAACAAAGTTTCACTGCATCTGTAGTATGGAACAGATTCAAACCTTCTGCGCCTTGACGCCCTTCCGCACCGGTTCAGCATCAATGGCACTCTTCAACTCGTTGATGAAGTCGCTGAGGCCCTCGATGGAGTGGGCATCCAAGCTTTGCACACACTGGTACAGCAGGACAGCCTGATGAAAAATTTTGACATTTTAAATTTCAAATTTTACATTTTATTATAAACACATACCTAACTTAAAGAACTACAATTATTTACTATATATACAAATTAAATTTAACTAATCTAAACAAAATAAATTAAACAAACATGGACAAACAAAGCAAATAAATTAAACAAATATGAACTGAGAATGTAATTCCCCTACTGGTAAATGGTAACACATAAAGGCATCAGTAATTAACTCCATACTGAACAGTGTTCAACCTTAAGCCGATCACTGATGGGATGCCAGTCCTGAAGAGATATATGTACTTTCATATAAGTAAGTAAGTAAGTCAGACAGCATTCATATCTCATCAAAATGACAGAATTGTTTTACACTAAAAATAAGTAAGGCTATATTACTTTCCCAGGGAGGCTTGCTTGTTCTACTATCATTAATTTAATCCTTTGTATTCATTATAATCTAATCCTGTGATGGTGCAGGTCAACATAAGAAATATTTCTTGTCATGAGGCCTGGCCAGTAGCATAGGTTAAGCAAGGTTAGTTTTTTTTTTCTGTAATAAGATTAAAGTAAGAAACACAATTCAGTCATACAAACATCTATTAGCAACTTCATATATAACAAGGGTTTTTTTTATCTAATTGAAACAACAAACAAGCATGCTGTCCACCTGATGGTAAGTGGCATCTGCCGCCCATCTGTAAGCAAGATCAAAAAGAACATACATGGGTTCTATCGAGAGTCAATTACAGATGTATTGCTGCTTCCGAGGATTGTGATGGTCGCCTCATATAAAAGTGGGCTGGTACCCTCTCATCAAAACGCAAGAAATGCTTCACGCTAGAAATAGGTGTGGCGGTGGCACTTCCCCTGTCGAACTACACAAATACTGATGTATTGTTACTCCCAATGGCCTAATAATGAAATGAGGCAGTAACCACAGTAAAATGTAACAACTTCACACTACGAATTGGTGTGGCCGTGGCATCTCCCAGGCAAATCACACAATGTTCTACCATCTGGTGAATTTATATGGTTATATCCTTTTCTCGTGAGGAATTTGATTTCCTTCTGTTTTAATAATAACTGATAATAAGACGATATATTCATAGCTCCACACTATTTTTCCAAATTTAATAGTTGTTCCCTTTGGTATAGAATATCAGATTGTACTTTTAATTCCAGATTAATAGTGTGAATTAATTTTCAAATTCTGTCATTCCTTTAATGAGCATTTCAGTTTCATTTAATAATAATATTCAATGATTATGAAAAATGCTTAAAAACTATTGGTTGCCTTCAGTTTCAGTTTATTGATTATGTAGTTAGGTTTTTGATTTTATGTTTTTAATTTATTTAACACTTTTTTGATTTTGCATCAAAACATCATAGAAGAATTATGTATATTTTTGTAGTGTTAAATTCAATACACAAATTGTTTTGATAATGAAAAAAAAAACTACTTTTTAGTCACTTCACTCAGCCTATGTTAAATATATGCATATACTATGTTAAATAGTTTGTGTTAAAAATATAGCCTATGTTACTCCAGCAATTGAGTCGATTCAAACGATATGACAATGTTACAATCCATCAAGCTGTTTGGACTGTAGCACAAGTGTAAGCAATAGACATTCATAACTATGCTGAAAAAAAATTATGCTTATTCTGATTCAGTCGGATAACAACAATATGATTATGCACACACTATATGCTTAGACTTAGATTCTTACTATTCCTTAGAACAAAGCTAGTATAGATCCAAAATTAATATTTTGATACAAACAAATCCATTCTCATGTTCCAAAGTGGTGATAATTGGTTAATACTCAAAGAGTTGTATAAGAATATGCTTAAATTGAATTTGAATAAAATTTTTATATTACTGTTGGCTGGGTGTAGGTCTCTTTTCAGTATATGAGTCTTCAGTTGCAACACTAGCCACATCTTAAGTAAAAATCTCTTAATTCTATAATTGTGAAGAACCCTAAGATATACAGATATTGTTGACATGTTGACAGTAATGTTAACTTGTAACAAAAATTAGCATATTCAGGAGTAATTAAAAAATAATCAACAATTAACAATCAAAACAGGTATGATGGCAAATTATCACTAACAGGTACTAAACACTCATTACAGTTTAAAAGTAACACTTTTATTATGGCACGATTTTATAGTAATTACGCATAATAAAAAGCACTCATAAAAACCAATAAAAATTCCATACTAAGTATGGTCATTATGAAAAAAATATAACTGCCTAATGTTAAAAACTTGTTACATATCGCTCGCTTTACCTATTTTGTTGATTATTTATGAATGAACAAATTATTTCATCATTTTTCTTTATTCATTAGCATGCAATATCCCCTGTAATTATTTGTTACCTATATATAAAAATATTTGGTCTAACACTATCACAGGACAGATGAAAATTTATGTAAGTAACAGTATAAACAAAAAATATAATGTCTTAAAGATTATCAAACTAAGCTTAACTAAGCTATAGTATAAACAGTAGATACATTGTTACACTAATACAATTTTGTTTAACAATAATAAAAGAAGGATAAATTTCAATGGCCACATTGTACCTAATCTATTCTTATATGACACTAAGCAATACCTGGCCATTCTAAGCATGATAAAGATAATTAACTTTACAAAGTTATCTATTAACAAAGTTAGTAGTTATTATTACAGATAAATGCATACCTCTGACAAAACGAGTTCAATCTTTATCACTTGGTCGGGCTTCAAGGGATGTATCGGCCGCTGTAACGCCGTGTGGAGAAGAAGCACCCCATTGTAGTCGTTCCGCGCGCTCACGCCACTTTGGTCCCACAGGAGCACTCGGTCCGCGCCGGGCACGTACTCCACGCCAACGGTACCACCCTCATCTATAACCAAGAGTCTCGTACAGTCTCACAACAATCGCTGTCGGCGAACGATAAAATCGACTCCGGTGTAATCGGAATTGTTTACTGTGAGCTGTCAAACCGAAACAATGTAGGACACTGAAAACCGATCCAGTTGCCCACCTACGATGACAGAATATCGATTGATCGCACGTAATTTTCATTCAACATCCGACTCTGAATTCTTTGTCCGAAATATATATGCGTGTGCAACTTACCCGCTGATAGATTCGATGACTGTAGAATCACACCAGAATTCACATCCAAAACGTGTACATCACCTACGTCAGTCTTCACCAAGAGTATATTTAAATTAATATGGTACGCTAAAGAAGTGACAGGAAAGTTCATGCGTATATACCCATCTTCACGCAATAATAGAGAATCATCGCCCATCGTGGCCGTGAACACATCTGTCTACACTACGTTAACGCCATTTGTAATTATACTTTTTTATGTCAAATATTTTACATGAAGTGGCCAGACGTAAAATGGATGAAGGCTGTATCATGTTCCATAGAGTAAAACATTTTTTTCCAATTTAGCAACAATGCTATAAATAATTTATTTTTCAAAGTTCATTATTTTTAAAAATACTTTGATGGTAGTATTTCGTGATTCAGTAATATAGTATGTATTTCGGTAGTTTATTAAATTTATCAAGAATATACATGACTAAAGATATAAAATGTTGCTATATAGAAAAAAGTTAAACCAAAGACTTTTGTAATTTTTATGATTGATTCAGCTGTGATTTTATCCTCGACACAGCTTTTGCGGTGATTTTAATATCAAAAAAGAACTAAATTTTATTTATCTCAATAAGTACTTCGCAAAAAGTAATATTAAATTATTAATATTAAATATTTTAATATTATTTTACTAAACATTTATATAAAGTCACTTTTACAATTCATTTAAATTTACAAAATTATCTCTATGTTAGGTACAAAATATCTGAATGCGTTATCCCATCGGGCTCCGCCAAGGTGAGCAGCTGGGCCCACCACTCCGTCTGGTCTTTACGACGGTATGCGACCACCCGTACCGCCGTCCTTCCGGGGTTCGCCTGGCTGGAAGGTTCGAGCTCTAGCACGCAACCCCGGAAGCTCCTTTTAGTCGCCTCTTACGACAGGCAGGGGATACCGTAGCCCTATTCTGATCCCAGAACTACAGGAACGAAATACAGTAATACCCTGAACGTATGTGGTAGGTAGGCGTAAGTATACGAAATACATACCACAACAAAATTTGTAGCTGTGCTTTGGTGCCATGCAACAAATCCAAATAGTAGGGGTTGTAAGTCTTTATTTATAAATGTAATCGTTATTAAGATTGTCACATAACTTGAAAATCGAATTACTCTGAATTCGCGAAGTCGAGGTTTTATTTTAGAATATTTTTTTTTATGTCTAGAATAATAAACACACATTTATAACTTTTTTTTTTTATCTGACTGAAGTAGCAAACTAACATGCATTCCACCTGATGGTAAGTGGCCACTGCCGCCCATGGACATCTGAAATCAACTTCATACATAACATGGGTTCCATCTGAAGGCAATCACAGATGCGTTGCTACTCCTGATGACTAAGATGGTCGACTCATGTGAAAGTGTGCCGGCAACTACACCCTTCTATCGAGACGCAAGAAATGCTTCACGCTAGAAATAAATGAGGCGATGGTACTTCCCCGGTCGAACTACACTGGTTCTACCACTTTGAAACTACACTGGTTCTACTACGTTATATTCCACTTTCATAGTTTTGTTAAAATTTTATGTTGTTGGTCATTAGTAATTAAGACACAAGTAGATACAGTCGTCTCGACTGTTTTGTTTCTTTACCAAGTACCTACATATCATATCCACTGAAAATACTGGAGTTGAATTAACAAAATAAAACAAAAATTATAAACATGTTCATAAATTTATTGTATAAAATATATGAAAAAGTAAATACATCAAAAATATTGTAAAAAAATCCTAAAACTAAACACATTGGCAGTAACATATATTTGTGGTATTTAACTATATAACAGATTTCATAAAAAAATAAATAGAATATGGACGGAATAGGGCCACAGAATAATAAGGACCGATTAACTAAATACCTAAAATAATCATTAAGTCGTAGTGGAGTATCATTGCGTATATAACTAGCACGTATTTAAGATATTTATTTCTTAAATACGACGCCATTTTATGCAATAAACTCGAATAAAGAAAGTTACGAGAAGTAGTTAGTAAAAAAGGAAGTATTATCGATCAATCATTAATCAATATAACAGTGTTTATTATCAGCCACTGTTAGTCACAAAATTTTACTAGATGCTAAGTCCGAAATAAATTAACTTACTTAATTTGTGGCAATACATACTCGGTCAACTTCACAAGATTTCTGTTTTATTAAAAACAAAAATACTTAACATTGAAGAGGTGAGAGTAGAGCACAGTTTTAAAAGTTGAAGTCGTGCACTACAGTCAGTTTACTAATGGTTACTGGTTATAGAGACTTATGTTAGCGCCAGTGACCTCAATAACAGACTGCATGCCTCCTTACTAAATTTTAAAACTCCCACGACTCGAGCCATTTTAGCCCAGTCATAGTAGAATTCGGTTCATGAGCGAGAGGTCCGCTCATGCCGTAAGCTAATGGCGAGAAGAGGTAAAAGCTATACACTGTCGTAGATATGATAACGCCCATGACACAGTGATAGAATGTTTTCCCGAGTTCTGGACTTAAGTAGCTCTTGATGCTTCGCAGGAGGTACACGGTTAGGATACCTGTAACAAAGGAATAGCTTATTTAAATTAATAAATATAGACAGTAAACGTGCTTTCTACACTCATTGCCCCCCCCCCCACATTGCACCCAAGACACAATACATATCTTTAGTCGGCGCTCATATAAGATACATGTAGTTTCGTCATGATCCAGCAAAATATGGTGAGCGCCGACTTCGGGACTATGTACTAAGTACTGTGTTTGCTCTAAACCAACATGTATTTAAATTATTTTTTACTTTTATGTGGCATGGAAGTCGGTTGTATTTTTTGTTTAAAAATTTTTTTTTCACGCTTTTCAGTCACGATAAAATCAGTTATGGCTGTTGCTAGTCGTCCGCTAACCGGATGAATAAAATTAATTATTCGTCCGATTTTCGGATGAATAAAATTATGTGCTGACGTCATCATCTAAAAATAGACTTCTTTGACACAACCGGTCGGGGGCGCTACCGCGCCCCCTCCCTTAGATTCTGAATTGGAAAAATCTGTTCGAACCTAACCTAACCGAATAAAACAACTTTTTCTGAGTAAACATTTATTTAAAGAATAGATCAATATTTAAAGTAGAAAAAGTAATATAAACCTTATAACTAAGAGTATAATTCAACTGATACTGATAAAAATAATTTTGACTATCCTTAGTTGGAAAACCAATACCATCAAAACCAATTTAAGTTCGGGCAGCATGGTCGTTATTCACTACATCAGGTGTACCCATAGCTTTACACAATTTATTAATCTCAGTAATATGATTTAACTCACCAGTTTCAATACGTTTTTTATTACGAGGATAATAAGTATGTTTAATATACAGACCATTTTTATTACGAATTTACCATTTAGCGGACGATTAATTTATTTTATTCATCCGATTACCGGACGACTAGACACTTCGATCAGTTATACGAGACCGTGTAATACATAGTATCCATAAGACTGCATAGTGCATACATAAATGGAAACGGTACTTTAAAATCAACCTTAAATGACAAGTCAAACAAACGCCTAAGCGATATCTTACATTACTGTCACAGTGCATGTGAACTGAGCGCAACCGCGAGCAGGGCGCGGTTGGCAGTACTCCTGCATCGTCCAGGTAATTGTATTCAAAATGGAATTTGTGATCATAATTATGTCCTTTCCGGAACTCATTGTTTGTATTGCGAACAATAATTACCAAGCACACATAGTTTAGGCAGGCTGTATACCTATATTATTAGGTTTAAAGAGGTGAAGGTAACTTTATTAATCGTTGCCTCTGTTTATGTGGCCAACGCCTATAGTTTAAGCTTGAAGCACCCCAGCATCATCAGAGTTGAGGAGTTGAAGGTCCAATTTTTCACTGTATACAACCATTAGTCTAATGTTCTACCTTTAATCTGTTTAATCTCATTTTAAATGCGTAAGCATGAAATAGCTAAGTTTTATGGCTTAGGCATTCAATACCCCTGCATCATCAGGATCGAGGAGTTGAAGGTTCAATTTTTCGTCGTATACCTTTGCTTAGCAATGTTATTACAAATCCGTGAGCAACAAATGTCTAATCTTTATGGTTCAGGCCTGCAGTACCCCTGCATCATCAGGGTTGAAGAGTTGAAGGTCAAATTTGTCATCGTACATCTTTGCCTAGCTACGAGGGGTGGTCCAAAAGTTCGCGGAATGGAGGGGATGGAGTGGGGATAGGGTAGCTCGCTTAGTGTCATACTAATTAGGCACTCATAATTAGTATATATTTAACATTTCAACCCTACAGCGCCATTCGTTTACGAGTACTCGCCTGCTAAACAAGTCAATCCGGAAGCAAACTGCAACTATGGAGAAAATTGAACATCGCGCTGTAATAAAATTCCTTACCAAGCAAGGAAAAAACGTTCAAACCATTTTAAATGAAATGGACGCCGTTTATGGAGATCAGTGCCCTGGTAAAACAATGGTTTATAAGTGGCATGGACTTTTTAAACATGGTCGAGATTCAATTGAAGACGACTCTCGCTCTGGGCGGCCAGTTGAGGCCACCACATCAGATATCGTCGAAAAAGTTGAAAAATTTGTACTCGAAGACACACGTTTGAAGAAAAAACAATTATCTGCATTAGTTGGAGTATCAGATACAACCATTTTGCGGATCCTGCACGACCACCTGGGCATGTCAAAAGTCAGCGCAAGATGGGTGCCGAGAATGCTCACGCCGCTTCAAAAACAGCAGCGCGTCGACGCGTCTAAGCACTTTTTGGAGGTGTGTGGAGACGAACCTGTGCAGATTTTGGAGCGGATTGTTACTGGAGATGAAACATGGGTTCATCACTTTGAACCTGAATCAAAACAGGAGTCCATGCAATGGCACAAAAAGGGTACACCACCTCCCAAGAAATTCAAAGTGTCAGAATCGGCTGGAAAGTTGATGGCCACTGTTTTTTGGGATTGTGAGGGAATATTACTGATTGATTATAAAGAAAAGGGTACCACTATAACCGGAGAATACTACGCAACGATATTGGAAAAGTTAAAGGAGGCAATTAAAGAAAAACGTCGAGGAAAATTGGCCAAGGGTGTGTTGCTTTTGCAAGACAACGCGCCGGTTCACAAGAGCCGAGTTGCCATGGCTGCTCTGCACACGCATGGATTCGAACCACTTGTTCACCCACCCTATAGTCCAGACCTGGCCCCTAGTGATTTTTATTTGTTTCCGAATTTAAAAAAAGAGTTAAGGGGAAGGAAATTTTCCGACGATAACGAAGTGAAGGAGGCAATTTCGGCGCATTTTGAGGCCAAAGACAAAAAATATTTTTTCGATGGTTTAGAAAAAATAATTCATAGATTGAATAAATGTATTAGACTTAAGGGTGATTATATTGAAAAGGAAAAATAAATTTATTGTTATATTTTATTAACAACCCTTTCATTCCGCGAACTTTTGGACCTCCCCTCGTATCTTATTATATATCCGTAAGCACCAAATGGCAATCTCCTACGGTTTGGGCTTACAGCACCCTGCATCATCAGGGTTGAGGAGTTGAAGGTCAATTTTTTATAATATGTCTTTGCTTAGTATTGTTATTACATACCCATAAGCACCAAATGGTCAACCCCTATGGTTTAGGCTTGAGGCACCCCTGCATCATCAGGATTGAGGAGTTGAAGGTCAAATTTTACATCACATGTCTTTGCTTAGTAGTCTTATTACATATATGTAAGCATCAAATAGCTAATGTTATAGTTTAGGATAGCTGTAACCCTGCATCATCAGGATCGAAGAGTTGAAGGTCAAATTTTTCGTCAACCTATATAAGCATAGATATATAATACATATTCCAAGTTTCATAAGAATCGAATCGGCAGAAGCCGAGTTATCTCAAATTATCTAAAAAACTTGAGGAGTGGTGGTGGTTTCCACCCCATAACTCAAAGAGTTAAGCATCACAGTATACCCATGTGCAAGGGAATAAGTTGCGTGACAAAATTTCCATCAAATGAAAGAAAGAAAATGGAAATCGGTTTAGAAACACCCAAGTAATTTAAGATTTTAAGAAACCGACATTTTCCAATTTTCCGGGAAAACCGCTGAAAGGTTTTCATTTTCCTCAATATGGGACTGCCTGTGAAACTAGCCGCATACAATGTCGCATGAATCGTGTCGGTAGGTCGACGATTTCTAGCCATTTCGCCCGAACATACATAAAAAAAAAAAAAAAAAAAAAAAAAAACCTGACGAATAGATAACCTCTTTCCTTTGGGAAGTCGGTTAAAAAGACAAACCCACTGAGTTTCTTGCCGGATTGCCTTGCAGTTGAGGTCGTGTTCCGATCCGGTGGTAGTGTAAAAAAAAAATATATGTAACTGAAGATTTGTAAGTGCCTCCATAGGCATATGCAAAATAAAAACATTACATTTCATATTATTGATTGTCAGGCCAAGGATCATATACAGGACCCATTGCGCGCCAGACCGGTACAGTGAACGCTACGCCAATGGGGGGATTTTTAAAATATTTTTTCCTCATAACATCTTAGTCTGCGGGAATAACATAATATCTGTGCTTGACTTCTGTTTTGTATAAAGCTCCTTACAGATGTCTATGGGCGTCAATTATCACTTCTCATCAGATGAGCTGCATGCCTTTATTTTATTTTGTATAGGCCTACGGGTGCACTTACACATTGTCAGTTACAATTTTTATCTTACACTATCACCGGATCGGAATACCACCTCAACAGAGAAGAACTGGCAAGTAACTCAGCTGGTTTGTCTTTTTTGTTACTTCATAGCCTATTTTAAAATATAATTGCAAGCATGTTTTTCTACATGGTAACAAAAGTTAGCTCCAGTATCTTGCTTTACAGTTCATTAAAATAGAGCCCTGTTTGGCAAGATACGCTACACTTTGACATAAATTAATTTACTGTCGAGATTTATATTAAATAATAATAATATAATAATGATTTATTTCAGAAAACATGTCCCATAATATTATTGGTCAATGCCAAGCGGTTTTGTCATGCTAGCTTGCTATTTCTGTCTTATATAAAGTAAGATTGAACAATTATTTTAGCATAATACCGGTAAGCATGGAGCTGAAGACCAGCGCCGGGAAGTAGTGGTGGAAGTAGAGCACGCGGCCCATCGCCCAGAAGGGCACGTAGTGGAGCGCCCAGCCCGCGAAGTTCCACCCCGCCGCGTTCAGCAGGGACTGCTCCTCGCCCCCTGGGAACATCAGTTGAGATCACTACATAGTATAAAACAAAGTTTCTTCCCGTTGTCTGCCTCTATGTATGCTTAAATCTTTAAAACTACGCTACGGATTTTAATGCAGTTTTTTTTAAATATATAAAGTGTTTCAAAGGGAAGGTTTGTATGTATAATAAAATACATAGTATAAAACAAATTCGCTACCCGTTGTCTGTCCCTATGTATGCTTAGATCTTTGAAACTACGCTACGGAATTTAATGCCGTTTTTTTTAATAGATAAAGTGATTTAAGAGGAAGGTTTATGTATAATACATGTATAATATAGTGGAGAAACACTGATAATTTTAGATTTTTGATTTTAAGGCGGAAGGAAGTTCGCTGGGTCAGCCAGGGTATATATAATAAATGCAAAATATAGTTCAGGACTACTGATAATTTTAGATTTTTGTCTTTTAGGCGGAATGAAGTTCGGCGGGTCGGCTAGCAGATTATAAAAAAAATTGATAGTCCTTTTTATGATAGCCTTTTCAAGAAGATAACGAGATAAAAACAGCATTTGAATTATATTGTTCTACAATTATTCAAATCTCTTGAACGCTACTTGAAGTCACTTCTATAGTAAACAAGAGATGATTTTGAGATGATGTTTCTCTGCGATATCAATTGCAATGACATGACGAATCGAAAAGCATTTAGGGAGCGTCCATAAATTACGTGAGGTGTTTTTTCGTATTTTTTGGAACTCCCTCCCCCCTGGTGAGATTTCGACCCCCTCCCCCCGTCCCCAATCTTACGTAAGATTTTTCAAAATGTGGGTTTCTTATTTAAACGAGTTGGATTATTGTAAAAAGAAAAAAATTAATTCCTAAAAAAATACGTGATATTTGCCTGCCCCCCCCCCCTCCAACGTGAGATTAGATGAGATTTGACTCGACCCCCCTCCCCCCTTAAATATCTCACGTAATTTATGGACGCCCCCTTATGTAAGTGTTTCCACGCGGATAATTCAAATTGATAATTGTAAAATCATTCGTCAATCTCAATCCACTACGCAATTACTTATTCGTGAGACAAGAAATACATACCCAGTTACTTTACAATACAATTTTACAATTTAAGACAATACTCACCTTGTATAGGTTTTCCAAAAGCCTCCGCCCTCTTTTCCCTGATGGAGTTGAAGACATATATAACGAAGAAAATGACCAGGAATACAAGGTTCCCCCACCACACGACAGGATTACCGAGCAAATAGATACGATGGGCACTGCCTGAGAAAAACTGACCCTGCAACAAAAATAATTGTAATAAGTGCCATAAATATATTTCTTAAATACGTAAATTTGACGACCCGCGTGGCGGAGCGGTTACCATTCTGGTCTGTCGTTAAATCTAGAACTTTAAATAAAAGAGATATCTTTTGAAAATGTCACGAAATCCGTCTATGACGGCAGCGCCTGGCTTGACGGTTGGAGCTCCCACTCAAGCCGCCCGCAACCCCAGAATAGCTTCCGAGGTTGCGGGCGTAAGGCGGTCATAAGAGGCGACTAAATGTAGCCATTTAGTCGCCTCTTATGACACGCAGGGGATACCGTATCCCTATTCTGATCCCGGAACTACAGGGACGAATCCGTATAGACTACCGACAGGTAATTGCGCAAGATCTTCAAAAGTATTGATAAAACTGTTTATTGGACAGCGATTGCCTTGTAGAGTAGGCCTCTTTCAACTTAGCACATCAAAGGAAAAACTCAAATGGTTCGAAATAATGACTGATCTTAGTCTACTGTCCTATCATATCTCTCATCATGACTCACCCTGTAGTTTATCGGCCACTGCCAGGGCTGAGAGGTGACCTCCCCCTCCTTGGGCTTAAGACCAGCGTTCCCCTGGAACATCACCGCGTGTGACTCCAGGAAGCGCTCCACGAAACCCGACGCGTACGCCTCGAAGCTCATCTTTGGTACTGTATAAAACGTATGAACTCATAAATAACGTTTATAGCAGATATTTTCACTTCTTTAACAGCTAGTTTTGCTACTTTTTGCTAGTTTCCTTTTTGCTGTTATCATTAAGCAGAGTTATTCCAGATTACAAAGGTGAGTAGACATTTTCTACTAAAATTTAGGAGTATTAATACTGTAGGTATTGATAATACACAGGAAGGCGTTGCTGCTTAGCACCTGAATTTCAGGCCTTAAGTTTTTTTTATCTGACTGAAGTAGCAAACGAGCGTGCAGTCCGTCTGATGGTAAGTGTTCACTGCCGCCCATGGACATCTGTAAGAAACTTCAAATAGAACATGGGTTCTGAAGTCACATCACAGATGCGTTGCTACTTCTGGGGACTATGATGGTCGCCTCATGTGAAAGTGTGCCGGCAACCACAACCTTCCATCGTAACACAATAAAATGTTTCACATTAGAAATAGATAGGTAAAATGTATTATTCAGGAGTTTTAATCTATTATAATACTTAACGGGTACTCACGATATGCGGTTTATGAATTCTTATGGAATTCTTTTTGCCGATATTTCGACCCAGTTGCATGGATCGTGGTCACGGCCTAACGAATATCGTGAGTAGCCGTTAAGTATAATAATGTATCAATTCCGCGATAATACTAATCTAAAATTATGATTTTTTTTATCTATGGTTTAAAAAGCTCTTCAGGTGTTGATAATACACAGGAAGGCGTTGCTGCTTAGCACTTGGGTTTCGGGCCTTAAGTGCCCCCACCTTTGTCAGAGGTTGTGGTGCTATTCAAAGTGACACCCCAAGGTATTTGATTATACTTACAGTCATCAAAAATGTTGTCCTCGACATTCCACAGCGCATTCTTATCCCTCAGGTTAGGGTTGCAAGCCACCTCTTGTTGCTCGTACCCCCATTTCGGCAGTTGCTTGCCAGTTGTGGTCAACGCGCAAGACTAAAATGTAAGCTATATTATAAATCGAAAGAAAATATCATAGTTATAAAATGTAGAAATAATTTTATCTTTATCAGCCCATTGTGATGATGGACTGTGGTGTATACACTTTTCACATTGTAGCGAGTTTTTTATTATTATTTGACTGAAATAGCAAACGAGCATGCAGTCCACCTGATGGTAAGTGGTCACTGCCGCCCATGGACATCTGTAATCAACTTCATACAGAACATGGGTTCCATCTGAAGTCAATCACAGATGCGTTGCCACTCCCGAGGACTATGATGGTCGCCTCATGTGAAAGTGTGCCGGCAACCACACCCTTCTATCGAAACGCAAGAAATGCTTCACGCTAGAAATAGGTGTGGCGGAGGTACTTCCCCGGTCGAACTACACTGGTTCTACCACCTTAAAAAATGTTACTGAGTTTAGACTACAGTCCATTTGTGGGCATACCCAGAATGAGATAGAAATGAGGGTGATGATGTAAGAGCAGATTGGGTATTATTTGTGAAGAAATTATGGATTACATATCGACGTTACGTAAATAATGAAACCAACCTGTAGATAATGCACCAGCATTAGTTTGCTCCGAACAGTCTGAATTTCGTCACCATCCTTGCCTCCGGAAATTAAAATTTTCCAGACATCGTTTGCATCGCCAATTCCATCCTAGAAGATAGAAAAACAATCTTGATCCAAGGATTTTGTGGAGGTTTTTCAAACAATTAAATGCATATGGGATTGTGTATTAGAATATAGTAGTTTTAAAGACAATTGTTTTAAACAGTAAAGCTTGTGCGCGAAGTCCAATCTTGAAGGTAGTATTGCTGTCTGTCGTTCTTGTGTGCGCACGAGGTCGCCGCTCCGTACGGCGACCACGCCCGCAACGCACTCGCGGTCGTACGGCTTTATGGCACACCGGCTGTTGTTTGTGCGTGTATGTTATCATACTGTACACCAAATTCACAAGGTGGTAGAACCAGTAGTTCAACCGGGGAAGTACCACCGCCACACCTATTTCTAGCGTGTAGCATTTCTTGCGTTTCGATAGAAGGGTGTGGTTGCCGGCACATTTTCACATGAGGCGACCATCACAGTCCTCGAGAGTAGCAACGCAATTGACTTCAGATAGAACCCATGTCCTGTATGAAGTTGATTACAGATGTCCACGGGTGGCAGTGGCCACTTACCATCAGGTGGACTGCATGTTCGTTTGCTACTTCAGTCAGATAAAAAAAACCAAGCAACACAAGTGCAGTACACCCAGAGTTACCAACTGTCAAAAATGTATCCCCCTAAAGCCACCATAAAAAAACCCCTACAATCCCTACAATAAATTATGAATTGAAATTCTTCCTTGGCAATTTCTGTTCGCAGGTTTTGTCCCTGACGAGGAAAAAAAAGGTCATCGGGTGTATGTACCTTTTTATCCCCTAAATTTAGGGGAAAAATCCCTAACTTGGCAACCCTGGACAGCACTCACCTCCCCGTATCCGGTGACCTGCATGAACTTGGCGGTGAGCGGCGCGCGCTCGCGGTGCGAGTGCAGGTTGCGGCCGCTGGGCGCGTGCGTGAGGCGCACGAGGTCGCCGCTGCGCACGCCCACCACGCCCGCTACGCGCTCGCGGTCGTACGGCTTTATGATCCACCGGTTGTTGTCGTCCTTGTGCGTGTAGGTGGTTATCTGAACAAGCCATGGATTTTTGTTTATATGAGTTTATATGACCTAATGGATTTCTGTTTATATGACCTACCACACAATATCTAAATTAAACTTGAAATGCATGGTCTGCTTCTGGAGATTCTTACGATTTATATTCTTAATCTATATGTAATCTTCTAATGTCACCTTTAAAAGTTTGACTGTTAAAGAATCTACAATAGATCTCAACAGCATGATACAAAAAATGTTTCAACTCCATCCAGTTCTAATAAGGAAGTAGCACATTCGGTATACTGACGGCCGAAAACTGCGGCCAAATAAGGTAAGCAAAATGAAGATATAGGAAACTCCGTTTTTTTTTATTCTCCTAAAATTCTAGTAAAAGTGGATGAAAGTTTACCTGTTGTTGCCTAGCTCCCACTCCAGCCGGGTACAAGTGGTGGTGAGAGTGCAGGTAGCCGCCACCGGTGCGGTGGTTCTTCAGAGATATTATAGCGTTGTATGCCACTACGCGAGGCGCACTCGCGTTGTGTAGGCTGTTTCCTTCCAAACGTGCTTGAAAACCGGATGAGTAAAAGCCATCCCCATTGCCACTGTATGAGAAAAATATAAGGGTTAATTAGTAATCATTTAAGGGACCTCTGAAATTTTTGACCTTTAAAAGTAACACAAATAAGACAGGTTATAATAGAAAAATCACAACAATCACGCTGATTGAATTTGAAACAACAACATAGAGAACTAAAACATACATACATAACTTATTTCTCAAAATTGAGATCATAAAATAAATTAAAGAGAGGTCATAGATACCACACACAACCTTTTTATAAGAACGTTAAATAAATTCAGATGAGAATTTATGGGGATCACGTGATAATTAATGTTAAAATATAAAAGTAAAATTGCACTTACCTCTTACTCAATACAGTTAAATGAATCCAGAAAAAGAACACATACAATATCGTCGGCCAAAGTATAAGTGTTATACTTCTTGCGATGACATGTTTCACGGTTAAGGTCTGTAATTTAATTAAACTGTATTTTTTACACATATTGAAGTACCATATAAGCATGCATTTTCCCATGGATATCTGTAATCAACTTCATATAGAACAAGGGTTCTATCTGAAGTCAATCACAGATACGTTGTATGACATGGTAGTAGCAACTCCCAAACATTAAAATAGTCGCCTCATCGTATGCGGCGATTATCTTAATCAACAGGAATAGTAAGATGTTACATATTTAATACCTTCTACCCAACAGCCTTTTGAAACTCACATCGGGACATAGCCCTACGCAGTATGTGTTGATGATACATAGAATGAAAGAATCTTACATGGGAGAGGGACGAAAAACAGACACTATATTTTATGAGTAATTTTAGGTAGTAAAATAATTCAATAAGTACATAGTCTATCTAATGCAGTGGTTCTTAACCTTTTAGTAAAGAAAGACCATTTATACCAGCAAAATATCTGTCTACCCATGGACCACCAGCGCCGTCTTTTACTTATGACCTTTTTTTGGACATCACACTGGAATCCTCATACTTTTGACAACCTTTTTTTGGTCATCAACTTCTATTATTCGCTTTGCGGACCACTTCGGATGCTGCCAGGGACCGGTTAAGAACCGCTGATCTAATGTTCAAGTCCCACCATATTATCACTTCAAAAATCTCCTCAGACAGACCTACAGGTAGAGTTAGTCATACATGTACAGCAGTGGCCATTTTAGGTGAGTGACACTATTAATTGCTACTGTGTCCTTATATGAAGAATATGGTAGGTATAGCAACACATTTAGTGACCACCAATGCTATTTATCGTAAAGTTGAACTAAAATCACGTAACATATGATCCCAAGATGCTAAATTACATTCTTATTTGAATTCTAAAACAACTCACAACAGGTTTCGACAGATCACCAAGGACGTTCCACAGATCGGCGATGGTGCGCAAACCGACAAACATCACAACGAATAAACCGACGAATTTGACGGACACAGTGCACGCCAACGACGTGCCCAAGAAGAACTGCCAGCATAGCATTCGCGGTGAGAACGGTGGCAGCTTTTCGTCTGTTAGTGTGCGGACCTGCCAACAAAAACGTTACCACTTTGTTTACCGAATTTGAATATACCATCACACTTCCTTCTGCCCAATAACAACAGTGTAATACAGCTGTAATCTGGTATTTAGAAATGCGATATTAAGTATTATTATTAAGTTATTTATTGTTATTAAGTTGTCATAAGATAAGACCTTTAGAAATAACTCATCTTAATACTGGAGCTAACTTTTGTTACCCATGTAAAAACAAGATGGCAAATAAAAAAATAAAAAAAGGATATACAAAGAAAAAAGACAAATGGCAGGTGGCAGTGTAAAAAAATATATATAAATGTAACTGACAATTTGTAAGCGCCCCCGAAGGCCTATGCAAAATAAAGACATTTCATTTCATTTCATCTGAAGTCGGACCCAGTTCAGAGTTGTTTCACTTTGCAGTTGTAAGCACAGTTTAATATACACTATAATTCATATTATTCTTTCTATATACAAAAAAAAATGTTTACCTTGAAGACTCCATAAATAGAACAACTCATAAAGAACAAAAGTATGGGATCCAATAGGATATATCTATTGAGAGTTAAAAATCCAACATCTGAAAATAGAAAAATATGTTGGTAACAAATTTAATTCATTAATTATCAAAATACAATTGTCTAAGTATACTTTAAACAACATTACATACCACATAGTAACAACAGGGTACCAATAAAAGTCGAATCCAAAGATTTCGTCATTTCCCATATTGTCAGAAATGTCAAAGGTATTATCAGGGCTCCAAGAGTGGTGCAGAACTGAAATTATTATATTCATAACATTAGAATAAAAATAAAATATGACGGTTTATAGCGTCGTATAATTTATGTACCATTCACAGATAGTATTGTTATTAATAATATAGAAATAGCAAATGATGCATGCATGTGTTCTGCACAGTAAGGCTGTGTCCCCAGTAGGCAAACTGTTCACTTTACGCAGTTTGCACTGTTACAGTTTACAGTGAGCGCAAACTAGCAAACTTTCGACACTCCATTTCAAATATAGGGCGTACTAAACCGATACATCACAAATTCAGTACGCCGCTAACAGTTTGCCTACTGAGGACACAGCCTAAGTTGGATAAGATGCCCATAGCCACTATTTCTCATGGACATCTGCAAAGAACCCCAGACAAGATTAGTCTTACCTGAGGTGTGCTACCAATATGTTGCTATACTTGAAGATTGAGTTTGAAAGCCAAGTAAGTGACTTATTACCACATACCTTTACCACAACTTTTAAACCAGAGACCAGATCCTTATAAGTAGTGCTTAAAACTGCTGTTTTAAATTTTAAAAATGGGTGCGACCTACCAAATTTTAAAAATGGGTGCAACCCATCACCAGGGTTCTACTACGTTTTTGTATTATATAAATTCAAATGCAAATTTCGTCAAACTAAAGCGTAATTAGAAGATATATAAATTAAACCATACTATTCTCATTCCTTCATATCTCGCCCCATCGTACTTGTCTCCAGGCTTTTCAAATGGAAATGTCCCATCATACCCTGTCAGCTTTCCAGACAAAGCAATCAACATCTGAAAATAATGCAGAAAATTATGTTGGCAAGACATCTCCTTTATCCATTATAAAATAAAACACAATTTGTACATTCATAGCCCCCAGTAGGATTTTCTCATGTGACGAATACACAAACACCTAGACCCAGAACAGGAATCTAAACTCATCATTCAGATACCTGTCTGGCCGGGAATCGAACCCGGGACCCATATGGTATTGTAACCAGACCGGTATGGTAACCGCTCTGCCATGCGTCGTCGGTCGGATATATCTATAAGCATATCGCTGCATTGATTGAATAATAACAAAATTCAAAAACGTTACTTAATCTAGGCAATCAATTTATCTTATTTATGAATAAACTTAAAATAATTAAAATAAAATAAAAGGCCATTCATTATATTGTAGTTAGAAAATAAAGCTTTCAATTCTACTACTATTATTTATTCATTCGCTTATTTATTGTATCATATTGTATCACATAACAAAGGTATGACATGAATGGTCAACTTTATGCCAGATGTGGGGAGTGTTACCTTTCCAAGCGGTGGGTGAACATCGAAGAAAAATGTCCTATTTATATACCAGCTTGCCATTTTACCAAAATGTGTCTCATCCCAACTGAAATGAACAAGTGAGTATACAGTCTAAAATATATTGCCCAAAATAATTAAGGAAGCATATTTTAATTGTTAGAAAATTAAATAATTTCACAATTTTAACTAAGAAGCTGTTAAAATATTTAGCTAGTTAAAATATACAATTCATATAGTACAATAAAAAAACAAGTGACATGCCTGGTGCCAGTGAAATTTCAAACTGAAATTGCTGAAACTCATGAATCACCACCAATCTTCCATACACCACCACCACCATTGCATTTCTAAAACGTTATAACATGATAAAATTACCTACAATCAGTGCATAATAATAAGAGACCTGTGTGAAATGCCTTCACCCATAATTTACTATTCAGTGTTATCAAATTGCTTTTAGACTTTCCACAGCAAAGATGTTAGCTGTTAGTAAAGTATATTATTTTGGTATTTTACAAATACTGTAAAACCCTCTGTTCTTTTTGGGTGTTATGTTCAGCCTACATTCTGCAAATACTGAATAACGGGAATAATAACTGTAATTGTGATAAGCTTTTATCACACTCTGCTGTGGTATAATCTGATGAATCTACTAACTAATCTGGTCTGAAGCTCACAGGTTTTAATTTAAGTAAGAAACAAATCTATTTACAGTATATCCAAAACAAAATATTAAAAATAAATAAAACATATTTTTTACAAAATCTTATTAGAAAAGTAAAAAAAGTAAAAGATGGTATAAGGTTCAAAAATAGTTCAAAATAAAAGTGTTAGTGTCATGCATGATAAATTATGTAATGTGATGAAGAGAGTTAGGTAAATATAAAAGCATGCATCATCGTCAACCCATTACTGTCCCACTGCTGGGCATGGGTCTTCTCTCAGAATGAGAGAGTTTAGGCCATAGTCCACCGCGCTGGCCAAGTGCGAATTGGTGGACTGTGGAAATGAAAAGCATGCATAGGTGTTTTATAATGTAATATTTAGCACAAACTTAAGCAACACTGTGCAAAGAGTTGGATGTGACGTCAACTTCATGTACTTTTGTGCTTCAAGTTCAAAGGAGTAGTTAAGTGGCACATCCTAGTTGTTTTCATTTGGTAGTATTTACATAAACTACTTATTATCCACTGTCATCTACAAATATGTACAACCGCTTCAGTACATAAGGTTAGATAACAATATGTATTGGAACAGTATAATGGAATATGCTTCCAAATAGATCTAATTGTATGGAAACTCTATATAAATTTGGTTTCTATTCTAAATAATATAATTCTTAACCATATTAAATAGTGTAGTGAACATAAAAATGAGTTCTTGTTGCAGATTCTTTTCGACTATAATATTATTGTGTATTCAATAAAACATCAAACATATTTTGAGCGTCATTAAACAAGCTATATTTATTTTGAAATACGCAAAATATAAATGCTAGAAAAACATAAAAATTACTTACCAGACATGATCAGGCTCTAAAACTTTGTAATACCGAGTCAAAAATGTAGCTCCACATATTAATCCAAAAGTGATCCACCACCTAGAAGCAATTTAAACATAAATTTATTATTTATATTCATTAATTCAATATCAATCAATATCAATTCAATATCATATCAGTGTTGTGTGGAATCCACATTATGACATTTATAAGAAAAGATTAGAGAGTATACAGAAACGTTTTGTATGGCATTTGTCATATAGTTGTAATTTAGCTAAGACATTGCCAAATTATAATGAAAGCAATTTAAACATAAATTTATTATTTATATTCATTAATTCAATATCAATCAATATCAATTCAATATCATATCAGTGTTGTGTGGAATCCACATTATGACATTTATAAGAAAAGATTAGAGAGTATACAGAAACGTTTTGTATGGCATTTGTCATATAGTTGTAATTTAGCTAAGACATTGCCAAATTATAATGATCGTTTACAACATTTCCGTTTGAGTTCTTTGAATCATCGTAGAGAGCTGCTGGATATCATGTTTCTGTATAAACTAATAAATTACAGTTGTGATTCTCCTAATCTTTTGTCTAAGATAAATATATCTATACCTAGGGTATTGCCGAGATTTAGGAAATATTCTCCTTTTAGTGTGAATCAAGTAAAATCGAATTTGGGTCATAATGCCCCATTGCATCGAATACTAAACAGCTACAATAGGATTCACAATGTAAATACCATAACTGCCCAAAGAAAAGTGACAGAGAGCTCTGTAAACAGTCCCGATACAATAGTAGATGTGGATATTTTTTCTAACTCCTTTCTTCAGTTTAAGAGATTAGTGTCTCAGGCACTACTTTAATGTTGAATAAAAAATTATATATTTTTAATTAACCAATTTTTATCTAAAATACTAATATAATAATTGTTAATTTGCTAATTTAATGTCATAATTAATTATTATTTATACTTATTATATTTTTACATCAATGTCAATTTTATATATACATAATTTCTATTATTCAAATCAATTGTATATTTGTTTTTTATTTAATTTCTAATTTTTAATGTATAATGTCCTTGTAATTTGCGCCTATAATTGAGGCTGCACTTAACATGTATCTCTTGATTGTATAATATGTTATTTCGATGTATCAGTGTTTGCTTTGTTGGTGCAATAAATAAATAAATAAATAAATCAATGTGGTTGTTGGCTTGCTGTCATATGAGGTGACCATCTTAGTAGTTGGGAGTAGCAACTCATCTGTGATTGACCTTACATAGAACCTTTATTCTGCAAGAAGTTGCTTACAGATGTCTATAGGCGGCAGTTTCAACTTACCATCAGGTGGATTGCATGCTTGTTTGCTTCCTAAATCTTATAAAAAAATCAATCCTGAAGTGCAATGAGCAATATATTGAAATTGTGAGGTAGCATCATAATGTACTATCCTAGCCATGTTTGAATTAAATAGCAATTTATTTTAAGTGGTCAGCACAATGTGCCACCCTAATGGGCATGGTGCCCTCGATATTACTATCCTGGCTGGCATCCTTAGCTACGATACTGAACAGGGATCCCCAATAGTACTAACTAGTAAGCAAGAACTTCAAAAGTAATCCGTGGACCTTCTGGTCCTAGCAAAACTTATTATTTTAGAAGAGTGCTATGTAAGAGTTTAGCGATTAAGTCGTGAATAAATCCTTCTAGTTTTTACAAGAACTTCTAACTTTCACTAAAGTACAAGTAGCTACACATATTATAACGAGCCCTTACTAATATTACTAATATTTTCATTTAGTAAAACAAATAACTCGTTCATTACAAGAAATTATTATGTTTAAAACTTTAGTTTTTTATGTTAGTTTTATATCAGGAGTTAACTGATTACGTACACTTTATTACTCGGTTCTGCACTGTTTTCTTTTGTCGGCATTATAAAGTCATTACTTTCAGTATTTTAATAAATATTTACAATATCTGTATTTGATCTTTTTAATACTTTATAACTATTTTAAAGAGTGTAACGGTATACAGCTGCCTTTGACGTGACAAATCTATTGACAATAAATGACAATGACAAATTGACATCATATTGACGTATTGACAATTTATGTCACATTTGTCAATTAAGATAGTTTTAATTCGTTTGTCGCGTGTCCTCAAATTCTCTCTATTTAGCCTACTTCAAGTATTTGTCTATGACATCATGCTTATGAAGTTTTATAGACATGATCATCGACACAATGGATTGTATCGCAAGTCTGAACATTCTGAAGTCTTTTTACCCCACATTTTACATTATTTTATAATTTTACAAACCGGGAAAATACATGCGGGAAACTATTGGATTCAGAAGGCACAGAACCAATTGGAGTGGCGTCATTTAGGGGAGGCCTATGTCCAACAGGGGACCTCAAAGGGCTGATGGATGGATGAATGGATGATATATTATTTACATCATTTCTTATTTAGTCGTATATTTTTCGATAGTCTAGTTTTAAGTGCAGACACAGAGTAAAAAATTATATCGTAAAACGTCAAGCATCATTTTCTCTCTTTACTATAAAACATTATGGCCTAAAAATTTAAAAAAGTGCTACAATATTGCAATAGTTTATTTGTTAGCTTATTGATTTTACACACGACGTTGCAGGGATAAAATGCCTTTAGTGTGCTTATGCCTACAAAATTACTTACAGATTATCGGTTACTTTTCTTTTCTTAAATTCACTGAAAAAAATCGAGCAAGAAACTCAGCTGGTTCGTCTTTTTTCCTTTTTCTACCATCTTATTTTTACATGGGTATTATAAGCTAGCTGCAGTATTTTGCTTTACATTTGCAATACTAGAATCATGTTTGCCAAAGTGGCTATCTGATTAATCCTTTCGAAATAGGTAAATTACATATTTTAGGACTATCTGACTTCTGTCCATTTGTACTAGTTTGTACCTGGGGTTAGACTGTTGAGCATCATTGCTGTCTTTACAGTTTATCGTAGACATCTGATTTAGTTATCTTCCATAGAGACGGACCCATAACACGTTATACCTTTTGTACGTATTTGCGATGTTTAACGAGGAAACTTTGGGACCATGAAGTCAGGATGCATGTTTACTGACAAAGCTATTAGCTATAGCCAAAAATAGCAAGCTAGCAATGGAGTGGCCACACCGCTCGAATGACCGATATCCAATAGAGAAAAAAGTTTTCGGGAGGTGAACACGTTTATGCAAAGAAAACAGCGGGGAACCGTTCGATTCAGAATGCATAAGACCGTTTGAAGTGGCGGCATTTATGGCAGGCCTATGTCCAGTAGTTAACCCCAAGAGGCTGACAGATGGATGTAAAAAAATATTTTAAGTAAAATTATCCTTTAAAAATAACACAATATTTAAATACACTAAAAATAATAACAAAGTATGAATACACGTTGTTGTTGTTTAAAAAACTGCATATAGAAAAACTATCAGTGTGGACTACACTTTAAGCAGGGATCTTATGAGACTGGTAGCAATTATTGTTTGAATTGCTATATCAAATTGTGTAGTGAATTACGTGCCAGCTATTAGATAGTAGACCGAAATAGTTAGCAGTAATAAAAAAAAACTGATAAATAAAATAATAATATATGCATTGCGAATCAATTTTCGTAGCGAAATTCTTAATAGCACTGCTGCTTATTTTAATTTTTATTGCAGTATAACTGTTAAATTAATACGTTGGTATATTGTTTACATAATTAATAAGTTATCAGTAAATATAGATAGGTGCTACAGGGAGAGACAATCAAAAATTCCCCGAGCCGAAACTCGGTTTTTTGGAGTTTGCACTTTGCAACACTGCAACACTTGTCGTTGTTTGTCATAAATGTTGAATCATACGTTGAAATGTCCAGTAATGTAAATAAATTTAATAACAAAGTCTGGTTCAGTGATTGTTCAGTGTGTATGACGTATTCAGCCTTTTTATAGGCCAACCAGGTTGTGGTCGCTTTTATTTAGTATTCGCGCACGAAGAGATGAACTCGTTCTAATCATGCGTTGGTATTGCGCGGTCGTTTTTGTGCAGTTTATATTACTATACGGTGTTTTTGGTGAACCAAGTGTAGAAAGGAAAGAGAAACTTATTAATGGATTCCTCGAGTATTTGAACAATTTGCCTGACCAGACGTACACATACGAAGAGGGTGTAATTAATGATGCGCAGAATGTAGTAAGTAGCAAACTCGTATTGAAAGGTTTAATAATTTGTAAAAAAAAAAAAAAATTTGATGAAGGTATATTTACACAAATTATGACTATTTACCCACTTTTCCGATTATGATGAAATTTATTAAAATATTTTCTGACGAAAAATGAAGTTGTCGGAGTAATTTATTATTAATTAAAAAGTATAACTTAATAAATCTTGCATGTAACTGTAGTAGAGAACTAGTTTTTAATACATAATTCATAATGTTAATATGACTTCATCCATTGATATTATGAATACTAATTATAGTCTTTGCAACAGCAATAACTATTTTAATCGTTTTTATATTACATAAACATGTGTATATCTTGAAGTATAAATTATATTTTCAATCTAGTACTAATTTGATTGACATTTAAGTTTTAAAACATATGCACTAATTTTTGCACTATTGTTTTCATAATATCTATGTCTACAACAGGAGTCTAGTAGAAAAGTTCTCAAAGGTCCTCAAAGTCGTCAGCAATCTATTTATGTACCTTTTTCTATTTGATTGGACCATAGTTATGATTGGGTTTACTAAAGATCTACAACAGATCAGTTCTTAACAGTATTTGTTGTGGGCTGACCCAGTTTATTGTGTTTAATCATCAATTAATGCTCTCAATACAGGATTGATGTATTGATAGCATTGATTGATGATTAAACCTTTGGTGTATGGACATCCTTACCAGTACAAAATATTTTTATTACCTAGCAAATTATATTTGGGGTACAACCTACTGCTGGGCACGGGTCTTCTCTCAGAATGAGAGAGTTTTAGGCCATAGTCCACCGCTCTGACCAAGTGCAAATTAGTTGAAATTATATTTTAGTCTCTAATTATTACAGAACTAGTGTATTTCTGTATTGTTTGGAGGAGTTAAAAGAAAATGTATGTATATATAAGATGTTCTTACTTTCCTCTTATTCTTTTGTTTGTACGACATATTCACATATTTTATAGCATTTAATGCAATCAAGCTATTAAATAGAAGTATTGAAATAATACAACAAATCTATGTGTCCCATTGGCATGTAAAACTGCATTCCATACTATATATTCACTCTTATAGTTTCCAAAATGTATGTAAAGTAGTTAAGAAATGTTAGAATACAATGCATACTGTACCTTAATTCTATGTATTCTTTAATAGTAAAAGGGCATTTACATTGCGAGGGATTATATCAATTTTTTTTAACAGTATAATTAAAGGTTATCTGAAGTTGTAAGACCTATGGTATTATCTCAAGCCACTATCTGGCGAGTTATTAAACTGTATTTATTTTTTTACTAACGGCTAGTTATGTTGACTTTATGAATGATTGATAATTCTGGTACTCTATTATGAAAAATAATGGTTGGATGTACAATCTTTTTTTTTTATATGATTAAAGTAGCAAACAAGCATGCAGTCCACCTGATGGTAAGTGGTCACTGCCGCCCATGGACACCTTTACGCAACTTCATACAGAACACAGGTTCTATCTGAAGTCAATCACAGATGCGTTGCTACTTCCAAAGACTGAGATGGTCTCCTCATATAAAAATGTGCCGGCAACCACAACCTTCTATTGAAAGAAATGCTTTACCATAGAAATAGGTGTGGCTGTGGTACTTCCTTGGTCTAAGTACGCTGGTTCGACCTGGTAAATCTAAAAAAGATTTTTAGAAATACGGGTTGTTGTATTAAAAATCTTAATATGTCTAAGCTCAATAACAGATTTGGTCTATAGAAATTAAATTAATAATTAATTACCAGGTTATTAATTTAGTAGCTATTGGTAGAAGATAATTTGTATTTCATAGTTTATGCTTTTTTATGCAAAGTTTAATAACAATTTTTTCACAATCTTAGAAGAGCAATATTTTAGTAGTGAGTTTGTTTTTTAGGATGAAAATGCATACAGGATTGAAGCTAGTTTGAAGGCCAGCGATGTCCATGATTTGGACAAGCACAAGCTTTTCAAATGCTCTGCCACAATTGTGGACCTTGGGGAGAGTGGAGTGTCCATTCAAAATAACGAGCATCAGTGCCATGATGCTGACTTGGAGACAAAGCTCGGAGAAGATACTGCCAAAGTGGAAGAGGCCTCTGTGGATAAGCAAATCACTGTAACAGAAGCTACATTTGATTATCAGCCTATACAATTGGATAATGAAATTCAAACTACAGCTGCGGTTAGTTCATTTGTTACATATATAAATAGGTAAGGTAGGATAGATATTTATCAATCTATCGATTGATCCACCCGTATTTAAACAGTATATACCTAGTTGATTTGGAATTATGGAAAATAAAAAATATATTTCACTGTGCTTCATTTTTACTACAGGGTCTTAGAAAATCTTTCAGCTATCACTAAATAGTACGAACACGAAGCCGTATGGGGCCTGGGTTTTATGTGCCACCCTTGAGGTAGACTGAACAAGTCTTGCTAGTTAATATGACTCTAACGGGAATTTGTAATTGACACAATTAATAAAAAATTTAATTTGTGAATTTTTTTGCTTCTGAATTAATTATTGCTTCCTGGTACACCATTTTTGATTAATGTGTGTCAATGATGATATATTTTTATTTGTAGGTTACATCAGGTGAACAGTTTATTGCCATTCCCCGCCAGCACCCGAATATCCCATGTGTAGGATGTTCACAGCATGTGAATATTCAGGCAGCCGGTGTGACTGATCTGGCTGACTTAGCTATAAGACACCTTGATAAGCATGATCAGAATGCAAGGCACAGTCTCGATTCTGTTGTGGATGTGGAGAGGCAGGTTCAGGTAAGAATCTTAACGTTTCGGAAAATAATATTATTTAATACCTAATTTTATATGAATTGTTTTATGAAATACCAATAATTTATAAGAAAATCAATAATTTAATTTTTTAGGTGGTTAATGGTGTTCGATACATATTGACTCTTATTGTGAATTATAATAATTGCACTTCAGAAGAAACAGAAGCATGTATTATGAAATCTCCTTGCAAGGTGTCAGTTCTGGAAAAGCCATGGGCTAAATTACCTGATGGTTCAAAATACAGAGCAATAATATCTAATAACTGTACTAGTGAATGGTTGTACGGAGACAATGGCGAGGTAGTAGGTTACAGTGATGGCAATAAAGAAAGCAATGATATTCTCATAAACCCTTCTAGTGATGTTAAAGATAATCGAAATGAATACCCTAAACCTACTCCTGACTATGATAAAATTGCAAACACGGGATCAGCGGATGAAATTCTAAAGGCTATACACCATACGGAGGTTCAGGCACAGCATCAGGAGAAAATCTTAACCGAGGCAGAAATGAAAAATTTAGAATCACAAATTATTCCACATGACAAGTTTCTCGAAACGGGTATTCCTATGAACGTAGAATCTACTACCTCTGGTTTATCAACATTCAATGTGCAATCAGTAGCAAACATTGAGACCGTGAAACATTATAGTGATAATTCTGTTCAGGTGAAACAAACAGATGATGAAGTACAAACAACCTTAAATGAGGGAAAAAGAAAAGCTATAGAGGACTTAATCAATTTTTTTAATTCAGCTGGATTTGAATCAAAGGCGTCAGGAGACACGCAAAGAATTAAAAGAAGCTATGATCATGATTTACAAATCATGGCAATGGCAGAAAAATACTATAAGATCAAAAAGAATATTAAAAATGCAGAATATATTTATTCACTAGCGCAGGTTATGATCGATCATCTAAATGAAATGGACATGGAAATAAAAAACCGAGTGCTTCAGGATGTGATAACAGCAGAGGAAGAAAAAGAGAATTACCAAAATTTTTTCTACATACAAGCTCATGTCATTATTCCTTGCGATAAGGCAGACTGTAAAAAAGAAGATACCATTAATAAAATATGTAATGGCATCATTGATACTTCGGATAAAAAAAGTCCTCAAGTATTAAGTGCTTTCTGTCATGATGAATCGGTAAACAAATATGGCATGGGTAGCCTTATTAATGTTCCATTAGACGACCCTCTGCTTCAAAAATTATCCCTCCAAGCCTTAAATGAAATCGAATTGTCATCATCTCGTTTGAATGCAATGACAATTCAAAAGATAGTTTCTGCAAATACTCAGAAAGTTTCAGGTACTCTTACAAGAATTACATTAATACTTGCTTATACAGATTGTAAAAAACGGGTTCCTTTATTAAAACGGGAAAATTGTACAATATTAGAAAATTTGGGTGCGAATATATGTGAAGTAGAAATTCATGAAAGACATTGGCTTAATGAGAAGAAAATAACTCATTCATGCTCTGAAAGATCAATTGATGAATCATTTTCCGATTATGGCCATCATAAAACTTATGATAAAAACGTTACGGATCCTAAAATACTTGAAATGGTGCAAGAAGCTTTGCAATATTTAGAAATTAATTCAAATAAAAATAACAAACAGAAACTTGTAGAAATACAATCAGTAGGAACACAAATTATAGCAGGTCTCTTAACTCACGTGAAATTTCTTGTTGGGTACACAACATGCTCCAACGATTTTCAAGTGGATATAAATTCTTGTGACTTGATAAAAACTGAACCATTACGAAAATGTCAGGTACAAGTATGGGAGAGACCATGGTTAGAAGATGGGCGACAGGTAAATGTTACATGTGAAAATAAAGATGTCGAAAATGAAGTACCCGGAGCTAGAAAAAAGCGATCTCCGAATTTTTTCGTTGGAGGAAAAACGTCCAAAGATCCTAAAGATCCACAGTACAAAACTTTGGCTAAAGAATCGTTAGCGCAATATATGCAGTCATCTGGTAGTTCTCAACACTACGATGTCCTGGATGTCAAGAATGTAACTGTCCAAGTGGTCTCGGGGTCTAGTACAGAAATATGGTTTGATATATCTCCAACTAATTGCCAGTTAGATAGTCAAAGAAAACCAACATCTTCCGTATGTGAAATACAAAATCCAGAAGATAAACATAGTTGCCTTGCTAAAGTATGGGACCGGCCGTGGCTGGATAGGAGAGATATTACTATCAATTGCCAAATAAATGAGGCAACAGCCAGAAGTAAGAGATCATCGAAATATGTAGGAGGAAAACATTCGGGAGATCCTAAAGATCCAAAGTATAAAATATTAGCTAAAGAATCACTAACACAGTTCATGCAATCATCTGGCAATTCTCAACACTACGATGTCCTGAATGTCAACAATGTAAACAACCAAGTGGTCTCAGGGTCTCTTACAGAAATATGGTTTGATATATCTCCAACTAATTGTCAGTTAGATAGCCAAAAACAACCAACATCATCCGTATGTGAAATACAGAATCCAACTGTTAAATTTAGCTGTCATTCTGAAGTATGGGTACGGACGTGGCTGAATAAAAAAGATATTAAAATTGAGTGCCAAGTAAATGAACCGGCAACCAGAAAAGTCCGACATATCCGAAAAGATGAAAGCCAAGGCCAGGATAATAGACATAAACGTGCATTACCCGGCGGGGTAACGGAAGTAGATGCTAAGAATCCTGTTTATACTGATTTAGCGAAAGAATCACTAGCTCAGTTTATGCAGACATCTGGTAGTTCGCAACACTACGATGTCCTGAATGTTAAAAAAGTAACCAACCAAACTGTTGCGGGGTCTCTTACAGAAATATTGTTTGATATATCTCCAACTGATTGTCAGCTAGACAGTCAAAAGAAACCAACATCTTCCATATGTGAAGTGAAGGATCCAACAATTAAATTTAACTGTCACTCTAAAGTATGGGAACGGCTGTGGCTGAATAAAAAAGATATTGAAATTGAGTGTCAAGTAGATGAACCGGCAGCTAGAAAAGTCCGACATTTCCGAAAAGATGAAAGCCAAAAACAGTATAATAGAAGTAAACGTGAATTACCCGGTGGGGTAACAGAAGTAGATGCTAAGAATCCTGTTTATACTGATTTAGCGAAAGAATCATTAGCTCAGTTTATGCAAACATCTGATAGTTTCCAACACTACGATATCCTGAATGTTAACAAAGTAACCTACCAAACTGTTGCGGGTTCTCTTACAGAAATATGGTTTGATATATCTCCAACTAATTGCCAGCTAGACAGTCAAAAGAAACCAACATCTTCCATATGTGAAGTAAAGGACCCAACAGTTAAATTTAGCTGTCATTCTAGAATATGGGAACGGCTGTGGCTCAACGAAAAGGAAATTAAAATTGAGTGCCAAACAAACGAACCGGCAACTAGAAAGGTCCGACACATTGTTGGTGGTCATTTGGAGATAGATCCTGAATATTCGAATAATCATAAAGGTCAAAATCGAGAAGGAAATGAACAGCTTAAGCTTCGTACGTTCAAAGGATTGGAAAGAAAGCAAAACTCGAATGTAAAAAACATTGGTGGTCTCCGAACTGAAGACGTTAACGATGAAAAATTTAAAACTTTTGCTCAGGAGTCTTTGCACCAATATCAGCATGCAGAAAAATGTAAACTACGTCATGAAGTTGTAGAAGTAAAACGTGTTACATCAAAGATGGTGTCTGGTACGATATATAACATAGATTTTATAGCATCTCCTACTTCTTGTTCAGTTGATTCTAAAAGAAAAACAAATTGTGTTATTAATAATCAAGTGATACTTTACTGTCATGCTGAAATTTGGCACCAACCGTGGTTAAACCGTAAAGAAATTAAAGTATTCTGCGATAAAGACGAAGATGAAGATGAGGGTGAAGATGATGATGATGTTCATAGTATAGATATACAAAATGTAAACAAAGATAAGGAAATAAAACGAGTCTCACTACGAAATAAAAGACAATTAGGATTTGATGATGATTATGTTGATGAAGATATAAGATATTATTATGCTGATCGAGCTTTACAAAATTTGAACGAAAATTCTGATACGAAAAATTTACAAAAATTAATTTCCATACATGCATTCCAAACAAGTAACAATATGGGTGCAAATATGGTGAGAATGTACATCGAAACAGCTTATACATACTGCATAAAGCATAGAGACGAAGCAGACTTGCACGACTGCGAAGAACTTAATGGTTTGAACCACAGATTATGTCTTGTTAGATTATGGCCTACAGTAGAAGACCAACTCATTATCGAAGATGTTTCTGTGGTGTGTGACGACAGTAATGATTTTGAGCGTATTACCGGTTTGTCGATATCGGAGTTAATAAAAGCGTCTGTTAAGGAACTTGAAAAATCGAAAAGAATTAAGCATAAATTGTTACAGCAAGGGGAACCCTACGTTATTCCCACGTTAGACTCAAACATGCCAATCACCATGAGTTTCATAATTGTTCATTCTAACTGCTCTAAAGATGTCGAATATAAAAAGCGTTTTGACTGCTATGTTGATACTACAATACCATCAAAATCATGCATTTCTTACCTATGGCTAATACCTAATAGTAGAATCATTCAAAAAGTAAAAGTGAAATGTGGTCTACCTACGACGAACCGAAAGAAGCGATCTATCGTGTCCAATTCTACTTACTCCGATCCAGATTACGTTACGATAAAGAATATGGTACAAGAATCTTTGGAAAAATTAGAAATGTCCTCTACACATAGATATAAACAAAGACTTTTGGAAATAAATAGCCATTCCACTAAATTAACCACAGGAAGAGTTACAACAATAGATTTTGACGTTGCCTATACATCGTGTTTGAAATATGAATGGGTAGATAACATTACGAAGTGTGACTTTCTAGAACATCTTCCTAGGAGGCACTGCATAGCCCATGTTTTTGAGCGGCTCTGGGTCAACAATGGGCGCCACATTGATGTAAATTGCGAAGATGATGAAACTCCATTGGAAGCTCATATTGAGTTTGAGAGCGCCGAAAATGCAATGGAGTTAGCAAAGGAAGCCGTAAAATATATAGAAGCTAAATATCCGCATCCTCGCAAACAGAAAATTGTGAGGATATTCTCATTGGAAAAACAGGTGGTTGCCGGCATACATTATAGAATGAAGGTCGAAGTGGGTGCAACCAATTGTCTTGCATTGAGTATTAAGGATGATTGTGAGTTCGAAAAGAATTCGACTCAGAACAAATTCTGTCGTGTAAATGTTTGGCTTCGCCCTTGGACAGATCACCCGCCAAATTTCCGTGTATCCTGTGATTTTCAAGCGGGAGCCACTTCTGACTTATACCGTCAAATTCAGGCCCAGCATCTTTTCTTTGATTTCGTGGCAACCTATAAACCTCAATACGAAAACGATCCTGGGGAGATGCTTAAGCGTTATAAAATATTCGAGGAGAATATTAGGAAAATACATGATATGAATATTCATGAGCGCGGAACCGCAAGATATGGCGTGACGCGATTCGCCGATCTTACTTACGAAGAGTTCACTACTCGGCACTTGGGGCTTAAGCCAAAACTGCGTGATGCTAATCAGATCCCGATGAGGAAGGCCACTATTCCTGAAGTGCCGCTGCCTGACAAATTTGACTGGCGGGACCATGACGCCGTGACGGAGGTCAAGGATCAAGGCTCATGTGGCAGTTGCTGGGCTTTCAGTGTTACAGGTAAGTTTTTACCACTTATTAAGTTATGGATGGACTTTTTAGCAGTAAGGAAGCGTTCAAGTATTATGTTACGCAATTTGGGGGAGGGGGGGAGGGGGGTTTGTCAATTGTAAGGTGTTTGTTTTTATTTGGGTATATAACCTTAGTTAAGTAAAATACGGCCACAGCTGCCAAAGTTCAAGGAGGGAGAAAGGGGTAAAGGTGTGCAGCAAAACGTTAGTTTGCGTTAAAAGAGGAAGGGAGAAGCGGGGGGGGGGGGGGGGGTCAAAATCTTCGAAATTCCGTTATGTGCTACTTGAACGCTCCCTAAGCGAAGTAAACGAAATTATTATATATCATGGAATACCATAAAACATGTTGGACCAATTTGTTATTGGAATTAGAATAGCACTGTGATTCGCTGTTTACACAAAATGGGTCAATTATCTACTTTTGTCGACTTATATGTGCTAAACTTAGGCAAGTTTGATGGTAACCAATTCATTCTTTTTACTGTGTTGGGTTTGCTATACTAACACTTGCTCATTGGTGCCAAAAACACAAATTCTTAAACCCTTAGTACTTATTTTACCACGAGTATTGCCCAAAAGTCGAACATCAACCGATTAATCGGTCGATTTTTAGAAATCGACCGAGTAATCGGTTGATGTTCGACTAGAAGAAGACATAGCAACCGAGCGCGTAATGTGATTAACGTAGCATGGACGACTGAGACCAAACCTAAATCGAGCTCAAGTCTTATTATTAGTTGTTTACAGAATCATATTATGTACTCCTACTTTGGACGCTTTATTTAATAGGTATATAGTGTGTATAATGTAAAGAAATGTGGCACACACAAAGATATACGATAAGAAGATATTAAGGTGCTCTTTTATTAGGATCTTTTGAATGCCTTTTATCACCCCACTTCTTATTAATTATTTACTTTTTACATTGCCAGGTAACGTGGAGGGTCAATGGAAGATAAAATCTGGTCAGCTGGTGTCTCTCTCTGAACAAGAGTTGGTGGACTGTGACAAGCTTGATGACGGCTGCAATGGTGGCCTGCCTGATAACGCTTACAGGTAAATGTTGTTTAAGCGTTTAAGTGTAGAAAGCGTTCTAATCTTCGTATGATGCTTTTATCACTGAGTTTCTTCGAAAAAGGAGCAAAAATACTTCTTCAACATTATTTTTATGGTATGCGAAATACGTAACGAATTCTAGATGGTTTCGGGAAATAAATAGCAAATACTTTCACATGAGGCAACCATCATAGTCCTCGGGAGTAGCAACGCATCTGTGATTGACTTCAGATGGAATCCATGTTCTGTATGTAGTTGATTACAGATATCCCTGGGCGGCTATGACCAATTACCATCAGGTGGACTGCATGCTCGGTTGCTACTTCAGTCAAATAAAAAAAATACAATAATAAAAAAAATGTCAAAATCTGTTTTAGATTCGTCAAAATCGGTTCTTGCGTTTCGTACGATTAGATTATTCCGTATAACAGCAGTGGGTAACTTTCTTGTCAATACGGGCTATATGAGGTAATGATGTGCTGCATTCGGAAATGTCTCAATTATACGAGTCACATAAAAGTGGTCTTTAAAGAAAATTTGTCGGTTATAAAGCCCAAATACTCCAATTAAATTGAAATCGGAAGTATTCACCAAATTGCATCGTCGATTTGTTTGTTGTTAAATTTCTGAGCCAATACGTGTTCCTGAAAAAAACAAACACGCAGTAAAATTGTAGGAATTTCCTTTGCATTTATAAACATTACGTCGTTTAAGTGTGTTAAGAAAAACGTGTATTCGTTGACGTCATCGTCTTAAATGACAATGAAGACACTAGAGCATTCTGTTATGAGAATTTCGTTACATTAGATATACGTAATATATGTGTTCTAACTATAATTTGCAACTTGCGACCTCTTTTCTTACTTATTTGAGGAATTTTTTGAATTTGAATCGAGAGTAGGTATTAGAGATTCATTTGGATTGGAAATTACTTGGAAGTTCCTTAGATTGGAAAGGAAATTACTTAGATTGGAAGTACTTTTTCCGTACAGTGTTATTTGAATAGAGTTGATGGCTTTTTATCCATTAGGCTTTTGAGGTCCGCTGCTGGACATAGAACTCCTTTATTATGGGTTTACCTGTAATTACCGTACCTAGCAAACGTGTTGGTGACAGCAGTGGATGTTGATGTTTTACAGGAAGACGCTGCTGATCGCTGCCATCTCCTGGATTTTCTTCCTTAGCCGCCTTTTAAATCTATGACAAGATAGGAAATTGTGTTATTGAAGACCAATCTCAATCGACACTTTACCAGCGTTATAGCGATTACTTTGACGTTCATGTATGTTGGTTTAAAATAACCTCTGTCTTAGATTGAGAAGTGTTAATTAGTAGATTTTAACGTCCACAAAAGATTTTATCTAGCCGATCTAGGTGGCGGAACGGGACATACCGGACTGACATCAAATTTTTTCCGAGTTTGTTCACCAGCCTGACATACATCAATGATAAATTTAAATTTTTGTGTTGAATTTGCATTATTGGCTGTGTCCGTAATACTCGCAAAACAGGAGATAATATTAGTCTGGCGTAAGGGAACCTACTAAAACCACGTGACCTTTTGAAGGGCGGCGGTGATTGAAAATACCACGCGTGGTCACAGGTTAATATAACCTTATGTTCTACTTTCTGTTTGAAAACAATGATTGAAAACTGTTCTTCATCACTACATAGTATAAAACAAAGTCGCTTCCCGCTGTCTGTCACTATGTACGCTTAGATCTTTAAAGTTACGCTTCGGATTTTAATTCGTTTTTTTTTTTATATTAATAGATGAAGTGATTCAAAAGTAAGGTGGAGGAACACTGATAATTTTAGATTTTTTACTTTTAAGCGGAACGAAATTAGCCGAGTCAGTTAGTATGAAATGACACGTGATATGTACTTGGGGAGGGGAAGTGTCTGTTCTATTCTACGGACGGACACAAAGGGGAGGGAGGGTGGCTCAAAACGTGTCAAGCATGTGTCACGTGCGTGTGTCTATGAGTATAGAAAAGTGTGTATATTCGTTAGGGCAATTAATATCTAATTTGATGCGGTTTCTAGGAGAAACTCTTAAAACCGCAAGCATAATATGTACCGATTTAAATACAACTGAGGAACATTTCATGTCTGTGCACTCTGTCCTTGATTCTAATAAAAGCGTGCGGTTTTCACGCGCCGGCTACATGCATTTGTTGCATATATTTTTATACTCCTGTTGTTTATTAAACTCCTTTATGTTATTTATGGCTACAAGGTTAATTAGTTTTGTATTCTAATTTACCTTGTCTATGTATTTAATTATTTGATGAAGTTCGCCTACGAATATGCTACGTTATCTCATGAGTTAATCGAGTTTCTATTAAATGTATAATCACTTGCAGGTGAACATAGCTAGCCAAATGAAAATTATCTTCGTTAACACTAACAAAAACAAAGAATAAGAACAAAAAAGGTATTTATATAAAATATAAAAAAGTAAACGAAAAAAGTCAAACTGAAAACAGTAAAAACATACGTTAATAATAAAAATAGGTAGTAACATACAAGTTTTCATTTAACTTTTTTAATTTAGCGTCAATGCTTAAAGTACCGCTTCAATCATGACTAATAAACATCCGTTTAAAAAATCGTAGATCGTTTTACAATCATTTTCCAATATAGTAATAATGTGGAAATCGATTTCATAATCGAACGAACTTTTCGTCACTCTTGTAGAAGTCCCTTTAATTTGGCAAAAAATAGATTTATATTCGTTTTTAGTAGGGGCACAGATTTATTGAAATCTTGTTGAACACAGATGCACGCGTTTCATTAGATTTAATTACTTTTAATTACTTCTCGCAAATGTACTCTAACGAATAGCGATTAGATAGACTAAGACGAGGCAGTTCAGTTGCCTCTAATTTATGTAATAATTTATATTTCTTGTTTAATATAAAATAGCAATTAAACAGTTTTTAAACTATAGCATACCCAGATAATGTTAATACACATATACCCAGACCCAGAACAATAATCTAAATTCATCATTCAGTTTCTATCTGGCCGGGGATCGAACCCGGAACCCGCTGCGTATCGGTCTACCCGAGCTTTAGTGTTTAATTAATTGATAAAAATAAGGGCAACATACATATATTGTGCGTGTATTTTCGTTTACTGGGCGAATTACTCGTGTGTTAAAAAATCGGCAAAGTGCGCGTCGGAGTCTAAGTAATAAGGGTCCCAAAATGGTACATCGTGTTGTATAGTATAATCTATAAAAATTAAAAAGTATTACGTTTCTTCTATGGGAGGCCCTCTAAAATATTGATTTTATATATCATCGATAAGAACTTCAACTGTCTAGCTACCATGGCTCTTGAGATACAGCCTAGTAACGGAAAGCGGGGTCATAATAATAGGGTCACGTTTTACCCTTTGAGTAAGGAATCCTAAAAAGATTCATGTCGGCTGTTTCATCTCAGTGTTAAGACCACCCACACAATCCTTATAAAACAAACTTATCTCTGTGATGGTCACTAAAATTAATCGGTCAAGGTCATACAATGATATCTAATGAGCACACGTTTTACGTATTACCACAGTACTAGTATCTAACTCTGCCCTATCCTTGAATTTCATACCTACAGACGCGCTGGACGAGAGTATGCGTTAGGGCTACCCGTCTAAAGTATTTTAATTACATCTGCATACTTGACTTTCTTTATTACTTATTATGTATTTTATTCAGTAGATTAATGTATTAAACAACGCGTTCTTTTAATATTTGAGAGACTTAATAACAAATCGTACACAAATAATTGTTATAAATTTCACACTGAATAATATTTTACCAACCAAAATAAAAAATATTAACACTGGACGTATTTATGCACAATTAAAGCAATCAAAAACAGCCTAATATAGTTTACAACTGCTCTTCGCTACATTATTATTAAAATAAAAAGATCCACTGCTTAAAAAACGTCACACCGCCCGCTCGTCACTACGGCACATTTCTTGGCTGTTGCATACCGAGTGCATACCGAAATCGAGGCGCGTAGATACAACTTGCGTTTCGTAAGAAGTTAGAATACTGTAGATACCATTACCGTGGTATTACTGTAATTGCAGTTATTGGAATTTAGTTATCCTCAAATAACTCAGTAATTCACCTTCGTGTTATTTTGTTAGAAACGCGATAATTTCGAACTTGCGGTCAAGTGATAACGGGTCCATGTAAATTACCTACCCTGGGTTTATTTGTATCGTAAAAATAGCAGTGCACAAACGTGTGACTAATATGCCAAATGCGTAATTTATTGCAAATAGAATCAGCTTGCAAGAACAATGAGTAGGCGATGAGTGATTAAGATGAATTTGTTTGAAAAGTAGTAACTGGATGTATGTATCTTATCTGTTTGAATTTTTTTGGTTAGTGCTGTCTGAAAATAAGCGAAACTGCATTGGCGCCTGTATTCAGTTGCGTTAATGCACGTTTTTACCTCAGTTTATATTTTTTTGATTGTTTTTTTCGTACTAGAATGACAAAGTTGAGTATAGAACAGTTATCTATATCACTACATAGTATAAAACAAAGTCGCTTCTCGCTGTCTCTCCCTATTTATGCTTAGATCTTTGAAACTACGCTACGAATTATGATGTAGTTCTTTTAATAGATAAAGTGATTCAGAGGAAGGTTTTTATGTATACCACATGTAGTGGAGAAACACTGATCATTTTAGATTTTTGACTAAGCGGAACGAAGTTATCCGGGTCAAATTGTTTATTTATAAGATTGAATAACAAACGGGCTTGATGGTAAGTGGTCACTGACGCCCATGAGCAACTTCATACAGAATAAGGGTTCTATCTGAAGTCGATTTATAATGCGTTTTTACTTCCGAGGACTAAGATGATACGTGAAGCAGTTCTTGCGTTTCAATGGAGGGACTATTCAACGGATTCGCAAAATTCACAAGTAAATGATAGATTGACTTAAAATTATCACACAAGGTGGTAGAACCAGTGTAGTTCGACCGGGGAAGTACCACCGCCACCCCTATTTCAAGCGTGAAGCATTTCTTGCGTTTCGATAGAAGGGTATGGTTGCCGACACACTTTCACATGAGACGACCATCATAGTCCTCGGGAGTAGCAACGCATCTGTGATTGACTTCAGATGGAACCCATTTTTTGTATGTAGTTGATTACAGATGTCCATGGTTCAGCTCGTTTGCTACTTCAGTGAGATAAAAAAAAAACACAAAATTGCATTTCTATACAAAAGTGTTTCAGGTATATTATCCAACTATGCTACAGGATCAGAATATTATTCACTTAATTAAAATGATTATATCAGACTGTTTTTTCACGATATTTTTATGTTTACGTTTATCAATTCCAGAGCAATAGAAGAGTTGGGTGGTTTGGAGACCGAAAATGACTATCCTTACGAGGGCGAGGACGACAAGTGCGCGTTCAACAAGACGCTGTCCAAGGTTCAGATCACCAGCGCAGTCAACATCACCACTAACGAGACCGACATTGCGAAATGGCTCGTCAAAAATGGACCTATATCTATAGGCGAGTATTCTACTACAACTAAATTAGTTGTCTAAAAGCGAAACCGCGCCTCTTTACCTAAAATGATTTCTGCAAAGAAGCGGTTTTGCTTTTAGACAACTCAATTATGCCCTACGAACAGCATTGCCAGTTTTATTTTATCAAGTCCGCATTTTGAAACTTTTTGATTGAAAAAAGCGGGATTCCATAATCAAAAGCGGGACACGGCGGACGGGGACCGGGGGATATACATTTGGCGACGTTTTTGGTCGATAAAATGGCGATCGACTTAAATTTGTATAAATTTGACGACCATGTTTTTGGCGAAAGTCCAGTCCTTCCCAAAAAGCGGGACTGAGCCTGTCTGACCCACGCGGGACGTTAAATTATGATAAAAAAATCGGGACGTCCCGCCAAAATAGGGACGTCAGGCAACTCTGCCGTGTTACGAACCATGGCTGTGGCGGTAACCCATCCGTCTTCTGACTATACCCGACTATGCCTAACTCTGGAAACCTATCACGATTAAAACTAACAGCGTGGTAGCGTGTACTTTTTAATATACGTGGGGTAAGTATCTTTTGCCCGCGGCTGCCCCTGCTTCGATCATGCACCACGGTCCAGGTCATAAACCAGGGATCGGCAAGTGGTTACGGGTGGAGTCCGGATACTGTCGAAAAGTTCAACCGAGATCCAAATGATATGAACGATATTCGCATTCACATTCACAAGAATTGTGCGAATGTTTTGCTAAGCGCAGTATATTGCAAAAAAGGGTGCTTTTATACGAATGTGATTCGACTTCAGTTTGTCGATAAAAAAGGTCGCCAAAATTTATATCCTCCGGCACCGAAAACTGAAACAAAAACAACATTGGCATTCGCGAATGTCGGTAAGGAATAATCGCAATGTCAAATTCGTTACAACGGATGTTATTATTTGACATTCGCAGTAGTGATGTATCACTAGTATGAGCATGACACATCGATTAATGAGTTAATTGTTGTAGGTATAAACGCGAACGCGATGCAGTTCTACGTGGGTGGCGTGTCCCACCCGTGGAAGATGCTCTGCAATCCGAAAAATCTGGACCACGGCGTTCTGATCGTCGGATATGGAACCAAAGGTAATATCGCAATATACGGAAAATAGTTCTTTATGTATGAATAGGTTATTCCCGCGAGTTAGCCCTATTATGTCACGTCTACCACGGTAATGACTAATGAGTAGCCTGTGTGTTAATTTAGGTGTTAATTTCGCTGAAGGTAGTGTAGTTGTAGTTCGACCGGGTAAGTAACACTGCCACACCTATTTCCATCGTGAAGCATTTCTTGCTTTTCGATAGAAGGGTGTGGTTGCCGGCACACTTTTGTATTAGGCGACCATCATAGTCCTTGGGGGGAGCATCGCATCTTTGATTGACTTCAGATAGAACCCGCGTTCTGTATGAAGTTGATTACAGATGTCCATGAGCGGCAGTGACTACTTACCATCAGGTGGACTGCATGCTCGTTTGCTACTACAGTCACATAAAAAAAATAGGTCATAAACTATGAGTGTGCCAAATTTGTACAAAATCGGGCCGGTAGTTTTTGCGTGAACGAGTAACAACAGGAGTTAAAAATATTAGCATAATAGAGTATGCAGTCCATTTTTTTTTCATAAATATGAAGTGGCAATCGAGCATGCAATGCACCTGATAGCAAGTGGCCACGGACTTCCGTGGAAATCAGAAATCAACTTCATTGTGAGCAGGGATTTTATATGATCTCTATTTCGGTGCGTTGTCCAAAGGAATAATTTGGAACGGCTAGGATTCCCCCTTACCATATTCTTCAAATCTTAATATTGCGTTAATAGACAGGAATGTAGTGTGTAGCTTGTTATTATTATATTTTATTCCACTCCCCTGTAGCCGGGGAGTAGAATACGGCTGCGGTATCTCCTGCCTGTCGTAAAAGGAGACTACAAGGGGGCCTCTTGGGTTGCGGACGGCTATAGTGGGGGCTCGAACCGTCCAACAAGCAACCCCGAGAGGGATGGCAGCATAATTTCTGTATGGCGTCATAGACAAAGGAAGATGCAGAGGGACAAACAGACAAAGAGTCAAATCATAAACAAATCTATCAGAGTGTTTTATGGTGGTATTTTAAAATCTCATTAAAATCGGAGGGCCAAACAAATTTTCTATTAATGTTTGTTTGCAAAACCACATTATGCAATAGGTCATAATGATAATGTTATTTTAAGACTAGTATTTCTGACAAATTATCTATCTGGCGTGTTGTTTTCTTGTATGTATATTGTCCTTGATTTTTAATGCATAATGATTATAATTTATGGTATTGTCAAACAACATGCTATCAATTTACTGTAAATTATACAAGTTTATAGCAAAATGTTGTATTTATATTCTATTAAAAACTGTGTCCTAATCGTATAAAATTTGTTCAGCCGCTCTTGGGTTTTAGGTCAAATCCTCTGATTTTGCGTGTGAGTGTGCGCGCGCGCGGGCGTGACTGTGTGCGTGCGTGCGTGCGTGCGTGTGTGTGTGTGTGTGTGTGTGTGTGTGTGTGTGTGTGTGTGTGTGTGTGTGTGTGTGTGTGTGTTACTATTACTAATGAATATCACATGTTTTAAAATTGAGGTTAACATGGTCTTTGACAAACCTTTCTCGTTATGAAGAGAGATTCGTGGTCCGAAAATAATAGATGGAAGATGATGCTATATTCGAAAGTATTTAACGTTGCTAAATATAGGCCCTTTTGAAAAAGGGGAGCGATTGATTAATTGAGTGATTGGAGATGAATGAGCTCTGTCAAGGGGACGATTCTGTTTGGTTTGAACTAGAAGCCTCTGTGTGACACCGATATGATATCCTTCCACTACGTAGGTCAATGAGTGTTTGCCACTGTAGTCCCGGGACCAGAATAGGGCTACGGTATCCCCTGCCTGTTGTAAGAGGCGATTAAAAGGGGCTTTCGGGGTTGCGGGCGGCTGGAGTGGAAGCTCGAACCAACCAACCAAGCGACTCTAGAAAGGACGGTGGCATGTCTGGTCGCATGCCGCCGTAAATCACAGAAGGTTCGGTAAGCATATCGCTCACCAGAGACGAGCTTGAAATAGGCATCGCGCTCGGAGGAATAAGTAATTATTATTGTTTTGTACTGAGAACATGTACATTTTTTTTTATTATATTACATTTTTTAGATGTTTAGGCTCCAAAATAATATATCTATCCACATTATGTGATTAATTAGTCAATGATGGAAATAATTACTGTATTTAATTATATAGTAGTTAATTATTAAGTTTCCTTAGTAATTAGTAACTGTCGTTAATTAATAACTTCATTTTTGAGAGTTCAATAGTTCCCAAGAAAAATCTCTTTTTTCTCTTAATACGTCGGATACATTTTGATGCGCTTTGGTTTACTGACTAGTGTTACTCTAAGAAACATTATGCACTATATTCTGCTAGGCAACACTTGGTCGAATTCTCATATAAAGACTGTCAATCTCCTTTCAGTGAAATGCCGACCGGTAGTTTTGTGTAAAAAGTAACAATACATCCTCACAAATGTACGTATTTCTAATATTAATAAAATTCTATATTCTTTTCCAGAGTACCCACTTTTCCACAAACGTCTGCCGTATTGGATCATTAAGAACTCGTGGGGAAAGTCGTGGGGTGAGCAGGGCTACTACCGGGTGTTCCGGGGAGACGGGACCTGCGGCGTCAACCAGATGGCCAGCAGCGCAGTCGTGTAGCCTATAATCTCATAAAATGACCCGTTGATATGGGCGCCGTCAGGAATATTTCAGGGCCGTGCATCTACAACTATTAATAAATATCTAATATATAAAATTCTCGTGTCACAAAGTTCGTTCCCGTACTCTGCCGAAACGGCTTGACCGATTCTGATGAAATTTTGTAAGCATATTGAGTAGGTCTGAGAATCGGCTATTTTTCATAGCCCTTAGTGATAAGGATTGTCCATCCTTAACATTTTTTAAAATTTTTATATGTCAAAACAACGCTTGCCGGGTCAGCTAGTAAAATATACATGTATAGCATTTGGACATATATCGGAGTTGCGAATGTTAAGTACTTTTTCTAATGCATTACGCTTTCATTACCAAATATTATTTGATTTTGCAATTGTATGTATGAAATAATATTGAGTGATTTTTATATTTAATAATTTCGTTTACATCTCGGACCCCTTATACCCTGCTGGCGACGCCCATGCGCGTTGACATAATCTTTTTATGAATGAAATACATTGCATAATATATAATTTATCGTATTGTACGCGTATTGTTGTGAAACGAATCGGCAAAATGATTACAAAGTTACGTTAAAAACCGTAACATAAGCATAGATTAAATGCTTTGAAAATTAATTATTAACGGTTTACATTATGGGTTGTTATTGAAAATTTATTGCAAATCGTTAAAGTTGGATTTAATTATGAACTAAATTGCAGAATTCGAGATTTTTTTTCTAAATTAAAGTTCACTATTTTATTTAGGCTTACGATTCTTAAACATGAAAAATATTAATAAAAATGAATAAACCAGTGAAATATAATAAATGTTTTGTAGTCTTTTTTATGTTTTTATATAATATTTTTATATTTAAGTTTCGATTTAAGCGATCAAATAAACATGCGTATAATAATTTAAACATAACTACACTCCTAAAACATATCCTATTTTGTACTATCGCTAATGGAAATTTCTAGATCTCATTTAAAATTTCTGGTTTTTATCATTGGCTGTGGTTTTATTCAAGTGATACAAGATTAGTTTTAAATTATACGTGTAACAATTCATGGTTCATTACTACACAATTTTACTAAAAGTGTAAAGGGGCTGTTGAAATATTACAATATTACGTAAGCAGATTTATTACAATTATTTACCCTCCCATCCCCCTTGTCAGCAAAAGTAAGCAAAGCTCTAACCCCGCCCCCCCCCCCCCTGTTTACGTAAAAAAAAATCAATTAAAATGTATTTTTTTGTACAAGATTGTAAATAACTAAATAACTAGCGATGCCGTAATCATCATCTACACCCCGCTACCCACCATGTCATCCATAATAAGTAAAACAAAGCCCCCCCCATAGTGCTCACGTAATACTTGAACGGCCCGAAAGTTATTGAAAAAGCTTTAATCAATTATAGAAAAAAGATATGATTTTTTTCAATGCATGGCATCCCAGTGAGAATGAGCCATTTTATTGAGCGTAGCATTTGTTTTTAGCTATATTTACGTAGATTGACTTATGCCACCTGATAAGGCAATGGGGTGCTCATTGCTCATTAATGATGAATTTTAATGGATAATCCTGTCATAAAATATTATATTTCTTTCAAGAATTAGAGACGAAGCGATAATAATATTGAATACCCTCTTGGGATAAGTTCCTCGTTTCACGTCACCCAGTGATACGGTGTTTTTTAAGAAGTTTATCAAATTAGTCAAAAATATTCATTAGCTATTAAAACGCGAATATAATTCTTACGTTTGTCTAGTTGATCGTTAATAATTTTCCACAATTTATTATTTAAATAAGCGAAATTACTCCGCTAACTCCGCTAGATGTAATGCATAGCTTTTAGTAATTACGTTGAACACGAAAAATACTTAACATGAGATTTTTATGTGAGATTGTTATGCCCGCCTTTTTTGATATCCTTTAACCGATTTAATACTTTACATTTATTTTGGGCGCATGTTTTCTAATTAGTAATGTGATTTAATTTTGCAATTAAGTTACTTTACGTAATACTTTCTTAATAAATGAAATAAAATTCAATTTCTTCTTGAAATCTTTATTATTATATTATATTATGAATAATTATTTGCAAAACTTTCTATCCATAGTTTGATAGAACGTTTTGGAAAGTTTATCAATGAATATTCATACTCATTTCCACTATATAGCCATTAGTGCCTTCAATGTACCGCCATAATCTTATGTTTTCATAATTTAATGAAATGCTTTATCCTAACTAATGTATAACTTAGGATTAAAATCAATTTCATTTGTAATATTGAAATAATGTATTTAGTAATTAGTGTTTATACGTTTGTATCAACTAAAACATGACAATGTAACTTAATGATTTATCAATTAGTAATGTTTTTTCTTTATGCTTTATTTCATTATATTAATGTTTATCAATGCAGTTTTATATTACTTTATAAAAATAGGATAATGAGTCATACTACTATAAATCGCTAAAATTCTAGTGGGATTTACTTAAAAATACCAAAGTTTATCAATTTATATTACCCGAATATGAGAATCGTGAAAATGAATCTCAAATTTATATGACGAATTGATAATCTCCATTTGGAAGTCAGTCAGATATAGTACTTATGAAGCGATAAGTACGGAAATTAATGCGGATTCTGAAACTTAGATTAAGCGAAGTTTTTGATAAGTTTTACTTTTTGTCTAAATTCTTATTCGATAGATCAGATTTTTTGTTAATTGAATAATAAATGATTTTTTAAACATAGAGTTTTATTGCTAAACAAACCTTAGTCATTAGATGTATAGCTGGTGTCCAGTTTTGGACATGTTGTATAATAATTATGTATTTTTCACATTGAAGTAGCAAACGAGTATGCAGTCCATATGGTTGAAAAGGGTCACTGCTCTCCACAGACATTTGTGGAGTATTTATTAACTGAGGACTAGTATGGTCGCCCCATACGAAATTGAGTCTGCATCTTTTTCACCGACAGGCAAGAACTGCTACACGTTATTTATTTATTTATTTATTCATGATCACCAACATAATATACACTCAGAAAAAGTAACAATCATAAATACAGAGAACAAAGGTAAGTGTTATTGCAATTACAGGTGAAGACAACATGCAAATAAAGAGAGCGAGTAACACAGCTTTAGGAGCAATAATAATAGCAACATATAACTAAAGATATCTAATAATATAATGTATGTATGTATTTATGTCAACAGAGCAGTATGGTAAGAGAAGAAAAAATAATATTATTAAAATAGATAAAATGAAAAAATAAATAGTCGAAATTAAATGTTATGCTGAGTTGAAATGTCAGATTAAATTAAATTAAATTACATTAAATTCCATTAAACTTTTACACATTAAATTAAATTAAATTAAATTGAAATTAAAAGGCATAAATGGTCAGTGGTACTCTGGTACTTCTCATGTCGAATCATAATCTACCACCTTCTGAATACAGTGGTAAAGTGGTATAGCCAAAACATAAAATAAGTGATAGCCTACAAACATGCAAATACCGGTTTGCCGTTTTGTCTCAGTATTTTGAATTATTCTTAAAATGACAATGATCCATTAAATATTTCATAGATTGGCTGCGTTATTTGGTACTGTGGGCAGACGAGTCTACAAATAATACAAAGTTCGAAAAAATTAAAAAGACATTCACAAAAAGTATATAAAGTAACATTTTAGTGCTTTCCTAATTATAACAAAATATTGTTTCAACGATTCCTATATCGCGCAGCTGCAGCACTGGACGTGTAAAGGCTAATGAGATGAGAAAATGGTTAGATGTGAAAGAAAATCTTGTATAGCTTATAAAGTTGTACCTATCACGAGGAATAACGCCCTTTCAAAGCTCTAGCAAGGGTAGGCGACGGTACTCTTAAAAAAACATTACTCTCTTTAGGTAATCGGGTAAAAAGACGCTTTCAACACTCATAGCCCCACAATTGGATTTTCTCCTGTGTTGTGGGTGCCATGGACACACAAAGACGAATACCCAAACACCCACAGATACCTGCCTGGTCTAATCGAACCAGGAACCCATTGCACGTCATGCTGGAATGATAACCGCACCGCCACGCGGGTTGTTTAACTCACTCTGCGGTTCCAGTAAATAGATATGCACGAGTATACCTTAAAATATTAAAAAGCAGAGCTCCATAGCGCAGCGAGCACAAATCTTGCAACGTAGTACAAATTGAATTTAAATCAAGAAACTTATGTGCCGGGAAATGCAAACTCCGCTTCGTTATCGAAACCCGATTAATCGGCGAGTTCAATGTTTCCAGCATACATACCCAAATAGCTATACATTCGAAGCTGTAACCTCATTCCGAGAGTACATTCGACGTCCTACTTTCGCGACCTCGGAGCTCCGTACAATACCTAGGCAGCTACGTAGACTTCCTATAGTTCCAGACCAGCTGTGCTCAATCTTTTGTTCTCAGGCTGGTAAACTCGGAACCGTGTTAGTAAGTTGAAGGACAAAGAATGTTTACCTTTTACATTAATATAATTTTACTGAAACTGAATTAAATTGTCCGAAACCGGTTATGCAATTTATTTCAAACTTGGAAATTTTACCGAGAGTTTTAAATCATTCATATTCTAAATTGTTAAGTATAACAATTTAACTGAATTTGATCGATTTAAATATTGTGTGGCTATAAACCCATTTTTTAAATATTTTGCTGTTATATTTTGAAAGTTATCGTACCTACTCTTATATCTAAATTTGACCTTAAGGGGTTGTTATACATCTATTACTGATTTGTTTACTTCACAGACGTTTATGTTTCATGAACTAAGATTTCTAAATTTATATCTTTATCAATAATAATAGCGTTTAGTTGAAGTCCACAAATTAACCTTATAAATTAACCTCTATTCTACCTCTTTTCCTACAATTATATATTGTTTGTTTATTTATACTGATAAAAAATTAAAAGTATCTAAACATTTCAAGATAAGTTCTTTGGGAACCAATGTTCCAGACATTCATCTGTGCATCGTGTCAATAGGCCGCATGCAAAGCATTATTCAATTACGGGCATACACCTATCGAGTTAGCTCAGCTATGAGCCGCTGGTGCCGAACTTTACCCTCCGTTGTAAAGCTCGGATATCGATATCGAGAAGTTATTCAATTAAATTAGATTTACATTGAGCTTACGTAATTTATACTATGAAGGAGTTTGTGCACTATACTGACTTATTTCTGACATTCTATATTGTAAACGCTTTCTACACTCATAGCCCCACAGTAGGATTTTCTCCTGTGTCGTGGGTGCCATGGACACACACAAAGACGAATACCCATTCTATATTGGCCTATGTATTATTTATTTTGTTGTAGGTTGATTGATTTCTCCGTCAAATTTCAACTTTTTCTTTTGATTATTAGTATATACTTCCGGTCGTGGTCCCAAGTCGGGATCTGATAATGGGTTCTTAGGGAAATCAAGGAAAACCCTAAAATTTTAGCAGTTAATTAATTAATTAACTAAAGAAATTAATTAATTGTGTAAATATACCTATAGAATAGATAATATTCTCCTGTTAAGTTTCTATCATAGTCATAATATAATACGGCGTAGTAAACAGACTTAAAGGTTTTTATTTGATGTAAGTACTAGGTAGGTACAAAGGTGGACAACACTTTTTTTATTTTCCACGGCTCTCTCTTTAATAGGACAGGGCTTGTAGCACTCTCGACCATGTTTTCAACTCCTCATAGATTTTAAACCAGTTTATTATTTGATGCCGTGATATTGTGACTTAGAGAGTGTGGTGTCAGTCTCGAATTGCACCCCTCCTATCTTTCCATGGATCTCGTACGTCGAGACTAACGGACAAAATTCAAGTAATTGGCAGCAGCGTCTTCCTGCGCCACTGCAGTCACTAACACGAGTGCCAGGCCTAATGATTATAGGCAAAACCCCCTATTACTTATTCGAGCAGTAGACCTCAAAGGGCTCCGGTTGCGGTCGGACCGAGTACCCGGAGTCGTCTTTATAGCGCCGAGGACGGCCACCGGGGGGGTTTTAGTGCGGTAAAAATCCCACATAACCCTGCGTCGCTCCCACGGCGTCGGGTACCTTTTGAAGGTTTCCCCCTCGAGAACAAAAAAAAAAGACCTCAAAGGGCTGATGGATAGATGAACTGATAATAAAATACGCTTTAAAACGTATACACTCATAGCCCCACCGTAGGATTTTCTCCTGTGTCGTGGGTGCCATGGACACTCAAAGACCAATACCCAAACACCCAGACACAGAACACGAATCTTAACTCATCTTTCAGATAACTGTCTGGCCGGGAATCGAACCTGAAACCTGCGTGTCAGACCGGTATAGTAACTGTACTGCCACAGTCGTCAAAACCCTCATAATGGATTGTTAGATAACGAAGTTTATTGTGACCGTAGTTGTAAGAATCAGCGACAGTTACATAACGTACCTATTGTAGAAACGAGTATATTGTGTATATATACACTTTCATATCTCACACAATACACGAGTGTCGTTGACAGCGATGCAACCAGCGCTGAAATGTTCCTACTCGTATACTCTTATTCAATTCAATTTACGTTTACAATTAACGAAATAAAATGAACAAGAAAGGAAGGGAGTGAATTAGCTCTGCACATTCAATACATATGGAAGCATTATAGCAATGCAAATTGCATGATAACTTTCTTGTTTAAAGATTGCCGATTATAGAACTAATTTCCATCGGGCCCGAAGGTCAAAGGTACCATCGTCACACTTTTTTCACTTTGTCTTATAACAACCGTATTATGTGTTGTTTTGTTCTGGGTTAAAATTATTTGATTTGATTTTGTGTGGATCCCGGCACACTTGAGAATAGTAACGCATCTGTCATTGACTTCAGATAGAAGCTATATTCTATATGAAGTTGGAGATCTGCTCCACGGGCGGTACTGACTAATTATCAGGTGGACTGCACACTCGTTTGCTACTTCAAATTGATTAAAAATACGAGGCTTTTCAGCTTAGTCCTTTAGGGACGTATGAATATAGGTACCTTCTAATGTTTTTTCGGAGCCTTATGACATTAGACTTTTCAAAAGAGGTGCAAAAAGATTTTTTTTCGAAGTCACCTATGCGTTGGCAAGCCCTATGGTATCACAAATTACCTTGCGACTTCTTCCTTGAACGCTTGGCACTGCAAGACCAGAGCCAATTTTGACAAATTTTGCTACAACTCGTAGCGAAATTATGCCAGATACGCTAAACGCTTAACTCTGACACTTGCAGTACAGAGCGATTGCCTCTTGAAGCGAATTATCAAGGTTAGGTATAAAAATGAGGCAGATCTTAAGATTTTAATCATATTTGGGGTTGATTACAGTACCTCGCCGGCAATGGTTATTAAAAAAATCCATTACGTATTCCTACATAACGAAATAAATTGTATAGCAACGAGAAACCAAGTATAAAACAAGGGATTGTAGCTAACACGAGTAAGCGCTAAATCCCAAGTCCCAACTGCCGCTCGGGAGAGTTCTATTAAATCCCGACTGCCCGCTTAGATCCGCCGGATTAGTCTATATATTTACGATTTTAATACCCTTAAACCTTTTGTTTGGTAATGTTGTACACGTGTAGGGAATATGACTTACATTATTTCGCTATCTGGAAATATAAAATAAAATAATTATATATGTAGCTATGGGGCCATCCATAAATGGCGTCACACGTATTTTTGACCCCCCCCCCCCCTCCCCCTTGTTACAACTGGTCACATTTGTGAAAACCCATGCTAGTATGATGTCACATATTTTCAATCCAACATATATAAATTTTAAATAAAAAACAGTAGTTCCAAAATTACATGTGCCAATACAAAATTTTGTACTCCCTTCCATCCCTTGTCACACTTTATCGACCCCCCCCCCCCCCCGTAATTTATGGATGGCCCCTATGCATATAACAAGGCAGTGGCGGATTTACCAGCAGGCTGAGTAGGCTGGAGCCTAGGGCGGCAAATTTTAAGGGGCGGCAAATTTAGTTCATAATTTTTTTATTTCGGTTTACACATTAAAAAAAAAATATTATACACACATAATACGAATTTCGAAAATTGGAGAGAAATTAAAATATTTAACAAAAATCGAAATATTCTCATATCCAGTGCTAATTAATATATATTTCAACATCTCTGCATGAACAATTCCTAAACGCTTTACTAATTATACACTAATGAATATGAACTTTTAGAATATCGCAATAGCGATTCGATATTATAATCGAAATTTAGTAATTTTTACATATATTCACTGATAACTGCTATATATTTATCTCCGTGTACCTAATAATTATGAGATCTGCTTACCCAATTCAATCTTGATATATTATCGATGGTCTAACCATGATTGCTGCAGCAAGTTTGCAACTTGTCAAATTTAATTTCAGAAAGTAATTTCTCTATGCGTAAAAAATACTGACTAAAATTGACTAATTTTTATTAAATAAAAAACTAGTTCAATATCTTATAGAGATCATATTAATCGAATAACTGATAGTTGAACGACTGTGACTTGACAATGAAAAAAATCCTTCCACAAAATATGAAGTGAGACAATTTGCTCATTAGAAAGTTATTACATTTTATCAGTTAATTATTTTATTTGTAGTAAGAAAAAGTTTTGAAAATCCAAATGAGCAGGCCTTAAGCGCTCATGTCGTACACGAATTATCTAAATTAAATGTTTACATCAGTAGATTTGATAACTTTTTTGCAAAGCCAACTTTTTCAGAAAATGTCAATGGGAATGAATTAATTATAATAAGATAAAACAATACTCAGCTGCAATTTTTTATTCAGCGGCTTCTCTCCAATTAAATAAGTATAATTATTATAAAAAATTGAAGTGAAAAAATGATTTTTTCGAAAGTTATCGTGTTTACTGTGAACACGATCATCCAAAATCCATACGATATGGCATTAAAATTACTTCCTTTTAAATAAAAAATAATTAATCATAACCGAAAAAATATTTTTTTTAAGCTCAGTGATTATTTTTCTTTCTGATAATTTGCTTTTTATATAATATTAATGTACATCATATTTGTTAGGTACGGTTCAATGTGAGAAAATATCGGATTTAGATTTTTAGGCAAGAATAGAGCATACCTACTACGCGCTTCGCACTTAAGGCATGCAATTGCGTAGTCGTATTTGTATTGTAACGCCAGAACAAACGACATGACTATTCGGTAATTTCGATATTTTTCCCTTAAAATAATGTTTTTTAATAATTCTTTGCTATAAAAATAACCAAGGATCTAACACGGTACCATAGTTCTCAATAATAATAACTATAAGGGAAAAGTTGATGTAACGAGGATGATGGAACACAAATTATAAAGTTGAAATTTCATTGATAGAAAATTGATATGATTGTGGACTAAGATATCAAAATTTAGAGGCGGCAAAAATTGAATAGCCTATGGGCGGCAAATCTATAAATCCGCCACTGTAACAAGGAAAAAAACTAAAAGGGAAATTTCAGGGAAACTCCCCAATATTGACGATAAGGTACAATATCAAATATTGTGATAAGCTGTACTGCATGCCCATCTGATAGTAAGAGAAAAATGCTCTTCGACATCTGCAATCAACCCCAGTTAAGAGTACCTATTCATTAAATAATTACAATAAGTCATGCGATGGCGCGGCCGCCATATTGTAACGGGTAGAGGCTTCTGGGGTCAATCCCCGGCAGATCAAGTAATTAAATTATTAATTTAAATTTCTTATTTGGATTTGGACGTTATGTATTATTTTTTGGGGATGTTTGTGGTACCCGAGACATAGGAAATCTTAGTGTAGGGCTTCAAGTTTAAAAAGCATTTTTTACTTACAAGTATCAACAATTCATAGTCGGTGTGTCGTTATTTAAAACAAAATCTTAATATACCTATGTAAATGCTACACAAAAAAACAAAGTTCACTTATGTAAGCCATCTGTAAATATTTAATTTCTTTCCGCAAAAAGCGCCGATTTGTAGGTTATGAAATCACTATACAGATCAAAATTGGGTCAACTGTCTTCAGCAATTTGTCCCATCTCTACGCTCGGCTACAACAGTGCTTTAACAAGGTGTTTAGGTATGAAAAGTGTGATATTCTGAGGTTCCCTGGGGATACAAACGTACCTATGTAAGACTAGCTTTTACTTTTTTATCGTTCTTTCAATAGCCTTTAAATAGAACCACGTAACCTCGAGCTACATGTTTCAATTGGCTACAATTTGGCTTGAATTGAAAACCGAAGCACCTACATGAGGTAATGTCGATTTAATTCGGAGAAAATTGTTCGGTTCTTAGAGAAAGCATATATGACCATAGATGAACCGAAAATTTCTGATTTCTATTTGCTTATTAATCGCATATGTAAGGGAGATATTTAGATGTCTGGTGATAATGTCATTTGTCTATGTAAAAACGCATTATCGCTTTCAAATTCAGTTCATATTTGTGTTTTAAAAACTACTCAAAAATGTATGCACAGAGAAAAAGTACAGTTGTAGTGGATAAAAACATTGTTTTTATTATTTTTGTTATCACAAATAAAAGGTAATATATTGAAATCAAGAATTGTGTCATGTTACACTTTTTTGAATAGAAAGAAGATTAGTTTTAATATTTTTATTTCGTTTTAAAAATTTGTATTACTACATAGTATAAGACAAAGTCACTTCTCTTGTCTGTCTCTATGTATGATCAGATCTTAAAAACAGCTTTTTTTAATATTCCTGTTTTTGAATTTATAAATGTATATAAGTAATTATATTATATTCATATTATTTTCAGCATTTATTAATATCAAAAAAGTAATGTAGAAAGCATACTGAAGTTTATAGATAAAACGCGGGCCGAGGCGCAATCATACGGTCCGTCAGCCACACTCTGACCGGAACACTTCTGACTTGACCTTTTCTAACTTTATCTTACCGCAAGCACTTTTAAAGTTTAAATAGCAAACGGTAGCAAGGTGGTAGAACCAGTAGTTCGACCGCGGAAGTACCACCGCCACACCTATTTCTAGCGTGAAGCACTTCTTGCGTTTCGATAGAAGGGTGCAGAACAATTATGAAGTATTATTGATACTTCTTAATTATTTTGTAGATGGCACTAACTACCAAATATAAACATTCAAAGACATTCAACATGGCGCTCGTTTAATTTTCAACTCATCGGGAATTCTCGTAATTGTATCTTTCTTATTTATATTAGCATACTGTCTGTAAATTGAAATGAAATTTATATTACGTATACTCGTATGAAAATTATTTGTCTCAAATTGATATGTATTATTTTTGAACGAACTCAATTGCAGAACGACTTTCATTTGCACCATTAAAATTTAGAATTTAACAAAATACTCGACAATTCGAATTTTGCGGATATATGTTGTCGACTCGAAACCAATATGTTTTTATGTTTTATTATTCAGGTTTCCGTCGAGTTTATCGTACCCCGAGGTTTCCGCCTTGAAAAGAAGAGAAAAGGTAACATTTTTTATATTTTAGGTCAACATCCAAAAACAAATCAAATTTAAATTGAAATAAATCAAATAATTATAGATAAATAAGAATACCCAAAATATAATAAAAACCATCTGCTTAAAAACAATCAACTTGAAGGCAACCAATCGTTTTTAAACCGTTTGTTTTTTGTTTTAATAAACAATGTAAAAGTGGGTACTTGTTTAATGATTGTTCGTTTTTTGTGTTTTTTGTTATGTTTGTATACATTTGTACAGTAGCAGCGCAATCACACGCCTCGTTTACTGCACTGGAGTACCGTGCCTGTTTACTCTCATCAGCGCTAATTCAGTTGAAATTCCTTTCCTCGCTTTCCCATTAGACACTTCAAATTTGTGTAGTGAATTAAAATTTTGCTATCTCGCTTTTAGGAATTATGGATAAATTATGGACATCTGTAATCAACTTCATACAGAACGTGGTTCTATTTGAAGTCAATAACAGATGCGTTGCTACTCCCGAGGACTATGATGGTCGCCTCATATAAACGTGTGCCGGCAACCACAACCTTTCATCGAAACACAAGAAATGTTTCACGCTAGAAATAGGTGTGATACCACCGTTACACCTATTTCTAGCGTGAAACATTTCTTGTCTTTCCCGGTCGAACTAAACTGGTTCTACTACCTTCAAAACAGTAAGCACATATAACATATTTAATATAACAATATTAAACGGATTATCATAAAAATGTCTTTGTGTTAAAACTTTACTAGTTGAATTCCTGTGCTAAATGCAATGAAAACATATTTTTGTATCTGTTCTTAATTTTTTTTATTAAATCATCACAATTAACAAGAATGTAGCATAAATCCAAGTCTATGGTAACTATAGACTTTAAGTTTAAATGACGTGTACTTTAAATGACAGAATAAATCTTACATTCATACTCATACAGACCATTCGAAAATCATACTAACAAAAATATATATAAAAACCTATGATGGCGAAAAGAATAAAGCCAAAAATCTCTGTTTCTGATGAAGTATTGTCTTCAAGAACTTTCGATTCAGAAGTCCTAGAAAGTAAGTTGAACAACACTGTCCAAAGCCCATTTGAGATATTTCGAAACAACACAACAGCTGTAGAAGTTATAGTTAAAGAAATAAAACACAAAAGTAAGAATAAAATGCTTACAAACGTGCAGAAATCAAACTGTGAAAGTAGTACAGTTAATAGATTGAACAGAGATATTGAAAAGTTGAAGAGCGAGCTTCAAAAGGCGAATTCAAACTTAGATGAGGCACGAACATGTTTCAAAGTAATTTTGTGTGAAATCAAAAAGCAATTAGAGACGGCTAATCAACGTGAGTTGAAAACACAAACAAAGAATTTGGCCTTGCAATTGGAGAAAGAGAAGCTAAGAACTACATTGGAATCGAAGTCAAACTTAGTAATGACACTAAAGAGGGAATTGCTGGGTATTAAGCGAGTGCTAAAAGTGGTGCTGAAAGGAATGAGTTTTGCGACACCCCGTCAAGAAACTATTTACCATTCGGAAGCAGAATACGAAGAATTTGAAAGGGAATTGAAAAATAGCGCTTTAGCAGAAGTAACTAATAATAGTTATAATAAAGATAGCCCACTTGATAGCTTAATGACTAGTAAAACATAAAATTTATTTTATTAATCGAGTAAATTGCAAAATGAATTTGGACGAAGACATTATTATCTATAAATTCTGTCTTAACAAACCCTGCTTGATCACTTGAGTATGGTGGTAGAAAATTACTTACCCGTTTCATCCTAAAAAGAAAGCAACCCAATTTCCCATAGTGATGGTCAAGTTGATGGTGAAGGAACTGTACATATTAAAGTCCTAGGCACAAATCCATACGATTCATAAATAAGATATAGCGATAAATAATTGATCTAAAATAATGAAAATGATGCGCAGAAATCATTATTATGACATGTACAAAAATATTTTAATATTTAATGTCTTTATCTCCTTTTGATAGTTTACACACAACGTTATAATATGCATGTAAATTGGTTTTTGTGTTTTAAAACCACGCTTTCGAAATTTGCATTGTAAAAGAATGCAATTTTATTTGCATGTGTAAATTAAAGCCATAGACTAAAAGGCAATATATATTTTTCGTATTTGTTCTGGTATTATTTTGTCGGCTTTGTTCAACTGAAATAATTATATAGAATAGTTAACGGACGGCAAAGCCACTCCACCTAGATTGTTCGCCTATTTGGGTCACCTTGAAAATAAGGTAAGATCATAAGGTGTTTTAATGAATACTAAAGACTATATAAATAACAAAAATAAAATTCCGTATCCTATATGGAAAAAACTTAATCAATTTTGAGAAAGTAATGTCCACCAATTCGCACTGTCCACCAATTCGCACTTGGCCAGCGCGGTGGACTATGGCCTAAAACTATCTCATTCCGAGAGAAGACCCGTGCCCAGCAGTGGGACAATAATGGGTTTTACCCCAGACAATGCTATCTCGAAGGTCCTACATTGGTTGCATGTTCGTTTGCTTCTCCAATCTTATAAAAGAGAAATTGCAAATATTTCCTCTTTTTTTTCTCATGGCTGGCTATCATCAGATTCTCAGGATAAATATACCAGAGTAATAGAATTTAGGACCATCTACAATGTAGATAAAGGACAACTTTCATAAATATGATTTAAATAAAAGCAGGACTATAACCTTACATTTAAATTATTTTATAGGAGAATAGCGATAATTTGCCATTACCTACAAAAATGTTGTTTAGTAATCTTAATTAGTAATTTATTACTCCTAATGTAGACGTCGATTTTATACTTAAGTACTATTCCAAAATAATGAACTACCAACAAATGCGAAATACTTTTTAAATATCTACATTCAATTACAATTTCTTTAAGGGAATCGGGAGAGATTTAAAAATCGTTATCGCAAGGAATCAATCGGGGTATGCAAGCGATCCCGGGCGGTGCATACCCGGTTCGGAAACCGGGTCACGTGGTGACCGGGTTACGCGGTCACGGCACACCCCGGTCACCCGCTTCGGGAGACACGCCCGCGGCACTTACAACTACATCGTTCCTGCTGTACATATAACGAAAATATCTCTGAATTATTTCCATTGCGAAGTCAGTAGGGTTGTGAAATTCCATTTATTCCACGTAGCGAGTAGTGTATATCAAAATAATGAGCACAATGCAAGTTAGCGTTGAACATAATGATATTAGGTCACAGTTAGAAACAGGCAAGTACTGTTACGAGTACTCAGGTTTGAGTGCTGTCAGGGATTTGACGATTCTTATAAATTTTTAAATAATATTATGCTAGGGAATCTTTAAAAAAGTCATATTATTGTTTTTAATTAAACACTTCGGTTTCCTATGCGGTAGGAGTTGTTACAATATGTATACATACCCTAACACAAATACAGGTAAGTATTTGTTCCAGAATTACATTTGAGTATCTAATAAATCTATAATACTAACTGATGTTCAATGCATAGTTTAAGTTGTGGGCCTAAAACATGAAATTTTGCACGGGGATTCTTAATATTACGTAAGGGTTATATTAAGGATAGTAACTCGACAATATGTATATAATTTTGGTTTGTAACCTTAATCGAATTCCATGTGAAAAAATGTTATTTGTAAAACTTGTCTGCATAAGACACCGCGTAATGGCCCATCAACCTTTTTAAGATAACGACTGGACGTATACCTATCCTAAGGCTATTTTGCTATTTTTTGTGGAACAACAGTCAGCTCCCGGCATGCGTGTTAGCAACCGTAGAGGACCTTGGGATTACACGAAGACATTGTCCGTCTCCCAGATGGCGCGCTGGTCAAGTACTATTTACTCGTTTATTTTAATTATTTCTTAAAGATTTTTTTTAAATCATTGAAGTACCAAACGAGCATGCTGTCCAACTGGTAAGTGGTCATTGCCGCTCATGGACAACTTTACACAGAATATGGGTTTTATCTGAAATTAATCACAGTTACGTTGCTATTTCCGAGGACTAAGAAGGTCGCATATAAAAGTGTGCCGACAACCGCGCCCTTCCATTGAAACGCAAGAAATGCTTCACGCTAGAAATAGGTGTGGCGGTGGTACTTCCCCGGGTGAAATACAATGGTTCTACCACCTTCATACTAGATACCGTTTACCCATTGCTATTTAATGATGTCTACAGAAATATACTTCTTAATATTCCCTCTAAAGCTCGTAAGCGCTCATGAAGTTTAGTCAGTAGTGATGTACTCGTAAGGAATGTTATAATTTGACTGCGAATGCAAATATTTCTTAACGACATTTGCGAATACGAACGTTTCAATTTTTGGTGTAGGATATATATTTTTTGTCAACATACTGCAATTCAAATTAAATCTAATGTATAAAATTCTCGTATCACAGTTTTTGTTGCCATACTCCTCCAAAACGGCTTGACCGATTTTTACCAAATTTTATATGCTTATTCAGTAGGTCTGAGAATCGGTCAACATCTATTTTTCATACCCCTTAAGGGTTGTCCACCCTTAACATTTTTTTAATTTTTTTATATGGCAAAACAACGTTTGTCGGGTCAGCTAGTTTGTATTACATAAATTTGACGACGTTTTTTGCAAAGCATCGCAATTCAATATTCATAAAATATTCGCACAATTCTTGCGTTACACGAATTTCTAAAACATGCAATTATTTGCGAATGCCAATGCAAATATTCGTTTCATCACTAGTCAGTAGTGATGAAACGAAAGTAGTCAGAGCTAATCCATCCAACCCTCAACCACGCTCATTGTTGCTTACCTTTGTAGATCATATAAACACTACATAGTATAAAATAAAGTCGCTTCCCGCTGTCTGTCCCTTTGTATGCTTAGATCTTTAAAACTACGCTACGGATTTTAATGCAGTTTTTTTAATAGATAGAGTGATTCAAGAGGAATGTTTTTATGTATAATACATGTATGATATAGTGGAGAAAAACTAATCATTTTAGATTTTTGACTTTAGGCGGAACGAAGTACCTACGCCGGATCAGCTAGTTAAAAATAAACGATAATTAAAAGGTCAAGTAGTTCATTTAAAACAAAATTAGTCGTCAATTTCCAAGTTTATAATAGTAAACAATATTAATAAAAGTCAGATACTTTTATAGAAGGATCCAAGTAGTATTCGTATCGTTTTACATTCTATTTACTTTCAAAATACATTACCAAAAAGTTTTCAGAAATCATTGGATATATTAGGAGTACATAAAATATAAGTGCTTTAAGTTAAAACTCACGTAGAGATCCATATAGAGTTCGTATTCGTATCACGGCGGCGTGCGATCTGAACCCGAATCAATAGAGTTCAACGCGCTCCGCTCTCCTTATGTAGAGTTTAAACTTTTAGAGCGTGCAATAGCAGTCGTTAGCTATTAAATGGCGTAAAACTGTCGCGAATAGATAGAATGAACGTTTTTATTGTAAGTCGCTAGAAAAGGTTGTTCGGTTGAATCTTTGCGTTATAAAAATTTACACATTTATCAGGTCGTAGAAGCAGTCCAGTTTCATCGAGGAGGTACCACCGCCACACTTATTTCTAGCGTAAAGCAATTCTTGCGTAGAAGGGTGTGGTTGCCACTTTAATATGAGGCGACCATCATAGTCTTCAGGAGTGGCAACGCATCTGTGATGGACTTTAGATAGACTCCATATTCTATGTGAAGGTACTTACAGTCCATGGGCGGCAGTACAATAAAGTGGACTGCATGCTCGTTTGCTGATTCAATCTTATAAAAAAAACCATCCATCTTCTCATCCAATCATTTTAATGTCTGGACAAACGGACATATGCTGTAGCATGGCGTAGGTGACCGTAATAGATTTTGTTCTTGATACACAGGATAAGGCTGCTGTCCATCTACAAGATTTTGTAATTTTTTTTATCTGACTGAAGTAGCAAACGAGCATGCAGTTCACCGATGGTAAGGGGCCACTCATGGACATCTGTAATAAACTTTATGCAGAACACGGATTCCATCTGAAGTCAATCACAGATGCGTTGCTACTTCCGAGGACTATGTTGGTCGCGTCATGTGAAAGTATGTTGGCAACCAGACCCTTCCATCGATACGCAAGAAATGCTTCATGGAAGTCATAGGTATTAGATGCCATTCGACGTCTACTACGACATTCATGGGAAGAGAGAGAGAGTGATACAACTAAGACTGTCACCATCAAAATGAAATAAGATTTATTAATTGTAAAGGTTCAGATGAATCGAAAACATTCTACTTTTTTCAAGTCGCTTAAAATTATAATAAAGCAGTATTCAAGTTCATAATATTTTACTATTATCTAGTTTTATCATTAGGTATTTTTATGTCCTACTAATTTTTGTCGTTTGGAGTTTTATTTTGCTTGCTCTAAAATATTATAAAAATAAGTATAAAATATATTTCTATACCTCATTGCTACTTATAAAATTTCTAACGAGCATTTTGGCGATCTTGCCCACTTGGACCTAACAACTTGACGTGTACTGGCTTATATTCCTAAGCTACACTTCGAATTACTACGTTTTTTCAAGATTTTTATATGAATTCCTGGTTGAAACCTTTACATATGTTCTCTCCTGAGTACAGGTATTGTATTATATATTTCGCTATTGGATATATAAAGTACACTACATGCTGCCTTTTTGTGATAAACACACAATTATTTTCCGAAAATTTTACAAACAAAATATAGGCACCCTAAAAAAGAAAACACTTCGCTGTTTTCATATGATAAAGCAAAATATTTCGAGCTTGTTAACTACTTGCACGCTACTTAAAGAAACAAGAATACATTTTACTAATCGTCCGTCCATGACGTCACAATGTTCAGGTAACTGAGAGTCAGAGTAGCAAGTTCCTATTCAGTAGTGCTTCCGTTAAATCGAAGCGGAATGGATTTACCGTGTTCGAAACTCCCATCCAGCCCGACTCCCAAAGTTCTCAACGTTAACTGAAACACAATTACACGGTTTTCCAATCCGAGTATCTAGTTTGTACAGTCAGCCTGCTAACGTCGTTAGGGAAATCAGACAGACGAGTGACGCCGACATTGACACTGCCGCTGCTTCGGGGTCACTCATAAATTGCGTCACACGTTTAGGGGGTCGAATTAGTGTGACAATGTGTGATAATTTGTGGGTAGGGTTTCTAACATTCGTGATGTCACATTTGACTTTTTGTTAATTTTTATGCTTGATTCGGTATACATTTTATTAAAAATTATGTTAAGAGGCACATGACAAGCAATGTATTGCACGCTCGTTTGTCACATTAATAAAAAAAAAACAGGAATCCTGTCCATTAAGCTAATTATCCGTTATCAATGTTAACTGAAACACAATTACACGGTTTTCCAATCCGAGATATTCATATGATTGATTTTATGTTTATTTTGTTGAAACATAATGTAAATTGGCACACAAGCGAAGGATTGCGTGTTCATTTGTTAGTTTAATTTATCATTCATAAATTGTGTCACACGTTAGGGGGGTCGAATAAGTGTGACATTGTTTGACAAGAGGTGAGAAGGGGCCTAAAAATTTATGATGTCACATTTCATATTGTTATAAATTTGATCTATAATATTATAAATGAAGCATTGCGGAATATTTGAGTATTTGTTTATCTTTGATGTAAAAAAATACTGTACGGATAGATATCAATGAAATTTGGAACTCAGATAATTTATGACCTGGATCATGGGATACACACTACTGTGGTAAACGGGACCGAGCCAGGCAGAGACGCGAGAATAAGCTAGGATAATGTATGTGAATACTATAAAAACCTACTTAAATATTGATTTGTTAATTATTATATGTTTCTGTTTGATGTTTATTTTATTGAAAAATAATGTTAATTAAAGTACGTAAATATAATTTCTAAACAGTTGTTTCAATCCAATAATTTTAGATATGTTGATGTGTAAGAACGCAAAATGTGGCGTCATCACTCTTGTGGAAGCTCACAATATGAGCCATAGTGACAGGGACCCCAGAAGGGTCAAAAATCATGAAATTCGTATGGTGTAATTTATGAATGGCCGTTTACATGGTCGACTAGATAAACATCGATAATATGTTGAAGTTTTTCATTAAAAATAAAAATTGTAATTTCACCGTTAAGCATATTATTTTATATTCTAAGGCCGTGTAATCTCAATTACGTTTAAGCGTAGCGTAAGCTGTTGAATTTATGATTAATTTGAAAGGAAAAAGAAAATGACGAACAACATTACTTTATATCCATTGAGCGAAGAGAGCATTATTATAATATCTTTATTAAAACTATTCGGTTATATATAACATTGAACATCGTATGTGTATGTTATCGATTTGTATTCTATTTTTTTACCTTTAATACACCGTCAATTTAACGTAATTCAAAACACTTTTTTTGGAGATTCTTCCAATAGGTTGGTATTAATTATCCCTGTAGTTCCGGGACCAGAACCAGGGCTATGGTATCCTCTGCCTATCAGATGTCTTTGTCAAGATAACCGCTATTGCTTTTAAATGCAGCTTAGTTAATAAACCTTTTTACCTTTAATGGGTGCGTTCAAAATATTTTGAAAATTATTACAATTTATTTAAATCAGAGAAATATTGGTGCTACTTTGGACAAAATGAAGAGGCGACTAAAAGAGGCTTCCGGGGTTGCGGGCAATAAGAGTGGGAGCTCGGACCGTCCAGCCAGGTGATCTCGGGAAGGACGATGGCATGTGTGGCCCCATGTCGTCGTAAACACCGAAAGGCACGGTGAGCAACAATTGGTCACCGGGGAAAGGCCTGAAAGGGGCATTGCGTTCGGAGGACTCTGTTGTGTTCCGTTAGGTATCCCGGAGTCCTCCACGTAGCGCTGAGGACGCTCACCGAGGGGGTTTTGTTGAGGTAAAAATCCCACATAACCCGGCGTGGGTTCTACGGCGGCGGGTACCTTTTGAAGGTTTCCCTCTCGATAACAACAAAAGGTTGGTATTAATTTTAAAATAATAGTATGCAAGTCAAATTATAAAAATATTACTGTTAATTAATTATTATTATGTTATTTTATAAGCGAACGCGGATTCAATTTACCTAATGGTAAGTGCTACTCATGGACATGAATAATGCATAGGAATGAGATGGTCATTTAATATGAATGTTAGCAGACATTCGAACCCTTTACCAAAACGCAAAAATGCTTAGCGCTACATAAGGTGGTGGAACCAGAGCAGCTCGACAGGTGAAGTACCACCACCACAGTTATTTATAGCGTGAAGCAACTCTTGCGTTTCGCTGGAAGAGTGTGGTCGCCAGCACATTTTTATATGAGGAGATTATCTTAGTCCTTCGGTTTAGCAACGCATCCATGATTGACTTCAGACAGGCACCATATTTTATATAAAGTTGCTTGCAGCATGTGCATGGACGGCAGTGACCATTTACCGTCAGGTGGATTGCTTGCTTATTTGCTACTTCAATCTTATAAAAAACGCTTTTAGGTGTGGCTAGGGTACTTCCGGTAAAATAATACTAGTTTTACCACTTTGCGAAACCCTACATAGGTATCGTCAATCTATTATTGTCCCATTCCTAAACACGGGTCTTCTCTCGGAATGAGAGAGTTTTGGGCCATAGTCCACCGCGCTGGCCAAGTGCGTTTTGGTGGACTTCACACACCTCCGAGAGCCTTTTTTAAGAACTTTCAGGTGTGTAGGTTTCCTCACGATGTTTTCCTGTACCGATTTCTATTACGTACATAAATCAGTGGTGCGTGCCTGAGTTTGTACCTCGGACCTCCCGATTGAGAGGGCAAGTTTCAACCATTAGGTTATCAGTGCTCTAACAAAAACTCTGCAAAACTCTACATACAATATTAAATATATTCTGCATAAGAACTAATTTCATAAACGTCTTTTCTGAATTCCAGAAAAATCACCAAGCAATTTCAATAAGTCCGCTTGAATATCAAAAGACATTTATTATCCTGCTTAAAATGTAACCGTGGAGTTAATGTAACGAACTTTATTTCGGCAGTTAAACGAGCAGTTTTGTATTGTGAGCTACGCTAGCTTACAATAAAGGAAAAATAAATTGAACAATGGTGTCAAACGACATGGCATCTTGTTAAGCGCTTTCATCTTCATTCCCGCCATTGTTTGTCGTGACAAGCGGGATTTTTTCCATTTCCCAGCTTTTATTCGGAGCTGGCGATCTATTGTTCTTGATTCTCTGCAAACCAGATGACGTCCCGTTGTAACAGTCCGTTTTATATCTGTTTTATCCAATTCGTTACGTTGCAAGAATAATTTAGTTTAGAAAATTTTCAACATCAGTTAAAAGTGTACTTCTATAGAAAACGAAGTATGTCTTAAGGTAATGCAGTGAGCATTCCACTGTCATCGATGTTAGGCGTAAACAGGATATTATTGTGAAGTGTAGGTAAAGGGACGGTGGATTTTTTTACAAAATTATCTCACGTAATCAATAATGTCAAAATTATTCTTTTATTTAATCGCACTGAATAATGTTGTTGGGCTTAAGCGTTTGGTTGTGTAGGAAAACCATTAGTGTTCGACCGAAGGACGATTGTAGGCTAATTCCGAAGCCGCAGCCTATAATTTTTAGTGGTCGGACAATAAAAATTATAGCTGGTTCAGTATTTTTTTTTAATTCGTAGCACTGATTTCAGATGTTTTTGATCGTAGGGGGTATAAGAATTTTATTATTCGTGTGTTTTGATAGGAAAAAACAAGTATGTATGTTGTTTTAATGAAATTATATAAGCATTCACATTATTTTCTTCTGTCTCGTGTACAATCGACCTCATTCTGTAGATTTTAAAAAAGTCATGTAGTTTCAAAGTAGACTATAGTGAAATACTTTGACAACTTGTAAGAAAACCTCACGTAAAAGTTATATTATCTGCGTATGATAACAGATATTCATGAGCGACAGTAAGAACTTACCATCGGAACGACTGTAAGTATGTTCCATTCCTTTGCTACTTACATACAAAAAGTGTTGATAATTTTGTCATAAACTGTACGGAATAGTCACATGAAATATTTAGCCAGACTCATTCAAACTTGATTACCTAACTTCAGGTGTGAATGAGCTCACCACGGTTCCGTTCATTTTATTTTCTTCAATATCCCCAGCTTAGTTATTTTCAGCGTTAAAGTTTTATCACGTCTGTCTCGGCAAAGAACATAAACGAAAGAAGTTATAATTCCTAATACGATATTTGTTTTTCTATTACATTCATTTCTGTATTGTGTTTTTTGTTTAAATTGCATTTGCTGTACTGAAATATAAATACTACTGTGTAGGAATCGACTTTATTAAAGAGAGAAATATTTTAAGAATTATAAACGTTTAGAAATAGAAAATTAAAGTAATTGAAAGTTAATATAAAAATTCTATTTCTTTGGGATAACTAAAATAAGTATGAAATTCAGCGCTTTAAAGATTTTTTTACACAACAAAATATTTACAAGTTATAAAAGCTACATTGTTTTTTTCTAAGTATTTTCAAATTGGCTGAATTAATATTGATAAAGTAGTTATGTAATAATAAAAAAATAAAAAAAGTATCTAAACTTCGCTTCTGATTTATTTTTGTAAAAGTAACTTTAGTACACTTTTATTATAACAGAAAAGATATAATAATCTACATAATACATTGCACACTAACGGTTACAGTGAAAATAAAAGAAAACACCTTTTTGAAAAGGTTAAATACAATAAACGAGCGGTAACGATCTCAGGAATTTTCTCTACATTTTCTTGGCGAAGAAGGCTTAAGTAGTCTTAAATATATTACATTGACTATTCTTAAAATATATTTTAGATTTACAAAGTACAAGGGATTTTTTTAAAGCAACAGCGATGAAATTTATTTACCTAGAAGCATTACTAGTATCTCCTGCAAAAGGGGGGTTCATATCCAGGATTTTATTCGTTTATATCCAAGGTTCAAATCCGTTTGATTTCTGTTCTGCGTTTGGGAATTATTTTATTTCGTATATCTATGGAAATTTGATAACCTTACAATATCACTCGTAGCCCCACAATAGGGTTTTATTCTGCGTTGTAGGTTAAATAGACTTACATTAAGGTAATTAGGGCTAGAATAGATCTGAACCTGGAACCAACTAGCATAACAGACTGGTATGATGACCGCTCGGGACCACGAGGGCCTCAGAAAATCTTAAAGAAATTCAGAACTTCCGAAAAGTTTAGCATTTCTACACTCAAATAACGAAATAGTCACTAAATACTAGAGTTGCGCCGAATAGTTGTTTCACCGAATGACCGAATATTATTCGGTTTTTTTACCGAACTTTTACCGAACCGGATATTCGGCCGAATTATTCGGATTACCATTTCTTATAAAGAAACAACTGCGAAAGTATGTTCATAAAATTGTTGATTTGAGGTTTATAAATAAATGTTGATATAAGAATGTAATATGTTTATTTGAAGTTTGATTGTTTTATGTTATTGGCTTTATTCAACACACTCTTCATAGGATTTCTTTAACTTATAAGATAAATCTTACATGAAAAATTGTATGTTTTTGTTCTATACTGTGACGTCTAGCCAAGAAAGTAGAACTCGATCGATTATATTCTTCACCAAAACCAAATAATTTGAATACTTAGTGAAAATATTCGGTATTCGGCGTATACCGAATACCGAATAATAACTGAATATTCGGCGCATCTCTACTAAATACTAAATATTTTAGAAAGTCTATTCTATTTCGTGGTTACATCCGAAATGTAAACCTTTTTATTTAATTTAATTTATATTTTCTTTCGTGTTAAATTCCTTACGTCTTAAAGGCCAATAACGATTTATTCCAACGCCTTATTTCCATGCAAACATTTCATTCCAGTAAGAGCTGTGAAATGGGAGTTTCAAACTATGTATTTGTAAAGCTTTCGGGCCACATAATTCGTAGCCGGCCCGTCAGCACTGCATCTTTCATCAGGCAAGTAAATTCCCAACTAGCACATTACTCAAATGGACTCGCACTCACGGTCGCTACTCCTGAAAGGGTCTACGGTCCCAACCCGATTTATTCCGAGGCGGCGCGAAGCTCACCCGACAGTCGCCGCTCAACTGCCACGGGCTGCACACGTTTCACGGAATTTTCCCGATCTCCACATGTGATAAACTTTTTTTTCAATTTGTGCAGTGGCCGCCGCCGGACCGTGCGTTCAACCGAGTTTACAAAAACTTTAAAACTAGATTTGTTTACTCGTTTAGTTCCGAAAATGAGTTCTAACGAGACGTCGGCTAGACGGAGGCTGTAAAGCTCAGGTTAGTAGATGTAGATAGGTTTTCTTTGTATTAGGCAATATTGCCGCGCGCCCGAGCACGCTGCCGTTTTGGAGAAAAATAGCTTGTTTGTTCCATGTAAAAGTACTTTTATTACTTATTATGTAACTCTTTTTTTGTTTGTAGTCATTTTGTTGAGCTCTATGTAGTTTGAAGTTAATTTTGCGAAACTCGGGCCGCTTATTTAATATTTATTTTTGTTTTTATGTTTTAATCAGTAGATCTATGTATTTTATAATATTAATGATTAAATATGAATCCCTATATTTATGTACGTAAATTTTATAAGTAGATGTCAAAATACTATTGAAATAATTTAAGTATATTATATTTTTTAAACTGAGTAGATTTAAAAATTATACAATTAGTTTCTAAAAGACGCAATTATTTGTAAAAAATATAAACGAGAATAATGCATAAAATAAAAATAAATCAAATGTGTGTACTCATTACAAATTATGGTATATAACTTTTAAATTACTTTACATGACACTTTTGCATTGCATATAAGTTAATTAAAAAAAATCAGTAATACATTCCATTGATAAGAGAAAATCGTTGAACAATTTGCCTAAGATAAATCTTACGTAAACTGCGAAGACAGACAAACGAGCAGACCATTTTTTGTAAGGTGTCAGTCCTTCGACCTTAACCAGGTGTGAGGTAGGCAGGCCGCCAAGTCAGGCCATCGAACCTTTTCGCACTGCTATTGTATATCGTATGTGCATATGTGATGTCTATGTGTCTTAGAAGGTAGGGTAGCCATAAATTATTGGTTTCGGTCAGTCTAACTTTTTTATTTGCTTGCTAATCGAAGTAGCGAAACGCTATAAAATAATGTTTCATAACAGGAAGTATATGCAGAATCCCTGCTGGCGAAGACGAGGGGACTTTTACACGGTCGCCAATCACCGTTAGGACTACCCTTTTGAGGGAGAAACCTTCAAAAGGTACCCGACACCGTGGGAGGGACGCAGTGTTATGTGGGATTTTTACCGCACTAAAACCCCCCTGGTGGCCGTCCTCGGCGCTAAAAAGAGGACTCCGACATCTCCAAACGAACGCAACCGGAATTAAGGAGTAGCTTGTGGCTGTACACTGGCTGATGCGTGGGGAGAGGGGTAGTCGTTGGGCTCAGGATCTTCTAATGGGTTAAAATTACTTAAGTCTATCCCTCATACAATGGAATTTCTGAAGTAGGGGGAACCAAACTACCCCATAATCTAAAAGACAGCTATTTCCTTATGAAAACATCATAAGCATAAATTTTTGAAGCCTAGCTTTAGTTGGTTTTAAGACTCACGAAACCAAAATCGTGGCTCTCAATGCAGATGGCATTTGAAAACTCCATTTAAAAGAGACGGCTAAAAGTCAGTTTAAAACTATCAGGTTCTTTACATAAGTCTTCTGTCTCGGCCAAACCCTTCTACTACTCTATCAAGATGGCTGAAGCTGAATAAGTCACTAGGGTCAATAGTAACTGCACATTTTCAAAAAATATTGAACGAGGAGATTGATGATAGATTGAGATGATATACATATTATATGTAATCATTTTCTCTCCGTTTCATGTAGATCCTAATCGGCGTCCCTGTAGCCTCGGGGTCAGAATAGGGCTACGGTATCCCCTGCCTGTCGTAAGAGGCGACTAAAAGGGGCTTCCGGGGTTTCAGACGGCTAGAGTGGGAGCTCGAACCGTTCGGTCAGGCAATCCCGGAAAGGACGGCGGTATGTGTGGTCGCATACCGTCGTAAAGACTAGACGGAGCGGTGGGGCCAGCCGCCCATCTGGGAGGAGCCCGATGGGGCAGCGCGCTCGGAGGATTCCGGTTCAAGTCGTTTCGAGATCCCGGAGTCCTCCTTTTCAGCGCCGAGGACGGCCACCGGGGGGGTTTTAGTGCGGTAAAAATCCCACATAGCCCTGCGTCGCTCCCACGGCGTCGGGTACCTTTGGAAGGTTTCCCCCTCGAAAGCAAAAAAAAAAGATCCTAATCGGACCTAGTCACTAAATTGTAAAATAAGTTAGCATTATTACTTTGCCAGCTTAAGTTGTCATTATACTACGAAAAAGTATTAAAATTTAACTTAACAGACAAAAAAGTATTGACTTTTAGATCGACATTGGAAAAATATTGACTTCAAACCAAACTAAATTTCCTTATTATTGTTTTTATTGTATTTTTCACAAAGTTTTACGTACGGTGAGTTGAAATCGTTTTTTAATGAAATGAAATGTCTTTATTTTGTATAGGCCTGCGGGGGCACTTACAAATTGTCAGTTACATTATTTTTCTTACACTACCACCGGATCGGAACACGACCTCAACTGAGAAGATCCGGCAAGAAACTCAGCGGGTTTGTCTTTTTTTCTTATTTTTATCCATTTTTTTTAATATCATTACAATCATGTTTTTTTTTTACATGGTAATGAAAGTTAGCTCTTATTTAGTTAATACTCTTTTACTATTAAAGTAACGGTTAATATATCAACGGTTTTTATATCTTACTAGCTGAACACCACAGCTTCACCCGCGTTAAAAAAACCGATGTTTCGATTGTCGTGAGGGATTAAGATATTTCCCTACTATAAAAACTGGCCTATTTGTTAATCCAGAGTGTCAGCTAACTATGCTAAATTTTATGAAAATCGCTTCAGCCTTTAAGACGTGAAGAAGTAACAAACCTACACACTCACAAACTTTTGCCTTTATAATATTAGTATGGTAGTATGATGAACTATGATTTTCTTTCCATTAAAATAAGCATACACGCCGCATTTACGTATAAAATACTTAATTTAGAATTTAATATTACTATCTTCTTTACAACTCAAAGTATGCAACCCCTTTTCTATCCCGATGCTCGTCGTTCTCATGTGCCTCCGTTAATTAAATTTAGATGTCATAAAATCTATGATAGGAGTACGTATATTGTTATTCCAAACATAAATTGTATTAGATAACAAACTATTCCGTTTAAAATAATTTACTTTATACAACTACATAAGAAAACAAAAATTTTCTAATACCCAAAAACATTAACTAAAATATCAAAAAAAAATATTACTTTTGCTTCCTCTGTGCATTGCAAAATTCATTATCAAAATTGTTAATATCAATTCTTAATTACTGTCATACAATTAAAATAAAATCTCCATAACTCTCGTACGACACGGACAGTAATACGCGCTGTATATTAATACTTTACAGAGCTTTTCACGTACAATTAATGAGTTTCACATGCCAACATGTTGGACGCTTTAATTAAGCTGATGCATCGGTGGTCACTCTTTTAGTGTATGACGTACCCACAACATTTTCTCGTTAATTGCAAGTAGGAAATTTATATGAACTTTATTACTATGTATCATTTGATACCGGTCTGACGCGCAATGGGTCTCGGGTTCGAATACCGGCCAGACAGGTATCATTCTGAATGATGAGTTTAGATTCATGTTCTGGGTGTTTGTGTATTAGTCTTGTGTGTGTCCATGGTACCCACGACACAGGAGAAAATCCTAGTGTGGGGCTAGGAGTGTACGAAGCGTGTCTAATTGTATTTGGGGATAAGGTGGCTGTTTTAATTGCCTCATTTCTATATTATTATTATTTGGTAAGTAATGTTTTAGAAGTTTTTAGTTATAGCTCTTTTAGGTCATGTTTACTCTGTTTTTTATTTGGTTTTATGTTTGTAAAAGTAGAGAGAGACATTATCAAGTTAAATTTTAGAATTACTATTAACGTGTTCGTGACTAACAGCAGCAAAAGTCTATTTCTACTTTGGGCTAGTTAGAGATTTTTATGGGCAGTAATAATGATTTACCTTTACCATAAAATAGGCTATGAGTGGGTTTGCCACTTTTGATGGGTTGATATGAAAAAACTTAAAATTGCGTATATTATTTCCACAAAACGATAGCGTAGAAACAATTCAGATGTCAAAATTGTAAAACAATGAGACGCAATTAATATTTGGGTACATGTCGCACGAGTATATTAATTTCGACTGATAATAATTAATGAAATACTCATAATTATTATTGGAGAGCCCCGGCCCGTCAGAATATCACTTAGTATGTAGTAGTGGTATGAAATCTAAATAATTATTATAAATTATATTGCGTACGCTTCATGTTCTGATGAAACAAAACATCTTTGCCGGGCATGGGTACTATTTTTAAATATACAAATTGTAAAGGGGTATCCAGTCCACCTGATAGTAAATGGCTACTACCGCCCATGTGCATCTGTAATCAAGTCCAAATAAAATTGGAGGTAGGCCACAGCTAGGTTGCTATCACTGAGGACTTAGTCCGCGTGCTTCGGATATTTATATATTCCTTATTACAGCGATGCATTAGCGACCAAGCCGGCGATGCATTGGCTACTCCTCTGGTGTTGCAAATGTCCATATGCGGCGGTGTTTACTTTCCATCAGGTGGCCCAGGGTTCCATCTGAGTGGAACACAGCAGCGCTTAACACTGCTGCTATTAGGTATCGGTATCGGTGTGGCAGAGCAGAATAGCAGTGATAGCTTAATGGCTGAAATTTGCTCTCTCAATCGGGAGGTCCGAGGTTCAAACCCAGGCACGCACCACTGATTTATGTGCGTATAGGACCTACACACTTCGTGAGAACACAACGTGAGAAAACCTACACACCCGAGAGTGCGAGTACCTACCTTACTTTACCTTACTTTTCGAGTACCTACTACTTTAAAATGAGACTTGAATCTTACGATGTGCAAACGAAGTAAACTTTACTTATTTATTACTAATGATTTTTATTATCTAAATACCTCACTTCAATTCAAAGCGTTTATAACTGAATATCTATCTAAATCATCTACAATTATTGAATGAAATAGACACATTGATGAACAAATCTAAAGGAACTCTAAATACATAAAGTACTCAAAATGGTTGGTATATTTGCCCAAAGTAACTATGCGAGGATTGGTTTCATTCACGTTTTATTCAGAAGTTTGCGCGAGATGAGCGAGACGTTTCCTGGAATACTACGTACAGAGACTCATTCAGCTGTCTTGTTTATGAAATGTGGTGTCGTTGATAGATTATTATTTTGTTGATTTAAAAAAAACACGCTTTCTAACTCATAGACCCACACTAGGATTTTCTCCTGTGTCGTGGGCACCATGGCCACACACTAGACGAATACATAAACATCCAGATCCAGAACATGAATCTACACTCATCATTCAGATACCTGTCTGGCCGAGAATCGAACCCGGGACCCATTCTTCGTCAGACCGGTATGTTAACCGCTCCGCCACGCGGGTCGTCATTTTGTTTATACTCGTAATTGTTGATGGTTAGTGGTATCAACCGCACTATTATATAGCATGGGTATATAAGAGAGGAGAGGGAAGGTATTCAGACCCCCTATCGGCATAGTTTAGACAAAAAAATCAAAAAGGAGAACATTTTTTGGATTTATTTTTAAACTGGCTGCCCCGGTAAATGTCGTTCCGTCTAAAAGGCAAAAATCTAAAATTGCCAGTGTTCCTCCCCTATATTATGCATGTATTATACATAAAAACCTTATTCTTGAATCACTCTATCTATTAAAAAAAACTGCGTTAAAATCCGTAGTGTTGTTTTAAAGATCTAAGCATATACAGGGACAGACAGCGGGAAGCGACTTTGTTTTATACTATGTAATGAAAACAAATTTTGGATGTTTGAAACTGGACTCCCTCCTCTTAGCATATAATTAAGTAAGTAATTAAACAGGAGACGTACTTGATGCCCATGACAGGTACATTGCTGTTCCCGAAAACTAATATGGAAAGCTTTATATCAGCATCTGTTAATCGGAATGTTAAACTGTTTTATAAAATATTTTAGTGTTAGTTGACTTTAGCACATTTATTAAAATATGTTTATCACTTTTTTATCTGACAGTAGTAGCAAACGAGCATTCAGTCCACCTGATGGTAAGTGGCCACTGCCGCCCATGGTCATCTGTAATCAACTTTATACAGAACATGGGTTCCATGGGTGACTTACAAAACAGAACAAATTAATATCTATTTACTAATAAAAATAAAACTCCCAATTCTCCCTACTGATAAAGTTTAATGGGCAGGATTAAGATTAACGATAAGCAAAATAATAAACCAATCATAGCATATTTTACATTCATATTATCACTACATAGTATAACACAAAAACGCTTCCCGTTGACTGTCCCTATGTATGCTTAGATCTTTAAAACTACGCTACGAATTTTAACGCAGTTATTTTAGAATTTCTTATTCAAGATATAAATAAAAATCGCCTATATTATGACCTGTGACCATTAAGTCTTCATCAAGTAGAGTGTAAGAATAACGTTTCATTTTTATTTGCAGGCTCCGAGTCACCTCCCCTGACAACAGATTCACATGATGTTTTCCTTATGCCGGCGATACAAAGATGAACACGGTAAGCGATATCATATATTTCATATATTATGTAAGCATACGTATTGTAAGCGAATAAGCCAATATCTAAATGGAATATTTCATACATAGTTTATTTTAGTAGCCTACACCTACACTTTCCAGTATGACACTTACTTTTATTGGACCTTCTGCACAATACAGCATTTTTTATTTATAAATACAATAACTTATTATACTTAAAATATATTAGCGATTTATTTGAGAATCACGTCGAATCCATTTTAGAAATAGACTAGTTGAACGTTGTTTTGCCATATAAAAATTAAAAACAATGTTAAGGGTGGACTACCCTTATCACTAAGGGGTATGAAAAATAGATGTTGACCGATTCTCAGACCTACTGAATACGCATCTAAAATTTGGTAAAAATCGCTCAAGACGTTTCGGAGGACTACGGTAACTAACATTGTGACATGGAAATTGTATATATCAGATTTAGTATCTTATGAAATTATTAATAAAAAGAACGTCTGATGTTATATAATTTTCTAATGAAAGTTAAAAATATGATAATGTTAATACTATTAAACACAGCAAAAACGAAGCATCTGGCCTTACTGTGGTTAATAATTAATTAAATTGCTAATTAAATTACAAAGCATTTTTTATGCATTCTTTTTTTTATGCATTCTCAGTAGGCAGAGCCCTACTGAGTGAGCGAAGTACTATCTATTCCCTCTTAAAAATCCAGAAAACATATAGCAGAAAAGGAAATGTGAAAACCGCGCTGGCCAAATCCGAGTTGCTGGACACATCATACTTCATACTAATATTATAAAGGCGAAAGTTTGTGTGTGTGTATGTTTGTTACTTCTTCACGTCTTAACGGCTGGAGCGATTTTCATAAGGTTTGGTAAGGAGTTAGCTGACACTCTGGATTAGCATATAGGGTACTTTTTATTGTGGGAAAATATCTCTAACGGCACAGATAGACAGATACATAGATTTTTTTAACGCGGGCGATTCTGCAGGGTTCATCTAGTTTTAAATATTTTATTAATTAGTACTTTTTTCTCGTACTTGTGATATAAAAAAATTAAAGCTTATGTCACTATGACAATTGAGACGAGCCCAGCGATACCTCGCTGACAAAATCTGTTAAGTCTTTAGGATGTAATGTGACAAAAAATTAACATATACTCATATATTTTATATATCTAAGAAAAACAGTACCTCCCCCTGACGCAGTCGAATTATTGCGAGTAACATGAAGTTATGAGTGTTAATCTTTTTATTTTTTATCAAATACCATTTCCACGTTAAAAATTAAAGCATAAAATATTGACAGCATGATACATTTTGACCTGGATTAAAATAAATTTCGCTAATGACCTACTTTAGCTACGTTTTAGATGGAATGAAAGCTCAGCTCTGATAGGACTGCAACCGCAGCATTTGGGAAATGACTGTGAGGTAATTTTCCTACATTAGCCGCAATGTAAAATTTCAATGGAATGTTTTCTAATATTCTGCTATTTGTAGCAGAATATTATGTATACTTTTTACGGTTAGTGAATAATTTCGTTTGTATAGAACTTACATAATTTGAGACTGGGAAGGTGATACTAAGATTTTTTTTATCTGACTGAAGTAGCAAACGAGCACGCAGTCCACCTGATGGTACCTAAGCGGTCACTGCAGCCCATGAACATCTGTGATCAACTTCATACAGATGAGTTCCATCTGAAGTCAATCACAGAAGCGTTGCTACTGCCGAGGACTTTGATGGTCGCTTCATGTGAAAGTGTGCGACAACCGCACCCTTCTATCGAAACGCAAGAAATGCTTCACGCTAGAAATAGGTGTGGCGGTGGTACTTCTCCGGCCGAGCTACACTGGTTCTACCACCTTGAAATATATAAAGATATAAAGTGTAAGCTTCATTTTCTCAAACCTTCCATCCAAGTCTCGACTGTTTCGGTTGGTTTGGGTGAACGTGAATGAAATGTGATATATTATGCAAGAAATCTGTAATTTAGTTAACACCCAAAGAATATCTCATGAAATGTGACTTTTACACTAGGCTTGGAAATTGATTTTACAATAAAAAGGATTGAAGTTACTGCAAAGAGGACCATAACACGTTAGAAACATAGAAGCGCACACATTCCGGATGCCGGTGCCTCGGTTCCGGAAACAACCTATGTCACCTAGCAATGCCTAACATTTGCTAGCGAACACACCTTCTATGTGAAGATGAGACCTTACTCCATCCATTCACGTTTTTAAGTTATTGCATAGTTTTTTATCGCGGGCTTTGAGCGCGGCGACCGAATCAAGTAATTCCGTAACGAAAAAAACCTAACACCCCCACTCTGCCTGCCATGTAGCGCGGCCGAGCATTCGCTTAACGTGTATATGGGACGACAGTACAAAGCTCGCACGATTCGAGACGAGCTGCTCGGAATTCGGACGAATATGTAAGCAGCTGTTTGAAAGAAAGTATATAGTATTGAAGAAAAAACTTAATTAATATCAAAGAAAAAAATAATGCATAAATAAATAAATAATTATAATTGCATAAGTTGATAAAAAAATGCTATGCAATAGATTTACCGCGGCTGTCCCCGAAAGCCGCACTTTTTTTCTTTTTGTTTGGTTTTATGGGTTCCGTACCCAAAGCCCTAACCCAATTACTAAGACTCCGCGTCTGTCTGCCCGTCTGTCTATCAGCAGGCTGTAATATACGGCTATGTCATAAGCCATGAAAGCTAGATTAAAATGTTTTCAGATGACGTATTTCTGTTGCCACTATAAGAACAAATACAAAAAACAGTATTAAATAATTATTTAAGGGGGGCTTCCAAACAACAATAGACATACACGCTTTCACGCTTTCATATATACACTCAAACACAAATACACACAAACATACATATATACAAAACAAATTACCCTTCTGACGTATTCGAGACCCAATTTTGACTTCACAAGTAAAACTAGATGGTTCTCTTTTTTCTTTATTATAAGTACCTATATTATGTTACGAGTGTTTATTCAGTCGTTACAGGATGGATACAGTGCGCTGACATAAACCACACTGCTTTTGTCATGTGGACGTGCAGTAAATCACCACAAACTCCGATTACGAGTACTCATCTACTATTATGTTAAGTGATAAAATGTACAGTTTGATTTAGATTAGTCGTTGGAACTTCTTTTATTAGTAACTAGGCTTATAAAATGTACAGTTGGGTACTATGCCAATATTAATTAGAGGAGATCTAGAAAATACTCCATCACATTAGATTTTTGGTGGAATAACGTACAATTTGGGGCTATACATGGTTTTAGACTGTTATTGTCGCGAAATTGATATACTTTAGTATGTAGCGAGTAAGTAAGAAGTAAGAGTAATGTAAGAACCTTTAAAAACTCATAATGTGAGTAACATTATGAGTTTTTAAAGTTTCTTTTTGCCGACATTTCGCCTCACTTGTATGGGTCGTGATCATTTTGTGTCAATCTTAACTAGGGGTTGGGAATCCCGACTATTTCAAAGTCCCGGAAATTCCTGGAAAAAGATACAGCGTATGTCACTCTTCAAACTAAGACGATTCCAATGATATGTTGTCATATGATATCATCGTTTTTTTGTTCTCGAGGGGGGAAACCTTCAAAAACACATGATACAACGTACGATGACGTTCAAATATAAAATATTATTTACGACAGAACGTTTATTCCTGATGTACTCCCTTTTTTCTCAATCCGGCCGGATCCGACCGGATCCGGCGGCATTAATCGAACGGTTAAAACAGTGTAAAAAAAGGATCGATTTCTAACGATAATTATTTTTGTAATGTGAAATCTTTGTCAAAATATACAATCACCGGATCCGGTGGAGGTCCGGATCCGGTGGTAAATTGGTACCGGATCCGGTTTGTGTAAATTTGTGTCGGATCCGCCGGATTACCGGATCCGGTTTTCCGGATTGCAATCCCTAGTCATGTATCGAGATTTATTGTCATTTTAGAACACAGTCTCAAGCGGTACCGTCCGCGAAAGTGTTAATTTAAAAGTGCTTATTCAGACTGGTATACAGGATGGATACAATGCGCTGACATAACAGTTGCCTTGTGTCAGACAAGCGCGGTCCAAACCACGCTGCTTTTGTCAAGTTCACTAAATCACCACAAGCTTTGATTACGAATACTCTACTTTGTTCCCATGTATATTCTGTTAAGTTATAAAATGTACTGTTGGATTTAGATTAGGTACTAAATGACTACTACGCTAATATTAACTAGATGAGATCCAGAAAATCGTTAGCAGTTCTTTTAATAGTAACTAGATATCTTCAAAATGCTTCATGTCATTGAAATTTGGTAGAAGAATGTACAGTTTGTGGACATAAATGGTTATAGAGTCTTATTATCGTGGAAGCGATTTCAATATGTAACGGGTATTAACGATATGGGTTTTTAATTTTTTGCACATATTTCACTTCAGTTACTTGAATCGCGATAATTTTGTGTATCGTAACTAGGGATTGCCATCCGGAAAACCGGATCCGGTAATCCAGCGGATCCGGCTCAAATTTACGCAAACCGGATCCGGTACCAATTCACAACCGGATCCGGACCTCCACCGGATCCGGTGATTGTATATGTTGACAAAGATTTCACATGACAAAAATAATTACCGTTAGAAATCGATCCTTTTTTTACACTGTTTTAACCGTTCGAGTAATGACGCCGGGTCCGGTCGGATCTGGCCGGATTCAGAAAAAAAGGGCCGGATCCGGCAGGATTGAAAATGATGCCGGATTGCAATCCCTAATCGTAGCCGACTTACAAAATCTGGTTACATTACTTCATGTCAAATGTTACCAAACATTGTATTTCGGTTACAAGCAATGATCTACACAAACCAATTATATTATAGTGTTCATAAAAAAGTAATTAAATGAAATTTATAGTGTGTGAACCATTGCTATCAATCATAATTTACTAATATTATAGGCAAAAGTTTGTAAGGATTGATGAATGTTGAATGAAGTTGAAGTTAGTAAGGTTGTTACTCTCGGAAAAACTACTGAATGGATTTGGATCAAATTTGGCATAGTTTTTACTTATATTTACATGGGGTAAAACCCATTATTGTCCCACTGCTGGGTACGGGTCTTCTCATAGGATAGTTTTAAACCATAGCCCACCGCGCTGGCCAAGTGTGAAGTGGTGGACTTCACACACATCCGAGTTTTTTTTTAAAGAACTCTCGGGTTTTCCTTCACCTCATGATGTTTTCCTTCACCGAAAAGCAGTGATAATTAATTTCTAAAACGCACATAAATTAGTGGTGCGTGCCTGGGTTTTATCTTCGGACCTCCCGATTGAGAGGGCAAGTTTCAACCATTAGAGGCTGTCACTGCTCTATATTCTGTATTTTCATATAAAGTACTTATTATCGTGGTAAATTAGCGTATTAACACGTTTACACATGACTCAAACAGGCGGAGTTGAAAGAAAAACAAGTCATAAAAAACAGAAATATCTGTTACTAAAGATATTTGTAAATTATACTTACAGCATAATATTTAATTTTTTGTACTGATACGTACTTCAATTTAATAATAATAATAATAACTTTTATTTACGAAAGCTAGGTCTACAGCAAATAAACAACAAAAACAAAACAGCGTAGGTATTATAAAAAAACAGTCTTAACATAACTAAACACTACTTTAAAATTAACCTATTTTCGAATGTAATTCTGTGCTGCAGGCCAAGATCGCAAATGGTACCGGAACTCAGCGGAATTTTCAGATTTTTATAGTATATTTACACTTTTCAATGCTGTATATCATCTATGTAGGTAAATACAACCTTTGGTCTGTCTGAGATGACTACTGCCTTGCATTTACTTTAAAAATTCATCTCAAGGCGACCTGAATATTACCCGCTGAATATTACAAAATGTATTTTTAAAATATTTTGTAATATTCGGCGGGTCGTTTCTCTTCGCTACTTTCCTGGAATTAATCTTAATATTAAATCATTTTGTTCTCAAACCCACAGGCTGTTATCTAATAAGTAAATGAGGTTGCAAGGGCTCTTATATTACATCCCGTGAAGCCTTACCTTCAAAGCTGATCATATTCGAAAAAGCTTTGATGCTTAAAGCCGATTCTAACGAGCCATTTGCTACTTTTCGCGATGATCTGAAAGCTGATGGATAGATCAGCTTTTTATGTCCACTGGTGGGCATTATCTAAAGGGGGTTTTTGCCAATTATCATCGCGAATGGAAATCGTGTTGGTGACCGCAGTAGGTGTGGTACAGGAAAACACTGCTGCCCACTTCTTTTTGACGACCCGCGTGGCACAGCGGTTACCATCCCGGTCTGGCGCGCAATGGGTTCCGGGTTCGATTCCCGACCAGACAAGTAGCTGAGTAGCTGAATCATGAGTTTCGATTCATGTTCTGGGTTTGGGTGTTTGTGTATTCGTCTTGTGTGTGTCCATGGTAACCACGACACAGGAGAAAATCCTACTGTGGGGCTATGAGTGTAGAAAGCGTGTTGTTTTTTTCTGGTTGATTTTCTTTCATGGGAATAGAGGGATTGGTTTCATTTCCAAAATTTCATTCCTACATCCCTCTCTCATGCGAATGCAGATGGTCAATTCTATTTCGCCGGAATTTGAAGGATAATTATGAATGGAGGAGGAATACGGTTATGACTAAGTGTTTGAACATAGCCGTAATCACTTCTTATTCAAATTAAAATTATTAATTTGGAAATTCAATATTTGACAATTAAATAGAAAATTCATTCTTCATTGAGAAAATTATTAATTCGCTGTGTTAATTGTTTAAAATGGTTTGAAAACACATAATAATTTTAAAACCGAAATAATACACACGTAACTACTGTTAAATGTAAAATATGTAAAAATATATTTTGTATTAGTACCGTATCTCGTCTTTTTGCTTAAACGATAAATATATATAGTATATATACCTATACAGTCGATATCTAGGTTATATAAAATACATTATTTGTCTATTCGATAGCCGAAAATCGGGCCCTTTACGACCCTGTTGACCCTGTAATACAAGTTTATTGGAACATAAGTCCTTCCTCGGCGTTATAGCGACAACCGACAAATTATAACTAAGAAGAATCTAGACCGATTAAATCTACTTGAACTACATTTTCCTACATGTAATATGGTAAGTGTCTAATGAAAATCTGTGGGATCAACTATATCTCCACATAATAGTGAAGTTACACGAATTTCTTTGTAAATTGGTGTGTTAAACACGATATAATTACCTAAGATACAAATAAATATGTAGCAGACAGTAAAAGTCAGCAAGGACATTGGTCTTAATAACAAAAAGATCTCGTCAGAGATAATATGCCTCTTGAACCTGTTATAGAGAACCTTAAAAATGCTCTGCTAATCACTTGAAAGATCAGCTGAGTGGAATTCGGCTAAGTACTTGGGAGGGGAGGGCCGGGCGAGGGGACCATTCATAAAACTGAGCCGGATCGATATGGAGCGTCTCAAATAACGTGCAACGACGATAATTATACTTTCGCCCCGCATCACACTCATTGCCTCATCAGTACACCCACATTAACAAAAGGACGCCGGATAGAGAGCAATGAATGGCGAACATTTCGGCCGAACTGTATCCGAACGGTTTCGGAGTGTTTTCGCTAACTTCGCGCTTTCGACGTCACACGTTGACTTTGAGGGGCAGGTGGGGAGTGGACCAATAAAAATATCCAATAAAAATAACTTTAAAGGAACCAAAGATATCCGAATACCGTATTCCCGCGCGAACATGACACTGCCAAGCAATTTGCTTCTTAAGACATCCGTGTAGGCCTTTTATTCCAATATAACAATACGTTTTCAGGATCGATAATTTTAAGACGGTTTGTTGTGTAATGTTCTCTACAATTCATTGATATTTATTGATGTATATTATTGTAAAAAAACAACTAAACTTGTATTGAAAACTTATGGGTCTGTCTCTATGCTATAAATTGTACGAAATTACCCAGAACCAGTAGGTACATGCACGTTAGTGTTTTAACGAATATTTTCACTCGCATTTGCGAATATTTGCATGTTTGTAGATATTTGCATTCGTATTCGCATTCGCACGTACTGTGTGAATGTTTTGCGAATATTGAATTGCAGTGTTTTGGAAAAAAAGCCAAATCTATCAAAACAAAAAAAACTGAAACTGAAACAAAAACTGAAAAAACAACAACATTCGCATTCGCATCCGCGAATGTCGGTAAGGGATATGTTCAAATCTCGAATGTTCAAATAATAACATTAATTACATCACTAATAACGAAGAGAAGTCTGGAGGTCCGAGGTTCAAACCCAGACACGCACCACTAAACTATGTGCGTATTAGAAATTAATTAAAACTGCTTTTCGGTGAAGGAAAACAGCGTGAGGAAATATACACAGCCGAGACTTCTTTTAAAAAAGTTATTAGAGGTGTTTGAAGTCTACCAATTCGCACTAGGCCAGCGCGGTAGACTATGGCCTGAAACTCTCATTCCGAGAGAAGACCCGTGTTGATGACATGGTTATTTTCTTAGCCGAAAATCAAATTTAGAAACATTTTCCTGGTAACGTGCTATGATTACTGAATTCCTTTGATTTCGATTAAGCATCGTAATACGTATTAAATGAATATTAGATTAGATGAAGTAACAGATGTTCTTCGTTTTTCTCTTTGAAAATAAAGTAAAAGAAAATAGAACCGACATCTGGCCGGTGCCAATTAGTTTCTTTTGAAAGTTACGAGATTAATTTCAATAAAATGTAGCCATGAAAAATTGTTGGAGAACTAGTTTTTTCCATTTAAGGGTTGCAATTGGCAATAGTTAGTTATTAATGTTTTTTAATAAAATAAAATAAACACGCTTTCTACACTCATAGCCCCACAGTAGGATTTTCTCCTGTGTCGTGGGTACCATGGACATACACAAGACGAATACACAAACACCCAGACCCAGAACAGGAATCTAAACTCATCATTAAGATACCTGTCTGGCCGGGAATATAAAAAAATGTTTAAAAATAAGTAAAGTACTTTTTTCTCTGTCTACGAGAAATTAGATTGTACGGGATATCTTACTTTAATGCTTGTTGTAGTAATAAAATAATTTCAGTATTTATAGAAACAAAAAAGTAAAAGACAGCAGTGCCTATCATGTTTTATATGTAGTTTCCGTAGAGCTACGACACATTCGGTTTAAGCGCCAGTTACATGGCGTTGCAAGCGTAGTGCGTACAAATGTGTGTATCTGATCGTATAAGGCTAATAAAACTTTTTTTAATTTAAATTGAGAACAAGCATGCAGTCTACCTGATGTTGTCAATGTAGCCCAAGAACATTTGCAAGTAACGTTAATCACTTTTTGTTGCTATTACCGAAGATTAGGGTCGTCGTCATTGTCCCTGTAGTTCCGGGACCAGAATAGGGCTACGATTTCCCCTGCCTGTCGTAAGAGGCGACTAAAAGGGGTTTCTGGGGTTGCGGGCGGTAAGAGTGGGAACTCGGATCGTCCAGCCAAGTGATGCCGCGAAGGACGATGGCATGTGTGGCTGCATGCCGCTGTAAAAACCCAGAGGCACGGTTAGCATGAATCGGTCACTGGGGAAGGACCCGAAAGGGGCATTGCACTCGGAGGACTCCAGTTGAGGTCGTTTCGAGATCCCGGAGTCCTCTTTTTAGCGCTGAGGACGGCCACCGGGGGAGTTTTAGTGAGGTAAAAATCCCACATGACCCGGCGTTGTTCCCACGGCTTTGGGTACCTTTTGAGGGTTTCCCCCTCGATATCTAAAAAAAAAGGATCATCATATGTAAGAAATGAGCAGACAACTACACACATCCTCACGATACGCAAGAACTACACGCTAGAAATAGGCGTAGCACTGCTACGTCGAAAATCTACTCCATTCAGGTTTTACTTTGCGAAGACTACTCGTACCCGTAGTTGTAAGACTGCAATTCAACTAGGCACATCTAAAATTAGGTCACAAATACCCATAGGATCGTCTTATTAATTTCATTTGAGAAAAAGCTTTAAACACAGCTATATAATATAGTAAATTGTATACCTACATAACTTTTTCCAACGATTCCCGCTCATCGCATTTTTTAAATAGCGCAATTTTTTCCTTTTTTAAGCATATCTTTATATTTTCGCGTTCTCCCAAGTTTGTTGACTGAAGTGAAATATTTCCTAATTTTTTATTACTGAATAATTTTGTATTTTTTATGTAAGCGAATAGTATTTTCCTGAATTTATAGTCAAATATGTGGTATATTAATTATACAGAGGTTGCTATAAAATAATATATTATCGGTTAAATGGCAAATCCTAGATATTGACGTGTCAACACACATATTTTATTATAACTACATATTTTGAAAGAAAAGACACTGATTGACACCCATGTGGAAAAAGTGTCTCTTCCTAAATGCTTTAAAAAAGGCTAATCTTCAACTAGCACAAAGATCTATTAGATAGTTTTTGCTTTGGTAAAAGGCTATTTATTACATTATTAAGGTCTTAATTTGGTAAACGTATACTTAGTCCAATGGATAGGAAAGATGTAATTTGGTATATGAATATTAAATACACCGGATAGTTTAGTAAGCGCTTGATTTGACGGATTGGTTACGGATTGGTTAGTTAATACATTTGATCTACGCTTGAATTGGCAAATGCCTAAAGAGGTAAAGTAACAACACTACAATAGATAATAAGCGTTTGATTTAGGTAACGTAAATTCAAACCACAGGAAATTGAGCGCTTGATTTGATTTGTAATCATATATATGTTTTATGTGATTATCCTTTTTGTTCTCTTTTGCTTGTTTATATGTAGTTTTTGTTGTTTTCCGCTTGGTGATTGGGGAGCCCACTAGCTTCATTTCTCCCGCACAAGAATTCAGGGAGAAGGGAATGACTGAAAAACAGCGCTCTATGAGATAGAAATCTTATAGCAGCATAAGCTGAGTCATTTCCTTTTGCCTTATATCTATTATACATTTAAATTTGAAATTATTGTTATGTATTTATATTGTACTTCCTTTATGTTTTTTGTTTAACCTGTTGTCATTACTAATAAGGCATAAACGAGTTTATTATTATTATTATTATTTGATAAATGTTACAAACGATGTGGACAGTGAGTTTGATTTAGTAACTGCCTACTATTTATACGCTGAAATGTAAGCGCTTGATTTGATAATGTGTATTGATAGTTTACTGTTTTAATAATTGCTTTTAAATCATGTTATGCTACAGTTTGCGCTTCATTTGATACACGTATATTTAGACCACTAGATAGTGAGAGGTTGTTTCAGTAACAACTAAACTTATAAGTAGACATCGTATTATATGCAATAAGAAAGTGTCAAAATATGCTTGGAAATATAAACTAATTTTTTTATCGGATTATATGCAATATCAAAATGCCAAAATATGCTTGGAAATATGCACTATAAGAGGGTGAAATATACACTAAAATGGTTAAATATACACAAAATATGCACTATCAAAAAGACATTTATTATCAAAAAGGAACTACCGAAGCAAATTTTTTGGTCGTGAGACTGATATCAGTGTAGATTTGACGACATTTTTTTTGGTCGTCAAACTGAAATCAGTATGGATTTGATGTGTGGTCGTCAAACTTAAATCAGTAATTTGGTCGTCAAGCTTGAATGGCAGGAACTAGCGAACTAAAAGAACGAACTGCGAACTATTATGTCCAACACTAATTGAAAAAGTACTAAAATATGCAATAACGTTGACGGAAGTGTGTGTGCCTGTTACTCGTGCACGCAAAAAATACCAGTCAGAATTCACTGAGATTTGTTAAAATTATGTGCGTATTAGAAATTAATTATCACTGCTTTTCCGTTAAGGAAAACTTCGTGAGGAAACCTTTTTTTTTTTTTCGTTTTCGAGGGGGAAACCTTCAAAAGGTACCCGACGCCGTGGGAGCGACGCAGGGTTATGTGGGATTTTTACCGCACTAAAACCCCCCCGGTGGCCGTCCTCGGCGATGAAAAGGAGGACTCCGGGATCTCGAAAAGATTTCAACCGGAATCCTCCGAGCGCGCTGCCCCAACGGGCTCCTCCCAGATGGGCGGCTAGGCCCACCGCTCCGTCTAGTCTTTACGACGGTATGCAACCACACATACCGCCGTCCTTCCCGGGATTGCCTGACCGAACGGTTCAAGCTCCCACTCCAGCCATCTGTAACTCCGGAAGCCCCTTTTAGTCGCCTCTTACGACAGGCAGGGGTACCGTAGCTCTATTCTGACTCCGAGGCTACAGGGACTCGTGAGGAAACCTACACACTCGAGAGTTCTTTAAAAAACAGTTCTCGGAGTGTGTGTGAAGTCCACCAATTCGCACTTGGCTAGCGCGTTGGACTATGGCTTAAATACTCTCATTCTGAGAGAAGACCCGTGCCCTGCGGTGGGACAATAATGGGTTGACGACGAGTAAGAGTTTGTTTTAGTTAACGCTTATTTACTCGCACTATGCTGGGCAGGCGCTTGATTTGGTAAAGAGATAATTAATTCCCTGAACAGTTGCTTGATTTGTGCCTATTTAGTCTACTGCGCAGCCAGTGGTTCTCTCACCTCATCTCTAATCAACGTTAATGAAACAAAGGTTAGTTTCAAATTCGATTTATTGGAGTTAAGGTATCTCTAATTAGGTCACTATTAAATTGAATATCCGGAATGTGCCTATCAGAAATCTACCAACATAATCCTTAAATCAATCGTGTAGGCACTTTGTTAGACACCGGTGGTATCCGTTGGAGGTCCCGGGGTCACCTGCAAGCGCAGAGGAAGGCCACCGAGGAGGTTTTACTGGGTAAAAATCCCACATAAGCCGGAGTCTCTCCCAAGGCTCTGGTGTACCTTTTGAAGGTTTCCTCCCCGTCACTAAAAAAAAGGCACTTTGCTAGAACTATCCTTTTTTATCAAACTGAAGTAGCAACCGAGCACGCAGTCCACCTGATGGTAAATGGTCACTGCCACACATAGACAGCTGTAAATCTTCATACAGACTTCTAAGGTACAACAAGGTTTCTATTTGTATAAATCACAGATGCACTGCTACTTTGAGGACTAAAATGCTTGTTTAATAAAAGTGAGCCGGCAACCACATTTTTCTATCGAAACGCAAGAATTGCATCACGTTAGGAATAAGCGTGGCGGCAGTACCTCTCTGGTCAAACAACATGGTTCCACCACCTTAATTTAATTTAATGCATTTAGGTTTGTTCTCGTTAAGAAGAAGGTTATTTACGTTGAACCAATGCATTGTTTAAAAATTGCTTACTTGTCTTTTAATTTTAAATAATGAGGTATCATCTGCAATAATACAATTTCGTGATTATTCGCTTCACAGTAGGGAAGGTCCTTGATATATATTAAAAACAAGAATGGTCCGAGAATCGAACCCTGTGGAACGCCTATTGTAACAGATGTATGTCCTGAAATGTGACATTGAACACGCTAGCTTATACGATAACTTAGGAACGCAGCTGTGTTTGACTTCATTTGAGATTAATTTCACTTAAGTATACTTATTGGTGGTAGAAACACTTCGAGCACTACTGTTTTTTCTAATATGACGAAGGGATCTGCTTCATATTATGTGTCTGTACATTTAAATAAGGCTGTCCAATTTAGTTCAATAGAAGACTGTATCTTTGCATGACCTTAACAGGAGTACAGTAACATTTTGGGTGCGTTCCGGATGGCGTTCACAACGCCCTAAACGCCCAAAACGTCGTTCCCAAAGACGATCGCGGTCGTTGTGGTTGCGGTGAAAACGTCACTCATGACATCATGACTTACGCTCACGTGATGCTCACCCCATCTAATAAGGTGGGTCAAAGTGATCGTTCCAGTAGAGAATACCTCAGTAACGCTCACAAGCTAGTGGAACGGGAAAAGCTGCGGTCGTGAGCGTGAACTTAGTGAACGTCTAATAGAACGCACCCATAATATGAATGTCAATCATAGAAAAAGTGAGTAAACTAGAAGTTAGGGTTATAAAAATAAGACGTACGTTTATAGTAAAACTTGCTTTTCAGACGTAGATCAAATTTTATCTTTCCAGATGATGGGACCGCCCAGAAGTTTGTACAGAGCACCCGAATAAATACTTTTTCTTAGATTTTCATCTGTTACCCTAAAAAGGTTACGAATGTTAGCAAAACATTTAAGGGGATAGTTTCAAGCAAGAGTCGCACTGTTGGCGAAAAAAGAGGGAGTTAAGCGTTAAATTAAGTTAAGTTAATTTTTTTGAGTTATAAAACTAAAGACAACTGCAACAGTTTTCTTTAAATATATAAACAATGTATAAAATGATAGATTTTTATCAAAATAGCCACGGTTGAAATATATAACTTACATAATATAATATTTTAAAGAAGTTACAATATTGAATGTAATCAATGTAATCAATATTTAAATAATATAAGCAAATCCCGCGAATTCGTACGCGCAGATGCTAAAATAATACAGCAATTAAAACCCTATTGTACTCCATTAGGGGCAGAATTTCTAGGAACTTTTGTTGGTGTGTTAATAAATCAGCACTTATTATTTATTCTCTGAAGCGCGTACAAAGCAAATCAGTTTCATTGTATTTATGTAAATTAATTTATTTTGTTCGCTGGTAGAACTTTGATCAATACAATATAGATAATATATAAAAAAGAAATTGCGATTGAAAGATAATATATAAAAAAAGAAATGAGAAGAAATACTTCTTTGGCGTAACAAGATAAAAATCTAAAAAAAAAACTTTTGCCTTTTTCTACATGTGTAGAAAAAACGACACTAACAATGAAAAAACTAAAATGATGACTATAGCTAACTTCATGGTGTCGGTATTTCGTGACAGTGTGCGCGCGCATCATAAAAAATGACTCATCATTTTTCCCTAACGCTTCAAAAGAAGTAGAACTTCAAAAATACATAGATAACTAAACACATGGGGGTTTTTTCTCGCTGGTGGTAGGACGAGGGTCTTTAGGGTACCGTTTATCGCGACCGTCCTCCGCGAAGGTGACACTAATCTTTGCCCATAAAGTGTAAACAAAAAGTTTTCGACCACCAACTCCTGCGCTACGTAGATAAGAACGTCCCGTTATAATAACATACGTATGAAAGATATGATTTTTGTATAATTTATATATTATATTATACCACTTATATTATATATTTCTTTCTATATTTTCTATATTAGTAACCCTACAGTTAAGACTGTAACTGTAACAAAAGTGCCGGGAAGGAACTGTAGCCTTAGTACGAAACTCAAACGAGCTCTCGCACGATCGACGCGAGCGCTCGGTTAACAATCTTGTTTCGTATTCTCGGTAGTACTAGTGTCAAAAATTATCGACCGAGCAGCGATCGAGTGATTTATATCGATAATTTTTTGTCTCCTTCACACGTGCACAAAAAAGTGAGACCGAGCCGGAGCTGGATCAAAAATCTTGTATTGTAAATATTTAGTTCCGAAACATGCGGCTAGGGGAGCTGCTTGCCATCGAATATGGGCCGATACAAGAAAAATTCTTGTTTCGCTAAAACAAAATTCTTTCGTACTAAGGGTACTGCTGTCTCCCACGCCACAGCTCACGCTTTTCTGGGAGTCAGGGCTCTTCGTTTAAAATGTACATTTATGGTCAATAAACATTTATTATTATTCTTATATATTTGTAGAGTATATCATTTCTTTTTCTGATACTTCAATCAGAAAAAGAAATGATATACTCTACAAACAAGTATGCAGTCCACCTGATGGTAACAACTTCATATGGAACGTGGGTTCTATCTGAAGTCAATCACAGATTCGTTGCATTCGAAACAGTGCTCTCTTGTAAAGTCGATTAAACCTAATTGCTAGGAGCCTTTTTTAACGCGGAGAAATCTTCATTAATCTACATTGATACTTCTACCCGGGGTAATAGAAGGAGTATTCCGGTCTCCTACCGACTAAAACACCGCAGTGTTCCTCTGGACGTTCTTTGCCGGGCACGATAAAGCATTACATTCGTGGCCCGACATCAACCGGTGCTGGTGTTAACGCCAGCCACGTCTCGAGAGAAACAGAGGAAGTAATGTCTTTCCTAAGATGAGCGTGCAAAACACACACACGACATCTCGATCCCTATTAACAGAAGTTAGATTCCCAGGAATCTATTTCCGTGGGCTCACGGGACTGGGAAAGATAAACTTGTTGGGGGAGAAGTGGGTAACAGCCCTTTATCAAGACATTTAAAGACTTTCCGATAGATTGCCTTTCGATACACGTCAACCGATGATAATAGAATATATGCTCTGTCTAACAATAATGTTTTAAAATGTGTTTTTAAACTTTTTAAATTGATCCATTCTATAGTCGATCAATGGCATCGATTGATTAATGTGGTAGAAACTGGAAATTGACTATCAATCGATTGAAAAGTAACTCTTAAAGGATACTTAGGTGTGGTTTACGTGGCGTGTATTTCTTGAAGGTCACAGTAGTTGAAAAGTTCACAAGAAGATGCTGCTGACTATTTTTTTATTTATCACAGCTATTTCTTATATCCACTGACAAAACTTACAATATTCAACCAACCGTTGTATAGAGCCTGACAACCCAATTTTCACTAAGCGCAACTATTTTGCCGTTACAAGAGTGACAAGAGTAACTTAATAAACGTCAGTGCGGTCGACGAGGCCGACACACCCCCAAATTCAATCTAGATCGAAATATATCGGACTGACGATCACGATGAACTATTTATTAGTGTGTATTTCGTGTATAGGCTATTTGATTTTGTTTATTAAAACAATGAGGTATTTGTGGTTCTAAACTTTACGACTCAATACATGGATTTTGTATTTCATGTATACGTAAAACAAAATCACTTGTTTTTCTAAGAAACAATAAATAAACCTAAGCGGTCTAGCTTTACATAAGTCATAGAGGTTTGTCGCACAATCGCCCTGTTTACGCTAACTTAGCGAAAAGTTGTCGAAACGTCGTCATAATTGGATTTCGGTTAGCGTCGCCGGGGCGCGAACTCTCAGCTCTCATGTTCGTACACAAGAATAATGGCTTCGTTTTAGGGTTCCATTTTAAGCTATTGCATAGCATATATTACGGGCTTTGAAGGCGTCGACCGAATCAAGAAATTCCGTAACAAAAACAACCTAACACCCCCACTCCGCCTACCATGTAGCGCGGCCCAGCGCTTAACGTGTATGTATAATGTACGGCAGTACGAAGCTCGCACGGATCGAGACGAGCTGCTTGGAAATCGGACGAAAATTTAAGCAGCTGTTTATGAGAAAGGATATAGTATCATAGACAAAAATACTTGAATTAATATCAAAGAAAAAAAATACTGCATAAATAAATAAATAATTATAATTGCATAAGTTGATAAAAAATGCTATGCAATAGCTTTACTACGACAGTCTCCGAGTGCCGCAAGATTTTTTTATAACAATTTGAAGTCCACCTGATGGTAAGTGGTCACTGCCGCCGATGGAAATCTGTAAATCTTCATACAGACTTCTAACTTCCAAAGACTAAGATGGTGACCTCAAGTGAAAGTGTGCCGGCAACCACACCTTTTCATCGAAATGCAAGAACTGGTAGTGGTACTTCCCCGGTCGAACAAGACTGGTTCTACCACCTTAGAACCCGTTACCCGCGACCGAGGAGGCACCACCACCAAACTAACTTTTAGCGTAAAGCAATTCATGCGTTTAGAAGAGGGTGTGGCCTAGATCTTTTTCATATGTAGCAAGAACTTATCACCTGGTGGACGACATGCTGTGGAGCCTTTTCACACCACTAGCGTCTGTTCAAGTGTTTGTTCGAGACTATACGTAGCAAAGGCGTTGCGATCACGCTACGTATACGCGACGCTAACGCTGCGCCATGTATAGTCGTGTCTGTGCACCAGGCTTTGGCCATCCTATAAGTATGATAGTAAAAATTACTTAGTATTAATAACAGGAATATAAATATTTAATATAGCCATTGTAAATTCGAACTTAATTAATAGCAGTTTTTACATCATTACATCAAAGCAGAAATAAATTAGTGATCCCCATGTAAAAAACGTACTTATGAAGTACTCTTAAACATATTTAATCTAGACCGTAAAATAATTATCACAGCGAAATTCTATGTATCTTATATTAACATTTGTGAAGTATGTTCTTGTTAAAAAATACAAATTAATGAAAAATACATATTGCAGACATTTTATGTTATTACGGAACTTGCCGTGTGAGACTGTTCCTCGAGGTTTATTACTTTCTACGTGACTTTAACTTGCCGTTTTCACCGTTGTTAAAATTCTACGTAGGTATCCATAGTCATACACGCTTTTACACGCTATCTACACCACATAGCCCCACAGTAGGATTTTCCCCTGTGTCGTGGGTACCATGGACACACACAAGACGAATACACAAACACCCACACCCAGAACACGAATCTAAACTCATTATTCAGATACCTGTCTGGCCGGGAATCGAACCCGGGACCCATTGTGCGTCAGACCGGTATGGTGACCACTGTGGGTTGTCAAAGGCATAGCGATGAGAAAACTGAGATTGGCCACAAAACGAAAGTACCTTAAACTTCATCGGAGTTATGCCACGAAAGTACGAGCTCTACTTTTTAAAACAATGTTGAAGATAGGAAACATCAAGGACGGAAGGTGGTTTTGTTCCGCTCCACGACAATACCTTCGAGTGAAAAATCTCGTTTGAAACGACTTCTAAAAGACTAAAGTTTTCTTTTTCATTTGCGTACATTTTTAAGATTTTTCAGATTACAGAGCACAGCGCGCTACGAAATCATGCGTTGACAAAGAACATTGTGCTTATTTTTGCTGAGGATTAGGTTAAAACGCGTCTGATAAATAATTTTAACGCATAATACACTTCTACTTATAGGGCCCACACGATGTTGTGAGTGCCATGGACACATACAAAAAGACACCAACACCCTGACTCAGCAGAACAAATACATATATTATGACTCTATGGTGACTCTTAACATTGGTGGTATTATACAAGAGCTACAAAATCTTCGATAAGCATTAAATGCAAGCTGCTGCACGCAGCAAGCGGTTCTGTTGAACTTTAAAAAAAAACAAATGTATTTGATCTGCTCTGGGTCTTATAAAGATAAAAAATGTTGTTGCAAATTGTAGCGACACTTGTTAAAAGCCGCTAAATGGTCAACATTTAGCGGCTTTTAACAAATTGCAGCATTAATATTTCTTGGACGAGCGATCCATCATAAAGATGTGTTACGGGGTTGTCTCCGGTGTTGAACTGCAAAAGGTGGTATAACCCTTTTAACATTTGCGCATCTAGTACAATGAGTGCTCGTTTTACTACCTCTGCACCAAAATATAATGGTGTATGCTCTCCCTTATCCATAGGGTATCTAAACACGGAAGAGCGTAAAAGCGATTACAATTGATCGTTTTGAAACTCCCGATATTCAACTCCCGTTACAGAGCCTTATCGACTCTCGATGGCTTGAGCGACTATATCTGTCATCTTTTATATCTGCCAAACGAGCAGGACAGCGATTGTGTTTTCAAGGTGCAGGAATGGCATTTTATAGGGATATGAGACTTCAAATGATTTCAGTACGTAATAATGATTCGCTTCTCAATAAAGTTTTGTTGTTGCGGATTTAAATTCGTCTGTTTTAAACTGTCTACCTTTCTAGCTTCCGAATCGATCTCGCTGAGATATGATGATATCGAGATTCCCTTCAGCATTGCTTATGTACTAGCTAATGATAATAGGTTCTCATGAATCATCTTCGTAGCCTTTCGTGTTCGGACTACGAAGGCACACATATTGCTTGTAATATCAATTTTCATGGCTTGAAGTATGTACAGATACAAGTTAAACTTAGTCAACATAGTTATCTGTCAGTAATTGACTGAACTCTAATCTTATTCAAAGTGTCCTTAGATGCTCTTGATCGGTAGTTATAGAGGGATAAACTTCAGGAAAACTCATAAATTTTTATCAATTTAATAAAAAGAAATCCCCTAGTCTATATTGTGTTCCTTGGTTTTATTAAAGGTTAAAAAGAGTTTTGTCCTTTCACGCCTCAGTTAAATGTCTTCATCGCATTTTCATTCTAGTTATGAATAGGACAATTTTCTCGCGTTTTAAAATTCAAATTCATGTATGAACACATGCAAAACATGAGAAAATTATGCAGCTTTACTGGGCTTTTCATGGTTTACAATCTTCCTTAATTTTCTCCCGAGTTTATTTTGATTACTTATTTACATTTCGTGAATAATATTTTGATGTACCTACTTATAATCCATACTAATATTTTACATGTGAAAGTGTGTTTGTTCCTCTTTCACGTCGCCACATTGATATTATATGATACTAGCTGTCCCGACAAACGTTGTTTTCGGGGTGGACAACCCTTAAGGGGTATGAAAAATAGATGTTGGCCGATTCTCAGACCTACTGAATAAGCATATAAAATTTGGTAAAAATCGGTCAAGCCGATTCGGAGGAGTATGGCAACAAAAACTGTGACACGAGAATTTTTGTATATTATCTGTTTTATATGCTGGGAGATAGAAGGACGGAGAGTGACGTAGGCTACTTTTTACCGCGCTTTCTCAATCCCATGAGAATATCGATGTTTTGTTAGTTGATACATATTTAGTACTTCCAGACGTTGTTAAAAGATGGCGTTAGTAAAATTCATTTGCAAGTTCTGAATCACGCTATCAAATGCTAATGTTAATTTCCTTTGGCCGTGCGGGTACGAGCTTGTTAATAATAAATAATCATATGATTTTATACTAATGTATAAAATCATATGATTATTTATTATTAACAAGAAGAATAAATGTAGAATAAATACATTGATAAAATACATTTTGATATGTAACGGATACTTACATTTGGGATTTTTCTTTATTGATGATGTTGCGTTTTAGTTACATGGATTGTGGTCAGCGCGAAATTTCATCAAGTTTACCTGTGACCACGATTCTTGGAACTGGGTCAAGAACTGTGTATTGTGAGTACACATTTAAATTATTTTACATTTTGAAACTAAAATAGTAACCTCATTCATGACACTTTGTGTATATAAACTATAGTTTTCGGTTTGGAGTTTCCTTTATATTAGGGACTATGAATGTCCCGAGGGAAGTATTACCGTGCCGACTATATCCATCATCTTCTATTGATATGCAAAGAAGGGAGATGACCAAATGTGGTCTGACGCCAGGCTGTTTAGTATCTATAGTGACGATGTGATCAGTTTTATATATAGTTTTATATATTAGATATCGAAGAGACCCAAAATTCTGCTAGTATATCTCGTACTTATTGGTACGTCCCATAATATCTACTATACTAAGATTCAGTAGTTATTATACGTATGGTTATACTAACAGTGCCACATGGTCTGACGTGATGGTATTTTAATGTTGTGATAGCTAATATCAGGGTGTTTAATAAAGGAACTCTTGTGGTTCGACTGCAGAGACACCAACGCCTCTCCTATTTTTTGTCTTATACCATCAGTGCGAAGAGGTGCAGTTTTCTGATCTCAAAGGAATAGGGTTAGGAAGATATATTTATGTGAGTTGTTTCAACTTAAACTTTAGGAGAAGCAACGTGGCTGTTTCCAAAGTAAGGTAATATTTTGATCTTATACTACGTACAGGCTAATTACAGATGTCCATGTCCATAAAGTGGATTGGGCATGATCACCGCTACCAAAAAAGTTTTACTACACTATGAGATGGCATTACTTGCTATAGTAATAGATAAACTTGCATACGAAAAAATTATATGTATTAATAGATTCAAAAAGAGAGTAATCTTACCATTCACCAATTAGCACTTGCCCAACGCGGTGAACTACGGCCTAAAACTCTCTCAGTTTGAGAGAAGACCCGTGCTTAGCAGTTGGACAATAATGGGTTGTACCCAGATGTATCTTAAGCTTTGGACATAGCTAAAACTATGGTCTAATTGTGCTTTATATTGTTTAATAACTTCATATATTTTCCCGAACTTTAAATCTTCAATCATCGATACAGATACTGGGGTCTTAGGCAGGATTTTTATAAGTTCCCTTTAGATTTTATCCAACCAAAACCCCACGGACCTCATCCCCGTCCGAGTCAATATACATTAGCATAAAAGCAATATCGGGACCCGCTGTCGCCGCCTCCACTGACACCTGACGCCATTTTTATAAAAGTATGCAAGTTACGAAAAGCACTGGAGAGAATAAAATTCTAATAGATTTATTACGATGTGGACGATCACCAGCGATTTCGGAGTGGATTCGTGTTTGGTCCTGGTCAAGTAGGTATATCCAAGTACCTTATATATGTATCTTATGTATGTAGCAGCTAGCTAGCTAACATTTTCGAATATTGAGCCGTTTTGAAATCTGAAGGTACTTAGGAAGTCTCTGAAGGGCTTCACATAACGGAACTTATTCCCAAACACGGCCTTTAAAAATGCACGTTTCCCCAAAAACATTTTTTTTCTTTTTATCCATTGATGGTCGTCAACCCTTTATTGTTCCACTGACTACGGGTCTCTTTTTTTTCAGAATTTTCCTTACAATATTTTTTTTCACCGTAGAGCAATGATAATAATTAATTTTTATTGCGCACATCATTTTAGAAAAATCAATGGTGCATGCTTGAGATTTAAACCTTATTGAGAAGTTGAGTTTCAAACTGATGGTTGCCAAACCTAGCCTTTTTTGTCGAGGGGGGAAACATTCAAAAGGTACTCGACACCGTGGGAGCGACGCAGGTTTATGTGGGATTTTTACCACACTAAAACCCCCCTCGGTGGCTCTCCTCGGCGCTACAAAAAGGACTCCAAAGGAACGCAACCGTTGTCGTCTGAGCGCGTTGCCCCATCGGGCTCGTCACAGATGGGCAACGGGGCCCAACGTTATGTCTAGTCTTTACGACGGTATGCGACCACACATACCGCCGTCCTTCACGGGGTCGTCTGAACGAACAGTTCGAGCTTCCACTCTAGCCGCCCGCAACCCCGGAAGCCCCTTTTAGTCGCCTCTTAAGGACAGGCAGGAGATACTGTAGACCTATTCTAATCCCGAAACTACAGGGATGTGCCAAACCTAGTCTAATGGCTATCCTGTGATAGTCATTAAGCTAGGTTCTGGATGACATTGAAGAAAATATTTTTTAAGTTTTTAAAAAATATTCGATTTGTGTTCAATTCAAATTTTGTATTAGCTTATGATCAATACAATTTGGTAGGTCTAAGACGTATAAGCCCTTATTTACAATGTGATTAAGAAAATATTTACAATGTAAATAAGGGCTTATTCGTGAAAATGTGTCGTGTTATTGGGAAATGACAATTTCATCGAATTATAGTTCCTTCATGGCGTCTGACTGTCGTGAAAAATATCATGGATCGGGTCAGGGGTGCCGGTTATTTCTCGTGTCAGGGTTCGCTATTAAGGTCCTTAACTTTCTAGAACCTTCTGTTTCCAGATCAAGGACTGTTTATGTTATTTTCATGGGAAAACTTTAATGTTCGGAAAATAGTTATTACGGTCTGCGTGGCCTTGTTTTCACTACTTCCTTTTTACTAAATTACTTATGGAATACCTACAGCCGCTGTTTTTTTAAATGAGTTTTATATCGATAGTTTTAAAATCTCTGTAAAACAGAAAGATGTCATAGTATATTTTTATTTGTGATTTGCGGCTTATAGAAACTTATATTTAAGAAAAAATGGGGTAAAATATGGGTTGCTTTGTTTTATTTTATGTTATTATAGTTTAAGTTATCCTACATTAATTAAATAAGATCGTTTTTCGGATAGTCACCCGGTCTTTTTTGATAATAAACTTGACTAATCTGGTTCAATCTTTTTCTGGTTCAAAGATTTATGTCATCAATAAAAGGGTACTTTCGATATATATTCTTAGTTTTAATATTTGTATGGCAACGTATCATTTTACCAACCAACACACATTTCACCAACACTAGATACGGTGGAATATGTCCCTGTAATTCCGAGAACAGATTAGGGCTACGGTATCCCCTGCTTGTTGTAAGAGACGACTAAAAGGGGTTTCCGGGGTTGCAGGCGGTATGAGCCCGAACCGTCCAGCCAAGCTACCCCGGGTGGACGACGGCATATGTGGCCACATGCCGTCCTAAACACCAGAAGGCGCGTGAGTATAAATGCTCACTAGGAAGAGCCCGAATGGGGCATCGCGCTCGGAGGACTCCAGTTGTGTTCCATTGGAGATCCCGGAGTATTCCACGCAGCTCTGAGGATGGCCACCGGTGGGGTTTTAGTGAAGTAAAAATTTCACATAAACCGGCGTTGCTCCCACCGCGTCGGGTGCTTTTTGAAGGTTTCCCCCTCGAAATAGAAAAAAAAGATATGGTGGAATAAATGTAGGCGGACCCCAAGGTTGTAGTGGGTTGTATAATAAATGTGTTGTAATAAAGCTCAGACCCGAGGACCCGAGCCCCCCCGAGGGGACTTTTAGGAAAATTCCAGAAAATCTTGCGTCGCTCCTAAGGACGTATCTATCGCCTGTATCAGTTATCAGTGATACGAGCCCTCTGGACGGCATGTTTTAGAGGGCAGCAAATTTGGTGTCGTGGAGTAGGTACTTATTTTATATCGCTGATTTTTTTATTTATTATTGGCCCCTCCAAGAGACGCTTAACCTTAATTATCCCTTCCAAGACTACGTGTACCTTTTAAAGGTTTCCCCTCGAAACTGAAAAATAGCTAAGCTACAATAATCGTCATTTCCATACTGAGTCTAAGCTAATATAAAATATCAAAACCCGTCGCATCCTGTACGTTCTATCCTGTTTGTAATTTCAAATCTAGTACATTCGATGCCAGTTATTGAAAATATTGCGTTGCTTCATCCTATTCCATGAAATACTTTTCAACGATACAGTTACATAAAAACAAGCCAAGTGGGAGTCGGATTGGGCAGGAAGGGTTGCGTACATGATCTATAAAAAACGCCAAAAATACGTTTGTTGTATGGGAGCCATATTTATTTTATTTTGTTTTAGTATTTGTAGTTGTTGTTATTGTAGAGCAGTGATAGCCTAATGGTTTAAACTTGCCCTGTCAATCGGGAGGTCCGAGGTTCAAACCCAGGCACGCACCACTGATTTATGTGCGTATTAGAAATTAATTACCACTGCTTTTCGGTGAAGGAAAATATCGTGAGATAACCTACACACCCGAGTTCTTTAAAAAAAACGTTCTCGGAGGTGTGTGAAGTCCACCAATTCTCACTTGGCCAGCGCGGTGGACTATGGCCTAAAACTCTCATTCTGAGAGAAGACCCGTGCCCAGCAGTGGGACAACAATGGCTTGTACCCCAACCCCATTTGTTGCTATAGCGGCAACAGAAATACATTATCTGTGAAAATTTTAACTGTCTAGCTATCATGACAGACAGACGGTTACACGGACAGTCGGGCGGACATACGGACAGCGGAGTCTCAGTAATAGATTCAGTTTTACCCTTTGGGTACGGAACCCTAGAAATACGGAAATCAGTTTAAGTATTAATAATAATAACACTCTTTATTGTACCTAGAAAGTATAGTATAACAAGAAACATAAATACACCAAATAAAATCGTATTGTCGAAGTGTGATGGAGAGGCTTTCCTCAATTATTCGGACGGATCCATTCCCAGAAATCATACTTATACTTATACTTCGCTTCGCCCGCACGGTCAAAGGGAATTAACATTAGCATTTGATAGCGCGATTCAGAACATGCAGATGAATTTTACTAACGCCAACTTAACAACGTCTAGAACTACTAAATATGTATCAACTAACAAACCATCGATATTCTAATGGATATGAGAGAGCGCGGTAAAAAGTAGTCTACGTTTCTCTCCGCCCTCCAATCTCCTAGCATATAAACCGTGTCTTGTAATAGCTATGTGGCGACGTGAAAGAGGAACAAAAAAACCGACTGTCACATTTATAATATTAGTATGGATACTTATTAACTGATGGATAACTATGGTTACTAATAAGATTATAAAGGCGAAAGTTTGTATGTTTGTATGTATCACGTGTAAACGGCTGGAGCGATTTCATAAAAGTTGGTAGGCAGTTAGCTGACACTCTGGATTAACATACGGGCTACTTTTTACCTTGAGAAAATATCTTATTCCCACGGGATAATCGATACATTTGAGCTAGGACATAACCAAAAGTCTAAGGTTATACGGGTTTTAATCCCATCTATGTGGGTCCCGAGTTCGATTCCCGGCCAGACAGGTATCTGAATGATGACTTTAGATTCGTGTTCTGGGGCTGGGTGTTTGTGTATTCGTCTTGTGTGTGTCCATGGCATCCACGGCGCAGGAGACAATCCTACTGTGGGGCTATGAGTGTACAAAGCGTTTTAAGTTTAAGTTTATCTATTGTTAAAAAAAAACATATGCTTAATGCAACAATACACTATAAATATTTCGTCTAGACTCACAGGCTAAAGTTTTAAGTGTTAATATCGAATCCATAAGCTGTCTATGCGCTGGAAAGTTGAGTCTTAACTTCAATTGAACGACGATAGTTGAATTCAGTGAAGCGTGAAATGCACTTCTGAAAGTAAGCCCGCGAGTGTAAAAGTGTTGATGTAGCAGTGGGAGGGTTGTTTTTACTCGCGACATAACTTTGAATGCAAAATGGATGCAAGTACGCATAAGAGCTACAATTTTGTACGTTTAACGAATACAGAGCGCAAGTCATTGTAATCATATTTTTGGTATGGCTGGGTCATGGGCATACATGAGAATGTACGTTTTATTTTTATGAGATTGAGGTAGCAAACGAGCATGCAGTCCACCTGATGGTAAGTGGTCACTGCCGCCCATGGACATTTGTAACATAGCATTTTATCTGAAGTCAATCACAGATGCCTCATGTGAAAGTGTGCCGGCAACCGCACCCTTCCATCGAAACGCAAGAAATGCTTCACGCTAGAAATAGGTGTGGCGGTGGTACCTCTCCGGTCGAACTACACTGGTTCTGCCACCTTCAGACTTACCTCAATGTGGTTTACCAGTTACCCTCTACCATGCATATACTACTGACACGTTGTGTCGTTATTAATCATCATCAATATTCATTTAAAAGTTTAAAATAGACCTCCTTAAATAATAAATAAAAATAATTAACTTTATTACTTTTCATAACTACTTACAGTTTCATAAGCATGCTAAACACTGGTACGTAATTGATCAGTTTTAGTTTACTTATAAAAAAATAAATTTAAAAACTATAAGTATACTTAAAAAATAAAATAAGGAATAATGGAAGCTCAATGATTGAAACGTAGCCGAAGTAGAAATCGAACATCCGAGGTTCGGTTCCTGGGCACACATCATTGATTTCTAAAATGATGTACTTATTAGAAATAAATTATCACTGCTTAACGGTTAAAGAAAAACAAAAGTGAGAAAATGCCTAAGAGTCCTCTAAAAAGTTCTTAAAAGTCTTAAAAGTGAAGTCTAATCCAAATCTAGGGTTCCAATTCGAAAATCGACAAACCCTTCTCATTCCGAGGAGACAGAGCCCTTTAGCCGAGCTAAGACAATAATAGGTTAGTAGCGATCAAGAGTGAGGCGATTGAATAGGGTTCAGTGTATAAATAGGGGATAAAATAGGTAATACACAAACTGGCATACCTGGCATAATGTAATTGGCTCTTGTTTGTTTCAGAACACGGCGGCACACAGATCAAGGGCGGCTACATGCTGCGGTACAAACGTAAGTTGCCTTTGTGGAGGTAGTAAATGTATAGACTGCCAATACTAGACCTCCTTATTGTCTTAAGTTTGAGGTAGGTTTTTAGATTAGGTTGTGGTTGTCCCTGTAGTTTCGGGAATAGGGCTACGGTACCGTATGCCTGTCGTAAGAGGCGACTAAAAGGGGCTTCCAGGGCGGGCGGGAAGAGTGGGAGCTCGAACTCTTCGGCTAAGCTACGACGTGCGGTGAGCGTTTCACACCCACCAGAGAAGAGCCCGAAAGGGGCATCGCGCTTGGAGGACTCCCGCTGTGTTCCTTTGGAGATACCGGAGTCCTCCAGGGGGGTTATAGTTCAGTAATAATCCCACATAACCCGCGTCGCTCCCACGATGTCGATTACTTTATGAAGGTTTCCCCCTCATAAACAGAAAAAAGGTTAGGTTGTGGTTTGTGAGCTGTTCACAGCCAGAATTTGTTATTATTGATGTAGCAAATGAACATGCAGTCCTGATGGTAAGTGGTTACTGCCGCCCGTGGACATATGTTAGCAACTTCAAATAGCACAAGGATTTAAGAACAATTTGAAGTTAATTACAAATGGGTTGCCACTCCCGAGGATAGTCGCCTCATACAAAAGTGACCCGGTCATCACACCCTTCTATCGAAACGCAAGAACTGCTTCATGCTAGAAATAAGTGTGGTGGTGGTACTCTATCGGTCAAGCTAGACTGGTTTTTACACCTGGCTATGGCAGTGGTACTTTCCTGAAAGAGTAACTTAGTTGTAACGGTTTCATACACACTTCTAGACTTTTATAAATGCTTGCTAATAAATGTTATGTAGCAACGTGCATTTAGGTGTTGATCTTTTATTATCCAGTACAGTGATCACACCAAATCAGTGAAATATCATTGAAAAGTACAGTTACATGTGGATAATTTTGTAGAAAATATACATCAGTATTAGATAGCTTTTAAGTTTATAAAGCATTTATTCGGAGTCTATTTCATTATTATGCATTTACGGTCCAGTATATTATTAGACAATATGCCTGTTTGTGGGTTTAGGTCTCCAAATTAATGTATGAACCGGTGTACCAACATATATACGTGCCACTGACAATACAGAATTATTTGAAAAAGGCAAAATAAATACACGAAAGACCAAAGTCATACAAATTAAAGTTTAATTTAAAAAAGTGACTGACATTAAACTTATTTTAATTTAATAATAATATGTATTATCATTCCAACTAAATAATTCCATAATTGATTTATTTCAAGTTTAAAAGAAAAATAATTATGTTTGTGTATACATTGTACTAGATTCTGAAATGAGGATGCCAATTTGTGGCAGCATAATAGAGAAGCTTCTGTATTTATTTAAGAGCTTTATTTGTACCTATTATCTACAATAAAATATTTGATGTGATTTGAAAAATCATTTGATTTTTAATACGAGTCTACGTGTTATTACATCAATGGTAGCCTCTCATATTTATTGATCGCTTTCCTTTCGGGACGTTGTTATTCGGCCCGTACCTTTATTTGCTTTGTTTGCCTGTACTCTAATCCCATATGTATAGAGAAAAAATATCTCGGAACGCTCAATGTGCAGATTTACGAAAAGGGTTCGAATCTTGGTAGAAATCTCAGGTATATAAATATGTTATTTTAGGCGGTTAAACGCCTATTGCCTTGTAGATCAGCCTAGCAGCCTATGCCTATGTCTAATAAATCTACAAAATGTTGTAAGAGCTAAGATATCTGCATTACCAAGATGCGTAGCCCCTTTTCAAGGCTATATAGGAGTTAACTATCGATGCATATTTATTTACCCCTAAGTTTTAATTAACCTGGAACTTTTACAAAATTGCATTTAGACGATTTATTTAATTATCCATTATTATAAAATAAAATAATAATTTCAAGGATGGGTGTAGGCTATATTTTATTTAAATCAGAAGAATGGAAAGAGAAATATAAGTGTCCAAAGATTTCTCAATATAGACTTCTTTACGGTATCGACTCTCATATTTAATGGAGGTCAACTAAATTGGATATTTCGTGCCAGCTAACATTTAAGCGCTTATCTCGAGAACTGCTTAACGGATTTTAATGCGGTTTCCACTAATAGATATGTATTTTTACTGTAAATACTTATGCGTTACATTCACCCTATATTTTGTACATATATTTGTCAAAAAAAAAACGATGAAGCGAAAACGGTACACATCAGTGTACTAATTTTGGCGTACGTTGTGGAAATGGTTACAGTTATACATAAATTATGTGTAGCAGTATTGTGTACTATAAAAAGTTCTAAATAAAAGTCCGCGACAGGACACATATGTAATTTATGTGCAACTCACAATCACTCTTTATATATATATATATATATATATATATATCACGTTGATGTTGCTATGAGTACATACCATTACCAACCATTTATTTTGATAAGCATTAATATTTAGATATTAATCCTTATCAAAATAAATGGTATCAAAAAATAAAGCATCTAGTATAGATGGATTTTCCATTTTTAAACGCGTGTGAAACCGCGGGAACTGCTAGTTGTTACATAGTTAATTACGATGACGCCTGAAACCTATGCCATGTTTATATAAAAACGAATAAAAAATCTTACACTAAATTTTTTTCCAACCCCAAATAAAGAAGTTTCACTTTTGTTTTCCAACCCCGATAAAGAAGTTTCACTTCAAAAATATCATATTAAAATTATTTATATTGCATAATTTTACAATTGTTTGTACAAAACACACAAAACTATTCATACAAAATCCCTCCGATATTGTATACTAGCAGTTCCCGCGGTTTCACTCGCGTTTATAATATATATATATATATATATATATATATAGCCTAAAGCGTTCCTCGATAAATGGTCTATTCAACATAAAAAGCACTTTTCAATTCGAATTAGTAGTTCCTGAGATTAGCGCGTTCAAACAAACAAACAAACTCTTCAGCTTTATAATATTAGTATAGATCTGTGGACCCTCCACAGATAATGGTGTCGCTATAATTATAGAGACGAGCATTTAAAACGGTATTTTCTTGTCAAGAAATAAATTGAATGTACAAAATTTAAAAATTATGGAAATTATGTTACAAATATTAATTAACCTGTTATGCGTAAAATAATTATGAGTCTTACTGCCACATATTATGATTGTCTATTATTCGCGTCGCATATACAAACCCACTCTGCATTTTGCACTAATTAAATTTTGTCGAAGTAAATTTAATTAAATATTTTGATTTTCTATATGCTATGATAGCGATAGCCTATGGGAAATAAAAAATCATTATGTTTACACTTTTCTAAACCGAAACCGATCAAGTTTTAAAAGCTTTTCTTCTTTTGTTGACAAATGCCTCAATAAATAGTGTAAAGTTAAACCATAGAACACACTTTATTTTATCCACTTTCAAACTTTTACGAAGTTTTCCATCAGTACCGCGTCTTATCTGAGACCAACGCACTCTTTACGACTGTATTTTAGTTTTATGTCTTCTTTATGGTATAAAAGTAACATATCTTATTTGGAATGCAACCCACTTGAAATTAAGTGCTTACCGCAGTATCTACATATTATTCAGTAGCGAAAAATATTACCTTTTTATAAAAAAATGAATTGTATCATATGTATCAGGTGGTAGAACCATTGTAGTTCGACCGGGGAGGTACCACTGCCATACCTATTTCATAATTTTAATAATTTACTTAACATGCATCCTTCAAATTTCACTTCCGCGCACACGTTATTTTTAGGTTTCATAAAAAAAAACCAGCTTTGCTCATAACCATGGTTATTTTAGGTTAAGATAATATTAATGTTAAGTTAAATCTCTGTTATAGTTTTAATTTTTTTTTCTGTCTTTCCCGTAAATTTAAAGTACTCGGACATCGCAAAGTGTGATGCAAATCTCCTCTCGTAAACGAAATTATTACGTTTTGTTTAGCCTTTGTTATAAAAATAAGTTTTTGGAAATACGAATGAAACCTCGAGGGATAAATTTAAATTTAGCCCTGTTAACGTTTTACACAAGGCAATAAGCTATAGTAATTGAATAGTGCATAATTTAATTGCAATCAAGCCAATTAATATTTACACACACAAACTAAATGTAGAGACTGCCTACATAACATGATCATTTGCGAAATCATTATTACATTTACATATGAAGGTAGTAGAGCCAATCAAGTTCAACCGGGGAAGTAACATCGCCTTTGGAAAGGTGTGGTTGCCGGCACACTTTTACATGAGGCGATCATCTCCGTCCTCGGGAGTAGCGACGCATCTGTGTTTGATTTCGGATAGAACCTAAGTTGCTTACAGATCTCCATGCGCGGCAGTGACCATCAGGTGGACTGCATGTTTATTTGCTACTTCAATATTTAAAAAAAATAAAAAAATCTTTTATAACAACAGTAGCAAATTATAATGCATCCCACCTGGTGATATGTGGTCACTGTTGCCCATGGACACCAGTGATCAAACCCAGATTCGATTTGAAATCTACCCAAGGGAACGTACCTGACGCACGTGACCTATTTTTGACAAGTTTTGACCCTCCCCCCCGCCCTCATGTTTGTCTGTATGTCCTCTATAGGAGCGTTAACTATTCATTTGATCATGTGATGATCTTTAGCAAAGTCGACAAGGTTTCTGGCGTATTTTTTGTGATGGAATAGCAATGCGCGCAGGGTACATACAGCTAGTTTATAAATAAAACTTACAAAGTTAAAAAAAATAATCATTTAGCTCATATTTTTTTTATTAGCACCGTCTTTGCGGCGCCTAAAATATGTGCGTACTTGTAGTTGTATAAATGAATTATTAGAATAAAGGTTGAAAAGTGGTTGATTTTCTTTAGGAGATACTGACCACATGACAAAATCCCCGACCTCCTCTCTGTGGTCAAGCGTCGTATTTTAAATATTCCCCTCCCAACCTGAATTGTTCAAGTAGTTTGGGTACTCTTCGGTGGGTACCTTGGTCCAACAGCAACCAATTTCCCTAAGGTGGTCCACAGGTGCGTTGCTACCCCTAAGAATAAGTTTGTCTCTCTTACCATACATTATTATATAGCCAATGTTGTAGAGGAGAATATTATAGTTCATTATGTAATGCCAAAAATAGAAAAAAATGTTTACGTCACCGCCCAAAAAGGTTTTTCCTAGTGAAGATTCAAGATCAAGTCAACATAGCAGAAATTAAAAGGGTGTTGTTATATTTCTGAAACTACCCCGTATGAGAAAATAATATATGTGAAAAAGCAATTTAAGTAGAAGAAGTTACTTAAAATTAACGAGGCGAGAGTAGAGAACCATCTTGACGACCTGCGTGGCGGAGCGGTTTCCAAATATTTCTGCGCAATGGGTCCCGGGTTCGATTCCCGGCCAGACAGGTATCTGAATGATGAGTTTAGATTCATGTTCTGCGTCTGGGTGTTTGTGTATTCGTCTTGTGTGTGTCCATGGTACCCACGACACAGGAGAAAATTCTAGTGAGAGGCTATGAATGTAGAAAGCGTGTAACTTAAACGCTTCGCGTTAGATACGTGCAATACAGATGTTACATTTTTTGCATTCCTATAATACGGAAAGCTTTTAGATATCCGCGAGTGATGTATCAAAATGAGATGAATGAATATACAATTTTGGTAGAATAAATTCCGTTAAAGCTAGTACCGTAATCGGATTTCTGTTACGCAAACATTAAACATTTGCGTTCACGTCCATTTCAGCTATTTATCCTGAAAATAAAGATGCTAAGCCATTTGCGAAATACACATGTTAGCGGCCATTTTCATTTAGGCTTGGATAATAACTATATATAACCACGTCAAGAATGTAGTTTGATAAAAGTAGGTATATGGTAATGACGGATCAGTCGTTAATTTGTTGTTCATAGCACGGTTATATTAATACTGTGTTCATAGGTAGCAATCGAGGAGACTTCAACTTTTTTGGGGATGGCTACTGACGTTTATCTGATACTGATAAAATCAGTGTGTAATTCTTTTTAATACAAGTAATATTTTTATTATTTCTCTGTACGTAATGTTAATTTAAAAATAGAGTTGATTCGTAGCACTGCGATTTTATACGGTAATATCTACAACTCAAATCTTCCCAATGAATCTAGGAAACATCACGTGCGATCATGCATATTACGAGTATTTACGAGACATAAGTTTAGTATTTCGTGTTTTGTGACAAAATGGGAATGGATGGTTCGCGCGAAAGAAGTCGTGGGTCCTGTTAATCCTAAATATTTTTTAAGTAGTTTTTTAATATTTTTTAAGTATAACCTTTGTGACTCGACTTCGGAGGAACATCCGCTACGCTTGAAATAGGTGTGGTGGTGGTACTTCCCCGGGCGAACTACACTGGTTCTACCACCTACAAAACTTTTTCTTTCAATTGTTTGTCTTCAGGGGTAGCAAGGACTCCATAGGCGACCTCTAAGATAATTGTATTTATATGTAGGGTTGATTATATGTATCTATAGGTGACAGTGGCTACTTACCATAAGATATTTTTCTTTGTTATTTTTATGTTTGGGATTGCAACTGCATTCAATTACATCGTATAGTCTCATAAAACAGTATGACGGCTAGCACACTAATATATATTTTTAGAGATTATCGTGCATCAGTACATATTCACGACAAAGGCTTTTGGGGAATTGACGAAGATCATTATTTTATTTTCCTTTGCCATCAATTCTTTGTTCGAACAAAGTGCTTGATAGAAGCTTCTAAAATTACTTGAAAGATTTCCTTATCCTTCCATTAAACATTTCATATGAAGAAATCTTTGATGCTCATAACATATAGGGTAAACCATATAGCTATTGCCCGAATAAGGATTTTAAATCGAATAACGTAAATAATAAAAAAAACTTCTTATTGTCGAAAATAGTACAAATATTTCGCAAATTCACATATAATGTAAAGTAAATTTGAATGCACCCGGTAATATATAAAGAGGTTTAATTAGCTAAACCTCATTTAAAAGCAATAGCGGGTATTTTGACAAATACATCTGACATTTATTTGACGTTTTGTGTTTTCGTATATTGAATGTTTTATTCCGTTTATTATTTATGTGTTTGTGACAAATGCACTGTAGTGTGTGTAATGTGTTTTTAGTTGATTTTACGTAGCTATGTTTAAACATTATTTGAAAAAATATTAACATTCTGCACTCCTTATAACCGTGCAAAGTTTTATACTACTCCGTCCGCGGCATATTAGTTAAAAATGCTTCACAAGTTTTTGCTTCACGTATTAATATATTGATTTGGTTGTAATGTTTTTATAGATAGCAATAAAATCAGTAAAATCGTCAGTCAGCCGAATTTTTACCATTAATACTTTCAAACTATATCCATAGATTCATAAATATAATAACAATGGAACTTCGTACATCTTCATATAACTGATTTATATTTGGAAAGCGATAGTTTGGAGGACTAAGTTATCTACATACATAACTAATATTATAGAGGAAGTTTGTTACTCTTTAACAAAAAGCTACTGGTCGAGGTTCGTTGAAATTTGGCACAAAGATAGTTTATGATCTGGATTAACACAAACTAGTCACCCGTCGCAACGGTCGAAATTTGACCGTAATTTAAATTAAAAAACTAAACTTCATATTGTCCAAAGTAACACCAATATTTCTAATTTAAGTAAATTGTAATCTTTTTAAAGTTATCTATTTTAACGCGTCCGTTAAAGGTAAAAAGAGGTTTATTAACTAAGCTGCATTTAAAAACAATAGCGGGTATTTTGACAAAGACATCTGACATATTTGACGTTATGTGTTTTCATAGTAAAACATTGAATGTTCTATTTCGTTTAATAAGTATGTATTTGAGTCAAATGCAAGGTAGTGAGTGTAATGTGTTTTTAGTTGATATTATGTATGTTTTACGCAATATTTAAAAAAAAATGCATTGCGCAGTCGTTCTCTACATCAACTATAACCGTGCGTAATTTCATACTCCTCCGCTTGCGGCAAGTATCTTATAAGCGAATGACAAGTTTTTGCTTTACGTATCAATATACTTATTACCATGGTAAAACGTGACCGAAAGAGTGAAGTCACGTAAATAGGCTAGTAATTGAAATATTCTAGGATATTTTATATTTGTCTGTCTTCCCTCAAAGTACCATACCAAAATTTTATCTATATAGTTTACCTATATTTTGAGGTAATATTATTAGCTATCAAAAGTAATTTAAATTTATGTTACAATTTTTTAAACGCAGATAATACCAGAGGAATAACTAGAATAAAATAAAGGCACTTGTGTAGAAATATGTTAAATCTCAAAAATAAATTCGTCTTTAACGATACAAGCCTTATTCTTACACAACGACCAATATGAAGTGAGTGCCAAAACTGTGCGTGGCTGAAAATAATCTTCACGTGAATCGATCATTGGAATAAGAAAGGGTCCCAGCGCCGTAAAATTCCTCCGAGGGCCATCCGCACGTCACAGTTGGGGGTTACGACTGCCATATAAACTGCGTATGATGGAGTTCATATTGGATAGATTTAGTAACTGTAGGTACGGATATTCGTATCCATACTAATATTATAAATGTGAATGTTTGTTTGTTTGTTTCTCTTTCACGTCACATAGCTATTATATATGGTTTATATGCTGGGAGATAGGAGGGCGGAGAGTGACGTAGTCTACTTTTTACCGCGCTCCCTCATGCCCATCAGAATATCGATGTTTTGTTACTTGATACATATTTAATACTTCCAGACGTTATTAATAGATGGCGTTAGTAAAATTCATTTGCAAGTTCTGAATCGCGCTATCAAATGCTAATGGTAATTCCCTTTGACCGTGGGGGCAAAGCCGCGGGTAAGAGCTAGTTTCTTTATACAGTAAGCTTTTTAGTTTGGAATTAATTGGGTGGGTGCGTGATCATTTTCATTATAGACATGTTTGGCGACAGAATAGTGCATAAAATCGCTTAGCCGATCATTGTACAATATTAAACGTAATTGTATTTACTCATAATGGTTACGTGCAATAAATTTATAAGATAATGTGTATCTAAGGGCATTTTAACACATTCAATGCCAGTATGAGTTTGACGAATACTTCCTCGATGCCCTTTGAGCGCAGCTGGCGTTTTGTTGGCATGGCGATAAAGTTTACAAAAGATATGCATCAATGTATATTATCATTATTATCTTTATTAAAATACATTTTTCGGATCCGAGTGGTCGGCACACAGGATGCCAGGTGCCGAATACTCGGCTCCGAGAGCTAGGGATGGCAATAGTTTAGCAATGGACGGGATGCTCGGTCGGATGCGTGTGTGCGGCATCGCTACTATGGCCCCGCTAAACTCTGATCCGTGTGAAAGGCACTAAATGTGTTATGAGCCAGTCCAGTATTAGTTAAATTATGAAAATCAGTAGCCAACTATTAAAACATGCGCGAGATCGCATTCCCGTATGTCCCGTGGATATAGAAATAGAAGACGGTCAAACGAGACCTCGGGTGGTTATAGGCAGTTCCACAACAATTTAGGGCTACTTAACTTGCTGTCGGAATATTGATTCTACTTACGAATAGTCACGTACGATCCGCCCGTAGCTGTTCTTTCTTCCAGGATCCTGAAGGCTCCAATAGGTTCACACACACATACACACACACACACACACACAACACGTACGCGCGCACCTGCGATGAAGTCGATGGCATCACTGTTGTCCACACACTTTTAGTACACAAATAGTTTATATCTTCACAATTGAAACGCATAATTAAAGGTAATACGTTCCACACATACGATTTTGTACAAGCCGGTTAGCGACGGTTGCTTTAATAACGTTCAAGCCGCCATACTGCTTTCCGTAGCACGGTGAGAGATACTACCCTCCAATTGGACAGATTGCATGAGCATGTAAATTAACGCTCTAATATTGGTTTAAGGTACACATTGAATAGAATAAGATTTCATCAGCGGAATATTTACTTTCATAATTTACTTGAATATAGTTTTCATATAATTAAAAGTAGTCTTTTGCTTGTAAATATTTTTTTACATTGTTATTCTTAGTTCCTAGATGTATCTGCTATACCAAATTTGTAATGCCCTTTAAGAATAATAAAGTTCTTTATGAATAACTAGTCAACCGTCGCAAAGAGATCTGACATTTTTATTAGCTTTTTATTAGCTTCACCTGTATGTTTGTATGTTTGTAACCGACTTCTTTGGGCGCGATTTTGACCCACTTTAAACAGCCAGATTTCGTCCAAACTTTGTAGATTTATTGAGGACCGATGACAATACACTAATTTGATAAAATTATTCCATTTTTTAATTTGACTAAAAAAAAAATTTGATTTAAAAAAAAGCGTGGGGTGCTTTTTAAGATATTATCGAAATGATAATAATCACTCTACTCATATCTGTCTATAAAATATCTATAACCATTGACACCATGCACCCCACGCTTTTTTTTAAATAAAATATTTTTTTTTATTCACACTATTATTAATTTATATTCATTGAAATTTTTAACACTATTTTCTTAATTTAAATTCATTTAAATTTATTTTCTATTTTTTAGTTCGGTTTTCTATAAAAAGCGTGTTTTTTAGTTTTTTTAAACTATTATTTATTGACGTTATGTGTTTTCATAGTAAGACATTAAATGTTCTATTTTGTTTAATAAGTATGTCAAATGCAAGGTAGTGAGTGTTATATGTTTTAGTTGTTTATGTCTATTTTAACCATTATTTGAAAATATTAACATTGCGCAATCCTTCTCTATATCAATTATAACCGTTTTTAATTCCATACGCTTCCGCCTGCGGCAAGTATCTTAAAAACGAATCACAAGTTTTTGCTTCACGTATTAATATATGTGTACTTTGTGTTACTATCATATTTATAAGCGGATCGTGTTGCCATCGAAGTCGACCCAAAAAGAAATTCCTACCATACTCTGTCATATTCGTGTACACTCATTACAACGATGGTAGAACCAGCGCAGTTCAACCGGGGAGGTACCACCGCCACGCTTAATTCTGGCGTAAAGAGTTCTTACGTTTTGGTGGAAGGGTGTCATTGCTGGCTCACTTTTATAGACGACTAGCGATAGAACAACCATATTCGTGAAGTTGTTTACATATGTCACTGGACGGCAGTGACCACTAACCATAGATAGAATGCAAGCTCATTTCAATCGGACAAAAAAATGAAAAAAACTCGGACCATATGCTTAACTAGTTGAATCCGGCAGCTTCGCCCGCGTTAACAAAAATTGATTGTCCCGTGAGAATATGATATTTTCCCACAGTAAAAAGTAGCCTATATGTTAATCTAGAGTGTCAGCTAACTCCCTATCAAATTTTATGAAATCTAAATGTAAAGTATGACTAGTATGACTAGTATGACTAGTGTGACTAGTATGACTAGTATGACTAGTATGACTAGTATGACTAGTGTGACTAGTGTGACTAGTATGACTAGTATGACTAAGTAGTATGACTAGTATGACTAGTGTGACTAGTATGACTAGTATGACTAGTGTGACTAGTATGACTAGTATGACTAGTGTGACTAGTATGACTAGTGTGACTAGTATGACTAGTATGACTAGTGTGACTAGTATGACTAGTATGACTAGTATGACTAGTATGACTAGTATGACTAGTGTGACTAGTATGACTAGTATGACTAGTGTGACTAGTATGACTAGTATGACTAGTATGACTAGTATGACTAGTATGACTAGTGTGACTAGTGTGACTAGAATGACTAGTATGACTAGTATGATAGTATGAAGTATGATAGTATGATGATAGTGTGATAACTGTATGCACTGTACTCATAAATATACGTGCTCATACTCTTGCTTCATAACTAGTTAGCTTTACACGTGTATTACAACTGCTCCATCACAAACGTTATTACAACGTTACAAGGAAATGGGCTTATAACAATATTCGCCCGCGTTCATTACTGTGTTAAACCGTTTTACCTCCTTTGATGTTGCACCGAACAATATTCTCCAATTACGGGCTTATATTAGGGTATGTCTTCATTGTTGACAGTTCCGTTCTTATTGTTCTTCATTGTTGACTGTCAGTTCCGTTCTTGGCTTTGCTTAAAATGACCAAGGATTTATAGCGTATCTTGGTGCATTAGAGCACAGTGAAGAATGCTTCATAGACTATACTTCTCGTTGATGAGAACAAGAACTTTTTTATATCTAGCTGAAGTAGCGAACGAGCATGCAGTCCACCTGATGGTAAGTGGTCACTGCCGCCCATGGACACCTGTACACAACTACATACAGAACATGGGTTCCATCTGAAGTCCATCACAGATGCATTGCTACTCCCGAGGACTATGATGGTCGCCTCATGTGAAAGTGTGCCGGCAACCACACCCTTCTATCGAAACGCAAGAAATGCTTCACGCTAGAAATAGGTGTGGCGGTGATACTTCCCCGAACGAACTACACTGGTTCTACCACCTTGGAGAACTAATGAATAATTGATGTGATGTTACTTTGTTTTATTTGATTGCAGTAGCAAACGAGCATGTAGTCCACCTGATGGTAAGTGGTCACTGCGACCCTTGGACATTTGTAAGCAACTTCATATAGATTTCTAGAACATGGATTCTACAAGAGGTCAATTACAGATGTGTTGATGCTCCCGAGGGCTAGGATACTTCCCTCATATGAAAGTGTGCCGGCAACCACACTCACTAACGGTTAATGAAAGTTAATGTTAATAAAACACTATGGGTAAAAAATAATGTGGCGTCGTAGGACAGCGATTTGATACGGCACTACGACCCAAGCCTTCCCAACATAGTATATAGTATTTTGCTTGCGATCTTGCATATCACAGGACATACAGGAGTAATGCAAAAAAAATATAGTATTTACTAAACCACTTTGAAACAATGAAGAACGTAAATCTGTGTAACCTTCTACTACGAAATGATTTAAAATTATGGCATTAATTTCCTCATAATTCTGAGACTAACTTCTTAAAGCGCTAAAATACCTGGACGAGCAATATGACATCAAAATTCCGTCATAATTTTGAGACGAAAAGAAATAGTTTTGTGACGAAAGCGGTAAATGAAACAGTCGTGCCTACTAAATAAAGGAGACGATAATAACAGTTTGCGGGAGAGGGGCTCTCGTGTGCGTGATTAGGATTACGAAACACAATCCTTACCAGAAATAGGAGATACACGTGTCTGTTTAGTTAGTAGTTTATTTATCCTGCCATATATGTTATACAGTATATATAGTGAATTTTATAAAGAAAGCAAAAAATCTTGTCCATAAATAAAAACACTTTCTACGTCGTGGGTGTCATTACACGACCAAAGACGGATACATAAACACTCAGACCCAAAACAGAAATATAATCATATTCAGATACCTGTGTGGCCAGGAATCGAATCTGCCTGTCGTAAGAGGCGACTAAAAGGGGCTTCCGGGGTTGCAGACGGCTAGAGTGGGAGCTCGAACCGTTCGGTCAGGCGATTCCGGGAAGGACGGCGGTATATGTGGTCGCAGACCGTCGTAAAGCCTAGACGGAGCGGTGGGCCCAGCCACCCATCTAGGAGGAGCCCGATGGGGCAACGCGCTCAGAAGATTCCGGTTGCGGTCGGACCGAGTACCCGGAGTCCTCTTTATAGCGCCGAGGACGGCCACCGGGGGGGTTTTAGTTAGATAGAATCTCCATCAGCAAAAGCGTTTGACTAACGCTACCGACTTTTAAATTATTAATGTATCACAACACTTATACATCTATGTACAATGCACCGAATTATACATACCACGTAAATAAAAAGGATAAATGGTCCTATATATATATTAAGCGTAATTGTAAGATTTCTTTAATCGCCAACGTTGTCACCACCGCACACGACAGTGTGATGGTGACAGCGATGGCCTAACGTGGAGCTAAGAAATAAAGACTTATTGTTAATAAAAAGAATAACTATTGTGACAAAAGGCGCTGGACATCGGAAAGAGTTGTGGCTGAGAAATATCAGGAAGTGGACAGGCATCACCTCTGTCAAACAGCTATTTTGCCTGGCCATAGACAGAGTTTCAAATAACGGACAAACTTCAGTGATGAAGAGGCACAATAAGAAGAAGAAACGTGCCAGGTGCCAGGTCTATTGTCAGGTGGTAGAACCAGTGTAGTTCGACCGGGGGAGTACCAACGCCACACCTATTTCTAACGTGAAGCATTTTTTTGCGTTTCGATGGGAGGGTGTGGGTGCCGGCACACTTTTATATGAGGCGATCATCCTAGTCCTCGGAAGAAGCAACGCTTCTGTAATTGATAGATAGAACCCATGTTCTATTTGAAGTGGCTTACAAGTGTGCATGGGCGGCAGTGAACATTTACCATCTGGCTTTAAATTCGACGTCACACGTTGGGGATCCAGGGCATAAATCCCATCTCAGATTCTATCATATGAGTCCATTAGTTGGAATTCGAAGGTAACTTACATGCACAAGAGTTTTAAAATGGCTCTCAAATGAGAAGTTTACTCTCTCTCATTCTCTGGCTGTGTGAGAAACCCCGTGGCCCATAATGGGTACGTTGATTGACACTAGAAGGTCAACGAAGACACTACCAATACCTTTTGTACTGGGTTAATGTGTTTCATTTTCCAATTTGCACTTGGCTATCGCGGTGAGCTATAACCTAAAAATGTCTCATTCTGAGATTAGACCTGTGCTCAGCAGTGGGACTGTAATGCTTTGACACCTCGTAAGTGTTTAGTTCTACTTATAGACAACTATGGTAGTTTACCATCAGACATGGATTGCTTTTTTGCTACTTTAATTTAATCAAGTATGAACATGTTTATTTGGGTCATTCCCGCTCGGTAACACCCCGTCGTCCACACTGTTGACGAGTGGGAATTAAAAGTTGCAATTGTGCACAGTGTTGACGAACGCTACTTTTTTTTCCCGTTCGTACACGCGTATAGTACAAGAGACAAGATTTAAAAAGTAACATAACAAATAAACAATAAACATTAACAAATAAAAGATAATGTAGATTTTAAGTAAATCTTTATCATAATGCTTCGTGAATTAGAAAAAATATTGCAGATAAGTACTTAACTTCCGTACAATATTTTTTTTCTAATTCACGTAAATTTTTAATCTATACTAAGATTATAAAGCTGAAGAGTTTGTTTGTTTGTTTGAACGCGCTAATCTTAGGAACTGGTTCGAATTGAAAAATTGTTTTTATGTTGAATAGACCATTTATGGAGGAAGGCTTTAGGCTATATAACATCATGCTGCAACGTATTTTCAGCGGGCGAAGCTGCGGGTTTCAGCTAGTTAAAAATATATAATTTGGTAGAATCTTATTTGGTGGATAATACTAATACTTTCTTATAAAGTAGGTACCTAATCATGGCGGTACATAATGCGCTCGTATTAACATTAGCATTGTTGCATGTTTCTGGAACTTTATTTAAAAATGTGCAGTTCAGGATCAACCTTCATGTAAACGATAGAAACCACTTTGTTTATGTACAAACGTGCGACGGTCGGGAAAAAATAAATTCAAAAGTAAATAAAAGCGAACACATTCGGTTTGACGTCTGTCGGAAAATTTTCTTCTCTTGTGCCCGCCGCTCGCCTTGATCTTTTCTGTATAAGTCTATCTATAAGTTCTCTTTCTCTCTTGCTATCTTGGCTCTACATCTTGCACTTCGTAGTTATGTCCTCAAAACCAGGTACAGCAGGTAGTTCAGGTGGAACATCTGTGTTTAACTACATAAAAAGGAAACATGGGACTGTTTTACTTCATGGTGGTCACCAATACTACACAAGAAGGAAACATAATAGTGGATTAGTGGTTTGGAGTTGCAGTCAGCGTAAATTAAAGTGCAGCGGAGTTGTCAGAATCAAAGTAAGTTCATATTTTTTTAGCGTTATATTATCCCGGATTATTGACGACCCGGATGGCGCAATGGTTAACACGCCGGTCCGCTAATCCGAGGGTCCTGGGTTCGGTTCCCAGCGAGGCGGAAATTTTAATGATGAGTTTAAATTTCCGTTATTGGTCTGGATGTATGTCCTTGTCTTGTGTGTTGTCCATGGCACCCACGACACAGGGAATCCTTGTGTAGGGCTATGAGTGTGAAGCGTTATTTATTATTTATTTATTATTATCTTGGGTAACATACCTACTTGTAAAAAACTGCTACCTATGAACGTACTTAGCTAGGCCTTAATATGTAAGTACTTTCAATATGAGCAGTGATATGAATAGTATTAGTCTCGATGTTTTGTTAATATTATTAGTTTTATTATTATTAGCAATTCATTAATCATGAATATCGATACCTACTTGATTGGTTTTTACTTCATTAAACTAATAGCTTCCTATATATTTTGCTTCAGAACGATAAAATCATCGAAGAAACGCCACATAAATGTACGCCAGATTTTGAAAAAAATCAAATTGACACATCGCTATACAACATAAAGCAAAAATTAATAACACCATCGTTTCCCAGTGTACCGAATACGTATAACTCCGAAGTCGCGAGTTTAAAAGAAGCAAGCACAGAGCTACTCAGCAAAATACCAAAATTTAGTAGCATAAAGAGTTCACTCTATAGGTACAGAAACTCTGCAGCTGAATTGTCGAAAATACAATGTCGACTTGTACAAGATATACAAGTGCCGTCAGCTTACCAAAATTTTCTTTTAGCCGACTATACTAATGGTAATACAAGGATAATCGTATTTTGTTCAGAAAAAGCAAAACAAATAATTTGTCAAAATGAAGACTTTTTCGCTGACGGTACGTTCAAAAGTTGCTCTCCCCCCTTCGAACAACTGTATAGTATTCATGGAGATATTGGGAGCACAATAAATCATACAAATTTGATGCCTCTAGTATATGCTCTCATGAGTAATCGATCAACAGAAACATATAAAATATTATTTATGTTGATCAAGGCACAAATTCCTAAATGGAAGCCGAAAACGTTAAGAATGGACTACGAGAGAGCAGCCATGAAAGCCATTACCCAAGTTTTTCCCCAAATTGAAGTCAAAGGTTGTTATTTTCATTATAACAAAGCGATTTGGGCTAAGGGTCGAGAATTGGGTCTTGTGAAATCAAAAAATATTAAAAAGAAACGTTTGGTGGCACTCAGTGCAGTTTTACCTTTATTGCCACAGAGTGAAGTGATGAACGGATGGGCTTACATCACACGTCATGATATGGAAGATATGTCTGTGGAAAAGTTTAAAATATATATGGAGAAACAATGGCTGAAAGAAAAATTCATACCAATATGGAATGCATATGGACAAAAACACAGAACTACAAATTTTTTAGAATCTTGGCATCATAAATTGAACTCTGCGGTCGGAAAAAAGGGACCAAATTTGTTGCATTTACTAAACATATTGCTTGAAGATGCTGCTTTCTACACTGTTCGTAGTCGTCAAATTCATAGTAATATGACTTCTGCGCCAGCAAGAGATGAAAAATATAAGCAAAAAGATGAATTTATACATAACGCTCAAATAGAGCTAACACTTGGTAATTTGTCAGTAGGACATTTTCTCGAAATGTTGCGCAGTTAATTTTTTTATGATTTAAATAGCAAACGAGCATGCAGCCCACCTGACTTAAGTGGTCACTGCCGTCCATGAACATCTCTAAGCAACTTCATATAGAACTTGGGTTTTGTAAGGCAATCAATCACAGATGCGTTCTTACTCCCGAGGACTAAGATGGTCGCCTCATATGTCCTGTTTTATGGGTCGGTGTATACGCTTTTATAATAAACTTCCAATCAAAATCAGAAATTTGTCAATTAATAAGTTTAAATCATTTATTAAGAAGTCAAGCTTAGTCGTAAAGTATATTATAAAATTTCTGGTTATATAGAAGATAGAACAGCTTGGGACTGAACAATACGTTTTAATTAATTGAATGTCAAAGTGTAGCGTATCGTGCCAAATATGGTTCTTGAGCAGCGAATTGTAAGGCTGGAGTTAACTTTTATTACAAACTAGTTGACCTGGCGAACTTCGTTCCGCCTAAATAATGTTAACTTTTTTTAATTAGGGATGACTGAGAGTGTTATAAACGTAAGAGAAGACAAATATAATCAGAAAGCATTGAACTGCTACGCTATCGGGAGTTACACGTGTTATTGTGAGTCAACCATAAAAGATAGACATATGCTGTTGTCGGATATTTTTTTATGTAATTTTAAGGAAAATATTTCCGTCATACATGATCTCTGTGTAGCTTTAAGCATTAAGGTTGCACACGCGACGAAAGCTTAAAAATGGAGTAACTTCTCCCATTTTCCCAACATATATTTAATGTACAGAATTGACCTCTCTACAGATTTATTATAAGTATAGATATAGATGTAAGATAAAAACAAGATGGCCAAAAAATACAAAGAAAAAACACATACCCACCGCTCTAAAAACCCCCCGGTGGTCGTCCTCGACGCTAAAAAAAAGGACTCTAGGATCTCCAACAAACACCACCGGAATCCTCTGAGCACGTTGCCCCATCGGGCTCCTCCCAGATGGACGTGTGTATCAGAATCGCGGGTGTACCTCACGGATTTAAATATGTCTTTTATATTGCAAACGTACTTGCTGTGTACCTTAGTGTACCTAACATAAAATCCTGTTTACCTCCTTCTATGCATAGATTTAAAATGAAATGTTTTTTTGTTACCATTCGAATTACTTAATATTAAAATAATAAAAAAAACTTCAAAACTCGTTTAATTTTCATTCCGAAAAAACCGGTAAACATGCTAATCCTAAATCTTTTACAATAAAAAAAAACAAACGCAATATATTTTTTTGTTATTCTAACAGATGCAATTAATATTTAATTTCAACTTTAGTTATTAATACAGTAGTTATTTTTATAAAATAAAAACGACGTCAAAGAAAGAAAACTGTTTTTTTTTTTTTATTTTCTCAGCAACCTTCCTATTTTTTATTTATTCAATATTTTGTTTCTGCAGGTACACAGGAGGTACCAAATCTACGTATACTCTTTACTTAGGTACATATGCTGACTAGAAGTACACCCGCGATTCTGACGTCAGGATGGCGGGTGTACCTATTTCATTTTAAATCTATGCATATAAGGACACAGAATTTTATGTTAGGTACACTAAGTTACACAGCAAGTACGTTTGCAATATAAAAGACATATTTAAATCCGTGAGGTACACCCGCGATTCTGACACACACAGATGGGCGGCTGGCCCATTTACGGCGATATGCGACCACACATACCGCCAACCTTCCCGGGATCGCCTGGCTGGATGGTTCAAGCTACTTAGCCGCCCGCAACCCCGGAAGCCCCTTTCAGATGCCTCTTACGACAGGCAGGGGATACCGTAGCCCTATTCTGATCCTGGAACTACAGGAACGATGTTGTAATACCTACTAAATATTAGACTATTATTTATTAAGTATTTGTAAATGATATGATTTTATTTGTGACGTATAAATAGTAACAGTTCTGTTAAATTAGAACTTTGCGTGAATTACAAAAAATATTTAGTACTTATCTACGTACTTATGAAGCATAAGTATATTTTTAGCTAAACATTATGATAAAGTTTTACTTGAAATCTGCATTATCTTTTATTTAATGTTACTTTTTATATCTTGTCTCTCGGACTATACACGTCGTGGACGAACGGGAAAAAAAAGTAGCGTTCGTCAACACTGTGCACAATTGCAACTTTTAATTCCCACTCGTCAACAGTGTGGACGACGGGGTGTTACCGAGCGGGAATGACCCGAACAACACAAAATATTATGAAACAGATAGGATTATGTGGCACAATAATACAAGAAAACAATAAATTCTTATAATCCACAGTACACACTTTCACCCGTTATGAAATGGAAGAGCTACACAAAACTTCAAAAGTTGTTCTTCGGCTGTGCACCAAGAGCCAGAGAGCTGGCACTCGGCACTCGACACTCGAGACTCGACACTCGACACCCAACTCGACACTCATTGTGGCGCCGGCTGATTGCTTTAGCCTTCGCTTCAGCAGTCGACTTCACTCAAAAATTTTGTTATATTATAAATGTAGGTTATCGACCGAGTTTCATTCTAGAAAAAACTCACAACATACCTACTATGACCTTGTATAGTATCCATCCATCTATCCATCAGCCTTTTGATGTCTACTTCTGAACATAGGCCTCCCCATATATTCTATATTCTTCTATAGTATATATTTTACATATATAATAAATTTACATTTAAAACAACTGTAATTTTTAAATTTTCATGGACTCTGCAATATTAGATATGACTGTCTGAAGATTGGCTGACAGACAATGCTTATAGCATTGAGCATACCTTTGTTTATAATTTTTACGGTACATAAAGAAAAATAAATGATATAATATCGTGTAATGTTCCAAATAATACGAAAACAATATAATTTTAATCTAATCCATGTATTTTAAAGCGAAAGCATTCTCACTCCCTGACTGACTAAACATCAAAGAGCCTAAATAATTAAAAGAAAAGACAGCTACTATGAATGCAGTAGTGGTAGGTAGAAAATCATTTTATGATGTAAGAAAATTTTGAATGCCACCCGTAATAGGACTTAATTGGGGTAAACTGTTAGTCTAAAAATCTAGCAATTTCTCAACAAACTCTGAAAATTAGAATTACGCCTAAGTTAGATATAATGAAAACCTCTTTTATTATTGTTGAAAACCAATGTCGGAGGGGTAAAAATGGGTGGGATGTGTATATTGTCATCCCTCTAGTTCCGGGATTAGAATAGGGCTTCGGTATCATCTGCCTGTCTTAAAAGGCGACTAAAAGAGGCTTCCGGGGTTGCGGGCGGTTAGAATGGGAGGTCGAACCGTTCGGTCAGGCGACCTGGGTAGGATGGCGTTATGTGTGGTCGCATACCTTCGTAAAGACTAGACGGAGCGGTGGGCCCAGCCGCCTATCTGGGTGCAACCCAAAAGGGCAACGCACTCAGAGGGCTCCGGTTGCGTTCCTTTGGAGATCCTGGAGTCCTCTGTGTAGCGCTGAGGACGGCCACCGGGGGAGGGGGAGGGGGGGAGGTTAGTGCCGTAAATTTCCCACATATCCCTACGTCGCTCCCACAGCGTCGGGCACCTTATGAAGGTTTCCCCCTTAGAACAAAAAAAATGTGTATATTGCAATATATTAACGTATGCTGGTATATTTATTATTACATAGATTTATACGATAGGTAGTGTCACTGAGGTAGGAACAAAATACATTTAACTACACAATAATTATGTTAGAATAGTTTTCATTGAATACATTATTGTTATTGTTCACAGGGAAATATCTGTGGAACTCGTGGTCTGAGGAGTGGGTGGTGTTGTACGATGATTCCACTATGGCGTGGTTCAAGGTGAGTCATTTAAACTGTAATATACGAGTATTATAGTTATATAGTTGAAGGTGGTAGAACCAGTGTAGCTCGACCGAGGAAGTACCACCACCACACCTATTTCCAGCGTAAAGTATTTCTTGCGTCTCGATGGAAGGGTGTGGTCGCCGGCACACTTTCGCATCTGTGATTGAGTTCAGATAGAACCCATGTTCTGTATGAAGTTGATTACAGATCTCCATGAACGGCAGTGACCACTTACCATCAGGTGGACTGCATGCCCGTTTGCTACTTCAGTCAGATAAAAAAAAACATAGTATTTCAAAAAACATTTAATAAAGAATAGAAATAATGATATTGTGATGCGATACAAGGTGTCAATATTTATTTAATGACAATGTTATGCACTGCTGTGATCTGGAATGAATGTCAAGAGAGAGATAATTATTGGAGGCGTTCCAACGTAATCCTCCTGGATAGCGACGCATTTGTGCCAATCTCAGATTGTTTTACCTGATTATAGTAGCAAATGAGCATGCAGTCCAGTCCACCCGATGGTAAATGGCCACTGCCACCCATGAACATCTGTAACAACTTCATATTGAACATAGGTTCTATTTGAAGTCGTTCACAGATGCGTTGCTACTCGCGAGGATTAAGATGGTTGCCTCATATAAAAGTGTGTCGGCAACAACACCGATCCAAATGCAAGAAATGCTTCGCACTAGAAATATATGTGGCGGTGATACCTCCCCAGTCGAACTATACTGGTTCTACCACCTGTAACCCTGCAGGTATGATTCTAATCTTATTTGGGTTTAATTAAAGGAATCACAGAAGTGGCGGTAGCCACTAACAATTAGGTGTACCGGATGCTTTATGAAATTTATTTCAAATGACAAATAATTATTCAAAATTGATTCCTATTGAACAATTATTTAAATTACAACAATCTACCACCACTTCGGAAGGTCTATACAATGTGGAGAAGAAGCGGTGCTGGAAACTTCATAAATGCCTGATCGTTTGCTACTTGTATTCTGTAAAATAGTATCTAATAGTTCTATTAAATACTATTTTACATATACGTTTCTAAACGTTTGAAATTGATATTGAAATAGTACAATTTATTGTATGTAAAACTGTTTATTACTCCACAAAATATTTCGGGTCTTCGACCGGTGGTCACGTCGTGACTCGCAAGTGAAAGAACAATGGCAGAATTATACCTGAAGTGTTTTAGAAGCGTCTAGAAACGTGACTTATGAAAAACATACTAATACAATTAGTTTGTTTTATTTACGGTTTTAGTTTCAAGTGACAAAGCCAACGTTATTTAAAATAAAATAAAAATATTGATATTGATTGCATTCCGGTGCTGATTAGTTTCGGTATTATAGTCATTACGGGAGTTACCATTAAAAAAATAATCGTATCGTATTTACTAGAATTTATTTAATAAAATCCTTTTTATACCAATACGTACAAATAAGTTTTAATAAAGGTACTATAATATTTATTTGCTATTTATTATTATGTAAAAAAATGATTTTATGTAAAACATAATTAAAATAATTTTAATCTAATTGGTCATATTAGAAGTAATTATTAGATAATGTAATGGCAACACTGAATGACACTTCCGAGTACGTTTACTTGACAGTTGTTACTATCAACTTTTCTTTTGGAAAAGCTCGTAAGTTTTCTCGGTGTTCTCGCAGTTTTTGTTGAGTTATCTTTAGTTTTGACCCTCGCTTATCCCTTGGACTTGAATCTCTGCCCCAAACGACGACTTGTACATTCTAACGGACTATCTGCGCTCTAACTAAAAATCTGTGCTGTTGTGCGTCAAGGTTTTGTAATGAAGCGAATTAGCAGGCCTACACGCATATTACATATTATATGGTATTTAGGATGGGCCAGGCATCAGAGCATTATATCAGCACCAGCAGAATTCTTGGATAACATAGTTATCAGAGAAGATGAATAAATTGTTATTAATCTAAACAACTGTTTTATTTGGCCTCTAAGGATTGCAATCCTTTTCACATTTCTTTTAAAAATACCAAGTATGTTGTTAGGTACACAATACAGGACTAGTTATTCTTTACTTGAGCATTTTAAGTAATTTTAAAACTCAGTTGTGAAAAATGATAAATCCTACATAGCCTAGGTACCTACACCCATATTTTCTGATGTTTTAATAAATTACTGATCCAACTTGAATAATCCAAGTCACTTTTGCACATCTCTATCCGTTATTTATATACCTTTAACAATGTTTTTGTGTTTAGTGTAGCTTACAAAGTTGCTTTTATATAACCTAACCTCAAAATACAAAAATGTTAATATCTTTTTTTTGTGGCCTCCTAAAATAAAAATTCTTAATGAATATGTTAAGGTAATATAACCCCTACGTTTTTTATATTTTTTCGTATATAGACGCTTCAAATCGATCACAGGTAAATTGTTGTATGGGAACTTGCCATTGTTCTTTCAATAAAAAGAAAATGAGGCAATGTTTTACTTAGAATTTGTGGGTTGAATGAAGATTGGTAGTAGTCAAGCAAACATCACGTCTTGCCCTTGCCTGTTCACGTGGAAATTTGCTGTCGGCGATATATTAGGCTCTCTACAGAATGGGTGTATTAAATGCTGAGATACTTAAGACGCTTTAAATGTATGGTTACTATCAAACGTTTAGATATTTGATTAGAATTTATGGGCAAGGATGGATATCCTTGTTTCGTTTTAGCTAACGTGGACATCCGTCCACGTTAGCTAATAGTAAATAACTAATGAAATTAATATAATATATTTTTTAATAAAAAAGAAACTGGCTAAATATTATTTTTTAATTAATTGGCGACTCCTCTGGTATTGCAAATGTCTATAAGCGATGCTGACCACTTTTCATCAAGTGGGCCCGTGAAAAACTGTGACAAACAGTAGCCGGAAGCTTACATTCATAAAGTATGTACGTTTAAAAAGATATAACGGAATTCTTTTCTATTTATTGTTATTATAATTCAGTTTATTTGAAGATCAAAAGAAATATTGCTAACAATATCAAATTGGGCGCTTGAAAGACTGCTTGTTGTATAGAGAGCCTTATGTCATTTTCTCAATGAAATTCTCTTGTGAAACTTGGCGTTGCTTGGTTAATTCATACCTAGATCGCCAATAGCAATATCGGAGAAGGCAAAGTTAGCTGAGTTTTAATAAACAAAAGTTATGAGAGCGTAGTTTTGAACCATCCGAAGTTAGCATACCTATGTAATAATAAACAGTTGTTACTCTTTGAGTTTCGGAAAAACTTGAATCATAAAGTAGGTATAAAGTTGATAATATATACTATCTTCTTTCTCTTACATTGCAGTTTAAATATAAAACTTCTATCATGATTTTTGGCTTGGTACTTAGCCTGCAAGCGTTGGATTCAGAGGGCACAGGACCGGTTGGAGTGGCGCCATTTAGAGGAGCCTATGTTTAGGAGTGGACATCAAAAGGCTGATGGATGGATGGATGACTTAGCCTGCAAGTAATGTAATACTTACTTGTATATTTATAAATCTATTAACGTATGTTTTTATACATTTTGCATTTAGGGCAGAAAGCACTAAAAACTGATGTCGCAGAAGAATTATAAATTTATGTTTGACTTTTATTTATGTGTCTCTTACATTTCTATATCACCAGCTTACGTAGCCATAATTTTCAGACTAATAAGTATTTTGGTCTAGTTATTTTTGCGTGATACAATAGAAACAGTTTTTAGTAGCATAAAAGTATCATCAGACCCTATCAATGCCTAATATAGGCATCGTTGGGGAAGCTAAAGGACGTTCCGGGTCTTACATATTAAACAGTTCGATATGCTTAATTGAATGAGCACTATGAGGTATCCGACATCTGAATAAATGACAAATTAGACAAAGGCTAAGGCTTATTAGGCTTTCCTAATAGCGGCAACAGTAATAAATTATCTGTAAAAATTTCGACTGCCTAGCGCACAAGGTTCATGAAATACAGCCTGGTGACAGACAGATGCACAGCAGAGTCTTAGTAATAAGGTTTCGTTTTAGCCCTTTGGGTACGGAACTCTAAAAAAACACCCACACACGCTTTCTACACTCACAGCCTTACACTAAGATTTTCTCCTGTGTCGTAGGTACCATGAACACACACAAGACGAATACACAAAGACCTGGACCCAGAACATGAATCTAAACTCATCATTTAGATACCTGTCTGACCGGGAATCAACCAGGCCGCGTCACCCACTCCACCACACGGGTCGTCAAAAAGGATATAACTCTCGACGTATACTTCGCTTATATGAATTCCCAGCTCTTATCACATGCATACTGATTTCGTATCGGCTGGTGCATCTGATTTCCACGAATCTCCTTTTACATGTAAATGAGAACCGAGTGAAGCATTTTTGAGTAGAGCATTAGACGTTTTGGATAATGCATGATGCTTAGTGATATGCAATTCTAGACTGTCCGTATAATGCTTTGTGTGATGGTAAAATTACTTTGCAGGAATTTTTATCATCATTTTTCAGTGTGTGTTATAGCCGCTATAACAATAAATTGATGTAAAAGATTGTAAAATATAAGGGGTCCTTCAAGTTTTCGTTTTATTTATTAGTCACTATTGCCGCTGTGACAACAAATAGACATAAAAAATTGTAAAATTTAGAGAGTCCTTCAAGTTATGTCTATTTAATAAATCGTACAAGTACATACCATTCTATTTTTAGCTGGAATTATAAAAAATACCAATAAAAATATTGCATGGAAACCTGCGTGCCTGGCTCGCGCTTAGTCAATTATTTAATTGTTTCAAGTCTGGCTATTTGTTTGTCTATAAAACGACTGATCCTCTTTAATTTTTTTTTTATCTGACTGAAGTAGCAAACGAGCATGCAGTCCACCTGATGGTAAGTGGTCACTGCCGCCCATGGACATGGACATGGACATGGACATGGTAATCAACTACATACAAATGATACGAACTGTGATTGACTTCAGATGGAACATGAGTTCCATCTGAAGTCAATCACAGATGCGTTGCTACTTCAGAAGAATATGATGGTCGCCTCATATAAAAGTGTGCCGGCAACCACAACAACCTTCTATAAAAACGCAAGAAATGCTTCACGCTAGAAATAGGTGTGGCGGTGGTACTTCCTCGGTCGAACTACACTGGTTCTACCACCTTGACTATATTGCATGAGACCTGTGATTGACTTCAGGCAGAACCGCTGTCCTATACGAAGTTGCTTACACATATCCTTAAGACAGTAGTATATTAGCATCAAGCGGACAACAAGCTCGTTTACTAATCACTACATAGTATAAAACAAAGTAGCTTCGCGCTGTCTGTCGCCATGTATGCTTAGATCTTTAAAACTACGCTACGCTTTTTGATGCAGTTTTATTAAATAGAGTGATTCAAGGGGAAGGTTTTTGTGTATAATACATGCATAATATACTAGAGGAACATTGATTCTTTTTGACTTTTAGGTGGAATGAAGTTCGGCGGCTCCGCTAGTTTAGTTATATAAAAAATGTTACAGAAAGGGAGAGAGTTAAACAACTTAGGAAACTTATCAACTATCGTATGTTGCATGCACGAAACATGATAGTTCCTCTTATCGTTTCTATTGTACTAAGCGTTAATAAACTAAAGTTTAAATGGTAAAGGTTATGAGTTTCATATGCAGTGAAACTAAAGAGCACGTGCCATACGCATGTATTGGCTGGTATTTCGAAAAGGGATACGAACAATAATTGAGAAACTTTCGGAGAAGACATTCGTTTTTATGATCCACACTAGTAAGCCTAGTGGTTGACTTTTCAATATTTAATAGTTTCTGGAATACTTTTAAAGTTCGGAAAGGTTTGTAAAGTCTACCAATTCAGTGGTACAACCACGGTGGACTGGCCAATCACCTCTCACGCCGAGTGGAGACCCATGCCCAGCAGTAAGAATATTATCTTACTGCTTGTGCACTGCTTTATTTGTCTCAATTTTGTTTATGGCAGACATATCTATCTCTGTATCTTGTCCCTGGTAATCACCTGGTTAAAGGTATCAAACCGACAAATAATATCAGCCCTTAGATGCTAAAAAATATCATAAATACCTTAACCGAGCGGCCATGATTAGAATTGCTATCATCCTTTTATTTTTGAATAAATAAACGTCAAGTTGTTCAATCGTAATGGAAGTTAATTCTAGTTGTAACACTCATTATAATTTAAGATTGATTAGTGATTACTTATAAAACTAATTTCAATATGCCAATGAGTCAGGTGTCGTTTAGAAGTTATTTAGTTTCTAAATAACTAGCCTCTTTTCGCGACGCCACCCGCGTCGGTCACAACTACTGCGATTATAGGAATTCTATGTGATAATCCAGGTCATAAGAATAACCTGTATGCCGAATTTCAGCGAACTCCGACCAGATCTTTTGTGTGTAAGAGTAACAAACACATGCATCCTAACTTTCATATTTTTGAAGTGAAACTTCTTTATCGGGGTTGGAAAAAAAATTAGTGTAACATTTTTTCGTTACACGCCATCTTTTTCTGTTACGCGCCATCTTTTTTGTTATTTTTCGTTACGCGCCATCTTTTTCTGTTACGCGCCATCTTTTTTTCCGTTACGCGCCATCTTTTTCTTATCCCTACCACGCGTGATATTAGATAGATTATTATAGATTAGATTATTATTATTTTAACTTTATTTACCCAATTTCTGTAAAGTTGCATAAAGTAAATTATTTTTTGAAAAATAACGTCATAAAGAAGTTTCACTTCTTACGAGTGTACGCTAGTACACGCACACATTTTTAATATTACTAGTTGACCCGGCGTACTTCGTTCCGTCTAAAAGTCAAAAATCAAAAATTATCAGTGTCTCTCCACTATAATATGCATATAAAAATTGAATCTTCCCCTTGAATCACTTTATCTATTAAAAAAACTGCATTAAAATCTGTAGCGTAGTTTTAAAGATCTAAGCATACATTGGGACAGACAGCGCGAAGTGACTTTGTTTTGTACTATGTAGTGATAAATAAATTAAGTAAGAAATAAGATAATTTAGTAGCCTAATCTCGTGAGACAGGTGTCTTGAAGTGAGGGAAAAATCTAATGGGCTCAATAATTGAAATCAGTGACTCCATTTGTCAATGTCGCTCCGTGTGACGGTGTTGCCACGGTTCTGCTTATTAATCGCTTCAATCTTCGTTTTGGACAAAGATTAGTTTTACTTGCTACGGTTGAGTTTGTATTCAGTCAACCTGTTACAATAAATATCGTTATGAAAGTGAAGGCATTTATTCACACTAAAGCCACTTTGAAAACAATGTTTGATGGCGCTTAAGTCAAATGGGTGATTTTGAGCTTAGATGGGGACAGTATACAATCGAAAGGGTGATCAGTAGAGATGCGGAACTTTAGATGTTACAACCGTGGTTTTGTTCAACACCAAATGCAGATACTCCAAAAATTCAGAAAACGCCTCACACTTTAGATTTTTACCGTTTAGTTTCGCCAAAAGTAACAACCAAATCTTCTTCCCATGGAAGTGCATTAATACTGCTTGATACATCAACTGCCCTCCCGAACCGTCGGTTGTCTACATCCCTGATTGTGGTTTGACCTTGTATACTAGTGATACAACGAATGTTATTATTGTAACATTCGCGAATGCGCATGCGAATATTGTTTTTGTTTCTAGTTTTTGATGTAGCGGAGGATCAAAATTTTGGCGACTTTTGTTCTTTGATCGCCAAAAAATAATTCGATTCAATTTGGACAGATTTAGTGACCTTTTTTTTCGAATCATTGCAATTCAATATTCCGACCAATCCTTGCGAATATTCGCGAATGCGAATACGAATATTCGTTACACCACAATTGTATTGTATTGCATTGTATACAATCGTAATAAAGGCACTCAACCTTGTATAAAATAGTCATAGAAGCTGGTATCCTACTACGTGCTGGTATACGTATAATTGTAGGGAATTAGCAATATAAAATTTTCTAGGATCCAACATTGAAGATAATAAAATTCCTGTAAAAGAGGTCTGGGAACTAAAATAAGTGGACTGTATTTTGTATAACATAGGCTGGTTTAATCACCATCAGAATTACACTAGGATATCCCGGTCAAACAATTATAAAAATTAAGCGGAATGGTCCGTAGCCGTCTGAGGTCGCGATGGTAAGAGTTGGCGCGAAAACCGCCGCTTGTCGATGACGTAGCGTTACTCCTCCGCCCGCGCGTCCCCTCCCGTGCGTGTTGGCGGGAATCTCAACATGCTCCCCGGGTTGAAGCGATGAAGACTTCAAAATTCTGGAAGGGGGCAAATATTATTAAATGCTCTACGAATGGTGCCTCTCCTTGTCTTCAGTTCTGCGACTCGACTGATGCCGTCGCTTCCAGGATAGAGCTGGATAACGCGCCCCAAAGACCACAAAAGAGGAGGAAGGTTTCGATCCTTTATTAATACAAGCGATCCAAGCTTCAGTTCTTTGTTAGATATTTGCCATTTTACCTTCTTCTGCAACAAACTGACATATTCCGTGGCAAACCGGTTCCAGAAGTGCTGCTTGATGAGCTGTATTCGCTTATATCGCTCAAGACGAATGATGTTGGTGTCAGGTAATGGTGGCTGAGGAATGGCCAGAAGTGAGCGTCCAATCAAAAAGTGGCCGGGAGTTAGAGCTGTGAGATCAGAAGGATCAGTGGAGAATGGAGTAAGGGGGCGAGAATTTAAGACAGCCTCTATTTCCGTGAGACAAGTTGCCATTTCTTCGTAGGTAAAATGAGTGGTTTGTAACAAACGCTTAAGATGATATTTTGTGGAACGAATGGCGGCTTCAGCCAAACCATTAAAGTGGGGGGTGTAACCGGCACAAATTTAAAATCTATGCCTGCTTGAGCGGCGTGACCATCAAGATTGGAATTCAAGAGGAACTGAGCCAACTCGTTGCTTGCGCCTACAAAGTTGGTACCGTTATCGGACGTGATGGATAATGGTATCCCACGACGTGACGCAAAACGCTTCAGTGCTGCTATAAATGCATCGCTGGACAGCGCCGTGACGAGCTCGATGTGACAGGCCTTGGTCGAGTTGCAAATAAAGATTGCTAAAAAAGATTTTATGAGTTTACAACCCCTACCCTTACGATCTGCTATCAACACAGGTCCCCCATAGTCAATAGAACAATGTAAAAATGGATATTCTAAATCAGTTCTTGATGTAGGCAACTGCCCCATGATGGGCTGAATTGTTTTAGTTTTAAATCGGAAACAACGAATACATTTATGAACAGTATGTTTTGAAAGATTTGTGCCACCTAAGGGCCAATAAATTTGTTTAATAGTTCCTAGGAGTAGTTGAGGTGGGGCATGTAAATATTTAATATGAAAATGCTGAAAGAGAATTTTAGTGAAATGATGTTTACTACATAGCAGGATGGGGTGCTTTACGTCGTAGCTATATGGTGAATTATCTAATCTGCCACCAACTCGAATGATATTATTTTCATCTAAGAATGGTGTTAATGAAATCAATCTATTTTTATTAGGTAATGATTTTCCAGCTTTAAGAATAGCATATTCGTCAGGAAACATTTCAAGTTGCGCTTTTTGCGTTATTAAATTTAATGAATTTTGAAGGTCATGAACTGATAGATAACCAGTTAGCTTATTATTTTTATTTCGACAGTTATAAATGAATCTTTGTAAATATGCTATTATATTTTTTATATTAATTAAGTTTGATTTACTTTTTATTAAGTCAGTTATGCAATCTGCGTTAGAATTATTTTCAAGCGTTAATGAATGCAAAATCACTTCGGGTAAATCTTGCTTCACGTTGGGCACTGTTGGCCACTCAGATTCATTTTTATATAAAAAAGACGGTCCTGACCACCAAAGAGATGAGCTGCTGATGAGGTCAGCCTTCAGCCCCCGAGAAGCAAGATCCGCCGGATTATCTTTCGACGGTACGTAGCTCCACGTATACTTTTCGGTGCTCTCTTGGATTTCGTGAACTCTGTTACGAACAAAACTTTTAAGGTGGGCTGGTGGTGTATTTAACCACGCCAAAACAATGGTTGAGTCGCACCAGAATTTACACGTGCTAAAAGGTATAATTAAGGAACTTAAAACTTTATTACACAGCCTTGAAGCTACTAACGCTCCACAAAGTTCAAGACGAGGCGTCGTTGTGGGTTTTATGAGAACGATTTTAGTTTTTGAGGTTAAAAGGTGTACCTGAATCGACCCGGAACTATTAATAGAACGCACATACAGACAAGCCCCATAAGCCCTTTCTGATGCATCTGAAAAAATATGTAGTTCGTGAGTTGTCGCGTCGTCTGCGAGTACCCAGCGAGGAACCTTCAAATTGTTTAAAAAAGACAAAGTGTTAACAAATGAAAGCCACATATTTGTTATGTCTCGCGGAACCTCTTCATCCCATGAACACTTTTCAACCCATAGTCTTTGCATTACAATTTTTGCTTCAACAATACAAGGATTAACAAGTCCTAAAGGGTCAAAAATTTGACTAATGACGGACAATATATGACGTTTTGTAATTTTATTATGATGTTCAGGGTTTAAAGAAAACGAAAGTGTATCTGTATCACAAATCCAATGAAGGCCTAATGTTTTTGAAGAAACGTTGTTGTTGCTAGAAATATTTAAAATATTGTTGGGTTTAGTATAAGGTGCAATTTTATCTAGGATGTATTTATTATTTGATTGAAATTTACGAAGATTGAATTGTGCTGACTTTAAAGTAGCTATGACGCCCTCACAAATTCTAATTGTATCTTTGATAGTAGACGCTCCACTTATATAATCGTCGACATAAAAGTCGCGTTGAATGGACTGCTTCACATCGCTATCGGAAGTACAAGATGCTAACGAAACTAAACATTTAGTAGCCAAATATGGCGCTGAAGCTGTACCAAAGCTCAAAGTATTTAAAGTATAGGTTTTTAAAGGAAGTGATGAGTCATACCTAAATATTATTTGTTGAAGGGAGCGTTGAGACGAGTTAAGTTCAATCGCCCTATACATTTTCTCGATGTCCCCGGTGACGACGTATTTGTGCTGTCGAAAACGTAACAAAATAGAAAAAAGGTCTTCCTGTACAACTGGTCCAACCATTTGAATGTCGTTAAGTGACACACCTGTACTAGAAGCGGCCGAAGCATCAAAAACAGTTCGAAGCTTCGTTGTAAGGCTCGACTCACGAAGCACGCCATGATGAGGGAGAAAATAATGGATTTGATTTTTAAGACTGCCAGGCGAAAACTCCTTATTCTCACTCATATGACCTAAGCGTTCATATTCTTTCATGAACTCCATATATCTGTCTTTAAAAACGGGTTCCCGCGAAAACTTACGCTCCAAGGAAATAAAACGACACTTAGCCCTTTGAAATGAATTGCCCAAGACCGAAGGGTGCTCCTTCAGCGGCATCGTAACGACAAATCGGCCGTCTTCCTTTTGAGTAGTCGTTTCTAAAAAGCTCTGCTCACAGGCACGTTCCTCGGGAGATAAAGAGTGCTTGGCTGCTATGGTGTCCAATTCCCAAAAACGAGTTAAGTCTGGATTGGTTTCCTCGTTTACAAAGTTGCAAACTGCAGGAGAAGACGGTTTCTTAAGACGGGGTACATACCCCGACACCAACCAACCCAGTTTCGTCTCATAAAGCTTAGGTTGATTTTTACCCAAATCAATGGAATTATTGCATAACACCGACCAAAAGACTTCAGCCCCTACTAAGATGTCAATTTCTGACGGGACATTAAAAGAAGGGTCAGCTAGACTTATTCCCATCGGAAGGGGAGTATTGTCTATATTAATAAACGAAGCCGGCAATAATTTTGTTATTTGCGGTAAAATAAGACAATCAATAGTCATGCTATAGTCATTATAACACGATTTTAAAGTTAGGCTGCAAGACTGTGTAATAGAAGATGTATTATTATTGATACCTGTTACCGTGGAGCTCGTAGTACGTCGCGATAAACCCAGCTTACCGCAGAGTGATTGCGTAACGAAGTTAGCCGTGCTGCCATTATCGAGGAGCAGCCGGGCCGAGCGCACGTCGCCCGCGCTGCCGATCACCTTCACAATCGCTGTGGAAAGTAAAATATGCGCCGGAGTAGTATGCTGTCGCACATTGTTAGAATTTGCAAAATTACTAATTGAAGGCATCGGCGGCTCAGAATGAACTACGGGCTCATGTATATGCAATAGTGTATTATGCCTTTTCTTGCAATATTTACATGGAACAAGGTTACAGTTATTTTCGACATGCCCTGGACGTAAACAATTAAGACAAACCTTTGATTCTTTGGCCTTTTGTATACGGCTTTCAATAGGAAGGGCTCTGAATACTTCGCAAATAAAAAGATAATGATTTTGATTACACATTGGGCACATTATTGATTTTTTATGAAATTTATTTGATGATTTGTTTAAACTTTTATTATTATTTAAATTGTTATTATTTGTAGCTATAAGGAGATTAGTGTTTGATTTATAAGGTTCAGATTTATAAGTTTTACATTTATTTTCTTGCAATGTCTCTAATAAGTCTGCCCTGTTACTAAGAAATGTAATAAATGTTGTTAAAGAAGGTGGCATATCGAGAGTATTTCTGTGCTCCTCCCAAACTCTGCGAGTAATATTATCTAGTTTCTCAGCCATCATATGGATAATTAATGTATCCCAATATTGAGTCGGCTGGTCTAAAGTTGAAAGTGCGCGAAGATTTTTATTTGTCACATCTATAAGGCGACGAATAGCAAAACACGATTCATTTCGTATTGGTTCAACATTGAAAAGTTCCTTGACGTGATTATTAACTAGTAATCTTTTGTTATCATAGCGGTCGCACAATAATTTATACGCCGCCTCGTAATTCTCGGCCCTAAAATCTAAATTATCGATAACCAACAATGCACTACCCTTAAGAGATGCGCGTAAATAATGTAGTTTGTTAATATTATCCATATCTTTTCGCGAATGAATTAAAGAAACAAATGTATCCCTAAACTCTAACCAGTGTTGATAGTGACCATGAAAAACGGGTAAATCAATTTTAGGCAATCTCACGCAATTGGATTTAAAAACAACTGCCTGTGCATCCTCGAAGCCCGACAAAGAGCCATCCCGTGCTGCTTCAGTGGAGTGGATGGGACGCGCGCCCAGCAGGTTGCGCGCCTCTGCAACCAGCTGATGATATTTCGCCTCGAATTCCTCTCGCTCCTCGTTCTCGCCGTCAGACATTTCGGACAGCACATCAATTGCATCCTGAAGTTGGTCAAATTCGGTGTATAAAGCATCAAATTTATTAAAGCGGCTTTCTAAATCTAAGAGCTGTATATTAGTAGGCTGGGATATTGCTTTAAATTCATCAAGGTATTTATCAAAAATAGTCATCTTGCCCTTCATACAACTACGTTTTCTAATTAGGGATTTTAATTCGGAAGCCATTGCAAAAAAATAAATTTAAATGAAAAGGTGCGATTTAAGATAATAGTGAATTGCGCTCGAAGCGATAACAAAGAAAAATGCGTCAGCGATGGATACTTGCAACACGTGCTAGGTACTTAATAAAGTCCCGTTATTCGGGCGCATAGAAACAACGTGCGCGTAATGCAAGCTATGATGTGGCTATAAAATAAGAAATTAGGCACTAGCGTTTAATTTATTGGTATGGAAATTTAGAAAAGTAGGCAATTATTGCGAATTGAAGAAATGGTTTGTCTCGCAGAAATAAGCTGTTTAATTATTTTTTTTTTAAGAAAAGGTTATAAATAAATTGGAACGAACTCACAAATGACCAGAACGCCAACCACCAAAACGTTGCTTGCTTTTTGGCTTCTATGTTTTGCGCGGCAATCGACTCGAATGTTCGACGGGTCCAACGACCTCTGACTTGCTTGCTCGAGCGTGTGCGGTTGCTAGGCGAATTATCCTCGGTAAGAGGATGATAATGAAGAGTCTTCGAGGTTTCTTCTATAGCTGAAGACCACAACTGAAGAGCTTCGTGATTTGAAGTTGTGCTAACCGTTATATCCGCGTTAATTAAGACGGCGAGAATCCTAAAGGACCAATGTAAAAGAGGTCTGGGAACTAAAATAAGTGGACTGTATTTTGTATAACATAGGCTGGTTTAATCACCATCAGAATTACACTAGGATATCCCGGTCAAACAATTATAAAAATTAAGCGGAATGGTCCGTAGCCGTCTGAGGTCGCGATGGTAAGAGTTGGCGCGAAAACCGCCGCTTGTCGATGACGTAGCGTTACTCCTCCGCCCGCGCGTCCCCTCCCGTAACACGCACGGGAATCTCAACAATTCCCCTCATTCTTCATTACTGAGCGTAATAATTCAAGTTGAATAGTGCATAGACTCTTTGTCACTTGGAAGAAAGGCTTATCGTTTTCCATTCAAGGGACGTTTGAAAATCCAATAAACGGTTCCGAGAAGGCAAAAGTCTTATCTATAAGTCTACAATATACAGGGAAGAAAGCCAATCGCTTTCTGTCTTTTTTCAATTGTTAGAAATGTATGCAACCTGATATAACTTTTAATATTTTACCTCAAATCAATATCAATTCTTGCGTTTTAGAAAGGTGTGGTCGTCGACTCACTTTCATACAAGGTGACCATCTAAGCTCTCACTATTAACGTCGCATCTGTCATTGACTTCACATAGAATTACTATATGATGTAAGTAACAAATAACTGCTGGCAGCAGTAACAACTTACCATCGTCGACTGCGTGTTCCTTTACTTTTCCAAATAGAAATGCTGGCTAAGAATTAATGGCATCCTTGTGATTAACGCAATCACTCATGTACATATTGCAATTTAATTTAACAGTAGTTTTACGACTACGAGCCACCTGACGTAAGCACTTTGCAAATTGTACATAAAACGGCCCATAAAATCAGCTTTCAGTCCCATCTAGGGTTGCCAGTCATACGAGTTCGACATTAGCTTAAGCTGAATATTAGTATTATGCAAGTATTAGGTTTAGCAGATTATTAGCTTTAGAGTGCCGCCGACTGTCGGCAGTGGTGCTAATCCATTATTGTCCCACTGCTGGGCACGGGTCTTGTCTCAGAATGAGAGAGTTTTAGCCTATAGTCCACCACGCTGGCCAAGTGCGAATTGGTGGACTTCTCTCGTGAAAAAAGGCCGAGAACTTTTTTCTTAAAAAACTCTCGGGTGTTTCCTCACGGTGTTTTTCTTCACCGAAAAGCAATGATAATTAATTTCTTATACGCACATAATTAAGAATAATCAATGGTGCGTGCCTTGAGCGTGGTTTGAACCTTGGACCTCCCGATCGAGAGGGCAAGTTGCAACCATCAGACTAACACTGTCAGCAGTGATTATCCGCAATAAGAAATGTCGCTCGTGTATGTTGCGCTTGTGTTACTATGCTAAACCGAGGGATGCAAAACATTCGCTAGGAGTTACAAGCATCAGCGTTGAACGACTTTTTTGCAAATATCGCTACAATAGCAGCAATATTTCCTAGCCTTACTCGAAGGTCAGCACATTCGTTTCAAGCGTCATTCCCTCTCCACTACAAGCTTCTATTTTTTTTTTGTTTTCGAAGGGGAAATTTTCAAAAAGTACCCGATGTCGTGAAAGCGACGCGGGTTATGTGGGATTCTTACCGCACTAAAACCCCCCGGTGGCCTACCTCGACGCTGCGAAGAGGACTCCGGGAACGGCAATTGAACGCCGCCGGTGTCCTCAGCGTGTTGCCCCATCGGGCTCTTCCCTGGTGAGCGTGAACTGCTCACCGCACCTTCTGGTTTTTACGGAAGCATGAAACCACACATGCCGCCGTTCTTTCCCGGGGTCGCTTGGCCGGACGGTTCGAGCTTCCAATCTTCCCGCCCGCAACCCCGGAAACCCCTTTTAGTCGCCTTTTACGACAGAGGCAGAGGGTACCGTAGTCCTATTCTGGTCCCGGAACTACAGGGACAAAGCGTCAATATTTAGGACTACAAACAAATGTATGTTCCTGATCTAATGAGACCACTTAGTTTTGCTGTAACTATTTATTGATGTCTGAATCGAATGTTTCGTTTCCTTCGGGTATGAGATAACTTCAATATCGTCGACCCGAAACGAAACTTTATAATCGGCGTACGACATTTACTTGCTGAAAATACAGATAATATTCCGTAACGCCAAGGAAGTATAAGTTCAAAAAGAAAAATGAAGTCATAAAAGTAATTTTCAATTCACTTCAATGTCTAAACGAGTTATGGCCGGGCGCGTTCGGGCCAGATTATTACTACAAAAACTTATAATAACTTCCGTAACTCCGTCGCGGGTGTTAAGAGGCGGCTGAGATAAATGGGCGATGGCACAGTAGTTTCATAGTTTGTGCTGAAACGCTAGTTGGACTTGATTTTACGTATTACGTAATGTGGGAGCCGAGTGATGTGTTCGCTTCATTTACGTAAGGTTTATGGTTTGTGTGGAAACTTTCTTCAACTTAACAGATGGTGCCCGTATTAAACATGCTATCGAGATCATCTTGACATCTTGCATGTATGTAAACATGCTGGAGATCTTCTTGACATCTTGACTGTTCAGTGTTCAAACTTAGTAACTGTAGCCTCATCCTTAGTAACTGTAAGGCAAGATACTGGACCTAACTTTCATTACAATGTAAAAAAACATGATTGAAAAAAATACAAAATAAAAAAGACAAACTCGCGGGGTTTCTTGCCCGATCTTCTCAATTGAGGTCGTGTTCCGATCCGGTGGTAGTGTAAAAAAAAATGTGTAATTGACAATTTGTAAGTGCCTCGTAGGCCTATGCAAAATAAAGACATTTCATTTCATTTTAAACTCGCTGGTTCTCAGCACCTAGCCTGGGGAGAGATCCCCCTTTACCAAAGTTAAACTTGCTTGAATGTACGAAAGGTATTTTATGCCTTTGGATTTGTTGCCTAATAAGTAAATTACTATGATTATGCTCGGCTATCGGTAACTGTTTGGGTCTTTGACCAGGCACGATGTTTGAAATTGAACACATTGGACTTTGACAAACGATTCAATGCAAATCCATAACGAAAATGTATCTATGTCAACATCCAACAGGATGCTTAAGAAAAAAAACACACAAATAGATAAAATCTAATTAGTAAATATTTTTTTATGATTAATTTGCATTGGATCTAACTACAGCAAATAAGATAACTATGTAGTTCTGAAATAATTATATTGTCTTCTTTGTTCAAAAGTGGTTAATTTAGTAAATTACTCTAAGTTGAACATAGTATTTACTGTAGATTACAAATGTCCCCTAGGCGGCTTAAACCACTTTTCGAAACATCCTTTGAAATTTTGCCCACCAGTCGGTGGCTGCAATAATTCGTTTACAATCCGTTGTGACCCGACGCCTGGGTAACATTCGGGGAAAATTATTTTACGTGAAGTTTGACTCCGTTACCGAATTGGTTTCTTTTTATTTTCGGATTTAATTATGACAATGAGATGTTGTATAATAGTTAGATAGCATTTTTAAGTAGTGAAATAAAATGAGAGGAACAAAACAAAATTGATCAATGCGAAATGTTTTCGGAAATTTTTAACATGCTTGCAATAAAACGTTATAGCTTAATAAAATTTTGATTCTCAACACGATATTTATTTGTTATATTAAGTCAAAGTATAAGAAAGAAAATACGGAGCGTAGATTAATATTGGAGACGTGTAGGTAATAATTTATTTCAAAGAAATACTATACGTTTACTACAGTTTCAAAACTCGAAATAATAAAAGAGAACAATAAATTACTGTGAAATTGATTATACATACGCGCAGACATTAAGTGCAACAGCCGGCCTTTACTACAGTAATGGCGCGTCTGGATATATATCCACGTTTATATAAACGTAACATTGAATAGGAATCCCCTTTGATAGAATAAATTTAATTTTCCAAGGTGGTATTCTATCTTTGACCACCAAAATGAGGCGACCCGGCAAGTACCACCGCCAAACTTACGAACTTGAAATTTGGTACAAAGGTTCTTTTTATGATGTAAGAGAGCAGTAAGAAAGGATTTTTCGAAGTTTAACTCCTAAGGGGTTTAAAGTGGGGGTGAATGTTTTTCTCAAAGTCCGCTAATTTTAATTCTACCTTATTGAAACTTAGTATTTCGCTTTAACTTTTTAGTTTGATATAATTGAAAACGTGTTTCACTATTTTCGAAAAATCGACCCTTACCCAGGGGTGAAATAGGGGTTGAAAGTTCTTTCGGAAATCCGAAAAATTTGATGCCAGCAAGCTGAAACTCGGTGTTTGGCTTAGTGGTTTTACCAAATGAAATATTTGTTTTATTACTTTTGGATAATCAACCCCTAAGTTGGTAATTGCTTAGGTATTTGATAAAATGAAAAAAAAAGTTACCTAGTTCTGAATTATCTATCCCTAATGCTTGATATTTGGCTTTTGCCTGGAAGTAGTTAGTGGTAAGTAATTATTATATTAATACGTGAAGCAAAAATTTGTGACGGATTTTTAAGTAATATGCCGCGGACGGATTAGTATGAAATTTTGCACGGTTATAGTGGACGTAGAGAAGGAGTGCAGAATGTTAATATTTTTTTCAAATAATGAATTTTTCATACATAAAATCAACTAAAAACACATTACACACACTGCCTTGCATTTGTCACAAACACATATGTACTTAGTAAATGAAATAGAACATTCAATGTCTTACTATGAAAAGACACAACGTCAAGAATGTCAGATGACATTTGATGTTTAGTTTTCTAATTTAAGTTACGGTCGAATTTCGGCCGATGCGACGGGCGACTAGTAATACTAGTCACCCGTAGCATCGGCCGAAATTCGACCGTAATTTAAATTAAAAATCAAATGTCATCTGACATTCTTGACGTTGTGTCTTTTCATTTTCATTTACTAAGTACATATGTGTTTGTGACAAATGCAAGGCAGTGTGTGTAATGTGTTTTTAGTTGATTTTATGTATGAAAAATGCATTATTTGAAAAAAATATTAACATTCTGCACTCCTTCTCTACGTCCACTATAACCGTGCAAAATTTCATACTAATCCGTCCGCGGCATATTACTTAAAAATCCGTCACAAATTTTTGCTTCACGTATTAATATAATGATTTATTACGTTAAATAAAGGGGCGTCCATAAATTACGCGAGGTATTTTTTCGAATTTTTTGTCCCTCCCTCCCCCCTAGTGAGATTTCATGAGATTTTCTTCAACCCCCTCCCCCGTCCCCAATCTCACTTGAGATTTTACAAAAATGTGGGTTTCTTATGTAAACGAGTTGGATTATTGAAAAAAGAAAAAAAAATGCTTAAAACAATTACGTGATATTTGCCCCCCTCCTTCTACAACGTGGGATTAGATGAGATTTGACTCGACCCCTTCCCCCCCTTAAATATCTCACGTAACTTATGGACGCCCCCTAAGTGGTTAACAAATGTGTAATGTATGGATAGATTATTTTATAGTCTACGCCAGTTTTTCCCAAAGTGGGCGATAATGCCCCCTTGTGGGTACTGGAGGTCTAGAGGAGGGTGGTAAGAGGCTCACAAAAAATTGGGGGGCTCTGATGTAACTAAAAGGGAATGTCCATGGACGGCAGTGGCCACTTACCGTCAGGTGGACTGCATGCTCGTTTGCTACTTCAGTCAGATAAAAAAAATATCACTTTGGATCATTCGTGCCATAGCCATAGAACTGCGAATATAAACAGTAGCGTAATCACCTGCGAGTGTCCTCTGCCGCACTCGGTCGTGCGCCCACAATAACACTCCGCGCTAACGAATACGTACACTAGTTGGGGATATTTACAAATATACCTTTGTGAGATTGTGTTTGTGAAAATAAACGTCATGGACATTTATAACCATATGATCATATGTTTCTTAGCTTGAAAGTTACCGACGTCAGTGACTTTGAAAAATGTCTTGGGCCTTTTCACAAAAAAGGGCAATGACGCTTAAGCAAGGTGATGCTATCTGGATTCGACCCCCGGCCAACAGGACATCTGGATGATTGATTTAGATTTAGGTTCTAAGTTTTTATAAATACGCACTCCTTCTTGTGTGGCCATACTCAACACACACACTAATTGTATGAATTAATTGCTAGCTTGGTACAATTATTGTTATTTTTATTCTCTACATCCACTTCACTACATAGTATAAAACAAAGTCGCTTCTCGCTGTCTGTCTCTATGTGTTCTTAGATCTTTAAATGTACGCTACGGATTTTAATGCAGTTTTTTAATTGATAGAGTAATTCAAGAGGTAGGTTTTTATGCACAATATATGTACAATACAGAAATGCTGATAATTTTAGATTTTTGAATTTTAGGCGGAACGAAATTCGCCGGGTCCACTAGCTCTATATAATTATGAATGTAACTTTGGATCATTACGATCTCATAGCCGTACTGCGAATATAAACAGCAGCGTAATCACCTGCGAGTGTCCTCAGCCGCACTCGGTCGTGCGCCCACAATAACACTCCGCGCTAACGAATACGTACACTAGTTGGGGATATTTACGAATACCTTTGTGTGATGAAAATAAACCGGATTATCAGTTATACTTATCTTAGGTGGTGACGTGGACAATTATAACCATAGTTAAGATCAAATGATGCAATAATAAAGTAATAAGTAAAATAATGAATCTTTAATAAATATAATTTAATAAAAAAGGTGCGAAAAGAGCTCTCCTTCAAAGCCGGCGATGCTTTGGCAATTCCGCTGGTGATGCAAATGTCCATAGGCGACGGTGACTACTTTCCATCAGGTAGCCCGTCTGCCTTATCGCCATGTTCAATTATAATGAAAAAATGGACGTAATGTGTTGTCGACGTCAGAGGTTTTGGAATATGTCGGGAATAAAGGTTGACGAAAACTTCCTCGATGCCCTTTGAGCGCATCTGGTGTGTTGCTGACATCGCGATAAAATTTACAAGAACACCTAGAGTGTATAGGTCACTGAATGTGTTAAAAGCAGCGTAGCCAGATTTTTTTATTATCAAGTCGGGATTTAGAAAATTTTTGTTTGAAAAAAGCGGGACTTCATAGTTAAAAGCGGGACATGGCGGACGGGGGCCGAAGGATCTACATTTGGCGACCTCTTTGGTCGACAAAGTGCCGAAAATTTTGCGACCTCTTTTTTTTTGGTCGACAAACAGCAGTTCGACTTAAATTTGTATCGGTTTATACATTTGGCGACCTTTTTTTGCAAAAATACAGATACCTGTCTGGCCGGGAATCGAACCCGGGGCCCATTGCGCGTCAGACCGGTATGGTAATCGCTCCGCCACGCGGTCGTCAAATCAATATTAGATTTATGTTTTTATGAGTCATTAATGACTTAACTACACACTCGTTTTCGTATGGCCTATCACGGCACAGGATTAAATGAACAGCTACCCATAGTTCGTACAATTTTATTGTCATATTTACTTTCTATATTTGGTCTCTACATGTCATCAACCCATTATTGTCCCACTGCTGGAGACGGGTCTTCTCTCAGAATGAGAGAGTTATAGGTCATAGTCCACCGCACTGGCCAAGTGCGAATTGGTGGATCTCTATATACTCATGAACTAACCTTCAAAGTGCCATTTGACATTTAAAAAAAATGCGGATTTTACATTTGCCTATACACAAATAAATTCTTGTAAGCAATGAGGTGAAGTTATAAGTAAACCATAAAGCATCGAATCGTTATTTTGCCAAAATTCCCAATGATATTTTGTGTCAAAATTTGCGGTTCTTGCATTTGAAAAACTCCACAAAATACCCAAAAATGTAAGCAATGCGGGCCGCGGATTGAGTATCTTAGCTGTTCTGAAACAAGGTCGCGCTACATGTTTTGTAAATTGGAACGTCCAATTTTGCTAAAGCTTTCGGAATGGAGCTTTCAAACGCTTTTGTGTTCTCGTTGGAGCGCGGTTAAGTACATTACGATACGCCACAGACCAAACTTTTTCAGTTTTACAGTAAAAAATAAGTTGGTTAAAACTTGACGATGGAACTTCTGAAATCAACTGGCACATTATTACCGCGTCTATAAAAAATACGGCAAATCTGGATTAAAAAATATATTCTTAAATTTTGGTCTGTATGAGTTTTATTACATATCTATCTAAGTTATCCAAGAAGCCATATGTCTACAGTCACGGTAATATTTTAAGGTGTTGTTTTGATGATATCCGTGATCTTAGGAATAATTACTAACGTAAGTCATAGTAAAACTATTATAATTAATGTTTTTTTAAACACTATATAATAATAATAAGCCTGTTTGTTATATTACATTATTTTATCACTGACGATCGGTTTTACCAACAGCTTGTCCTTCAACATAGGCCTCCTAGAAAGATTTCAACCTGTCTCTTGCAATTCTGATTCATTCTGGGCCGGCGACCTCTTTGAGGTCATCCTCCCTACGTTTAATTTGTCGACTCTTACTCCTTTTTTTAAAGAAGTAAACATTATACATATTACAAGCGTTAATTACACGCTTTTCAAAATACCGATTAGATACAAAAATAGTTATTTAATCTTAACGGAATTTTAATTTCAAACGAAATGTAAGTAAATGAATAACTTCAAGTATTTTCAAAATTGTCCAGATCGTTAATCGAAATCAAGTTTAACATCCTTAAAGGCATCATGTTTCATCAGTTTTCAGGCCCTCTAGAGGCTTCAGCTGAAGTTACAAACTTCCTTCAACTGCCAAATTATAAAATTATTTATATTATAACTGATAGCCATCCCCGGGGCAAGGGATAGGATCCTTTTCGTCCTTTGGGTGTCGTAAGAGACAGCTAACTCTACTCGATAACTAGCCTTAACTCTACATTCCATTTCGAGGTTTCAATTCTCTTCAAGGTGGTAGGACCAGTTTAGTTCACCAGGGGAAGTACCACCGCCACACGTATTTCTAGCGTGAAGCATTTCTTGTGTTTCGATAGAAGGGTATGGTTGCCGGCACACTTTCACATGAGGCGACCATCATAGTCCTCGGGAGTGGCAACGCATCTGTGATTGACTTCAGATGGAACCCATGTTCTGTATGAAGTTGATTACAAATGTCCATTGGCGACTGTGACCACTTACCATCAGGTGGACTAAATGCTCGTTTTCTACTTCAGTCAGATAAAAAACATACTTATTTCTAAACTTTACGGTTTTCTCTTAACATGAAGTAATTGTAGAGCATTTACATCTTCATTCATTCACTAGCAGTAGCACTAGTGTAACCTGTATTGAAAAAAATGCCTACTAACTCGACGGGTCTGATGAATCGAAAATTTTCTTGTGGGATAAAGTTACCACTTAAAGAGCTGAGACTTCGAGGTGGGGAGAAGTTAAACACGAAAAAGAATTATTTGGCTGGACCTATTTTCAGTATTCCGCTTTTAATAAATTATAATCTAAAATCTAACTCTTTCGCTTTATAATATTAGAATAGATAACATCTATAATACTAAGTCCACCACCAACTCGCACTTAGCCAGCGCTGTGGGCTATGGCCTATAACTCTCTCATTCTGAGAGAAGACCCGTGCCCAGCAGTAATAGTAATGCAGCAGCAGTATAATAATGGGTTGATGACGACACTACTAAAAGTTTTAAAAGGTTTTCGCACTAACTGCTTTATTTACCTCAATTGTATATAAAGTGTATCTATTCTAAGTGCCATAGAAACACTTAAGGACAAATATACAAACACCTTAATCAGGAATTGAAAACAAAATTCATAACTAAGTCATCTGAGTGGCCGCAGATCCTAATCAGATCATTTGCGTACCGGGCCGGTACGATAATTAATAGGTCCTTCATGCTTGTTGTTATCTATATCTTTAAACGAGCATATATATAAATGTAGTTACATGTCAATATTATAATTAAAAACCGGCTAAGTGCGAGTTGGACTTGCGCACGAAGGGTTCCGTACCATTGTCTATAAAAAAACGCCAAGAAATCGTGTTTGTGAAACGAAAGAAACCAATGATATGTGGTAAATACAACTTTTTTTTTTAAATTTTCAACTGTCCAGCTATTACTGTTCATGAGATACTAGTACACAGTATGGTGACAGACGGACAGAGGGACAGCGGAGCCTTAGTATGTAATAGGGTTCCGCTATTACCCTATAGGGATAGAACCCACAGGGGAAAACCTTCAAAAGGTACCCGATAGTGTGGGAGCGACGCAGGGTTATGTGGTATTTTTACCGCACAAAAGGGTGGCCGTCCTCGGCGCTAAAAAGAGGACTCCGGGATCTGCAAAGTAAAGCAACCGGAATCGTCCGAGCGCGGGCCCACCGCTCCGTCTAGTCTTTACGACGGTATGCGACCACACATACCGCCGTCCTTCCCGGGATCGCCTGGCTGGACGGTTCAAGCTCCCACTCTAGCCGCCCGCAACCCCGGAAGCCCCTTTAAGTCGCTTCTTACAACAGGCAGGGGATATCGTAGCCCTATTCTGATCCCGGAACTACAGGGACGACGAGAACCCTATTCATGTACTTCACATAACTCTTTCAAGTAAAGATGTACACGAACTCATTAAGGAACAGTATTAAAATGTTAGTACATACCTTCTCCACGTGCTTCGCAATTCGGTCACGTTTCCTCTCAATGTATCCAAGACTAGTACGCGTGTAAATAATGTTTTGTTCTTATTATTCCAACATCGCTCATCCGTTGTGTCAGAACCAACCGTTTTTTCGTATTATTGATGACAATTTATTCCGAGAGGCCGTCATGTCGAGCCATTACGTATTCTACTGGCTACTGTAATTAATTGCTTGTTTATTATCGCTAAGTTGACTTATAGCTCCGTCACTGGCTTTTCTTTTTTTTATATCTGACTGAAATAGCAAACGAGCATGCAGTCCACGTGATGGTAAGTGGTCACTGCTGCTCATGGACATCTGTAATCAACTTCATACAGAATATGGGTTCTATCTGAAGTCACTGACGGATGCGTTCCTACTCCCGAGGACTATAATGGTCGCCTGTATAGAAGTGTGCCGGCAACCAGACCCTTCCATCGAAACGAAAGAAATGCTTCACGCTAGAAATAGGTGTGGCGGTGGTACTTGCCCGGTCGAACTACACTGTTTCTACTACCTTTAACACACACCACATTTTCTCATAACAATCATTGTTTATGTTCACGCCTATACATTGAAATGTACATTGCACTTTAAGTTTTCTTTTGCGGGCATAAATTGGTACATGTAATAATGGCCGAAAAAAAACAACGAATGTATCGATGAAACAATAAATTCTTACTAAGGTTACAGTTCCTTTACTACCTAACCTTACTCATAACTGTACTAAACAATAATCAACAACACACTGAAACATCTATTTTATCTATTTTACTTCTTAAGGACCTTACGCATAACTGTAGGTACTTTGTCCCAATGTGTTCCGTAATCTGTACCATGATTAGGTGAAGCCAAGTGTACTATGGATTTTTGTATCCACTTTCCTCAAGACCAGGGCATGTCCCGGAGGTGGATAAGTTTCTTAATCAAATCGAAACCTATCACAACTTTGCCGAATGCTATCAGATTATTGAACGGCCTACTGATTATTATGTTGAATCAAAAGATTTACCGAACCTTGGATTGTACCTCTAATTAATGTAGTACATACATAGACTTCATAATATGTATTTCTCTTTATCGACAACTCGTTTATCTTCCACTGTTCTCTGGCCTTTTCCCGACGTTAGAAGAGTATTTTCTATGAGTTCTATTTTATTCTAAGAGAGTGTTCTATGTAAGTTTTTTGTCCAGGTTCCCACGTGAAGACTTTCCTTGTCGTTGACGCATATGGTATCTAACATATTTAAAAGCATGCGATTGGGACAAATTCTTAACCCCTGGCATGAGTGATCGTATAAGTTTAAGATTTAGCTGGTCTTAACTTTCTTGATAAACTTCAGTGATTCGAATCATCTAATTAAGAGGTATTAAACCTTTGACGGATGCATTTAAGATAAATTGAAAATTGATACAATTATATAGAATTTGAAAAATTTGCGTGCTACTTTGGACAATATATTATTTTAGCTTTTGAGTTCAATTACAGTTGTTTTTTATTATTTATTTATTACCTAAAAAGTACATAGTTTTACAGTTTTACAGTCTGCCAAACTGTGCAGCAGTTTGTCAGCAGCAGCTCTCGTAGCTAGTACAACATAACAAAAATAATGTACTACTACTTACTTATCTAAGTACTACTACTAGTCACCCGTTGCAACGGTCGCAATTGTTACTTTTTATTGTTTAATATTGACATCACTATCATTATCATGTAAGTATCTATATATTAATACGTGAAGCAAAAACTTGTTAAGCATTTTTAAGTAATATGCCGCGGACGGATTAGTATGAAACTTTGCACGGTTATAGTGGACGTAGGGAAGGAGTGCAGAATGTTAATATTTTTTTCAAACAACGCTTAAAACATACATAAAATGAATTAAAAACACATTACACACACTACCGTGCAATTGTCACAAACACATAAATAATAAACGAAACCTTACGTTTACCTAAATCGCCTTCTACAACATCAACATGTGTACTTATTACTTAACGAATTGTTTTGATCTAGAGGAATATTTGAAAACAAGATGAAATATGTTAATTATTTCCCCAATTCTACCCACGTGTTGATGTGATGCAACTCGTGACGGCGAATAAAATGAAGATCATATCAGCAAGTCGTACATTCCAACTGAATAACTTATGTTACACTCGTCGGCTTTCAGATATGAACTCGCATATTGGTTAAGAAATATGTAAGGCTTCTTACTCAATTTTGTATTTTTGATACAGTGTACAGAAATTAAATGGTGGGAATATTTTTTTGTTAAAATTCTATTTATCTTGTATGTTTGATTTTAATTTAATTATGACCCTACTAGTTAGTACTAATATTATAAATGTGATTGTAAGTTGTATGTTACGCACGTCAAAACTACTCAACGGGTTAATTATAACTAAACTTAGACCCATATTCTTAGGGTATCAAAAAAAAGAGGACACTTTATTTTTTTTTCTATTTAGGCAGACTTGTTTGAAAATAATAATTGAAAAATAAATTGAAACTAAGTAATTTCAAAATCTAGGCTTTAACGCGAGCGAAACCACAGGTAAAAGCTAGTACATAATAAACTGTAGAAAATGGTGGTAGAACCAGTGTAGTTCGACCGGGGAGGTACCACCGCCACACCTATTTCTAGCGTGAAGCATTTGTTACGTTTCGATAGAAGGGTGTGGTTGCCGGCACACTTTCACATGAGGCGACCATCATAGTCCTCGGGAATAGCAACGTATCTGTGATTGACTTCAGATGGAACCCAAGTTCTGTATGAAGTTGATTACAGATGTCCATGGGCGGCGGTGACCACTTACCATCAGGTGGACTGCATGCTCGTTTGCTACTTCAGTGAAATAAAAAAAAAAAAAAAAACAAAAACTACGTAAATTGCATTTATTCTCTCTCCATAATGATATTAGCAAAATAAGAACTTTAAAATTCGGCCTGCCTCAGGTACGAGTCTAGGTCTCTTATCTGTGTAACTGTAGTTTCTATACTATGCTTTACTTACGCTTCTTCTGACGCATTTGGTTAAAAACCAATTATTCTGATCTTATAAGGCCTCAAAATTTAGCTGCCAATCATAGTAACACTTGAAATTCGTTCAACGCTCTCACAGCGTCAAACTTAATACTCCCGGCCCGAGTTAGATGCAAATTAAACGTAAAACTTTCATTTATTTTTAGCTCTATACAAGATTTGTTATCTAAGCTTACAAACCAAGTAAATCGATTGCGCAATAAGGGTCGTGAAACTCATTGTAAAGCCTCCGATGGCCGCGGCAGGTGTAAGCGTCATTAGCGGCTTACTGCAGAACATCTAATTGGAAAACTTTACAACTTCGCAAAGTCACTGTCGTATTGCAATGTCACTTGAAACAACGAACGTTTTAAAATAGCACCATAATATCTCAAGAGGTATACTCGTAAACGCCATACTTTATATATTTTCATTGTTCTTTGTTTTAAGTCCGCATAAATTTTGGTTACTCAAATTATTTCACTTATATTTAATTTAATGTACTAAATGTATTTTAAGTAAATTAAAAGCCCTTAGGTATATGTTATCGTTGCGGGTATGAATGCGTTGATATGTCTGATAGGATAGGCGATAATGACCACTCTCTGCAATGGCAAACGAGCGTGCTGTCCACCTGATAGTTAGTAACCGCCGCCATTAAAAATCTGCAACCAACTTCTCATAGAACAGGGTTTACATCGATGTTCAATCGTAGATGCATTGCTACTCCCGAGATGGTCGTCTCATATCAAAGTAAAGCAGCGATCACACCCTTCTATCAAAATACAACGGTTTTAATTGAAAAGAACAAATAAAAATCCTTTGACTCTTCTTCTTTCCCCAGGACGCATCTGGAAAATGCGTGGCAACACAGAAGCACCTCGTGAAAGAGAGTCCTGAGATGCTTGCGATAGCCACCTGGACCGGTCAGGTGCCTCGGCGGCCGCCTCTCCCTCCGGGAGCCAAGCTATCCCAGCTGATGGCACTGGGGTCTAGAAGAGACCCCGGCCACGTCGTGTGGATGCTCGCGAAGTCTGACGCAGAGATGAAGTAAGTTAACGTTTGCTCCTGTTTCAGTTAACTAGTTTTATTGATGGTAAACTTTTAAGTGGTTCGTCGAAGGGGCTTAATGATGTCTATGGTAGAATGTCAATACTTAATGATCTTATATAATACTAGCTGAAACCCGCAGCTTCGCCCGCGCTTAAAAAATACATGACATATACATAGTCATTCAAGAGGAATATTTCTTTCATACATATATTTTTGGTATCTTGAACCGTTTTCGCAGCGCATGCAACGAAAGCTCTCAAGGATGAATAATTTTCCTTGTTTTTTTCACATTTTCCATGATTTCTTCGCTCCTAATAGTTGCAGCGTGATGTTATATAGCCTAAAGTCTTCCTCGATAAATGGTCTATTCAACATAAAAATATTTTTTTAATTCCAACCAGTAGGTCCTGAGATTAGCGCGTTCAAACAAACAAACAAACTTTTCAGCTTTATAATATTAGTATAGATAACGGTAGGTACTGTACATACGTTCTTCCACTTCGGAAACTGTGGTTACACGGGATTTTCAATTTAGCCCTGAGAAGTAGCTAAGAATGTGGCCGATTTTAGATAAGACACGTTTTAGAGTTGATAATAGATGTTCATGGGCGGCAGTACCTACGAGTAGGTAGACTTCGTTTTCATAAGTTGAGCCCCACAGTTTCACCAGTGCATTTAACGAATAAAATAATAAACGTTGCATCCCTGACATTAAATTCAAAAGTATTGATTTCATGCAATTAACAGAGAAAAACTGTAATAGGGCCTATTATTTATACTTAGAATTTCAACTTTTTTTTGCAAATATGTGAAATGTGCTGATATACGGGACATTCATTTTTATTACATGTATAGATTAAGTTAATGATTAAAAATGAAACATTTTTTGCCACTGACCATAGTCGATAATCTCATTAATTGGATTTAATCTCTCATTTATTTGGATCTACGACCAATCTCATAAAACCCCATGATTCATAACCAAAACAAAAAAATGTATTAAGGGATGAACGATTTTCTTATGCGTGAACATCAAATCACTTGGAATGAGACAGCAAAATATGATAATGGTAGGGACGGATGAACGTGATACGAAGATTTAGGAGATGTAGGACCAAAACCAACAAAATATAAACACGTTACTATGTAGATTGACGGCCATCATGGTGGAGCGATCACCATATCACTTTGTGAAGAAGATTCCTGGTTCGATGCCCTGCTTTATCTCGCAAGAGTATCTAAATATTGAAGTTTTTCAAGGTAGACCAGTGTAGAAGCGTGAAGCATTTCTTGTGTTTCGATAGAAAGGTGTGGTTGCCGGCACACTTTCACATGAGGCGACCATCATAGTCCTCAGTAGCAACGCATCTGTGATTGACTTCAGATGGAAGCCTTGATCTGTATGTAGTTGATTACAGATGTCCAGGGGCGGCAGTGACCACCTACCATCAGGTGAATGCTCGTTTGCTACTTCAGTCAGATAAAAGAAAATGTTGCATATATGTGGGTACAAGTGTTTGTGTACTCAACTCCATGTCTGTCCATGACATACACGACTCAGAGTATTCTTGGTGTGAGTAACGAGCTTAGGCAGTGTTTAACTATTTATTATGTATTTTTGTAAAATACACTTTTAATGAAGTCCAAATTATTCAGCGATTGCACTTTTAGTGAGATTGTTTTACGCAATCTTCGCGTTAGCTAGTACGGTTATTTATTTATTTATTTATTTATTTATTTATTTATAGTTAGTAGTAGAACGGCCATCAAGACCAATTACACTAACTCAGATACATTACAAATCAAAAGAAAAAATACACAATCGTAAATTGAAAACATCATAGAAATAATTATAACTTAGGACTTGTAAATAAGAAACATAATTTAGAGTCAATTTCATTGAATTAATGATTTAAAAAAAATGTCACATTGGCCTCCTGTCACATTGGCTTTACCTATTGTTTTTACTAAAATATTATCTTTTGCTCCAACACGAATCTATACTTATAATAAAGTTGTAGAGAGGTCAATTCTGTACATGAAATATTTTTCCAAAATAACTATCAGGGCGTGATTAGGGATCGATACTGATGCCAAAAATGCAATCAGTAAAATTTTTGTCTGTCTGTCTGTCTGTCTGTCTGTCTGTCTGTCTGTCTGTATAACCGTTATAGAAACAAAAACTACTCAGTGGATTTTAACGAAACTTGGTACGATTATTCTTTATACTCCTGGGCTGGTTATAGTATACTTTTCATCCCGCTACAATCAATAGGAGCAGAGCAGTAAAGGGAAATGTTGGGAAAACGGGAGAAGTTACTTTTTTAAGCTTCTGTCGCGTGTGCAACCTTAATGGTTAAAGCTACACAGAAATCATGTATGAGGGAAATATTTTCCTTAAAATTATCTAAAAAATATCCTACGACAGCATATGTCTATCTTTTATGGTTGACTCACAATAACACGTGTAACTCCCGATAGCTTAGCAGTTCAAAACAGTTGTCTACTCTTACGTTTATAACTCAGTCATCAATCTGTACGAAAATGAACATGAAAATGAAAAATGAAAAATGAAAAATGAAAAATGAAAAATGAAAAATGAAAAATGAAAAATGAAAAATGAAAAATGAAAAATGAAAAATGAAAAATGAAAAATGAAAAATGAAAAATGAAAAATGAAAAATGAAAAATGAAAAATGAAAAATGAAAAATGAAAAATGAAAAATGAAAAATGAAAAATGAAAAATGAAAAATGAAAAATGAAAAATGAAAAATGAAAAATGAAAAATGAAAAATGAAAAATGAAAAATGAAAAATGAAAAATGAAAAATGAAAAATGAAAAATGAAAAATGAAAAATGAAAAATGAAAAATGAAAAATGAAAAATGAAAAATGAAAAATGAAAAATGAAAAATGAAAAATGAAAAATGAAAAATGGAAAATGGAAAATGGAAAATGAAAAATGAAAAATGGAAAATGAAAAATGAAAAATGAAAATTGAAAAATGAAAGGACATGCGAGTGAGAACTGGAGATAACCCGGATGATCGTCAATTTTCTGATACACTGTTAAAGATTGGCGAAGGTACCTATCCACAACTACACCAAGGAAAAGTTATTCTGACGCCTGAGTTATGTTGTATAGTGCAATCCCAACTACATCTTATATCGTCGGTTTACGGTGACGTAACAAATGTATTAAATAGGGACAATTCTTGCCTATGCGAAAGATCCATCTTAACTCCTCGCAATGACCAGGCATTTGAGATTAATAATAAAATACTGTCGAATATACAAGGGGAAAGCAAAGTTTATAGTTCAATAAATAGAATGGTCGATGAACAAGACGCCACTAACTACCCGATAGAATTTTTAAATTCTTTAAATATGCCCGGACTTTCTTCTCATGAAATTTGTTTAAAAATTGGCATTCCGATTATTCTGCTCCGAAATTTAAGACCACCACAACTTTGCAATGGAACTCGGCTAAAAGTAACCCGGTTGCAACAAAATATAATCGAGGCTCAGTATTTTAACAGGTTGCGGTGCAGGAGAAACCGTCTTTATTCCCAGAATTACCTTAGTACCTAATAATTTTCCATTCCAATTTAAAAGAACGCAATTCCCAGTATCGGTGTGTTATGCAATGACAATTAATAAGGCTCAAGGGCAGACTTTTCGTGTTGCTGGAGTAGATCTCGGTGTCAGTTGTTTCTCGCATGGTCAGTTGTACGTCGCTCTTTCCCGGGTCAGTAGTTCCAAAAATCTTTACGTTCACGTGCCGGATGGATCAACATTCAACATAGTTTACCCGGAAGCTTTGCATTGAAGTATTTTCGTTATATAAGTACTTAAGCCTTCGGTAGGATCAGAATAGGGCTACGGTATCCCTGCCTGTCGTAAGAGGCGACTAAAAGGGGCTTCAGGGGTTGCGGGCGGCTAGAGTGGGAGCTTGAACCGTCCAGCCAGGCGATACCGGGAAGGTGGCGATATGTGTGGTCGCATACCGCCGTAAAGACTAGATTGGGTGGTGGGCCCATCCGCCCATCTGGGAGGAGCCCGAGTCCTCTTTATGGCACCGAAGACGGCCACCGGGGGGGTTTTAGTGCGGTAAAAATTCCACATAACTCTGCGTCGCTCCCACGGCGTCGGGTACCTTTTGAAGGTTTCCCCCTCGAAAACAAAAATAAAAAAGGTTCTTAAGCCTCATGTGAACGTGATCTAAACAATATTACCAATACATTAACTCAATAACACACAAGGAGTTACTCGCTGGCGGAGTCGCGGGCAAAGCTATTAACAATAATATTGTGCGGTTCCGTATTGCGATATTTTTCAACAGTATTGTAGATATGACATATTTCCCTACTAAAATACGAAAGTTAATCTGTCTGTTACATCAAAACCACTGAACCGTGAGGAAGGACATAGGCTACTTTTTTTTTACGAAAAACAACGGAAACGCGGACGAAGTCGCGGGCAACAGCTAGTCAGAAATATCACGAGAAACATAATTAAAAGTATCACGAGGAGGATAAAAAATATGCTCCAAGCATCGTTTGCTTGACGCTGTAAGCAAAACCGTTGAGCATTTCAATCAATGTACGTGTCCGTTTTTGTAAGGCCACTTAATTACACTCAAGTAATAGCGAAATGAAGTTCGCTCGATACTATGCTATTTGTAAATCTTTTGTGGCCCTCAGATCCTCGTATAAGATGGTCAAATCGATTGTTTAATGTTTTTGTCTCACCCAAAAGCGAGACCAAGTTTACCGATTATTTTGCTTGAAGTTTCCTCCGGTGCGGAAATCCGGATCAACAATTTGGTCGAAGATGGAAAGGTTTATGAAAATTTGTCTTTTGATCCTCCAGAATGGCCGATCCAATGTGCCAAGTTGCCTAACTAAAAATGATCTTCGTTTTATTTAAAGATATTTCAAAGGTAATTAAAATGTTACAATGTATACTTTTTAACCGACTTCCAAAAAGGAGGAGGTTATCAATTCGTCTGTATTTTTTTTTTTTTTTTTTTATATTTGTTACCTCATTTCTCCGGACTGGGTGAACCGATTTAGATGATTTTTTTTTTATTTGAAAGGTAGTGCGTGTCATAGGGTCCCATTTTTTTTTAGTATTTTTTTGACTAGGGCATCCATAAGAAAAACGCATAAGTCTTAAATTTGCATTTTCAATGTACGCGATAAATGTATGAATAACTCAATATCCCGCCAACCGATTTTGATGATTCTTTTTTTATTAGAAAGGATGTACTCCAGGGGTAGTCTGATAAGAGTTTGATAAGGTTCTAATCATAGGATCTTCAACTTTTTGGAGCAAAATAATAAAATTAGTGATAGTCGGCCGAACCTTAGCTGGAGAAGTCCAATTGAGTAAAATATAGAATAAAATTACTATGTAGGTATTTACTATGAAAAATTTGACCTTCAACTCTTCAATCCTGATGATGCAGGGGTACTGCTAGCCTGAACTATAAAAGTTGGTCGTTTGATGTTTGCGAATATATAATGAAATTGTTAAGCAAATTCATGGGACAAAAATTTTACCTTCAACTCCTCAACCCTGATGATGCAGGGGTACTTAAAGCCAAAACCATAGGAATAAGCCATTTGGTGCTTACGTATATGTTATAAGATTACTGAGCAAAAACATAAGATGAAAAATTTGACCTTCAACTCCTCAACCCTGATGATGGAGGGGTACTTCAATCCTAAACCATAGAAGTTGGCAATTTGGTGCTTACGGTTATGTAAAGAAAATACTAAGCAAAAATATAAAATCAAAAATTTGACCTTCAACTCCTCAACCCTGACGATGAAGGGGTACTTCAATCCTAAACCATAGGAGTTGGCAATTTGGTGCTTACGGTTATGTAAAAATAATACTAAGCAGAGGCACAAAATTAAAATTTTGACCTTCAACTCCTCGACCCTGATGATGAAGGGGTACTTCAATTCTAAACCATAGGAGTTGGCAATTTGGTGCTTACGGGTATGTAAAAATAATACCAAACAGAGGCACAAAATTAAAATTTTGACCTTCAACTCCTAAACCCTGATGATGCAGGGTACTGCAAGCCTGAGCCATAGAAGTTAGCCACCTGGTACTAACGTATATGTTATAAGATTACTAAGCAACAATATAAGATGAAAAATTTGACCTTCAACTCCTCAACCCTGATGATGGAGGGGTACTTCCAGAGGGGGCGCCCTGTTTGTATGAATTGTAAAAGTGTTTTATGTTTAATTTTTGTGAATATGTAGATGCACAAAGCAAACTTAGAGGCTTTATTTAAATACAAACATAAAAATATAGTCACTAAAAAGTGTAAAATAAAAACTTTTTAACAAAAAATATCTACCGACTTCCATGTCACAAAAAAGTAAAAAATAATTTAAATATATTTTGGTCTAGAACATACTCAGTACTTAGTACATAGTTCTGAAGTCGGTGCTCATATAGGACGTAGTTACCGTCGTCCAGCGAAATATGTCGAGCACCGACTTCAGGACTATGTACTAAGTACTGAGTATGTTCTAGACCAAAATATATTTAAATTATTTTTTACTTTTTTGTGACATGGAAGTCGGTAGATATTTTTTGTTAAAAAGTTTTTATTCTGCTACCATTTGGCTGATCACCATAAAACTTAGCATATCTAAGTTATTAAGAAGACTTTTGTCAATTTTTCTTTTTAATTATCGGACTATATTATGGCCATAAATAGTTTACAGATGTTAAAATGAATATAACCTGAATTTTAATACCTTAATCTCCGTTGTACTAACAATTTTGGCTTCGAAAAACAATTTGGCAATAATCACACTTCTTACTTGTTTTCACTGAAGGCACATGAAAATAGTACACATAAAATCTAATCTACGAATAAGTACAAAATTAAAACAATAATACTTACTGTAACGAAATTTTCATAAAAATAAACGTAGGATAATTTTAACTTCATTTTTGATTATTTTAATGTTCTAATTTGAAATAATGTCAATAATTCCTAGAATTTGTAATGAATATCATTTATTTTTTATATAATGGGCGCATATTCCGGGTGGTTTGGAGTCAGGATTCTCCCTTTCCCATTAGCATATCCGAGAAGAGAAAAGTGTATAAACAGGAGGACCTTTTTGAATTGACAAATTTTGGAGTCTATTTATTCCAGTCTCCATCCCTCAGGATGAAAAAAAATCGGAGATTAGTCGACCCTTTTTCTCATCTAACGCCGATATTGGATTTAACATAGCTTTAGCTCCGAACACGATTTATATGTATCTAACACTGCTTATTCATTAGTGCTACAATGTATATAATATTGATAAGTTAAATAATGTAGATACGGATTAACAAGGTAAGTACGAGTTGTTGATCATCAAGTTTTACATAATTAGATTTAACTAGCATTTACCCGCGGCTTTGCCCACTGTGATCATTTCATACGATAAAGAGTCTTATGCTAGAAATCCTATGCTAATCCAGATAAATTTACCACATGGTAGAACCAGTGTAGTTCGTAGTTGACTTCAGATAGAATTCTAGTTCTATATGAAGATGCTTACAGATGTTTATGGGCGGCAGTGACCATTTACTACTCGTTTGCTACTTCAATCACAAAAGATCATAAAATATGTGTACCAAATTACATCCAAATCGCATCAGTAGTTTTAACGCAAAAGTAGCACAAATATACATACCTCCTTATAAATTTTGGTCTTTATATATAAATTTTTGATGACCCGCGTGGCGGAGCGGTTACCATAACGGTCTGACGCGCAAGGGGTCCCAGGTTCGATTCCCGGCCAGACAGGTATCTGAATGATGAGTTTAGATTCATGTTCTGGGTCTGTGTCTGTGTCTGTGTCTGGGTGTTTGTGTATTCGTGTTATGTGTGTACATAGTACCCACAACTCAGGAGAAAATCCTAGTATGAGGCTATAAGTGTAGAAAGCGTGTTTAAAAACGATGAAGATCAGATTTGTAATATTTGTTTGCTGGGATTAAAGTTTCTTTCCCTTATGGGTCTATCTATTATTTTTCTTAGTATTAAGATGTTTAGTAATTATCCTACCTAATAAACGCGGCGGTGGTGACAATGCACTACAATGACAAAGAGTTCTATCATCTTCAAACATTCCAGTTAATGTAGTTATACCTTCTTTACATCAATCCACTATCTACCCTTTATATCCAATTTTATATCCTCCCTTATATAAACGCGGTCCAACAATAGTGTCAATTCAGAAACAGAGTAAACAAAACAATCGTTAGGATTCTTTATCTGTGTTATTTATAGCGAAGAGGATAAAGTTTGATAACATAATGGCGGAACGTTACGCTAGGTGGGGCTTTTTGTAATGGCAGTCGAAAAAATATCAAAACTTTCCGTCGTGTTCGTATCCGGAGTGTGAGTTATCGTTTTATATACTAGTAGGGAAACTTGGATGTATATTGCATGCCTACTTACAGTAAAACTTATACCGATAATATACCTAAACCTAGATTTGCTTTATCCAGCTAAAGATATGGAAGAGCGGTGCCTCCTGACACAAGCATACAAATGCTTACTAGGACGGCACCAAACACTGTTTAGTGATAGTAATATAAAATTACATGTAGAAATGTAAAGGATTATTACTGTTATTTTGTAAAACTAGTGATAATTTCTGAAAATAAAAACATTTTGATTTTGATTTTGATAGGCGAAATAATTTAAAATAATTTAAATTTATTTCTTCGTTGTATTGAGTTAAATTTATGGAGGACTAACTGAACCGCGCAGCTGCGCCCGCGTTAAAAAATCGATGTATCGATTGTCCCGTGGTAGTAAAATATTTTCCCACAGTAAAAACTAGGGAAATCTTATTATATATTTATAAGCACTATTTGGTTAAGTTTTATGGTTTTTGGCTTAAAGTACCCTATGGAATCACGGTTGAGGAGTCGATGGTTCAATTTTTCAGCGTATGTCTTCCCTCAACAATCTTTTTATATAAGCTCCATTCGGATAACACACACACATTTCGACTCTTACGGATTTCGGCTTAAAGTATCCTGTAAAATCAGAGTTGAGGAGTTGAAGGTCAAATTCCTCATAACATTATTTTATCTCAGATACGAGTACTCAATGTTTGTTTCAAGTTTCATGAGAATCGGATCGATAGAAGTTAAGTTGTCTAAATTTGTGCTTAATAATTTGAAAGGTTTCCTCAGTTTTTATGGGACCTAACATCAAATCGTAATATGGGTATCAAACTGTTTTACATGGCCTTGAAAACACCGAACTGCTCGTTGAATTTAGGCACTACTTATTATTCCCAAGATGTTAAGATTTTTACATATATCAGTGCCGGGTTAGTCATATAGCAAGAGTAGCAAATGCTATGGACCCCGCGACTAGAAGGGCCTCGCGGCCCAACACCTACCAGCTATTTATATTTTACTATTTTTGCTATCCTAAAAATCCTAAACTGAAAAAAGATATAGAAAGTGTCTTTTCTAAATTTTCGCAGACTAAATCCTGAAAGGTTTACTAGTAACAGTTTTGTTTAATTTAATATCCTTACTTAAGGCAAATTATGGGCCTCCGGTCAGAATTTGCTACAGGCCCCGCGCTGGCTTAATCTGGCACTGATATCAGTTGTTCTACACACGTCGACACATCGGCACGAAATAAGTATTTCCCTTTAATGCCAAAAACACGAAATTTTCTAATGACGTTTTATCAATAGTTGACGAGGATTTAATTTGTTTTGGATTGACCACTAAAAGGTATGCCTATTAAGAATTTGTGTCAAAAAGATCGTCTAAAAGGACCCATAAGGAGGTGTTTTTAGACTATCATTTACGTTATTTGGAGAGATCAGAAGAGCAGGAACGCTGATAAAAAACTCATTTATGTTTTTTATTCCAATTGAGTAACAAATTTTCATATACTGTTTCTCTGTGGAGGCAACTTATAGTGTCCTTTTTTGTTGTTTTCGAGGGGGAAACCTTGAAAAGGTACCCGACGTCGTGGGAGCGACGCAGGGGTATGTGGGATTTTTACCGCACTAAAACCCCCCGGGTGGCCGTCCTCGGCGCTAAAATGAGAACTCCAGGATCTCCAAGCGAACGTAACCGGAATCCTCTGAGCGCGTTTCCCCATCGGGCTCCGAGTATAGTGTCCTAGCACCGCATTTTGATATGGTATTACCACTTAAATCTTACGTCTAATCTCAAATCTTATAATTACGACCCGAATCTACGTGATATTGCTTACGACCTTGCAAATCAAAGGATATACTTGTGAACAATGAAGAACACAAGGTGTAAACACCAACCTTTAAGTTAAAAGATGAGATTTTCAAATATTGTAACCGACGAAGATAACATTATGCCGAAGCAGACCGTTGCGCATGGCGGTGCAAAAATGTAGGCTTAATTATTTGCTTTAATCATAAACCTATTAAAATTTGCATGTCATTAACTCGCACACTGGACAATGTAATCTTGTTGTTCCAACGATTTTACGCTTAATCTACTGTGAAGTTACAAAGTTTATTGAACGAGCTATAATTTGGGGAGGAAGATTGGACTATGAATCACCGTCTCAGTTTATTATTGTCTTTTGCTATAATGTAAGTAGTTTCGTATATTAACGAGCATAACGCTTGGGTATGTCATAAAGGATTTAAATTGAGCAACATAGGGTGCAATCGGGTGTTGGATGGATGACACTAGTTTACAATGAGCGCTTCGAATTTAATGGAATTTGTATGGTGATCGCTGCTGGTTGAATTTCATGAGTTGTTCGAGTAGAAAAGCACGTTAAGTCGCCAATGCCAGTTGTTGTGATTTGATGGATGCAACCCATTATTGTCTCACTGCTGGGCACGGGTATTCTCTCAGAATGATAAAGTTTTAGGCCACAGCCCACTGCGCTGGCAAGTGCGAATTGGTGGTGTAATTTGATAGCACTGGTTAAACTTTTATGGAGGCTTTAGTATTGCTGAAAACATCTGGTATGGGTTAGCGATTAATCCATTAGCACCACAACCTCCACCAGTGTGCATTGGAATTATAGCAATCAAAATATTATTTGTATATACGTACAATATTATTGGGATAACTTACATGCACTCAAGGTGGTAGAACTAGTGTAGTTCGACCGGGAAAGTACCACCGCCACACCTATTTCTATCGTGAAGCATTTCTTGCGTTTCGATAGAAGGGTGTGTTTGCCGGCAAACTTTCACATGAGGCGACCATGATAGTCCTCGGGAGTAGCACCGCATCTGTGATTGACTTCAGATGGAACCCATGTTCTGTATGAAGTTGATTACAGATGTCCATGAGCGGCAATTATCACTTACCGTCAGGTGAACTGCATGCTTGTTTGCTATTTCAGTCAGATAAAAAACAAAAACATACAAAATAAGAGGCTTGGAATAACATCCATTATCGATACACGTTTATCATTTTAAATATCACAAAAAGCTGTTTTTCAGTATCTCTCCCAGTTACTATTGATATCCCAACTTGCTAGCTAAGAAATAACTAGAAATAACGCAATATCAAACAACAGATAACATAACAGTTTTTGTTTGTAACTGTTATCGAAAAAGTTTGTTCACGCGGGAACGCATGGACCGTATGTAATGCGGTATCGGATTAGTCGTTGGAAACTGCCTTTCGGATTGGTTCGTTGTATTGTCCTTTTTATCGACCCTGGGATACATGTCGATGGCCGTGGGATGTTGTTGTCTCATGCAAGACAATAAATAACGATAGTCTTTAAACCAAACACTAGAACATTGATTTGAACCACCAAACAGTATAGCTACATCTATATAATATGTAAGGACTGAGATGGACGACTCAAAAAACAGCTGGCAACCCTTCTATCAAAACGCAAAATGCTTCACGCTAGAAATAGGTGTGGCGGTGGTACCTCCTTGATCACTGGTTCAACACTGGTTCAACACTGGTTCTACCACCTGGTACTACACTAGTTCTACCACCTGGTAATGAGGTACCATGCTATTCTACTGGATTGATGACACCCATCTATCCGTTAGTTTTTTAAGATCCATTGCTGAATAGTGCTGCTATTTGGTGGTTTGGCAAAGGGAGATCTCCCGCCAGGCTAGGTGATCATGCCTGGGGAGCGGCCGTGCTCCGACAGTTGATGTTCGGAACTTGTATATATGCAGGATTCTGAGAATGCTTCGATAGCGTGTTTCAGAATACTAGTAGCGCCATCTCTTGATGAGTAGCGAGAGGTCGCCACAGTGGTTTATAACGATTCTACACTATTCAGTTGCGCACGCTGGATTGCGATGGTTGATTTTTTTCCAAAAGAATCGGAATGGGTGGTCGCTATTATATACAACATTATTAATTGTGACTACAAAATAAATCATATCAAATTCTCAGTAAAACGAACTCACTGTTTCTTTGACGATCCTATTACTTTTCGTCATGACAATGACATGATATGACAATGACATGATAAGGTGAATAAGCCATGTTTCTACCGCTATTACCAGTTATATCTACAGAAGTAATTCTTTGCAACTCGAATCGGACCTAAGCCAAGCGGTGCAGCACCGTACCGAATCGCGTATGTGTCTCTAACCAGTGCCTTTAACCAATTCTTATTTAACAGGCGAGAAAGCGCGTCTTTCCTTAACGAATTATGATATCACAGGAGAAAAATCTAGTTAATAACTAGAAAACTAGAATCTAGTTCTAGGTAGGTAGTTTAATCTTTAATATATTAAAATTCCAAGCATCAATACCAAAATCCACAGTATTTAGCGCCAACATGCCTAAAATTGCCAAAAAGTCGAAAAACAGACAGCTATTTATATATTCGAGAAGACAAGGCTCAACGGTTCGAAATTAGGGTTGCGGTCACTCTCGTAAAATGTAACGATTCATCAACTTTTGTACGAGCCCTGTATTATTCAGCGTCATTTCTGAAAGGTCTGAAAGCTATAGCTGTCAAGAGTCGGATCCCTCGTCAAGGCTGGGCCTTCCGGAGTTATCTGTTAAGCGTATTCTGTATTGTAAAAAGATGAAATACCCGATGTTTTGCATTTGTGGTCGGAGTACTTGCGGGTGATTAACCCTTTGGGTTTACACGTGTGTGTAATTTCAATTTAATACAGTTCTGATTTATATCGTTCAACTTTTCTTCTGTATGAAGTTTTTTTTTGTCTGACTGAAGTAGCAAACGAGCATCCAGTCCACCTGATGGTATATGGTTATTGCCGTCCATAGACATCTGTAATCAACTTCATACAGAACGGGGGTTCAATATAAAGTCAATCACAGATGCGTTGCTACTCCCGAGGACTATGATGGTCGCCTCATATAAAAGTGTGCCGGCAACCACACCCTTCCATCGAAACGCAAGAAATGCTTCACGCTAGAAATAGGTGTGGCCTAGGTACTTCCCCGGGCGAACTACACTGATTCTACCACCTTCAAATTAAAGAAATTTGCAACAGATGTCCGTAGGCGGCAGTGAGCAGTTACTGACAGGTGAACGGCACCCTCGTTTGCTACTTTAATCTCACAAAAAAGACGTTTTTACGTTAACTAATTCTATTAACTATAAAACGTTTATATTTTAAGAGCACCTCCATCTTCTTCCTAAAATCTTTTTTCATCTATTGCTGGGTCTATACCCACGCCTATGTGTTCTCATGGTTTTCTATGCTGGCCGATAATTTGCCATCTTCATCCAATGACGGCCTACTATTTTCAGTACTTAGTCCATCGTGCTAGTTACCTCCCATTACTTATTATCTTTACCATTTTGGTCAGCTTGCATCAAAAAATCTTAACCGTAGGTTATGATAAGAGATCGTCCCTGTAGTTCCGGGATTAGAATAGGGATACGGTATCTCCTGCCTGTCGCATACCGTCGTAAAGACCAGACGGGGCTCAGCCGCCCATCTGTGAGGAGCCCGATGGGGCAACGCACTCAGAGGGCTCCGGTTGCGTTTCTTTGGAGATCCCGGAGTACTCTTTGTAGCACCGAGGACGGTCACCGGGGTGTTTTAGTGCGGTAAAAATCCCACATAACCCTGCGTCGCTCCCACGGCTTCGGGTACCTTTCGAAGGTTTCCCCCTCGAGAAAAAAAATGGTTATGATAAGAGGTAATTCTAATAATCCAGTGAAAAGATTCGTAGCAACTGTTACAACGAAATGTTCAAGTCGCTCGCAATAAATTCAATTTGATGCATTAAAGAACGTAGAAACGTTCTCGAGTCAGTCGAATTACGGACATTATCCTTCAGCCGTCCGCATTGAAATACGATCTTATCTAATCATCTCGACTAGGTTTTGCCCGCGGTGATACTTGAGCTTTGGAAAGTAAACAATTTCAGTTCTTACGCTTGTGCTTGAGCCTCGCGAAACGACTTCAGTTCTTAGTTGTTACAATGTGACGTCAGGGCCTAAATGTTAATCTTGAAATGAAATTCCGGGTACAACCCATTATTGTCCCACTGCTTGGCACGGGTCTTCTTTCGAAATGAGAGGATTTTAGGCCATAGTCCACCGCGCTGGCCAAGTGCGAATTGGTGGACTTCACACACCTCCGAGAACTTTTTTTTTTTAAAAAAGTCTCGGGTGTGTAGGTGTTTTTCAGTGGTGTGTGCCTGGGTTTGAACCTCGGACCTCCCGTTCGAGAGGGCAAGTTTCAACCATTAGGCTATCACTGCTCTATATTCTACTGCTCTATATACTGCTCTAAATTCCGGGTACAACCCATTATTGTCCCACTGCTGTGCACGGGTCTTCTCTCAGAATGAGTTTAGGCCATAGCCCACCGCCCTGGCCAAGTGCGAATTGATGGACTAGATTAACTACTACTATGATTAATTTAAATATAAATTATAATGTACTGGTATTATATGATACTGTTGTTATAATACATTTATCTGTAATCTTTGTTCGTCTCTGCCTGCATCTGTTTCAATTTAACAAGCCGTTTGGGGTATAAATAGGGTGTGTCAAAAAATTGGGAAACGGTCGGGTAAACACAGGGTTCAGGGTTCTTGAGTCGGTCATAAATGTATTGCCACTTCTAATAACTCAATGATCAGATTGTATGATTTTTTTTTATCTCACTGAAGTAGCAAACGAGCATGCAGTCCACCTGATGGTAAGTGGTCTTTGCCGCCCATGGACATCTGTAATCAACTTCATGCAGAACATGGGTTCCAACTGAAGTCTACGACTATGATCTATGATGGTCGCCTCATGTGAAAGTGTGCCGGCAACCACACCCTTCTATCGAAACGCAAGATATGCTTCACGCAGGTGGTGGTGGTGGCGGTGGTACTTCCCCGGTCGAACTACATTGGTTCTACCACCTTGATATATAACATAAGCGGCTGGTATCCATCCAAAATGCAACAAATGCCTCATAGAGAAATAGGTTGCGGTAGTACCTTTCCAGTCAAATTATTCTGGTTCTACCAAAAAGGCTTTGTAAGTCGTAAACGATCTACAAATGCGCCATTATATTCATTTCATACTCTTTCCTGTTATCCTACAGCTTTTCCGTCATAGAAACACGATCTTATCTCATTATTTACAATAATTGGGTCGAGGGTAGGATGTGGAGAGATGGTGTGGGAGGGAGTTCCCACTCACAGAGAAGTGTCTGTAATACATCACACGAGACCGCAGATAGTATCTTGTAGGCTGTAATGATATATGGATACGTGATAAGGTACTTTTAACATTTGCATTAACAGAGTGGAATGGAGTTTGTTATGATAAAGTTTTATAAGTCTGGGTATCTTTTCCTTTGTTATAGTTGTTTGACGAAGCCGTGACTTCTATTAAATCATTATGCTCATGTGCTTTTAGTGTTTTTTTTTTTAAGAAATGCTTACTATTTCACAGAGTACAAAAGTAGTTAGTGTCTCGATAAAATTATCTATACAAACCCTTTGTAAGTCGATTTTTTTTCCCAAATTCGTCCGCATTAATTGACGTATGTTTTGATACGGTAACAATTATTTCGCAAAATTGAACTTTTATGAAAAATGTATTATTGGTGTAGATTTTATTATTCTAAACATTATAGATAGCGAATAAAATAATCCAAGAATAACAATGACCAAAAGTGCTGGAATTAAGGGGATGCCTGAAAGACAACCTTCAGAAGGCGATGTTCATGAAAACGCGTTTTGCCGACCACATGACAAAAATAAACCATGTAATCTGAATTAAAAAGAGAAAAAGAAGAAAAAACCTATCTCCTATACCATGTCATTTTGCAATAATTCACCAAAAAATAAACCAAGAGATAAACCTTGTGACAGGAGGACAGACACCGGAGGCTTAGTAATAGGATTTCATTCTTTAGATATAGGGTTTCGTACACAAAGTAAATGTAAAGAGAGTCATAAACATTTTTAAATTGTAGTCGGCGTAATTGTTTGTATACTTAGACTAACTATACGGCAGACGGGCTACCTGATGAAAAGAAGACAACTTTGTCTTTTTTTTTGTTACGGGGAGGAAACCTTCAAAAGGTACACCGAGTCCTTGGGAGAGACTCAGGGTTATGTTATACCCACAAAAACCTCCTCGGTGGCCTTCCTCAGCGCTTGTAGTAGGGGACTCGGAAACTCCAACGGAACGAACCGGTGGCACGGGCTCATCTCTTGGGGGACGTGTACCATCCCCCTTCATCATCCGGTGCTTACGGCGAGATGCAGCCACACATACCGCCGTCCTTCTCGGGGTTGCTTGTTGGACGGTTCGAGCTCCCACTCTAGCCGTCCGCAACCCCCTGTTAGTCGCCTCTTACGACAGGCAGGGGATACCGTAGCCGTATTCTACTCCCCGACTACAGGGTTAGACAACTTTGTCTATGGATAACTGAAACCCCATAGTAGTTGCCAATGCATCGCTGAGTTTGAAGGAGAGATCTTATCGCTCGGTCCACTAAAATTCATTGTAACAATCAATTGATGGATCCACACCCTTTTTAAAAAGTTCGGTGTCATAGCGGTGTAGGAATACCTCAGGAGGGAGTTCTTTTGCACATCTTGCACGTCCGTGGCAATAAGTGTTTATTACTACTACTATTTGCCTACTTTCTCTTCTGTTAAAACATAAATACGTGATATGTAATAACTATATGATATATGAGCTATATATATACTATTATGAGCAGTGATAGCCTAATGGTTGAAACTTTCCCTCTCGATCGGGAGGTCCGAGGTTCAAACCCAGGTACGCACCACCGATTTATGTGCGTATTATAAATTAATTATCATTGCTTTTCGATGAAGGAAAACATCGTGAGGAAACCTACACACCCGAATTCTTAAAAAAAAAAAGTTCTCGGAGGTGTGTGAAGTCCACCAATTCGCACTTGGCCAGCGCGGCGCTATGGCCTAAACTCTCTCATTCTGAGAGAAGACCCGTGCCCAGCAGTGGGACAATAATGGGTTGTTTTTTGCCAGTGAGTATTGTACTTACTACGCCTCTTGTTGTTTACGACGGCGTGTGAGCCCACACATGCCGTCGTCAACAACAAGTCCTACACGGGGCCGCTTTGCTGGAATTGAGCCGCCTTTTACGATAGGCAGAGGATGCCATAGCTTTTTTTTTTATATTTGTACCTAACGATAAGGCAGACGGGCCACCTGATGGAAAGTGGTTGCCGTCGCCTATGGACATTTGCAACACCAGAGGAGTCGCCAATGCGTCGCCGGCCTTGAAGGAGAGCTCTTTTTGCACCTTTCTTGAAGAGCCCCATGTCATAAGGCCATGACATGGGGCTGCCATAGCCATAGATGCCATAGTTCTATTCTAATCCCGGAACTACAATGACGGTATACATTCTACCTAGCAAACATTATGCTATTACGTGTTTCTTTTTCATTTCACCATTTTGTACGTTTATCGGTTATAGTAAGTGCGATAGTGAAGCACTCTACTAAAAGATGCTTCCGTCTCTTTTGAATACATTTTCTGTAGTTAAAGAGTGTCCTCGGGTACTTCTCGCCCCACTTACGTATTCGCATTGAAACGAACTGTATTATACCTAACAACCGGTTATTTTCAGTTGAATAAAGATAGTAATCGTATTCCGTTTTATCGTGATGTTAGTTCTGTATGATGTCCAGGTCATGTTTCTATTATGTAAAAGTAAATTATTTAACAGTATTTGAAAGTGTATCAATTAACTGAAAATTTGGTCAATTGCGGGTCAAATCTGCACATGAAGGTTCCGTAAGTTAAATTTGCATGTTTTTTTATTTGTTAAAGATTTATATTAAGTTATAAATTTTAAAAAAATAAGTGACCACAATTACACTTTAAAAGGTAACCGAAAAAAACCAGAAGGTACTGGTTCATTTCATGGAGAGTAGCTACTCTTCTTTCCTTTAAAGCTTTTTTTATTGTACACTACTGTACTTTTTGGTACAGTCGCAATTGTAATTTATACCCCGCAAAAAAAATAAGCGTCTTATCTATTACGGCTCAAAAGATAAAGCCTTGTGACAGACGGACAGACAACGGAGGCTCGGTAATAGGGTTCCGTTTTTACCCCTTGAGTACGGAACCTAAAAATGTTTAGCTAAGAGGTACACATACAACCAAAGGCTAGGTAACCTCTAAGGTTCTAATTCTAAGTATCGCAGGAAAGCGTTTTTTTATAATGTCGAAGTGGTAACCGCACATCTGATAGTAAGTGGCAACTGACGTCCGTAGACATTAGTTAGCGGCATTAGCCAAAACAAGGGTTCTATCTGAAGTTAATCGCGGATGCGTTACTCTCAAAATTAGGATTGCCACCCCTTATAGACGTGGGCTAACAACCACACCATTCCATCTAAATACAGGAACCGCTTTACGCTAGATATAGGATTGGCGGTGTAATCTACTCGGTTAAACCATATGCATTCTATAACCTTGAAAAAAATGTATAACCTCATCTTAATCATAATTATTATTTATTGCATCATGCGTCTTATTACATCTGATGTTCTTAAAAAGAATAGTCCAGCATTAGACCCTGTAAGGGCGTAGGAATGCCATACAGTATTATAAATATTATATTAATACTAGTATTCAACATTTTAATTGTAAATTAATTTAAAACAATGTGTCAATTATTGAGAAATTTCGTCACATACAATAAATAATATGAAATAATAATAAAATTGTACTTTGTTGTCTCATACGTCGTATAAACACCAAATTATATAAAAACATATTTTTTCCATCACATATTATGAATTATTAGTAAGTTATCAAGTCAAAAGGTTTATCTTCTTTCTTTTCTCACTAAAACTTGGCATTAAAAGTGTCAACAATTTTGATTAAATTTTACAACTCTTAACTAATACTAGAAATTAAGACCTATGCCATAGCAAGTCGTAGACTCAGCCTAACGAAACTTCCTTCGCAAAAATGGAATTTCTCTCTAAACAACAATATAGCTAGATAAATAAACAGTTTAAGCAGTGTATAAACAGGCAGCATCAACGCCACAATGAAGCTCTAAACACAAATATACCGGCACGTAGCGCGCGTAAAGTATATTTTTCAGCCACTATATCATTGGGCTTTACCTCCGTCAGTGGCCCGGAGGCCGTTAAGGCGCTGAGCTGAAATAAAATGGCGGTGGTTTCAGACGACGCGCGTTTTCGTTAAATGTGCTATAGTATGGCGTGGGGTATGGCGTGGCGTAGTTACTTTTTTTTTACATGGCTATCAAGCTGTTTTGGGTAACATTCGTTGCTTGTTAATTACCTAAATTAAGGGAAACCTTTCTAAAGTTGCAGGCCAAAGTAAAGATGTTAACGATGCGGTTGCTGTAGTATATAACAAAAGCGCTTACCATAGGGTAAACTGATAAACGTTGGAGTCTGTTGTGGGTCGAAACGCTTCTTTTTCAAGAAGGATTGTTAACATGCTAATGATTATAATAATATCCATTAGGAAAGTTGAAAAGCTGGGGTTATTGATAGGGCAAACATAGTTCTTTGATATAAGTTAACTGTAATACTATATGACATTAATAATAGATAGTAAATATTGCATTTGGTGTAATTAACACGAGATTGCTTTTTCCTTAATAAAAAAATCTAAGGGCGCCTGAAATGTGTATACCTATTAAAGTAAATTTGATAATAATTAAATCATATAACTACAATGACACTGGACTTAAACTATTGAACTGAAGTGAAGATATAACATCAAAAATAAACAGAACGCGGCGTTTATAGTCCGTGTGAAGACCCTTCGAACTACGAGCTTAGCGCAGGGCGTGACGTATAGACCCTTTCCACGTACATCGCTAAACATTTTTTACGTCCCGCCGATTCCTTATAGTAATGACTGGTGTGCGCACGCTATATGTCACAATCAACTGCTTAATCTCTACTGGGACGTTTGTACAGCGAAAAAATATTACTGGGCGTCAAGCGACAATATAACAAAAACAAACTGTTTTAGATATTATTAAGCTATTGCATAGCTTCTATCGAGGGCCTTGAGCACGGGTACTGAATCCAGAAATTCCGTAACGAAAAAAAAAGAGTTGTGTCACAATGATTTTTGTATAGAAAAATTAACTAAAATATTTTACGTATTTTAGCCAATTTCCTGAAAAAATCCATTTGGAGTTAATTTTCTTAAATTAATAAGTATCTAACTTTACTTCCATTTTACATGTGACAGATATATTCGCCATTATGTTTGGATCAGGGATGTGATCTGAGGTCGACTAATCAAAGAATCGATTAATTAAGGTTATAAAATCGATTTACTGATTTATTTCAATTGATCCAAGAATCTCCTGTTCTATTCTTTGTTCGACTGAAAGCGTAGTTTAGTTTATCAGTCTTGAATACGAGTTAAACTATTCTTTACATAGTAAACATAAAGAGTAAAAAATCGTAAAAAAGTGTAACTTGAATTAAAATCAAAGAAAAAGAAATACTGCATAAATAAAATAAATAAATAATTATAATTGCATAAGTTGATACAAAATGCTATGCAATAGCTTTACCGCGGCAGTCCCCGAGTGCCACACGTCTTTTTTTTATTAAGGTTTTTCGATGATAAAGTGTCTAATTCATACATTGAACATTGAATTGACCGTGCACTTAACTTATGTTTGAGAATGTGTTTAAATGAAAATTAATAAAGCCAATTAGTGATCAGAAAGCTGGTTGGCTCTTGGTCAACGAATTATTAATTAGTTAGTGCTATTCATCGAGTATTGTTGCCAGCATTCTGGATGCTGCTAATTAAAATGAAATAAAGATAAAAAATAATAAAAATACATATTGCATAGGAATACAATTTCAAGAAATTAATTTTAATCTAACCATAGATAAAAATGTAGACCTTTGTCTATGGTTAGATAAAAATTAAATCTGTAAAAAAGTATTTGAAAGATTAAAATGCCTTTGTCTCTGGTGTACGTATAGGATTATCGAATAGCACATAAAATTCTTTAAAAACATAATTGGTCCCAAAATGTACATTAATTAAAAACAACTTATTATTTAAAATTATTCGGTTGTCACTTTTGGATTACATACGTAACATATTCCATTTAAGTTTATGAAGATGAGCAATAAAATATTTATATCTTTCGATGTCTAGTCGTGTAATTCTTATAAACTCCCAATAAAACTCGCTCAAAATTTAAATAAACAGAACGCAGACTAATCCATCAAATGCATGTGTCTCGTTTTATTGAAATTACAGAAGCGTTCTTTCACAGTATTTAAACCCAAACATGGCTTGCAACATGCAGACGTCTACATCTCCGTCATTCCATTTTGCTGAGTGGAAAATAGCATTGTTTTATATCTCGCTTATACTTTCTGTTGATCGCTGTAAAATTTTCTCTCCCACAGTATTTTATGACGAATTAAGTAAGATGCATTTTGTATAGGTTTTACTGCTTTTTCGTGAAACATATTTTTATTATGTGGGCTTAATAGATTAGGAACTGAACTGACCTGGAGTCTACTACATTTATATGAGAAAAAAATATGAAAATATTTATTATGATCATTACGACCATTTCTTTGCCTTTTTCAAGTAAATGTTTGGAAACGAGTCTATCTGATATCACTAGTTCCATTAACATCTGTAATCAATTTCTTATAGAATAAGTCCTACCTGATCACCGCTTACTACTCAGGTATTCCTGAGACATTAGGAAGAAAGCCTCGGTTGTACATCACTGTCAAACATAATGTTTACTTTTAACATAGACAACAAAGTAAGAAACATAGTTAACGAAGAAAAACATTTAAAAAATGAATAAATTTCCTTGATTTAAGTAAATAATATAGCTACCAGGTGGACCGATGACCTGAAGAACACAGCGAGAAACCGTTGGATTCAGAGGGCACAGGACCGGTTGGAGTGGCGCAATTTAAGGGAGGCCTATGTTCAGCAGTGGACATCAAAAGGCTGAGGGATGGGATGTATGGAATATAGCAATTATGAAATTACAGCGAAGACGTAACATAAAAAACGCTTTATGAAAATGTCACCTATAAAAACCGCAATATAATATTTTTAGAGATAAATTCAAACTTGTATTGGCTTTGCCATTTGATATTTGGACAGAGAGGACGAAAACGTATTACCATCTTGTGTCGTATAAATGTAACTGGGCTAGATAGATCTTATTACTACTGGTTAGTCTTACCGACTCTTACCGTACGTTGTAGCATACCTTGGGAAAGGCTCACGTCCAGCAGAGGCGAGACAATCAGATGTGATGATATTTTTTATAGTATGGAACTACTTCAGCGTAAGGGGCTATTGACGCGTAATAGACAACTATAATCAACACTAGTTAATACCAGAAATCTGGGGATAGAGCAACTGCTCTATAACTATAACCTAATGGTCGAAACTTCAGGAAGCCCTCTCAATCGGGAGATCCGAGGTTCAAACTAGGCACGCGCTACTTATTTATGTGCGTATTAGAAATTATTTATTACTGCTTTTCGTTGAAGGAAAACATCGTTTTAAAAAAAGACCACCAATTCGCACTTGGCCAGCGCGGTGATATATGGCCTAAAACTCTTTCATTCTAAGAGAAGACCAGTGCCCAACAGTGGGCCCAATTATGGGTTCCGAGAGACCTGAGGTTAGCCACAGATACGTTGCTTACCCTTAGTACCAAGTTGGAATGCTTCGAATATGTTCAATTACAAATCAGCCTCACCACACCCTATACACTACAATGAGTTCTACTAGCTATATTTTAAACTATCACTAGATACCATGAATATGGATCATGAAACAGCGCGCCGTTTAATATGTCATATGAAGTCTGTAACATATTTGTAGCTTATTTTTAGGTCTATTTTACGAAGAGCCATTTAAGTTCAAAAATAACCATTCAGCTAGAAACCACCCCAAGGTAGGGTTGCCAACTTACCAACCGTACTTTATTAGTTTTTTTATAAGATTAAAGTTGTAAATAAGCATGAAATCCACCAGATGCTAGGTGGTCTCTGCCGAAAATTAACACTACATTCAATAACAGATAAGGTTAGAGTATTGCCTCAATTTATGCATACATGCAATGTTACCTATAAGACTATAGTGACTCTATGAGATAATAGTGATTCTTCGGAAAAGTCTCTCTTATAATATAAGTATAACATTTGGTAGAACCAGTGTAGTTCGACCGAGGAAGCACCACTGCCACACCTATTTCTAAAGTGAAGCAGTTCTTGCGTTTCGATGGAAGGGTATGGTTGTCGGCACTTTTTTATTTATTTATCAAAACTTTATTGACCATAGAAAATAATGGACAAAAGGCGGACTTAATGCATAATAGCATTTTCTGTCCGTCAACCTTAGGGAAGGCTTTAATATGAGGCGACCATCTTAGTCTCGGGAGTAGCAACGCACCTGTGATTGATTTCAGATAGCACCCATGTTCTATTTTAAGTTGCTTATAGATGTCCATGGACGTCTTTAAATCATAATGCATGGGTGTCTTTAAATCATAACCGATCTTACAACCTAAATAAGGTAATATAATCGTGTTAAAAAACATTAATTATCTGAAAAGTGTGGCAACCCTACTCCAACGTCACATATGTGGGTAATGCATAAATTATACGTACCGAGCTCGTCTAAATCGGCACTTCACTTTAATATGGGTATTTGGGTTCGGGTTAAGATATTTTTGTTAGAAGTGGACCTAATGGATATCTAGTGATTACGTAGCGATCATTGATCTAGTCAAAATGCTGATTTTGAGGGATAAATTTAGGTAAAGGAGAATGGCGAATTTTAATACATGCTTGGCTCTAATATTTTTTTAAACGTATACTGTTATGACGTGTGTAATTATGTAGATTATCATATTGTAAATTCATTAAAAAGATAATATTTTCTTTAAAACTTAAGGTTTTTTTTATATAACTTAAGGCATGTTATACTTTGCAAGTCAAATTAATTATACATAATTGTTTTGTTCTTTGTAATTATTACTCCGTTGACTTCGTCTGGTAATTAGCTAACATAAAAAATAAAAAAATATATATAAAAAGATTAAAACAAAAAAAAAGTTTCAATTTTTTAAGTTCTAATCTTGTTTGAGGTTAGATGTAGAAATATAAAAAAAAAGTGAACAATGACAGTAATTGGTAACTGACAGTTGACGCTGACATTTCGTAATTTTCGTAAACATGCGTTTCATTCCACAGAGAAAATGTATTAAAGATTTAAAAATGTGTGCGTGTACTAGCGTACACTCGTAAGAAGTGAAATTTCTTTATGACGTTATTTTTCAAAAAAACCCCCGATAAACCCCCGATAAAGAAGTTTCACTTCAAAAACTGTTAATTTACAACGAAACGTATACCTGACTGCGTTCCCTTTCACATGCAAGTTCTAGAACAAAAAATAAAATGTATTCTTTCATTTTATGCACTACTGCGGGATGTAAAAAATATTCAATTACGGTATAAATATTAACTTAATATAAGGTTTTTTTTCACACTGTCTTTGACTATATACGCAACTAAGGCCAAACTCGCCATTCTCCTTTGGGGGTCCGTTAGCTATGGAATGTTTTATTATCAGTTTAAACAACTCGTCAATATAAGAGTGAGTTTTCTTTTTATCTAATATATAAAATTCTCGTGTCACAATGTTCCCGTACTCCTCCGAAACGGCTTGACCAATTGTCATGAAACTTTGTGAGAATATTGAGTACGACTGAGAATCGTAATGTCAACATCTGTTTTATACCCCTTAGTGATGAGGGTTGTCCACCCGTAACATTGACTATGACTATGACTATGACTATGAAATTTGACTGAATACCAATTTGTCCCTTCTTTTTCCAATCTGAACGGTAGCGGAATGGCGCGGTATGGTCTTCCAGTGGAATGTTTGTAGCTCTTGGATCAGAATAAAACTACGGTCCGTAGTATAAAGGAGGGGCACTAAAGGAGGGGTTCTGACTCTTGCGGGTGACAAGAGTGGGAGTTGGAAGGTCGGCGGTATGGGTGGCAGCATACTGCCGTAACCAATCGAAGGTCTGGAGGGGCGTTATTACTCTCCCGCGTGCTCCAGAGGGATGAAATGGTCAGAGAACTCCGATTGTGTGCCGTTGGAAATCCCGGAGTCTTCTGCAAAGCGCCGAGGAAGGCCATTATAACTCGGTATCTCTCCTTAGGCACTGTGGTATCTCTTAAAGGGCATTTATTAATTATTTTTAGCTAGGCTAGACTATACAAATATAGAAAACTATACTATAAAAGGATAATCATAATTTCACTAGTTTCTGGAATTAGTTAAAAGCAAAAGGTCGTCGACATAAATTTGCATAGTTATGCTAGATATTTCGCGCGTCGAAAATTTAAACAATTTTCTGCTCCTACAACCTGCCACTCTAGATTCTAGGCTTTGTTGCCTGTTGGTAAATATTCCATCAAGTTGTTGCCCAGTTATATCTGTACAAAAACTTATAACAGAATAAATTTATATCCATATATTAATACGTGAAACCTTATGATTCGTTTTTAAGATACTAGCCGTGAACGGAGGAGGATGGAATCATGCACGGTTACGGTTGATGTAAAGGAGGATTACCAAATGCATTTTTTTTTTCAAATAATGCTTAAAACATACGTAAAATCAACTAAAAACGCGTTACACACACTACCTTGTATTTGACACAAAGACATAAATAATAAACGAAGTAAAACATTCAATGTCTGAAAACAATTCTATGAAAACACATAACTTCAAAAATGTCTTATGTCTTTGTCAAAATACCCGCTATTGCGTTTAAATGCTTAGTTAATCAAAACCTGTTTTTTTTTTCTTTAACGGGTGATTTTAATCAATAAAATTAATACAATTTATTAATTGAGAAATATTCGGGCTACTTTGCACAATACCTATGAAGTTTACTTTTTTGGGTTAAATTACGGTCGAATTTCGACCGCTGGGATGGGTGACTAGTATACTTTATTATTGCCTAACATATAGCTTGAGTACTAATACATTTTATTTCCTTTAATGCATCATTAGAGAATGGATGGCGGCTATTTCAAAAACGGTAAGTGGTTTTCATACTTATACAGTAAAAGTAATTAGTTTCAAGGTGGTAGAACCAGTGTAGTTCGACCGAGAATTACCACGGGGACACCTATTTCTACCGTGAAGCATTTCTTGTGTTTCGTTAGAATGGTGTGGCTCTCGGCACACTTTTGTATGAGGCGACCATCTTAGTCCTCGGGAGTAGCAACACATCTGTGATTGACGTTAGATGGAACCCATGTTCTGTATAAATTTGAATACAGATGTCCATGGGCGGCAGTGACCACTTACCATCAGGTGAACTGCATGCTCGTTTGCTACTTCAGTTAGGTAAATAAAAAAGTGAGTATTTATCATTGCTAACATTATTGTTATATTAAAATGTATAATTTTGGATATTGATTTATTTGAAAATATTTGTTTTTTAACCGATTTTTTTAAAATAAATAATTCTATAAGCTTATACCTACTCACATCTGTTATAAGTTATTTTAAACTAAATAAACAACTACATCGTTGTTTAATTGATCACGTATAATAAAATCGACATTCCATACTAGTATTGTATCGAATATTCGCATTCTCATTCGCGAATATTCGCATGTTATTGGATATTCGCATTTTCAAGAATTGTGCGAATGTGTTCATTTTTGCACGGGTTTACGCATAAATATTAAATGAATACGAGGCGTTGCATCTTAAATATAGGTAGCAATGACTTAGTAGACTTCAACTTGTTCAATACAGTCAAAAAGTGTTTAAGTTTTAAGCTATTGCATAGCTTTCATAGCGAACTTTGAGCGCGGCGACCGTATCAAGAAATTTCGTAACGAAAAAACCTAACACCCCCCACTCCGCCTACCGTGTAGCGCGGCCGATCGTTCGCATAACGTGTATGTGTATTATGTTACGACAGTACGAAGCTAGCACGGATCGAGACAAGCTGCCCGGAAATCGGACGAATATGTAAGCAGGTGCTTGTGAGAAAGTATATAGTATCAAAGACTTGAAATATTATCAAAGAAAAAATACTGTATAAATAAATAATTATAATTGCATAACTTGATAAAAAAAATGCTATGCAATAGCTTTACCGCGGCAGTCCACAATTGCCGTACGTTTTTCTAAATTAAAATAAATTAAATTGAATATCAGATTCAATTTTGCACAAAATCCAAAATTGATTAAAAAACGAAGATCTAACGATTTCGGCATGTCATCAATTTTCTAACAATTTTTGTGGAAGAAGTAAATTTGGCATTATTAAGACTTTCAAAAAGATTCATCTTACCTTTATGGTTTCTAGTTGCCGCCACCGCCACACATAGAGCTGGTGATGTCCATGCCGTACCTTCGCACTGCCTTCAAACGACCTACAGTCAGAGTCAGACGTAAGTATGATACATTCATAATAAATTATAATGTTAAAACGATTTAATAATAGTAATTATTATAATAATACACTTCACCCAACAAAATAAAAAATACAATAGGAAATACAATTTAAAAACAATAGGCGGTCTTATCGCCATTCAGCGATTTCTTCCAGACAACCTTACAGTGCGGAGTCAAAGGGTGGATGAGAACAAGAATTGGTAGGGTACAAACAATATATCTATTTCCTTTAGTGCGTTTGGAAAAAATAACGGGAAAGTAGATAGAGAGAGTAGATAGATTTATAATTGATAACAGCACCATCTAGTTTACAAATTAAATGATAACTTGCAACGTTAATACATTTCGAATATTGTTGCTAACTGTAACACGCATTATGTATGTGGCGACTTCCCGCAACTCCGCAAAATATGCAGGGTATTGAGAATACTTCGATAGTGTGTTTCAGAATACCAGTAGCGCCATCTCTTGACAAGTTGCGTGAGGTCACCACAAGTACTAATAGACAGCGTGATGTTTTTACTAGGTCTAGGTTTTTACCATTTAGCATACCTTAAATTAGGTATGTCGAAGGTCATTATTCTGTATAGTTTCAAGGTATTCGATTGGCCATTAATCTAAATCATTTGAACTATCTATCAATCTGTATTTGGACAACATGTTAAACAATATTACAGGACTTTATTTGAAACGAGATATCCCACGGGAGAGAAAAGTCACGTAGCGAATGGAAATGTAACAAAAACTCTAAAATCATTTTCCTAGTGATTGAATCTCAATTTAATAAAACTTAAAGAAATAATCTAATATAATTTGAGACAATGTGCTCGGAAGCCCTTAAACTCTTATTTGATTTCATCACAATCGGAACTCCTCAAGCGCGAAGGGCGAATTAATATATCAGCCAGAACCATCCAAGTTGTTTTATTTTTTAAGGGTCTATTCCGTTCTTATAGAAGGGACCGTAAGATTGAAAGTTGATTGAAATTCAAGTTGATAAGAAATGCAACAGATATAATACGTCAAAGCTGTAAGGAACTGGTTTCAGCGCTGGCGAATAACGACTTCGCATCAATTTATGGTAAAAATAAATGTGCAAAGGTTCGAATACCAATAACGATTTCGTATTTTCTAAATTAAATACGTACTTATCGGTGTAAAAGCTATTATCAGAAGTAGAAATTACACACATTATATTGTGCGCAATCGTGCGAGAAGACAAAGACTGTAAAAGTAATAGTAATATTTTACCAAACAGTCATTTACTGACTTTTAATTATAAATCCATTACAAAAATCATATTAATAAAAAAACATACCAACCAAATTGAAAGAAAGAAAGAAAGACATATTTATTTGTAAAAAATACTACAACATAATGTGGCATAATTAACAGCATACATACGTTTAAATTAGACCATTGCTGCAGTAAAATTTTACAAAAGGGTCACTCAGCCTCAATTCGACGAGCCGCCTCCAATTGATAACCGCTTCCTTTATGAGTTCGGTTAAAAGATTAAGTTTCAAGGCCACCATAATCATTTCTAGAAAATGTTCACAAATCTGAGTAAAGTGCAAAAGTTCTATGGCAAACAGATTATTTTTTAATCGTTTAATCAATCCCACGACATGGCAGTTAAGGTACATGTAGTGCAATCGATAGCAAGTGGTCGTTGTAGCTCATGAATATTGCTTTATTGTTGAACCACCATATTATCACAGTCGCTACCTACTATTTCTGAGAATCAGGTTGGTACATTTCATGGAAGTGCCTTCCGCCTTGCCACACTTCAAAGTAAAACAGTATTTCACACTGTTATTTAAAGACACTACGATAGGAAGGTTTGTTGGAGAACCACTAAGAGCCGTATCTTTAATAGCCTCTACAAGAAATAAATAAGAAAAATACTCTTATTCCTATTCATATTGTAAATTCGAAAGTTATGAGAATCTATGTGTGCGTTTGTTTTCGACATGTTCGCTACATTACAAGATCTATCAGATCTCTTGTAGGACTTCCGTACTGTGCGTGGACTAAAATCCTCTTGTTTCAATCGTTGCGAAGGGCTCTAACTTGTAAAGTTATTTACGTATGAACAAGACAAATATAAATATTTGTTTTCTACTTAAGAATGAGCTCAAAGACACAATAAAAAAAATAGGCATGGATTAGGTCCCTAACGCATAGTACTATAATTTCCAGTATATGTAATTGATTTTTTTAAGATATAAATTATTTCCAACATTGTATTTTAGGAGATTGATTAGGTCTTCAACGCACCCAATGATCAATAAGTTTAGAGATCCTTTAGGTCTCTAAAGCACCCGCTGAAAGTTATTTAAAAATGATGTCGCAGGCAACAACACAAAATCAATCACAAAAACAGCCGATCGGATATCGCTGATATTTTGCATACACATAGTTTATGACCTAGATTACCACATAATGACACAATTGACCACCTGGGGGGCGGCCGCTCCCGCAAGAGCTCCCTGGTCTGATGACTCTCCGACCATCTAGAGGACGACCGTCAGCTCGTAAGCGACGCCTAGTACACCGAACCACCCACTAAACAGTGGGGATGGAATGGAATGTTTTTGTTAACATTGTATAAAAATGTTATATTATTATGTTATGTTATTTGTATTATGTATAAATGTTAAGGATCCGGGAGGTATTCGACCTCCTTGAGAATCGCCCGGGTAAAGAGGGTACCCCTCGAGACCCGAATTTCCTTGCCCACCGCCCTTGTGTTGACATTGCCTTAGCATATGAGAGTCCCGAAGGGTAAGACGTCCCCCGAATGATGAATGATGATAACACATAATGTTGCCCATACTGTGGTAAACATGACCGGAGCGGGCAAAGCCATGTTGAGGGTCTGATTACATTATTCATAAAATATCGCTAAACACTTTGCAATGAGACCAATCCCTATTTATGAATCCAATTTCGCGTTACGAATGAGAGCCTCATTTTTTAAATCCCTTAAAGCGTAAATAATGATAACACGCTACAGATGATACTCTGAATTTCAACGACAAAGAATACTTGAGACTTAAATAACTTAAATGATTTTAGTTACTTTTTATGATAAAATGCCATTTAACTTTTAGAAGTTGCAAAAGTGTGTATAGTTTATCAGACTAATCGATTGTAAAATTAAATTTAGGGTTGTGTTGCTAGAGAGCACATTTTTTAATTTGAAGGAGGGTGAATATAAGCTCAAATAGGAGTTTGTGGGGTCCATAAGTATGACCCCCGGCCGCCATCTTGGAAAAAAAGATTTTCGCGACTTAGATGGCGGTCTTTTGACAACGCTTGCAAGCCGTAAAAATGTAATGGATTTTTTTTTATGAATGTAATCTTTGGTTCATAATGGTTAAGAGGTAATTCTAGCAAACAAATATTACACTTCATTTTTAGTTTGATTAAAAAAATCTTCTGAAGATACCTATTTGCGGGAAATCCGAGTTTCGTGTCATTTTACACCCTCAATTGCTCAGGAAACCTTGCGTGGTCCTCGTCAGGCTCTTCCCAGGGTAATTAAACCCATATTTCAACTCGCCTCATCAGGTAATATCAACTTATTATTACAACTTGTAGCTCTCGTACTCTGATCGTACGATGTGATCCATCAGACCCTCAAGGCATAGTCCGCTCATGACTCCAAGATTTTTTTATTACTAGCAAATGAGTTTCCAAACCACCTGATGGTAAGAGACCTTTTTTTTTGTTCTCGAGGGGGAAACTTTCAAAAGGTACCCGACGCCGTGGGAGGGACGCAGGGTTATGTGGGATTTTTACCGCATTAAAACCCCCCCGGTGGCCGTCCTCGGCGCTAAAAAGGAGGACTCCCTGATTTCGAAACGACGGTATGCGACCACACATACCACCGTCCTTCCCGGGATTGCCTGACCGAACGGTTCGAGCTCCCACTCTAGCCGTCTGCAACCCTGAAAGCCCCTTTTAGTCGCCTCTTACGACAGGCAGGGGATGCCGTAGCCCTATTCTGATCCCGGAGCTACAGGGACGGATGGTAAGAGACCATAGGCGCCTCTATGGACATAATATCTGAGGTTGGTCTCATATGCGTTGTAATGCTTGATGATTAAGCTGGAACCTCGGTCAAATATATGTTACCACGACCATGAAACCGAAACACAACAACGCTTTACTCCGCGTTATTGGGAAAAAAAAGGTATGACGGTGCAATACCACTTCTACCAATTTCGAAATATACTTATAATTTATAAACCTTCAACACCAATATGCCGTTCCAGGATCCACCTCTCAGAGCAGTATTTTCGGTTTGTAGAATCAGTAAACAGTGTTTCCATGGATGAAACTAAGTAGGTACCTCTCATCAACCTCACTCAAAAATTTTATCCTACGTTATATCCAGTGAAGCAAAAACTTGCCCCTTCTATACACCCACCGAACAGGGCGAATCCATTTTGATCTTTATCTCAAGGAAATTACGTTCCCTTTTAACATTCGGGATTTTTTCCTCTCCGTGTGACACCAGCGTTGATTAATGCTCCCTTCTAAATCGATTTGTCGTTGTTTGAAGCGTAAATTCGATTATTCGCGTTTCAACGCGATTTTATGAATGCGCACTGTTTCCTTTTTTTGTCGATAAAACCCGATTACGACGATTAACCGACGAACTTATGATACTTGTTGAAGTGGAAACGATAAAAATTCAAAGCTATTTGAACCTGGTAGGATGTTTTCATCCCGTATTAAAACATTGGGTCGCGTTGTAGAATATGCTAATCTTCAGCAGTTGTAAGACACATACCCAGCAGTGGCATATGAAAGGGATGCAGCCCGTTTTTATTAAATTAAAATAGCAAACGAGATAAAAGCGCCTAAAACCTTCCAAGATATTATAATGTTAACAAATAAACCCAAACAAAATTGAATACCAGTTAGATGCATTATTACACATGAGGAAGTTTGAACCCTTCGAGTAAATGTAAGTATATGTCTATCATGCTCTTTAAAACAGAAAACAGCAACGTTTAACACTGCTATAATAGGCTTTTTATAAGATTGAAGTAACAAATTAACCATGTAGTCCACCTGATGGTAAGTGGTCACGCTGTAGATGCGTTGCTACTACCAAGGACTGGTCGCCTCTTATAAATGTATGCCACCAACCACTCCCTTTTATCGAAACGCAAGATTTTCTTGACGCTAGAAATAAGTGTGTCGGTCTACACTGGTTCAGTCACCACGTCCCGTACAAGCTAATGGTATATGCTGAGCGTAGGTCGTTTCCGAGCGCTTAGTGCATTACTTACAGCTAATTTAGAGTCAGACGTGTTAATAATATTATAAACTAGCTGTACCCTGCGCGCGTTGCTACGCCATCACAAAAATCACATCAGAAACCTTTGCGAGCTCATGACTAACAACTTTGCTGAAGATCATCACATGATCAAATGAATAGTTTACGATTCAATAGAGGACATACAGACAAACATTCATTTTTATAAAGAAGAAATAAGAGAAGATGTGGAAGTTTGATTATGTGTGTGTCGGATACTCTATTAAGCAAAAACTACCGGTCGGATTTCATTGAAACTTGACAGACACATAAGTATGACCTAGATAGGACACCCATTACCGTGGTAACGTGACCGAAGCTGTCAATGCCGCGGGAAAGACCCAATAACCTTATAAAATGCTTTCTCTATTTATTTCACACTTCCATGGCCTCGCTGTTAGCAACACAAGTCCATTCATGTCCACCTGACAGCGCACGTGCTCCTGCGTCGGACACATTCAGATATTCCTGACATTGAATCGGGATTTCATATCTTATTTCTTAGTCGTCATCGTATTTCCCATAAATATACCGTCATCGCTGTAGTCTTACTAAGTACATGCAATATTAGTATAGTACTAAGTATAGTACAATAGTATTGAAATGAAATGAAATGTCTTTATTTTGCATAGCCCTACGGAGGCACTTAAAAATTGTCAGTTACATATATTTTTTACACTACCATCGGATCGGGACACGACCTCAACTGAGAAGATCCGGCAAGAAACTCAGTGGGTTTGTCTTTTTTCTTTTAATCTTTGTGTATCTTTTTTTTTTGATCCTCGTATTATTAAATCGTACATATTAAAAAAATGAGAACTGAGAATAAACAATAGGTAGGTACTAGACAATTCTACAATTTTACGATTTTTTTCTGTCTGTTTGACATTGTTTTAGACCAAGCCACCCTCAATTTAAAGGATTGAAATTATATTTATACCTAGTCTGCATCTTAAATTAACATTTAGTCTATATTTAAAAAAATCCATCGGCTCTATCAAATTTTCTAGATTCAAGGTTTTATTCAGAGACACATATTTATCCGAGGCTTTATAGTGCCCTAAAGACTGATAGTCTAATGATTAAATCAGATTTTTCTAAAGCAAATGGCAAATATCGTGAGGAAATCTACACACCAAAGAGTAAGTAGTCTAAAAATAAGTTCTCAAAGGTGTGTACAGTAGGTATCAGTTCACGCTTGACCAACGCGGGGGACTATGGCCTAAAACTCTTTCATCCAGAGAGGAGACCCGGCAGTCAGACATAATGTGTTGACGAAATTAATGTATATTTTATATTGTTTATTGTACTGTGTACTTACTATTTCTCGACTGAAAATGTAACTATATACTGACCCATTGATTAAATTCATAGCCTCTGTACACATATAAAAGAAGATAAAATCACTATTGTTGAACAAATTGTACAATTGGAAAATTGCTATGCAATTGGTTCTGCCCAAATAATGTTTACCGAAATAGAAAGGATTAATTCAAATTAATGCAACATTAATTGGAATTTAAATAAATGGCCTCCATAAATTCTTGGCATTAATATTTATAAACTGTGTAATTATGATCGTATTTTGATATAAATGAAAGTTTGTTCACCGTGTAAAAATGGCTGTAAAGTTTTTTATTAGGCAGAAGATATTTGAGTGTATGAAGGTATGTAGGTCTATACATATGTTTTTATGTATGTATGGAAAATTCTTTGATATTCACTACAACCCAAAACAGATTGCCGAATTGTAACATATTATACACTAGCTGACCAGGCGAACTTAGTTCCGCCTAAAAGTCAAAAATCTTAATTATCAGTCTTTTTCCACGTTATTATACATATATTATACATAAAAACTTTCCTCTTGAATCACTCTATCTATTAAAAAAACTGCATTAAAATTCGCAGCGTAGTTTTAAAGATCTAAGCGTACATAGGGAAAGACAGCGCGAAGCGACTTTGTTTTATACTATGTAGTGATATATCATTGAGATCTTGATCCTCAGGAGTAGTGATGCGAGTTTGCGTGAATGCGAATTTGTAAGTTTAGATAGAATCCTTGTTTTATATGGATCTGCTACTCCAATGTAAGTTACATTGCAACTAGTAAGGGAAGAAAGGGTTAGTAGAATACTTATGATAAATATTCTCAAATTATCCTATATGGTCTTCGATAAGGTTTAACGACTGCTCTCCCAAATTATTAATCAGGACCGATGGTTCTATGGATTCTCCTTGATGTGGCTTCTTTAGTATTGAAAGTTTGTAGCCACTTCTGATTTATGCGATAATTCATGTCACCAATCACAGTCATGACCATGAGAAAACCTGGGCAGTAGCGGCGCTAGGATAGGGCGCGGTTGGACCACCGACCAGGGCGCCGGCCACAAAAGGCCGCCACAAACGCAGGCGATCCTTCTTGTACCGTTTACAATGCAATAAAGGGGCTTAGCATATCTCGTCCAGGGCGCTGGTATTACTAAAACCGGCACTGAACCTGGGATTATGTATCCTTTCGAACAAAACAAGAATTTTCAAAATCAGCCTAGTGCCTCTCATACGAATTACTCTCCTCTAAACTATCATTGTTTAGAGGAAAGTAACATTGTTTAAGCAGTGATAGCCTAATGGTTGAAACTTGCTCTCTTAATCGGGTGGTCCGAGGTTTAAACCCAGGCACGCACGACTGATTTAAGTGCGTATTAGGAATTAATTATCTCTGCTTTTCGATGAAGGAAAACATCGTGAGGAAACCTTCACACCCGAGAGTTCTTTAACAAAAACGTTCTCAGAGATGTGTGAAGTCCACCAATTCGCATTTGGCCAGCGTGGCGGACTATGCCCTAAAAATCTCATTTCGAGAGAAGACCCGTGCTCAGCAGTGGGACAATAATGGGTTGACGATGAACATTGTTTAGAGTACAACTAGCCGAAAAACGGAAACGTGGACGTGCAAGGTGTATTACAATGTAAGGGCGGAAACGTAAACAATTATTGTTTTGAAATAACGGCATCGATTCGCACTATAAATACATCTGTCATGCGTCTGTAAGTAATGCTACAACATACAAAATACGAATTAAGAACCTCCTCCTTTTTGTATTTGGTAAAAAAAAAAACATGCGTGCGTACAAAGTACACATGTCAGAAGTGAAACTTCTTTGGCGAACTAATTTATAAATCTTGTTTATATTTATACAAATCTAAAACTTTAAATTTCCAAGATTAAGAGGAAGGGAAAAAGGCGTGATACGACGTTTGCTCTGTCTCACTTTTTCTCTCAATCTTTCTCACTCGCTTGCTTCCTACTCTCACTCCACGGCTAGTTGCTCATGCTACGTTCGCCCTGTCTTACTCTCTCTCAATCGGTCTCGATCACTCTCTCTCTCTTTTCTGACACTTCCGTTGCATACCGGCGTGACGTTTCATCTGTAAAAATTTTACCCTCATGCGCCTAAAGGAGTTTCACTTCAAAAAAATATGATTTTGAACAATATGAGTTATAAATATATTTACAAACCACAGACCGGGAATTCAAACTTTAGCGTATTAATACCCATGTTAATTATGCGGAAACTACTCCGGACCTGACCAATTACAGTATAAGTTTCCCGATATTTGCTCTGAGGAATAAAGATTAACTATAGAGTTGGGGCCGAGTCATTAATATTTATAAAGCCGGCGATGAAATGATCCCATCAGATATTATTTCGCCCGGAGCGCCAATCCTGTGATCCTTAGCTACGTAAGACCTTCATTTTCATTGAAGAATATACAAGAAAGTTTATTTAAATCGACAAATAATGTATTGAGCCGAACAAAAGAAACCTATTTAAGAATAAATATTTCAAGGTGGAGTTCGAATTTGAATTTTCGATATATTAAGGCGATTGTATTCTGTATCAATATTTTTAAGCTATTGCATAGCTTTTATCGCGGGCTTTAAGCGCGGCGACCGAATCAAGAAATTCTGTAACGAAAAAAACCTAACACTCCCCACTTCGCCTATCATGTAGGGCGGCCGAATGTTTGCTTAACGTGTATGTATATGTTACGACTGTACAAAGCTCGCATGGATCGAGACTAGCCACTTCAGTGGCGGATTTACCAGCAGGCTGAGTAGGCTGGAGCCTAGGGCGGCAAATTTTAAGGGGCCGGAAATTTAGTTCATAAATTTTTTATTTCGGTTTACAAATTTAAAAAAAAATTATTATACACACATAATACGAATTTCGAAAATTGGAGAGAAATTAAAATATTTAACAAAAATCGAAATATTCTCATATCCAGTGCTAATTAATAAATATTTCAACATCTCTGCATGAACAATTCCTAAACGCTTTACTAATTATACATTACTGATTATGAACTTTTAGAATATCGCAATAGCGATTCGATATTATAATCGAAATTTAGTAATTTTTACATATATTTACTGATAACTGCTATAATTTTTTCTCCGTGTACCTAATAATTATGAGATCTGCTTACTCAATTCAATCTTGATATAATATCGATGGTCTAACCATGATTGCTGCAGCAAGTTTGCAACTTGTCAAATTCAATTTCAGAAAGTAATTTCTTTATGCGTAAAAAATACTGACTAAAATTGACTAAATTTTATTAAATAAAAAACTAGTTCAATATCTCATAGAGATCATATTAATCGAATAACTGATAGTTGAACGACTGTGACTTGACAATAAAAAAATTCCTTCCACAAAATATGAAGTGAGACAATTTGCTCATTAGAAAGTTGATACATTTTATCAGTTAATTATTTTATTTGTAGTAAGAAAAAGTTTTGAAAATCCAAATGAGCAGGCTTTAAGCGCTCATGTCGTACACGAATTATCTAAATTAAATGTTTACATCAGTAGATTTGATAACTTTTTTGCAAAGCCAACTTTTTCAGAAAATGTCAATGGGAATGAATTAATTATAATAAGATAAAACAATAATCAGCTGCATTTTTTTATTCAACGGCTTCTCTCCAATTAAATAAGTATATTAAAAAAAATTGAAGTGAAAAAATGATTTTTTCGAAAGTTATCGTGTTTACTGTGAACACGATCATCCAAAATCCATACGATATGGCATTAAAATTACTTCCTTTTAAATAAAAAATAATTAATCATAACCGAAAAAATATTTTTTATAAGCTCAGCGATTATTTTTCTTTCTGATAAGTTGCTTTTTAAATAATATTCATGTACATCATATTTGTTAGGTACGGTTCAATGTGAGAAAATATCGGATTTAGATTTTTAGGCAAGAATAGAGCATACCTACGACGCGCTTCGCACTTAAGGCATGCAATTGCGTAGTCGTATTTGTACTGTAACGCCAGAACAAACGACATGACGATTCGGTAATTTCGATATTTTTTCCTTAAAATAATGTTTTTTAATAATTCTTTGCTATAAAAATAACCAAGGATCTAACCCGGTACCATAGTTCTCAATAATAATAACTATATGGGAAAAGTTGATGTAACGGAACGGATGATGGAGCACAAATTATAAAGTTGAAATTTCATTGATAGAAAATTGATATGATTGTGGACTAAGATATCAAAATTTAGAGGCGGCAAAAATTGAATAGCCTATGGGCGGCAAATCTATAAATCCGCCACTGAGCCACTTGGAAATCGGACGAATATGTGAGCAGGTGTTTGTAAAAAGTATATAGTATCAAAGACTTGAATTATTACCAAAGAAAAAATAATGCATAAATAAATAATTATAATTGCATAACTTGATAATAAAATTCCATGCAATAGCTTTACCGCGGCAGTCCCCGAGTGCCGCACGTTTTTAAAAAATATAAAGAACGTTTAATCTAAATACGGTGTAATGTAATTTAAGGTAAGGGTAGGCTTGTTGTGAGGTTTTAATTAAATTTGAAGAAAAAATTCGGTTGTGGCATAGTCAGGATGCCAAATATGGAATGTTTTTTTTTTGATACTTAGACCTAACATAAAATTTTATTTTATTAGAATTATTACTGTTTTATAGAGAAGCTAGCATATTTAGCATATGTATTTATATATTAGCTTGTCATTACTGTGGTATTGACTGTTCTTTCTGTTATACTAGATCATAAACTAGCTGTAGGTATACCAAGTTTCAATGAAATAAAAGCCAAATGTTTTGCATGAAAAATAAGAAAATTACATACATTCTTATAAACTCTCACCATTGTAACGTTTGTAAGATTAAGAGAAGATTAATTATTTTGCATAATATGTGTAAAGTGTGTGTAAATTTTTGCTTATGTATTTCAAACGCGGGAGAAACCATGGGTTAGAGTCAGTAATAAACATAAGTTATGACGACATCTCGTAGCAACACTTGTATAATATTAAGTATACGAGACACAGAGACGGTTGAAATAAAACAATTCAGCTGTAATTTTCCACGTCCCTTTAATTATAACTTGAGGGATGGGTAATAGACAAAGATGGACGATACAATGTCCGTCTTTCGCCCTTATCTCTGGAGCGAGGACAACAATATTTAACGGGGGTGAAATTAGACCCTCCCTCTTCCAGGGGTACAAGCTATTCAGCCCTAATAATTTACTAGCGCGTTGTGCCCAAAATTATTAGGTATATTTCTTTTTAAATTGAACGAAACGAGCACGTAGTTTATGGCATGGACGGAGTGAGATTGACGTTCTATGTAAAATTGGATATAAATGTGTTGCAATATATAATGCAATTTAAATAAACTAACATATGATGTTGAGTAACTTTTTCTACTTTAAAAGGTCTTCGAACCATTTTCTTATTATATAGCAGTAGCAAACGCATATTTTTTTTGTAATCAAGGGGGAAACCTTCAATAGGTACCCTACCCCGTGGGATCAACGCCGGGATATGTGGGATTTTTATCTCACTAAAACCCTGGTGGCCGTCCTCAGCGCTATAAAGAGGACTCCGTGAACTCGAAACGACCTCAACGGGAGTCCTCTGAGCGCAATGCCCCTTTTGGGCCCTTCCCCGATGACCGTTTCATGTTCACTGTGCCTCTCGGTGTTTATTACGGCATGCAGCCACACATGCCATCATCCTTCGTCACTTGGCTGGACGGTCCGAGCTCCCACTCTTACCGCTCGCTACCCCGGAAACCACTTTTAGTCGCCTCTTACGTCGGGCAGAGGATACCGTAGCCCTATTCTGGTCCCGGAACTACAGGGACAGCAAACGCATCTGCACTAATGCAAGGGCAGATATTAGCGGTGTGCCTCTAGCGTCGTACCACTTCAGGTTCTACCACCACCTTTTCCGGGGTTGCAGGCGGCTAGAGTGGGAGCTCGAACCGTCCGGTCAGGCGATCCTGGGAAGGACGGCGGTATGTGTGGTCGCATACCGTCGTAAAGACTAGACGGAGCGGTGGGCCCAGCCGCCCATCTGGGAGGAGCCCGATGGGGCAACGCGCTCAGAGGATTCCGGTTGCGGTCGGACTGAGTTCCCGGAGGCCTCTTTTTTAGCACCGGGGACGGCCACCGGGGGGGTTTTAGTGCGGTAAAAATCCCACATGACCCTCCGTCGCTCCCACGGCGTCGGGTACCTTTTGAAGGTTTTCCTCTCGAAAAAAAAAAGGTTCTACCACCACCTGATATATACCACAGAACAACTTAACTTCGTTAATATCCAATATCACGTGTTCTGTACCATATTTCACTAACATGGTGAACCTGAGGATTGTATCTAAAACAAAATAAAGCAACTCATCAACTATAAGACCAAGCAAAAAGAATAGCGACATGAAAAAGTCTCCAGCGGGACTTTGTGGAGTCTGATCATTCCATATTGGATACGAGTTATACCCGACTGAAAAAACAAATTATGATACTATTGTTTGAAAAACTACCCAAAGTGGAATTCGTTTTAATAAACAATGAAGGAATAGGTATATAATGTACCTTGAAACGAAAAAAACTTGAAAAATAGTAGTTGATGAAATGAAATGAAATGAAATGTCTTTATTTTGCATAGGCCTTCGGGGGCGCTTACAAATTGTCAGTTACATTTATATATATTTTTTTACACTACCACCGGATCGGAACACGACCTGAACTGACAAGATCCGGTAAGAAACTCAGTGGATTTGTCTTTTTTCTTTGTATGTCAGTATGAAGATTAACGATACAAAGTCCTTATCTCGAGCACTTAAAGGTTAGCAAAATTTAACAAGAATTAAGTTGGAACAACATTCAACGCTGTAAATCAAATAAGAGTTAGTTCTCCTTTTTGCTGACTGCCACTGGGCCCTTACCTGAGCCCATGACAGGAAAAAATGATAAGAAACCTACTTGTCTGAATGTTCTCAACAAGGTAGGTACGCGATGGATATATCTGTAACGGTATTATCAGATATTACATAAAAGATATAATTATGTATCTATTATGCTGCTATATAACTGAAACCATAGAAAATCGTGTTTAAACGCTTCATAAGCTCAGATTACTACTACTAGGTACTTTCAGATATTACAACATCATTGCAACATTATAACATCACTGTAATTTAATGATTTTATGTAACATGGATTCCGTTGTTGATGTAAAATTGCTGTGAATTGATATTTTTTTTATTTTATCTTTAAAATTAAACTAAGCACAATTTTTACATGTATAAAAGCAAATGAAACTGCAAGGCACTGTGTAATATTAATTACGAGGGTAAAAGCAATTCTTTAATTCATACCTTATAAAAATACCTTATTTATTATAATACTAGCTGATCCGGCGAACTTCGTTCTGCCTACAAGTAAAAAATCTAAATCAGAGTTCCTCCACTATATTGTGCATTAATTATATTCGAACATAAAAACCGTCCTCTTGATTCACTCTATCAATTAAAACTGCATTAAAATCCATAGCGTAGTTTTAAAGATCTAAACAAACAGGGACAGACTGCGCGAAGCAACTTTGTTTTATACTATGTAGTGAAAAGTAGTAATAAAAGCAATATATATCTTACCAAACGTTTAACATATTGGTCACGTGCGGGATAAATTTGACGCGATTTTGATATTATATTGAGAAGCGTTGGTGTACACTATCGTTAAATTGACCTTTCTGCTGCCTTTGTTTTCATTTGGGATCTTAATAAAGTCCATTTACATCTTAATAAAGTCCATTATATTGCCCAAACGTAGTGTGGTGTTCATATGGCTACTAATCTCTCATATTTTGTTATCCTATGCAAGAAAGGGAGGGGGGATAGGTAGATGCCACCTGTTGACAACCCGCGTGGCCGAGCGGTTACCATATCGGTCTGACGCTCAATGGGTTCCGGGTTCGATTCCCGGCTAGACAAGTATCTGAATGACGAGTTTAGATTATTGTTCTGGGTCTGGTCTGTTTGTGTATTAGTCTTTGTGTGTGTCCATGGTATCCACGACACAGGAGAAAATCCTAGTGTGGGGCTATGACTGTAGAAAGCGTGTTTATGTGTGAAACTAAAAAAAGAGAAGCGTATTCAAGATTTAAACCTGGACCTCCAGCCGAATTTCACACCAAAACATTGTAGAAGCGTACAGGGTCGGTAATTTACTTACAAAAAAAGGTCCGTAGCAATTTTCCCGGTTCCAAACGCCCGCAAACTTGTTACTTGTAATGCGTAAGTCGTGTCGCGTCAGAATCACTTAAAACATCGCTTTATATTACTGTAGGGGTAATGTTGCCGTGATGAATGAGTTTTACATATTAACTTTTGAACGTTGAAGTACATATAAAGGTGCTTATTAACCTTCCGTCCCTGGTCCCCTGGGTGCATTTGGGAAAATAAAACTGGCAGATAAAGTAACGAGCACTGATACCTTAATTGAAACTCAACCTCTCAATGAAAGGTTCGAAGTTCTAATCCCAGGGAACACAGCTTTTTCCAAAAAAGTATGAGCATATCAGATATAAATTATCACTCCATTATAATGACGGAAAATATTATCAGGAAACCTAAATACCTGAGAGTTCGGACAAAAAGTTTTTAAAGTGAAATGAAGGTAGCATGTGAAGTCTACCAATTTGAACATGAGGAATAAGGTAGACTTTAGACTTCAACTCTCGCAATCTGGGAGCAGACCCATACCCAATAATATGCAATTCATTCTGCAGGTGGTAGAACCAGTGTAGTTCGACCGGGGAAGTACCACCGCCACACCTCGTTTCACACACCTATATCCAGCGTGAAGCATTCTTTTGCATTTCGATGGAAGGGTGAGGTTACCGGCACACTTTTATATGAGGCGACCATAGTCCTCGGGAGTAGCAACGCATCTGTGTTTGACTTCAGATAGAACCCGTGTTCTGTTTGGAGTTGCTTACAGATTTCCATGGACGGCGCTGACCACTTAACATCAGGTGGACTGCATGCTTTTTTTATATTAAGAACTAACGATAAGGCTGACGGGCCACCTGATGGAAAGCAGTCACCGTCGCCTATAGACATTTGCAAAACCAGAGGAGTCGCCAATGCATCGCTGGCTTTGGAGGAGAGCTCTCTTTACACCTTTCTTGAAGAACTCCATGTCGTAGCGCCCCGGGAATACCTCAAGAGGAAGTTCATTCCACATCTTGCACGTCCGCGGCAGGAACGAGCGCGCAAACCGAACCGTGAAGGACCGCCACGAGTCCAGTTGATGCGGATGGAACCTCATCCGTCGGCGAGTGGTGCGATAAAGGAAGGGTGATGTGGGCACCAGATCAAACAGTTCCTCGGAACACTCACCATTATAAAGCCGGTAGAACACGAACCGTGATTTATTTTTATTAGGAGATGGTTTAGTAGACCCACTTTATTCAGGGAATGAATGATAACCTAACTTACTTAGCCTTTTCATATTTCTGGTTAATTGGATAAACAGGTGTTCATCGCTAATAGTGTCTATTTATGTATGTGTATTTACGTGTGTATGTGTATGTATGTATGTGTATTTAGCAATAAATAGATGCTACATAGTCATTTGTAATTCCTTTTTAATAAAAAGGTACGGTTTTACGATTATCACACCTTAGACTTTTATTGTATGTAAGTCTTCTGAATGTTATACCTATTTCGGCTTCATTAAACTTCTCGCTAAATCAACATTTAGTGAGAAGTTTCATGAATTATAGTTAAGACTTCACATATCTATCCATCAACCTTTTGAGGTCCATAGGTCTTCCTTTAACAGGGTTTTTGTCCACCAGATGATAAGCGGCCACTGCCGCCCATGACTATATTTAATCAAACCCCGGTAATATCAATCTTACTTGAGGTTAGTCACAAATGATGACTTAGAGCGCTTTCACATTAGGTCGCAAGTACTGCGGCAGCAGCGCGTCAGCCGCGCGACTGCAGAGAATGCATTCTTTTTACGACTATAGCCGCGGGATTTGTTTGGATTAGGGTGCCGCGCTGTACTTTAATAACGGAAATAATTATAAAAAAAAATAATAATAAATACTGAATAATTATGTCAATAATAAGAAAGCATCCGTTGCAGACGCTCGGCTGACGTGCTGCGGCCGCGCTACTTGTGACCTAATCTGAAAGCGCTCTTAGTTGGAACGCCTCGACTAAATATCTCTTCAAAATAGCAGCGCTAAACATTGGCAAAATCGTGTGTGGCGGTGGTGTTGCCGGAGTAAAAGCACAAAGAGTAAACCACCTTTAAACTTAGCATTAGATAACTAATACGTCGTTTAAAAAAAATCACACATCAAAGTTGTTAGTAACATGTAATCTCCAGACCATTTGACTTTATAAACGAGGTCTTTGCAAAATCGTAAACGTATATCCTACGACCCTTACATTCGTTGTAACAAAGGGCGATTAAGTCTTAATGCCCTTTGGCTTATAATTATCACTTACTGGACACAACGGATTAGATTCGTCATTAATAGCACTTTAGTTAAGATGTTCAGAGGCACGGATTACTTCAATCCTCCATAAACTTCAGTAAGATTTCCCGAACACACCCAAAGTAAGGGTCAAGACCCAGGACTTCGATGTACATTTAACATTATACTATGCTCACGGTTTTGTCTGCCTCTACACGGTAATTAGTGTCCACGGTAATCTAGGTCATAAACTGTGTGTGTGTCTTTCAGCGAAATCCAATGGTAGTTTTGTGTGAAAAGTAACAAAAACAACTAAAGCGTCTTTCGCATTTGTAATAATATTGATAAAGTAATAAGAAAATTTATGAAGGTGGAAGAACCAGTGTAGTTCGACCGGAGAAGTACTACCACCACACGTATTTCTAGCGTCAGTCATTTCTTGCGTATCGATGGAAAGGTGAGGTTGCCGTCACACTTTCACATGAGGCGACCATCATAGTCCTCGGGAGTAGCAACGCATCTGTGATTGACTTCAGATGGAACCCATGTTCTGTATTAAGTCGATTAAAGACGTCCTTGGGCGGCAGTGACCACTTACCATCAGGGGGACTGCATGCTCGTTCTACTTCAGTTGCTACTTCAGTTAGATAAAAAAGAAACGAACCTTACTATTGTATAATTAATACTACCATTGTATTATTAACAATCTTACCATAATAGAAATTATTCGACAAGCTATAAATTCTGTTACGCGTTTTTTTGTTTACCGTAAAAACTGCTTCGCGCTTCAAGAATATGTGGAGGTGGCACTCCCCCAAAATAAACATAATTATGCTTTGTTAAGCAGCTTGGACAATTCTCGAATAACAATGGAGGGTTATTAATTTGTCATAACCAAAAATCGTCGCGCAAATAGCCTACTTTGTATTCTTCACTCGCTCAGAATTTAGCTCCTTGATTAAAATTGTTGGATGGGTTGAACTTGTAAATTAAGGAAGTTTATTTCCCCATTAAATATCACTCTGCTTTGTTGTTGAGTTGAGATAAGGGAATACGGTCGTATCGTCCATCTTCGTACATCAACTATTACCCTTCAAGTTATAATTGGAGGGATGTACATTGGCGCAAGTTTGGCCAAACTGTCGCTGAATTTTGTTCGCTTTGCGTACAAATCTCTTTACAAGTTTTCCGGCTTTAGTTGTCTCTCTGTCTTGTTCTCAGAATTGCATTCGTGAAACGGGTCGGACTTTGGCTGTAGCTATAGGTTTGTTAAGAAGGAAATTCAATACAGCGGTAGGCAAAGAAATTATACCCTGCTATAACCTGTGGTGTCCTCATATTATGCTTAGAGATGGTAGATGCTTAGAGGGTTCAAAAGATAAATAGGTTCCTACTCTCATACGTATAATATAACAACTAAAAAAATCAAAAAGTGTTTTATAGATCATTTTTTCGTTGTTATTAGCGTGTTTGACGACCCGCGTGGCGGAGGAATTACCATACCGGTCTGACGCGCAATGGGCCCCGGGTTCGATTCCCGGCCAGACAGGTATCTGAATAATGAGTTTAGATTCCTGTTCTGGGTCTGGGTGTTTGTGTCTTCGTCTTGGGTGTGTTCTTGATACCCACGACATAGGAGAAAACCCTAGTGTGGGGCAATGAGTGCAGAAAGCGTCATTAATTACTATGGACTAGAGAATAAACACGAAATGAAATTCAAAGTTAATTTCAACCTTGAGTTGGAGTATAATATTTATAATAACACTATACAGAGTATTATCCTTTATGTTATGGATCGACTAAAAGCGGTAGGCGAATATACAATTTTATTTTATGAATAACTCGGTTACTGAATTTAAAATAAATAAATATATACCACCCTTTACACATAATAATAAATATTCCTAATATTTCCATTTAAGTACGCCTATAAAGCAAAATATCGCTGACAATAACGTTTACTAAGCGATCAAAGGGCTTTGAAAAAATTGTATTGTGTGAGATTCTATTGTGAAGATTATATTAAAGGAAAGATATCTTCTATTACTGTTTCCAAAAACCCGAAGAAAAAAGCCTCAGACTCTGACAAGTAAAATTTGATAGATAATCCATCATGGCGCCCGACCGCGAACAATTACCGCCAAAAGAACGAAGAACAGGCAGCTCAATTAATTATTCGAATAGTTTCTATTCCGTAGAGATATATGCTATTCATCAAATGAGAAAAGTCACTATATTCTTCTATACATTCTTAGAAGAATAGATACTTTATTTTCATAAATTATTTAATTATAAACGATAAATGCCAACCTTGTAGTGCAGCTGGCAGCAAATAATCTTTGCTATTGATTGTCGTGTGTTGACAACAATCTGTTGTTTCAGATAGAGAAGGTTTTGGAGTTTAATCCTTAAGAATCGATTTGCATATAAGGGACCGGCATGAGAAAAATGTGAGGAGTAAAATCTACTGAAGAATGACCTCGTTACGTTTACAGCTCTGATTACAAAATCGTTACGTAGACAAAAGTTTACAGTTTATGTACAGAAGTTTACAGTTACGTAGACAAAGTATTTTTTATCTGTAATCAACTTGCCATAAAATTAGTAACCTATCTCAGGTTGGCCTCAGATGTGTTGCTCTCTCAAGGACTAAAGTGTAACACATCCAAAAGAACTATCTTACAAAACACAGCTAAACTAAACACTCATAAGTCAGAAATAGAGATGGTAGTGCTGCCGCTGCAGCAGATTTTTCATTTTTACCACTTTCAAACTTATTTCGCTCGCTGCTTAACCCGGTTATCTCACATATGAGAGGCTGACGACCGTCTTAATTCTCTGAAATAGCAATTCATCTTTCATCGATTTTAATAGAACTTCAGTTGTATACGAAATTGGTTACTAATGTCTACTATACTAATAACCGCAAGATGGTATGCTCATGTTTTACTACAATCTTTGTTAAAGAATCGTTTCCATAATTCCAGCGACCTCATCCGAGATGTACACGAGGAGCGCTCGCAATGCCGTGGGTGCCCTGGACGGGCGTGGTCTGGTGGCTGTCATCAAGCGCCAAGTACCGCTGGCCGGTCAGCTGGACCATGAGCTGTCGTGGGGCCAGGGCTGGGGCTGGGTCACCCTTCCCAACGGTGTCTGGAGTGGACGTAAGTAGATTTTACTGCTAATTGTACAAGTGCTGAAGATAACTCGGGTTTATCGTTGACGGTATATACGCTCGCAGTTTACATCAGAAATTCACTGTCTGAGTATAACATGGGCACAGAAACGAGTACGCATACTTCCAAAATCCTGAAGTAATTTCAGCAACTATGGTCCTCCTAGTCTGTATCAGATTCTACTAGAAGTTTGCTCCACCAGTTCTTGCTCATTCAGTCAATACTTTAATTTTCTTAATATAATCAGGCTTCTTCTGAAAATCATAACTAGTGTAAGATTTCACCTTATTTGTGGGGACGTCCTCAAGAAAAATGTTTCATTCATCAACAATATTTGAAGAGAAAAAAAATATAAAACATCCAGTGGACTCGTATATTACTTTCAAATATCGGTGCCTTGTACGTCCTTTGAATGTATCTAATGGAAGACCAAGATTTATATTATCGGGCCTCTTTACTGCTGACTAAGCAAAGAGTTAATTAACACCCCATGTGCCTCGACTTTTTATGTTCAACCCTACTAAAAATTAGGTCGCCATCAAATACAATATTTTGTGTTGAAAACATTACAAGGCCGAGTGCCTCAATTAGAGGCTACGACTAACAAATCAAACAACACGAGCTTTCGAAATTGACGAAACAAGTGGAATAGTTAAAATTGCGGCTAGTTATTACCGTAGCTTTTTGTATATCTACGGTTTTGTTTTATTTAGTCTAATAAATGTGTTTGGCGAGACACTCTTGCAGTGGTGTCCTAATTGCTTTGTTGGTAAAGGTGTCACGCAAAAGCTTTGCAATTTTATTTTTTTAATTATTTTTATCTGATTACTAGTTGACCCGGCAAACGTAGTTCCGCCTAAAAGTGTAAAATCTAAAATTATCAGTGTTTCTCCACTATATTATACACGTATTATACATAACAATCTTCTTCTTAAATCACTCTATCTATTAAAAAAGCATTGAAATCCGTACCGTAGTTTTCTAAGCATACATAGGGACAGTCAGCGGGAAGAGACTTGTTTTATACTATGTAGTGATGATAAAATGATAATGCGGGCATTACAATATGAAATTGATAACAATTACTTTGGAGCCATAAACGACTTAACTACTCGTAAATAAACAAAATATAGTAGCATCTTTCATGTAGTTCATCTAAGTATTCGTAAGTATTCGTAATCAATCTGAAAGAGAACTGGATACCTAAATGTATTACTTTTCTTGAATTAAGTTGAAACGCCTTATAAAAGTTCATCTGCCTCCCCAAACCTTTTCAATCAAAACACTTCAAAGCATACCATTGTTATGAAATATTTTTAAGGATTTAACGTGGCAGTGGAATCAGCTTTCAAGCCACTTAACTTCGTAGTATTTAAAAACCTTGGCAATCCCGGGAAGGACGGCGGTATGTGTGGTCGCATACCGTCGGAAAGACTAGACGCAGCGGTAGCCCCAGCCGCCTATCTGGGAAGAGCCCGATGGGGCAACGCGCTCGGACGATTCCGGTTGAAGTCGTTTCGAGATCCCGGAGTCCTTCTTTTTAGCACCGAGGTCGGCCACCTTTTTAGTGCGGTAAAAATCCCACATAACCCTGCGTCGCTCCCCTCGGCGTTAGGTACCTTTTGAAGGTTTCCTCCTCGAGAACAAAAAAATAAGTATTAAAAAACCTTAATCATGATGTGATTTCTCATTCGTTTCAGGTCTAACCTGGTCTCAAGAAGGCGAAGACTTCGCGCTGCATGCGATGCCAATCATGCATCACACGAATGTTTCCCAAGCCTGCTCCATGCTTGATGGCGTCACTGCCTACGAAGCTTCAGCTTACGAGCAGGCTCTAGCGGAGTATGACGATGCAGCCACCACTTCCGATGATTGGGACTTCGGGGTCGACTGTGGTGACTTCATGATGTAGAAGATATTTCGTGTTCAGGTACAATTGTGCCAATTTTTATGATCGTTCTGAACGTTTGGGATTTGATGTAACGTCCTGATACAGAGAGGATCAGGAAGATATACAGAAGAATTTCCTTTTCTCTTCTGTCGCTTCTGATATTTAACATGATATATGTGCAACGACTCGTGGTCAATTACAGGACGATCATAAGGATTAGCAATATATTGACGTTGTACTTTCAAATTGAGCAATTGTTTTTGTATGTATTTTCTAGATGTGATAGCTATGTAAAAGTTTACCGCATTGTAACGGTATATACCAATGCATAACCTGATTGGTAATAATGGTAATACTGATATATTTTAATATAAAGATACCGTGTTCTATCAAAGGATTGTTTCTATTGAAAGCACTTTGATTATGTGGATAGTCAAGTCTCCGATGCTCAGTAGCTTCGAGATTAATTACATATACTTATGCGCACTTTATGAGGCATTGATTCATGAGATACAATATCAGACCCAGTATCAAAGTATATCAATAAATAAACTATTTCATGCGATAGGCAACTCTTCCATTGCTATCGCATTTTAGTAATCGTTCATTTGTTTGCAGTCGTGTCGAATTTGCTCAAAGTTAGAAGAGAAACGCTAATGTGCTGGTCACGATAAATGAACTTATTTATGTGCCAATTATGAATATTTCTGTGAAATTAAAGATGAAACGTCTTATGAATTTTATATTTTCACGATATAAGAAATATATGAGAGAGTCAATCGTACCTTACGATCCTTAGATGCCGAAAACCGAGGGTCGAATTTCTTTATAGATGCATGCTCTATAGTCGTAACTTGTAACTGTGTTTGTTAGACGATGTGTGTAGCCATGAAACACTAGGTTATAATATTATCTACGGCCTACCTTAATCTGTGGGTCACGTTCAATAACTTAGATATAGAAAAATAAGCACTATATAGAGTTGTTCGTAAATCTTTATCTGTAACGAAACTGGCATATTCTCCTTTTTCAAATTGTTTTCGTCTTATCCTGTGCATGTAGGATCCAGAAGCCGACTTGTCGGATTAGTTTCGAATGTATTTAACACAAGCAGAATTTAATAAACTTTTCGAGTATTTTACGTAACACGAATTCAGGGTAACTTTGCTATGTCTTCGTCAATCTTTTCATATTCGACACCTTATGATGTAAAATCGCACAAAATTTATCTCCGAACATTTTCCTTTAAATCATAGTGTTAAGTAAAACGCGCTTTGTCCCCAAAAACACCAATTACAATGGTATAAATTAATTATATTTACCCAGTACATTGTGACTATTTCGTATTATAGGATAAGCTGAACTTGGTGTTAGTATGTAGTGAATGTGGTCGGTAGAGAATACATTTCCGAAAGTAAATCCTATAGTATATTGAGATTTTTTATAAAATAATTCTTATGGTCAAATTTGCTAGCAAGTACGCGAATATTATTTGTCTGATAGGTTCAAATTATTGTTTACAATTACATGGCAATTTTTATTATCTAAAAAATCTTTTGAATATCGAAATTAAATTTTCAAAATCTAACTAAACATGTCCATTAAATAGGTAATTAAACAAGCTATCGTAAACTCGAAATGAATTTACTGTTCTTTGAAATAAAAACGACAATTATAAAAGACAAAGAAATAATTGAATAACGTTTAGTTAATATGGTCAAGAAAAGATCGAAGGAAAATTGGGTAGGAATTATTTTATAAAAGATTATGGTCCCTAATATGTGCAAGCGTTTTGGCGTAGCATCGGTCGGTATAGATAGGCGTGGTATTGTATATTAGTACAATTATTCGGAAATATTATTATGTATATCTAGTTGCTATAAATCTTCCGACCTACCCAAAGACTGCCTAACGTTATATTACCTGATACCTGTGTTGTGTGAGGTCCTAGGCATGGTAATCGCATTGTAGTTACCCTGGCCCCGCGGAAAGCTGCGTTGCAAGATTTTGAATTTTCATCCTGTAAACCAGTGGTTCTTAACCTTTTGGTGACGAAGGACCATTTGGCAAAATATCTGTCGACACACCACCAGTATGACGGTATAATTTAAGATAAAAATAAATGTGAAAAAAATTTTAAACAAAAAATACAACCGACTTCCATGCCACATAAAAGTAAAAAATAATTTAAATACATGTTCGTTTAGAGCATACACAGTACTTAGTACATAACGACGGACGATGTGTAAAATAAGCTATAACCTGCTACTAAAATATAGCTTATTTTATACATCGTCCCATTTTATTTCGATGTTACTCTGCTGACAGTAATTGGTTGATGACGAAGTGATGTGTGCAAATTTGCAGATAGCAAATTAAACTGTGAACATTTAATTTAAGATAATCTTCTAACGGCTGGTCTGGTTTTCTTCAACAGCTAAAACAGTCTCAATTAGAAACGCTTTTAAATAAAAGCCCTATTTAAATCAATCGACTCGTTTCAGAGCTATCAGTTGAGTTCCACAAACATCTAGATAGGTACACACGCTTTCTACACTCATAGCCCCACACTAGAATTTTCTCCTGTGTTGTGGATACCATGGACAAATATAAGACGAATACACAAACACCCAGACCCAGAAAATGAATCTAAACTCATCGTTCAGATACCTGTCTAGCCCGGAATCAAACCCGAGACCCATTGCGCGTCAGTCCGGAATGGTAACCGCTCCGCCACGCGAGCCGTGAGGTCATCTACACGGGAGCTACGGGGTACATATGTATGTACGTCATACTTATAACATGTTTTTGCGTTAGAGGTTTAGAACTATTGGAAATCTCTCTTAGTCAAGGTGTCAAGGTCTTAGCTCAAGGTGGTAGAACCAGTGTAGTTTGACCGGGGAAGTACCACCGCCACACCTATTTCTAGCGTGAAGCATTTCTTACGTTTCGATAGAAGGGTGTGGTTGCCGGCACACTTTCACGTGAGGCGACCATCATAGTCCTCGGGAGTAGCAACGCATCTGTGATTGACTTCAGATGGAACCCATGTTCTGTATGAAGTTGATGACAGATGTCTATGGGCGGCACTTACCATCAGGTGGACTGCATGCTCGTTTGCTACTTCAGTCAAATAAATAAATAAAAATAAAAAAAAGTCAAGCTGGCTAAAGGATAAATTAATGAATAATAAATCTTGCAACGTAGCCATAGATGTTGTAGCAATTGTGTAATTATGAGTATACTAGATAATCTAGAAAGGTCGTTAAGAAAATTGTGAGCGCATAAACTTTTAGGTGATGGTTTTGTAAAACGGTGTTCGTTCCCTTGCGTGTTTCGTTCTAATAAATGTTTTTAAATGTCAAATATTATCGTCATTGGATAATGAACGAAGTGCAATTTCAACGTGGTTTATACGTATTATGCGTTGTTCGAGCAATATATTGTATTATTGTATATTATAATAAATTTTATTGAATGATAGTGTTTGAAGTGGCAAATTTTTGATGTAATATTTTGTGTCTCGTTGGTAATATTTAAATATTTTTCTCGTTCTATAGTAAGTAGTACTTCAAATTTAATTCATGTGATGATATTTCAATGCTGGCTATATACTTGATTGTAAATATAAAATGTGTATTTTAACATTTATCATACTAATATTATAAAGGCGAAAGTTTGTGAGTGTATGTTTTACTTCTTCACGTCGAAACGGCTGGAGTGATTTTCATAAAATTTGGTAAGGAGTTAGCTGACACTCTGGATTAACATATAGGCTACTTTTTACAGTGGGAAAATATCCTATTCCCACGGGACAATCGATAAATCGATCCTTTGACGCGGGCGAAGCTGCCGGGTACAGCTAGTTTACCATAAAGTAAATTTACTATGTATACAGTAAATAAGCGTTAAAATTGCAAAGTAATGAAATCACTGTCACACCTGTTTTGGTGGAAGGAGAAGGAGAAGACCTCTATCTTAATCTTCCAACGTAGCAACCCAAATATAATTAAGTCCAGATAGAATCGATATTTTGTAAAGCGTTTAGTTTACTATATGCAGCTGAAGCAATCATCTTTATTATAAGAAATCGTCACTAGATTATTCAACGTCGGTTGATCCAACAGATCTGGCAATGTTACAAACTAATTTGTAGACGGAGGCATACTAACATATGAGGCAATTCTAGATAAATGAATACGAAACTATCTGTGACAGACAGTTCTGTATTTTAGGGGTCAATTACAGATGTCCATAACAATCAAGTATTAGCTAGTATTGAGGTCCTCAAAATTTATATAATAATAAATGTTAGACGTGCAATTTGTCAAAATATCGCGATTTGTTAAGCAAACGCGCATTCGACATGATTTTTATCATACACTTAATTTTAGTGTTTCAAATGCGTGTTCGTTTCGTGTTTATGTGTTACTTGTGTGTTGTCACTTTGAGCAGCAGAATTTTCATTTTTATATGAATTTGTACCTATAAGATGGTTTATACTAAAGTTAGCAATAACGTGGTAAGACGCTGGATTCGTCGAGAGAATGGTAGAAACATATTTTTGTAAGGATGCTTGCAAAGTTATTTTATGGGAAGTTCACAGTGTTCGTTTTGTGTGTTTTATAACTTTTCATATTGAATTTAATGTAATGTTTCGTTCGGAATGTTCAATTGATCCGGATCTTTTGCAATATATTGTAAGTACAGTTGTCAACTCTGCTATCATATTAAACATATTGTTTATTTTCATGTAGATGTGGATTAAGTGACACATGTCTTGTAAGTTATTAAACATAAAACATAAGTTTAATTCATTAAAAGAAATGATTAGCATCTCAAAAATAACGTGACATCTAAGCGCTGTGACATGAGGCGTTTTAAGAAAGGTGCAAAAAGAGCTTTCTTTGTGTTGATAAACGCCAAATATGAGAGAAGAGAAATAGTTGCTGCTCCAAAAGCAGCAACTAAGATATCACAAAATCTGAATTTATTCAATCTATTAAGTAGATTCCTAATTGACTAAAAAGAAATTATTTATTACATTTTTTTTAAATTTGTACCTAACGATAAGGCAGACGGGCCACCTGATGGAAAGTAGTTACCGTCGCCTATGGACATTTGCAACACCAGAGGAGTCGCCAATGCATCGCCGGCCTTGAAGGAGAGCTCTTTTTGCACCTTTCTTGAAGAGCCCCATGTCATAGCGCTCTGGGAATACGTCAGGAGGAAGATACATTTCTGTTTATTTTGACAGAATGACATAGAATCTCATAGGAAATCAAATACACACGATATATATTAAAGGGCGCGTTCCAGAAGACGCTTATAAAGCCGTAAACGCCCAAAACGTCGTTCCACAAGACGACCGCGGTCGCTGTGCTTGCGGCGAATACGTCACTCGTGACTTACGCCCACGCGAAGCTCTTGACGACCCATATAATAAGGTGGGCCGAAGGATCGTTCCACTCGAGATTACGCGCACAAGCTAGTGGAATGGGGAAAACTGCGGTCGTGAGCGTGAATTTTGTGAACGTCTAATGGAACGCACTCATAAAGTATTTTTTTCTAACATATTCTCATTTAAATGTTGATAGCAGTGTTGACATATGTACACGTAGTGTAATCACTGGTATTGAATAACTTATTAGTACACCATGGTACTATCTGTCGGTACATTGGTACATTGTAGAGTGCTCATTACCGAATGCGATACAAGTAAGGTACCAGTGATTAGTCAAGTCTGTAGTTACATAGTGGAAAGATAGAGTTTAAAATGCACGCACTGCGATTACACGACTATGCGTTTTTTCGACTATTAATTATAGAGTCGTTCGCAAGTGAAATGATATTGCGTGTTATTCTTTTATCGTGATATCCGTGATAGAGCTACCTAATTTCTGAATAACGTTGTCGAAGTTTTAACATCCTGTATAGGTGTGTAGGCGGTATTATGTCCTTAACAATGCCATCGAAACTTATAAACAATGTCATATCACCAACTACATGGTACCTTTTTCCAGGAAAAATCACTCAATTGTCGAACTTGAATAATTTCACTACGAAATTTTAGTGTTATTTTAGCTAAGAATTTCACAGAAAACACAGATATTTCGCTGTGGGAGTTTCGGAGTCAGCAATAGTAACTTGCATTACGACTTTGCGACGAAAAAATCGCAGTGCGTGTATGAGACGACAAATAAGCGTAAAGTGTAGCTAGGTTTGTGTGTACGTGTATTGAACATGAGTATAGAGACGTTCACATTACCAATTATGAATGTTTGTATGTAACTTTTGTAAAATAAACGCCTTGTGGCTATATGGCTTGTTTTATTTCTTACATACTTATAATTTGGCAAGACACCTCGTAGTTGGTCTGTCGCAGTTAATAAATGCCCTGTGAAGATTTTGTTTGTTTAATTTTTTTGATCGAAGTAGCAAACGAGCATGCAGTCCACCTGATGGTAAGTGGTCATTGCAGCCCATGTAAGCAACTGCGACTGTAAGCGACTTCATACAGAACATGGGTTCTGTGTGAAGTCAATCACAGATGCGTTGCTACTCCCGAGGACTGTGATGGTCGCCTCATATAAACGTGTGCCGGTAACCATACCCTTCCATCGAAACGCAAAAAATGCTTCACGCAGGAAATAGGAGTAGCGGGAGTACTTCCCCAATCGAACTACACTGGTTCTACCACCTGTAAAGCTAAATTAACTACAATCCTGCCTTCTCATCTGTTACATCAGTGGAGATAGATCTGGTGGGACAGGAGGTCTGAGGAAGTCAGGTGTATAAAAGACAAAATTTGTTGCAGTAACACTGTAACTGATATATAAATGAACTACAATTTAAAATGAAATGATAAGGTATTGATATTTTATTGGAGATCCATCCTATTTCGTGGCACACACTAGTGAATAATAATGCCTTAACGCTTTCTACACTCATAGCGTCATAGCCCTACAGTAGGATTTTCTCCTGTGTCGTGGGTGGCATGGACGCACACAAAGACGAATACACAAACACCCAGACCCAGAACAAAAATCTAAACTCATCAGTCAGATACCTGTCCGGGCAGGAATCGAACCCAGGACCCACTGCGTGTCAGACCGGTATGGTAACTGCACCGCCACGCGGGTCGTCAAATAATAATGAACAGGGCCACACATAACCAAGAAGTGAATCCATTCTTCATGGTAAACTTCTTCATTGTGGTTGCAGAAAATACTCATATTTTTATGATTCATAGACTATTTTTACAATGTGTACCTATATCTCCGCAGTTTTTCTTATAAAATCTTAATACATCGCTTGTGAATTTTTACATAAATTGATATTAGGTTTATGTAGAATAAGAAGTATTAGTGACCCGTTTTAATTGATTTTATGTATATTTGTGCATTATTTGAAAAAATATTAACATTTGGTATTCCTTCTACATCAACTATAACCGTGCGGAATTTCATAATCCTCGGTCCGCTGCAAGTATCTTAAAAACGGATCACAAGTTTTTGCTTCACGTATTAATACATAGATTAAGCATGTAGCGTTTAGTTATCGTTAACGAATCAAGTAGCTTTTCCCCGTGGCTTCACACCCTTTGATCGCCTATACCATGATAATATGTATCACATGTTGTTATTCTGGCTATTAACTTTGTGTCTAGCGAAATCCGGTAGTTTTTCGTAAAAGAATAACAAATACTACGTGTATTTAATTATTAACGTATAATAATAACAATAAAAATATTTTTTTTATTTCTCAAAGAGGTTGTATTTATATTTAGAATAATAAACACAGTTATTATTCTAAATATAAATACAACCTCTATCATATTTATACGAAACTTACACAATGATTTTGACCCATGGTAACTATTTTAAAATTAAACTTGTGTTATGGATACCAGTTTTCGACAATGTATGACATAGTACCAAAATGATCACAAATTATACAATATATTACTTGGAGACCTATTTGGGTGTGCATACGATACAATTGTTATGGGTTATTGCCCTGTGATCGTGATAAGCTCACCATTGGACACGCGCTGCGGGCTACTATCACATACATTACACGTACATATACATTACAAACACATACATATTTGACAATTTGCGTGAAGAGGACGATTCATCTGAGGAAGCGGTCACCATACCGGTTTGGCTAGCTGTGGTTTGCGGGTTCAGTCCCCGCCAAATAGATATCTTTTTTGTGATTGAAGTAGCAAACGAGCATGCAATCCACCTGATGGTAAGTGGTCACTGCCGTCCATGGACTTCTGTAAGCAACTTCATATAGAACAAGATTTGTATTTGAAATAATTACAGATGCATTGCCACTCCCGAGGACTAAGATGGTCGTGTCATATAATAGTGCCAACCACATCCTTCCACCGAAACGCAAGAACTGATTCACACTAGAAATAAATGTGGCGATAGGATCTGCCCACTCGAATTATTTCGTTCTACTAACTTTTATAATTAATTGATTGAAATCTGCTACCCAGCAGAGGAGACAGATGTAGTCTTTAGAGGAAGCAACAGTTGTCAAAAGTTCAAGTTAAATGGTAAATTAAATTGTCGGAAACTAGAAAATAACACATTTTATTTTTGCGATATTAATTTTCTCGTCTTGGTTCCGCTGGTGTTCCGTCAACCCATTATTGTCCCACTGCTGGGCACGGGTCTCCTCTCGGAATGAGAGGGTTTTAGGCCATAGTCCACCGCGCTGGCCAAGCTGGTGTGCCACTACCAATTTCCTTTAGGAATGGATTTCATCGTTCTAGATTTAAGAAAGACTTAGGCCCTCGTATTTTTTTGATTTTATCGCCCCTTTGAAAGGAAAATATTTTTATTCTGGTTTATTAGGTCAAAGATCATGTCCACCCATTTAAGCCACTTAAGCACTCAATAAACAAATCAGCAATTTCTTGTCAAATCCTGATATTGACAGCGCTGTCCTACTTTATGGTAAAGAACTTGTTCCTTAAATTAAACGAAAAAGTGAAAGAACTCGTCTTTACAAACTTGTATACTTGTAAACAAGTGTTATTTAACTTCCCGCTTACCGGTATTGCGTGGGGAATAAAGTCATAGCATTTTGTAACCGCATAAATGTCAAAACAAGTATATTTTGACACGCAACTTTCGAACTTTGAAGTAGTAATTGGTAGACTTATCACCTAGTTTTAACGCTGTTTGTTATGGCGAATATACGTATAGTTTAGGCATAAACGAGTTGTTTTAAAGGAAAAGGATTAGAGGGGCTAAGTTGACGGGTATAAGTTTAGATTTTTCTAAAGTTACTGATAGTTATCTGTACAAAGATTTCTGTTTTTCTCCTTAAGTAAGAAAATTGACATCTATATTATCTAATATATAAAATTCTCGTGTCACAGTTTTTGTTGCTATACTCCTCCGAAACGGCTTGGCCGATTCTCATGGAATTTTGTGAGCATATTAAGTAGGTCTGAGAATCGGCCAACATTTATTTTTCATACCCCTTAGTGATAAGGGTTGTCCACCCTTAACTTTGTTTTTTTTTTTATATGGCAAAACAACGTTTGTCGGGTCAGCTAGTGATCATCTATTTTCTATTTTATTTGCTAAAAAATAATGTTACATAGCACAGAGATATTCCGATTTAGCGAATCTATTTCTTTGAAACCTTTGAATAAATCATGGTAAAATGTTAAAACTTTTACTAAATAAAAACAATTAAAATTCTCCTGGCATCCTGATATAACACCGTAAATTCGCGATGTGCTCGATTACTCAGCGTACAGTCACGCGAGCGCCCCGCCATCTCGCGGCGCGCGATACGCCACAACAGCTGAGTCGCTTGGCGACCGCAGGCTTGTTTAATCGCTACAACTTCATTCACTCGCGGTCGCTCGCGTCGCGTCAAAACTTTCGTGTTTTCGGACACATTTCGATAATAATCTCCTTGTTGTCGCGGGAACTGGGGAATAATGAGTTAGAAAACTATTAATGACATTCCTGCTACGCGTTTGTGTCAAACTTAGTGACTTATGTGTTTTGGATAAATCGCCCGTAATATTTATCGGTTATTGCCGTTTTTTGTAGATTTTTTAAATAAATTCGATCGGTCGTTCATTGCATTTATAGTTAATTAGTCTTCCAGTTAGTGTCGTTTGGCGTTTGTGATACAAAATGGAGAAGACTGGTGGCTCCCGGCTTCTGCAGATGCAGGTAAGGAGGCTGTGTAGATGAAATCGTACATTCAATACAGCATCTCTGACTCATATCGTTCAGAATTAATTTTAAAATTCAACGCCATTTGACGTGACGACTGCTTAATAAGATAAGGAAGTTTCATGTATTAAGAATTGAACCCTTGCACTCAAGTATTTTTTGTTTTATTACTTTTTAGGACTATTTTCGATCTATTTCGGTTATTTCAAAGTAAAATTTGTATTTACAACATAGATACTCTTACTTTATATCAGACCTAATAAAATGATTGCAGATGTCCTGATTATAATTATCTCAAAAATTTACTAATTGTAGAGTGTATTTATTTATTAAGTATACTACTTTATTTTAAAAATACATTTACAGACAATATTATAGTAAGACTATACAAGAAATAATAACGACTATGTATTTGGTATGACCGAATTGTTTTTTAATACATTAGGATAATTTATGGCTAATGGGTGACTCTACATTTTACTTTAATCGGTTTCTTACGATATGTTTGGCCATAAATTAATATGATTCTTACCTGAATACTTACTTTTAACATTCGTATGGTAATAAATTTTATTTACAAAATGAGAGTATTCATTATTGTTCGCGAAATAGTTATATGCTCTTGCGACTCTACAATTTTATAAAGTATTTTTGCGGATAATTCGTTAATTTCTCATTACTAAATAACTATATGCATTTATGTAACACCAACAAGTATTTATTTGTAATTATTTTAAATTTAATCAAATAATATAGTATAAATACATAAATATACTTACATAATTAATATTCATATACCTTACTATATGTCCCTACCTTGATTATAAATAAGCTAACAATATGACGTCTATTTTCCTCCTTGTGTAACGTCACAGTTTCAAACGAAACATTGACATCAAAACAAGTACACCACATTTAAATCAATAAATATTAATTGAGTGCCAATAAAAATGCTCTAAGACAAAGAAAGATTCAGTCGCTCCGTACAATACCACTTACAGAGAACAGTTATGATTTACAACTTAACACTATAATTGCCACGGTATAAAATACCGAGATTTGGTTCATTCATATGATTATATAATTGTTATATTGCTAGATTTATTTATAATATTAAAGTAGCAGTAGAACATACAGTACATTTCATGGTAAGTTGTCACTGCCGCCCAAGGACATCTGTAAGCATTTTCACATAGAACGTGCGTTCCATCTGAAGTCAATACAGATGTGTTGCTACTCCTGAGGGTTGATTGCCTCAAATAAAAATGTGCTGGTAACCATATCCTTCGACCGAAACGCAAGAACGGCTTCACGTTAGAAATAGGTGTGGTGGTGATATCTCCCTGTTCGATACACATACGTTTAACCACCCTGCAAATTGTTTAATTATTTGTATTATTGGTTTTGTTGTTATCTTCACCACGTAGTATAAAACAAAGTCGCTTCCCACTGTCCTGTAGTATCTGTCCCTATGTATGCTTAAATCTTTAAAACTACGCTATGGATCTTAATGCAGTTTTTTTAATAAATAGAATGATTCAAGAGGAAGGTTTTTATGTGTAATACATGCATAATATAGTGGAGTAACACTGATAATTTTAGATTTTTGACTTTTAGGCGGAACGACGTTCGCCGGGTCAACTAATATGATTATATATTTGTCATTATATAATTGTTGTTTTTGTCTATAATATCGATTAGCAGTAGAACTTACAGTCCAGTTGATGGTGAGAAGTCACTGCCGCCCATGGACATCTATAAACAACTTCATGGAACAAGGATTCTATTTGAAGTCAATCACATATGCGTTGTTACTCTTGAGGACAAGGGGTTCGCCTTAAATGAAAGTGAGCCGACAACTACATCCTTCCACCGAAACGCAAGAATTACTTCACGCTACAAATAGATGTGGCGGCGATACTCATATACGTTTTAGCACCTTGCAAATTGTTTAATTATTTGTATTATTTGATTTGATGTAATCAATTATAATATGTAAACAAGCATATGGTGAAGGTTAACATACCGGTGTGACTCCCAGTGGTATCCGGGTTCGATTTCTGACCAGACAGGCATCTGAATTATGAGTTTAGATTCTTAGTCTGGGTTTATGTTTATGTATTAGTGCCATTATTAAAAAATACCCGAGCCCTTCTTATTTATAGCATGAAGCAAATCTCACTCAATCAGTCCTTTCCACTGAAAAACATTTTAGTGGAAGAGCGTGCCTCTGCATTAATCCTCAGGTGCAGCACCAGACATATCTGTAATCTGCTCCTAGTAGAATTCCTTTTTTATAGACCTAGTTAAGGCCTGCTTTTATCCTCAGGAGTAGCAATATACATATCTGTAATCTGCTCCTAACGGAACTCCTTTTTTATGGACCTAGTTAAGGCCTGCTTTAATCCTCAGAGGTAGCAATATACATATCTGTAATCTGCTCCTAGTAGAAATCCTTTTTATAGATCTAGTTAAGGCTGTTTATAAGTACATGGACGGTAATTAACACTGACCATCAGGTGGACTGCATGCTACTTTGCTACTTCGTTCTTTAAATAAAACTAACCGCGCATTGTGCACGTAATCAGCTAACATCAGTATAATGTGGTTAGCTATTTCTGTTATATAAGAAATTGTCATACAAACTACAGATAACTCAAGTTTTATTTATTTATTCGTTTATTGCACCTTTATAAAAATAAAAGCGACAAAAGGGTAAGGGTAATGCCTGATGGCAAGTTCAAAGTGTTTACTATTAGTATTGTGCTGCTACCTCTGAAATCTACTTTGGTACCCCCTATTATAAGCTATTGCTGTATATTTTGTTACATTTTCTAGACCAGAACGAAATTAGAAAAACGTAACTTCTCTAATAAAAAATATAGTCATTACGATAATATTTTATAAACGAATCACATTTTCTAGATCCGGACGAGAAAAAAATAGTGTAACTTCTGTAAAAAATAAAGTTATGGCTATTATGATTCTGTTTCTGCTTATAACAGTAAAGGTCATTTATGTCAATCCGCGGTTACTTATGGGTTAACTCCGACACAAAATGACACGGACTGCTTTCAATGTCTGCTTTCTGTACTAGTGAAAATGTCTATAAGTCTGTTTTTGCCAAATTTTCTCATTACACCAAAATTTAAAAAAGAAAGTTCTGACGATGGATTTTCGTTTATCTAAATCTTTATAAACGAGTTCTATAGGTATTATGTTTATTACTGTAGGTAGTTTGTTTATTTTTTTCTTTACCGTGGAATGGAACCAAGTGATAAATTATAAATGTGACATAAGCACACTGCTACCCCGTAGCCGTGTATGAAAATTAGAAAATAATATTTTGACTTCAATTAAGAAGAAAAAATCTTTGAACGGTTTCTTCATAAGGTTTTACTAAGTGTAATGGTAAGTGTTTTTTGCCGTTCATGGATACCTGAAACCAACATCATATAGAGCATTGAGACTTAGATAGTCGCCATTTATAAGATAACCGACAATCTCACCCTTCGATCGAAACTCAACAATTGCTTTCCGAAGTTCACGCTAGAAATAGGTGAGGCGGTACAGTTCTGGTCGAACCTTTCATTTTTAACCGACTTCCAAATGGAGGAGATTCTTAATTCACCTATTTTTTTTTCTCATATGTCACATAGTTTCCTCATGTTCCATTGGAATATGTTGACCGACTTCGGGTCTATGTACTAAGTACTGAGTATGTTCTAAATCAACATATATATTTAAATTATTTTTTACATTTTTGTGCCATGGAAGTCGGTGGATATATTTTTTAGTTTATTTTCTTTATACCTTCTTAACTCAAAAACTTCATACCGCCGAACTGTAACTTCGAAAATGACATAACCAATTTTCAAAACAACTTCCGTAGTATACAAAATTGATATTCTATGGATATCAACGTCGCTTTTACGCTAATTGAGTACAATTTCACACCCAAACGTAATGCGGTCGAATCGCGTTTGGCGCACCTTTATTAACAGAAACGGTTTGACGTCTCGTCTAGCCATTAGTTTGCCTAATGGCTCTCTATTGTATGACAGTCAGGAGTTATACATAGAGTTGTAAAGAACTCGAGTCTTTGAGTCCTAAATTTTGACTCGGCTGACAATTTTCACGACTCGACTCATAACCGTAAGACTCTAAGACTAGACAACTCAAGTCTATACGAGCTCTTGAACTCGAGACTCGAGACTCGAGGCTTCTTTAGCGCTCAAGTCCTTTCTACGTGGCGAGTCGCGCTCGAGTTCTTTTCCGTTGGAGTCTTTCTTTTAAAAGCTTAAAAGCTTTTCTTTTAAAATAATTGTACAAGTAGGAGCCGCAGTCTTCCCGCACATAAGTTATCCACGGACATTCATGCAACAATTTTCGAATCGGACCAGTAGTTCTTGAGATTAGCGCATTCTACCAAACAAATAAACTCTTCAGCTTTATTATATTGGTATAGAAGTATAGATATAAATTCTAAATAAATCACTGTCAGCATTTCGAAGAACAGTTTGAAGAAGACTCGAGCTCTTTAAGACTCAAGCTCTTTATAAGACTCGAGCTCTTTTTAAGACTCGAGTTCTTTCTAAGAGTCGAGTTCAATTTTGGCGCTCGAGTCCTATCGAGTCGAGTCCTATCATAAATAGGACTGAAGCTCGGCTCGACTCAAGACTCCGAGTTCTGTAAGTTCACTAAGTTGTATAAAATTGAGCCGAGTCTATCGAATTAAGACTAAAAGACTCGAGTTCTTTACAACTATAGTTATACACCAAAACGATGTTCAAGTCTATTTTGATAGAAATAGATAATTCTAAGTTTTATATTTGACCAGGCTAATTTCGTTTCGCGTAAAAGTCGAAATCTAAAATTATCAATGTTTCTCTACAATAAAACCTTTCTCTTGAATCACTCTACATATTAAAAAAAGCTGCATAGTACTTTTAAAGATAGACAGGATAGTATACATAGGGATAGGCACCGGGAAGCGACTTTCTTTTTGTCTTAGTGATGAAGTAGCAATTAGAAACCGTTCCCCTTAATTGTAAATGATCACTGCTACCCTTAGACAGTTAGCATGGTTTGTACAGAATCGATGTTCTCTCTGATGTCTATGATAGATCTATTGGTACTCCCGAAGGTGAAGTTAGACTCCCCGTCTGAGAGTGAGCCCACACACTTTTCCTCAGAAACACAAGAACTGGTATATGCTAGAAATGGATGTATGTCGAAATAAGTATAAATTAATGTGCTTGCACATTGTACAAGAACATCCATATGTTCTTGTACAATGTGCTTAGTCAATGTTTAGTCTATACTAAACGTGAAGAATTTGTATAAATTCTGTTTAGTGTTCATATATATTACATAAGTAAATAAATACATTTATAAATAAAAATAATATTTATATATATATTAACAGCGTCATTATCACAAAAGAGTAATTTAAAAAGTAATTACTTTTATAATGAAGTAAGGGAAAGCTAAGTATATGTATATAAGAAACATACGTTTCTGTATACCTAATAATATTTTTTTCGAAATCTGCGTTAAAAATTGTAAATGTTATACTTTTTCTCTTCTCGAGGGAGAAACCTTCAAAAGTCTAATGTTTTAACTTTCGTAGATAACCATGAACTTTTCTTATGAAAAAAAATATAACATAAATGTACACTTAATTATTGGTACATAATAATAGACCGTTTTTTGTATATCACAGGATATTTCAATTCAAACAAATATAATTATAGTTACTTGTCTTATCGTTATGCCCACTTATCGTTTGCAATCTATTTCGCATTGTTATACGAAATAGATTGCAAACGATAACGATAATGTTATCAACAAAGTCAATGATCGTAATACGTGCCTATATATATAGTTATAATGTAATATTTTGTTTGACAATTGTTATTGCTCAATGCTTCGGACAATTGATATGAAATGGCAACGGTTTCGCCAGGGTATGAGTCAATGAGGGCATCTGCCTTTGGAGAGTCCAACCTGTACAAATCTAATGTGGGAGATGTTTTTTTGGAATCTGCAGAAAAGGTAGACAAGCTTCCCATTTTCTTCCTTTTTAAAACTTCCCCCTTTTTCTGATCACCTATGTGTACCCTCATGAATACAGTATTATTTTGTTCTTTATTAGGTTTTTTTTTATTTGACTGAAGTAGCAAACGAGCATGCAGTCCACCTGATGGTAAGTGGCCGCTGCCGCCCATGGACACCTGTAATCAACTTCATACAGAACATGGGTTCCATCTGAAGTTAATCACAGATGCGTTGCTACTCCCAAGGACTATGATGGTCGCCTCATGTGAAAGTGTGTCGGCAACCACACCCTTCTATGGAAACGCAAGAAATGCTTCACGCTAGAAATAGGTGTGGCGGTGGTACTTCCCCGGTCGAACTACATTGGTTCTACCACCTTACTATTTAAACCTGCTCAGGCTTAGCTATGATTCGATTAGTTTGTTCATAAAATATCTACCTGACGTCACTAGAGATACGTTGCTTCTCTCGAAGAATAGGTTGGAATACCTTCAACTCGGCAGCACTAAACACTGCTGCTTTGAACCAGAAATAGGTAAAAGTGTAATGCCTCTGGACTCGTACCAAAGAGGGTTTTACCAGCTTATTTTTTGAAGTGAAACTTCTTTAGGCGCATGAGGGTAAAATTTTTACAGATGAAACGTCACGCCGGTATGCAACGGAAGTGTCGGAAAAGAGAGACAGAGTGATCGAGACCGGTTGAGAGAGAGTAAGACAGGGCGAACGTAGCATGAGCAACTAGCCGTGGAGTGAGAGTAGGGAGCAAGCGAGTGAGAAAGATTGAGAGAAAAAGTGAGACAGAGCGAACGTCGTATTACGCCTTTTTTAACCGACTTCCCAAAGGAAAGAGGTTATCTATTCGTCACGTATATTTTTTTTTTTTTTTTTTTTTTATGTATGTTCGGGCGAAATGGCTAGAAATCGTCGACCTACCGACACGATTCATACGACATTGTATGCGACTAGTTTCACAGGCAGTCCCATATTGAGGAAAATGAAAACCTTCCGGCGGTTTCCCCGGAAAATTGGAAAATGTCGGTTTCTTAAAATCTTGAATAACTTGGGTGTTTATAAACCGATTTCCATTTTCTTTCTTTCATTTGATAGGAAATTTTATCACGCAACTTTTTCTCTTGGACATGGGTATGCTGTGATGCTTAACTCTTTGAGTTATGGGGTGGAAACCACCACCACTCCTCAAGTTTTTTAGATAATTTGAGATAACTCGGCTTCTGCCGAATCGATTCTTATGAAACTTGAAATATGTATTATATATCTATGCTTATATAGGTTGACGAAAAATTTGACCTTCAACTCTTCGATCCTGATGATGCAGGGTTACAGCTATCCTAAACTATAACATTAGCTATTTGGTGCTTACATATATGTAACAAGACTACTAAGCAGAGACATGTGATGAAAATTTGACCTTCAACTCCTCAATCCTGATGATGCAGGGGTGCCTCAAGCCTAAACCATAGGGGTTGACCATTTGGTGCTTATGGGTATGTTATAACAATACTAAGCAAAGACATATTATAAAAAAAATGACCTTCAACTCCTCAACCCTGATGATGCAGGGTGCTGTAAGCCCAAGCCGTAGGTGATGGCCATTTGGTGCTTACAGATATATAATAAGATAGCAAGGCAAAGATGTACGATGACAAATTTGACCTTCAACTCCTCAACCCTGATGATGCAGGCGTACTGCAGGCTTAAACCATAAACGTTAGACATTTGTTGCTCACGGATTTGTAATAACATTGCTAAGCAAAGGTATACGACGAAAAATTGGACCTTCAACTCCTCAATCCTGATGATGCAGGGGTATTGAATGCCTAAGCCATAAAACTTAGCTATTTCAATCTAACGCATTCAAAATGATATTTAAAAAAATGTAAGGCAAAACATTAGAAAAATGGTTGTATACGATGGAAAATTGGACCTTCAACTCCTCAATCCTGATGATGCTGGGGTGCTTCAAGCTTAAACTATAGGCGTTACCTACATGATCGCTACGTATATCTGATAAGATTATTAAGCAAAGATATAAGATGAAAAATTTGACCTTCAACTCCTCAACTCTGATGATGCAGGGGTACTTCAGGCTTAAACTATAGGCGTTGGCCATTTGATGCTTATGGGTATGTAATATATTTACAAAGCGAAGACGTATGATAAAAAAGTTGACCTTCAACTCCTCAACCCTGATGATGCAGGGTACTGTAAGCCCAAGCCATAGAAGTTGGGGATCTGTTGCTTACGTGCATGCGATGAGATTACATAGAAAAGATATGACATGATAATTTTGACCTTCAACTCTTCGGCCCTGATGATGCAGGGGTACTTCAGGCTTAAACCATAGGCGTTGGCCATTTGATACTTATGGATATGTAATATATTTACAAAGCAAAGACGTATGATAAGGAAATTGACCTTCAACTCCTCAACCCTGATGATGCAGGGTACTGCAAGTTTAAACCATAAGCATCGGCCATATGGTGCTTACGTATATGTAATGAGATTACTAAGCAAAGATATGACATGATAATTTTGACCTTCAACTCCTCAACCCTGATAATGCTGGGGTCCTTCAAGTTTAAACCGTAGGCATCGGCCATATTGTGCTTACGTATACATAATGTTGTTGTTCACAATACCAACAATGAGTTTCGGAGAGGATATAATTATGATTAAAAATTCCAGTTTGAATACAATTACCTGAAAGATGCAAGAGTACTACCAACCTTTTTAAATTGGATGGGTTATTTTTATCAGTATCAGTTGAATTATACTCTTAGTTATAAGGTTTATATTACTTTTTCTACTTTAAATATTGATAATTATAGGTCTATTCTTTCAATAAATGTTTACTCAGAAAAAGTAGTTTTATTCGGTTAGGTTAGGTTCGAACAGATTTTTCCAATTCAGAATCTAAGGGAGGGGGCGCGGCAGCGCCCCCGACCGGTTGTGTCAAAGAAGTCTATTTTTATATGATGACGTCAGCACATAATTTTATTCATCCGAAAATCGGACGAATAATTAATTTTATTCATCCGGTTAGCGGACGACTAGCAACAGCCATAACTGATTTTATCGTGACTGAAAAGCGTGAAAAAAAAAATTTTAAACAAAAAATACAACCGACTTCCATGCCACATAAAAGTAAAAAAAAAAAAATTTAAACAAAAAAATACAACCGACTTCCATGCCACATAAAAGTAAATAATAATTTAATTACATGTTGGTTTAGAGCAAACACAGTACTCAGTACATAGTCCCGAAGTCGGCGCTCACCATATTTCGCTGGATCACGACGTAACTATATGTGTCTTATATGAGCGCCGACTTCGGAACTATGTACTGAGTACTGTGTTTGCTCTAAACCAACATGTAATTAAATTATTTTTTACTTTTATGTGGCATGGAAGTCGGTTGTATTTTTTTGTTTAAAATTTTTTTTCCCTTCCTCTTAATCTTGGAAATTTAAAGTTTTAGATTTGTATAAATATATACAAGATTTATAAATTAGTTCGCCAAAGAAGTTTCACTTCTGACATGTGTACTTTGTACGCACGCATGTTTTTTTTTTTGTATATATAAAATAGACGTAGCAATTCACTGCAATAAAAATAATCTATAATATCTTTAAGTAACTTCGTATAGAACAAGGAGTTTACAACACAATAGTTGCTCTTCCTGAGGACTAAGCTAGTCGCTTCATTGAAAAGAGAGCCTGGAACCAAACCCAAACCATTCGTATAAATATAATAATATGTAAATGTGGCAGTAGTACATTTTTGGTCGAACTATACCTACTTGATCTACCTTGCAACCTCTATACTCTATAAAAACCTCTACACTTTTTATACAGAAAGACGCAGTGTAAGAAATTCAATTCGAAGTTTTAAAAGCAAGACCATACGGAAGCGGAATGTACATAAAACTAAGTACATAAGCGTCCTTAAAGTATCGCTCGTGCATGTAATTTGCATAACGAACTCCCTCCTCACAAAAGCTAAAAGTACTTGTTTGCCCTCCTGCTCCTCCGCTCGAGTTCCTCTCGCAATGTAAACAAATATCCTCAACTCCATAGAAGGGTTGCCAACCGTGCGATTTTAAATAGGATTGTACTAAATTTTGGGTTTACCTAATATACTGTTGAAAAAAATATATACCTACGTGATTTTAAAAATGTATTATTTTTTATAATTCTAGCGAGTAAATCGATTTTAAGACAACAAAGACAAATAAACTATCTAAACAAGAAACCACAAGACAGTGAGTACTCAAAAAGACATAAAAACTATGTATTTGCGAAAACTTGTAATTGGCCTTTCATCTCATACTATGCATAATAATCGTGTTTTCTAGCTGTAAGTTTTCCGAAGATTAAGATACCTACATTAAATTAAATTGAAACTTTATTTTTTTAAATCTAAACTGCAATATCACTTTGTATATGATTGATGATAGTATATGATTTCACAAGTTTCACTTCGACCTTCGAAGTGAAACTTGTGCAAATCATATACCGAAATGCTCGTTAGCTCCCTAGCTACTATGTATTGGATGAAACAGGCCATTTTCAATTTATTTTTCTCAACTTAGAATTATAAAGTGCAAAGTGGTAGAACCAGTGTAGTTCGACCGGGGAAGTACCACCGGCACACCTATTTCTAGCGTGAAACATTACTTGCGTTTCGATAGAAGGATGTAGTTGCCGGCATACTTTCACATGAGGCGACCATCATAGTCCTCGGGAGTAAATCATAAAAATTGTTAAAAGATTCAAGAAGTACATTAATTTTCATATAACAAGGAATATCTGTGTTACTTTTCAAAATAACAAGACGCTTTTTATTCTTGATATAATATACTATACTTCATAACTTATTTGAAAATTATATCTTCATTCAAAAATATTTTCAACCCTATCCTTAGCACTCACGCAAAACTTTTTAAGGGTTTACAGTTCACTACCATTTTCAACTGCGCCGAATAAAATTCGTATTGGAATTGGAAGTAAAATATTCAACGTGTCCATATGTTTTCTTATTGGTGCGGGACTTAACAAGAGTCCATTGTTGAAAAATTACTTTGTACTTTAATAGTCTTCACTAATCATACATAATATAACATTGCGGCAGTTCTATATGTGAAGCAAAAACTTGGAATCTCTTTTTAGTACACATACGTGTACAGAAGAGTATGAAAATTGGCACACTTATGTAATATATAAAATTTCCATGTCACAATGCTAGTTACCGTACTCCTCCGAAATGGCTTGACAGATTGTCATGAAATTTTGTGAATATATGAAATGAGTCTGTGAATCGGCCAACATCTATTTTTCATACCCCTTAGTGACATGCGTTGTCCACCCTTAATATTATTTTTTAATTTTTATATGGCAAAACAACGTTTGCCGGGTCAGCTAGTAGTTTATATAGAAAAGAAGGACATAATGCTGTAATTTTTTCTACATACTGCATAAAACATACATAAAATCAACTAAAACCACATTACACGTGCTACTATGCATTTGACACAAACATATTTAAAATAAACGAAATAAAACTTTCATTGTCTATAAAAATTGAAAACACATAATGTCAAAAATGACAGATATCTTTTGACAAAATACTAGTCTTTGTTTTTAAATGCAGCGTAGTCAATAAATCTTCTTTTTGATTTAACGAGTGTTCATAAAATAAGTCCAAATTAATAGAGTTTAAATGATTTTAAAACTGTTCGTGCTACTTTGGACAGTATTATGTTTAGTTTTACAGTTGAATTAATATTGACAGTTGCAATAGGTGACTAGTTTTTAGAAATCATCAATTTATAGCAAATAAATTTAAAAATGTCGTATAAAGTTATCAAATATTCTGGTAGCTGGTTTCATTTATCACTAAGCAAAAGTAGGGCATTTTCACATTTTCTGGGGACAGAGGGACAAAGACGGGACTGTCTCGTCTAAAGCAAAGACATATGGCTTCGTAAAACATATTTCACTTCGTGAATCAACGGCCGCATTTCAAACTCACCAACTGTTTGCAATTCGAAATTAAGTGAACTTACAATTCATGTGTCGTCTCTCTCTCGTCTATGATTGTGTAAGTGTAAGAGAGAGACGTGATAAGATTACGTTTTGTTCCTTTACGCTTGGAGGAGCGAACCTTGACCTCGGCCGTTTCGAACATTATTATTATACTCAGTCAATGGAACCATCCGAATAATGCTCGTTCTAACCACGAGATGACGTCACGATTTTGTCAAATATCACGAAACGGAAATGGACACATTCATAAGTCATAACACTCATAAAGTATAGATAAAAAATACAAGACTACTTTTATCAGATTGTCTTTAGTTGCGTCTTCGTTTAGGCTTGGTTTTTTGGCTTTAATCTTAGTGATATAAGCCTTTGTTGTGCAATTGTGAAACTACCGTCACACATATTTCTTCACCTTCAACCCTAAACCAGTCTAAAACTTGATACTATTCTGTGTGTGAAGCGTTTAAAGTACCCTATGTATGTTCCTTTTTTTGTTCCCGAGGGGGAAACCCTCAAAAGGTACGCCGTGGAAGCGATGCAGGGTTACGTGGGATTTTTACCGGACTAAAACAACCCCGGTGGCCGTTCTCGGCGCTACAAATACGACTCCGGGATCTCCAAAGGAACGCAATTGGAATCCTCTGAGCGCGTTGCCCAATCGGGCTGGTCCCAGATGGCCGGCTGGGTCCACCACTCCGTCTAGTCTTTACAACGGTATGCGACTGTACATACCGCCGTCCTTCCCGCGATCGCCTTGACCGAATGGTTCGAGCTCTTACTCTAGCAGCCCGCAAACCGAAAGCCCCCTTTAGTCGCCTCTTACGACAGGCAGGGGATGCCGTAGCCCTATTCTAATCCCGGAACTACAGGGACGAATATGTCCTGACGGGAATATGTCCCTTCCCTATCACATACTATTCAGAATACAGCAACGCTGATACTAGGCGAAAATAGGTATGCCGGTAGAGCCATCGCAGTCGTTCTACGATGTTGCTACCAAAAACATATATTTAAATGGTAGTGAGACTGACTTTTATATGTGTTGGCCATCTTCGTCTTCGGGAGCAGTAACGCAACTGTAATAAACTTCGAGTAGAGCCCCTGGCTTATATGAAGTTGTTTATACTTGGACGTCTGTAAACAACTTCATAGTCTTCACGAGCTGCAATGCGTCTGTAAATGACTTCAGATTAAATCCTCTTTTTTTATATGATGATAAAGTAGCAAATGAGCATGCAGTCCACCTGATGGTAATTTGACCTGATGGTCAGTGCCGCCCATGGACATTTCTAAGCAACTTCATATAGAATAAAGGTTTTATCTGAAGTCAATCACAGATGCGCTGCTACTCCCGAGGACTAGACCGATCGAATCATATAAACTGTGCCGGCAACCACACCCTCCATCGAAACGCAAGGAATGCTTCACGTTAGAAATAGGTCTGGCGATAGTACCTTCCCGGTCGAACTACACTCGTTCTACCACCTTCTCTTCTTTCTATATGAGGTTACAGATGCACATGGGCGCAGTAATTTATGGACTGTGCACTCGTTTAATACTTCATTCCTTAATTGCATTATTGTTTAGGTATTTTAAAAATTCACGTAGGGGAGAACCGGCACCGTCGGCGTAACATATTCCGGAATAAGGTGATCCGTGGAGGGTGTCACGACCCTCAGCATTGAGGAAATCGACGCAAGGAGGAGGAAATTAAAAATTAACACCTGAGGGAAACTTTTCAACCAGAGTTGACTGGCACGAAATGTCTTCATTGCAACTTTTGATATTGTAGAGATGCAATAATTGAATGCTTTTTTTTTTTTTTTTTTTAAAACGCTTTCTACACTCATAGCCCACAGTAGGATTTTCTCCTGTGTCGTGGGTGCCATGAACACACACAAAGACGAATATACAAACACCCAGACCCAGGACAAGAATCTAAACTCATCATTCAGGTACCTGTCTGGCCGGGAATCGAACCCAGGACCCACTGCGTGTCAGACCGGTATGGTAACCGCTGCGCCACGCGGGTCGTCAATGCTTCTTAAATGTCGTCGGGAATGGTTATTAAAGTCTTTAACAATTACTATCATTTGAAAGTAAAAACACTTACAATGAAAGCAGCGATGAGGGTGATAGTGTCATCAGTTGCCAACGCGACCCAGTTCAGACGCTCGATAGTCAAAGAATACATTCGGGTCACGCTCCACGTGTTAATTTGTTCGATTGTCCCACATATGGTAAAAGGTTGGCTATGAATGGATTAAGTCTAACCGTCGTAAATTACGTAATGGTTGTGTGTGAGTTTCAGTAATATTTTGTTACAGAATATGGATTTGTATATTCTTTTGTGTGTTTTGATTCTAATCTGTAGCTGGCCCAAATCAGGTCTGAAAATGTGTTCAAATTCCCAGTACAAAATATCTAATATATAAAATTCTCGTGTCACAGTTTTTGTTGCCATACTCTTCCGAAACGGCTTGACTGATTTTTACCAAATTTTATATGCTTATTCAGTAGGTCTGAGAATCGGCCAACATCTATTTTTCATACCCCTTAAGGGTTGTCCACTCTTAACATTTCTTTTTATTTTTTATATGGCAAAACAACGTTTGTCGGGACAGCTAGTTTAAATATAAAATACAACAACAATCAAATAATGCGTTCTTTTGTTTCTGTCTGTTGTTGTTCTGACTTTATGTGATACATAGCTGAAGATAAAATAAGTAGTGATATTTTATATTAGTAAAAAAAAATGGGGTCTACGCTTTTTTATCTTAGTGAAGTAGCAGACGAGCAGGCAGTGCACCTGATGTCACTGCCGCCTCTGGACATCTGCAAGCAACGTCATACAGTACAGGGGTTGTTTCTAAAGTCAATCGCAGATGTGTTGCTACTTCCGAGGACAAAGATGGTCGCCTCGTACAAAAATGAACCAGAAACCACACTCTTTCACCATAACGCAAGAACTTCTTCTTTTTCTTCTAGTGCCTCTCCAACTAGTGAAGGTTGGCTGTTAGCTCTGCGTATTTCTTTTTGTTAATCGCGAGGCGAAAAAGTTCGGCAGCACTCTTGATCCCCGTCCATTCCCGGATGTTCCTCAACCACGACTTTTTTCTACGACCGGGTCTTCTCTTTCCAGCAATCTTTCCCATCATTATAAGTTGCAAGAGTTCATATCTGTGGTGCCTTAGCACGTGACCCAGATAGGCAACTTTACGCTGTTTAACGATTTGCAAAAGCTTGCGTTCCTGGCCGACCCGTCGTAGAACTTCCTCATTGGTGACTTTTTGAGTCCAGGATATGCACATCATGCGCCTGTATGCCCACATTTCGAACGCTTCTATACGTTTCCTGAAATCTTCTTTAATAGTCCAGGTCTCACATCCGTATAGAAGTATGGGCCAGATGTAACAATGGAGCAGACGCACACGAAGTGGGATTTTAAAGCTTCGATTAGAAAGTACTTTTCTCATTTTGCTAAAAGCATTGCGCGCGATCTCAATCCGAGTTTTTATCTCCGTTTCACTATCCCAGTTTTGCGTCAGCCAAGTTCCTAAGTACTTGTACTTATTTACTTGTTCCAGTTTTTTGTCCTCTACAACAACGTTGTATTGGTTGTCAGGATTATTAGAAATAACCATAAACTTTGTCTTGGTGGTATTCATTCTGAGACCAGCTCGAACACTACACTCATTCACTCGATCGACTATTTCTTGTAGCTCCGCTTCTGTAGACGCTATGAGAACGGTATCATCAGCATATCTCAAGTTGTTAATAAGGCGCCCATTAACTTTAACTCCACACTTCAAGTCTTCCAGAGCTTCGGTCATAATCGCTTCAGAGTAGATGTTAAAGAGTGTCGGCGAAAGAATGCAACCCTGACGCACACCTCTTTTAATTTCAACTTCATCGGACTCTTCCCCCTCAACGCTGATAGTAGCACGTTGGTTCCAATATAGATTTTGTATTATGCGAATGTCTTTTGCATCAAGTCCGATATCGGCAAGAAGTGAAAGTAGGCGGCTGTGTTGCACTCTATCGAATGCTTTTTCGTAATCTATAAAACATATAAAGATATCCTGCTGCATGTCTCTACACTTTTGCACCAAAACCTGTAGTGCAAATAGAGCTTCTCTTGTACCCATACCAGATCGAAATCCAAACTGACTGTCGCTAAGTTGTTCATCGCATTTTGTCCTTATTCGCTCATGTATTATTGAGAAGAAAAGCTTCAAGACCTGGCTCATTAGGCTGATGGTTCTAAATTCTTCGCATTTTTTGGCGTTTTTTAGGTAGTGCAACAAAAGTTGATTTTAACCAGTCCTCAAGTATATGGCCAGTGTTGTAGACAAGATTGAATAGATTGACCAGTATTGTAATGTTTTCCTCATCAATAAGTTTAAGGATCTCAATGTGTATATTGTCTTTTCCTGCGGCTCTTCCAGATTTAGCTCGTCGAAGCATTTTTGTTACTTCGTCTTTCAAGAACAAGTGAGTATTGTCTAATTCACAGTCGGTTGTAGTTTCAGCAGGCACTCTGGAATTGTCTCTGAACAGCGCTTTTATAAATTGCACCCAAACTGTCTTTTTTCTATCCTTGTCGAGAATTAGAGCATCGTTTTCGTCCACAAGTTGGTGGTGATGTCGAGTCTTATGTCCGACCATTGCCTTAATTTCTTTATGCAAATTAAATGAGTCATGTTTTGCATGCAGGCTTTCCACATATTCACATCTCCTTTCATACCAAGTGTTTCGAGCAAATCGCACTTCTCTTCGTATTTCTTTGTCTAAATTGTTGTACTTTTCGACATCGATGGTTTTGTGTTTTCTTCTCTCTTCCATAAGGTTGTAAATTTTATCTGTCATCCACGGTTGTTTGCTTTCCCAACTTCTAGGCATAAGATATTGCTGGTTGATATCAGAAATTTTGGTCTTTAAATCTTTCCACATGTCTTCGACACTTTTTAGTATCTTTCTTTCTTCTTGTAAAGACCACGTATTAATTTCGTTTGTTATTTTAGGTCTTATATTGCTGCCATTGATAGCTCGAATGTCGACTCTGATCTTTCGTTTTTTGTGTATTTTCTTAAGTGTGCATGAGAGGTCAGCAATAACAGGGTTATGGTCTGATCTTATATCAGCCCCAGGATATGTCTTTACAGACTTAATGCAGTTTTTAAATCGACAGTTTATGGTGATAAAATCAATTTGGTTTCTAATTATGTGGTCAGGTCTGTGTCCAGGTGAAGTCCAAGTATACAGTCTTCTAGGTGGAAGTTGGAAAAATGTGTTTGTGATGACAAGGTCATTTTCTTGACAAAACTGAACAAAAGTGTCACCTCTGTCATTACGTTTTCCTAGGCCGTATTTACCTACGACTCCTTGGACTTGTCCTTCTCCGACCTTTGCATTGAAGTCACCCATTAAAATATTGATTTCGTGCTTTTTAATCATTTTGATTAGCTGTTCAACTTCTGTATAAAAGTCCTCCACTTCTTGGTCCGTGCCATCTTGAGTTGGTGCATATATTTGAATAATATTTATGTTTCTGGGCTGAGCTTGAATTTGAATCAACATGGCACGGTTAGACTTTGGCATAAAATTTACAGATGCAGCAACTTTACGTGTGCAAATCACTCCCACTCCATGTTTATTGGACGATTCTTCTGATCCAGAGTAGTACAGGACAAGATCCTCATCTACGTGATGCTTTCCACATCCTCTCCATCGCACATCGCTGATTCCTAGAATATCAACGTTCAGACGCTTCATCTCCTTCTTCACGTTGAATATTTTGTCAGGACTCATGAGGCTTCTTACATTCCAGGTCGCAATTCTAAAAGGTTTCCGCCGGGGGATTCTTCGCACCCCTGTCCCATTTAAGGGACGCCGGGCACTCGGGGCCGTGTCTGTATGAACTTTTTCCATATGTAGCTGATTACTAGGGAAATTAGTGCAGTGGTTTCCCGTTGCCTTCTGCACCAAACCTTTTAGGAAGTATTTACCTTCCAAGGCCGCTGAAGCCTCTTCCAGATGGTTTTTCCATTGGGTGTTAGGTTATACCGCCTATGCTCGGTCGCCATTTCCTCGTCTGTTATCTAGCAGGGAGCACCACGGCGGTTTGTAGTCCGCCGCCGCCAGCTATTCTGAGAAGAACCACTGACGCGTGCAGGTGAGGTTGACGATTGGGCCGGTTAGGATGTTGATTCCGTTCTCCCCTTACTCCCCGCAAGAACTGCTGCTCGTTAAAAATAGGTGTGACGGTGGTACCTCCTCGGTCGAACTATACATATTCTACCACTTGCAAATTCCTTAAATCCCATTAATGAACCCCATCCCGCTCTACACGCGCACGCAGCCGTCGCTGACACTAATGTCAAATGACACCTTTTAGTAACTTCATATTTTTAACTTTAAATTACTGAAAGTATCGCTACTTAGACGCGGGTGAAATCCCACTGCATTATTACTTTAAATGAAGTGTCATATTTTGCGATACCTATCGCTACTCTTATCAGAGATAATATATTTGCTCAAATGCCTGACCTCATTGTAGCTTTATCAGGACTTTCACCGTGTAAACATACTGATAACAATGAGTACGTACTTGAAGTTACTGCCTGTGCTATTAACAGCCGCAAAATGTTATAAAAAGCATAAAGGGACTTCAACCCCTTCTCTATAATGTGGGGTAGTTATTGAAGTGTAACTTCTTTATCGGGGTTGGAAAAAAAAATAGTGTAACATTTTTTCGTTACGCGCCATCTTTTTTTTCCGTTACGCGCCATCTTTTTCTTATCCCTACCACGCGTGATATTAGATAGATTATTATAGATTAGATTATTAGATAAAGTATTAAAAGCCTTTTATTAAACTTTATCTAATTTAACTTTATTTAACCAATTTCTGTAAAGTTGCATATAGTAAATTATTTTTTGAAAAAAACGTCATAAAGAAGTTTGACTTCTTACGAGTGTACGCTAGTACACATTTTTTATTTATTTATTTGTTGTTTATGTACTCGTACCTTATCATTAATGTACAAAGGTGGACTTAATGCTATAAGTAGCTGTAAATTGATTAAGAATAAAATCGGTGCCGTCATTATAACATACTCTGTTATTGTTGTTACTTGTTATTTTAATGTCTATTTACGTTAGGTTAATTTAGTATAAAGTTGAAGCATAAAAGTTAAATAAAAAATATTCAGTGGATCACATTCATAAGCGACTCTATTTTATGAAGGAAGAATGAAACAATGCTAATTTTAAATATGTTTCTTATAAGAATTTTATCTTGTACGGCTAATTAACGACGCATGTTGAGTAGAATGAACTTTCAAATACACGATCCCACCAAAATTGTAGATGACATGTTTTTTTTTACTGTAAAAAAAACTTCAAATCTCATTTCCCCACAAATGCTATTTTGGCGCTTTAGTATTATTTCCTTTACACTGACGATATATTATATTCTATCTAAGGCCTGTTGTACATGGCACGTTTTTTGAGCCGTACGGCGTCTTTATCTTACCGTGAAAAAAACGTGCTAGCATGTACATGGCACGGCAAAGATCAGTGCACGGCAGTGATCCATACAACACTGACAACCGTGCCTACACACGGCGAATTAACCGTAGATTATTACGCCGAAAAAACGTGTGTCTACAAGAGGCCTAACTGTTTGGGCTGGAGCGCGTGCTGAAGATATGGACAGACACACATACGTATACCCTCCTTCTGACACAGTGAGGCAAAAAGTGCAGACCGATGCTTATCGTAACAACCACACAAATGTAACATACTTGAGTTACGAGTAAGCTCAGACACAGTACTAGTATCATACAGTAATCTAACTCTGCCCTGTCCTTGAATTTTATACCTATACAGACGCGCTGGACGAGAGTATGCGTTAGGGCTACCCGTCTAAAGTATTTTAATTACATCTGCATACTTGACTTTCTTTATTACATATTATGTATTTTATTCAGTAGAATAAGGTATTAAACAACGCGTTATTTTAATATTTGAGAGACTTAATAACAAATCGTACACAAATAATAGTTATAAATTTCACACTGAATAATATTTTACCAACCAAAATAAAAAATATTAACACTGGACGTTTTTATACACAATTAAAGCAATCAAAAACAGCCTAATATAGTTTACAACTGCTCTTCGCTACATTAATATTTAAATAAAAGATCCACTGCTTAAAAAACGTCACACCGCTCGTCACTACGGCACATTCATTGGCTGTTGTATACCGAGTGCATACCGAAATCGAGGCGCGTAGGTACAACTTGCGTTTCGTGCGTTTGTAAGTAGTTAGAATACTGTAGATACCTTTACCGTGACTCAGATAAACGAAGATTACAGACACCAGTCCAGACTTGTGTTGCGTCATCTAATTGAACATAATCACTGAGCTTCTCAAAGCTCCACTAGACGACTGCAACCGCTAAGTTGAAAGTTTTAAAATATAAAACATTTTTTAAAACATTTTCAAAACAAGCTTTTTTGTAACGTCATTATGTTTTTCACATTCTTCTTGTTAAACCCTTTCATTTGATACGGAATTTATGACGATGATTAAAAATAATTGTTCCGCCATCTTGAAGCGTAAGCATGCAAAACGCAACGTACCTACATAATAAAATGAAAAATTTCAACTGAATCATTTTGCTTTTTAACTTTTAATTTTTTGTATTCACATGTTCAAAAGTGACTTCGAATATTGGACTCGCTCTCATAGTAACTAACCTTTTTTTTATCTGACTGAAGTAACCAACAAGCATGCAGTCCACCAGTTGGTTAGTGGTCACTGCCGCTCACGGATATCTGTAATCAACTTCATACAGAACATGGGTTATATCTGAAGTCAATCACAGGTGCGTTACTACTCCCGAAGACTGTGACGGTCACCTCATTAAAAAAGTGTGCCGGCAACCACATCCTTCCATCGAAACGCAAGAAATGCATCACGCTAGAAATAGGTGTGGCGGTGGTACTTCCCCGGTCGAACTAAACTGGTTCTAGCACCTTCAAAACTAAAAGAGCAAATTAAATAAAAGTTCGTAATAAAAACACACTGCGGTATTTATCGATCAGGGCAATACCGTAAACCTACAATGACGTATCTTCGATTGGACAGCGACACGCGACGTTGTGTGCCCGATAATTATTTTAAATAGGCTACTAGGTTCAGTGCAATGGAATCAATTTTACAAACACGTGTCGTGTGATGTAGCGTTGTGTAGCGCTGTGTTCGTCTGCAGTTGTTTCCGTCGTTTATTTTATCAGCTTTTAAACGTTTTTCCGTCCTTATATACTATAAATATATATATACTTAGTAATATTCTGCCCTCAATAGCATAGTTGCAGTACTGAGTTAGATGTATGTATAGTCGTGATCACGATAACGCTTATTTTTCATCTAACCCATTCGTTTTACACCGTTTTTAAATCTAAATTTAGCAATTAACATTTTGCAGTAAGTCGAGCGTTTTTGTAACTTCATCAAGCATGATAACTGTGGCTACACTTATTGCTTTAATAAATTCAAACTGTATACTCCAAGCTGTAGGTTTCAAATGATAAAGAGAAACGCTCCTATGTCTGTAATTCAAATTTATAATAAATTGCCTAGTATTTTTAAAGAATTACCGTATAATACATTTAAAAGAAAATTACAAGTTTGGCTCATCAATTGGATTTTTTATAGCCTAAGTGATTATTTTAGTAGTGAATTTGACTAAGTTTCCTTTTATATTAATTTTGAATATTGACAAAGAATAATAGAAATAATGAAGTACTTATATTATTTGACATTGACATTTATTGATGTAACTATGTGTACTTATGTGACATTGTTATTGATAATCTATCATCAAATTTATTAATATGGTTTTAATTTGCACACCTTATTAGGTAGAACATATGAAAATATAATGTTAAATTTGAGACCTATGTACTACACTATGTTCTGGCAAATAAATTGAATTTGAATTTGCACAAGTTTATTTTAAAGCCTCTCGGCCAAACTACAGTATGGCATTTATACCAATAATATGTTAAGTCATAGGTCCTCTTCCATTTAAAGCCACAATCCCTATGATCCGATTACAAACAAAGGATTTATGGAAGATTTTCGTACCAAAACTTTTTACGCATTTTTCTCTAAATCGTCGAGACCGTACTTACTGTAAATATGCCATTGATGGCAGTATTGAGCATAATATATCATTGTGATTCAATGTAAATTAGTCTTTGAGAGTAATATTTCTCAATTCAATATTACCCTCATTGACTAAAAAGTAATTTAAAGAAATGTCAACGCTGTCATCGGCACTAGGAAAGTGCATAACATTGATTGGGATTTTAATAAAAGTCTTAAAAAACTATATTTTTACCAACTTCTTAAACATAAGAAGCTAGCTATTCATCGCGTGTTTTTTGGTATAGAGATGATTTACATCTATATCGTCCAAATGAATGAAAAATCATGAAATTTACCTCAAAGTGTGACGAATGCATGATACATTAAATTTACTAATTTTCAGTTATATAATAACCACTATAATGTTCAACTTTTTTCAACTTTTAAATTTTTAAATCTCACTTTTCGGTAAGTCACAGTGAGCTTTCAAAAACATAATGCGTCGTTAACCGCTGTGAAAGGTAAATTATTTGCAACAAGTTTGCGCGGTAAGTGGATGAAAGCACTGCGCCAACGCATAGCTTTTAATGCCTACTTTATAATATTTTAAGCTTTTAAGCATTTTATGAATTATGAAAAAAGAAAGCGTGGGACTCTACGTAACAGTTTAATGAATTCGAGCGTGGTCTAATGAGGTTTTTTTTGTATTTTGAGAATTAATATTCAATTTAAATAATATAAAGGTAATTTATAATAATATGTAGGTAATTTAAAGATTCTTCACAAATACTATAACAAGATGAGAATTGGTTATCCTAACTAACAATAAGACCTAACTAACAACTAAGAATTTAACAATCTATGTTAGTAAACATTGATTCTTAGTTAGTGAATATTATAACATGTCAGTAAATTTTAGGAAGTCAAATTATATGATTAAATAAAATTAAAAGTCCCAATCGCCATCTCTTTATTAGATATTGATAAAATAAAGTAGTGATCTTTGAGATAGAACGCGAGATGTTACGTGAAATAATTGTCGTACTTAATGTATACTAATTATTACGTGTATCATCACTACAATGTATAGTATAAAACAAAGTGGCTTCGCGCTGTCTGTCCATATGTATGTTTAGATCTTTAAAACTACGCTACGGAATTTAAAGCAGTTTTCTTTAATAGATAGAATGATTCAAGACGAAGGTTTTTATGTATAAAACATGCATAATATGGGGGAGTAACACTGATAATCTTAGATTTTTTACTTTTAGGCGTAACGAAGTTCGCCGAGTCAACTAGTACTACTCGACCACAACAATTAGGCGCATAAAACAAAAGCGGTTCCGTACCCCGCACCTTGCTTCTGTCCCCGCGAATCCCCTAGTAACGTGCAGTCGTGTATCGTCTAGGTATTTTCGTTAGCCAGCACGTGTTTAATGTTATTTCGTTATAATGTTAGTTTAATGAGTGATTGTTGAATTTCTAAAGTTATTGTTAAATTAGTTGATTATTCGTCAATAAACCTCACAATGGGTAGGAAATAGACTATTCGTGGAGGAGAAAGAACTCTTACATTCAAAATATGTAAGAGTTTATTCTCTTACATAAATACAAAAAGAAAGAAATTTTCCATGTCTGCGAATATATTAAACACATGAAAGTACTTTAATAAATACACGACTATTGAACATACACCACTATGGCGTATAATTTAATAATGGTATTCCTACATACTCTTAGTATTTAGTAATAAAATATACTTCGTATCGGGATGGGCAATCCCTAGTTCTAATGACGTTTCAACTGACATGCGCCTAATTGTTTTGTTCGAGTAGTACACTATAAAACTGGTAATAAATATTACTGAAAAAATAATGTCTTATATTAATTTGTCATGTTTCGTCTATAATTCAATGTACTCGTAAATTATGCAAGCATGTCCAATTTTTTGACTTCGCGATATCAAATACAAGGTCCTATGACCCTAAAATGGGCATGGACCTCATAATGTCCCCGCTAGTGGGCGCAGATCGGGTTGGTGATACCAGATTTAGAATTGCAAGTTCGCCCACATTTTCAAACTTGGCGGACAATTTTGACAACATAAGCAGATTATATCGCAAAACTTAATTGAGGGTTTTATTTTGTTAACCTACAATATGGATTGCGTGCCTTTAACAGACATGGATAGGAAAAATATTTATTTATTTATTTTCGATCACCTACATCCATCCATCAGCCCTTTGAGGTCCACTGCTGGTCATAGGCCTCCCCTAAATGACGCCACTTCAACCGGTCCTGTACCCTCTGAATCCAATAGTTACCCGCTGTCTTCTTCAGGTCATAGGTCCACCTGGTGACCTAAATAGTTAACACCAATTATAATATTAAAAAGAACAATAGTCTGCAATAAGGAAAAGCTAATTGCAACTACATTTAAAGGCGAAGACTGCTTGCAAAAGGAGCGAGTAACATGTAAGTCAAATAATAACAATAAAGAAAAGAAACAAATTTTTCTGGAATAAAAAAAAACAAAAAAAATACAAATGAATTTATGTAGTCAAATAGAACAGTTGTCCTAAATAAAGCTTAGGTTGTCATTGTTTTAAATCAAAAGAATCCTCTTTACATAAGAAAATTCTGATTCGGTCAATTTTTCTTCTATTTCATAGGTGGTAGAACCAGTGTAGTTCGACTGGGGAAGTACCACAGCCACACCTATTTCTAGCGTGAAGCATTTCTTGAGGCGATTTCTTATATGAGGCGACCATCTTAGACCTCGGGAGTAGCAATGCATCTGTGATTGACTTCAGACAGAACCCTATGTTCTATATGAAGTTGCTTACAGATGTCCATGGGCGGCAGTGACCACTTAACATCAGGTGGACTGAATGCTCGTTTGCTACTTCAATCTCTTTAAAAAAAAACATGGTAACATTTCTCAATTTCATTATTATCTCCTAAAAACTGCCCAATTTGAATTAAGACTATTGTCAAGTCCAATTCTATTATACTACATGAATAAAATAATCAGAAATTAAATAATAACTTGTCTCAACCATGTCAGCGCTATAATTTGTCTGCGTTAGTAAAGTTATACTATGCAATGAACGTTCCCTCAAAATCGATTACTGTCTTTTCAAAATTACATTTCAGTGTTAACAATACCGATTTGAAAATAAAACCTAGATATGTAGTTTATTGATATAACAAAAAAGACAAACCCGCTGAGTTTCTTGCCGGATCTTCTCAGTTGAGGTCGTGTGATCCGGTGGTAGTGAAAAAAAAATGTGTAACTGCCAATTTGAAAGTGTCCCAGCAGTGGGACAATAATGGGTTGTACCCCATCATACAGAACGGGTTTATTATTTAAAGGTTATCAAAGATGCATTGCTAATTCCGAGGACTACGATGGTCGCCTCATGGGAACGTGATCCGTCACACTGCACCGAAACAAAAAAACTGCTTTACACAAAAAAAATTTTTAAACAAAAAATACAACCGACTTCCATGCCACATAAAAGTAAAAAATAATTTAAATACATGTTGGTTTAGAGCAAACACAGTCCTTAGTACATAGTCCCGAAGTCGGCGCTTACCATATTTTGCTGGATCATGACGAAACTACATGTATCTTATATGAGCGCCGACTTCGGGACTATGTACTAAGGACTGTGTTTGCTCTAAACCAACATGTATTTAAATTATTTTTTACTTTTATCTATGGATCTATACGTATATATTTTTTATAATATTAAAAAATAAGTTACTCTCTTTCTTTGTAAGACATTTCTAAGAGCTAATAACGATGATATTAAAACTAGCTAGCTGAACCCCGTAGCTTTCCCCGCGCTATTAAAATCGATGTATCGATTGTTCCGTGGGAATAAGATATTTCCCCACAGTAAAAAGTAGCCTGTATTTTAATGCAGAGCATCAGCTAACTCCCTACCAAATTTTATGAAAATCGCTCCAGCCGTTTAGACCTGAAGAAGTAACAAACATATACACACAAACTTTCTCCTTTATAATATTAGTATGAAGTACGATATGATTAAACATAAGAATAAGTCCTTAAGTTAATTTTAAGTATATACTGATAGTTTATTAATCTTTAGTACAGTTTCTTTAAACTTTTCTCTTTTTGCATATTGAATTTGTGATAGCTTTAGTTACAAATCTACATTAGGTTACTCGTCCTAAAGGTAGATTATTTCTTTTAAATCTTTAAGAAGATAAAAGATTACAATATACGCGACAAATTGAAAGTGACCATTTTTACCTAATGCATGTATTTGTTTAACGACTATGTTATGAGTCATGCAACTCTCAAAGTATGTTGTAAGTGAAGCTAGTCGTGAGTGTCATGATGTATGCAAATGCAATTGCTGTCTCTTATAGACGATTAGCAAGCTGACGGTCGAGTGGAGACTTAAAAGGCACTTACACATATGCTGCGATATAATGAAACTGGGTTTACTTTTACGGCAAGCGATGAAGTTTCGTTTGCGATTGTGCTCTATTCTCACCTCGTCATTGACTAACCATTTTAACAACATTGACTTAAATTGCTTATATCTTATATATTATATATAAGGTACTTTCTGGAGAAACGGATATCTATCAAAAGATTTCAGTTTTACTATTTTGATAGAAAAAAGGAATCAAGTTTGCAAAATTGAGACATCTTCCGTTTTCTCTAGAGGCACAGGAACGATGTCTGCATGTTCATGTTTTTTTTTGTTTTTAAGCCTTCAAATGTAAAAAACATGTAGCTGAAAAAAAGCAAACTCAAGATATTTATTTAACAGCTAAAAATAGAACTGAACCTTATAAGATGCCGTATGTTTTTTACGTATGTTGTATGTTGTTTGCTTCATTTTAAGTTGGTGACAAATTCAATGATCGTTAGACGTTACGTTTTTAAGTAAACATTTTGATTTATATTAAGGTGTTAGGTCATCTCGAACATCGTCATCGTCTATGTAAAGAAATAAGTAGGTAAGAAGTAAATAACAGGTTTAGTATATTATTGTGACAATGAATGGATACGGACTTCTCATAGAATTTGTAAACAAAACGTACAGTCATTAGTGACTAATCAGTTAAAAGTAATTACTATATTTTTTCCTCAATAGTGTTTCAGATCCGTAGTGATAGCCTAATGGTTGTATCTTAGAATCTCAATCGAAGTTCCGAGATTCGAAGCTCAGTCATACACCAAGGATTTTTCAAAAATGATACGCATTATACATAACCAACTAGGTAAAATTTCTCATAGGTATTTGAAGTGTACAAATTCGCTCTTACCCACCTCGCGGCATTATAGCCTAAAACTCCCTGATTCTTAGAAGACACCCATGCCCAGCAATAGGGAAACGATGGGTTCATGACATTACCACTGTAGAAAGTACGAAATAAGAGCCAAATGAAATCAATGTAGTATTGTGGGGGATTATAAAAGTTCTCGGGATTAAATTACACCATCTCATTTATAGAAATAGGCCTCATCCACAGAATTAGCAGATGCCTAATAACACTATAACATTTAAGGGCAACTGTGGCAAGGAAGTGGAATACACATTTAGGGCACATTTTAATTTAGTACATACTCATAAGCGCATAATTAGCAGCGACCGGGTAGTGGTAGACCATATAGTGCTAGTCCTTAGGACTATATAGTCATATGGTCGACATCAGATAGGACTTATCACCAATTATCTCCGAGTTTGGTATATTCATTGTCCATGGACGGCAATGACACCTATCATCAAGCGGCTGGCAAACGCGTTTGCTAGTTTAAATATATTATATAAAATTTTCATCCATTAAACTAGGTATAAGTTTTATATTGGTATTTTTTTACTGTCAAGTTTGTCGTCAACCCATTATTGTCCCACTGCTGGACACGGGTCTTCTCTCAGAATGAGAGATTTAAGGCCATAGTCCACCGCGCTGGCCAATTGCGAATTGGTGTCAAGTTTAGTTAATATGATAAGAACGATTCGAAGACTGTTATTTCAGAAGATGAGTTGGTTCAAAAGGTATAACGGATTGCTGTTATTTAAAAACTTGTTTTGTCTTCTTACATTGTAATATCTGCATTACGTACTGTGTAAACGACCTATGGACATAGCTCAGACCAATAAAGTGGAAGACAGAACCTCGTACATTCACTATAGTGACTGTAGTTACGTCGAATTATCCATATATAAGGACTATTTAATTACACCTGATGTATATTCTTCTATGTTTTAACTGCACGAAACCATATAAAACATTACATTTAAACTTATTTTTCTCCTCATTTTGAACAATCTCACGTGCAATTAGAGGGTGTGGAAGTCGAGACAATTCTCCTTATATCTTGCCAGAAGGAAAGGGGGAAACTAAAAATCACCTTCACGTAATTAATGGTCGCCCCCTCACTTTAATCTATAAACTTTATTAGATTCACCAAAATCACCTCCACATAATAATAACTTGACGCCTCCTCACGCGAATCGGCATACTTTGGATCCAATAATATTTTATTTGAGAGCTTTGTCTGTATATTTAGTCTGCGTTACGTAGCTAATGTGGTATTCTAAGAGCCGTTCTTAACGCGCAGTGTGTTTAAACGAATAGTAACAGCGATACTGACTAATTGAGGAATGTGGTGTGATGGCCACTTGAGTCAATAAATTACTTGCACTGCATTTAACTGTGTGCAGTGGAGAGTTCGTAAACTATACCAGTCTTATAAAGAGAAAATCTTTGTATTTTTATATGTTTGTTACGAAATAACTTAAAAACTACTGAATGGATTTTAAAAATTCTTTTACCGTTAGAATGCTATATTGCCTTTTAGTAACATAGGCTATTTTTATTACTAGAATACATAAGGGATCCTTGCTAAAACTTCGTTAACTACGTTGCGTTTTCTTTAAGTTTCTCGGCACCTCTATCGGAATAACATCAACATCCACTGTTGTCAGACATGTCCTTGTGATTTGCAAAATGGTTAGATTGCATTAAAATGTGCGCGTACGAGTCGCGTGGATTCTGCTAGTTTATTATAAAGTGGTTGTTTTTATATTTTCATATTTTTCTTCGACTGTCACAGAAAGATAATATTTTTTTTAAAGTGATATCCATGTATTTCTTCAGCATGGCCTGAGGCCTAAACGCCCTGTCTAATTTTATTATAACAGATGACGTTCGATTTATTTTGGTACGCGAATGCGGGTACATTAAAATAAAAATTAAAAAAACTGCAGTTTTGAACGTAGCATTTTCAAAACATGTGACTTATTACTGAAGGGAAGCAGTACGTACACGTGATAGGAAATAGCCACATAGACGCTTGTAATCAATTCTTAACAGGATTGGAGATTAATACTCGTACGAGGTCACGAACCTCTAAGGACTCAGTTGGGCGCCTTTCTTATTTTTAAATACTTTATTTTATCAATTTTATAAGTTTGAAGTAGAAGACGAGCATACAGTTCACCTGATGGCATGTGGTCATTGCCGCTCATAGACATCTGTAAATAATTTCATATAGAACAAGGGTTCAATCCGAATTCAATCACAGATGTGTTGCTACTCCCGAGGACAAGATGGCACAAACAAAGTGTGCCGGCAACCACACCCTTCCACCGAAACGCAATGCTGTTTTTTAATTTTACCACAAAAGCAACGCACTTCGGACAAAGCGCTTAATTTTAATGTTACAGTTATAAAACAGAAACCAAGAAGTTTTTCTTCACTTACGTAAGCAACTGAGGCAACCAATAATTGTAAAGAAATGATACGCCTCATCCAAACATTTTACGCTTCAATCTTATAATAATTCAATTTGAAATTTCTTATTCACTCAAACTGATTATGTCGTAACTTGTAACCATTTCAGTAATTCAGTGGCGCCATCTGCTACGTCTATTTTAATTATAAACAACGCCATCTATCGGCAACGTTACATAATGTTAAGTGCAAACCGCATAATTTGGTAATTGCTACGCCCACTCGATTGATTGCTTCTTTGATCTTTGTCTCGATTGGAGTCGAAACTGAATTGCTATGAATAAACTTATTAATCGAAGTACTTAGGAAGCACTTGAGTTGATTCGAATTGAATGCAGACACTAGTGATGTAACAAATGTTATTCGCGAATGCGAATATTGTTTTATTTGGCGACCTTTTTTTTGTTCGATATACTGCAGTTTTAATTTAATTTGTATAAATTTATCAGATAGTAGATAGTATTTCTAGCGCGAAGCATGTCTTGCGCTTCGGTAGAAGGGTGTGGTTGCCGGCACACTTTTTATATGAGGCGAACATTCTAGTCGTCGGGAGTACCAACGCATCTGTGATTGACTTCAGATAGAATACATGTTCTATATGAAATTGGTTACAGAAGTCAATGGGCGGCAGTGACCACTTAGCATCAGATGGACTGCGTTTGTTACTCCTATTAGATAAAAAAAGGTTTTGCGACCTTTTTTGCAATGCAATATTCGCCAAACAGTTCCACAACTCTTGCGAATACCAATGCAAATATTTGTCACATCACTAGTAGAGACTGATATTAAGTCTCTACGTTTTAATGTTAAATGTCAAGCTTTATTACGTAATGACGTGCATTGAATGAATGAGACGTAGAAAATGGTTTTCTATTGAAAGTGCAAGTATCACGCGTGCATGTGAGACGCGCATGCGGGCGTAAACATGCATGACATGCCCTACATCGACTATAAGTATACTTCATTATCCAGAAGCCATATTTATATTTACTAGTCGCCCGTCGCAACGGTCGAAATTCGACCGCAATTTAACTTAAAAACTGAACTTAATATTATCCAAAGTAGCACGAATAATTCTCAAATTTAATTAAATTGTATCATTTTTTTAGTTATTTTGAACACACCCGTTAAAGGTAAAAAGAGTTTTAATTAACTCAGCTGCATTTAAAAGCAATAGCGGGTATTTTGACACAGACATCTGACATTTTTGACGTTATGTGTTTTCATAGTAAGACATTGAATGTTTTATTTCGTTTAATAAATGTGTTTGTCCATTGCACGGTAGTTGTGTAATGTGTTTTTACTTAATTTTATGTATGTTAAACGCATTATTTGAAAATAATATTAGCATTTCGTAATCCTTCTCTACATCAACTTTAACCGTGCGTAATTTCATACTCCGTCCGCGGCAAGTATGTTAAAACGGGTCACAAGTTTTTGCTTCACGTATTAATATATAGATTTTTTTCTCTGAGGTTTGAATGAGTGCCATTAAAACGATGTTTACGTATCCGCTTTCGAATTAGTTATGCATTGAGTTGGTTTTATTAAAAACGAAACCAACCCGTGTTTGCGAAGTGAAGGCTTTCATCAATCCCTTCCCCTCTGGAACGCCTAGACGAGACCACTAATGAAGAGCATATACAATTATACATACGCATGAAACACTGACAGAATACCCGTACGTTTTTTTTACTCCTGTGGAGAAATTCGGTTTTTACTTTTTTTTACTCCTGCAGAGAGATCCGGTTTTTTTACTTTTTTTAAATATTCTGTCCGGATATTTCATATATAAAGCCGTAAGTAGAGTATATTTTCTTGCTAAATTGTTCTACTAAATAAAATAGATGTTTAATTTTAACATTTTTTTTTGCTTTAAAGGTTTTTAAAGTATATGGTGATTACATTTTTTGTTTTGTTTAAAAAAAAAAGGAACGGGCTGGGAAGCATGGCAGCAAAGAACGAACGAATTATGAAAGGAACAAACGCGCAAACTAATGTTACAAATATATAATCCTATGCAAAGTCATTGTCAAGAGCCATTTAATATTTTACAATTTACCTCTTAATATTTATATCCTATTAAATACCAACATTCTATATTTGTATTATTTACCAGGAAAACCTAGTTTGCACATACGTTCAAAACATCATTAAACGCGTTTAAGTAAATATATAGAGAATATAGAGAAGTGCTCTATCTATGAACCGCGAACAAATGAGGGTAAAAGAATTGCCTATTTTATAATTCCTCTCTATGACTTGTAGGTACTAAAATAATATGAAATAAAATATCACCCTTAGAACCTACCACCACTGTCTCTAGAACACCCTTTCAGACGGTGTACTTCGAGTTTGGAATTATCAGTGGCATAATTGTTTATTGTATTATTGTATTGTATTGTATTATTACAACGACAGTAAAGCGCTGCAGTATGCTGGTTTGAAGTGTCATAGAGGATTTAGATGAAGTAGCATTTTATCTTGGTCTTCGGGAGAAACTCGAATTTGTAAACAGACCTCAACAGTGACGGATCTACGATTTTTGTTTACATGAGGCCTAACGGAACCGACAGACTGTTGAAATCCATTGGAAGATCTTTGAAATGAAACTTATAAATTTAGGTACATGATTTAATGTGGAGGAGCCTTGGACTTAAATCTTTGGTGATAAATTGATACTCACATAGGCGCCAATGACCACTTTCCATCTATAAACATATAGAAAATGTCTAGCAAACGAATATATTGGTCATCCTATGCTCAGTAGTCACTTCCGCCCATGGTCAATTATAATATATCCACAATACAATTGCAGATCTATTTAATATTTCCATTTCTCATGGGTTTCATCTGATGATAAATTTAAATAGGCAGGAACGAGTAGGTATGTCCTACTTAAGTCAGGAGGCGTGTGCATTAGTAAAACAGTGGAACTCCATTAGGTAATTAGGTAATAATTCTGGAAACAAAGCGACGCCATTATTTATACGTCACTCCTAAAGTACGCGCCCACCTATAGGCATATTCACTTTATTAATGTTCTAGTGTCATACCATGTCAGTCTAAGAGAGAGAAATTTGGGTGTAGTTCCAACAGTCGTACTACGACAAAATCCAACTTTTATTTATTTAAATCTTCGGAAAACTTATAGCTAGAAAATATAATTATTGTGCATATTATGAGATGGAAGGCCACTTACAAGTTTTCGCAAATAGTAACATCCACTACTTCTACTTCTCGCTCTTTAAAAATATCCTCTAATTACATATACAAACGTGACAGATAGAGTGATAGGCGGGGTCTTCTTTTTTTTTCATTTGACTGAAGTAGCAATCGAGCATGCAGTCCACCTGATGGTAAGTGGTCACTGCCGCTCATAGACATCTGTAATCAACTACATACAGAACATGGGTTTCATCTGAAGTCAATCACAGGTGCGTTCCTACTCCCGAGGACTATGATGATCGCCTCATGTGAAAGTGTGCCGGCAACCACAACCTATACTTATACCAAACGTAGGAATAGAGTGCCTATTTTTAACCGACTTCCCAAAGGAAAGAGGTTATCTATTCGTCACGTATTTTTTTCTTTTTTTTTTTTTTTGTATGTTCGGGCGAAATGGCTAGAAATCGTCGACCTACCGACACGATTCATACGACATTGTATGCGACTAGTTTCACAGGCAGTCCCATATTGAGGAAAATTAAAACCTTCCGGCGGTTTTCCCGGAAAATTGGAAAATGTCGGTTTCTTAAAATCTTGAATAACTTGGGTGTTTATAAACTGATTTCCATTTTCTTTCTTTCATTTGATAGGAAATTTCGTCACGCAACTTTTTCTCTTGGACATGGGTATGCTGTGATGCTTAACTCTTTGAGTTATGGGGTGGAAACCACCACTCCTCAAGTTTTTTAGATAATTTGAGATAACTCGGCTTCTGCCGAATCGATTCTTATGAAACTTCGAATATGTATTATATATCTATGCTTATATAGGTTGACGAAAAATTTGACCTTCAACTCTTCGATCCTGATGATGCAGGGTTACAGCTATCCTAAACTATAACATTAGCTATTTGGTGCTTACATATATGTAACAAGACTACTAAGCAGAGACATGTGATGAAAATTTGACCTTCAACTCCTCAATCCTGATGATGCTGGGGTGCTTCAAGCTTAAACTATAGGCGTTAGCTACATGATCGCTACGTATATCTGATAAGATTACTAAGCAAAGATATAAGATGAAAAATTTGACCTTCAACTCCTCAACTCTGATGATGCAGGGGTACTTCAGGCTTAAACTATAGGCGTTGGCCATTTGATGCTTATGGGTATGTAATATATTTACAAAGCGAAGACGTATGATAAAAAAGTTGACCTTCAACTCCTCAACCCTGATGATGCAGAGTACTGTAAGCCCAAGCCATAGAAGTTGGGGATCTGTTGCTTACGTGCATGCGATGAGATTACATAGAAAAGATATGACATGATAATTTTGACCTTCAACTCTTCGGCCCTGATGATGCAGGGGTACTTCAGGCTTAAACCATAGGCGTTGGCCATTTGATACTTATGGATATGTAATATATTTACAAAGCAAAGACGTATGATAAGAAAATTGACCTTCAACTCCTCAACCCTGATGATGCAGGGTACTGCAAGTTTAAACCATAAGCATCGGCCATATGGTGCTTACGTATATGTAATGAGATTACTAAGCAAAGATATGACATGATAATTTTGACTTTCAACTCCTCAACCCTGATAATGCTGGGGTCCTTCAAGTTTAAATAGGCATCAGCCATATTGTGCTTACGTATACATAATGTTGTTGTTCACAATACCAACAATGAGTTTCGGAGAGGATATAATTATGATCAAAAATTCCACTTTGAATACAATTACCTGAAAGATGCAAGAGTACTACCAAACTTTTTAAATTGGATGGGTTATTTTTATCAGTATCAGTTGAATTATACTCTTCGTTATAAGGTTTATATTACTTTTTCTACTTTAAATATTGATAATTATTATAGGTCTATTCTTTAAATAAATGTTAACTCAGAAAAAGTTGTTTTATTCGGTTAGGTTAGGTTCGAACAGATTTTTCCAATTCAGAATCTAAGGGAGGGGGCGCGGTAGCGCCCCCGACCGGTTGTGTCAAAGAAGTCTATTTTTATATGATGACGTCAGCACATAATTTTATTCATCCGAAAATCGGACGAATAATTAATTTTATTCATCCGGTTAGCGGACGACTAGCAACAGCCATAACTGATTTTATCGTGACTGAAAAGCGTGAAAAAAAAAATTTTAAACAAAAAATACAACCGACTTCCATGCCACATAAAAGTAAAAAATAATGTTGGTTTAGAGCAAACACAGTTCTTAGTACATAGTCCCGAAGTCGGCGCTCATATAAGATACATGTAGTTTCGTCATGATCCAGCAAAATATGGTAAGCGCCGACTTCGGGACTATGTACTAAGAACTGTGTTTGCTCTAAACCAACATGTATTTAAATTATTTTTTACTTTTATGTGGCATGGAAGTCGGTTGTATTTTTTGTTTAAATTTTTTTTTACATTTTGGGTATGGAACCCAAAAGCGATCGATAAATAGATAAAAAATAAATCGATAGTATTCTGGTGATGCGCCTACAGATCAGAAACGCACGCGGTCACAAACCCGTATGAAGGAAAAGGGCCTTAGATTTCTTTCGTTGGTTAAGAAGGCAACAAATAACGTATTTACCTAGATATTACCACACAAAACGACACTAAACGGCACTCCCAAACCGTATATTGGTGTAACACAGCCGGTAATCCGATCATGATTGGATAGCACGCTGAAGTGATTCGATCCGATACGTATTGAGTTTCAGCATATCTATCTAAAGGTTAGCAACTTGGCTCGTAAGGCATAAAAATGTAAGGTGAATTTAACTTACACTCCGGAATAAGAATAAGATAGAAATTCTATCTCTCAGTTGCTATTTTCCAAAACCACTAAATGTTAAACCACATTTACTTTTGATTTTCCATGTTTTGTTATTAATTAAATTGAGATCGTTCCTATTTTAATAAATATTTACAAGCTACATACTAGTAGAATAAGCGATTGAAAAAAAGTGACTGAAAAGTAGAATTTGCCGCGATACCTTATTCACAAAAAAAAGATTAAATTTGGTTTGATTTGATAAAGTACAAGTAAAAAGTGAGTGTACGAAAACATTATATGAATTTACATGAGGTATCGGTAGTTTTTTATTACACCTAGATATATGCAGCGACTTTTCTATCATTTTTATCTTCCATATTACGTTTCATAAACATAATGTTATTAAAAATAGCATTACCGAATAAACAAAACTTACTTGAGAAAATTATTATGCTAAGTTATCGAAATCAAATGTACCGAGTTACCGCGAAAACCTATAAAAAGCAATTGTTAAAAGAAACATAAAAAAGTTTTGACATTTTAATTATCATTTAGATTATGCCATTAAACACAGTGCCAGATTTCGAAGAATAAAATGTGAAGTAGAGAACCTATCCCATCCCTTAATTTAATTTTTTCTCTATTTCCAACTTCCCATTCCCTACCTACCAACTCCTAAGTATCCTTTTCTTTTTCCACAGAAAGAAAGAACAAAGCGAATGGTAAGTAGCACTCTCATTTAGCAACTCTATCTAAATTTGAACATGTATCTACATTTTTCGATAATATGTGATTGTGGTACTCTTAAATAAAATTTGCATACCTACTTAGGTAAAACAGCGGATTTCCCACTATCTCTGGTTAGGTCAGAACCTTAAGATTCTTATTTTACTTTGGAATTGTTACATCAATGCAATAGATAGATACCAGATGGTCATATTCGTTTGGTACTTCATTTACTTACACAAACGTAACTATCTGTACAACCATATAGGTAGCAAAAGGTTTTCAGGATGAAGAGTAACAGAGGGAAAAACAAGATACTGGTGGTCGGCGAAAAAAAATTATACGGATAGTTTCTGAAATTTAACAAAGTAAAGGAACAAATTTTTTGAAGGAAAGGCACAAGTTGACTCGACCATGTTTGGATTCGGGGGATCGGACTCCTTCCCGTTAAATACGCCCCTATTTACATACAGTTTAAAAACAACCCATTGTTACGAAAAACATAATCTTACGTAATCCGTAATCGTAATCCGAAATAAAAAGAGATTTGATCTTGACTGGTAAATATTTAACTCTGTTACATAAGAGCTCTGCAGTGGGTCCGAGTTGGAATTCCGCCAGACTCGAGTGCGGTGCAGCGATACAGCGCCTTATTCAATTGCGCCCGTTCAATGAGCGAGGGTTTGCTGATGAGATGCAAAGACTAAGGGGAATAGAAGCGGCTTTTTATATTCGTTTCTTGGATACTAGAAATAACTAAGGTGGATTTAGCTGGACTATTTTTTGTCTTCGCCTTTAAAAGTGAAATGATCTTCCCGATTCAATCCTAAAGGCAAAGTTGCCACAAAATTGTTATTGCCCTACAAGTAGGTCCAATATAATACCAGTCGCGACCGGAAACCGTGTGGTATCCATCTTGTGTAGCACCACCTCCTCTCTACGCGTGGATGTTTTAGAAGCTGATTAAGAGACAAAATCCTGGAGATGGACGTCTTCCTGACATAAACACTCACTGCGATCACCAACATTAACGCTAAGGCTATTTGCAGAAGTCCGTATTAGGTAAGACCTAAGTCTTGAATATACCTCAAAGATCTGATGGTGGATGAGTCATAACAGAGGTGACGTCATGCTTTTGAATAGTAGGTACCAGTAGATAATAACTTACACGTGGAAAGTGCATCAGTTATAGACTTTAATCTGGGGCTGACAACAGATGTTTATGGGCGAGACCGACATTTCTACCTGATGTTATGTTCTGTGGAGATGAAAGTCATCAACCAATTACACAAATTGTACATCGCAAAGGCTGAGAATCAAACGTAATTGATAATCACTAAAATATATCCAGAATTTGTTCAACTTCACCAAAACTAAAAAAATCTTGTCTCGAAGGTGCCATTGACAGACATTGAGAATTACCCAAACCCAGAATGAAATGAAATAAAATGTCTTTATTTTGTATAGAAACAAACACACAAATTGTCAGTTACAATATCACGACCTCGATACAAACATTATTTGTATAGCCGGGGATAGAACTCAGATCCCACTGCGTGTCACAAGTAATGTGACCCCTCCGTCACCCGGGTCTTATATTTTGATGATGCAGACTCATTGATCGGCGGCACTCGATTTCGATTTCAATTACTACCGCCTCGTTTAGCCACGTCTTATCGTCCCACGTAATTGACTTGTCTTGTTAAACTGATCTGTAATTGATTTACGATAATAGTGATATGTTTACAATGATTGAGAAAATATTGTAAATATACATAAGCAGAAAAGTAGATTTCGACAGTTGGTAGAATTCCAACTGTTTCGTCACAGACGCACCAGAGCCTGAGATGGGGGTGCTAGAAAGCGGTTTGTGCAAAAAGCTCGTGTTTCCCAGTTCAACCTACACAGGCAGATTCTGAGGAAACCAACTCCAGTTATTAGGGTTTTAGATATGGTTAGTCCGTTCTGCACAGTCATTGAGAGATAAATCTGAGAGGTACGCCGCAGAGTTTTAGTCGATTGAAATCTTAATTATTTGTTTTGCAGTTTTAAGTTAGTGGGGGTAACAAGAACGGTAGAATAATCTAGCTTAAAGCTTTAAATGATATTAGGTACTTGTTCTTTCATTAGTTAGGATTTTTGCGTTCTGTATCTTACGAATTAAATGCTTTATCAACAGTGCATCGCTTCATCTTCGATTATTTACTTAATTATAATTTTGCCGAACTAACAACCGCCTATAAGCCGACCTTCTTCTTTACCGGGTAAATAGAGCGACCTACTTCATTCACGGAGATAAATGATATATCGTGGCATTCTATGTAAACAAGGCATTATCGGTAGGGCATTTAACGTGCAATATTCAAATAAAGCAGTTCAGTGGGCGGCAAGGACGAGTGTAGGCGAAACGTGCACAATTAGGGAGTTTCGAGACGTAGAACAATAACTATGTTGATGACAATATAACAAAGGCTCTGGCTTTATTTTGATGTTACAATACGAGCTATTAGTATTCAAACTCAAGTCTCTTCATAAAGATGGAACTTAAACAAAGTCGCCGCGTCTATGACACTAATGCTCAGTTTATTGTATTCTGTTTGAAGGAGATTTCATAAAGTAGGATGTTTACATATAAGGAAAAGTATTATAACTATGGCATATAAAAATAATGTTATAATAATAATGAAAGTAGGGATATCAATAAATCTCTTTCACAATAGCATTTATCTACTTTGAAGACACAAGTTCCTTCTAAAAGCAATGTTAAACATACATGAATCGTTATGCACTTACAAGAGTTATGCCAATTTAGTCCTCAAAGGTAAACGTAGCTTCGCCAACCTTTGATGCAATATATTAACAAGAGAGGTGCTGTTCATGCCCTCTTTTATAAAGACTGATAAAACTAATCATGTCGGTAATGTAAGGAAGGATATGGTAAGGTGGACTAGAAGGTCACTTGCTTGCATTGTTACTTTTATATCATAAAATAGAATGGTTAACGTAATTGTAGTAACTTCAATAACAATAAATTATGTATGTTTAGTTCTTGATATACGACAAAGTAATAGATACCGTTCCATTTAATTGAAAGGCCTGGACGAAATCGAAAGTGTTATTATCGCATTACCCGTCTCACAAGGAAGTGATTATGAATCAGCCTTCGTCTGAACATTTATGGTCTGTTCCAAGTGCGTGGGCTTCATCTTTTACCAACCTTAGATCATCGAGCTAAGGTTTCATTTTCTTCAAATCTTCCAACCCATACAACCACAATGTATATGATTCTCAGATCGTCGAATAAAACATGTGATGGACGGTTTTGAAAGTTAGAAAGTGGAGTGATTAATCGTTTTTGTAATCATGCTTTTGACAATCGAGCTTTAGTATTAACGAGACGTTAAAAACAAAGTGTTTGTCACATGAAAACAGCTAACTAATTACAGATTTTATCTAGGTATCATAAAAAGAACGTTAATGTGACATTCCACAAATAGTGGCTTCTTAACATCAGATACATTATTTTTGTATGTCCTCATGCGAAAATTTGAATATCATCAAAAATGACATAACAACACCAAAATGAACTTTGCTCATTAAAACCAAACTTGGCCAACATGTGACGTAAAAGTGGAAATGCAAATAACCAGTGGCTAAAAGCAAATGTCATTTCATAGATGGTAGAAAAACTAATCCTAAACCGGGTCAAGTTAGCGGTAACATGGGTAATACTGAAGGTCGTGTGTTATTCATGGCACCGTGACATTGACACCGCACATGGACGGTTGCTAGGCAACGGGAAAACAAACAAACATTCACCCCCAAGGGTGGTTTTGGGTTCATTCAGCTTTTGTAAGGTGGCATGATAAGACGTTAAGTTTCTCAAGAGCCTTTCTAGCCGAAAGTTTCGGGTTATAAAAGGAATTTTCAAAACGCTTTAAAAAAGAGTTGGTGTATTGTCTGCTTTCTTAGAAATCGGGTTTGTGTTAACGTATCCCAAACATAATTTAAATATTGTTTGTGCCTAGTAATTATGGTGATTAAATACCTAAATCACAATCTGATAAAACAGGACATTTATTGGAAAAGTGAAACATGGACATTTCTATATGAACTGATTCTTTAAAATCTAAAGTTTTGCCAATTTTCACAATAACAGCTGAGGATTATCTAACAAATATGCAGACACATAAGTTCCATCGCTCGTTGGACCACGTGCACTGGTGGGAGCCGAATCACTGGAAGAATAACAGACAGTTATCCTCAATATCTTTAGAAGATGCTGATCCATCCGAGATTAGGAATGGATGGCTTACTTTGCGTGAATCTAGGGTAAGGATTACTTTAAATAAATAGTTATGGTATATAGATCCTTCTTTACTGTGATAAGATTTCTAACCTGTCAAACAAAAGTCTTGATTAATCTTAAGTTATTTGCAAACTATTATGACAGAATTTACCACTCGTTTTAGTGAAGATAGTTTCGTCTCAATAAGTCCTCCAATATTTTTTCTATATATTTATCCCTATTTTTGGGCTTGTGTCTGTGGAATTCTTGTGGATACTAATTTTGTCAAGAACAAACCTACCCAGTAGGTGTTTCTTCTTTACAAAATTATAAGTATATGGTCGTCGTATTTACTTTGTTTGAAACTGAAAGTAATAGACCATTGAATATAAAATAATTGGGTATACCATTAAGCGATTAACTGCGACAAATGTATCGATTTCATTCGTATAAAATGAATACTTCTAAACGTATTATTCAGGTTCTGTTGACGAAAAGTTTAACCTTGATAGAGGCTTTCAAGGAAATTATAATGAAGCCACAAAGTTTCACATAACAGGTAAGATGACCACAAAACGACTTTGAAATACTTTGAAAGTTCAAGAGAATGATTTATAGCTTCGAACATTTTGGCACAACTTTTAAAATACAATATCCTTGCCGCTGACTTTTGAAATATAACTTTAAAAGCAACGTCGCTTTATTATTTTTAGTGTACCTTAATATTTAGGTAAGTTCTAGCAACTGGGTATTATTTATTTATTACTTGAACACAAGAAATATAGTGAATTTGAATTAGATTTTCAAGCTTAGTGGAATAACGTTAAACTTCATATTTTTTTGATCTAAGCTCCAACCTTAATTAGATAAGGTTAGTTATACCTGGAGCTTTCCATTCATGGGTGTGTTTTTGACAGCAAATTTTATATTAACGAGACCAATTACCTTTCTTAAAAATAATAATTCGCCTAAAGTCTTCCAATCTTTAATTGTCGATGATGATGGAACATATGCTCTTATTTTGAAAGGTTATGTTGTCCATTGGTCATAAAGAATTTCATATTGACGATGGTACATAGCTACGAAATCGAAGTTCATGAACCTAGCTCAATTATGTTTTGAATCAAGGACATTCGGGTGTCCACTCTGGGAATAGCTTTATTACGATGGTTAATAACCTTGGCCAGGCAGACCTTGAAATGCCCAAATATTATATATATAAAATGGTAACGAGCACGACATCCTTATGTACTTAACGGATTAAATACTTATAAGATTATGTCTTAGGGTTTTGGAAAATAAACAAATATGTTGCTTTTGAAAATAAGAAACGACATTTCAAGTTTATTATTCCACCAAATCTATCTTTCTTCACAAAATATATCCTGAAGTTTTAAAATTAGACAGACACGTCAAATTAAAAAAAAGAACTAAATAATTTAAGAAAACCTATTTTCTTTATATACTTATGTATCTATTTACTGATTTAATATTTGTTTCCATAGACGTTTTTTGACCCAGACTACTGTATGGTCTACCAAACAAGAGGTCATGGGATAGGTCTTCAGCTGAAACTGTTTTCTAAAATTCCAACTGTTTTGACATTCTAGATAACATTTACCTATTCATACCTTTTTGTCCATAACATATAGGTACTTGTAACTTGTAGGGAATGAGTATGGACGTAAAAGTGTGGGTCTATTTTAGTTTTTTTAATTTCACACGTACCTACAACAAATGACTATTTGTATCTTTTATACACTACACACAAAAACATAAATAGTAATTCCCTCTCGTTCTTTAAAACATGATATCAATTCACTTAAGAAAGCTTTTTAAGAAATCAGAGATTTTTATTATAGTCTTGTAAATGTACCTAGGTATTTTCCTAGACATCACGTCTCTATGAAACAGATGTCATAAACAACAACAGCTCACGAATACCATAAACAAACGTCAACAAAGGTTTTTTGCGGGCTGTTTCGTATTCGCCGCGTGTAGTGGCGGTGAGTCACGGGGCCACATGATGTAACTGGTATGCCTGTTATGTGCTATACCGGCTGCCTACGGTGGTGACTAAACGTGCCGATTGTTTTGGTTGAGCGCTTCGATTTTAAACCGTCTTGGATTTATTTCTGCACTATAAAAGGCTTTAAGCGGTGCTGTATTTTGAAAGGTGTGGTACCTATAGAGAGCTGAACTGTGGCTTAATAAAGCAGTGATAGCCTAATGGTTGAAACTTGCCCTGTCAATCGGAAGGTCCGAGGTTCAAACCCAGTGACGCACCACTGATTTATGGGCGTATTAGAAATTAATTATCACTGCTTTTCGGTGAAGGAACACATCGTGAGGAAACCTACAACCCGAAAATTCTTTAGAAAAAGTTCTTGGAGGTGTGTGAAGTCCACCAATTCGCACTTGGTTAGCGCAGTAAACTATAGCCTAAAACTCTTTCATTCTGAGAGAAGACCCGTGCCCAGCAGTGGGACAATAATGGGTTGTACCTCAGTATAGGCAGACATACATATCCGAGGCATCCAATTAGATGTCAGGGGTACCAACGCATCCATAGGCGGCATTAGACATTAAGCATCAGGCAGACTGCGCCTTTTATTACTACTTTTAGATCTCAAATATTTTGCTAAGTGTAAGTGAATTTGTAATCGCGGGTTCCGTATTATTATTATTATTATATACAAAGTTACATTTTTTCAAGATTTATTTTAATAGTAATTATAGATTAGAAATACATAAGCCCTATAAATATGTGAAGTGTTTTACTATTGATGTTCAATGAGTACAACATTATGAAAATTGTAATCGCTTAAAAAAGTGAGTTAAAAATTTAGATTAGAAGTTATTTTATCTTTTATCTATTTTATTTATTAGGAGCTCTTACAGTGGGTAGTCTGATAAAGTGCTTAATGCAGTTTTATCGCGTGAGAGTCAGGTCACTGAATATACGAATATAGAAGAGGTTTTATCTAAACTCAATTACACATGTGTTGCCACTCCCGATGACAAAAATGGTCACCTAATTATAAGTGAGCCGGCAGCTTTACCAAAGCATTAAAACTGCTTCACGCTAAAAATATGTATGGCGGTGATGCTCGCTGGTCGAACCATATCCGTTCTACCACCTGGCAAATATGTTAATTATTCAGCATCAATTAAATTAAATCAAGTGGACGTATAAATGGAATAAAGATCTCGTTATTTCGTATCTCAGTAATCGATTCATGCATAAACAATAACAATGCATGAAATCGAGTGCTAAAACTAGGGTAGCCAACTGTACTATAATATCGCGGAGATCACGTTTTTGGTAACAAATAAGTCGACCTGATTAAGTCGATTCGGATGTTACGACCTAAGCGACGAAAACGGATAAATACACGTTATATTCTATCATTTACTTCGAATTTCTGGTAGTCGACCTATGTTTATTTCTCTCGTCGACCCATTAATAACCCTCAGCTGGGCACGGGTCTTCTCTCAGAATGAGAGAGTTTCGACCATAGTCCGCCGCTCTGGCCAAGGGCGAATTGGTGGGCATGTTTATTTACCTATATATAATTAGCTACATACTTGATTTAGGTACTAAATAAATTATTTACTCTTTGTCTTTTGTTTCTTTGTGGTGAAAGGTATTCTCTACTTGGTTATGCATGAGACCACGGTATGATACTGTATTATAAAATCTTCCGGACTATGTTACGGTTGGTATATCACGGGACATACAACAGTAAACCCAAAAATAAAAATACAAGCCTGTGTAATGGCTCACAGGGTCCAGTTTTTATGTTAACCATCAAAGACGGATATATATACAACTGTTATCATGTTATCGTATAGCAAGCAGGATTGATAAGTTGAGGTGTTATCCAGAAAGGAAGCGCGCATGGAATTAAGTTCGGTTACCCATCTACTGATTTGTACCCGAATGTGATTGTGCTTAACTTTGTAACTTAGTTAAGATCAACCTAAGCCGCATGACTTAGCATGGTAACCTCGTACATTATAATTTTCATTAATTTCCCTCCAGTTAGGAGGGATAGCGTGATCCGATAGAATTGAGGATAATGAAAAACCACATATCAAAGTCACATCAATGTAAGGAAACATATTTCGTAAAAACTTTGTTTTTTTTTTTAATTTTTTATTTGCTTTCGACAATTTGTTCTTTAAATTTAAAAGATATATATAATTTAATAAATGCCATAAGATTTAAAAATACATTAAAAAGTAACCGATATTTTATATAATGTTGACAATATAATAACGCCCACTAATAATATGCAACATCAGATAGCTCAATAAATTTGGTTTATTTTTCAAAATGAAGTTTTCTAACTCCCGTAAGTCGCGTATAGGAAACTCTTGACTCTTTTTAAAATTTCTGGTATTACCTATTCTTTCGGACTTAACCATTCACACCCAGTTAAACAAAACACCATGCACATGTATGTATCAGTCAACCGTAAGGTCGATGACTGTGTGAGTCAGCGGTGCACGCACGCCTTGTATGGGCATTGCGGCTCGGCTTAGACGCTCTCCTTGAATACCTGTATGCGATGCAAATCATCTAATTTATGTTGCCGTTGATAGGCGAGACCCGGTTTTTTGCGAATTGTCTAGTTAAAGTAATTACAAGTGTGACGGAGTTGGTGCACCACTCTAACATGATGGTCTCAGGTTCTATTCCTAATCAGGCAAATGTTTTGTATTTTTAGATTCTAAATTCTTCTTTTGGATATTGGTATTTACTTCAAATTATTGATTCCGCTATGACAATTGGGTATAATTTGTTTCAATATGATTAGAATCCAATGTTGTTGATAGTTGACCCGGCGAACTTCGTTCTGCTTAAAAGTCAAAAATCTGAAATTATCAGTGTTTCTTTACTATATTTTTATGTATATTATATATAAAAACCTTCCTCTTGAATCACGCTATCTATTAAAACAATGCATTAAAATCCGTAGCGTAGATTTAAAGATCTAAGCGTACATAGGGACGGACAGCGAGAAGCGACTTTGTATTATGACTATGTAGTGCTATTTTCCATTTCTTATTTATCTTATGTATGAACGAGAAACATAAAGCCGTTACTTTATATAATTATTTATTGAAACACATTCATTGCTATAAAATTATAATTTATGTTCAATTTCACTCCTTAAGCAAAGTGAAAGGAAAAGGATTTAACATTGGCAATGCATTATTTATTTGATAATAATATCGTGGGAGTAAACTGACGTCTCGCGAGGTTTTGAAATTGTTTTGTAATAGATTCTGATTTTTAGTTTAACTAAAAGGTCACTTAAATGAAGTAATTAGTGGTCGACATTGTGTTATGACGAGACTTATAAGGGCAGGTACTTTTAGGCAGCTTTCTTTTCAGATTTTTTTCTTGAATAGCTTTAATCCACAATTTGTTAAAAAATATGTCATAACTGTAAATTGTAATTACCCACTTATAGTAGAGTTAATGGATTTGAAAAAAATAAGGTCTGAATTTTACATCAAATTACATTAAATTAACAGTATTGCTTTGATACAAATACTAGCACACAGGCTAACGTTACTTATTCTTAATCCTCCAAACTTTTTAACCGACTTCCCAAAGGAAAGAGGTTATCTATTCGTCACGTATATTTTTTTTTTTTTTTTTTTTTTTTTTTTTATGTATGTTCGGGCGAAATGGCTAGAAATCGTCGACCTACCGACACGATTCATACGACATTGTATGCGACTAGTTTCACAGGCAGTCCCATATTGAGGAAAATGAAAACCTTCCGGCGGTTTTCCCGGAAAATTGGAAAATGTCCGTTTCTTAAAATCTTGAATAACTTGGGTGTTTATAAACCGATTTCCATTTTCTTTCTTTCATTTGATAGGAAATTTCGTCACGCAACTTTTTCTCTTGGACATGGGTATGCTGTGATGCTTAACTCTTTGAGTTATGGGGTGGAAACCACCACCACTCCTCAAGTTTTTTAGATAATTTGAGATAAATCGGCTTCTGCCGATTCGATTCTTATGAAACTTGGAATATGTATTATATATCTATGCTTATATAGATTGACGAAAAATTTGACCTTCAACTCTTCGATCCTGATGATGCAGGATTACAGCTATCCTAAACTATAACATTAGCTATTTGGTGCTTACATATATGTAACAAGACTACTAAGCAGAGACATGTGATGAAAAATTTGACCTTCAACTCCTCAATCCTGATGATGCAGGGGTGCCTCAAGCCTAAACCATTGGGGTTGACCATTTGGTGCTTATGGGTATGTTATAACAATACTAAGCAAAGACATATTATAAAAAAATGACCTTCAACTCCTCAACCCTGATGATGCAGGGTGCTGTAAGCCCAAGCCGTAGGTGATGGCCATTTAGTGCTTACGGATATATAATAAGATAGCAAGGCAAAGATGTACGATGACAAATTTGACCTTCAACTCCTCAACCCTGATGATGCAGGGGTACTGCAGGCTTAAACCATAAACTTTAGACATTTGTTGCTCACGGATTTGTAATAACATTGCTAAGCAAAGGTATACGACGAAAAATTGGACCTTCAACTCCTCAATCCTGATGATGCAGGGGTATTGAATGCCTAAGCCATAAAACTTAGCTATTTCAATCTTACGCATTCAAAATGATATTTAAAAAAATGTAAGGTAAAACATTAGAAAAATGGTTGTATACGGTGGAAAATTGGACCTTCAACTCCTCAATCCTGATGATGCTGGGGTGCTTCAAGTTTAAACTATAGGCGTTAGCTACATGATCGCTACGTATATCTGATAAGATTACTAAGCAAAGATATAAGATGAAAAATTTGACCTTCAACTCCTCAACTCTGATGATGCAGGGGTACTTCAGGCTTAAACTATAGGCGTTGGCCATTTGATGCTTATGGGTATGTAATATATTTACAAAGCGAAGACGTATGATAAAAAAATTGACCTTCAACTCCTCAACCCTGATGATGCATGGTACTGTAAGCCCAAGCCATAGAAGTTGGGGATCTGTTGCTTACGTGCATGCTATGAGATTACATAGAAAAGATATGACATGATAATTTTGACCTTCAACTCTTCGGCCCTGATGATGCAGGGGTACTTCAGGCTTAAACCATAGGCGTTGGCCATTTGATACTTATGGATATGTAATATATTTACAAAGCAAAGACGTATGATAAGAAAATTGACCTTCAACTCCTCAACCCTGATGATGCAGGGTACTGCAAGTTTAAACCATAAGCATCGGCCATATGGTGCTTACGTATATGTAATGAGATTACTAAGCAAAGATATGACATGATAATTTTGACCTTCAACTCCTCAACCCTGATAATGCTGGGGTCCTTCAAGTTTAAACCGTAGGCATCGGCCATATTGTGCTTACGTAAACATAATGTTGTTGTTCACAATACCAACAATGAGTTTCGGAGAGGATATAATTATGATCAAAAATTCCACTTTGAATACAATTACCTGAAAGATGCAAGAGTACCACCAACCTTTTTAAATTGGATGGGTTATTTTTATCAGTATCAGATGAATTATACTCTTAGTTATAAGGTTTATATTACTTTTTCTACTTTAAATATTGATAGTTATAGGTCTATTCTTTAAATAAATGTTTACTCAGAAAAAGTTGTTTTATTCGGTTAGGTTAGGTTCGAACAGATTTTTCCAATTCAGAATCTAAGGGAGGGGGCGCGGTAGCGCCCCCGACCGGTTATGTCAAAGAAGTCTATTTTTATATGATGACGTCAGCACATAATTTTATTCATCCGAAAATCGGACGAATAATTAATTTTATTCATCCGGTTAGCGGACGACTAGCAACAGCCATAACTGATTTTATCGTGACTGAAAAGCGTGAAAAAAAAAATTTTAAACAAAAAATACAACCGACTTCCATGCCACATAAAAGTAAAAAATAATTTAAATACATGTTGGTTTAGAGCAAACACAGTTCTTAGTACATAGTCCCGAAGTCGGCGCTCATATATGATACATGTAGTTTCGTCATGATCCAGCAAAATATGGTGAGCGCCGACTTCGGGACTATGTACTAAGAACATGCTAAACTTTCATTTTATTATTAGCTTTTTATTAGCTTCACCTGTATGTTTGTATGTTTGTAACCGTATGTATGTATGCTTTTTTTTAAATAAAATATTTTTTTTATTCACACGATTATTAATTTATATTCATTGAAATTTTTGACACTATTTTCTTATTTAAATTCATTTAAATTTATTTTCTATTTTTTAGTTCGGTTTTCTATATAAAGCGTTTTTTAGTTTTTTTTTAACTATTATTTATTATATGTAAAGACTTTACTCGTTTATTTCTGACGTATATCATTTACCGTTGTTTCAAGTAAAGTGTGTAACAAGAGAACGACCTTTTTTTAAACTCATAATAATTTTATGTATCGCACTTTCCGTGTAATATAGTCACACAGTTATTTCTCAAATAACACATACAATAAACCGAAATCTTTATAATATTACAAAGTGTATTATTTTGGATACACTTTCAAGTAAAAAGCTTAGTCTAGATGATGAAACAAAAAATTGGTCATTTTTGATATTGTCTAATTGTGTCTTTATTAACTTAATGGAACTTCTACAATGATGTCGATGATGCATGTGCCAAATTACGCAATAACAATATAATCATTAATTTTTTTTATTCACTTAATGCACTCAAATAAAATAGGTATCTTTCGCTTTTTACACTCATAGCCCCACACTAGGATTTTTTTCCTGTGTCATGGTTACCATGGACACACACAAGATGAATACACAAACACCTAGACCCAGAACATGAATCTAAGCTCAACATTCAGATGCCTGTCTGACCGGGAATCGAACCCGGGACCCATTCGGCAGACCGGTATGGTAAGCAACTGCTCCGCCGCGCGGGTCGTCAAATGAGTCATTTTTATAACAAATTATAGTAAATAAAATATCCATCTTACTCCTCGGGAGTAGCAACGCATCGCATACCTAATGATTAACTTCAGAACCCCTGTTTTAGCAACTTTGCTCGTTTGCGGATTCAATGGGATGCAAAAAAATGTCTTAATCTATGTATTTTTTTTTAAATAAACGCAATGGACAAACAGAAACAAGCAACTTTTATTATTTTTATTCATAGACAAATATCACGTCTGTGCAGAATATCAAAGTTATCGTGGGAACGGTTGGCTGGTGTCCGTGACACGAGCACCTATCGGCCGGAACGTCGGAACTCGTGGACAAAATTGTCTTTTGTAAGGATATTGCTTCAGAGTATAACCTACTTACTACTTAATTCTTACGTATAACGAAATTGAAAGTTCTGCTTGTATTCCGCATAATGATCAGCATAGCAGAGCGGTTACCATACCGGTTTGGGTGGGTCCCGGGTTTGATTCCCGGCTAGACAGTCTGAATGACAAATATAAGTTTTCACGAGAAAAATCTAGTGTGCAATATGCAAAAATTTTGTTTACAAGACTTACAATAAGTACCTAATAATAGAAATTTCTATACAATTTTTATCATTTTTCCGTATTTTTGGAATCGCATCAAAGCAATAGGACGTAATATGAACTTAATTTCAAGCATTGAATATTTATTTATAGTCCGTGGCTTAACATTTAGAATGCGTGCGAGAACCGTCTTCCAGTAAGTCCTGGGGATATAGAAGACAGTCAAACGAGACCTCGGGTGGTCATAGGCAGTTCCACATTTTGGGGCTACCTGACTTGCTGTCGGAATATGGATTCTACTTACGATTAGCCACGTACGGTCCGCCCATCGCTCCTCTTTCTTCCAGGATCCTGGTAAGGCTCCACGCGGTCCACACAACACGTGCACACACACCAGCGATGAAGTTGAAGGCTTCGATTCAGTCCACACACTTGTATTACACAAATAGTTTATATCTTCACAATAAACACGAATAATTAAAGGTAATAAGTTCCACACATACGATTTTGTATAAACCCGTTAGCGGCGGTCGCTTCAACAACGCTCATACCGCCATATTGCTTTCCGGAGCATGGTGAGTGAAACTACCCTCCGATTGGACGGACCGTATAAGCATTGTAAATAACGCTCTGCTATTGGATAAAGAATCAGAAGTTTAAAATCATTCGATTTAAGTTAAAGCAAGTTTGATTTTCAATAAGGTTTACGATACCTGTATTCCATTAAAATGCATATGCTCTATCAAAATCTGAATATTACAATTGAAACTTATGTTACACTAGCATTTTTCTGCTGCTCCGCCCGCTTCGATTATGTTTACCGCGGTAATAAATAATCCATATGTTAATCCAGGTTGAAATAAATGTGTGCTAAATTTCAACGAATTCCGACAAGTAGTTTTGTGTGACAAAGTAACAAACATACATGCTCACTAACTTTCGTCTTTATAATATTAGTTAAATACGATTCAGGAACATTTCATAGGAAATGTGCTTATCGAAGGGTTCCAACTCAGTCCTCAGGAGTAGCAACACATCTGCGACCGACCTCATCCGTGGCGTCCATGCGTCACAGTGCCTATTATGCCTAAAATGGTTTTTAGGAAAATATTTGTCATTTTTAATAATAATAACTCAGAGACCATTCAACATATCACTGGAGCATGTAAATCTATAGTTCAGACTGATTACAAACACAGACATAACCAGGTAGCTGCAATAACTGCTGCGATAACAGACCAGACATCATAATACTAGATAAGACAAAAAAAACTGTATTTCTTATAGATATAGCTGTATGTAACACACATAATTTGCTTACCATCCATTCAGAAAAGTTAGCTAAATACGAAGATCTTTCTTTAGAGGTAAAAAGACAGTGGCAAGTAAATACAGTTACTACAATACCCACAGTTATTTCTACCACTGGGATTATTCCAAAATCATTACATGCCAGTCTTAAAGCTCTTCAAATGCCTCCTTTAACATACTACTTACTACAAAAAGCAGCCATACTCAACACTTGTCGTATAACACGAAAATTCCTTAATATCTAATTTTAAATCTCTTCTGTTTCGCTTGGCTCAGGCCCGCGAAAAAGAATACCTTTACCCCTTCCAAAAAGGGAGCATGTGTGAAAAATATAATAATAATAACCTTTATTCGCAGAAGTTACAACACATAAGCTTATAAGATTAAAAAAAATACATATATTTTTTACACGCTTTCTACACTCATAGCCACATAGTAGGATTTTCTCCTGTGTCGTGGGTACCATGGACACACACAAGACGAATACACAAACACCTACACCCAAAACAGGAATCTAAACTCATCATTCAGACACCTGTCTGGCCGGGAATCGGGAACCCGGGACCCACTGCGCGTCAGACCGGTATGGTAACCGCTGCGCCACGCGGGTCGTCATATTACTTATACGCATACATTTTGATATTACTGTATCTAAAATGTATGCCATCTTAAGTACAAAATGGTTTACTCCTCAATATTTTCAATCAATCAATAAACGATGCTTCTCGGATGAGTTGACACAATAACATTTGCTTAAAAATCATCACGTAAAAACCTTGCTTGCACTTGATAGAAATTCACTTAAAACCACACTCTGTATCCTTAGTAACTGGTTTTCACCGCAAAATCGCCGCTTTGTCTAACATTTCGCCACTTAAATTGAAATTCCTTAGCGAAATTCCCACGAGCGATCGATCGCCCACAGGCGTCGTTTGACCTACAGTATTCCTGTTATAAACACTAAGACCGGTACCTAAGTGGTAAAGTCTCGAAGCACATTGGAATTCGCAAACTTCTTGACATTGTTCAAGTTTAGCACTATATTGCAAGCAAATCGAGGAGTTTGGAAATTTATAAATCTTTCTAGTATTGGTAAGCCTTCTAATACTAAGTAGAAAGATTTATAAATTTCTAGTACGTTAGAAAAAGATACTATTTATAAAACAAATATTCATAAAATTAAACCTTTACTAAATGAGTATAGTATTGGCACACTGTCAAACCAAGCCCTTTCTTCCTCCTGGCAAATATTATAAGTGCTTAAACTTAGAGAAAAAAATGTGGAAACAACTTTATTTATCCCGTTAATACCCGAGTATCTTTACTGGAGATCATTTCTATACAAATAATCTTTCTTCAGACTGAACCGGATAAAAATAAGTACAGAAAAAAACATTCGATAAACTTAAAACGTATGTTACACAGCCTTTTTTCCCCGAACAAGTGAAGGATAAACATCCTTCCAATTGTTATCAACATACCAAAATGCCGTTAGTACCGAGAACGTTTGCAAGTCAAACCGCTGTGTAAATTCAAGTTAATCAACAAGTAGATGTGATTGCAAACGACCTCACCGTTGCGAATGCTAATTGAGGTAAATTACTTTGCTAAGCAGGGCTTGTCATTAGTCACGTTTGTCTATGCTTTTGTAGGGTTCCTTGCCCAAATGCATCTTTAAAAACCAATATAACACTATGGTTAATTTTCCCGTTGGGACAGGGCTTTTGAATCGATGTTACCGATGACCAAAATGGTCTTATGAACTGATATGTACCATTTTTTTTGTTCTCAAGCGGGAAACCGTCAAAAGTACCCGACGCCGAGGGAGCGACGCAGGGTGATGTGGGATTTTTACCGCACTAAAAACCGCCCGGTGGCCGTCCTCAGCGCTACAAAGAGGACTCCGGGATTTCCAAAGGAACACAACCGGAATCCTCTGAGCGCTTTGCCCCATCGGGCTCCTCCCAGACAGGCGGCTGGGCTGGGCTGCTCCGTCAAGTCTTTACTACGATATGCGACCACACATACCACCGTCCTTCCCGGGGTCGCCTAACCGAACGGTTCGAGCTCCTACTCTAGCCGTCTGCAACCCCGGAAGCCTCTTTTATTTGCCTCTTATGACAGGATGCCGTAGCCCTATTCTAATACCGGAACTACAGGGACGAAGAACCTGAAATGTACCTACCAATTGAGATATAGGTACACATCTTTTATAGAAATTTCATCGCTATGGCATAGTTTCGATTTTTTTGTCTAATCTTATAACTACAAAGTATGACACATGAAATCATAAAATGTGTAAACAAAAATAAAAAAATACATTGTTACGTATTGCAAGGTTGTATGGAACCCTTCGTTTACAAGACCTATTCACACTTGTTGGTTTTTTATATGCAATTGCACCATACACCGGATGTAAAGTTGTCTCTGCCAAACATGGATCACTAGTTATTATGTATTCCTGAATACATGTTATGAACACATCGAGATAGGAATGAGTTTACTTAATAATACATACCATAGTACCAAAAGAACTAAGTTAGTACGCTTCGTATCTAAAAAGAAAAAAAAATGTTGAAAAATATAGAAATAGGCCGTCGGTATCGAACTTCATACAGTTGTTATGTTCAACCCATTATTGTCCCACTGCTGAGCACGGGTCTTCTCTTGAAATGAGAGAGTTTAAGCCATAGTTTACCATCATCTACCAATTGCAAATTCGCAGACTTTATACATTGAAAACTTTATTTTAATTAACTTACAAATGTGTATTTCATTACGATAATTTTTCTTAACCGAAAAGTTTTTACTCCTGGTAATTAGTTGTAACTCCAGTAAATAATAGTAATCATCCATCGTCATCCATCAGCCCTTTGATGTACACTGCTGGACGTAGGCCCTAATAATAGTAATAGGAACACGTAAATCAAGATCGCAATAGGACGGGTATTTCAATGTCAAACCAGCTCCATTGATCATAAATCCAAGTGAAAAGACGAAAGTTCCGGATATCCTAAATCGACCGGAGATAATCAATCAAAGACTGGGAAGAGGATTCGAATTAATTGAACAAAGAATGTTTTTCTCGACGTAGCAGAGTTGCAACGCTGTCCTCGCGGTAAGACGGAAGTGTAGGCAATAGAACAATGAAGCGATTGACACTATTGACAGGTAGTCGCCAGACGGCTGTGGGCGCCGGCCTCACGCCCTCGTGTTGAGTAGCTGATTGTCATAGGCGAAGCGTGTCTTTCGTTCTCGCTGGCAGATCTAGGATTTTTATTTGGGGAGCTCTAACCAATGGCAAATTTGATCCGGAAAAGACAGGTCCACTTGTTTTTACACAAAACTACACCCATTACCTCTTAAAGTTACAGGTGAACTTCATTTTAGGTTTAAGGAAGCTAAAATGAATGAACCTGTATTTTGACAAATTCAAAATACAGGTTCATTCATTTTACCATTCCTTCCGTTAAATTTCATGGACTTAAATACTTATATGATTTATTAAACTCTACTCTTTGTTCATTCATTAAATAATTTATTCCCATATTTGATAATTAATTCTAAAGATAGTCCTGATACATATATAGAGAAGATATAGAGCAACATAAAATAATTACTGGTAGGTAATCATAGAGTTGCTAAAATATCGCCAAGTTAGAAGAAGGTCCCTTTTTACATCATAATATTTTATATTTACACAGTCTAGACTCAAAACGCTTTCGCTCCTTTTTTATACCATCGGGCAACGTATATCCTGATCACCGAACTTACCTTTTAAGGAAAGCTGAATCAGTATCGAGAGCAATATGACAAGGCATCGATAAATTTGGTTTATAATATGTCCTTGTCATGTTTTATTAGCACAGCAAACATTATATAATAAAAATATTTACAAATGTAGCGTTTTCTTTGTTTGTATTAACTATAACGGAGATAATGTTTAGGCAACAGTATACCCATTCATTATATTTACCTTTTTTTATTTTACGAGGGGTACCTTCTAAAGGTACCCGTCGCCGTGGGATCGACGCGGCTTATGTGGGATTCTTACCGCACTAAATCCCCCCCGGTGGCCATCCTCAGCGCTGCGTGGGGGATTCCGGGATCTCCAACGGAACGCAACCAGAGTCCTCCGAGCGCGATACCTATTTCAGACTCTTTCCTGGTGAGCGAATACGCTCACCGCACCTTCTAATTTACGGCAGTATGCAACCATACATGATACCGTCCTTCCCGGTAGTCGCTTGGCTGGATATTTACCTACGATATTATTTCACAAGATTAATGTTACTTGTAAGTGGTCCTGATGATAGTACTCACTTCCGCCCATAAGCATTTGTAACTTCATGTGGAACAAAGGATCTGTGACCTGAAGCCGATCACAGAAGAGTTAACCAGTTTGAAGGACTAACATGGAACTCGGCCGACTATCTAAACTTTTCCGCCGAAACTCAAGATCTGTTTTACACTAGAAATGTTGTGGCGGTTGAAATAGTTATAATTCAAAAAAATCCTTGTTTAATAAAAGTTAATGCCTAGTTTTATATTCATGTTGTGCGGTGGCTACGCATGGTGCATCGTCGTCGTCAACCCATTATTGTCCCACTGCTGGGCACGGGTCTTCTCTCAGAATGAGAGAGTTTAGGCAGGGTGCATGGTGACGATCAAAGCAATCCTAAGTCCGTCTAAAAATCATCTCATAAACGCCAACAAAAGTTTGTTAGTTACGTTCTAAGGGCAAAACTATTAAACCGATTATCATGAAACTGTACACATATCCTTAGTGACATTAGAAAAAACATAGGATATTTTTTATTAAAAAAATAATTTTGGCAGACATGATAAGTAGAGTGTCTAAGAACTTGGAAATCTACGCTTTAACGCGAGCGAAGCCAGGAGTCAAAGCTAGTCTAATATAATTCGTAATCATTTATTCTGTCCTGCGTGTTATCCCACAATTAAAACGGTTAATGTTTTTATTTTTTATCAAAAGCCTGTGAACGTACAAGGATATTTTCCCAAGTAACTATTTTAAGATATGTAGAATAAAAAGTATTCATGTGTTTCTCACGCTCGTCGCGGCTGGTGCGCGCGCCGGAAACGGGGGATACACTGTCGCTAAAGATGTTTACAGTATAAACTCTGCGGTGTTTCAAGAAACAACACTTATATATTTTATTCAAATGGGTACAACCCATTTTTGTCCCACTGCTGGGCACGGGCCTTCTCTCAGAATGAGAGAGTTTAGGCCATAGCCTACCGCGCTGGCCAAGTGCGAATTGGTGGACTTCACACACCTCCGAGAACTTTTTTAAAGAACTCTCGGGTGTGTAGGATTCCTTATGATATTTTCCTTCACTGAAAAGCAGTAATAATTTCTAATACGCACATAAATCAGTGGTGCGTGCCTGGGTTTGAACCTCGGACCTCCCAATTGGGAGGACAAGTTTTAACCATTAGGCTATTCACTGCTCGAGTAATTTACATGAATTACAGTTTTTAACTGAAAAGCACTTTCTATATAGGCATTATAATCGTATTACTTCTTGTGGACTATATGAGTTGGTATCTAAATAAGATGATGTTAATGTGTTAAAACTTATTATTTACAATTTAGTAACTTAGCGGTGGGTAAAATTTACAAAAATATTCGATATAACTTAATATCTCTCGGTTAAGCTTAAAAGCATAAAGGCTCCGTTTCCTGCCGCTATTTCTATGCTTTTCTATGCTTGCATTATTATAAATAAGATTATTCCTGCGGTTTTGACCCCTTCGGTCACGTCTACCACGATAATGAGTATCCTATGTTTCAAACTAGGTCATAAACTATGTGTGAAAATCCGGTAGTTTTCAAACTGTCGCATCATCATTACATAGCATAAAACAAAGTCGCTTCTCGTTGTCTGTCCCTATGTACCTACCTATGCTTAGATCTTTAAAACTACGCTACGGACTTTAATGTTTTTTTTAATACATAGTGTTTCGAAATAAGGTTTTTATTTATAATATATTCATAACTAACTTTTGCCCGCGGCTTCGCTCGCGTGGAATTTAGTCTGCCACATAAAGTTTGCAAGGTGGTAGAGCAATTGTTCAACCAGGGAGGCATCACCGCCGCACCTATTTCTACCGTGAAGCAGTTCTTGTGTTTCATTTGAAGGGTGTGCCTGCCGGCTCACTTTTATATGAGACGATCATCATAGTCCTCGGGAGTAGCAACGCATCTGTGATCTACTTCAGATTGAACCCTTGCCCTACTTCCTAAGGCGATTAACATACGGTACCGCTCAATGCCACGGTAGGCGGTGAAGCGGATCTCATGTTTTATTGGGGTGTAATAAATCCGTTGATGCCTCGCAAACGTACACCGACTGGCCGCGCGGTCCAGCGGTGTTCTCATCACCACCTTGTCTCCGCGCGAACTACAGTGCGCCTCACACACGGGCTGCCGCCTAACAGCGCGGATCATCGTTGAAGCAAAAATGCATTTCGATGTCGAAAAGTTTATTTTGATGATCGGTCCATCCGCGCGTACAGGTACGTAAACCGCCTTACCGCGCGGGGCACCGCTATTCGCGGCGGTGCGCGGTGCCGTGTGTTAATCGCCTAAATCAGTGTGTTCAAATTTCAAATCACAGGCACGTATATTAATTTGAATTAGTTTTGTCGGCAACAGATATTAATGCTTACTCTGAAATTAAAAGTTTTGAGAAAGGGTCTGAAAACGCGTGACGGTCACCAACGCGCAGTTGGCTAGCGTGGTCAACTACGACCTAAACTACTGCTAATCTGACATATGTGTCGAGTTGTGTTACATTAAAAGGTCGATGACGATTGAATAACATATTTAACCTTTCCGCTGTTTCATTCTCATTGACTTTTTTTCTTTTTTGTCGAGGGAGAAACCTTCAAAAGAAAAGGTACGCCGTGGGAGCGACGCAGGGTTTTCTGGGATTCTTATAGCACCAGGACTTCGGGATCTTCAAAGGGACGCAACTGGAGTCCTCTGAGTGCATTGCCCCATCAGGCTCCTCCCAAGTGAGCGGCTGGGCCCACCACTCCATCTGGTCTTTACCACGATATGCGACCACACGTATGCCACCGTCCTTCCCGGGATCGCCTGGCTGGACGGTTCGAACTCCGTCCATCCTGGCTCTCACGATATCATGCGACCACACATGCTGACATCTTTCCCGAAGTTGCTGACTGGGTGTTTGGAGCTCTCCGTCTAGCCGCCCGCAACCCCGAAAGCTCCTTTTTAGTTGCCTCTTACCACAGACAGGGGATTCCTTATTCCTGGAACTACAGAGACGTCATTGACCTTTCACATTTTGCTCCGTGTTTTATAACCATTCAAATATTAATATCATACAACTTCGTTGTATACGGCGGCGGCGCACGGCGCGTACTGCTGGTCAATCAATTGACGCAATATGTTATACTCGTAATATCTTCTAAAGTACTTATCCAATTTACATGGTGTAAAAGGCAGATTCGATCTTTATTAGATGCTTGATTTTTTGAAATCATTTATTTTGATAAGGATTAATATTTAGTTTGTATAAAACCCATGGAAACATCAACTTGAAATTTTTAAAATTTTCAAAGTATAAAAAGAGTTATTGTGGGTTATACATAAAATATAGATATATGCTGTCGCGAACTTTTATTTAGATCTATGTGAGCCAAACAATCCCACCATACATTATATTTGGATATCTCCAACGGTTTAGGCAGCGTACGCGAAGATAGCTCTCAGAGCACAACTTTTTTTCCGACTAAGCTGATATTTCTCGTTATATTACAACCTTATAAAAAAAATCATTACAAATTATAGCCCATGTGTTATTCTGATGTATAACCTATACTACTGTAAAGTTTCAACCTAATCCGTTGAGTAGTTTTTGCGTGAAAGAATAACAAATACACATACATCCTCACAAACTTTCGCATTCATAATATTAGTAGGATAGGATATAGGGAGGAACATTGATAATTTTAGATTTTTGACTTTTGTTTATAATTTTAAATTTTTTTTTTGGTTACAGGCAAAATTTCAACAAAAGCAACTTCAAGAGCGGGAACTAAAGATCGCTTCATTGTACGAAGCGCAGCAGGCCAGGGCGCTGGATCGCGTCCGGCACTCACCTGGGAACGGAGTGGGGGTCAGTCCACCGCCACAACCCTCAGTGCCACATCAGCCAGGAAAGGTTGGTCGACCATTCAACTTGGCTACTGTAGTATTAAAACTACTCTTGAAATAAAAAGAAATTAATTTATTGCGACGATGTAGTACACGAAGGTGGTTACAATAAGAAAGATCGTACATTCTACCATGACAATGGTGTGCAATCTTTTCAATTGCAAGATTAGAACTATTAAATAAATCTTTTGAAATACATATGTTACTTGCCGAGTCATACCGACTAAATCCACAGGGGTAGTTATAGTAACGTTTGAACGTTTTAACCTTTTGAAGGTGGTAGAACCAGTGTAGTTCGACCGGGGAAGTACCATCGCCACACTTATATCTAGCGTTAAGCATTTCATGCGTTTCGATGGAAGGTTGTGGTTGCCGGCACACTTTCATATGAGGCGACCATCATGGTCCTCGGGAGTAGCAACGCATCTGTGATTGACTTTAGATGGAACCCATGTTCTATTTGAGGTTGCTTACAGATGTCCATGGGTGGCAGTGACCACTTACCATCAAGAGGACTGCATGCTCTTTTGCTACTTTTATCAGATAAAAAGAAAAAAAATAAAGTACCAACAGAACATCCCGTACAGCTGATTAGAAACCACTTCCGTCTATTGATGTTTGTAATTAACTCCAAATAGAATTTTGGGGTCCTGCAAGCCTCAGAAAATCAATCGACCACAGATACATTGCTGCACTTAAAGAAGTTGAAGTACCTCGTATAAGTGTATCTGCGCGTGTTATATTTTTTTTTTGTGTGAAAGTGGTTACCGTCGCCTATGGACATTTGCAACACCAGAGGAGTCGCCAATGCATCGCCGGCCTTGAAGGAGAGCTCTTTTTGCACCTTTCTTGAAGAGCCCCATGTCATAGCGCTCTGGGAATACGTCAGGAGGAAGCTCATTCCACAGCTTGCACGTACGTGGTAGGAAAGACCGTGAAAACCGAACCGTGGAGGACCGCCACGGGTCCAGTTGATGCGGATGGAACTTCATCCTTCGGCGAGTAGTGCGATGGAGGAAGGGTGACGTAGGCACCAGGTCAAAAAGCTCTTCGGAATACTCACCATTGTAAAGCCGGTAGAACACGCAAAGGGAACCTATGTCCCTCCGCAAGCTTAAAGGTTCCAACCTGTCGGCGTGTTATATTTCGAAGAATGCGATGACAAACACATTTATATGAAGCCTTTCAACTTAGTATTCAGCTCTAGTGGACGTATTAGTAATAGCCCATTGGTACGTGTACTCCTTTAACACGTCGCAAACATCATTTTCAAAGAACTAATACTAACACTAAAACTAATTGATCACTTGGTGCGTTGGAGAAATAATCAGTCTCATAAAATACAATTTTGAAAATAATTTATATCTTACAAAAAAAAACAATTACATATACTTGAAATTATAGTAGTGTGCGTTAAGGACCTTATCCATCCTTATTTTTTTTTATTGTATTTTTGAACCCATTCTTAAGTAGAAAACAAATACGTATATTTGTCTTGTTCATACGTTATTTCTAACGTGAAGCACTCTTTGCGTTTCGATGGAAGTTTGTAGTTGCCGGTCACACTTTCATATGAAATGAAATGAAATGAAATGAAATGAAATGTCTTTATTTTTGCATAGGCCTTCGGGGGCGCTTACAAATTGTCAGTTACATTTATATATATTTTTTTACACTACCACCGGATCGGAACACGACCTCAACTGAGAAGATCCGGCAAGAAACTCAGTGGGTTTGTCTTTTTTCTTTGTATATCTTTTTTTATTTTTTTCTTTTTTTTTATTTGCCATCTTGTTTTTACATGGGTAACAATAGTTAGCTCCAGTATCCTGCCCTACATTTGGCCTAACAAGGAGCACGTTTGGCAGGATACGCTACACTTTGACATTTTATTAATTACGTATTGTTCAGTCCCAAGCTGTTTTATCATCTATATAATCAGAAATTTTGTAATATGCTTTACGACTAAGCTTGATCTTAATAAATGCTTTAAAGCTATTGATTGACAAATTTCTGACTTGAATTGGTAGTTTATTATAAAAGCGTATACATTGACCCATAAAAGAATTATTAATTTTGTGGAGACGAGTAACATGTGCGGAGAGATTGTGTTTGTTCCTTGTATTTATATCATGGTTGTCACAAAGTTTACTGAATTTATTAATATTTTTCTTAACATAAATCAAATTCTCATATATAAATTGGGATACAACAGTAAGAATATTTATTTCTTTGAATATTTCTCTAAGTGAAGATTTCGGACTTAGATTATAAATGGCTCGAACAGCCCTCTTCTGCAATACAAAGATAGAATTGAGGTCTGAAGAACAACCCCACAGCAGTATACCATAAGACATAATGCTGTGGAAGTAACTAAAATAAACTATTCTAGCTGTTTCAACATCAGTTAAATGCCTAATTTTTTTCACAGCATATACCGCCGAACTGAGTCTACCCGACAATTTTTCAATGTGGGGACCCCATTGCAATCTGGCATCTAGAGTAACGCCTAAAAAGACAGATGAATCCACAAGATCCAAAACCGTTCCATTGAGTTGTACATTGGTTTCAACCTGCCGCACGTTGGGCAACGAGAACTTGATACATTTAGTTTTCTTCTCATTCAGAAGAAGGTTATTTATGTTGAACCAATGTACAACTTTCGAGAGAGCATTGTTTACCTCGTCAAAATTATCTAGTTGTCGTTTAATTTTAAATAATAATGAAGTATCATCAGCAAACAATACAATCTCGTGATTATCTCCTACATAATGAGGCAAGTCATTGATATAAATTAAAAACAAGAATGGACCGAGTATCGAACCCTGCGGAACGCCCATTGTAACACATGCGCCGGGCGATTTTGTACCATTTATTACAACCCTTTGAATTCTGTCATTCAAGTAAGAATTCAAAAGGCTAAGAGCCTTGTTCCTGATCCCATAATGGTGTAATTTCCTGACCAGTGTATCGTGGTGGACACAATCAAAAGCCTTGGATAAATCACAGAATACACCTAGGGCATCGCGTGATCCATCCCAGGCTTCGAATACATTTTTCAGTAGTTTAGTTCCTGCATCTATAGTAGAGCGGTTCTTTCTAAAGCCAAATTGGTTATCATGAAGTATTTGGTTTTTATTAAAATAATTCAACATATCATTTAGGATGATTTTTTCAAAAATTTTACTTAACGTTGGTAGTATAGAAATCGGTCGAAAATTTGTTGGATCTGAAGTACTACCTGATTTAAATATTGGAATAATTTTACTTTATTTCATAAGGTCAGGAAATACACCGTAAGTAACACAGGCATTGAATACAGTAGCCAAGTGCGGTGCAATGAGATGAATAATAGAGGAAACAACCCTAACAGAAAGTCCCCATAAGTCTGCCGTTTTCTTACGGTCTAGGCTGTTAAAAGCAATAATGATATCTCCCGCATTAACCTTTGAAAATTCAAAACCTGTATTACATTCAGTTACATATTCTTTAAGTAAGGACTCGGCAGAAGTAGAGGACGACTTCAGAGTTTTTGTTGTTAATACGGGTATATTAGTGAAAAAGTTCTCAAACTCTGATGCCACCTCCAAATCTCCTTTTACATCTATATTATTAATTTTTAAATTAAAGTGTTGTTTATGTTTAGATAAGTTATTAGTTTCGTTGTTGATAATGTTCCACGTCGTTCTAATCTTATTAGTAGATTTGTTTATCTTATTTCTTAAATATAGTGATTTAGCACAGGAACAGGCCTGCTTAAAAATTTTAGAGTATTTTTTTACATATTCTTTAAATTTAATATCATGGTTATAAGATTTTTCATAATATAAGTCATACATTTTATGAGGCGAACATCCTAGTCCTCGGGAGTAGCAACGGCCCTGTGATTGATTTCAGAATGAACCTATGTTCTATGTGAAGTTGCTTACAGATGTCCATGGGCGTCAGTGACCACTTGCCACCAGGTGGACTGTATGCTCGTTTGCTGCTGCAAGCAGAAAAATAAAACATGTAGCAAACCTATGGTACCTAAGACAATCTTGTCTGGGGTTGATACAAATCCATGGTGGTAGTGCTGATCATAAGGTGAATTTCATGTTCGTTTATTACTTTATTATAAAAAAAAAACATTGCATCATATAAGTTGCTGAATGCTCTCACGACTCGTTAGCATTAGACCTAAGATATAACTAAAAATCTGATACGAATTGAACTTTATAGGGCTAGTAGTTTCAAGTCACGAATGAGATCTTAAATCTTAATGAATGAACAATGAATCTAGGAAATGTCAGGTAGCATCGACAGGATATTAATTGGTGGACCTCGTGAGCTGGCGACTCGCCAGGCAGGTCCGAGAAATTCCTGTCTCAAGAACTAATGACGACATGAATAATGTTCTAACTTAAAGAAGCTATTAAAAGTGAAAGTACTTTCATCTATCATTTTAAAGTGAAATATTAGTACCTATCCTTAAAGTAAATAAGACGGGGGCGAAAAAAATGTCATCAGTACATGTGCTTAGGTACTTATGCTTGATAAAAACTACAAAAAATCACACGTCAGGGAAGTAATGTCGTTCCCCTAAATTCCACCAGAATTTCTTTAACAATTCCGATTTTAGGGGAATGTCGACTAATTGGATAGTCGACTTTGCGTATAATTTAAAAATTAAAATCAGGTTAATTAAGAAGACTTCTGTTGGCCTTCGCAGTACAATGTTAGCTGATTAAACGACGACAAACAAAGATTGTAGACATCAGATTCTAAAGTTTTAGATTTTTAATTTGACTCCAATAATTATTCTCATTTTGCGTTTTATACCTTGAATATAAATTATCATGACAATAATCAAAATACAAGATTATAACAAAATAACATAAATAAGAACCCTACTAAAAATTTCAGGTCCGTCAAATGTTCGAAGAGCGACGCACCAAAGCTGGCATCGACAAGAGCTACCCTCTCCAGCCGATACACAACACGGAGCGGACGCCGCCCAGGAAGCCGCTGCCCAATGGATACACCAAGGTCTCCAGCACTTCAAACACGAAGGTCACGATGGAGAAGAGGACCACCACCAAGACACATTCTACTGTCAGTTCGCATACTGTAAAGAAGCAACAGGTACCTACTTAACTTACTAACTAAAAATTAACTAACTTAACTAACATTTTTTAGATGATACTAAGTACGTGTATCAATGAACGTAGGTATAAAACAATATTATAAAAAAATATATATACACGACGAATAGATAACCTCTTTCCTTTGGGAAGTTGGTTAAAAATGATTAGTGTTATATGTATATATTATTGAATATTGTTATTGTAACTGTATGCCCTAGATTTCGTTGCTAAAATAACACCAATGCTACATTCTCTCAAAAAATCCAAAATGCTCTTTATTTTTTTATCCTTTTTCATTTCTTTCTTTAAAGATTAATCTTTAAAGATCATTTTTTGATTATCGAAACATGCCGTTAAAATGTATTTATAATCCCAGAAGAGAACTCTTTATGAATATTAAAAAAAAATGTTTTTATTATATTTAAGGTACAGAAACTAGACAACCGAGTAGAAATTGTGAACGGTTCAGGTGACCTAAATCACAATCATGAGCTCGATCTGAACTCGGTAAAACACGTAAGTAATTAGCATTTAATAGTTGAATTTTATTAAGTAAACAAATTAATGTAATTCACCCAAAATATGTTGGAAACACTCGTCAAATATACGAAACAAAAAATCACGGAATTTACTTGACGTCCTCCTCATTTGTAATAATCTGTCAGGATATATTTATGAACCCCAAGTTCGTGTCAACTGGAGAAACCGGTACGCAAATCAAATTTTCATCCAATCTTTCCTCCATCTAATGATAACTAAATTTAGACTTACAAGGAATGTGGAACGTGTCACAGTCGTCTGTGCTACTGACATCATCAAAGCTACGGACTCTGTATCTTTGATGACAGTAGTAAGTAGTATGACTTCCCGGGGATGTATGATTTTAGACTAGTATTATCGTGGAATTGATACATTATAATACTTAACGGGTACTCACGATATGCGGTTTATGAATTCTTATAGAATTCTTTTTGCCGATATTTCGACCCAGTTGCATGGAGCGTGGTCACGGCCAAACTGCGGTAGCGGGGAGAAACCGTTGACAAGCACTAGTGGTAAATTAACCTATCTACCCTACGTCTTTTTTAGGTTCCATATCACGACACACAACACTAACTGTATCCTTACGCACCACACTTTGCACTATTTGCGATTTACATAAACTAACCACTGGATTCCACGCTTGTGCTAGTTTAAAACCATCTTCTCTGTTAAAATTCTTAGGATGTTTTTCCACGGGGATGCTACAATCTACTTTCAAAATTGAAAAAAATAACCTAACTCAAGTTTCCATTATTGCCCCAGCCACACACCAATGGCGAGCTGACGTCCCCGGACGAAGTGGACAAGGCACACAACAATTATCTCCTCGAGGATGAAACGTTCCCAGAAGCCCTCGCGCCCACGCCCACTCCAAGATCTCCAGAACCAAAAGTTGAAGCAAAGAGACCACAAAAGAGGTACACGTTTCTAAATATATAAAAGAAAATTAACATGCAGTTCTCCTAATGGTGAGTGGTCACTGTCACCCTTGGAAATCTATAAGCACCTTCATATAAACAGGAATTAAATCTCATGAAATCACAGGTCACACTTCCGAGGAGTGAGTTGACCGCCAGCTCACTTCTATATGAGAAGTGAACCAGCAACCAAGCCCTTCCACCGCAAGAAATGTTTCACATTAAATATAAAAGTGGCGATGGTACCTCTCAGATCGAACTGCAATTCTACCACCTGGTAATTTTTATTCACGTTAAACAGTTCGAGGCAGGTTTTTCAAGGTGGTAGAACCAGTGTAATTCGACCGAGGAAGTACTACCGTCACACCTATTTCTAGCGTGAAGCATTTCTTGCGTTTCGATGGAAGGGTGTTGTTGCCGGCACACTTCTATATAAGGCGACCATCTTAATCCTCGAGAGTAGCAACGCATCTGTGATTGACTTCAGATAAAACCCATGTTCTGTATGTGTATGTCAGTGACCACTTAGTACTTACCATCAAGAGGACTGCATGCTCGTTTGCTACTTCATTCAGATAAAAAAAAGGGCAGCACGTAGCCTACTTAAGTTAGTCCCGGTAAAGTGTACCAGCCTTGAGTAAGCCCTGTAAAGATTTGTTCAGTAAACACAACTTCAAAACGGTATAGTTTATGAGGCAGATAACATTAATTGCGTGTGTACGTGTTATCTTACGGCATGCTCCCATTACCTTCACGGCATGGCATTTTTGTACGACTTAGCATTACGCGTTTGGCGGTAACTTCTATAGTAACTTCTTATCTGATCAAAATCGATTCGTGAAAGAAATTCGTTATGATGTTAAGCTTGTTCATTATGGGAACGTAACTAGATCTTGTAAGATCTTGCTGTTCTTGGAGATGATGGGAGATGTTCGAAGAATTTTCGATTGGAATCGAATATAGTGAAGTAAAAATCTCATGAAAAAAAACGTGTCGCACTCGGGGACTGCCGCGATAAAGCTATTGCATAGCATTTTTTTATCAACTTATGCAATTATAATTATTTATTTATTCATGCAGTAGGTATTTTTTTCTTTCATATTGAATCAAGTTTTTTTTCTTTGATACTATATACTTTCTCACAAACAGCTGCTTCATCCGATTTCCGAGCAGCTCGTCTCGATCCGTGCGAGCTTCGTATTGTCGTACCGCATACATAGACGTTAAGCGAACGCTCAGCCGCGCTACATGGTAGGCGGAGTGGGGGTGCTAGGTTTTTTCGTTACGATTATTTATGATTCGGTCGCCGCGCTCAAAGCCCACGATAAAAGCAATAGCATATGCAATAGCTTAATAATTTAATAGGTTTAAAAATATTTTAAATGTTACAGGAGCCCGGTAGTCAGACAATCTAAGAGTCCAGTAAAACCAAAACCTCCACCTACTGCAACTCCTCCTAGAAGGGTTGTAAGTGAAAATACTGTAAGTAAGATTAAGCGAATATTATGTTTTTTAATTAAGTACCTACATAGAACGCGTTCCAGATGACACTCAAATAGGCCCAAACGCCCATAACGACGTTCCACAAGGCGACCGCGGTCGTTGTGGACAAGGCGAAAACGTCACTCACTTGACTTGACTTACGCTTACGCGAGGCTCACGACGACCCATCTAATAAGATGGGTCGAAGTGATTGTTCCAGTAGCGAATATGACAGTAAAGCACACAAGCTAATGAAACGGGAAAAACTGCGGGCGTGAGCGTGCGCTTTGTGAACTAATGAAACGCAGCCATAGCGTTGCACTTAAAAGTATTTTTCTGCCTCCGCACATAGACAAATAAAAGGTACTATAAATGGTAGACACTGCCAGTCTTATCTATATAGCATCCACGGCTACAAGAACATTATTTATAAAAGTATTGTTGGAATTAAATTAAAAGAAATATATTCTGTCACTGAACTTGACACTCTAAATTCGAATCATAAGTCATTTGTGTAAACTCAACATAATTGAAATTTTTGTGCAAAAATAAATTGATGCAAATTAAAAAGTCAACTCTATTGAAAACTGATAACTAAATTCAAAGACATCTATTTATCTTAAACATAAACCGAGTAATGTATTTGTCAGGTGCCAGAGAGTAACAAGCCCCGTGGGGCCATGCAACGAGCGACTAACTCCGTAAGTATTACAAATCAAATATTTAACTACAATCGCATCACTGCACACTTTTTTCTTGTTGTGACTTTCTTTTTGATTCACTAGTTTTGATACAAGATAATTTATTTAATGGCGACTTCCCACGGTTCGTGATATTGCGAATATGGACGGACAACATCGACTAATAGTCAAGGACTAAAAGACATAAAGACTTTCAATGGTGTGAGGAACGATCAGTAGACTACAAATAATAAAAGAGATGCAAAGTGAGAAGTCGCAACGTAATTATGAATTTATCTCGCTTACGCTTTTGCTACTCAAGGCGGATCAGACGTACGGTCACGTCCTCGGTATTACATACGGTCTGAGTTCGGCCCAGAAATCCCTGTCCGTGGGAAGCCGCCATAAGATATGCTGATAACTGATTCGTATGATGACTGCATTTGAATTTATTCCTTTTCTTAATGGGTGGCGTGTAAAACTCCCAAGGGGATGAAAACCAGTAGTTAGACAAAAACCTCTCTATGCAAAATTGATTTGATTGCCTTGTCCTATCTCCAATTTCTATCTGTGTGGTACTAATTATTTTAAAATATTTGATTAATAATCGTGTTGACACTTTTGCACGTGTGGTGTGGTTTTGTATTAAACACTCACTAAGCTTATTTATTTTCAGGTGCCAAAAAGAAACGTAGTGGTGAGTACATTGAATTTCATTGTCTTACATAAATATATTTTATGTTTAATGTAGCTTTAGCTATAGCTTTCCTATTTAATTTACCCTTCGTGGCTAAGGTTTTAAGAAGTCCACTATATGTATGTACTAATGTGTGTAATGTAATAAAATCGCACTTAGTATAATGTTGGTCGTGGAATTAACAAAACCGTCCGAAAATAATATTAAAATAACAGTCCTATGTAATAACGGTAATATTTTTGAAGTGAAACTTCTTTAGGCGCATGAGGGTAAAATTTTTACAGATGAAACGTCACGCCGGTATGCAACGGAAGTGTCGGAAAAGAGAGAGAGAGTGATCGAGACCGATTGAGAGAGAGTAAGACAGGGCGAACGTAGAATGAGCAACTAGCCGTGGAGTGAGAGTAGGGAGCAAGCGAGTGAGAAAGATTGAGAGAAAAAGTGAGACAGAGCGAACGTCGTATCACGCCTTTTTCCCTTCCTCTTAATCTTGGAAATTTAAAGTTTTAGATTTGTATAAATATAAACAAGATTTATAAATTAGTTCGCCAAAGAAGTTTCACTTCTGACATGTGTACTTTGTACGCACGCATGTTTTTTTACGGATGTTTTTCGATCAAAGTGACATAGGTACCTTCTCTGGGACCAATTCCTCCCTAACCGTAAGTAATTCTAAATCCGTGAATCTTCAAACTTAGTAAGATTTCGAATCAAACATCACACTTTCCAAGTCAATATTCAGGGCCAGCATTAACCCATGAGTGGCCCTGGGCACATAAGGGTTATGAGCATAATATAGCGTTATTGTTTGTTATTCAGGGCTATTTAGGGCTTGGGTAGTTCGCGAATAGTTTCCTTTTTTTTGGTTTTTATTTGTCACTGTTTTTGGTCATTACATTAGTGTCTGTATACTTCTAACGGCGATCCTCCTCTGAGCGCTTCTGTATGCGAACTATTATGCTGGACACTATTATTAATTGAGTAGGAACTAGGGGGACCTCCTGATCGTGGGGTCTTGGGCACGTGCCCAGTGTGCCCAGGGGAAAGAGGGGCCTGTCAATATAAAGAACAAAAAGTGCCAACTCCACCAGTTGCCAGTCATTGCCTCTGGTTCACAGAATTGAATACTGCCGAATCGAATTTGGTTGCAGTTTCACATGAGGCAACCATCACGGTCCTCGGGAGTAGCAACGCATCTGTGATTGACTTCAGATGGAACCCATGTTTTGTATGAATTTGCATCCAGATCTCCATGGGCGGCAGTGAACACTTACCGTCAGGTGGACTGCATGCTCGTTTGCTACTTCAAACAGATTAAAAAAAAACTTATTAGCCAATGTTTGGTCGCAGCCTTCTCGCACACCAAGCACCAACAAACCCCGAACCAGCAGCTCAGCGAACGGCAACGCCGGCGAGGACGCGTGTACTGTATGCGGCCGGCGGTTCGCGCCCGACCGCCTGCAGAAACACCAGGAGATCTGCAGGAAGGCGCACGCGAAGAAGAGGAAGCCGTTCGACGCCCTCAAACATAGGCTAGCGGTAAGTGGAAAAACTAGAGTGTCATCGTTTTATGGAGTTTAAAAAATATTTTGGAATCTTAAAGTAAGCAGTGGAATTATTCTTTAGTACAAACGTCCATTAATTATAACAAAAATAATTACTTTAGAAGCGTTCAAAAAGTCAAACTTAATGAATAACCTCCCCGCAGAATTTCTTCCTTTTTGAAATATATGTCCACTGCAGAACATTAGCTGCCTTTACTAACGAGGTTTTGCCCGAAGTCATCGCGCTTGACATGCGTGTCAGTAACTCCTCAAGGTATACACAAAATCTCCGGTTGCGTTCCCTTGGAGATGTTGGAGTCCTCTTTGTAGCGCCAAGGACGGCCACCGGGGGAGTTTTAGTGCGGTTAAAATCCCACATAAGCCTGGTTCGCACCCACGCGTCAAGTACCTTTTGACTGTTTTCCTCTCGGCAAAAAAGTTATAGACGAGAAGATTCTGCAGTCTATTTAAATATTTTCCTTCGTCCCCTACTAAGACAAACACAGGAATACTCGTAGAGGTAGTGGTGCTATGCCATACCGACGCTACATGAAACATTTTGCGGCTGATAAAATCAATAAGTGTGAATAACATGTTTTAACCGTTCTACTGCTTTCCTGGAATAGGGCACAGATGCTGAAGGCTTCAAGGCAAGGCATAAAATATTATCTATCGCTTTTCAATTCGATCGTTGCATGAATATAAACCACATGCTTCTTACTCCAATTTTATTATTATTATTGCAATAATATTAATCACAGAATACTTCAATCCAAATTTTCAGTTTCAATTCACGCACATTGCACGATAATATCGAAATTATTTCAAGTAATAATATTGTTAGGTGTATAATAAGGCTGCATTAGGTATACGAGTATAATACGTCATGATAATTTTACGTACAAAATGATTTATTCATAGTAAGTACAGTGAGCGTCAAATAGGGGGACACTCAGGGTATTCAAATAAATAGATGCACCCAAAAAGTCAATAATATCGGTACAAACAAAATTTCCTTATTGTTGTCAACAATATAGTTGGTCAAAAGGCCGTTTAAAATGTCATATCATCGGTTCAGTCAAAACGCCATAAATATGGTTACAGTCATCCTGCCAACGGTATCCAAGCGTTGTAAGCGTTCAAAAATATGGGACACATTTAAAGATAAACAACTTAACTTGTTATAGAAATAAACAGTTTCTCAAAGATGAAAACCTCTATAAGCAACCTAATACTATTTGCTTGTCATTTTATTATCTATCATGCTGAGGCTTAAAGCGCAACGTTTACAATTCGCATGGGAACGTATTGCGGGAATAACTGTAACCATATTTATGGCGTTTTGACTGAACCGATGTTTATTACATTTTAAACGTCTTGGCTTTTTGATCAACCATATTGGTGACAAGAATAAGGAAATTTTGTTTGTACCGATATTATTGACTTTTTGGTTGCGTCTATTTATTTGAACTAGTCACCCGTAGCATCGGCCGAAATTCGACCGTAATTTAAATTAAAAAACTAAACTTCATATTGTCCAAATTAGTACGAATATTTCTCTAATTCAAATCAAATGTCATCTGACATTCTTGACGTTTTGTCTTTTCATAGTAAGACATTGAATGTTCTATTTCATTTACTAAGTACATATGTGTTTGTGACAAATGCAAGGCAGTGTGTGTAATGTGTTTTTAGTTGATTTTATGTATGAAAAATGCATTATTTGAAAAAAATATTAACATTCTGCACTCCTTCTCTACGTCCACTATAACCGTGCAAAATTTCATACTAATCCGTCCGCGGCATATTACTTAAAAATCCGTCACAAATTTTTGCTTCACGTATTAATATAATAATAATACCCTGAGTGTCCCTATTTGACGGTGACTGTACATTATTGAACAACGCCTACTGGCTGGATACGTATTGTGAAAAATATCGAAATAATCGTGACGCAAATATTAGGCTGTTCTGTCGTTCAACGTCAATAATCCATTTAAACGTGTAATATTACGATCGAGATTTTTTCCGAATTTCATGGCATTATCAGCTAAACATAGAATCGAATTCACTGTAAATATGGTTTATGACATTTATATCAAAGTTTAATAAGACATTTAAATACATGGTAAAGACATCACCGTTTCTGACACAGTCGGTTAGAAAAACGTATTACCTAACTTTGCAAATTTCATACCATCACAGTGATACAATTATTATCGATATGACACAATTTTGATAGAATATGGAACGGACAAAAGAGCTTACGATCAACCTGATGGTAAATTACCACTGCTCACGTATCTATCTATTAAGTTGAAATTAAACTGCTAAACTAAGTTGGAACGCCACGTTTCTTTGACACAGCAGTGGCAGAGGCAGTACAGAGTGTAATACTTATTTATTTATAATTACGAACCTATTTAACAGGGCACAGAAGCAGAACCGTTCATCAGCAAGCTGCGCAAGGTCCCCACCAGCACGACGAAGGTGGCCAAGGTGACCAACAACAACTGGCGGCAGAAGCACGAGGAGTTCATCCAGGCGATCCGCGCCGCCAAGCAGGTGCAGGCGCATTTGAACGCTGGTGGTGAGTTTTAACTTGTCTATTACGTTGGCAACCGTCGCTTTAATAGATTTAAATTAAACTAGTCACCCGTCGCATCGGTCGACATTCGACCGTAATTTAAATTAAAAAACTAAACTTCATATTGTCCAAAGTAGTACGAATATTTCTCAAATTGAAATAAAATGTAAAAAACAAGTATTTTTGAACGCGCGTTCAATAAAAAAGAGGTTGAAGATAAGCCGCATTTAAAAGCTATAGCGGGTATTTTGACAAAGACATCTGTCATTTTTTACGTTAATGTTTTCCTATTAGACGTATAATGTTCTATTTCGTTTATTAAGTGTTTGTGACAAATGCACGGTGTAATGTGTTTTTAGTTGATTTTATTTAGGTATGTTTTAAGCATTATTTGAAAAAAATATTAACATTCTGCACTCCTCTACGTCCACTATAACCGTGCAAAATTTCATACTAATTCGTCCGCGGCATATTACTTAAAAATGCACAAGGTTTTGCTTCACGTATTAATATATTAAAACTAGCTGTCCCGACAAACGTTGTTTTGCCATATAAAAAATTTAAAAAAATGTTAAGGGTTAACAACCCTTAAGGGGTATGAAAAATAGATGTTAGCCGATTCTCAGACCTACCCAAATTTAAGAGGAATCGGTCAAGCCGTTTCGGGAGCCGTATGGAGACTAACATTGTGACACGAGAATTTTATATATAAGATTAATATAAAGCCGGCTAAGTGCGAATCGGACCAGCACGAAACGTTCTGTACCATTACGAGATGAACAGACAGACGGACAGCAGAGCCTTAGTAATAGGGTTCTGTTTTCACCCTTCGGGGTACGGAACCCTAAAAAAGAGAAAGTTTTAGCGCTCTGTCAGATATAGGTACTGTGTATTTGCAATGGCAAATTGAAAAACGGTGGAAATTTAGGTCTTTTGCTGAGACTTACGCAATTGGTGTATTCGACTATGTGCGATCGGATTTGGATTATATCGTCAACCCATTATTGGCCCACAGCTGGGCACGGATCTTCTCTCGGAATGAGAGTTTTTGGATTACGTGCAGTTAATTGGAAGGCTGACTGTTTATTGACACGAGACCTACTTAGGTGCGATTTACCGGTGGAAGTGGTATAACCAGTGTAGTTCGAACGTGAAGGTACAACCGCCACACCTATTTCTAGTGTTAAGCAATTCTTACGTTTTGGTGAACGGGTGTGTTTGTGAGTTCACTCACTTTCATATGAGGCGGTAATGTAAGACATCGGAAGTACCAACGCATCGGTGATTGACTTTAGGTAGAAAACCACTGTTCTCTATAAAGTTGCTTACAGATATCCTTGATTGCAGTGATCTGTAACCATCAGGTCAACTGTATGCACGTTTGTTACTTTAGTCGCATAAAAAAATGTTTTATATTTTTCAGGCAAACTCAGTGACTTACCGCCACCGCCGCCGTCGGAGAATCCCGATTACGTACAGTGCCCGCACTGCAACCGCCGCTTCAACCAGTCGGCCGCCGAACGACACATTCCAAAGTGCGCCAACTTCCAGTTTAACAAACCGAAACCGGCGACGAGGAAGCGGTAACCGAACAGACTTCGGTTGTCACGAATGGTTGTAGCGCGCATGGTTAACATTTGAAACGGTTAATGGTTGTAACGATCTATGAAACTCACAAATGGTGACACAGCATTCGTTATACCAAGTTGCAGTGTTCCAATTACAACTATTCCACACAAATGTTGATCGTTCGCTCGTTATAATTAGGTGATTTTTGGCTGTAAAACTAATTTAGGACTCGTCTACGTCTAACCCTCGTTTAAATTTCAAGCTCTCTTCGTAAACATAACTCAGTAGTTCCTAGAATTACATTTAATCTACAAAATGTCTGATATCGATGGACTCGACTATTTCGCTTTTAACTGGTATTTCGATAACTTATTACAGCTTGTTTTTACTTACACGCTATTTTATTTAGTTAAGGCCTTCTTTGACATTATATCTCCTGATGCGCTCTGCTAACTGTGTATTAAAATAGTTAAAATGTTGCGATATCCAAAAAATATCAAAGGAGCGTTTTCATTAGAAAATTTTCTAATAAGGATGTGCTTGGCCGCATTTGTGTATCATTTCTTGTGGATGTTTGTTCTATTAGTGCATGATTTATCAGGTTGCTGCGTCCACAGCAATATTAGTCGTAATAGACGACCGAGATACAGAAGGAATAGTATGGCTCAAAACCGATTGACTTATGCATTCTGATGTTTATTTGGGTTTCATGAAACGAATGTCTGGACTTGTTTTAATCAAGACAATGGTTTAAGTGTTAGTATAACAAACATTCCCCAAAAGCGAGGAACAAATTTATCTTAGGGTAGTTTATAAAATTGTACTTATTAGTACTATATGCCATGTTAATATGGACTCTAACAACAATAATATCAATATAATCGTAATATCTGTAACGGAGAAACAGTAATTTGAAAAATGTACAATAGACGAATTAAGTAAGCTTTCAAATTGTTAACATTGAAAATGTTATTGGATTTATAAAATTATACTTATTATCTTGTATTGTTTTATTTCTGTTCTCATAGATGCACACTGTATAGTAACATCCTTCCTGCCAATAGGAGACAAAAATCGTACATTTTTCATAACATTATTCAAACAGCCCCACACCCAACATGCCTGCACGGTATTGTTATTATTATACACAACTTACACATTGTATACAAGAATACTATATTTTGTTGACCATGACATGCAGCTGCTACATTCAGCCTCTATATATCCAATAAATGTTCTACACAGATCATTCGATCAAAGGAAAATCCAGAAAACACTGCTCAAAAATTATAATTTATTGTTCACTTTGTAAAATTAAATGCAAAACAAATGTATGTCGCGTATACAATGCGACAAAAAGCACTGAAAGATTCTTCATCCTGAGATTACTTAGTTTTCAACTGCCTTCTTAGGCACGTATGAGAAAATGACGGTGGACCGTGGTGGCACGGACACTTCTTCACTATTCACCACTTTGTTATTTGTGTACCTGTAACAAAAAGGGTGATCACTTTAGTAAAGACAAAAAGAGTAAAAAATTTAAAGGGATTTTAGTCTCTGTGGTTCGATTCCGGGAGCTCTACCACATCACTAATATTTCTCCCTAATAACAGCAGTGTGACGAGGTGTTGTATTATCTTGTGAAGATTGTGGTAATAGTGTCATACTAATCAGTTTCTCCAATTGAATCCTCAAGGGTAGTAACCCATCAATTGCTAACCTGGGATATGACTGATCTAATATTTGATTAATAACGTAGGCTGGTTTTGGTTTGGGTGGAGGCGAGGTTCAAAATGAGCGTAGTTCATGAGAGCCAATCCAAACTACATATTTTAGTGTTATAGTTCACACTTCAATATTATTAATCTTAATATTTCAGCTTTTCGGGGATGGTTTGAACCCCCAAAAAGCTGTCCTGGCTACGCCCAAGGGTGGTGATACTTCACCGGTCGAACGCTAGTTTCACCACCTTTTTTTTTTTTTTGTCGGCTGGGCCCACCACTCTTTCTAATCTTAACGGCGGTATGCTACCACACGCACCGCCGTCCTTCCTGGGATTGCCTGGCTGGACGGTTCCAGCTCCCACTCTAGCCGCCCGCAATGCCGGAAGCCTCTTTTAGTCGACTCTTACGACAGGCAGGGGATATCGTAGCCCTATTCTGATCCCGGAACTACAGCGACACGGCGCCGTTACCGGCGGTCGCGGTGGTTTCTTCTCCCAACGGGTCCAGTGCGCTCCCTGGCCCTTTCGTAGTCTTCCTTCACCTGATATCTGGTACTGCGTCGACACAACGTGCTACCCCCGACGGGTGTACTCACCCCGTGTAGTCGGTGACCCTGGGCGAGGGGTGGAAGGCGGTGAGGTCGGCGGGCAGGTCCAGGCGCGCCAGCTCCGCGCGCTCCTCCTGCCACAGCGGGTTGTACACCGCCAGGTAGCCCTTGTTACCGGCTTTCCATCTGGAACACGAAAAGTATTTGTTTTCAAAATATATAACGAACATGCAGTCTTTATGGTATACACCTATATACAGCTGTACTTTGCGCGCGTTGCTATACCACCACAAAAAAAATGAAACCTCCGCTCATGCACGACAACGTTGCTAAAGATCATCACATTAATGCAGATGCGTTGTTGTTGCCCTTGAGAACTAATGTGGAACGCCTTGAATCGGTGCGTCACCGTTACCACATCCGTCAAATAGGGACAGTGGCGCTGTTATCAGGCAGATACATGTATTGTGAGAGGTCCCACTTTTATTCAAAGACATTCTGCGACTTTCATAGCATATTCAACAAAGGAAACCTAATGTGGGATTAGCATTTTAGAAAATAAACATTAGAGATAAGGCATGCTATAAATCGGTCAACACTTTTATTATTAATTTCTTGAAGGTCATCGGTTCGCCTGGGTGATAAGGAAAGGTGATCGCCAACACTCATATATGTATAAATGAAATGAAATGATATATATTGCATATTGTATAATGATATATATTGCTAGTTGCCGACTTGATTCCATGATTGACTTCGGATAGAACCTTTATTCTGTATGAAGTTATTTATCGTCCATGGTCTAAATGAACACTAGACCATTAGGTGGACTGCATCTTTTTTTTTCTGACTAAAGTAGCAAACGAGCACGCAGTCCACGTGATGGTAAGTGGCAGTAATGCCGCTCATGGACATATGTAATCAAATTCATACAGAACTTGGGTTCTATCTGAAATCAATCACAGATGCATTGCTACTCCCGAGGACTATGATGGTCGATGGTCTCATATAAGTGTGCCAGCAACCACACCCTTCCAACGAAAAAGAAGAAATGCTTCACGCTAGAAATAGGTGTGGCGGTGGTACTTCCCCGGTCGAACTACACTGGTTCTACCACCTTCAATCTGCTACTTCAATCATAAAAAATAATGACAGTGATACCTGGCGCAAGCGAGCAGCGTCTCACTGGAGTTGTGTGCGAGCACGGCCGCCACCGCGTACTCGCCGCGCTGCACGCTCGGGTCGTTGCGCAGGTACACCAGCTGAGCGAACGCCTCCAACTGGGGAATATCAATAAAATAAACATATGATACATTTCAATACTTAACGGGTACTCACGATATGCGGTTTTTGAATTCTTTTTGCCGATATTTCAAAAACTAAAGGATTCAAAAACCGCATATAGTGAGTACCCGTTAAGTATTAAAACGTGTCAATTCTGCGATAATATTAGTCTAAATTCATATAACAAACATATGATAGTTAAACAAAATAATAATAGGTAATAAAATGAATTTGTGCAACTAATACTTGAAGAAAATCATAGTTTTCAATGAATTTTAAAACTTCAAAGTGCGTTGAGGGGTTGATAGAAAAATCATGATTCGCTTTACATACATGACAAGACGTTGTATTACGTGACCACAACAATTAGGCGCATGAAACAAAAGCGGTTCCGTACCCCGCACCTCGCTTCCGCCCCCGCGCATCCCCTAGTGCTGTGCAGTCGTATATCGTTTATGTGTTTAGGTTAGCCAGCACGTGTTTAATGTTATTTCGTTATAATGTTAGTTTCATGAGTGATTGTTGAATTTTAAAGATAATATTAAATTCTTTGATTATTCATCAATGAACCTCGAAATGCGTAGGAAAAAGACTATTCGTGGAGGAGAAAGGACTCTTACATTCAAAATATGCATTTTTTTAAACAAAAGAAGATGCATGTGCTCAGTATTCCTGTTTCCCAAGTCGAAAATCGAGTGTGTGCTGCAACAAACTTCAGTCTGTTACACAAATAAAAAAAGAAGGAAAATATTACATGTCTGCGAATATATTACACGGCTATTGAATTGAACATACACCACTATGGTATTTAACAATGGTATACCTACATACTCTTGGTATTTGGTAATAGAATATACTTCGTATCGGGATGGGAGATCAATAGTTCTAATGACGATTTAACTGTCATGCGCCTAATTGTTTTGGTCGCGTAGTAGTTGCGATAGCATAATGCTCTTGCAAATCATAGTAATCTCCGGAACTGTCTATTTTTTGTAAGGTAACAAACATATTGTGCTTAAGTTCTAACACCGCGTAACACAAAAAATGACCATTTTGAGTTAATGAAATAATGGTATCTCAAAATAATATAGGAACATGTTACATCTTCATAAAAAAATATTTTATTATGAGTATATTAATATTTTAAACGCAATATATTTATTTGGTAGTTAGCAGAATTAATAATAACTTTTTGAGGCAGTTGCTCTCCTGAAAAGTTGCTAATTTTGAGATCCGCGGTGTTAGAACCTAAGCGACGTTATTCATTTATGTCGATAAAAAATATTTTTCCCTTTTTTTATAGATTTTTTTTAAGATTAAATCATTTTCATCACCAGTTGAAATACCTCGTTTGCCTCTGGTTTACTATACAGGCGTCTATTATAAAACAACACACAGGTTGGGCGCCAAAATTGCCTAAGTGCAATAATGAAGGTATACGATAACTCACAGCAGTATGGTTGTTCCCCCTTAACTGCTCGATGTCCAGCACCGGCGCGGCCGGCAGTAGCAGGGCGAACGACGCCAGCTCCAAGTTCGCCTCCTCTTCAGACTTCAGCTGCAGATACAATGAAGATATATAGTGAAAATTTGTGGTAAGTTTTTAATGCACACACACGAGAGACTGAAAGTGGCAAATACAAAACACAATTTTGATGAAAACGACTATCCAATATGTGTTAATCACGATACCAAACGATAAATAAAAAATTACAAATGTTCAGCGTTCAGACAGCGATTACACAAATAGGATAGGTTCGCCACCCAATTAACCCACAAAGGCTTAGCGCGGCAAGAGGACACCAGCTTCAATCAGTCGTAAGTAAATAAATGCACCCGTGATATATTACACAGGTTTGTCTGCATTGTTTAAAAGACCAAGCAGCATTATATATTTTTTTATTTTACCCGCACCGCATTTTTACGGCGACTGCAACGTGAATGTAACGCGTCCCAGCTCCTTCTCTAGCATGAAGTCTCTATTGTATCGGTAAAACCAAAGCCGCAAACCTGTTATACGGCCCAACACGGTAGACGCGCGATTTCAGCACGCACGGCTAATGTGGCGGCGGCGGTAGGTCGCAAAGACTGCGACGTGAATGTAACGCGTCCCGGCACTTCCTCTAGCATAACGTCTCTATTCTATCGCGCCTGCGGCCTAGCGCAACGGGCGCGCAAATTCAGCGGTGGCGACGGCGTTCCGCACGATTAGCGTGACCGCGACGACTGCGACGTGAAAAATATGTATTATTTTTTTTTTTTTATTTGTAAAATTACAAGTCCACGGACTGTTCGTCCGTGCCTTTTGTAGGTTCTTATGTATAGTTAACAAATATATTTTTTCTTAGCTCCACTAACTTTCCCGCCCTCACCATCGCCGATACACTGGGCGTGGCGACCAAGTGTGACTGCGGTGTTGATGGCGGGGTAAGTAAGTGTACATGTCTAGGCTTACATCCAATTACTACAATTTAGTATTATATCGCACATCTGAATTGAAGCTGTTTCGTTTCGTAAAAAAAAATATGTATTCCATTTGTAAACATAAAAACCACAAACCTGTAACGCGGCCCAGCGCGGCAGGCGCGCGAGCTCAGCGGCGGCGGCGGCGGCGCTGCGCACGGTGAGCGTGACGGCGGCGGTCGGCCGCAGCGACGGCGACGTGAACGCAACGCGGCCCGGCTCCTCCGCTAGCATGAACACTGTTTCACCTGCGAGGGAACACGTTACATGTTATGTTGTTGTGCATAATAAATATATAATTTAGGATCATACATTCATTTAGATGAATTTCATGTTTATATAACGATTCAATACCGTTTACTATTAGTAAAGTACGTTTGAAAGACATTTAAGACGTACTGAAATGGGGTATAACTTGAGTCCTTTAAAATTATATTATTGCCGCCTATAACCCCGGAAGCCCCCCTTTTATTGCTTCTTACGGACAGACAATGTCTTAGTCTTATTCTAACCCCGAATCTACGGGGACACGTTTCATTGCCTAGGTCCGGGTTCAGGCACTCCCCCCCCCCTCCAGTCACCCCGCAATCACTTTTGCAGGTGGTAGAACTAGTATAGTTCGATCGGGGAAGTACCATCGCCATACCTATTTCTAGCGGGAAGCATTATTTTGCGTTTCGATGGAAGGGTGTGGCTGCCGGCAGTTTTTTATGAGGCGATCATCATAATCCTCAGGAGTAGCAACGTGTCTGTGATTGACTTCAGATAGAACCGATGTTCTATATGAAGTTGCTTACAGATCCATCGGCGGCGGTACCCACTTACCATCAGGTGGACTGCATGCTCGTTTGCTACTTCAATCAGAAAAAAAACTCACCGGCGGCGCTCGCGTTGGCGACGCGGTGCGCCCAGTGCGCGAACAGGTCGCGCAGCGCGGGCCGGTCGCTGGCGTGCTCGTGCCGCCAGTACGCGTACTGCGTGTGCACGGCGCCCTTCGCGTCCGGGTTCTGGCACTCGCCCCCTCCCGTCTCCCCGCACTCACCGGCGGCCGGCGCGGCGCTCGCGTTGGCGACGCGGTGCGCCCAGTGCGCGAACAGGTCGCGCAGCGCGGGCCGGTCGCTGGCGTGCTCGTGCCGCCAGTACGCGTACTGCGTGTGCACGGCGCCCTTCGCGTCCGGGTTCTGGCACTCGCCCCCTCCCGTCTCCCCGCACTCACCGGCGGCCGGCGCGGCGCTCGCGTTGGCGACGCGGTGCGCCCAGTGCGCGAACAGGTCGCGCAGCGCGGGCCGGTCGCTGGCGTGCTCGTGCCGCCAGTACGCGTACTGCGTGTGCACGGCGCCCTTCGCGTCCGGGTTCTGGCACTCGCCCCCTCCCGTCTCCCCGCACTCACCGGCGGCCGGCGCGGCGCTCGCGTTGGCGACGCGGTGCGCCCAGTGCGCGAACAGGTCGCGCAGCGCGGGCCGGTCGCTGGCGTGCTCGTGCCGCCAGTACGCGTACTGCGTGTGCACGGCGCCCTTCGCGTCCGGGTTCTGGCACTCGCCCCCTCCCGTCTCCCCGCACTCACCGGCGGCCGGCGCGGCGCTCGCGTTGGCGACGCGGTGCGCCCAGTGCGCGAACAGGTCGCGCAGCGCGGGCCGGTCGCTGGCGTGCTCGTGCCGCCAGTACGCGTACTGCGTGTGCACGGCGCCCTTCGCGTCCGGGTTCTGGCACTCGCCCCCTCCCGTCTCCCCGCACTCACCGGCGGCCGGCGCGGCGCTCGCGTTGGCGACGCGGTGCGCCCAGTGCGCGAACAGGTCGCGCAGCGCGGGCCGGTCGCTGGCGTGCTCGTGCCGCCAGTACGCGTACTGCGTGTGCACGGCGCCCTTCGCGTCCGGGTTCTGGCACTCGCCCCCTCCCGTCTCCCCGCACTCACCGGCGGCCGGCGCGGCGCTCGCGTTGGCGACGCGGTGCGCCCAGTGCGCGAACAGGTCGCGCAGCGCGGGCCGGTCGCTGGCGTGCTCGTGCCGCCAGTACGCGTACTGCGTGTGCACGGCGCCCTTCGCGTCCGGGTTCTGGCACTCGCCCCCTCCCGTCTCCCCGCACTCACCGGCGGCCGGCGCGGCGCTCGCGTTGGCGACGCGGTGCGCCCAGTGCGCGAACAGGTCGCGCAGCGCGGGCCGGTCGCTGGCGTGCTCGTGCCGCCAGTACGCGTACTGCGTGTGCACGGCGCCCTTCGCGTCCGGGTTCTGGCACTCGCCCCCTCCCGTCTCCCCGCACTCACCGGCGGCCGGCGCGGCGCTCGCGTTGGCGACGCGGTGCGCCCAGTGCGCGAACAGGTCGCGCAGCGCGGGCCGGTCGCTGGCGTGCTCGTGCCGCCAGTACGCGTACTGCGTGTGCACGGCGCCCTTCGCGTCCGGGTTCTGGCACTCGCCCCCTCCCGTCTCCCCGCACTCACCGGCGGCCGGCGCGGCGCTCGCGTTGGCGACGCGGTGCGCCCAGTGCGCGAACAGGTCGCGCAGCGCGGGCCGGTCGCTGGCGTGCTCGTGCCGCCAGTACGCGTACTGCGTGTGCACGGCGCCCTTCGCGTCCGGGTTCTGGCACTCGCCCCCTCCCGTCTCCCCGCACTCACCGGCGGCCGGCGCGGCGCTCGCGTTGGCGACGCGGTGCGCCCAGTGCGCGAACAGGTCGCGCAGCGCGGGCCGGTCGCTGGCGTGCTCGTGCCGCCAGTACGCGTACTGCGTGTGCACGGCGCCCTTCGCGTCCGGGTTCTGGCACTCGCCCCCTCCCGTCTCCCCGCACTCACCGGCGGCCGGCGCGGCGCTCGCGTTGGCGACGCGGTGCGCCCAGTGCGCGAACAGGTCGCGCAGCGCGGGCCGGTCGCTGGCGTGCTCGTGCCGCCAGTACGCGTACTGCGTGTGCACGGCGCCCTTCGCGTCCGGGTTCTGGCACTCGCCCCCTCCCGTCTCCCCGCACTCACCGGCGGCCGGCGCGGCGCTCGCGTTGGCGACGCGGTGCGCCCAGTGCGCGAACAGGTCGCGCAGCGCGGGCCGGTCGCTGGCGTGCTCGTGCCGCCAGTACGCGTACTGCGTGTGCACGGCGCCCTTCGCGTCCGGGTTCTGGTACTCGTCCTCCATTTTGGGGTCCACCAGTAGCTCGCGGCCGTGACGCAGTCTGCCAGTGAACAAGTGAAAATGTTTATTTATTTATCTATATCCACAGCATTATAAAAAAACACAAATAGATCACATAAGCTTGACTTGTGCCATTTATGAATTTACATGTTATTATTGGGAAAGCATTGCCAGGTGTGTTGGTACTCAGAGACCGGAGTGGCGAAAAGCTATCAAAACGGGCATAATAATTTTGAGCGCGCTCGCATCGAACATCTTGACGCAGCTTCCAAACGTCAGCTTCTGAAAACTCGACACAAGCCCTTCTATAATTACACATATAATGATAGCGGGCAGCTTCACTGCGCTATTTGTAACCGAATCTTTAAAACTAAATTCAGTTTTGCGAGTCACATTCGTGCTCATGAACGTCGAATTAATTATTATTTGTGTGACGCCGTCGACGGATACGTCTGGGAGGACATCATTGGGAAAGCGAAACAGTTGTGGCCTTACTACGAAATATCATATTTTTCTGAGAAACAAATAACTTCGCCTACATCAATGTTTCTTAATGCCTCTTTTACCGACTATATTCGGTCCTAACTGATACGATAGTTCGGAATAGGTTAATGACTAAACCCAGGACATTAGACTGACAGTCTGGAATATAAGCGGAAAAAAATCTACTGTACACAACACAAAGTTTAGTAAATCGATTTATTCTGAAGTTTTAATTTGCGTCGGGGCGACAGGGTACATGATATCTTGTATTTTAAATGAATGTTGACTGATATCTTGGAGTCTAAATGAAAAATTATTACATTTATGGCCATTTAAAATAACAATGACTGTACACCCAATTCACTACCTTTTGTTTTTTAGAACTCAGAAGTAGCGAGCGAGCATGCAATCCACCTGATAGTACTGCCGCTCATGGGCATGTATAGTGCAACTGTAATACATAACAAGCTTTCTGTCTGAAGCCAACCACAAATGCATTGCTTCTCTTAGCCTTCTTACGCACTAGCGGTTAACCGCAGGTGCGACACACCGAGCGGCTACCCGCTTTTCCATTTTAATATGCAACCGCTTGTGATTATACACACTTAACCGCCACTAAACTTCAACCGCGGCGGTCGAAAGAAGCGCTGCGGCTGACCGCTGTGGCGAACAATCATGAAAAAACCGCGATTAAAACCGCTTTAAGCGGTTGGACCGCTCAAACGAACCGCATAGGCGGCCAACCGCTATTGCGTAAGAGCGCTTAAAGGTTACGACGGTCGCCACATAAATAACTGACCGAGCACACAAAGCCAATATCACATAACACACCTGACTCCGTACGCGCCTGCCTGCATCCACTTGTCCAGAACGGCGTCAAATTGCTTCACGACTTCCGGATTGGCCATGTTCAGGTCGGGATGGTTGTCCTCAAACTGGTGCAGGTAGAACTCGCCACGTGTCTCGCTGTAGGTCCACGCAGGTGTGTCTAGGGTTGACACCTGATAAGAAAAGTAATATCCATGTTATTAGAGGGTAATGTTCTTAGAATTATATGCAATAACTGGAATTATATGTAAAAAAATCGTAACACTTATACATCTATATACAATGTACCAAATTATACATACCAAACAAATGCTCCTATATAATAAGCGTCCTATATGTAAGATTTCCTAAACAGCCAACGTTGCCACCACCGCACACGACAGTGTGATGGTGACAGCGATGGCCTAACGTGGAGCTAAGAAACAAAGACTAATGAAGTTAAAAAAAAGAACTATTGTGAAAAAAGGCACGGACGATCAGTCTGTGGAGTTTATGTATTATAATAAAATGTATATATAAGGAAGGTTTGTATAAACGCATAAAATAATTTAAACCTCTCACCAGAATTTTGCTGGTCAAATAGTAACGGAATTTGTCCAGGTTAGCGTTGGAGTATCAAATAAATAATTGAAAAATAAATTAGGGAAAAATTCAGGTAGGTTCCATGACTCCTCGTCATCGAAGGACGGACAAGAGATTTATTTTATTTTATTTATTAGGTTTACCAACAATATTACATTATTACATGTATATATATAATGCTAATATATAATTGCTTAATGATCTATTAATAACAGGTAAACACTGCATGCAATTTTAGTATCTATGCTGAAAATTTATAATGAATTAACAACAAGTATCACTTTATATATTCAATTAGTTAGGGATGTTTTTGAACAAAATATCGTAAAAAAAATTAAACTTAAGAGAGAAGATGTCCATTGATTCTAGGTCAAACCAGTTGTTTAGCTCTTTACACATTCTAGCAATCGGCGAGTTCTTGCCTACTAAGGTTTTACGTCGGGGAGGGTCAAATACGGGATTAGGGTGGCGAGGGAGTCTACGCGGTACTTTCAAATTTAGAAGCTTGAGTATTTGAGGACAGTCGATTTTATTATTAAGAATCTTGTATAAAAATATTAGTTCAAAAAGTGTTCTTCTTTTGTTTAAGGAAGTCATTTTAAAGAGCTTGAGTTTATCTATATATGGAGTTTTCTTGTTTAATAATTTAGTAGAATAACATAAATGAGATAAGAACCTTTTTTGGACTTGTTCAATCCTCAGTGTATGGGTGGCATAATGCGGTCTCCAGACTACGGGGCAATATTCAAGAAGGCTCCGCACCATTGTGTTATAAAGAATAATTTTAGTTTGAGGTCGTTTAAGAATTTTACTGTTTCTAATAATGAAACCTAACATGCTGGATGCACGCTTTACAATCTTAATATATATAAATTACGTGTCACTTTATTTGTCCGCAATGGACTCTTAAACCTCTGAACCGATTATAATCAAATTTACACAACGTGTGCATTTTGATCTAACTTGAAAGATAGGATAGTTTATATCTTAATTTATAGTTTTAATTGCAAATATATTTTTTAGTTTCAGCTGTTAGCTTTATACAATTTAAAATTTGTTTATGTAACATTTCTTTAACCACAGCAACGCGTGGCCGGGTCTTCTAGTATTATCTATATCAATATACGAGATAAACGCTCTCGCAGATTAGAGTCGTTTAATTACAGGGACACTGCAGTATGCAGGGGATTGGGGAAATGAGCGTAATTTTGTCAGTCATGAGTAGCAGAAATTCGATCGTAGAAATTCTACTGCATTCGGTCTCATAAAAAAAAAAGTCCTATATGATTCTCACCATAAAGGAATCATAAAACTTTAGTCTTTCTGCCTTACCTTAAATAGTGTAAACTCAACAATAATTACTCAAAAATAACATAGAAAACAGCAGTTACAGCCTAACGGTTGTAACTTGCTCTCTCAATCGGGAACTCCGAGGTTCAAACCCAGGCACGTCCCACTGTTTTATTTTTTCAAATTATGTGCGTATTAGAAATTAATTATCACTACTTTTCGGTGAAGGAACCCACCCGGGAGTTCTTTAAAAAAAAAGTTCTCGGAGGTGTGTAAAGTCCACCAATTCGCACTTGACCAGCGCGGTGAACTATGGTGCCCAGCAGTGTTACAATAATGGTTTGACAACATAGAAAAAAACGTACCCAATTATTAGGCCTTTTCGGCACCGGTTTAGCGCTGGGATCGCTCTCAGTGCTGGGTGCTTCGAAACCAGTGGCAGGCCTCCAGATGAAGTAGTCGCGGTACTCCGAGGTGGCGTTCTCGCTCAGCTGGAACCACTTGTGACTCTTGAGCACGTAGTTGGCAGTCAGGTCCACAATCACCCTAAAACATTATTTTCATGTTTTTTATTGAAGAAGCAAACGCTTGTAGTCCATCTTATGGTATGTGGTCACTGCCATCTCTGGATATCCGTAACCAACTACATTTAGAACATGGTTCTATCTGAAGTCAACTGATGCGTTACTAATTCCGAGGACTAAGATGACCTCCTCATAGAATAAGAACTTCACGTTAGAAATAGGTGTTCTCAAGGTGGTAGAACCAGGGTAGTTCGACCGGGGAAGTACCACCGCCACACCTATTTCTAGCGTGAAGCATTTCTTGCGTTTCGATAGAAGGGTGTGGTTGCCGGCACACTTTCACATGAGGCGACCATCATAGTCCTCGGGAGTAGCAACGCATCTGTGATTGACTTCAGATGGAACCCATGTTCTGTATGAAGTTGATTACAGATGTTCATGGGCGGCAGTGACCACTTACCATCAGGTGGACTGCATGCTCGTTTGCTACTTCAGTCAAATAAAAAAAAAAGGTGTTGCGGTGGTACTTCGCCAGTCGAATCATACACTGAATTGGTAAGATTGATTGAAAGATTTTATTTGAAAATCTTTTCAATATCCTTTCTACACGTTTTCGAACGCTTTCTACATTTATGATCCCCCCCCCCCCTCCCTCGTCCCAGTACCCCACAGTAGGGTTTTCTCCTGTGACGTAGATGCCATGGAAACACAAACATGAATACACAAACACCCAGACCCAGAACAAGAATCATTCAGATACTAGTTTGGCCGGAAATCGAACCCGGGACCCACTATACCCACTGTGCGTCAGTCCGGGATGGTAACCGCTCGGCCACGCGGGTCGTCAATAATAATAAAGAAGAATCAATAACACCTATTTTATCTTGAACCAAATTACTTGCAACCTAATTTTCAATACAAACGCAATGAAGAGTACTCTCTAAAGTCAATTTAAATGTTAAAGTTAACAGTATAAATAATGTCACTCACTTCACGCTATATTCCTTGGCCTTTTCCACAAACTTCTTGAACTTGTCGATGCAGGTGGGATCGTCCAGCACCTCATAGGTTTCCTTGCAAGAGTACGCAAAGATACCGGCCACCTTCGCCTTCTGCAGTTGCGGCAGGTCAGCTTCAATGACGCTGTAGTCTTCCACAGAGGACACGTCGACCAGGGGGCCTTTTTCATACCTACAGATATAGATTTAAAGTATTTATTTCTCATAAAGACTTACAGTCACTTGCATGAGAACAATATTTAATTTATAGCTAAATCAATTCGTCGTTCGTTTAATCCACAGGCAGCAGCTACCCTCATTTAAAGCATTTTATCACTTTTTATGCTTAAGTAATTATTAATGATTATAATAAATATTTTTCTTATTATTAGGAGCGATTCTTATTATTAGAGCAAACGAGCCTGCTGAGAGCAAACGAGCTCTACCTGACAGTATGTGGCCACTGCTACTCATGGAAATCTACGATAAACCCCAGATAAGATTAGAGTCCTAGCTGAAGTTGGCCACAGATTCTGTTGCTGCCCATAACAATGAAGTCCGGAACGCCTCGGAAAACCATGTCTAAGACGTACTTCTATTTTCCTTATCACAAATTACCCTGATGTCGGATAATATTTTAACAATTGTCTGTCTTATCTTTTCTCCTCTGATATTTTGTTTACCTTTTTACCTCCTTTTACGATGAGTAAAGAGAAAAGGATGGAATAAAAACAAATAAGGATATGGAAGTGAGAAAGAGAAAAATGAAGGAATATGGGGGAGACTGGCCCGAGCCGACTGGAAGACCCGAGCCCATCAATGGAAGGGAAGATGACCCTTACCAAGTGCGAGGCGGCGGCGTGACGCACTTGGGCGCTTGCACGATGATCACTATCGCGCCGGCCAGCATGCACAGCCACAGCGCCCAGAACAGGATGAACATGAACCAGCGCAGGCGCACCCAGAACGGATCGTCCGCGTACTTCATCAGCTCCTCCTTGGTCAGCCCGGTGAATTGCTGTTGAGGATTAAAAAATCTTTATATCTTATATATAAAATTCTCGTGTCACAATGTTAGTCTCCATACTCCTCCGAAACGGCTTGACCGATTCCTCTGAAATTTGGTAAGCATATTGGGTAGGTCTGAGAATCGGCTAACATCTATTTTTCATATCCCTTAGTGATAACGATTGTCCACCCTTAATTTTGTTTTTTTTATATGGCAAAACAACGTTTGTCGGGTCAGCTAGTATAATATAAAATTATATTTTCGTGCGTCTTTATATCACATATAACCACCTTCTTAAGTATATAATGAACTAAGAATAGATAATAGGAGAAAATTATTTTTTAAACTACTGAATTCAATTTGGGGGATTGATAATATATTAAGAGCATGTATCTTTAGGTTATATTTTGGGTTAATATAATTAAATGCGTGTATTCTATCAAAACATATTACAATTCAAAGTTGTGTCATATTTCATTTTTAAAAGGCGGGTGAAAAGTACGCGCTCACGTGTAGTCTCGCATCCGTGACTTTTTTTTTTGTCGAGGGGGAAATCTTCAAAAGGCACCCGACGCCGTGGGAGCGACGCAGGGTTATGTGGGATTTTTACCGCACTAAAACCCCCCGGTGGCCGTTCTCGGCGCTAAAAAGGAGGACTCCGGGATCTCGAAACGACTTCAACCGGAATCCTCCGAGCGCGTTGCCCCATCGGGCTCCTCCCAGATGGGCGGCTGGGCCCACCGCTCCGTCTAGTCTTTACGCATCCGTGACTAGTGAAGCTCTAGTTCCATAGTGCGTGTTAATTACGCATGCCATGAGTGTTAGTAGTCACTTCCCATGGGGTGTATTTAATTCCTGATTTCTACTTGACAAAACAATATAAAGTTATGATAAAAACCATTAGTTAGGTGTTTACATGAGCTGAACAACAAATAAATTTGAAACAGTACAATATAAAAAAATTTTTGTCAAAAAAATATCCACCGACTTCCATGCCACAAAAAAGTTAAAAATAATTTAAATATATTTTAGTTTAAAACATACTCAGTACTTAGGACATAGTCCTGAAGTCGGTGCTCGACATATTTCGCTGGACGACGGTAACTATGTCCTATATGAGCACCGACTTCAGAACTATGTCCTAAGTACTGAGTATGTTTTAAACTAAAATATATTTAAATTATTTTTAACTTTTTTGTGGCATGGAAGTCGGTGGATATTTTTTTGACAAAAATTTTTTATTTCATGCTTTTTAGTGACGATATTCATCTATTTGTATTAAAATAAAATCGCTAAGTTTGCTTTGTGCATACATACACATATGCAAACATTAAATAAACATCAACATAAAATAACAAATTAAACATAAGCTTAGACACAACATACAACACTATCAATTCATACGAACTGAACGCACCCGCTCGCAGGGCGCTGCCGCGCCCTGCTCGCTTAGTTTTTATGTTTTCTTTTATGTTCCAACCTAACCTAACCCACAATACATTTAAATTTAAAGCTAAATCTTAGTCATAACATGACAAATTTTCCATCTAATATGTTTGCTCAGTAATCTTATAATATACACGTAAGCACCAGGTGGCCAACTTGTATGGCTTAGGCATGCAGTACCCTGCATCATCAGGGCTGAGGAGTTGAAGGTCAAAACTTTCATCTTGCGTCTTTGCTTAGTAATTTTAATACATACCCGTAAGCACCAAATAGCCAACTCCTATGGTTTAGGCTTGCAGTATTCTGCATCATCAGAATTGAGGAGTTGAAGGTCAAATTTTTCATCTTATATTTCTGCTCAGTAATCTTATAACATATACGTAAGCACCAAATGGCTTACTCTTGTGGTTTTGGCTTGAAGTACCCCTGCATCATCAGGGTTGAGGAGTTGAAGGTCAAATTTTTGTCCCATGAATTTGCTTATCAATTCCATTATATATTCGTAAACATCAAATGACCAACTTTTATAGTTCAGGCTAGCAGTACCCCTGCATCATCAGGATTGAAGAGTTGAAGGTCAAATTTTTCATAGTAAATACCTACTTAGTAATTTTATTCTATATTTTACTCAATTGGACTTCTGCAGCTAAGGTTCGGCAGACTATCACTAATTTTATTATTTTGCTCCAAAAAGTTTAAGATCCTATGATTAGAACCTTATCAAACTCTTATCAGACTACCCCTGAAGTACATCCTTTCTAATAAAAAAAGAATCATCAAAATCGGTTGGCGGGATATTGAGTTATTCATACATTTATCGGGCACATTGAAAATGCAAATTTAAGACTTATGCGTTTTTCTTATAGATGCCCTTGTCAAAAAAATACTAAAAAAAAATGGGACCCTATGACACGCACTACCTTTCAAATAAAAAAAAAATCATCTAAATCGGTTCACCCAGTCCGGAGAAATCAGGTAACAAATATAAAAAAAAAAAAAAAAATACAGACGAATTGATAACCTCCTCCTTTTTGGAAGTCGGTTAAAAATGTGCCTTTGTTTTCTGATTGCATGAAAAACGGCTGAAATGCTAACAGCTCAACTCTACCTTTGTTGTTGTATATTTCTGTAGATTATATTTTTTTTTATACACAAAAAAAATATATATTTACAACAACCTTTAATGTCGATACTGGTTCCCAAACAAACGAAAAGAGAAGTTTGCGTGTGTTTGGGTCACTTTGGGTGCTTACTTGCACGCTAGTGATGTAACGAATATTCACATGCTTCTAGATATTCGCATTCGCAAGAATTAGTGCAAATGTTTTACGAATATTGAATTGCAATGCTTCGCAAAAAAGGTCAGTAAATCTATCCAAATTGAATTCGAACTGCACTAGACCTAAAAAAGGGTAGTCATGTCCTCCGGCACTCTATACCAAAAACTAAAAAAAAACACAAATATCAGCAAGGGGCATTCGCATTTACGAATGCGCAAATAATGACATTGGTTACATCACTATTGCACGCTAAAGTGTGTCCGTTCATCACCACTCACCCGTTTATTAGCGTCGAGCTCGATCTTAGCGTCGCCGTTGCGATGGTCGCCGACCACATACGTAGCGTCGGCCATGTCCACACGCGTCACTATCTTCGCCTCGTCCTCCTTCGAGAGCAGCTTCTCCTCCGCGCCGTCCGCAGACACCTTCTCCCTCGACTTGCTGAGGCTCGACTTGGACGTCCGGAAGTCCGGGACTGTGTAATTGAGAATAAATCAATAACAAAAGTATTTAAAAATGCAGTACTTAAGACTATCTTGGACCGTCTTGCAACAAAGTAATTAGTTAAGTTACTATCTAATTGGAATGTATGTATGAATTAGTTAAATACTTCTCGGATAAAGTATGAATTGTTAAAAACGGTCCAGAAAATATGAAAGATAGATTTAGCAAGAAGTGTAATTTTATGTATGTAAATTTTATTCAAACTTAATCAATAGGAAAAACTCGAGTATTGAACTTTCATTGACAACTGTTCCGTAATCACAATAACGTTCATGATGACGATGTGGAAATAATTAAACGCAATTCGTATATTTCTTGTAATCCATAATTTGAAACATCGACATTTTTAACGAAAAGCTAAACTTACATTTTTATTACAATTGTGTATTTTACATTTACATAGATTTTAGCCTGCTTTGTGAATGCCTAATTTACCTAAATACATGACACACATATAAGCACATTAAAACCACGAATGAAATTAAAAAATCCTTCCACTATAAAAAAAAGACCATTAAATTTACCTCAGATCCGGCAACTACCAATGGACACACAAAATACACTCCAAATTGTAGAAAAACTAGTCAATATTTTCCGACGAATCCAACACGCATTTCGTGTGGCGACCACCCCTCGACTGTTGGGGCACTGAACTTGAGTGGCGAGTTATGTACCTGTTATATTTCAGTATATTATGTGTGTGATTTAACAAAAACGAGACCCCGCGACTGGTTACTGTGGGAACGTTCCAGGAAGTATGTGGGAGTCGGTAATGATAATAAATTTGAAGATAATTAAATATGGCGTTTTACGGAATTATCGTCATACGCTTTTTCTGCCAAATAACAGTGTTAAGCACTGCGGTGCTCTGGTTTGAAGGATGTAAGGGGAAGTATTATGGTTATGGGTTTGCCAGTTTGCCACATATAGTACGACTATTACATTAACTTTTGAGCGTGCGACGACAGTTCTATTCATACGAACCTTTAAAAATTTAATCCTCAAATGTAACAGCTAAAGAAAGCTGGTATTTGGGAAAAAAAATACATCAAATAGATCATAGCAGTTGTCCATTTACACTGTCTCTGTCTCTCATGTTTTAATGGGAATCAAAATTGATGACTGGGTTAAATTATCCACTAGATATTTTAGAAAATAAAAAACGGATTATTTTTAAAAATATAAGTGGCGAAAATCTATCAATGTAGTAAGATTGATTGATTTGTGTGTGTAAAGTGTGAAAGTAAACCATTCAACGTTATTATTTTTTAAGAATAACTTAAACAATAATATATTAAAATAAGACACCATGTATAAAAACTGAACTAATATTAAACATCATCCTATATCATTAACAGTTCGGCGAAACGTGAAGCACCACTGTGATCCCATCACACCAGTATAAATCACATTCCGACGACTCCCCACGTATACTATACAGAGGGCAGAGTTTTATTAAATGTAATTCTTAAATAATTATTATTATAAAGCACAACAGTTTTCATAATCTTAGTGTAATGTGTCATCTTTGTACCTGACCTTATACAAATAAACCATTTGATTTGATTTAACATTAATGTTGACGCAACACAGGAATAATGTATCTGCATGTAAAATATCAGTACACAATAATATGTAGCAGAAATGGCCAGACTGAGAATATTTAAAAATTTACATTTGAAAGAGTCATTGTTATTGAGCAGAAAATACGTTTCAGGCATATTTCTGTACAAATGTGAAAAATATAATATACCCATTGTAATTTTCATGAGTATAAATATTACAGAAAATATAATATCTCACAGAAATATAAGGCGATGTTGATGCTTGATTTTGATGAATGCACTACTAATCAACGAATCCATCAAATTACTGAAATTGAAAAACAGCGGAAAACGATGCTTCTGAACAGATAAAACCGCAGGGCACAGCTAGACTAGTCATAATTTAAAAAACCATACCTAATAAATTGTAAGTTTCTTAAAAGTTTTCTGTCTATTGCATATTCGTAGGTACTATTATATTAGCAAAAAATTAAAAGATTGACAAGAAATTATAATACTAAAGCAAAACTAAAACTACTAAATTCAATTTATATGATAGAGAAGACATATGTGTTGTCTATATCTTGAGTTACCATTAAATTTTTACAATTTAAAACTGTATTTTTCATTTAAGAGAGTGAAACCACGAAATGAATTGTCTTTATTTTGCACAGGCCTACTGAGGCACTTACAAATTGTCAGTTACATATATTATTTTTTTACACTACCACCAGATAGGAACACGACCTCAACTGAGAAGATCCGGCAAGAAACTCAGTGGGTTTTTCTTTTTTCTTTGAATATCTCTTTTTGTTGCAATATTGTTTTTACATTGGTTATAAAAACGGAACTAAAAATCGATTAATATGGATGATTCTGCTTCACCCTGTATCATCCTACACAGACGTTTCTTCCAAACAAACGAGTATAACATGATGCAATCCCTCATTCGTCTTACAGGCACAAGAAAATATTATTTTCGTTGCTTTCTTTACAATTTAATACACGAGGTAATGCATACCTCGCCATTCCGAGAAATGTGTTATTAATTAGCTTTTTTCTTGAGGCCTACTCTGTGTTTAAATCAACTTATGATTGAGCAAATAGATTATTAACGCAAGAAACTTTCTTGTAATACATCAGTTGAATTGATCTTACGTAAAACTAGGCCTACGACTAGGGTTGGCACCATCTTGAAAAACAATAAAGTACCAATTTTAAATAGACAAAATAATAATAAAATATAGTACACCATAATTTATCTGTCACACGATCTACAAGTACCTTTATATAGAAAACCATTCCTCATTAGAACTGAATTACGGGTAAACATACATAGTATTTTACGGTTTTAAACATACAATGCGTATATGTAATGCGTGCATATGTAGTAAAAATAATTTCTGTAATTTAAGTAAAATTTACTAAAATGTAATACAATATTACACATTATAGTGAGGGTGGCAACCCTACCTATGACATTCACTTCAGTTTCGTCGACATTCACCGTAAGAAAAAAATTGCCATCGGAAAAACATTCAACGTGGACAAGAACAAACTCAATTCGTAACGCTACAATAATAAGAATTTTACAATATGTAAGTATATAATGTATTTAACAATATATTTATTTCACTTATAATAATTAAGTAAAAAATAATACAGAAAAAATATTTTACGTTAGGTCTCGTGTACCCATTATTGTCCCACTGCTGGGCACAGGTCTTCTCTCAGAATGAGAGTTATAGGCCATAGTCCACCGCGCTGGCCAAGTGCGAATTGGTGGACTAACTTTAGGTAAATAACTATTTTCTACGTCTGCATTGTACTAATAAAAAACATATATTTGATAACCTATTTCAGAACATTTAATATGTGGCAGTTATTTTTCACTATCAGTACGCTTATCGGGACATACTCTGTCAACATCGAGATGTGAATTAAAGACCGATATTACTAATCGGCTATGAAATGCATTGAAATGAAATAATTTGTCTATATTTTGTATAGGCCTACGGGAGCACTTACAAATTGTCAGTTACATTTTTTCTTACACTACCACCGGATCAGAATAAGACTTAAACTGAGAATATCCTGTTAGAAACTCAGTGGGTTTGTTCTTTGTGTGAATTTATATATTTTTTTTAATATATTGACAGTAAAACTGAGCATGCTTAACGACAGTAAATTAAAAAGCAATTAAAGAAGTTAAAGGAACAATTAACATTAACTGGATAAATACGCTCAATTGAATGATAGGCCAAATTTCCTTTACCTTATTAGGTAATGGTAGCAAAAAGCTGGACTTTTTGAACAGTGCCAAGCAGTAGGTACTTTATTATGGGGCAATTCCTGCTTTATGGGGCTTCCATTGATTACGATAAGTAATTTTAAAGATTTTTCGACATGCCTCCCAATGGTCAGATATAGAATTTTTGATATCAACCTGCTAATCACGCTATTTTATTTTTACGTAATTTTATATTTTCTTACAGAAAAAAACATCATATGATATTTATGGAGATAATAACCGACGCCCCCCAAGATACCCTACGTAGAGTACAGTGCAGCTCACATAACTATTCGCATAACATAGTTCCATTTATATTGACTGGGCTCGTAGGGGTCCTTCATGGTGCGATTTGCAGAAACGTGCAAGATATGGAAAGATCTGCTTCCTGAGACATTCTCAAAGTTCTAAAATATTTTCTAAAATATGTATTAACCGAGACTTCAGCACGGCTGTTATTTAACAAATAAATATTGAAATTCCAATTTACAACCAATACCATTGGTCTTATCAAATTCATGTCAGGATATCTAAATAAAAAAGAACAAGAAATACGACGCGATGTGTTAATGACACAGTTCCCGGTATCAAAAAATACAGAAAATTAGCACTTATATAATTATAAACACACGACAACAAAATGAAAAATACAACTATTAGCGCTCTTTAACTAGGTCTACACAGTAAACGAGTCATCAGTTAAATTGAAACGTTGTTAACTTTAAACTACACTATTTTCTGATAACGACAGTTATTAATAGACTTTTAATTTAATAACACGTGATCGATAAAAAAATAAACTAGGGCAGGGCAATTCAGTGTCCGTTATGCATAATTATTAAAAAAAATAGCATTTAAATATACGATTTTATATCCCTTTAGATATATATACACTTTTATGTTATCATATTACATTTAGGGTCAGCAGTTAAAAAAGAAGATGATAAAATTGTTGAAACAAACACTTACGACAGTTTGTTTGTATTTATATCTAGGTTTTGGTAAGCGCTAATCCCACAAAATAATGGACCGACCGATAGACAGACAGAATTAATTCTGATTGTCTATGTATAAAAAACATCGAGAAACACAGAGAGAGACACATTCCTGTATGTTATTTTACTCTTTGGACACAACTATTCATATACACAAAACTAAATAGTTAAGATGAGCATGAAGCATTAAATAATTACCCGTCAAATATAACAGGATCAACTATACGTTTACACTGACACACACATTTTAAAATAACAAAATAATCAACAAAACCCTAGAACACTGAATACCTATTTTAAGGGATAAAAATGAGCACACTAACTTTGCCCCTAACACTTTTGTTACAGTTGTCCGGTTGTTCGTTACATGCACACCACTCGTACGACGGTCGGCAATTGAATGGCAGCGTACCATCACCGGCGTCACATAATACTGATGGATTTCCAATACTTTCCATTAGGAACGATCATAGCATAGGGTCGTGACACAAATGTATTTTGGAAATAGTTTTAGGGTGTATCCAGTGTAGTAATTATTTATGTACCTATGTTTAGATTTGTCTTTAAAATCTGATCTGTGTTTTGATCTAAAGTTCTCGTCTACCCCTTATTTTCCCACTGCTGGGCACGGGTAGTCTCTCAGAATGAGAGAGTTTTAGGCCATAGTCCACCGAGCTGACCAAGTGCGAATTGGTGGACTTCACACACCTCTGAGACCTTTTCTTTTTTTAAAGAACTCTCGGGTGTGTAGGTTTCCTCGTGATGTTTTCCTTCACCGACAAGTAGTGATAATTGATTTCTAATACGCACATAAATCAGTGGTGCGTGCCTTGGTTTGAACCTCGGACCTCCCGATTGAGAGGGCAAGTTTCAACCATTAGGCTATCACTGATCGATTTTATCTAAAGTAAATACATATATTTCTCAATGTAAAAAAGTATCATGACTAATTTGTCATGGTATTTTTTTACATTACTTACTTTTAGTGCCTAAGTAAGTTCTTACACACACACTACGGTTTCTGTGACCCTTTTCGCCCCTTTGCGTACGGGTCGCTACCCACAATTGGGTAAATCTTAGTAGATTTCATAACGCTACTCTAATATTAATTTCTAAGGAAGGAAGAATAGCAAGGAGATTTGCTTTAATTACCATAAGCTTGAACAGTCTAAATTTATGTTGATTAATTTTGAACATTAATTAGAAGATACAGGACTAACTTACTTTCCTTGTGTTATAATAATATTGTAAGTATATTCACTCAGAAAATTCTTGAAAAATTAAATGAACGATGTTTGTTCTTCTGAAGTATACGTTTTGTTATGGCGACCCGCGTGGCGCAGCGGTTAATATACCGGTCTGACATGCAGTAGGTCCCAGGTTCAATTCCCGGCCAGACAGGTATCTGAATGATAAGTTTAGATTCTTGTTCTGGGTCTGGGTGTTTGTGTATTGTTCTTTGTGTGTGTCCATCGCACCCACGACACAGGAAAAAATCCTACTGTGAGGCTATGAGTGTAGAAAGCGTTAAAGCGTTTATTCAATGTTGTTATTTAAAATGTACTTATAACATTACACTTACGACAGTCATTTTTTTAAAAAAGTGCAAATACGCGGTCCGCTACTCACAGCCCTGGCTAAGACCGTTCAATTTAATATTCTATAGTCTCTATACATAAAAAATAATATGTATAAGAGGCAGTTACACTTTTATAGAAGCTTTCCGCAAGATTACATGGAGAAAAACGATTAGACCATATAGTAATAGCTGATAGTTTTGGGAATTGATTATACCTATTACAAGCCGTTACGTAACACGAATAAATGAATTATCACTTGCTTTAACGATGGAAGAAAAAACGTAAGAAAAAAGAAGTAGAAACATCATCATCATTTCCTACTTTTTCCCCAGAAGTATAAACTTATACGCATATGGCCAGCGTGGTTGACTTAACCACTCTCATTCAGAGATCCATGCCCAGCAGTAGCATAACCTCGCCCTGTAGTTCCGGGATCAGAATAGGGCTACGGCATCCCCTGCCTGTCGTAAGAGGCGACTAAAAGGGGCTTTCGGGGTTGCAGACGGCTAAAGTGGGAGCTCGAACCGTTCGGTCAGGCAATCCCGGGACGGACGGCGGTATGTGTGGTCGCATACCGTCGTAAAGACTAGACGGAGCGGTGGGCCCAGCCGCTCGGAGGATTCCGGTTGAAGTCGTTTCGAGATCCCGGAGTCCTCCTTTTCAGCGCCGAGGACGGCCACCGGGGGGGTTTTAGTGCGGTAAAAATCCCACATAACCCTGCGCTCCCACGGCATCGGGTACCTTTTGAAGGATTCCCCCTCGAAAACAAAAAAAGAAGCAGTAGCATATCCTATTACAAGTTGACAAAGTTAGTTAAATAATCGTAGTCAACCATGTCGATCTGAAATTATCCCCCATTTAGAGTTCAGCCTCAGATCGGAAGCAGTGTTTCGCTATCCCCGGGGATTAATTTAAACAGCTTCGTGTGTCTTACCATTTCATGTGTTCATCACCTATTTAAAACGAGAACGCGGCAAAGGTTATCAGTGCTGCCTTAAAACAGAAATAGTGATAATGGTACTGTCGAGCTTTCTACAACTGTCCTTTACATAACTCATAAAATAACTGTAATTGCAGTATGAAATTTACAAGATTTATTTCGATACGAGTGTATTGACTAGTAATATGTACAATATGGTAGTACTATAATTATAATAAAATATTCTGCAGTGTCGACACTACCATCTACACTACACTCTTCCTGCATTACAAGAGTAGAATTAATTTACGGTTTATTTTGAAGGTTGTGCAGTTAAAGGTACTGACGAGTCATGAAATAACAGATATTCGAGATGTAATGAATTCGCTTTCGCGAATACCCGCATGTTTTTAGATATTCGCATTCGCAAGAATTGTGCAAATATTGTAGTGGTTTCCAAAAAAAGGTTGTCTATTTGTACAAGTTTAATTTGAACAGTTTGTCGACCAAGAAAAAATGATCGCCAATTTTATATCCTACGGCACCCTACACCAAGAAGAAAAAAACAACATTAGCATTCGCGAATGTATTCGCATTCGCAATCGCGAATGGGAAATAATAAGATTGGTTGTTAACTGTTAGTGATAACTGTTAGTGATGTAACTAACAGTTATATAGATACTAGTTAGTTCAGTAGTTTTAGTGGACAATACCCAAAGTAGGTATGTGAAAACATTAAAATTTTACGACCTACTTTTCGCAGTCTCATTTTATTTTATCATGTAAGGATTATGCAAATCTGTTGAAATTTTAACACCAAACGTCTGTATTTAGTCTATACTGTGTTATTATCTGTGCCCGAAACATTGTCAATTGTCATTAGGAATAATGCGATTACTCATTAAACGAGAAGTTCGTTGGATTCCTGAATTTTATTTAAGCTTAACCTGCCCCGTACAAAATGTATACAATATGATTATTTATTTTAATAATAATTAGATTATACCAGTTATCATAAGTGTCTACAAATGTCCGGCCATTTGTAGACAAGACATGCTAATTACCGGTAATTAGCAAGGATATGTAAAAAATATATAAATGTTCTATTTTCCTTTTACCGGGACTTTGTAACGTCCCTCGACCCCTTATTGAGTCTTTACTGCCGACCATGGGCTATAAACCAAAAGAGCAACCCACATTTTGAAAACCCTAATCTACATAATTAACCCACGTCTACAAAGCTACCGTTTAGTCCTCATAGGGGGGAAATAAGCTGCATATTCTATCTACATAACATAAAAATTGTAATACATAGATCGTTTTAGTAAATAGTACCAATAAACGTATTCATATGCCACATCGACACGTAATATCACGTATCATATTCCTCACAAATAGAGCGAAGCAATAATCATTAATCAATAAAATTAATTGCAAAATTATAATACAAGGGAACATGATATAAGCTGTATGCGGAGTTGTATATATACAAATTCTGTAGGCTCATCATTGGTTCATTTATCATTGTACTCATCTTTATGTTCCCATTATTTTACGCAAATAGTCCATGTAAGCAATTTTGTAAGTATATAGAAAAGCGGAGATAAGTAAATTATGTTTTCAATGTTGTTTCAATGCATTATAGTTAGAAATGTTTGAACCATTTTTAAATACAAACAGGTTTAAAAATATATAATTGTAGTTGTAAAAAATTGCAAGAAATAGTTAGTGCTTTCGAATCGATATTTGTTTTTGTTAAATCATATGCATTGAACGTAATCTCAAATAGTGTAGTATCATAAATAGGTAGAAAGATTTAAACTAGTTCCAGACAATGATTGTACCTACTTAACCTTTTAGTGATGAGGGACAATTTAACAAAATTTACTGCACCTGGACCACCAATTGTTTGAAGATGTGAGTGCTATGGAGTAAACCACATACATACATACATACATTGTTAAAAGCAAAATATATTTTAAAAAAATCAAAGACCAGTATGATAGCTCGTTGCGGAGGAACAGTTTTATCCGCTACTGGGCTGACATTGTAGACTCCTCATTTTTAAATATTTGTCGGACGGTTTCGCGGACCACTTCGGGTAAGTCCTGGGACCACCTAAGAACCACTGCTGTAAACAATAATTACCGCATTTCGTCGTACCGTATCGTTCGTAGAGGAAAACAGATTAACATACATTGACAAGTACCCTTAGTACAAGTTTGTTGTTTCCTCAAAAATAGCATTGTTTTTGTATTCGCACATACATTGCACGCTTACGTCTTTGATTTCGGTCGTAGCTTGCAGAGCTTGTAGAGCAGTGATAGCCTAATAACTTGCCCTTGAAATCGGGAGGTTCGAGGTTCAAACCCAGGCACGCACCACTGATTTATGTGCGTATAAGAAATTAATTACCACTGCTTTTCGGTGAAGGAAAATATCGTAAGGAGACTTACACACCCGAGAGTTTTATTTTTAACCGACTTCCAAAAAGGAGGAGGTTATCAATTCGTCTGTATTTTTTTTTTTTTTTTTTTTTTATATTTGTTACCTCATTTCTCCGGACTGGGTGAACCGATTTAGATGATTTTTTTTTTATTTGAAAGGTAGTGCGTGTCATAGGGTCCCATTTTTTTTAGTATTTTTTTGACTAGGGCATCCATAAGAAAAACGCATAAGTCTTAAATTTGCATTTTCAATGTACGCGATAAATGTATGAATAACTCAATATCCCGCCAACCGATTTTGATGATTCTTTTTTTATTAGAAAGGATGTACTCCAGGGGTAGTCTGATAAGAGTTTGATAAGGTTCTAATCATAGGATCTTCAACTTTTTGTAGCAAAATAATAAAATTAGTGATAGTCCGCCGAACCTTAGCTGGAGAAGTCCAATTGAGTAAAATATAGAATAAAATTACTATGTAGGTATTTACTATGAAAAATTTGACCTTCAACTCTTCAATCCTGATGATGCAGGGGTACTGCTAGCCTGAACTATAAAAGTTGGTCGTTTGATGTTTGCGAATATATAATGAAATTGTTAAGCAAATTCATGGGACAAAAATTCTTCACCTTCAACTCCTCAACCCTGATGATGCAGGGGTACTTAAAGCCAAAACCATAGGAATAAGCCATTTGGTGCTTACGTATATGTTATAAGATTACTGAGCAAAAACATAAGATGAAAAATTTGACCTTCAACTCCTCAACCCTGATGATGGAGGGGTACTTCAATCCTAAACCATAGAAGTTGGCAATTTGGTGCTTACGGTTATGTAAAGAAAATACTAAGCAAAAATATAAAATCAAAAATTTGACCTTCAACTCCTCAACCCTGATGATGAAGGGGTACTTCAATCCTAAACCATAGGAGTTGGCAATTTGGTGCTTACGGTTATGTAAAAATAATACTAAGCAGAGGCACAAAATTAAAATTTTGACCTTCAACTCCTCGACCCTGATGATGAAGGGGTACTTCAATTCTAAACCATAGGAGTTGGCAATTTGGTGCTTACGGGTATGTAAAAATAATACCAAACAGAGGCACAAAATTAAAATTTTGACCTTCAACTCCTAAACCCTGATGATGCAGGGTACTGCAAGCCTGAGCCATAGAAGTTAGCCACCTGGTACTAACGTATATGTTATAAGATTACTAAGCAACAATATAAGATGAAAAATTTGACCTTCAACTCCTCAACCCTGATGATGGAGGGGTACTTCCAGAGGGGGCGCCCTGTTTGTATGAATTGTAAAAGTGTTTTATGTTTAATTTTTGTGAATATGTAGATGCACAAAGCAAACTTAGAGGCTTTATTTAAATACAAACATAAAAATATAGTCACTAAAAAGTGTAAAATAAAAACTTTTTAACAAAAAATATCTACCGACTTCCATGTCACAAAAAAGTAAAAAATAATTTAAATATATTTTGGTCTAGAACATACTCAGTACTTAGTACATAGTTCTGAAGTCGGTGCTCATATAGGACGTAGTTACCGTCGTCCAGCGAAATATGTCGAGCACCGACTTCAGGACTATGTACTAAGTACTGAGTATGTTCTAGACCAAAATATATTTAAATTATTTTTTACTTTTTTGTGACATGGAAGTCGGTAGATATTTTTTATTAAAAAGTTTTTATTCACCACCAATTCGCACTTGGCCAGCGCGGTGGGCTATTGCCTAAAACTCTCTCATTGTGTGAGAGACCCGTGCCCAGCAGTGGGACAATAATGGGTTGACTACGTAGCTTGCAACGTACTTTAAAATGACGAGCGAAATGTAAAAACAATGCGGTCTTTTCCTTTTTCAACCCGCGAAAACTTGAAACCTGCATTGTAACTTGATAAGTTTAATCCATGGGAGGAATAATCCTATGTAGGAATAATAGATAATTATTCATTCTTAAGGCGCGGAAGAGCCACCGCCTAGGGCCAATTATTTTTCGTAACCACCCAATAAAAGGGCGCAGTAGACATCTAACCCAGGGTGCGATTGTCCTAAAACCGGTACTGACAATTGGTAACAATCTTGTTGACAATTCACTTCTTTCGTACGTTAGAAATATTCCCTTGTGAACATTTGACCCGTTTTTCTACCAGAGAAGCATTAGCGGATCTTAAAGATTACGAAATCATAGAGACAAATAAATTTTTCGTAATTGCCTAAATATATCTCTTTATATAGCTTGTAAATGGACACATATGTCAAAGAAAAATGAATAAATCATTAATGATGAATGAATTATTATTCATTTTACTTTGACTAATGTATTTTAATATTACCTAACACCCACTTTAACAAGCTTTTTTGTGATAGATTTTCTCAGTTCATTTAAATTCGAAAACACTAAATCCTATTCTTAAAGTCACACATTCTGAATATAGGATAATAAAATAACTGCAAATTTGTATTATTTGATCTGTATTAATAAATAACATATAACTTATCTGGCTAGTTCAAAATAGACAATATAAACTATCACACAGATTAAAAATTTATTTTCAATGGCTGTGATTTAACTTATCAAGAAACTGTTGAAATAGTCTGTTTCGTTCTCTTTGGATACTATTTGATTCTTCTACTATATTAATTAATCTATCTAACTTTTCTTCTACCACCCGCTGTCGGTCCCTCATTTCAATGGTTGCTTTCCTAAACTCTGCATTACGCTTCCGGGACAATCTTCTCTTCACTTCTTCACTCTGTGGTTGTGATGTTTCACCGTTTTCCGGTACCTCTTCAAACTTTGTTGACGCACTGAGTAGCAATGCTTTTGCTATACTGTCATTAGTGGTTTCTTGTATTTTTTGTTGTATTTCTGGCTGGTAGCCCCCATCTACATTGTATATCTCCTCGAAAATATCAAAGTATGGCCACTTGAATGTCGCAGGTCCATCCTTATTCTTCTTTTTTAGTAATCGGACATATGTCATTTTTAGATTCCTGAATTTTTTATCACAGCTCTCCGCCCCCTTGCCCACCGCGGTGGCAATGTCCAACCACACATTCTTCTTCTTTATCTTTGGATTCCTAAACTTTTCTACGTTCTGTAAATATAAATTTAGCATCAAGCCTGTGCTCTCCCGATCCCAATGATCATCTGAATCGTCAATGGTCTCCATCACTTCTCTCTGATTCAACTGGATATATTCACTGTCTGCTTCAAAATACTCAATATCATGAGCTGAAAATAAAATCTCCAGTCATGATTCTCTTAGTCCTCAGCCACATGTCTACATCCACTGCTGTGAGTGCACAGATCACAATTGACCAATTTATATAATAGGGATATCACTGAGCCCGCGCGATACAATATAAATTGGCTTAACAATTTCCGGAAGAAATCAAATTCATCATAGGAAGATAAGTGTCCTCATATCCAAACATAAGAGAAATAAATCACACGTTGGCAGAATAAACTGATTGCTTTAGCGTTATTGTTTAAAGTCTTGTCCTTGAATATTCAGGTCACAAATTTAATTATTTATCATTAAAAAAAATCTGTTGTAAACGAAGCGAACATTACATCAGTCAGCGAAACTATCACAAAATGGCGCTGACTACGCCGCTGCGATCGTCCAATGAAAGCGCTTTATAATCCGACCAAATTGAAAGAACCTCTTCACCCTTACGCGGCTATTCAATATTATAGCATGTAGAAAAAGTAGTATTATTAATAATTTTTGAATGAACATGGTTGATTATGGAGGTCCACAAAAAATTTAAATACAACGTTTACGTTACGTGCGAGTAACGAACAGTATTAACAATTTTATGAATGTAAATGTGTAGTAATGTATGACCGCAGAACATTTTCAGAATCATGTGATTCTTGTTTGCATATCTTTTTGTATAAATTGACTTGTTTATAGTAGGATAAATGTCAAATGATAAGACTTGCTAAAAATCAACAATGCAGAGGTAAAATATGACGTAGTGTGACGTAATTGGAGCTTTTATCAATCAAGGCTAAGTTATAAACGGGACAAAGAAAGTTCAATAATCGAGCAGTTTGTCTTGAATACGTGGATAATTACGTAGGCGTAGGATAACTTCTAGGTATCTAGTTTTAGTAATAAAAATGAAGATTTACCTGTATCGGACTCCGGTATGGGCTTGTAGGAAGCGACATGGTCGTCATCTTTCACTTGCCCACCATCTATGGAGAGATGATTCTTCCGCGGCTCTGACATGATAAATAACTTTTAGGCCCTATCTCTCAACCACGATCGCACACTTTACTTAACCAAACTTAAAACGATATTAAGTGGCACTAATGTATTTCCCTATATTCACCCCAACATCTGTTCCGTGAATGACAGAAATGTGAAGGAACAAAATTCATAGAACAGTGAACATATTCAGTAGCTGAATTGAATGAATGAAATGACACGCCCATTACAGATAACTATTTCTATCTATGCGCCATGTAGTTGTAAAAAAAAATAATAATACAAGATTCTGTTATGTTTTAGTTACAGAGTCACATAAAACTTACTTTAAACTTAAAATATATAGTATATATATTTATTCTTCATAACTAAACAGAACTAGAATTATTTTTTGTAATCTGTTGACCTTTGTGTCTTTCTTATCAGCTGTTCAAATGTCATCTTTGACATTGATAGTGAATTTGTGATTTGCTTTAATTATAAACGTATTAAAAGTAGAATAAATAGAAATTAATTCTCTTTTCGTTTAAATCTTCTACATGCCAAGAAAAATCCTGCCGCTAAACTGAACAAAATCGCGACACGAGAGTTCGATTTTGGTCCCGATCGATATTTTCTTTCAACTGTTACTTGATAGCAAGCAAAGGAGTGATTACGCAAATGAAACTATAAATAACATTTCAACGGCACCAGCCAGCTTACTTTAGGACATGAAGAACAATAAAGCTTAATCTTTAGCCACAATGTGCACAATTCCCCCTCCGCCGCCGCCCCCTCCGCCTCAGCGACTACCATCCATCAACTCTGTCCAAGAAACGTATAACGATCTTAACAGCATTTACAATAAGGATGTGTGCGAGTGGGCATCTCACGAGCTTTCTCTGTGGGGAGCCTGTACAGCAAGGGAGATATGTTTGTATGAACCACCTTTTCGGTTCAGTTATACAAATTTCGAGTCAATATTACAAGTCGGTCCAACATGTGGACTAGTGGCACTGTCCATGTTGCTTAGAGGAGAGGTCGCTCCAGATGAACTGTTAAATATAACAAAGTTAGAGGGATTTAGTCACAATGGGGAAATGCTCAGTTGTAAGAACATGTTAAAGTTAGCCGAGAAGGCTATTAATTTAGTTGAATTGGAGAATGTAACTTGTTCGCTTAAACAAGGAGGGCTATACAAGACGGAGGTCATACAAGAACTGTTGGATGGAGCTGTTTTGTTGGTGCCGTATCCTTTCATAAATATAAGCATCTACATTATTGTGAAGCATCAGTTCCTCATTTTAGCATTGAAACAGAATTTTGATAATCGTCCTTTTGACATAATGACATTATAATAATGAGTTAAAAACAATAATGTGGTAGGATAGTGCAGTATTACTAAAGAAATCTGGTAATTTGACAACTGTGATGAAGGACGGTATGCAATACACAATTAAGTTGACTTATAGAGTACTATCTCTGTCGGTTTCTTTTCAAAATTTGTTGACTTTCTTGTTTTTTTTTTTACGATCAAGAGGATGTAAGCTAGCCACCCAATAGCAAATGGTCAATGGTGACCACAGCTGTCTGTGAACAACTGCACATAGAACAGAGTTTTACATAAAGTTCATTGAAACACACTGCCATGAGAAATTCCCCCTTCACATGAATAACTCTATATTTAAAATAGGTGTGGTGGTATCCCCCAATCAAACCATAGTGGTTCACTTTGGTAAGATGTGCCTTGTAATCTGAAAAGAATATATTCAAAAAAATTGACAATAATACTGTCAATGCCAGCAACACACTCATAAATTGTTCTTCTGTTCTTCTTCATTGTTCTTCACTTTTCTTGTTAATTGTATTGCGGTACCAGCAACACACCAAGCATGCCCTAAGTACCTTGTAAAAAACATCCTAGTGGCATTGAACTTATGAGCCTTACGGTCAACATTTTCTATTGCAACATTGAACTAGACTTGCTATGTAACCAGACATAACCTGTAAAATGAGATATTGTCAAACATTTGGCTTATCCGATTACAAGGGTGCCAGATTAGATACAGTATCTGGATTAAACAAAAGTAATGTTTAATAGTTTTGAGTTGTTTTAATGATCATTTCATTTAGACAGTTAATGAACAAACATTCAAATTTATAGAACATCAGAATAATTTTAGAAAAATCATTTTTATTTTTATTGTACCTTAACAAAGTTTAATAGTAAGGTCTTTTGTGTCACGGAATACCCTTAACCATTTAACCAGGTATGATGCAGATTGCAATCATTACCCATGTGAGAGGCAAGGCCACACTGCCCACTGGGCATTAGTCTCTGGTGTCATCATCATCAATAATCCAGGAGATGACTACACTTCAAAGAAAAAAAATGTGTATGCCCTTTGCAGACATGGAAAATCAAGGTTTCTATCGTCTTGGCTTTTAGATGATTTAGATAGGAGTAACAGAAATCTAAAGGAATTTTCACCAAAGAAGAGAGAAGATGGTCTACTTTATGTTATCCCGGAAGGCGGGATCGGGGGAGAGAATGGACTGCGTGATCAGTTTTTGTTATTTAAGGGTTTTTAACTGTTAAGAGTAACTATTGTATAAATATATCTTTTTACGTTTTGCGAATTTACAAATGGATTATCAAGTTATTGTATGTTGTATTTATAGTAAATTTTAATCAATGTTGTTCATCTGTCTTGTTATTTAATGTCTATTATATACTTAAATCATTTCTATTGTATGATTTACAAAATACTATTGTATTGTTAATAACTTCTAGTCATAATGTTTTATTTATTTCGTGTGTTATTTATTTACAAAAATGTTAAGAATGATCATTAACCTGTTAAAAGTCAAATGATAATTTTGGGGCTGTCCATTAATCATGTTTTTTTAGCATTTTAACCCCCCCTCCCCCTCCCTCTTTTAGACCAACCACACCACTATCCAAAATTACGTGTTATTTTAAGGACCTACGAAAACCTAAAAATTTTAGATAGATTTGAGATAATACTTAAATACCGGTAATAACTATATTAATTTAATAACTATATGAATCCAATTTTATTCTAGATAAATTAAAGACTGATATTTTTTTAGGCAGAAGGGTTGCAGGTTATTTATGGCAATATCATAATGACAATATTGAAGAAATGCTGTAATCGTGCGACCTATATTGAACTAGTACATGAACATATTTAATTGTCCTGGGACAATGAGCAAGTCCATAGTAAATACTAACATCTGTTAAAATTAGTGCACGTGATATCTTAAAAAACCCCTTCCTCCTTGTGATATTTCATGATCGCCGAATCCCCTCTCCTGTTTAGAGTCCAACGTGATTAACAGACGGTCCCTTTGGATTTCTTTAAGAGACATTTAAATGGCATTTAATTTCCATCACTTACAAGTTCAGATATCTAAATGTTACGTCCGTGAAAAGAATGTAGTGTATAGAAATATAACCCCAAAACATCAATTATGAGAAATAAAAGCATTTATTTTAATGCAAAATTTTATTTGTACAATAAATACAAATCATACTTGCAAATTATGATAAAATAAAAAATCTCATCACTTCACTTAACAATTACAGGGAAATGAAAATTTATTAGACCTGAGTCTATTTCACAAGATATATAATGAATACACAACTATTCCAATTATTGCACCTCTGCATTAAACATTTGATAAAGAAATTGATTTATAAATTAGAAAAACAGAACATAAATGTAATATACCTTTGTACTAATGCATTAAATTAAGACTTTTATAACTACTAGAGTCCATATCAATGGCCAACGTTGACCAATACGATACCTTGATTCAATGGAAAACGCTGCTAAATTGTTATTTTGATCTTTTTGAAAGAATTTCGTTTCGTTAGTTTTTGTTAGCATTACTAAGCTAACAAAACGATTTCATGTTATCTATAGAGAACATCAACACCATGTTACAAATGACCAAAATAACAATACAACAGTGGCCATCAATCATAATTTGTGATGAAAACTTATCGTTTCTTAGCGAAAAGATAGAAAAATTGCATTGAATACAGACTTACAGTATATTTTCAACATAACGAAACTCGCTTAGCATTGGCATTATGACACTACCGAAAATTAGGAAAATTAATAAAAATCGCCAAGTCAGTCAGCAGTTATGAGATCACATTGCAATAAAAAACATTAATACACAATAATTATTATAATCGAATTACATCTCACTACTATTAATATGAATATAGAAATAATAAATGATATTGACAGAACGAAGTATTAGCGTTTGGTCAGAAACATTGAATCATTGACACAAGCAAGTGCATTATATGTAAATCTTATACTGAAGTAAATCCATAAGGGAGAAGTTATTATCATTTTTTTTACTAAAACCCCCATGATAGTTGTGCATGTAATCAACTCAATGAGGTAATTAAGAAAAAACATTTTGGATAAATGCATATTGGACAACTTTTAAATCGGTAATTTGCCCACAGACTGTCTGATTAATTCTGGCACAAATAATACAAAAGTTAATATAATCAACAAGATCATTCAAGCAGCTTCTTCGCTTCGCATACGTCTTTCACGGCAATGAGAACCCTATGTGTAGGTGATAAAAATAATATCGAAGGACAAATAACAAAATCGTTAAAAATTACCAATTTACAGTATGAAGCTTTTGATTGTAATAGGTGATTGTAAAAGCTATTTAGGAATTTATTATAAGTTCCTAAATAGCTATTTCAATGATTTTCCATAGATCAACTTTCTTGGCGTAAGTAATCAATGTTTGTATGAAATGAAATGAAATGAAATGTCTTTATTTTGCATAGGCCTTCGGGGGCGCTTACAAATTGTCAGTTACATTTATATATATTTTTTTACACTACCACCGGATCGGAACACGACCTCAACTGAGAAGATCCGGCAAGAAACTCAGTGGGTTTGTCTTTTTTCTTTGTATATCTTTTTTTTATTTTTTTATTTTTTTTATTTGCCATCTTGTTTTTACATGGGTAACAATAGTTAGCTCCAGTATCCTTATGTCCACAGTATCAGTATGTCCACAAAACTTCTAAGCTTCTACTTCTAAGCTGTAAATTGGTATTTTTTCGTATACGATTTTGTTCTAGGGGCCCGTCGATATGTTCAAAATTTCATTGGAAATCCGACCGGTAGCTTATGCGTTAAAGAATAATCCCCCAATTTGAAGCCCTCGGAAATGGTTACAAACTTTCGAATATAATGTTAAAATTTTGTTAATTATAGAACGCGACAAAATAGCTTTAATCAACACAAAGTCGCGACTCCGACAAAACGCTAATAGATCGTCCATTCGTGCACAATGCGTACCATTCGGCTAGGCCCCTAAACGTAATGAAATCTTGAGCTTCTCCATTGCCATATTCGTACATAAGAAATATATTATTAAGCCGTTATAACCACAGAGTACAGACAGTAAAAGAGGGCAATTTTCCAAAAAATCGTAATCGTTAAACGACACTATGTTGTTTATGTTGTTTTTATATATCGTCAATGGAAAGGACATAATGCTAAAGCGCCAAAATAGCATTTGTGTGAAATGAGGTTTGAAGTTGTTTTTTACAGAAAAAAAATCATTTTACCTTTATTTTCTTTCCACCGACGATATATGTAAACATTAAGCCACATATTATTATACTATATAAGATAATAGCCAGTGATCCGATAACAAGTTTAATACTTGCATTTAGCAGCTTTTTGAAGATTGTTTTTACGGAATCTGTAAATCTTGAAAACATTGAAATTCCGACGTTGTGTCAATATTAAGCCTGACCGCCCATAATCCTATTTCTCCATTAACTTGTTCAATTTATTGCTTGAGCTACCGTCGAGCGATACATGCTTAATTTTATTCATAAAATCTGTCAACAGTCAATTATATACACATATCTTTAGATGTTAAAAGCAGTTAAGACAACAGCGTTAAACATAATTTTATCGCTAAAACCATTAGTGGCTCAAAGTAGCCAATGGGCGGCCTGACTAAGTCACAAGCATAATTTTAACGGGACAGTTGCAACGAAATATATATAGACTATCTCAATATGACTTCATATTGCATTCAAACTAATTACAATGCAATGGAATCCTGCCGTCGTATAGCAAATTAATGTCTGAACAGTGATTACAACAGGTTTAACAACACAATGGCACCTTTATGCGTACATACACAACATCCATTTATTACTTATAATTAATAATGTTATTAAGGACTTATTGTATTACTTGACTGACACACCTCAACAATACATCATGAGGATAATACATTTCATATCGATTACACATTATAATAATTTAAACATTGATTATGATATTCTTGTTGGACTTAAATATACGCGTTAAAATTTATAACTAAAATGGTACATAGAGTACTTTTAATATTTGGATTATACATGTCCTTAAAGGAATCGTAAGAAACAGGAAATTATTTAATTGAATCCCATAATACATTTATTTCGAGTCATATACATTTTAAGAAGTAACATTAGTATTATAGATAGTTACATTGGATAATATTAATAATATGTATTAAGTATTGCTGTTATATCATTTTTTAATAACACAACATAATTTCAGAAATAACAAAATAATTTATAAGCGGTTCATTCCCCGTGTTACTACCAATCTTACTACCAGTAGTAAGACGGGGAATTTTATTACCGTTGTTACTACTGCTGCTGCTAGTAGTAGCACGGGGAATAAAAAAATACCGTTCTTACTACTATCTTAAATCTCAAACGAAAAATCCATTTGGGCTCTGGGCTGTAGAGTAAACCCAAGAAATGGACATTTATACGCGCCATATGCTCGCAAAAAGATACCCTCCTTACGACGCAGTCAGGTAATGAAGTTAAGATTAAACTTTTTTTATGCGACTGAAGTAACGAACAACCATAGAATCCACATAGTGGTAAGCGGTCACTGTTGCCCCTGGACATCTCCAAGTAACTTTGAGATATCGAGAACATTGGTTCTATCTTAAGTCAATCACTGATGCGTTGCTACTCTCGAACACTAAAATATTTTTTTTCTTTTTGGATAACAACAATTTTATAAATTGTATTTTCTGAATTTATACGAACTAGACGTAGCCGCTCGCAGGGCGATACAGCGCCCTGAGAAAATTGACATTAATGGCCCTGTACATTTTTACATAGGACTAGTGGCTCTTTTTTTCATCCGAAGGTGGTATTTTTCGCCAAATTTCCATTAGATACGATACAGTAATACCTACTTACGCACTTTCCGCAGGTACGTTGGAGTTTGATCTTAGAAGTGCATTTTTTATGTTTTTTATCGTGTATTCTTAAATTAGACAAATTTTACTTTGAATTCCTTTACCCCGACGATTAGGGTTTGGTAGAACTATAACGTTGGATGTTGAATGAATTAGATTTGGTTGTAACATTAAAGAACACACAAACTAGCGGTCTGCGAGCGGGTACGTATAGTTCATATAAATTCAGAAAATACAATTTATCAAAAAAGTGTTGTGATTGACTTCAGATGGAACCAATGTTCTTGACATCTCCAAGTTACTTAGAGGGTATTTTTTGCGAGTATATGACTGTGTATAAATGTCCATTTCTTGGGTTTACTCTACAGCCCAGAGCCCAAATGGATTTTTCGTTTGAGATTTAAGATAGTAGTAAGAACGGTAATTTTTTATTCCCCGTGCTACTACTAGCAGCAGCAGTAGTAACAACGGTAATAAAATTCCCCGTCTTACTACTGGTAGTAAGATTGGTAGTAACACGGGGAATGAACCTTATAAGCGTTCGACTTGACAGGTAACTGCAAGCACTTTTTACGCCTTTCCGCTTATCAACAAGAGCCCCTGAATATGTGGAATAACCGACCCCCTATGAACTAATTTTATTTATCAGGGACATACCACGGAAACGAACGCAGTTTTAAAAGACTGCAGCATGTTATAGTCGTTTAATCAAGTGGAACGTTCTCTTACAATTCAATGTTATTAAGATGACAAACTTAAGAGAAATTAAAGCACAGCCAAGAATATATAAAAACTACCAAATCATTACATTAAAAAGAAATACATTCCACTTTACAAAGTTTTTATCTTCAACCAAATACATAGGTAAAGAAAGAATACATAATATCATTGGATTTCAAAGAAATTAATTATTGAATATATACACTAAAAATATTTTATCAGCGATTATGGATCCATTCAGCGATTATCGTCCAGCAATTCGCACTTGGCCAGTGCGGTGGACTATTGCCTAAAACTCTCTCATTCTGAGAGAAGACCCCTGCCCAGTAGTGGGACAATAATGGGTTGACGAGATTGATCCATTATCTTTCTAGAACTTCAAGAATACGGACGTTGTGAAACACAATGTTATAAATTGAAATTGAACTGAACAGCCAAATCTTCACCGACTATCGACCAAACACCGACCGACTACCGGTGGACACCTCAATTGCTTTTCCATTAATTAAGTTAGATTTTTGTAACATTCTTTTATTTTTCTTTATCCGAGTGACACAATTGTAGTTTACCAAATTTGGCACTTAGCAAGATTTCACAAAAAAATATGTTAAGTGCTTTATGGAATGAAATTCCTACCGCTTTATATTAAATAAAATCATAAAGTTTTATCTACATATATGCTTGAAACAGTCACGTCGTTGATTTTGGACGATACTATATGCTGTTAAAAAAATAGTAAAAGTTATCGTTTCATGTTGGCTCGGAATAAAATTCCAATATTTTTAATCGAAATTAAATTAATATCATGCTATACGATATTATTTATCATAATCATATATATTTAATACTACTACTGTATTATGTACCAATAATGTCTCAATATTTTTCTTAACATGTAAATGAAAATTGCAAATTTCTTCTTTAATAGATGTTTTACATAGTAATATAGAACGTTTTAATGGAAAGCAAATAATTTGTATTCTTTAAATTGCATAATTATATTGCCAGTTTACTTAGCATTTTTATGTATCAATAAATATTTCTCAAAATTCACATAATCTGTGATACTTTATCCAATATTATTTTTTTACGTTAGATTTGTTTTCCAAACAAGCCATGTCTTTATTTTAATTTAATTTTTATAATCTAAAAAATTCAACCCGCATCACGCCGAGTACTGGAAACCATTCTGCTTACTTGTTTGAGATTTAAACTAAGAATTTCATAAACAACATTGTTTAACCACGGCTCGTACCAGCGACACGGAAATATTTCAAAGATTAGAGATATATTCAAAGATTTAACAGCTAACACGTAGCGTATTAGGCCTACAGGAGTTTATTCCGTATTCCTCACCGTATTATACTCAACCTAACTGCATCTGACAAAAACGATCATATCAAATCATAGAAGGCAAAGTGCACCAAATCACTTTATCGTCCATTTCGAACGAATGAGAACGAATACATCACTATTCATAACACTTAACATTCAGTATAGTTGGCTCTTCATTTCCAAAATCTTTAATTCCATTTATTTTCAGACCGAGTGATCTCTGAAAAAGTACAATTCTACAAGCGACTACTCTAGTAAAGTAGTTTATAGAAACATTTTAGCAGAATTACTTTAAACGTTCGTTAAGAATACTGAGATGAAAGGACATAAAGGTATATTAGATTAAGACTGTAGCAAAGCTAGTAAAAATCTACGGAGACAAACAATTTGTATACTAAACAGACACGCTGCACTTATAAAAAAATACAAAAAATTCCCGACGTTGCGTTTGTGTTCGCCTTACGATAAAAAACTGCATTCACGAATCACAGATTCAATAAAAAATATACGCGCCATTGCACCCAGCTGGGTTAGCATGATGTGAGAGGACGCGATAGTACAAATTGGTTTTATTATTTGAAGCAAATTTGTTTTATCGCGTTCTCCCCGCTAATTTCGCACGATACTACGCTGATATGTGCCGACAATACTCCATAAAATTCGGTTTATTACTCTACACCGATACATAACCTAAACTACCTACATACATACTGGAAATGTCACGAACCATTATTTCTCGATATATAATGAGTACACGAAATATCTATAATACGTTAACATTAAATACATAACTAACTACTATGAAATGACTATGATGAATAGTTAACGTTGAATATTGAGCCTTTATTATGCGGCTTGAATAAACGTGTTATATGCAGGTCTTCATGAGATGAGTGTGAACTTGATGGCGATTATATTCTAAATATTTGGTAGTTAATTTATTAATGGAGAGGGTAATCAAATGTTTTCGATAGTGGCGTCACCAATGCCACAGTATTATTGACGAGACCTCACACATTCCTTTGGCACATACGGCGGAAGCGCCACCTACACGTTTTGAAGTACCCTCTCCATATATTTCTCAGTGTAAACATGCGCAAGAGCCAATGCTTTGCAAGCCGAAAATGGCTAAAATGAAATGTGGCAATATGTTTTTGTTTTTAGAAACAATAATGACGTTCTGCTTCTTCCTTCTTAATTCCAAAGACAAATACGTTATCTGCAATGTTAATAGTTACACCAATGCAAAATTAAACGTAAATAGTAATATTCATTAAATACTTCTTTGCGTCCTTTTATTATGTCCTTTTATCATTTCAAGCGATAGTTATGATAAAACACCTCAGGGTAGGATAAATAATAATTAAAAATAAAACGGTAACAATTTTTTTTAAATATTTGTCTATGGAATTAAGAAAATCGATTTAATACTTAAGTCTTAAATCGATTTTCATAAATTATGTATAAAATATTACATATGGTTGGTATGTGTTTAGTCAATTTATTTACTTAGCTTTTACATCTCGATGTATGAAAGTTACAACAAACATTACAACGTGGCGCTAGTAGCGTACATGCTTCTAATAATCGAAAAAGGACATACATTCGTTGCCTTATATACTAACAGTAATAAGAGCAAAGACAGGCTACAACATCATGCTAATCGACCATATTTCACGCCTCATTCGCGACCAAACGTCATATAAAATGTTAATCTAACAAACCGTATACGGAGATAATAATATTGCATACGAATACACTTTGTACTACACGACAACCGCTCGGAATCACTAAAACGAACGAATATTCAAGACACATAACGAAGATCTCACTACGCTCTAATAATAATCATGGCAGCTCGATAGCGTACAAACATACATTATAATAAATATGGGTTTAAGTAAACACTACATACATTCGACTCGAGAACAACGTCAAACGAATAAACACTGACACTATCGGAGTTGGAGCCTCGTATGCGGGCGTTTCGACGTTACTTCGTCGCCGGTAGATGGCGTTGGGTCCGGCGGACCCGAAGCTAAGCAAGCGAAGGGCGGAGCCCTAAGACTCGGCGGGGGCGAGCGGAGCGCCGCACGTGGCCACGGGGAAGGTCTTCACGTGTGTCTGCCATTGTGTCGACAGCTGGAAGAACTTCACGCCGTTCCATTCCGTGCCGTCGATATATACTGTTAGGAAATTACATTTTAACGAAACATACCTTTATGTTTTGCTAAAAGTTAATATAATAGCAAAGGCTGATATTTTTCAAAAGGAATTTCATATTTTAAATTAAGGTTACAAAGATCCATGACAGCATTAAAAACTGACACATCCGATACATTCCCACAGCTTCGGTTACTTGTGAAGCAGTTTCACATGAGGCAACCATCTTAGTCCTCGGGAGTAGCAACGCATCTGTGATTGACTTCAGATGGAAGCTATGTTCTGTATGAAGTTGATTACAGATGTCCATGGGCGGCAGTGGCCACTTACCACTTATCAGGTGGACTGAATGCTCGTTTGCTACTTCAGTCAGATTAAAAAAAATATCTTAAAGAATTTAAATTTCTGTTAAAGGCCTAGATTGTGCGTATCTTTGTGTAACAAGATATGTAAAATTATTTATAAATTAATAGAAGTTATTCATCAATAATTCAAAAGTGGTCAGTTAGCGGGTGTACCCTTGAGCGGCGCGTTGTGCGAGCCCTTGGCGGAGCAGATGAGGCGCGCCACGCCCTCCACGCTCTGCGCGCGGCCCGGCTCCGCCTCGCCGCTGCGCTCCTTCTTCTTGCCCAGCCGCATTACTGGCGGTGGAACGACGTAAATATTTATACACATGAATATATCCATACTATATAAAATATATCCATACTAATATTCCATCCATCCATCCATCAGCCCATTGAGGTCCACTGCTGGACATAGGCCTCCCCTAAATGACGCCACTCCAACCGGTCCTGTGCCTTCTGAATCCAACGGATTTCCGCCGTCTTCTTCAGGTTATCGGTCCACCACACTAATATTATAAAGGTGAAAGTGTGTTTGTTTGGTCCTCTTTTACGTCGCCACTTAGCTATTATATGATATGGTTTATATGTTAGGTGATAGTTAGGAGGACGGAGAGTGACTTAGACTACTTTTACCGCGCTCTCATCCCCATAAGAATATCGATGTTTTGTTAATTGCTAGATATTTAGTAGTTCCAGACCTTGTTAATAGATGGCGATAGTAAAATTTATTTGTAAGTTCTGAATCACACTATCAAATGCTACATTTAATTTATTTAAGTCAAACGAAACTAATAAATTGAACTGAATTTTGGATTCGTGCTGGATAAATTGTTTAGTTATTACATTTCTATATATAAATAAAATATGTGCTATAATTAAATTTCACCAAAAATGTTAAATTTAAAAAGACGCCGTAAAAATAATAATGCTGAAGTAATTTATAACTTTACTTCAAGTTGTTTTTTTGTTACATTTTTTTAACATATTACAAAGAGATGTGGTGAAAAAATACATACAAAATGAAAAAAAGTTAAACAAATTAAATAACAGAAAGAGTACGGAGAATAGAGCAAACGAAATTAAAAGAAGAACAGAATAGAAAAAACTTTACATTCCTTCCATCGATGTCTAATAAAAACAACTACAAAGGGAAAGGATAAAATAGGTAAAAATAGGTGAAAAACAACATTGGAAGATGAAAAGAGATCAAATAAAGGACAAGGTAAAAAGGGGTAAGAGTGAGAAAAATTAAAAATACTATAAATTAATTAAAGAAAAATACTATTATGGAAATGAAGGATATACTGACTCTTCTGTTTCTTCTCCTTGGTGAGGTAGGTGATGGCGAGGTGGTGGTTGTGGCGCGTGACCAGCAGCGCGCGGAACGACGCCTTCACCGTCACCTTGCCGTCCGCGCCCTCCGCCGACCGCCCCGGCACCTACACGCACACAACAATCCTTTATTATACAACTTACACAATAATCGCAACTACTTTTTTCATATTTGTACGCTAGAACTAGGTGTGGCGGTGGTACCTCCTCGGTCGAATCATATGCGCTTCATCACTTTTGAAAGTGTGGATTTGCCTACATTTGTGACATGTGTGTTTTTACATCGGTACTCGCCAGCCTGTAGTTAAGCTGCAACTCAACTTCGGCAGCGGCGGCAAATATTTTTCTTAAATAATACATTCAACTCAATTTGCCTACAATCTGATTTCGATCCCTTGCGACACTTGCGACATGTTGCGTCAGTCGGTATTCACCAGACAATAGTCGAGCAGCATCGAATAAAGTTAATTTTCCGTTACTTTGAGTTCAGTGTCGATTTCTTCAGTCGGCACCGTGCAACGTGTGTGTCGTAAGAATCAGTGCTTGTCCCTTTCGTTCATCAGTTAAGAACGTATCGCAACACTGGTGGGCAAATCCTTTTCGTTCATCAGTTCAGACTGTATCGCAACAGCGGTGGGCAAATTACTTTCGTTCAGCAGTTCAGAGTGTATCGGTGGGTACTCACCAGCCAGTAGTCGAGCTGCAGCTCGAGCGGCTCCTGCAGCGGCGGCAGGTCGGGCGCGGGCGCGGGCGTGGCGGGCGGCGACGGCCGCGCCGGCGGGGACCCGCCCTCCTCCAGCTCCAGCGACGACGGCCCGCCCTCGCCGCAACCCACGCGCACCTCCTGTGGGAACGGGGTGGTTTAGGACGTGTGTATGTCACGGCTCGGTGGGCAGGGGGTATAAACATGACTCTTTTTGATGTCAGAGTATTTGACGGAAACATGTCATATTATGTCGTATTGTTTAAAAGGGACTCGACCCGACTCAGGGTATGTAGTTTGATTTGTTAAAAAGCCATTTTTTTTATCTGACTGAAGTAGCAAACGAGCATGCAGTCCACCTGATATTAAGTGGTCACTGCCGCTCATGGACATCTGTAATCAACTGTATACAGAACATGGGTTCCATCTGAAGTCAATCACAGATGCGTTGCTACTCCCGAGGACTATGATGGTCGCCTCATATAAAAGTGTGTCATACTACCATTTCTTGAATTTTATACGTACGTGTGAAAGATGTCAGGTATGTAACACTTTTTAACGTTTACATGCCGCGGCAGACACCAGAGTTATGTCTGGGAGGAGCTTAACTATACCTTAAAAATACCACATTGTCATACTTGTACCAAGTTACAATTTAAGAATAAGTTAGTCAATTCTCAGTATATTTTGGATTCACCAAACAGATATGTGTTGCACGGCAGATTAGGATAGATATAACCCGTACACAGATCACGTGTCAGAGTGCGTATCTTTGTTGTATACATTTTTTTTCTTTTTTCTTCTCAAATACTTTTCACTTTTCCTGAACGGAGTCTAGTAATTAACTTGAGTTAGTCTCGTTTTGCTGAACGTTTAGTACTTACAGCGATAAAGGGGACGAACGTCTGGCTAGAATCCTCATCGCCAGATTTTTCTCTGTATGCAACCATCGCTTCGCCGATCGGCACGTTATTCACCGGTCCGATGCTATTCAAATACCTGGAAGAAAAACGATTCGATTGTAATAGCTCACAATTTGTTTCTTAGTTGAAAAGTCGTTTATGAGATGATCGGACAGTAATCCTGTAAAGATCATGAAAAATTTACAAGGCCAAACCTATTTCTAGCGCGAAGTAGTTATTTCATTTTGATGAAAGGGTGTGGTTGCCGGCTTATTTTCATATGAGGCAGCCATCTTAATTCTCGGGTTTAACAACGTATTACGACTAAAACTTGCCACTAAGGGCATTACATGCGCGTTTGCTACTACTTACTACTTCAAACTATTAAAAAAAAACAGATATAGAGAGATTGTTGTATACCTGGCGATCCGCGAGTACATCTCGGCGATGTCCACTCTAACCACCCGCATCCCCAGAAATGCGAGCGGTTAGAGTGGAAGCTTGAACCGTTCAGCCAGGCGATCCCGGGAACGGCGGCGGTATGTATGGTCGTATACCGTCGTTAAGACTAGACGGAGCGGTGGGCCCAGCCGCCCATCTGGGAGGAGCCCGATGGGGCAAAGCGTGCAGGATTCCGGTTGCGTTCCCTTGGAGATCCCGGTTACCGGTACCCCGCGATCGTGTCGGACCTGGGCGTGTCTCACCTTGCGATCCGCGAGGACATCTCGGCGATGTCGTTCATGGGCGCGTCGTTGGCTCGCTCGCACAGCGCCGCCCACGACTCGCTCGCGAACAGCCCCGCGTACGCCGGGTCCGCCGCCGCCAGGTACCGCGCGATCGTGCACGGACCTGGGTTTTAACGCATGTTAGTTACGTGATTAAGCAATTTACAACGCTTTGAGAAATTTTGTTTAAAGGATATTTTTTGATAAAAATAAAAGAAATGGTACTACTTATGCAGTGCATGGGTAAAGTACAGCAAGTATAAAAAACTAAATAAATAAATAAATCTCATCGTTTTGAAATACGTAGGACTGCTGTAATATGTATTGATTGCCTATTAATATGATTGTTTGTTGAAATTTACTTAAATGTAATGCATTGCTAGACTTTTAAACTCAATCTATAGATTGATTATCGAATTGCCGTTACATATTTACACGCGGAACGTGCATAGCTAGCCCCTGTTTGCAGTGAAACCATCTTGAACTCAACGTTGATGTGATTATGGAGAACTATGACTACTTACAGAGTCGAAAGTAAAAACGTCGCAATAGTTTACGAAAATGCAGGATATATACCTATTCCGCAGGTTTTGGTTTAATGAGACGAACACCAAACGTACTACCAACACGGTACCCCTCATTCGTCTTAAATAAGTATTCCGTATCCCAGATCGGAGCCACAAGACGTCCTACCATCTGATCATTGGCTTAACAGGAGCAACAAACATCATTCGCACTGTTACGGTAATAAAGCCCTCAGCACACCCACCGGTGGGCACGACGTAGAAGCGCAGCGGCGGCGCGTCGTGCGGGCGGCGCGCGGCCAGCTCCACGTACGCGCGCAGCGCGCTCGCCGCCGCCGCCTCGCCGCCGCACACGCACACGCGGAACGTGCGCCGGCTGCCCCTGTGTACGAAGAAAGCAGGTGAATAATTGTACAAATTACATAATTATTTCATTGTATGGGCGTTCAACGCCCGTGAGTATTATTGTGATAGATTTATTTTTTTAATATAAGCGCAAACTGTTAAAATTCTTTTTTTATATATATAATAAAAATCCTTAAAATTGAAATTCCTTTAAATATTATAACACTAGTCACTAATACACTTAAATTGGGATTTTTTATGTATAAACTTATATAAATTTCGTATAAAATTAAGGGTCTTATTATAGACTAAACGTTCTTTGATTCACGATAGAAACCCACATCCTAACCTGCCTCTAATATTTATGTTAGTGCTTTTTCTGATGTGAATGTGTGTGTGAATGCGACGAGCGTGCGAGCAGCGCGCACCAATCTTGTGCGCGTCGAGTACCTATACGTTGAAGCTAATACCATGTATACTAACTGCTTAGCGGCCCTCGCGAGCAGTGTCTGCAGCAGCGCGCGCCGCGCCACCCGACACGCCTACGTACTCTGGCGTGCCCTCCTCGACTAGCACCGACGATACCTGCTCCGCGATCATGCGACGCTGCGTACTATGTCACTCTAGTTACTGTAGCACATATACTAACTGCTTAGCGGCCCGCGCGAGCAGCGTCTGCAGCAGCGCGCGCAGCGGCGGCGGGTGCGGCGGGTGCGCGAGCAGCGCGGGCACGCCGAGCGCGTGCAGCGCGCGCGCCGCGCCGCCCGCCGCCACGCCCACGCACTCCGGCGCGCCCTCCTCGCCCAGCACCGACGACACCTGCTCCGCGATCGTGCGACGTGGCTGCGGGGAATGTATTCGTTGTAGCGAGACCGATTGATGGTGCATTTCAATGTGATGGTCTTTATAGGTAGGTGCATTTCCAATTAAATATGTGACCCAATTATGTTTTTTAATGTTCCCTTTTTGATCATTAATATAACTAAAGAAACATTGCGGCTCATTTATTTGGATCTTGTTCAATCATACACGTAGAAAATATAAACAAAAATCACAGCATTTTAGACTTATTTTAGTTTTGTTTTTTCTTTTATTATTTATGAGATTTGATAGTAGGTAAATAGGAGATAGGTAATAGCAGTGATAGCCTAATGGTTGAAACTTGCCCTCCCGATCGGGAGGTCCGAGGTTCAAACCCAGGCACGCGCCACTGATTTATGTGCGTATTAGAAATTAATTATCACTGCTTTTCGGTGAAGGAAAACATCGTGAGGAAACCTACACACCCGAGAGTTCTTTATAAGAAGTTCTCGGAGGTGTGTGAAGTCCACCAATTCGCACTTGGCCAGCGCGGTGGACTATGGCCTAAAACTATCTCATTCCGTGAGAAGACCCGTGCCCAGCAGTGGGACAATAATGGGTTGACGATGAAATAGGAGAACCAATGAATACATTGATTATGTTAATAACAAGCGTTAGGTTACCAACCATCCAATCCACTCTACGTACTAATTCCTCGAGTAACGAAAATAAATTAGAACATAGTATTTAATTGCCTTGTATAGACTACAAACTACTAGACAAAACTTATAAAAATCTTTAATTTTAACTTGCATGAGCCAAAATGAAATTCCACAAAACATTTTTTTTCATTTTTGTTTTTAATATAATACCGTGTAAAATAAATAACAAAATAAATATTATCTCAGGACTCTTAGGACTATCAGGACTCTCATATTTTATTTTACCAACATATTTTTAAGTATATTGTAATTACTAACACATTATGGACTACGTCTGTAACAAACGATTATTATATTATAAGTACGTGTGAGACCAAATACTACATTTCCCAACCTCGAGCGTGGTGGGGCTCTGCGCGGGCAGGTCGTGCGCGGAGACGGGCCGCTCCGCGCATATCACGAGCGAGTTCTTCTTGCGCGCCGCCGCCGCCGGGGTCAAGTTCCCGCCGCTCGTCGCGCTACGGAACAGCCGGGAGCGCTTGTCTTCCTGTTGTGTATGGAAGGTTTAATATAGTTCGTATTGATTAGCGTAGTTGAGTATGCGTTAGGCTTCCAGAATTGCCAAGTATGCGGAAAAAACAATAGGATTTGGTAAAGAGTTTCTTGGGCTCTAGTCAAACACACATATTTTGCAAATACGTTAAATTTCTATATGAAAAGAACCTATAGAGGCACTAATTAACTATTAATATAATATTTTTCTCACATTGCCATCAGTTCAAACTAAAGCCTTAAGTTTGTTTGTTACTATTTTTATTTTATTTTTGACACCACCTTGTCTTTCACTAGTAATAAAAAACCAATACATGATTAAATTATAACCTAACGAAGTATCAACAAAACACCATCAGTTTCCCTTTATCATTTCCGCGCACCCATCTATATACCTAAGAAACTTCATATGCTGGAGACTGATACTATAAGCTTCAGACGTGGTGGATACATTGAGCGCGTTCCAGATGACGCTCACTAAGCCCCAAACGCCCAAAGCGTCGTTCCACAAGACAACCGCGGTCGTTGTGGTCGCGGCGAAAACGTCACTCATGACTCATGACTTATGCCCACGCGACGCTCACGCCAACCCATCTAACAAGGTGGGTCGAAGTGATCGTTCTAGTAGAGAATACGTCACTAAAGCTCACAAGCTAATGGAACGGGAAAAACTACGGTCGTGAGCTTTGTGAACGTCTAATGGAACGCACCCATTATGATTGATCCTGACGCTAGACGGAAAAAATCAAACGAAAGGTTGTCACGTCACTTTTTGCTATAATGTAGTAAGCCGCGCGGCGTGTGCATGCTTCTATTTTACTTTGAACAGTGTAGTGTCGCGACGATCATTTTTGTTATGTAAAGTTTATACAGGTTTTTGTACATAATAAATTAATAGAAAATAATATTATTTAACATAATTAAATAATAGAAAATAACTTCGTTCCATCCGGATTTCCCTAGACACCACTCAACTTTTTTTTACTTTACCTTAATCTCATTGGGCGGCGAGCTAGACACGGACGCGCCCGAGACCGGCGCGTCGAGCGTCGCGTCTCCGTCGCTGTTCCCCTCGCTGCCGCGCTCGTCGCCCGCCGAGCTGCGGACCGCTTCTGACTCTGTGGGTCATTTGCTCGCATGGTTACTACGAGGTCGTATTGACCGATAGAGAGGATATTGAAACTGTTTTTTTTTTCGTACGGTTTCTATAAACGAAACACCTTGCGAGGCAATGATACATTATTGATGTTGAAGTATAATTATATACAGATCTGTAGAGCAGTGATAGCCTAATAGTTGAAACTTGCCCTCTCGATCGGGAGGTCCGAGGTTCAAACTCAAGCACGCACCATTGATTTTTAAAAAATTATGTGCGTATTAGAAATTAATTATCACTGCTTTTCGGTGAAGGAAAACATTGTGAGGAAACCTACACACCCGAGAGTTCTAAAAAAAAAGTTCTCGGAGGTGTGTGAAGTCCCCCAATTCGCACTTGGCCAGCGCGGTGGACTATGGCTTAAAACTCTCTCATTCTGAGAGAAGACCCGTGCCCAGCAGTGGGACAATAATGGGTTGACGATATATATAAAGATATTAATCATGGGATTTAACGAAGTTATGTAGAAATAATGTAGATGTACGTTTGAAGAAATTATTATACAATAAAAACAATCTAATGAAAACTTCTGCCAAATATATTGTTTAAAAATAACGTTACAATTTCTATTTTTCATTTTCGTATACCGAAACTTCATCGTATTCAATTGTATCGTGATAATTATCATTAAATGCTTGTTATATACCAAAAAGGTGTGACAGTCGATATTAGGGTGTACCTGAAAGTAAGTCAGGAAAAGAGTTGTCATTTCAAAACCTGCCATACAGAAATACATATTATTGCACATGCGTATTTATTCTCTTGAAACACGCTATAATCTTTGAAAAGCGGTAAAGATTGTTTATATAGTTTTCATTTGTCGACATAAAATAGGTTTAATTTTGGAAAAGGGATTTAATGACAAAAATAAAAAAAATGAAATAGATTAGAAGAAGTACCGCAAGTAAAAAATAATAGCATGTTCGGAGGATACAGAAGCTAGAGAGAGAAAGTGGAAAACAAAACAAAAATACAGACAGACAAAGAAGCTTGCAAAGGTGTATAATTATAATGTAGTTCGATAGGACGGTATGATGCAAGAGGTAAATCTCTGGTAAACATAATATCACATATATAAGGCACAAAAATAAATTTAGGTTATTTGTTTGTGTCTGAGGATTATCAAATTAAAATATTGGAATTAAGCACGTTGAATAATTTTAATATATCGGGGTTATTGAACCTTTTGCATAATATAATCCAATACAGTCATTTTACGGCGGATTAGGAACATGGCTATAATGCACGGTAATGTCAATTAAATTCAACCCTGTCAAATTGATAATTTTGTGGTTTAGTTATCTATTATTTCTATTATTTCTGTCAGGGTTATTGCTATAAAATATCAGCATATTAAATTCAAAAACCTTAAGAGGAAGAATTAGGGCCCAGGAAGAAAACTATTCAATGTGGTACTAATGTGGAGGTACAATTGGAATGCAGTAGATGTAGAAAGGTGTGGAAAACCTTATATTGTGCGTACCCATTACATATCAAAAGTCCCGACACCCCTACACTAAATCAAATGTTTATTTTTATTTATTTATTTTATTCGTCACACCAACGAGATATACACTACAACATACAATAAGGAAGTATAATAAATTAATGCTAAGTGATACCTCTATTCCAGGTGTAATCGACTTGATTTTATTTGATTTATTAATGCATCCAATTCGCACTTGGCCAGCGCGGTGGACTATGACCTAAACTCTCTGATTCTGAGAGAAGACCCGTGCCCAGCAGTGGGACAATAATGGGTTGACGATTAATGCATGTCAAGTATACCGTGCACTATAACCGCGTTCCGTATCGCACGCTGCGTTACCTGTGCGTGCGGGCGCGGCGGCGGCGCGGCGCGCGGCGAGCTCGCCGGCGGACGCCAGGCTCGCGTGCCGCGTCACTGCGCATGCGTACGGCGTGTTGCTTACGCGCGGGCGGGGTGGAGCCGGCCGCGTGTGCGGGCGTGGCCGTGTGCGTACGTGTTCGTATACGTTTACGGTCGTATGTGTGCGTGCGTGTACATGTGTGTGTACACTAATTTACGAGCCTATGTTTGTATGTGTGCATGCGTGTACGTGTCCGTTTGCGCTCGTGACTAGTAATGCAATATTTAAACAGCGCGGTGGACTATGGCCTAAAAACTCTCATTCCGAGAGAAGACCCGTGCCCAGCAGTGGGACAATAATGGGTGGTACCCGAACAATTATCCAACTCATCTACCAATGGCGAGTATGTAACGGCGCGTATGCAGATAAATCCGCTTTTACGAACCCAAAGCAGATATCTTTCCGCGCAATAACTTACAGTTTGCGGAAATCAGATGGTCATCCTGATGAGGGTCAATTAAAATAAAGTAGGTTATTTACATTCTCGTATTCGCGCCTATTCGCCTATGCGTCTATTCGAAGAATGTCTAAATGTTGCATTAAGTGTAGCGATGCGTACACAGTCGCATGTTTGTGTCACGGGATATTTGGTAGCGAAAATGAGTGAACGTTGATTAGCATTATTTGTGTTATTTGTAGGAGTATTAACGTGCTAAATATTGAAATGTTTCACAATGATTTGAGAAGTTGCGGTTAATCAATGTGCATATGAACTTTTTAATTGAAATTACAATTTAGTAAATTAAAATATTAGCATGATTTTCAGGCACTTATGTCTACAATAAAGAAAAAATACATAATTCTTCGCATTTGAAATAAATATTTACATTTATATTTAGATAACCGCAAATTCCTTGTATTCAAATACGTATATATAATATATATTGTATCGTATGTTGGCACGTCTCCACCCCACTCACACATGCACTACACTATGCACATAGCGTTAACAAAACAAAACATAAAAAATACATATTATGCAACATTATCATGATGACTGTGTGTAGTCATCATATAACTTCACTATGCATATTGTTATCGTCATAAACATTACACATTACAAAAGGGTAAGCAAGAATATCAGGAAGCAGAGACACAAGACTTGTTCTACTCAAATACCTATATCGATATCATATTATATTTATAAGTGGTATCAGTATCGGAAAATATATTTCCCGTATGAAGTCCTAATACTACAAAATTTAGTATGAATTAGGAATTGAATTTTTAAACCGTACAGGTTGTAATGACACTACTTGCATTAAAAGAAAACCGATAAAACTATTAAAAATGTTTTCTGGTCTATGTATTATCCTGTGATTTGGAGAACAAATTAAAATTGAGTTAAATTAAAATTTAAAGTGAAATTCGTGCTTACCCCATTGTAGAGCAAAACAAAACTCAAGCCATCACACAATGCACTGTCACTCAAGTGTATCAAGTTATCCTTATTACTATCATTATATTTATAAATTTACGATTCGATTACTACTCAATTAAATATATTGTCTAACGCTATAACTTACATATATGTAATAATATAAATTTGAATATGTCATCAGATTCCCATATTACACACAACTTTGATGTTATTTTTTCATTCATTATTTTTAAATTTAAAAATACTAAAGTATAGAATAATTTCTAGCAGTTAAATAAAAGGCTTCAATTACCCTATTTTTCTTTTCCCGTCTACCTTCATTTTAGTAACAATATCAGTATAGATAATTAAAACAGCCAATACTCAATCGAAAATTATATTCTACATTTATATTTCTAACCTAACCTAACCTAACTGTAACCTAATCTTACTCTAACCTACCATAATCTATTTTTTACAAATATCTACGTTTTCCTACGTTAATCTCCTTCATACCATTGGAATGCCGATGGTGGTCCTGGTTGGCGAGGCTCCGCGAGCTGCTGAAGAAAGGCCTCAGGGAGGGCTTGGGCGTCGAGCCGATGCTGATGGTGTCCATCTGGTCAGGACCTGAGTCCTCCCCCTCGCCGCATGAGAGCGACTCCAGCTCCTATAAAGTAAAGTCAGATAAAAAAATAGTATATTCTATATTAGTACTAAAACTACAATAGTTTTATTTTTATCCGATTGAAGTAGCAAATGAGCATGCAGTACACCTGATGGTAAGTGGTCACTGCCGCTAATGGACGTCTGTAATCAACTTCATATAGAACATAGGTTCCATCTGAAGTCAATCACAGTCGCGTTGCTACTCCCGAGGACTATGATGATCGCCTCATGCGAAAGTGTGCCGGCAACCACACCCTTCCATCGAAACGCAAGAAATGCTTCACGTTGGAACTAGGTTTGGTGGTGGTACTTTCCCGGTCGGCCTAGGGAGACAGTTACATGATTTTTTATACATTACCACCGAATGGGACCACGACCTCAACTGAGAAGATTTGGCAAGGAATTCAGCGGGTTCATCTTTTTTCTTTGTATAGAAAATTTTTTAACAGGGTCGTGAAATCCGCGGGACTAACCTATCAACAACATAGCTACGTTGTGCAGGGTCGTCTTTCACCTATAAGTGGCCTTTTGAACGTAGGGATAATGACCATAATAAACTGTTATCGTTTGTTATTTATATTTAGGCTTGGGTAGTTCGCGAACGAACTAGTTCTGAAGAGTGCTCTTTTGAGTGAACTATGCGAACTTGTTCGCCAAGTCGAGAACTAAAGGTAATAATACCTTCTGTGGTCAGGAAACACCTTCGTTTGCTTTGCGACCCTTTTTTTGGTCGTCAAACTAAATGGAGGAGGTAATTAAGTATGAAGTTTTTTGTCATAACATAGGATTCTGTATACTTCTGACGAAATTTTTTTCTAGTCGTCAAGTTAAATGGAAGGTACTAGCGATCTAAAAGAACGAACTAGTTCGTAAAGATTGAACACCTTTTTTTTTGATCATTACACTTCTGACGATCAGTATACTTCTGACGATCCTCCTCCGAGTGCTCCGTTGAGTAGAAACTAAGGCCCCCCACCAATCGCGGTGCCCTGGGCACGTGGCCCAGTGTACCCACTGGAAGGAGGGTCTTTTTTTAAGGCACCCGACTCCGTGGGTGCGACGCAGGGTTATGTGGGAATTTTACTGCACTAAAACCTCCCCGGTGGCCGTCTTCGGCGCTATAAAGAGGACTCCAGGATCTCGAAAAGACCGCAACCTGGCAACGCAACTCGCTCAGATCCTCTGAGCGCGTGGCCCCATCGGGCTCCTTCCAGGTGCCAGGCAGCCGTGCCCACCGGTCCGTCTGTTCTTTACAAAGGTATGCGACCACACATACCGCCGTCCTTCCCGGGATCGCCTGACCGAACGGTTCGAGCTCTCACTCTAGCCGCCCGCAACCTCAGAAGCCCCTTTTAGTCGCCTTACGACAGGCAGGCTATATCGTAGCCCTATTCTGATCCCGGCGACTACACTAATGGCGGCAGCACTACTGGGACGAACGAAACCCTTGTATAGTCTACAAGAGTTTCGTTCGAGTGTTGTGATCATTCAGACCCCAAGTCAAGCCATAGTGAACCTTAATTACATCATCAAACATGTTACTCCTCCCCCGCCAATACATACGTCCTATCTCATCCTATCGTCCTATTCTGATCTACTACAGGGACGTGGAAGAGGAGCCTGACGTTGTGTTACCGACCTGAAACAGTTCGTCGATGTCCCGCTGCGCGTGGTGCGTGTCCCTCGCCGCGCCGCGCTCCGCCAGCTCCTCCTCCGGCACGCGGAACCGACGCAGCAGCGCCGCGAACTTCTGCTTCAGGTTGCGTTGCTGCAAGCAATGTGCGTACGTATTATATTGTGTTATCACGTGGTTGTGGTGTCGTGTTGCTAAGGTCTCTAAGGTAGACGTCGATTGGTAATTAATCAATCCACAATCCACAATCCACAAATACCTTCAAAAATTCTCCACTACCGCTTATATGTTCCGAATACTACCGACTCTCTGTGTCAATCAAAGATTTTAGACATTTTTCATGATTCAGTCTCTAGCCTGAAAAAAAAGCTCAGTACACATTTTTGTTCATGACCTGACATATATTGTAATTATTTTGTTTTAATTTGTTAATTTATTATTCTGTTAAAATTTGTTTTGTATTCATTTAACTATGTAACAACACTAATATATTATTTTAAATGGAGAGCGATGTACGCATCTGTTATTGGCATGCATACTACCAAAGTATTTGTAATTGAAATGAGTTTTTTTTGTATTATGTTAATTGTCATGGTGTATCAATAAAGGAAAAAATAAAAATAAAATAAAATAATGGTATTATATTTAAAAAAAAATAACGCGCTTTATATACTCATAGCCCCCACACTAGGATTTTTTCCTGTGTCGTGGATACCATGGACACACACAAGAGGATTACATAGACCCAGGCCCAGAACATGAATCTAAACTCATCATTCAGATACCTGTCTGGCCGGGAATCGAACCCGATTGCGCGTCAGACCGGTATGGTAAATGCCTCGCGGGTCGTCAGATTATCAGTTGGTTATAATGTTCGATTCGTGTCGTGTTGCTTAAGTTCCTAAGGTAGGTCCATTAGTAACTATCTAACTAATCACGTTTATTTTGTGTCGACGTTTCACTACATAGTATAAAACAAAGTCGCTTCTCGCTGCCTGTCCCTGTATGTTTAGATCTTTAAAACTACGCTACGGATTCTAATACAGTTTTTTTTAATAGATAGAGTAATTCAAGAGCAAATTTTGCATGTAAAATATAGTAGAGAAACACAAAGTGTGGTAAGGTTCTTAAGGTAGCCTGCGATTAGTGATTAATTAATCACGTTTATTTTGTGTTTATTTTGTGTCACTAAGTGACTTTTCGATTCATGTCTAAGTATCATACATATTTTACATATTAAGTAGTCGATTAGTTACAGATAAATGAGTTACAACAGTCTACATATATTGTACACGAATTATGGATGTATCAAAAACCTAATTAATATTCATTGTATTTTATTATTTATTGTTATATTTTCTCAAAAACTATCTCATTCTGGGAGAAGACCCGTGTCCAGCAGTGGGACAGCAATGGGTTGATGAGATACACAATTAATTATAATTAAGTATTTTCGCTTTACTTTCTAAAAAGTAAATTAACTAAAACAACGATCAATGACTTGTTTTTAATACGCATTAATGAAACGAATTTTAAACGATTTTTTTAAAAGATCAAATACAATACACATATTTAATTAACACGTACGCATTTATAAATTACTATCCTACACCGTAAAGAAATTATACTTGATAAGAAATTGTATAAAGAATATAATATTTATATAGATACTGTTGTGGATTAAAAAATTACGTATAATCACTAGATAAACTCAACCTATCCTACGAAGCTAATGAGTCAGTCAGCTTAAGATAATGCTCAGCTGACTTTGCACACAATATTTTTATTGTAATGTACATAGGTACAACGAAAACAATATGTAACATGTTTTAGTATCTAACATAATGCATTTTATGAATAATTTAACTATATTTCAATTTTTATCATATACGAGCTTAATATAAAAATCAATTAAAATGTAATTTAATCACATTTATCAAGTTAATCGGTTAAAAACGTATATTCGTTAGTATAAAACATTGAAAACGACGGACAAAGTTAAATAAACGTACTAAACAACCATGCATATTATCCGATTTTAGTACACCAAAAAATATTACGTAAACTTCGAAAACGCATTCATATCAAATTTTTCAAGAACACTCAGATGAAAAGAAATCTAATTTATGCCACATTAAAACAATAACACACAACGGTAACGAATTTATAAATAATTATTAATAACAATAAAAATCACATTCACTCAACACACACATTAGTTTTATCAATACCTCCATCGGCCTTTGGAGGCGACTGACTCAACATGTGAAAATACCTACGTAAGGTGAGATTAGTGTTGCGGTCGTGAGGATATATGGCAATTTTGGAACTTCCTAAATAATATTATTGTTTATTTTCTATTGTTTTTATTTTGGTATAGACATATATTTATGAAATTTAATTTAATTCTAATTATTTAATATTTTGTCATATTCAAACTTCTAAATTAATAAAATATGCATTATAAATAGTAAATTATATCACACATCTATTTTAACTTTACCTTTAATGTAACATATAATTAGATGTCTAAGTTGTTGACTATGTAATCTTGCACTAGTTCACTATTAGTTTTTGGCTATGCAATTCAAATGATTAATCTAATATATAAAATTCTCGTGTCACAGTTTTTGTTGCCATACTCCTCCGAAACGGCTAGACCGATTTTTACCAAATTTTATATGCTTATTCAGTAGGTCTGAGAATCGGCCAACATCTATTTTTCATACCCCTTAAGGGTTGTCCACCCTTAACATTTTTTTTTATTTTTTATATGGCAAAACAACGTTTGTCGGGACAACTAGTTATATGTAAAAACTGCTTCACTGTAGACGTAGTTAAAGCGATGGTAGCTGCTCCGGTACAAGACAGCAGGCTGTTAAATCCTTCTTTGTTAGGTCGGTAACACCTATGCACCTTGCATGTAATATGTAGGATAGCGAATAAAAGACTTATTCGCGATCCTACATATTACATGCACACCAAGTACCATATAATATGGTACACTAGATCTCCGAGCGTACTGCAAAGTATTTATGTATGTACTTATCCTGTTTTGGGTACGAATTGTAATTGTTATAATTACAGACTTATATCAAACTTCCTAGTTTATATTAGTGCCTACTACATATTTACGTTCATAATCTAATCTTGTCCAGATACGCTACTACAACAAGATACGCGAGTGAAAACAAGACCTGACATCGTATGGTAATTGCCGAAATTCACATACAATTTTCCTTGATTTTATTATTTTAAAATGTTTTATGAACTACGACTAGTGTATTCTAAAAACTAATTGTATTATACATACCTAAATGTAGGTACTTCTATAAATAAGTTAGGCATATTCCTCAAACCATGTTTAAAGGTGTGTTTTGTACATATGTGCTCCTCTTTATTGTTCATGAAATAAACAGTAACCTTGTGTCCTCTTCGTCGCCAACCCATTATTGTCCCACTGCTGGACACGGGTCTTCTCTCAGAATGAGGAGATAGTATAGTAAATAATCACTGTTTACAGTTTTCGTTTATCATTGCATTGCATTGCAAGGTATGCCGCTAAAACGCAAACATGCAACGTACAATACAATTTACAATGTATAGATGGAAACGCAAACGATCATTTTCGAAATATAATTCCGTCATAGGACACAGCTCAAGAAACCCGAAACCCCAGAATTATAGAAATCCATAAAGAATAAGGAATCTATTTGGAGTTGATCACAGATAACGACGAGGAATAAGTAGGAAATGCCGGCGGCCATGGCAAATTACACTTAAATATATACACTTTAGTTTAACTTCCAAATTATACATTTTAGATAAGCACCAACAAAAATTAACAATATAATCAGTATCAACAATCAAAGACAACTAACAGGCCACTACAATACAGAACTACAGAAAACTATACATACATAGCTAATGCAAGCAAGCAGTAGGGTAACCATTAACACACTATTTGAGAATAGAGACATGTATTCATAACGGTGCCTTAACTTTTGAAATCATATTCTGTTTTTATTTTAATTTATATCGTCAACCCATTATTGTTCCACTGCTGGGCACGGGTCTTCTTTCGAAATGAGAGATGTTTAGGCCATAGTCCACCGCGCTGGCCAAGTGCAAATTGGTGGAATTTTAATTTATACTCTTCTTTTAATAGTTTTATTAACAAATATAAAATGTAATTGAAAATTAAAACAATAATCTTATTTAGTCAGACGGAAAACAGATGACTATCTCTTGGTAGCAGTATATCAATAAAATAAACATTGGCTAATTCACAAAAATTATAATCAACGTCTTTAGTATTTTTTGAACCGTACAGCCATTTAAGAGTTCAAAAATATTCTCTTGCCTCATTCATAAATGTCTCTATTCTCATAACAGCCAGTCCATCACAGCAAACAAGATATTAACGACATCGATTCCGAGTGCCTCTACATCGCATGTGTTATCAAAAAACATAGTTTAACGGAGAATGAGTAACAAGCCACATTCCGATATATTTTTTGTCTGTCTGTTTACCTGTGTGTACAAAATTAAGGGGTCGTTCAAGTATTACGTAAGTACTATTGGGGGGTGTGGGGGACTTCGTTTTGCTTATTTTTGATGATATGGGGGGAAGGAGGTCAAGATGATGATTACGTCATTGATAGTCATTTACTTTTTTACAATACTGTACAATAAATTCATTTTTAATTGAAAAATGTTTACGTAAGCATGGGGGGAGGGTGTTTGCTTACTTTTGCTGATAAGGGGGATGGGGGGCTCAATAATTGTAATAAATCTGCTTACGTAATCTTTGAACGGCCCCCAAAACAAAACTTAAAAAAGTGTTTTTTTTTAACAATAAAATACGTATTATTTCCCGAAAAATACATCTATTAAGTGCAGTATTTTTTTGTCGTTAATATCAATAGTGTTTGCTGCGAGTGACAGAGGTACACAATCGCGTGCCGGCTCACCGCCAGCTTGCCGCGGCTGCCTTTCCGTTTGGCAGCGGCGTGCTCCAGCTCGCTGTCGCTGTCCCTGTCGTTCGCCTTCGAGTTCATATAGCTCTGTCTCTCTCTCTCACGCTCCATGAAGCTCAAGTTGCGCGAACGCGACAACTGCGTGCAAGCAATTCGCATGTTAAGCGGAAGCGACCTACACTTTGTGAACATCTGGATTTTTCAATGTCCTCTAAAAGCAACCTACGGCGTTGGTATTTGCAAACTTTATGACCCCCTTGAAGGTTATCGTGACAATTTGTCAAATGATCGAAAGGACGATCCGACACGACGTCTACCGGCCATATTGAACTGAGGGCCAGCGTTAAGCGTTAAAAACAAAGGTACGTGTCCGATCTTATAAGACACGAAATTGCACTGAGAATTTTAGCAAAAATCGTCTAAATTCATGTAATGTTGACGCTTGTTCTAAATGTTACGTGGCCAAGAAATAAAACGCTATCTGACGCAACGAAAGGTTTGATCTCATGTGCGTTGAAACTATAAAGTTCAGAGGGGTCATAAAGTTTGATTTGCTCTATAGATATTTTCATATTACTCGTATTATAACAGTTAATAAACACGACCTGTAAATAACACAAAGCAGATGTTAAATAAAGCGTTGCTCGGGGAATGTTTATGGCCATGTAAGTTTCCCATCACGAAATTTTACCTCAATTGCCAATGAATTATGAGAAATATAGAATATACATTGAAATTGTCAAGGTAATAAAATAAATTCATATTTTTTATGATGTCATTATACAACAGAGAAATTACCGAAAATAAAAATTTGTTACAAGAACAATAATTTTTGACAAAATTTGATTTTAGGATTCAAATTGTGTTACGAGTTTCAAATCTAGTTTAATCGCTCTTTAAGTTACTTTTAACGAGACAGCAGAAAGTTATTACAATCTGGCTACTCAATGCGTGTATGCTTGTCTCTCATTCAATTAGATTCTCTATAATACAATTCACAAGAACTTAAGATCTGCGACGAATATGTTCGCACAAGCTTAAACTTTTGAGATTTGTTCATATAGATCGTTGAAAATCAAACTGACCAAGCAACTTTTTGATAAAATTACGTACTTTTCTTATTACATTTGAGAATATGATTTAAACCTAACCATATTCGACCAAAATATAATAATAATTCATTGTTATTTTACCCCCAAAAAGTATCTACGTTATAAATTGAAGAACTAGATAAAGATTAAAAGAAGTCAGATGATAAAGCAATAGTTAAAAAATATCAAGAATCATACATAGTATACAGGAAAATGAAAAATTTAACAAATGAATTTAGACAATACAGCGGTCGCATTGTAGGGAAATTGCCTACCGAAATATGTCATTCCCAGATTTCTCAACGGTACGACAAATGTCCGACCCTTCCCGACACCGTCGTCAAAACAATAATCATAATTAAATTACCTTCCTGTTAATTCAATTTAATTAATTTCGAGAACGGTTATAATTACTGAAGGATTCGATTACTTATCTATTTCCAAGTAAAATGTGTAACATTACTCGCGAAATTGAAATAATCGTACATAGTACTAGGAATTATTAGCCATAATATTCTTAGTACAATAATATCAAACCAAGTAATCCTACGAATAAATATCCCATGCATCAATATAAGGGCGTACGTTAAAACTTGGGTTGGTATATTTTCGACTCAACTCGGTTACCAACTCAAAAATGTATCCCCCTAAAGCCTCCATAAAACACCTAAAATCCCCACTATAAATTGGAATTCCTGGAAAACTCTCGTACTTCTAAACCAGGTCGTAGATGTAAAAAAAAGATCATCGGATGAAGTGCATGACCTTTTTTTTTAGCCTGGCGGGAGGTTTCCCTTTAAAAATACCTATATGTTGAAGTTAAAATCCCTAAAATCCCTAAAAGTACCGGTAAAAATAGAACACCCCTAAAAACCCCCATCCTACATTTTTATCCCCTTAATTTGGGGGAAAAATCCCTAACTTGGCAACCCTGCGCTGCAGTCTGTCGCACGAGTATTTAGTCCACCTAGTGGTAAGTGGTCACTACCGCCCATGGACATCTGTAACCAACCTCATATAGAACAGGAGTTCTATCTAAAGTCAATCACAGATGCATTGCTACTCCCGAGGACTAAGATGGATGTATGGAGACTGTGCCGGCAACCACACTCTTCCGTCGGAACGCAAGAAATGCTTCACGCTAGAAATAGGTTAATGGTTGTGGATACCGTTTTGCAATGCAGATGCCCGTGAAAATTTTAACATACGCCCTAATGCCTGTAAAACTCTTATGATATCTACAAGGATATTTTTATATGTCGAGCCTACGATACAATGAATAAAAGACAAAAAAGTATGAAATAATGAGAAGTCCAAAAATAGAAGCGAATATATATTATAGCTTGAAAATAAAATAATATAGTTGCGAAATATAGTAAGTTGCGAAAGAAGAAACGATTAAGAAATATAGAAAAAGGATTACAGTACTTTAACCTACAACGATATCCTGTAATAATCTTATGAGTTTAATTGTATTGATACCGACAAGCGGTATTATTATAACACTAGTTTAAACGTCCATTCGTGAGCTTCGTTAAAAAAACATATCTTCTCCATATATGCATCACGAGAAGACAATATTTCCGATACACCTAATGACCCCAGAAGACGCCTTAAAACTCTGTCAAACTAACCTTAGTGTACGACAGATCAGCTTTATTGTAGGCCATCTGCCGCGTGCGCCGCCTGGCGGACGCCCCGTACGTCATCTCGTCAGCCTCCTCCACGGAGCTGAACTCGCCCTCTTCCTCCTCGTCTGAGTAGCCTCGCTCTGAAATTATTCGTTAATATTTGAGGAAATGTTAAGGAAAAAATGAGATGGTAAAGTTTTTATGCTGTGGTAACTTTTAGTGCATGATAAAAGCAGCAAAAATATGTAAAGGAGGCACCACGATTCTGATGGCACCGCTGTCATTATCACAATTACTGCCAAAATCTGACTTTGACCACACATGCGCCTTCTCTTAAGGGTGTGGTCTTTCAAACCGATATCGAGCATAAGGTACTTTTGTTTTTTGGCAAAAATATCCTTTTCTTTTATACTTTAACCTAATGATAAGGCAGACGGGCTACCTGATGGAAAGTAGTCACCGTCGCCTATGGGCATTCGCAACACCAGAGGAGTCGCCACTGTATCGCCGGCTTTGAAGGAGAGCTCTTTATGCACCTTTCTTGAAGAACCCGCGATGAAATTACCAAAAGAGAGAAAAAACGAGAAATTTTGCAACATTTTAAAATTAACAAATATGTTATTATAATGTAGTGCCGTGTAGCGTCGGTGCGCCATGTGTGTCGGATTAAAAGCACCATCTCTCTCTCCTCGTTATTGTCGTAGAAAGTGACTAAGAGACTCAATCCAAGAGATTGACAGCAGCGTCTTTCCATGTAACGACAACACCCACTGAGTTCATCAATGTGCACACCAGACGCGGTGAATATCATACTATCATACTAATCATACTAATATTATAAAGGCGAAAATTTGTGAATGTGTATGTTTGTTATTTCTTCACGTCTAAACGGGTGGAGCGATTTTCATGAAATTTAGTTAGAGAGTCAGCTGACACTCTGGATTAACATATAGGCTACTTTTTGTTGGCAATAACATCCAAAGAATGGGCGTAAATCCTGTAGTGATTTAATGTCGACTACAGGATATTCGTCTATTCTTTGAATGTCGAAAGACTGAAGGCTGTTGAATCATTAAGTAATCCATACTGTCATGTATCATACCGGTGATGAGCAACGTATTGTTGTTCTTAGTGTCGTGGTCCACGGGCGTGGAGGCGAGCCCCGTGATGGTCAACTTCGCGACCGGCTGGCCCGCAGCGGCGCCCATCTTGCCACCAACGCTGGTCAGCTCCAGCTCCATATCCATTGACCGTTGGAGGACCTGTGAACAAATATGATCATCTTCAACTACTGTCCGAATTTTATGCATAGATTTCCTCAACAACACAAACATACATACATAAAAAACGAGCATGCAGTACATCTAATCGTAAGTGGTGGTAGAACCAGTGTAGTTCGACCGGTGAAGTATGTACCACCGCCACACCTACTTCTAGCGTGAAGCATTTCTTGCGTTTCGATGGAAGGGTGTGGTTGTCGGCACACTTTTATATGAGGCGACCATTATAGTCCTCAGGTATAGCAACGCATCTGTGATTGACTTCAGATAGGACCCATGGTCTGTTTGAAGTGGCTTACAAATGTCCATGGGCGGCAGTGGCCACTTACAATCTAGTAATCTGGTGGACTGTTTGCTACTTCAATCAGATAAACAAATTGGCTAATGCCGCCCAATGACATCTGTGATAAACTCCGGATACAATTAGGTTCTTATCTGAGGTTGTTCACAAATATCTTGCTACCCCTGACGACTAAGTTGTTCGCCTAGGATAAATACGTCGCCCCTTTCACATAAAAAGAGAATTAGAGGAGATTAGACATATTATTAAGCTATTGCATAACTTTTATCGCAAACTTTGAGTGCGGCGACCGAATCAAGATATTCCGTAACGAAAAAAACCTAACACCCCCCACTCCGCCTACCATGTAGCGCGGCCGAGAGTTCGCTTAACGTGTATGTATATGAGACGACAGTGCGAAGCTCGCACGGGTTGAGACGAGCTGTTCGAAAATCGGATATATCTGCTTACATAGAATATTTTATTTAAGCAGCTGTTTGTGAGAAAGTATTATAGTATCAAAGAAAAAAACTTGAATTGATATCAAAGAAAAAATACTGCAAAAAATAATAAATAATTATAAATGTATACGTTGATAAAAAATGTACCGCCTTTACCGCGGCAGTCCCCGAGTGCCGCACGTTTTTATTTTTATAGAGAGCATGCCTTCCTTCCTTTAGAAAACATTCCGATAGACCTATATATTTAATCAAGTTATTTATCTTGACCGATCGATCGATGTTTACGATAGTTAATGTATAATATGCACGTATCAAAAGTATGAGGCAAGCGTGGGATTTTAATAGTCAAGGTGAGATGCAAATTAGTCAAACTACCATTACAGGGAACAATATCATCATAAGTTCTAATATATTGAAACACTAAGACATTTACCATAAACCTACATTATGATGCGATTTTTGTTATCATAATAATAATATCAAGGAGTAAGGTAAACTAAAACTGGCACTTGGATTTAAACTATGAATTGTTGGGAGCTTCAATTACTGGACTACATTTTTTCCTTAAACATAACCCACAGCCACACAAGAATGTAAAGGGCATACAGGAAAAGTGTGCCTTGAAATCAATACAGCACTATTCGCATTATAACCGACATGTAACGCGATCTCTTCATACATATCAATTACAGTTTACGCGCACATTGTATATCTGTGACACCGCTTAAGCGTATTAATGTTACATGACAGGGAATTATTTTTTAAATGTCAACTACACTGTGATAATATCTAGTGGAAATCATAATTATAGAGCTTTTTAATATTAACGTAGCAAACGATATTAATGTTTTATATTTATTTATGTATCTAATAGTAAGATGCTAATGCCGTCAATAGACACCTGTTATCCACCCCAAATAAGATCATATAAGAGTTATAATTACGGGTGGCCACAGATACGTTGCAACCAGTAACAAATAATTAAGAATGCCTCGGGCAAATAATAAAGATAACTAACCCTTATCATAGGTAGGTGGTAGAACCACTGTAGTTCGACCGGGGAAGTACCACCGCCACACCTATTTCTAGCGTGAAGCACTTCTTGCGTTTCGATGGAAGGGTGTGGTTGTCAGCACACTTTTAAATGAGTAGCAACGCATCTGTTATTGACTTCAGATAGAACCCATGTTAGGCAGTGACTATTTACCATCAGTTGGACTGCATGCTCGTTTGCTACTTCAATCAAATAAAAAAATATATATATCACATCAGGCAGGAACAGTTGCAAAGATCGTGCCGCTGAAGTCGAGGTACAAGGGTTCAACCACCTTCAAAATCCCTCATGACCTCGAATTGGAGCCTAGAATATAAATCTCCTGGTTAACAGAATAGCGCCACAACATGTGCTCCGACCAACTCATTATCATTATTGTTGTATAGAAAATGTTCATGGGTGGCAGTGATGACTAAATTTCAAATGCCTAACTGTACAATTTACTTATGTGTCGTAATGTAAATGGATGTACTAATTACAGTACACACACATGATGTAGGTTGGGATGTGAATCATGTAATTAAATATTCAGACTATGCGTATTGTAATGAATTATTCATCAGACGGAATTTATAGTCGCGCCTTTGTCGTTTTTGTAAAATACGCGTGGATTTTTGTTAAGCAAATTACTTACAAATTGTTTCGAAATTTCTGACAAGCCATTATTCATAACGAAGTTTTATTGAATCGAAAAGAAAATACCAAAGTAACACAATGGATAAAGATAAAAATCTTTATCAAACGACATATATCTACAAAGATCTTTACTGTAATCTGTCAAAGCTGCTATACATGTAGGCGGTGCACATATTGTTATTATACTTACATACATTTGCAACACAAAAATTTTGCAGCAATCCTACACTTCGGCGTATGAGCTCTTATCCTTTACTAGTTACCCTTCGCAACGGTCGAAATTGGACCGTAATTTAAATTAAAAAACTAAACTTCATATTGTCCAAAGTAGAACGAATATTTCTCAAATGCAAATAAATTGTAATAAGTTTCAAGTTATTTTGAACACACCCGTTAAAGGTAAAAAGAGGTTTAATTAGCTAAGCTGCATTTAATAGCAAAAGCGGGTATTTTGACAAAGACTGACATTTTTGACGTTATGTGTTTTCATAGTAAGACATTGAATGTTCTATTTTGTTTATTATTTATGTGTTTGTGTCAAATGCAAGGTTGCATGCATGTGTAATGTGTGTTTAGTTGATTTTATGTATGTTTTATGCATTATTTGAAAAAAAGATAGCATTGCGTAATCCTTCTCTACATCAATTATAACCATGCATAATTAAATACTCCTCCGCCTGCGGCAAGTATCTTAAAAATGGTTCACAAGTTTTTGCTTTACGTATTAATATATAGATACCACAATACAACAGAGTTTAATACAGCTACAACAAGTATGATTAAAAATTAGTAAAAATCGGTGTAACACGCAGAAACTTCTTGTTCGATTCCCGGCCAGATAACCGAATGAAGAATGTAGATGTTCTGGGTCTGGGTTGGTTTCTTATCGTTATGACACCCACGTCACAGAAAAAATGCTATTGTGGAACTAGAAAACGTTAATTAATTCCCTGCTCTCATATTGTTCTAAAGTAGATACATACTTTTATCTTAACTCTATATACGGCTTTTATATGAGACTTAATAACTTACACGAGTTTCTCGTGCATCTCGTATTAAAAGTTCCGCTGAGCAAGTAATAATAGAGGCACGCGTGATATTGCGAAGGAGCGGATAATCTGTATGCATTTGAGATCACTTTGCTTCACAATTCAAGATTTATACATTTTTAGCTCCAGCACAAAAAAATGGGAGTCACGATTTGTTTGAAACTCGTCTGCTCCTCTGGCTAAGTTTGTATGGAATTTGACAATTTATACGCTATTTTCGAAGTACATATTCCTTTTTTGTATATAAAACCATGTTAAATGTCCATTATTAAAATGGCATTACTATTTAAAATTTAATGATGTAATTTTTATGAATAGATACTGGTGTTGTTTACCGTCATGAACATCGAATAGTGGCTAATATTAATGAATTTCATTTCTTTGACATACCAGCGGAACGGTCACCATCTATTTTTTATAAATTTGCATGGTCATAAAACGCGCATGGTCCGACCAGGGAACTATCACCATAAAATCTATTTTTAAGGTTTTTTTTTATCTAACTGAAGAAGCAAACGTCCCCCTGATGGCAACTGGTTACTGCAGCCCATGGACATCTGTAAGCTACTTCATACAGAACATGGGTTCTATCTGAAATCAATCACAGATGCGTTGCTACTCCCGAGGACTATGATGGTCGCCTCATGTAAAAGTGTGCTGGCAACCACACCCGTCCATCCAAACGCAAGAAATCCTTCACGCTGGAAGGTGTGGCGGTGGTATTTCCTCGGACGAACACAGGTTCTACCACCTGTTGTGGCACATGTTACATGTGTGTAAATCAGTGGCAGCGAACTTTAATTCTTTTAATTGGAAGTCCTATACAGTACATATTTTTGCTTTTAAGTTTAATCAAAGTATTTCATTTCATACGAATATTTTTCTCGCGTCCTTAAAAATAGTATCATAATCACGTTCCACCCAGCTCTCATAGATATAATACCTGAACGTAGAAGGCACTACAAAAGCGCAGATAATCTGTATGCATAATCGTCACGTCTGTCTGAGAACACAGATAGATGACAAAAGCTTTGTTCACAGCGCTCGTTTTAGCTCACAAACTACTTAAAATATATAGTATAAAACTATATGAAATGTGAAAGAAAGTATGAAATTTTTAAAGCGGCGTGTATTTTATTTAAAAGCCACATGATTATGGAAATGAAGGATAATGAGACGTCAGATAACACTAGCATGTAACTTATACTAGAATAATAATATTTATTAAAAATCATACTTAAATGAATTATATTTAAATTAAAATTAACGAATTATACAGAATTATACTCAAATTTCATTTAAGTAGGGTCTAAGCACCACAGCAGCATTTACGCTTAGTGTATCGCAGAAATAATTAATAACTTAATCAGAATATGTAGATACTGAGATCATCAAGTGAAGTTAAAAAAAACAAACATCGCCAAAAGTGAGAAACTGGTTCTAACCTGATCCATCCTAATAACACCCTCCGCAAGGGTTTTGTAGCCGAGAATGGTACGGTTCTTGTACTTCTTGCGCCTCTGCAGCATTATCTGCAACCTGGAAATAAAATATTTGGATTATCATCTTTCATACTAATAGGTGAGGTGTGCAGCGGAGAGGGGGGAAAAGGCAATCAAAGACACGTCTACACTTAACGGCAGTCCATTTACTACTCCCATCATTTAACCTAAGTTATTGTCCATTAGTACACACTCACACATGGTTACCACCACCACATAGGTATTATAAAGGCGAAAGTTTGTGAGTGTGTATGTTTGTTACTTTTTCACGTTTAATAGGCTGGAGCGATTTTCGTAAAATTTGGTAGGCAGTTAGCTGTCACTCTGGATTAACATATAGGCTACTTTTTACTGTGGGAAAATATCTTTATCCTATGGGACGATCGGTACATCGTTTTTTTTAAAAGCGGTAGAAGCTGCGGGGTGCAGCTAATTTATAAATAAAAATAAAAACTTGGACAATAGATATTATAGCCCTATAACAACAGTGTATCCATAAATAATAGTACGTGGTGAATGTAATCGTCTCCAGAAACGACATATCTACCTACATCTGCCACCAGGGCCAGATTTAGGTGAGAGCGTCCGAGGCAACTGCCCCGAGTCCACGACAAAGAGGGTGCCCTACACTGGATACTAAGGAAAAATATATTTCAGGTTTCGACAACAACATTTGTTTATTGAACGACTCGACTGAAAAAATGTTTATATTCTGAAGATCTCTTAATCCGGCTCTGCCTGCCACAGATGCATTGCTACTCACGAAGACTAAGTTAAAACACCTCGTGACTTCGTCGTCAACCCATTACTGTCCCACTGCTGGGCACGGGTCTTCTCTCGGAATGAGAGAGCTTAGGCCATAGTCCACCGCGCTGGCCAAGTGCGAATTGGTGGACCCTCGTGACTTACCACCCGTCAAACTCGAAAACAGGAGCGCTACACTGCCATTATACGCAAAAATAGAACTGCTATTTCCATCGTAAAGCCATTACTGCCTAATAGCCGGGCTCAGGTTTCCTCTAAAACATAAAAACCGCTGTTCGAGGGAATAAAAATAAAATACGACTTAATTCCAGCCATCCGTCTGTCTAGATCCGTTTTTCATTTACGAGAAGCTATCTTCCTTACAGCTTAGCCAAAGCCGGCTAAATCCAACGATATTAGCCGCCGAAGCTCTGCGGTAGGTACTTGAATTCTATACGCTAGCTAGATGCGTTCTACATGACTAAGTTCTGAGCTCACTAGATCAGAGTTTCCAATTTATTAAGTCTACTTCAGCTTCAAACTTAAAAGGATTTAGATCTAAAATGAATTTATGTATTACTGTTACTAACATCAAGAGAGGAAATTTTAAGTGGTTCGTTTAAATTTTGAAATACCACGTGACCTTAACATATGGGTAATCACGAAATAGATTGGTTGATACAAAATAATAACTTCATTCTCTTAATTAAATAATTCCCAAAGAAAAAATGCTATGGTTAGGAGAATTTGGTTGGCTAAAGGTGACAATTACTGCTCACCATTTGATCCTTTGCTTGTCTGTTTGCTATTCAATTTTAATTAAAAAGTTTAGTTTTCGAAGCAGCAATGGGCATTAAGCTGTACCAGTCATATCAGGCCTGAATCAAAACTTACAGAGTTTATGAATCCAATCTATTTCAAGCACATAGCAGTATCTACAAGGCCATGCCTCATGAATCTAGTCTTTGAAAGTTACATTGGGGAGCTTTCTAAAAAGTTTTCCTAAAAGCCAGACCCATAAAACCTGTGACAAGAGGCTAAACGCTTTACTGGCACTAAATTAGAGCGAACAACAAGTTTACGACGCGCCCGCACAGGTAAATGTACGTTTTAATGCCGTTAAGAATAATTTATTGTAGTTTTTTAAAGTTACACCACTGTTGTAGGGATGTCGCATAAAATAATTTAGGGGCACGCTACGTTAACACTACGTTGTTAAACATCGGTTTACCGTTTATTTTTTATCTGACTGAAGTAACAAACGAGCATGCAGTCCGCCTGATGGTAAGTGGGCACTACTGCCCATGGACATCTGTAATTAACCACATACAGGACATGGGTTCCATCTGAAATCAATCACAGATACGTTGCTACTCCCAAGGACTATGATGATCGCCTCATATAAAAAGTGTGCCGGCAACCACACCCTTTCATCGAAACGCAAGAAATGCTTCATGCTAGAAATAGGTGTGGCGGTGGTACTTCCCCGGTCGAACTACACTGGTTCTACCATCTTCAAATATCCAATAGAGTCACATATAATCAGAATGAGCGGCGTTGTCTATGGAGGGACGGGAGAGAGGGGACAGTTGAACATAGGTTTTGCATCTCTAGCATGGAGGAGGACTGACGTCAACCAAGACAGATCAAGAGAGTAAGACGTTTTCTTAAATCTATAGAAGAAAACACAGAGAATAGATGCAACCCTGTCCCTCTTTGTTTGGCGACGAGTACTGTTTCAACGTTTATATGTACAAACAAAATAAGGTATATATTACCAAAATTTCGCCGCAACCCTAGGTAGAGCGGTAATTAGTTGCTTCATTACCAATATAATTCAACACGAATTCTTTATTTTCCTAGTTTGTGTGGCATGTGAGTAATTTCAGACATTTAAGTGTTGTAATTAAGTAATAAAACACAACAATATAGCAGAAAAATAAAGGTTGTAGTTATTTGTACTACTAAATATTTTGTACTTATCATAAGTTCCATAACCAACTAGATTCGTTTTGAGAAATTATGTTTTAAGAAATAAACGTCTTTTAATATACATCTGTTTATTCGATTATTTTACTACTACATAGTATAAAACAAAGTCGCTTCCCGCTGTCTGTCCCTATGTATGCTTAGATCTTTAAAACTACGCTACGGATTTTAATGCAGTTTTTTTGTTATAGGTGTTATAGATATATGTAATACATGCATAATATATTGAAGGTACACTGATCATTTTAGATTTATTACTTTTAGGCGGAATGAAGCTCGCTAGGTCAACTAGTTTACTATAACTAGTTATGGATGCGTGACCTAAGTAAAATACGTGGTTGACTTAAATTAATGCCATATAGGGGTCCATGAGCGGCAAAGGCATTTAACATCAGATGAATTGCATTGGTCTTATAATTCACGACTTAAAACTTGAAAAGTTGTGAGTCGGAAGAAAAGAGTCGTTTCTTTACAATAGGGCTTACACTCTTAGTAATTTCGCATTTAAACCATGCCTTACCTTAAATAAATTACGTTTTAAACCCAAGAAATATTTTGAAGGTGGTAGAACCAGTGAATTTCGACCGGGGAAATACCACCGCCACACCTATTTCTAGCGTGAAGCATTCCTTGCGTTTCGATGGAAGGGTGTGGTTGCCGGCACACTTTTATATGAGGCGACCATCTTAGTCCTAGGGTAGCAACGCACCTGTGATTGACTTCAGATGGAACCCATGTTTTGTATGAAATTGATTACAGATGTCCATGGGCGGTGGTGACCACTTACCATCAGGTGGACTGCATGCTCGTTTGCTACTTCAGTTAGATAAAAAAAAAGAAATCAGTCGAATCTTTACGACTGGGCTTTTTGTTTGTTCTTGAGGGGGAAACCTTCAAACATTCTTCCTAATTTTAAACAAAACCAATTCCGTTTGAACTTTCAAATGGTACCCAAGAAACATAGGTACGGTAGGAAGGAAGCTATATATCTAACCCATTATTCTCGGCCTCGACCTTAAAATATCATTACGCCGTTAACATTTGAACCAGATCATCCTATCGGTTACGAGTCGTAAAAATGTGAGTGCGCACATACATACGGAACGTAATGGACTCCGTAAATATACCGTTGTTTTAGGGCGATTTTTATGGCGAAAATCCATTTTTTTTACCATACATAAAACATTGGGAACAGAAGCTTTAAATCTATTCATAGCGATACATAGTTCGTTCATGATGTTATATTTATTTAAATAAACAAAAAAGTGTGTTTGTCGGTAATTTAACTTTACTAGTCACCCGCCGCAACGGTCGTAAAACGACCGTACTTTAAATTAAAAACTAAACTTCATAATGTCCAAAGTAACACAAATAATTCTCTAATTTAAATAAATTGTAATATGTTTCAAGTTACTTTTAACGCACCCGTTAAAGGTAAAAAGAGGTTTATTAACCAAGCTGCATTTAAAAGCAATAGCGGGTATTTTGACAAAGACATCTGACATTTTTGACGTTCTGTATTTTCATAGTAAGACATTGAATTTTCTATTTCGTTTATTATTTATGTGTTTGTGTCAATGTGTGTTGATTCTATGTGTTTTATGTTTTATTTGAAAAAATATTAGCATTGCACAAACGTTCTATACATCAACTATAACCGTGCGTAATTTCATACTCCTCCGCCTGCGGCAAGTATCTTAAAAACTAATCTTACTCAAAAACTTAACTTAAAAAGTTTTAGCTTAACGTATTAACATATAGAGATTTATGTACAAGCTTATGATGCTCGACGGCTTATTAAATCTTTGATCTTTCAGTGGGTTACACTTTGTAAGGTTCAATTATGTAATTACATAATTATCGACACGACTATTGATGAATATCGCGTAAATGATCGAGGAAGAAATTATGTAGGCTATCTATCCCTTTCATATATATTTAACGACGTCTGTTCCCGGTTTTGCTTAACGTTAACGTTAAGATATGTGACTGACATATAGTGAGATTACCACTCGGCAATCGTGACGATCCGTTCGACTTTTCGGACTACTGGAATCCACAATAGGTTTAGATACGGAACCCAAAAAAGATATAGTGGAGAAGTGAACGTCTCACCTGTTCCCATCGCGCTTCACAAAGTGCGGATACTGCAGCGAGAAGCACAGATCGAGCTCCACGTCGAGCGGCGGCACCGCGATGTCGTTCGAGCGGAGCGTGCGCTTGCTGCTGTGCATGCGCGCCGCGAGCGTCACCGCGCCGGCGCCCGCGCCGCCCGCCGCGCCGCCGCCCGCCTCGCCGAGCGCGCCGCACACGCGCAAGTGGGTTATTCGCAGTGTGCATAGCCTGGAACAAAAATATGTTTTTGTTAGAACAGTATATATCGTCAAGCCATCATTGTCCCACTGCTGGGCTCGGGTCTTCTCTCGGAATGAGAGATAGGAAATAGTCCACCGCGCTGACTAAGTGCGAATTGGTGGTTAGAACAGTATAGTAACACCTATTTCTAGCGTGAAGCAGTTCTTGCGTTTCGGTAGAAAGGTGTGGTTGCCGGCATTGTTTTATATGCGGCGACCATCTTAGTTCTTGGGAGTAGCAACGCATCTGTGATTGACTTCAGATAGAGCCTATGTTCTACATGATTTGTATGGGCAGTGGTGAGCACTTAGGTGGACTGCATGCTCGTTTGCTACTTCAGTTAGATATAAATAAAGATGAACTCTATTATTGCTACTTAAGTCGGATAAAAAAATCATAATAATAAGTTAAACTTTAGTGGGTGCTCATTACGCAACCTTGTATTATAAAATGTAATCATAACTGCAACCAATTAAACCACTTATGATTATCGAAATCTTGAGAAACGATAAATCAAAACGTTAATTGGTTATCAAAATAATTTACACGTACACGTACACGCACAAATATGTCTTATCTTACAGACATGCAATGTAACAATACATATTGAAAGGCACCGCAGACTTCTTTGTTTTTGAGTTTTTCAAAAAATGACAAAAAGAATCAAAATGTAACGAAGAATTGAAATTTAATACAGCTTTTGGACATTTATATATTCATTTATATATTGACGACCCGCGTGGCAGAACGGTTACCATGCCGTCTGACGCGTAATGGGTCCCAGGTTCGATTCCCGGCCAGACAGGTATCTGAATGATGAGTTTAGATTCATGTTATGTACCACTGAAGGTGGTAGAACCAGTGTAGTTCGACCGGGGAAGTACCACCGCCACGCCTATTTCTAGCGTGAAGCATTTCTAGCGTTTCGATGGAAGGGTGTGGTTGCCTGCACACTTTTATATGAGGCGACCATCATAGTCCTCGGGAGTAGCAACGCATCTGTTACTGACTTCAGATAGAACCCATGTTCTGTATGAAGTTGATTACAGATGTCCATGGGCGGCAGTGACCACTTACCATCACGTGGACTGCATGCTCGTTTGCTACTTCATCAAATAAAAAAAAAAAAAAATAAAAAAAAAATGTTCTTGGTCTGGGTGTTTGTGTGTTCGTCTTGTGTGTGTCCATTGTACCCACGACACAGGAGAAAATCCTAGTGTGGGGCTATGAGTGTAAAGAGCGTGAGCGTGTATTTGGTTAAATTCCAGATTACACATTAGAATTTACACATTTGTACAGCAGTGTAATGATAGCTTTGTCCCAATAGTTTTCAAACTACTTTTGACCATCACAATCTAAATCGACCACATAAAAACTACTATCGCTATCGAAATTGATTCTGAATCTGCAAATTCTCAGTCTTTTTGTACCTGGGAGCCTCCAACGTCCGCGTGGGGGCTTTATAGTGAATTTGAGAAACCATTGATTAGAAAATAGTTACAAAACCGTTAATAGTTATAATAGTTAATAGTTGCGGAACGTATTGACCTGTTTAGCTGTACATTGAATGAGTTTGGGAAGGCGGTGGGTAATGTTATAGAATGTAATTTTTGTTTTAATTAGAATGTTTTGGAATGAATTTAATGTAATGTATTTAGAATGGTGACTGAATTATTGTGACATACTTATTTATTGATTATTTATTATTATTTGAAATTATGATTATATATTATTGTTATTTATAATAATTCTTTATGACTTATTAATATCTAATTGACAACAATATTATTGACAAATTAATGATTGCACTTATGAATTAATTATTGAACTAATAATGATTATTGAATTATGAATCTTTTTATGTAAGCTATGTATTCTGCTTGATAATTCATTAACCGTTTTTTAATTATTAATAACCTGAATTTGACGAATGAATTTGAAATGTTAATTATTATTACTACTCTAACGCATTGGACTGTAAAATCTGTAATGTTAGAAGTAAGTTTGATGGAAATAAATAAATAAATAAATAAAATAAATAAAATTCGATACTAACAGACTATTCGTACTAAGTTTAGACGACAAACACAGTTGCAACTCGAACTTAATAACATTTCTTGCCTAAAAACCCGATTTAGAATAATCCAAACAAATCCCGCCAGAACCAGATAAGACCAATGCATAATTCATAATCAAAACTGCAATTTTAATTGGGCCTAGATACAAATAAAATATTTAATTGCGATTCGATTGCGGTTTCTCCAAATCGCTGCCAGTTACCACAGCGTATAATCAAATTTCCCAGCAGACTAATTGCGGATCGGTTCGCCATTTATTGCTGGATAAACACTAATCATTAGTGTCAGAGTGGTAATGACCTGTCACATTGTGATGCACGGCAACGGTGTGACAATTTTGTCTCTATGACTTAATGAACGTAGTAGAAGCCTTTAGGGGTCAACTCCGAAGGTACTAGTGTACACCTAGTTATAGCGTGAAGCATCTCTTGCGTTTCGATGGAAGGGTGTGGTTGCCAGCATATTTTTATATGAGGCAACCATCTCAGTCCTGGGAAGTAGCAACGCATCTGTGATTGACTTCAGAGAGAACCTATGTTTTATATGAAGTTAGTTACAGATGTCCATGGGCGGCAGTGGACCATCAGGTGGACTGCTCGTTTGCTCCTTTAATGATATATAAAAAAACATCTATTTTTGCATAATAGCAGCAGTTATAAGCGTACCTATTAAAAGTTGGTGTGTTTTGGTCTGAAGGGTAAGGAAGATATATTTATGTGAGGCGTACCAGTTTTATCCTCAGAAGTAGTAAAGCACGTGTTAGAAGTATGGCAGATTCAGTAAATAAAACTATGTCTTCGCTCAGAGGCTGTCAGTACAGGACTCCCTTATTTCACAAATCTTAGTACTTAAACATTGATCCATATCTAGCCACATAACTACGATCTATATAACAATACAATAATCGTAGTGATTATTGTATAAAACAAAGTCGCTTCTCGCTGTCTGTCCCTATGTATGTTAGATCCTTAAAACTACGCTACGGATTTTAATGCAGTTTGTTTTAATAGATAAACTGATTCAAGAGGTACGTATAATACATATATAATAAAGTAGAGAAACATTGGTAATTTTAGATTTTTGACTTTTAGGTTGAACGAAGTTTGCCGGGTCAACTAGTTTGTTCATAAAGTCGCCGTACTCGAAGTAAGGCTGTCACACATGTTGCTAATCTTAGATAACATTGATTTTATCTTTTGTTGATTACTATCCACAAGATGCAGTGGCAATTTTTCCATGTTACATACAAAAAAATGAAGTAGCAAACGAACATGAGGTAAGTGGTCATTATTGCCAATAAATACTTGTAACCACATAAAATAGAGTTTCTATCTGTTACCGTTGTACTAATTACCGTTGAATTGCCGCTCCTATAGACTAGACTAGACTAAGATGGTCGCTTCGTATTTAAGTCGGCATTTACATCCTTTCAACGAAACTCATAAACGACGACATATGTGGCCACATGCCGTCGTAAACACCAGGAGGCGCTGTGTGTACAATGGCCAAGAAGAGCCCAAAGGGGGCATCACGCTCGGAGGACTCCGGTTGTGTTCCATTGGAGGTTGCGGAGTCCTCCACGAAGCGCTGAGGGTGGCCACCGGGGGATTTTAGTGAGGTAAAAATCCCACATAACCCTGCGTCGCTCCTTCGGCGCGGTACGTTTTGAAGGTTTCCCTCTCGATAACAAAAAAAGGTATTTGAGTACAATACATGTAAAATAAAGATAGAAAATAGTAAGAACTGAATTTCATGATCACAATTTATGCCACAACTCTGTCAAGAAAAAGCGATAAAGAAAAGAAATAACGCTGATAATTCAACCAAGATTCCTCAATGCTGTATAACAGTAGAGCTATAAATTGCATTCGCTAAATATAGTCGGCACGGAAGCGCATTGGCATTTTTTTGCATAAGCATTGTATACATTGTGTGTGTGACAACCGATATCGTTGTGTGTAAATTTACCTACTAGTGATGTAACGATTATTCTCATTCGCATTCGCGAAGATTATTTCTGGCCAAGAGTTTTTTTATATTATAGGAAACCATCTGTACAATCTCATAAATAAACAGTGCAAAAATACGCCTTACCTAGAAAACATGACCAAACAGAAAGCTCACCCAATTTATATAAATTTAAGTCGTACTGCAGTTTGACGACCAAAAAACAGCAGTGATAGCCTAATTGTTGAAACTAGCCCTCTCAATCGGAAGGTCCGAGGTTCAAACCCAGGCATTCACCACTGATTTATGTGCGTATTAGAAATTAATTATCACTGCTTTTCGGTGATGGAAACCTACACACCCGAGAGTACTTTAAAAAAAAAGTACTCGGAGGTGTGTGAAGTCCACCAATTCGCACTTGGCCAGCGTAGTGGCCTCTGGACTAAAAACTCTCTCAATCGGAGAGAAGACCCGTGCCATGCTGATGCACCATGTTATTTTACTTTTTGGATGTACCTCTCTGAAAATCGACCTGGCTGCGCCCATGTTGGCGTCAAATTAAAAAAGTTCGTTTTCGCTTTTACGATTGTTGTTTGGGGAAACTCGAGTATGTGCGAATTTTTAAACAATAACATTCGTTACATCTCTAGTACTTACACTTCCTCGAAAATTAATTTGTGTGACGTCAGAGCTTTATTCGAAGCTTTATTCACTTGCGTTTTTGTCGCGACACGACGAATTCGTTTTTCTTGTGGCGAAAATGTGGCGACGACCTGAAGAGTTCGTCGTACCGGAACAATTATGTAATCCTTTTTACATCTTTTGCGGATCCGCGCCTTTTTGTGCGCGCGGTATAATGAGATAGGTAACGAGATTGTTGAGAACGTGGGCATAGACGTAGCGTAATGTTAAACCTTTTTTTTTTGTTTACGAGGTGGAACCTTCAAAAGATACCCGAAGCCGTGGTAGCGATTCGTGTTATATGGGATTCTTACCGCATGAAGCCCTCCCAGTAAGCCGCCTTCAGCGCTGCGTGGAGGACTCCGGGATCTCCCACGGAACGCAACCAAGCGCGATGCCCCTTTCAGGCTCTTCCCTGGTGGGCCTAAGTGCTTACCGCATCTCGGGTCTTTACGGCGGCATGCGACTACACATACCGCCGCCCTTTTCGGGGTCGCTTAGCCGGACGGTTCGAGCTCCCACTCTTCTCGCAACCCCGGAAACCCCTTTTAGACGCCTCTTCCGACAGGCCGGGGATAGCGTAACCCTATTCTGGTTCCGGAACTACAGGGACAAGCGTTATGTTATGTTATTTGTTTGCTTGAAATAGTACCAATTCCCGGTGTCAATGTGCAAGTCAGCAGCTATTAGTGTGCAAAATTTAATCTACATCCATGCAGTAGTAATTGCGTAATAGTGAAACAAACGCATCCAACAAGATTAGTTATAGATTTAGATGTTAATAATGCCACCTGCTTCTTTTTAAAAGTGAACTTTAGTTAAATTTTTAATCGTAGCGAAGTATCATGCCTTCGTTATTGTACCTATATGGTTAAATAAAAGGGAAAATTTGTCAGTTTTAAAGTTAAAAAATATTTTGTAAAATTTGTAGTTATAGATATGTTATTGTTGAGCGACTACGAAGCGATTCAATGTTAATATATCACAGTAAATAAGCATTTTTAATTTCGAAAAAACTTTTGGAAATAAAAAAAAAACATATCCAAAAACGTTTGACGACCCGCGTGGCGCAGCGGTTAGCGTACCGGTCTGACATGCAGTGGGTCCCGGGTTCGATTCCCAGCCAGACAGGTATCTGAATGATGAGTTTAGATTCTTGTTCTGGGTCTGGGTGTTTGTGTATTCGTCTTTATGTGTGTCCATGGCAGCCACGACACAGGAGAAAATCCTACTGTGGGGCTATGAGTGTAGAAAGCGTGTAGAAAGCGTTTAAAAACTTACAAAAGGTATAAAACACACTCGCTACCTCTTGTTAACAATTAGTACCTTCTAATTGAATTGGAATTGAAGAAGATATTATCCTTACAATCGCTGATTATATTATTGTCATCAGATAATTGATCTTATCAATTATCTATAACCTGCATTATCATTAGTAGTAGGTCTTAATTAATAATGTCGCGATCAATAACGCCAAGTAATTAAACAATTATTCTACGACTTTAATAGCATGTGAAATGGCGTGCGGCCTGTAATTATGTAATTCGCACGCAATTATCAGTAATTGCTAATTGGGATTATGTATACAGATTATAAACGGAGATGGTCCGATATTGTGCAAAAAGATTAGGTGGGTCTCCGGATCACTTTTTCTCTGGTTAAAGCTTTGTTACGGAGATAGTCTAACAGCGACGGCAGGCGAGCTGAAAGTTCGTTTGGTTTTGAATTTATTGTATCTATGTAAAGGTTTTGAAGGTGGTAGAACCAGTGTAGTTCGACCGAGGAAGAACCACCGCCACACCTATTTCTAGCGTCAAGCATTTCTTGCGTTTCGATAGAAGGGTGGGGTTACCGGCACACTTTCACATGAGGCGACCATCATAGTCCTCGGGAGTAGCAACGCAGTGATTGACTTCAGATAGAACCCATATTCTGTACGAAGTTGGTTACAGATGTCCATGAGCGGCAGTGACCACTTACCAACAGGTGGACTGCATGCTTGTTTGCTACTTCAGTCGAATAAAAAAGGGGTAGTGTCTGGAATAAATAGTCTCCGAAATTTTACGATCGAAACGAAAAGGCGAGAAACAAGGAGAACTCTTAAATATGATCAAAGAGTTCCTTATTATTAAGGTAGTCATAATAGCATTATTGAAATGATGTGAAATGTTTTTATGTATAGGCCTACTGGGGCACTTACAAATTGTCAGTTACATTTTTTTTTACACTACCACCGGATCGGAATACGACCTCAACTGAGAAGATCCGGCAAGAAACTCAGCGGGTTTGTCTTTTTTCTTATTTATATATTTTTTTTTTAATTTAATTACAATCATGTTTTTATTTTACATGGTAACTAGCAGACCCGGCCACGCGTTGCTGTGGTTAAAGAAATGTTACTTAAACAAATTTTAAATTGTATTATTTCGAATTTGTAAGAAATTAATATACTACCAAGTTGTTAGTAGACAAAATGTAATATATAAACTTATAAATAAGGTAAGGAGGGCAGGTGGTATTAAATTTTCAACAATGACATTTATATTTTTTTATTAAAAAAATTGACATTCAATTTAATTCAGCACTTCTCGGTTTACAATATTTGTAGTTAAACTGTCTTTATTTATTTAAATTAAAGTGTCGAAGCACTATTAATTAAAAAGCAGGAATAGTTTTATTGTTCACTATACTGACTTAAATTATTGTTCACTATACTATACTTCAGTCTAAGTAACACGTAGCCGTCTATGATAACTCCAAAAATTTATAAACCAAGAATATTGAGATTTAACTGTATTGCGATCACCACAACATAAAAACCACGTTAGTTTGTCTTTCCTACATTATGTACATCGACAAACAAAAACAAAATAGGTTAGGTAGCGCCACCTAACGGTCACATCAGTACGAATTTAAATGTAATTTGCGTTCAAAAATACTTCATCAAAATATATGTTTTCTATAAATAAAGAACAAATTGTTTGCAGTAAACTATGAATAAAAAATAACTTTATTTAATATTGAGTCAACTGTTCGATTGATATAATTTTACACTTTGTTTATGTACATGCATTGTTGCCAGTAATAAATTAAAATTGTATGGGTAGGTTTATTTATTAATAAAATATTTTGCCTTTATCTTTTATATTGCTTTTAAAATTATTTGTCAATTTTAGTTTAAGGAAATACGAAATTAAAATTAAAAAAACTGACTAACTGAAACGGTATTGATTTATGGACGATACATTCGGTTCATGTAGATGACCGTAACGTAAACAGCGCCATCTAATATCTCAGACATATTACTATTTCGATTTGGCGGTAAGGTGGCGTATCATCGCAGATTAAACTGAGATAGCTTTGTATTACTTTAATAACTTGTAAGGATATATTTATACCTGGTTATAATATTCAATTGCCGCTCATATGAAACTCATATGAAATTTTAACAAAGCGCCATCGATACATTCGGTTCATGTAGATGACTGTATCGTAAAGAGCGCCATCTAATATCTCATATTACATTATTTGGCGGCAAGGTTGCGTATCAACGCAGAATATACTGAGATGGCTATGTATTAGGTACTTTAGTAACCTTTGATCACTAATATTACTGATCGAAGTTAGAAACTTAAACTTATCTTTGGATAAGATATTAAATTGTAGCTTATGTGAAACGGTTGTAATTTTAACAAAGCGCCATTACTTACTTAATCAAGTTAACAGATAAAGATAACATTACACCGCCATCTGTTATTAGGATTATATAAAGCTAACAGCTGAAGCTAAAAAAAATATTTGCAATTGAACCTATAAATTAAGATATAAACTATCCTATCTTTCAAGTTGGATCAAAATGCACATGTTGTGTAAATTTGATTATAATCGGTTCAGAGGTTTAAGAGTCCATTGCGGACAAATAAAGTGACACGTAATTTATATATATTAAGAAAGAAAGAAAGATGAAAGTATCCAGTATCTTGCCTTGCTATTATTGCTGTTATGACTACCATCATTTTCAGACAGAGCCATAAGGAAAGATACTACCAGTAGGTCAAATCGTTCCGTCCCTGTAGCTCCGGGATCAGAATAGGGCTACGGCATCCCCTGCCTGTCGTAAGAGGGGACTAAAAGGGGCTTCCGGGGTTGCAGACGGCTAGAGTGGGAGCTCGAACCGTTCGGTCAGGCAATACCGGGAAGGACGGCGGTATGTGTCATACGACGACGACGGCATACCGTCGTAAAGACTAGACGGAGCGGTAGGCCGAGCCGCCCATCTGGTAGGAGCCCGATGGGGTAACGCGCTCGGAGGATTCCGGTGGAAGTCGTTTCGAGATCCCGGAGTCCTCCTTTTAAGCGCCGAAGACGGCCACGGGGGGGTTTTAGTGCGGTAAAAATCCCACATAACCCTGCGCCGCTTCCACGGCGTCGGCTCAAAAAAAAGGTCAAATCGTTCAGTAACTTATTGACAAGTGAAAAAGGCAAAAGAACGTATACGACTTCTACTTGGCGTCATAAATAGGTATATTGGAAAAACAAAACAGTAATATTATTTTTAGCTTTCGACCCCTTATTTTCAGGTTTGGGGATTACCCGCAATCACGCTTCGTAGCGGTGATTCACGTGTAGGCGTATAGTCTACCTAACCCTTCTTTACAGCTCCGTAGACCTAGATATAACGTGGAAAGGAAGTCCGGTGTTTTATGAACATTCTGCTACTTAATATTAAGTACAAAACAGGCTTATTTTAATACATATAATATGGTACACAACACAGTGAATATAACAATTTATGTTCGGATAAATCGGAGAATATGATTCACATTAATGAATGTTTAATGTTTACTTGACGAATGATAACTGTTAGATCTTCGAAAACAGTTTGAACTCCAAAATTCGCTCAATAAATTAAGATCACGTAAGAAAATAAACATTTTTGATACATCACTTAAAATAGGTACCTATATACGTATAGACGAGGAAATTCGTAGATATTCCATATGGATTTATTTTAGCTTTTATTTCCCTTATTTTGGGAAATACGAAAAAAGATAAATGCAATGGTTCCGTAATTAACATTAAAAATGTTGGCAAATTCCTTTATTTACAATTTTGATAGTATTATTTTCTTATCTTAGACGTAAAAACTTTAAAAGTTTATAATTACTTAAAAAAAATAACGTACTTAAAAATTAAACTTCTACTAGCGTGTCTACATTTATAACTCTATGGCATGGCATAGTTTTAATGACTGCGTGCCGGGGGAGCGGAGAAAGCCGACCGGAACTGACGTCGCCGTCGGCTAAGGGGGCCACTGTCTGGTCTAGCATTTATCAAAAACTATAACTAGGTAGGCACGAAACACTCATATGTAACGCATGTTGCTAAATGACAACGGAAAATGACAGTAAAGCTTTCTTTTGAAAGCAACAGTTTCACGCTTTAAAAATCACGCTTTCCACACAATAGTCCCACAGTAAGATTTTCTTCTGTGTCGTGACCATGGACCCACACAAGACGAATACACAGACAACTAGACCCAGAACAGGAATCTAAACTCATCATACAGATACCTGTCTCGCCGGGAATCGAACCCGGGACCCATTGCGCGTCAGACCGGTATAGTAACCGCTCCGACACGCGGGTCGTCGACACCGAACATACTATGTCCCTGCCTTCTACATGTTTGAATTTATTTAGTAGGCTGATAATTTTCATGAAATATTATTTTATCATTTATTTTATCCACATCATTTATTTAATTGGTAAAATCCGTTATGAGTTTTATTTTCATTTGATGTTCAATTTATTGGATTAACTCGTTTCAAAAATAAAATACAATACACAACCATTAAAATAACTGTTTATCTGTGTGTATCCTGGAACTGAAACTGTAAAGGGAAGCCCCTTTATCATCACATAATTAAAAAATAAATTATCACATTTAATTATTGCAAAACGGGAAGCGATGACTGCAAAACAATCTGAATAACCTACATCACCATTTTAATATTTTGAAGTCAAATGACATATTGAAGCATGTTATATGTATTAGCTAAAGAGATTTGCATTTGCATTGTGCAAACTTTAATATTGTGGGTATACGGTATACCTTTTTTTGTTATCGAGAGAGAAACCTTCAAAAGGTACCCGACGAAGTGGGAGCCTCCCCCCCTCCCCGGTGGCCTCCTCAGCGCTACGTGTACCTAGAGCAGAATACGTCAGAAATAAGACAGAGAATGGGCTACAAAATCAGTAATAATTCCTACTAAGGTACGCATTTCAACTAGTTCCTTTCCAAGCAAACGCCATCCGCAAGATCGTAAGTGGTCACTGCCACCCATGGACATTTGTAACGGAATTCATATAGTAAGATGATTTACCTGTCGCCGTTCACAATTGCGCTGCCACTCCTGAGGACACTTTCATCGAAACGCAAGAACTATTTGATCTAGAAATATCTATAGAATATGTACTTTCCCGGCCATACCTAGTAATTCTATCACCCTCCAAAAGGCTTGAGTTGGCTGTAAGGTATAATCCAGCGCTCATTACGATCGGATCATTATCCAACGTGTAATAGACAAGACGTAGTTCGAAACACAATTATAATAGCAATTTCTATCAGCATTCTCATATCACAGATTCAATTACTGCGGTTTCCTTCAACGAGACACGGTACGTAATAAACTTAGGTAGTAGCTTATCAGTATTAACCGCTTCCCTCGTAAATTGGGTTAGATTGCCTTTCCCATCCAATCATATTAGTATTTAGTTATATCATGTTGCCCTTTGACAAATGTGCTTATACTGTAAGTACTCAAACAAATAAGATAAAGTTAATCATTTATTTTATCGTGCGACTGACTGCTTAGCGTATAAGGAGACCATCTTAGCCATCAGGAGGAGAAACGATGTTTTAAGCTATTGCATAGCTTTTATCGTGGGCTTTGAGCGCGGCGACCGAAACAAGAAATTTCGTAACGAAAAAACCTAACTTCGCCTGCCATGTAGCGCGGCCGAGCGTTCGCTTATCGTGTATGTATATGGTAAAACAATTCGAGGCTCGCACGGATCGAGACGAGCTCGGAAATCGGACGAATATGTAAGCAGCTGTTTGAGAGAAAAAACTTGAATTAATATCAAAGGAAAAAAAACTGCATAAATAAATAATTATAATTGCATAAGTTGATAAAAACACAATAGCTTTACCGCTTTTTTTATAAGATGAAGTAGCAAACGAGCATGCGGTCCACCTAATGGATATGGAATCTTAAGTCAATCACAGATGCGTTGCTACTCCCGAGGAATATAGGGGTTGTACCTCCCCGGTACCCATATACGTTCTACCACCTTTAAATATCTGTATACATGGGTTAAAATCCTAGGACGTCTGATCAGTCCTAAATATAGTTGGTAATAAATCCACTAGTGATCACTCACCATCAGGTATGACATCAATTGTAGGTATGCTGATTTCAGAATGTAGACTATGCTTGGTTTTGGAAAAAAAATAGAATACACCTATTCAAAAGGGGTTTTTAAATTGCATCTGAGAGTAAGCTAAACTAGTTCAAAGATGGTATTCTTACACTAAAAGGAATAAAGTACATTCCAACAGTAGTGCTCTGTATTAATGTAACTGCCAAATTCGTGGGTACAGACTGACACGACAGAGACACTTCGTGTATACGTACTACTTTGTTAATTAAGGAGTAAGCATTTCCTGGAAGCAACCTCACACCTATTTTTGCTTTAAGTAAGTTTACTACGTATTTAAATTCGAAGATAAGGCATGTTTATGTACTTATGCAAGGCGAGGCAATGCACTAATGCGAATTAATATAAAAGCAAATGCACCACACCCTAAGGAAGTAAATAGTATTTGCGACAGAAATTTATGAGGCGGTATTTCTTCAATTCAAACAAAAATAGTTCTAACAATGCTCATTGTTTTTCTGTTAATTTCATTTTGATATACATTTACGAGTAAGCTTATAAATTGTCATTGATAAAGCCACGTTAGTTGCTTTTAGTCAAGGATATAGTATCCTATTTCGAATGGACTTAAAATCGATTGCATTAAAGGAAATTTAACGTCAACGTTTCGAGTGGGTAAAAAAAGTTTGTCTTTCAACGTAACACTTCATGCCAGCAATCATCGCTATCGTCAAAATCACGGCAGTATTTGCAGTACCATCGATTAACTGGTGTAGTTTAACCTGGTGTAGTTTTAAACTCAAAAAATTAAAAGCTTACTCAATTATTGATTTTATGAATCAGGAAGAACAAGCGACTATTTCAATAAGGGATATAGTTTAAAATATTGCAAACAATCATATAATCACGATTGATAATAATACTGTGGTATAATCTTTACCGTCGTTAGTAAATTCCTTAGGTAGGTAAGCGTCCACAGCATTTTATTAGGTATGTCTCTACTAGAATAATTTTGTGAACCCTAATTTTGTATGATATATACATTCAATTAAGATGTATCCACATAAATAATTCTCAGGAAACTGATAGAGTACCTAAACATAAGTATTATAATCAAAGATGAAACAGAACATGTACCACATACATAGCTAATAGGTATAATAATCAAAATTGAAGAAGCCGAAGAAGCAGAGTCGAACGTATCACATCTAGAAAATATCATGAAAGGAAGAAATCGTTGGAAAAAGTTTTTCAAGCCCTCCAGTGCTCGGCTAAGTACGTTTAATTACATTTTATACAAAAAGCAAGCGCCAGGACGCCGCAATCCCCAACGATATTACGCCATCTTGGAACATCTTTCTATCGCATTACTTTTTTGTCACGTTTCTTTGCGATAAAGGTGAACGTTATATTAAAAATGAATTCAATTTAGAAGCTGCTCTATATTGCGTCTTATCGTCGTTATTTCTTGAACGCTTTCGTATATCGCTTCTTTATTAATATTTTCTTCTAGACCTATTATTCATTGTTGGAAATTTATATAACCTATAAGTCCTGACCTGAATACTTCTAACTAAGTAAGGAGATTCATAGGTATATTTTATACATATATATTTTTAAGATTAAAGTATTAAACGAGCATGTAGTCCACCTGATAATAAATGGTACCTTCCGCCCTGTACAGTAAGCAATTTCATACAGAACAAAATTCTATCTTTAAAGTGAGCCGGTAACCACTCACTTCCACCGAAACAAAAAAACTGTTTCAAGCTAGCAATAGATGTGCCGATGCTACCTCCCGGCCGAACCATATCCTTCCTACCACCTTTTGATAAATGTTTAATGATGATAATTACCCATAATAATAACTGTCGTTATTAAAAAATCTGCATTTGTATACCCATAAAGTATATCAAAAAAACTGAACCCATTAAACATTCTTACATAAATGAAATTGACTGAGTTTTTTTTCTGGGAAAATATTTCAACTTTTCTTTCAATTCTTGCAAGCATACTGCTGTAAGCCATTACATAAAGTTGTGATCATGTTTCAAATAAATAATTGGCAAAGGCTTGAAAATACCTATGTACATGTAAGTAGTATTCACAATCCATTACAATATTCAAGTTCTTATGTAAATTGAACTGAGCGCAGATGTTCCGAGATTTTGTACGAAATAGAAATAACGTTCGCGTATTTCTAGAGCTTCATAATAAAAAGAATAGTAGAAAGAATAAACTTCACAGTTTGTTCGAGTTTTATGACAGTCGTTTCGAATTCCACACATTTAGGTCTTCTCTTATATGGGCTGGATATTTTGGGATCATGAAATTTCATTTTCGTTACTAGAAGTTTAGTTAGTAGAGTTGATTAGCAGAGGATACTGTTACGAAATCAAATCGTACTTGTAACGAGAAATGTTTTAGAGCTATCCAATAAAAAAGGTCACACAATAAAACTCTGTAAAGTTGGTAGACTAACAATGTCAGTAGTCATGAAGACTAACATTGATTTAAACATTAATAACCTATAAACTAGCTAGTTTACCACTTAGCACTTGGCCATTGCGGTGGACTATGGCCTAAACTCCCTCATTCTGAGAGAAGACCCGTGCCCAGCAGTGGGACAATAATGGGTTGAAGAAGAAACTAGCTAGTCATCCAGACTTCTGCGTTGTGAATAATATCGACACCTCCGATACGACTACGACTGATCAATTATAACTTTACCACCACGTTTCAAAAAAAATGTCGACCCGCGTGGCGCAGCGGTTACCATACCGGTCTGACGCACAATGGGTCCCGGGTTCGTTTCCCGGCCAGACAGGACAGAACGGTGAGTTTAGATTCATGTTCTCGGTCTGGGTGTTTGTGTATTTGTCTTGATACCCACGTGTCCATGATACCCACGACACGGGAGAAAATCTTAATGTGGGGCTACGAGTGTAGAAAGCGTGTGTGTTAAATGAAGAAAATGAAGACCTGTACTTTTTTCGTAACTTACTTCCGCCTGCAAATTCCATTATTCTTTCTTCTCTACAACTTACAATTTTAATGCTCACAGGACAGGATTTTTAGCTTTAACTGCATATCAAGAAATAGACAACAAAACCAGGTTTACCAGAGCGTGAATAGAACGCATAAAGGGGGATCCCAAATTACAGTGCACGGTTGCAACGAAGGCTATATTACACTTTGCATTGATAGTTACCATGCAATTACAGGCTTTTCCTATGACGTGTGCGTTCTGCGAGACGTGTGTACCTAATGATGATTACCGAGATAGTATCTTTTTGAATTATGATGATACGGTCTTTTTTCCGGCTTTGTATACCTTTTTTAACCGACTTCCCAAAGGAAAGAGGTTATCTATTCGTCACGTATATTTTTTTTTTTTTTTTTTTTTTTTTTTTTTTTTTTATGTATGTTCGGGCGAAATGGCTAGAAATCGTCGACCTACCGACACGATTCATACGACATTGTATGCGACTAGTTTCACAGGCAGTCCCATATTGAGGAAAATGAAAACCTTCCAGCGGTTTTCCCGGAAAATTGGAAAATGTCGGTTTCTTAAAATCTTGAATAACTTGGGTGTTTCTAAACCGATTTCCATTTTCTTTCTTTTATTTGATAGGAAATTTCGTCACGCAACTTTTTCTCTTGGACATGGGTATGCTGTGATGCTTAACTCTTTGAGTTATGGGGTGGAAACCACCACCACTCCTCAAGTTTTTTAGATAATTTGAGATAACTCGGCTTCTGCCGAATCGATTCTTATGAAACTTGGAATATGTATTATATATCTATGCTTATATAGGTTGACGAAAAATTTGACCTTCAACTCTTCGATCCTGATGATGCAGGGTTACAGCTATCCTAAACTATAACATTAGCTTTTTGGTGCTTACATATATGTAACAAGACTACTAAGCAGAGACATGTGATGAAAATTTGACCTTCAACTCCTCAATCCTGATGATGCAGGGGTGCCTCAAGCCTAAACCATAGGGGTTGACCATTTGGTGCTTATGGGTATGTTATAACAATACTAAGCAAAGACATATAATAAAAAAAACGACCTTCAACTCCTCAACCCTGATGATGCAGGGTGCTGTAAGCCCAAGCCGTAGGTGATGGCCATTTAGTGCTTACGGATATATAATAAGATAGCAAGGCAAAGATGTCCGATGACAAATTTGACCTTCAACTCCTCAACCCTGATGATGCAGGGGTACTGCAGGCTTAAACCATAAACGTTAGACATTTGTTGCTCACGGATTTGTAATAACATTGCTAAGCAAAGGTATACGACGAAAAATTGGATCTTCAACTCCTCAATCCTGATGATGCAGGGGTATTGAATGCCTAAGCCATAAAACTTAGCTATTTCAATCTTACGCATTCAAAATGATATTTAAAAAAATGTAAGGTAAAACATTAGAAAAATGGTTGTATACGGTGGAAAATTGGACCTTCAACTTCTCAATCCTGATGATGCTGGGGTGCTTCAAGCTTAAACTATAGGCGTTAGCTACATGATCGCTACGTATATCTGATAAGATTACTAAGCAAAAATATAAGATGAAAAATTTGACCTTCAACTCCTCAACTCTGATGATGCAGGGGTACTTCAGGCTTAAACTATAGGCGTTGGCCATTTGATGCTTATGGGTATGTAATATATTTACAAAGCGAAGACGTATGATAAAAAAGTTGACCTTCAACTCCTCAACCCTGATGATGCAGGATACTGTAAGCCCAAGCCATAGAAGTTGGGGATCTGTTGCTTACGTGCATGCGATGAGATTACATAGAAAAGATATGACATGATAATTTTGACCTTCAACTCTTCGGCCCTGATGATGCAGGGGTACTTCAGGCTTAAACCATAGGCGTTGGCCATTTGATACTTATGGATATGTAATATATTTACAAAGCAAAGACGTATGATAAGAAAATTGACCTTCAACTCCTCAACCCTGATGATGCAGGGTACTGCAAGTTTAAACCATAAGCATCGGCCATATGGTGCTTACGTATATGTAATGAGATTACTAAGCAAAGATATGACATGATAATTTTGACCTTCAACTCCTCAACCCTGATAATGCTGGGGTCCTTCAAGTTTAAACCGTAGGCATCGGCCATATTGTGCTTACGTATACATAATGTTGTTGTTCACAATACCAACAATGAGTTTCGGAGAGGATATAATTATGATCAAAAATTCCACTTTGAATACAATTACCTGAAAGATGCAAGAGTACTACCAACCTTTTTAAATTGGATGGGTTATTTTTATCAGTATTAGTTGAATTATACTCTTAGTTATAAGGTTTATATTACTTTTTCTACTTTCAATATTGATAATTATAGGTCTATTCTTTAAATAAATGTTTACTCAGAAAAAGTTGTTTTATTCGGTTAGGTTAGGTTCGAACAGATTTTTCCAATTCAGAATCTAAGGGAGAGGGGGCGCGGTAGCGCCCCCGACCGATTGTGTCAAAGAAGTTTATTTTTATATGATGACGTCAGCACATAATTTTATTCATCCGAAAATCGGACGAATAATTAATTTTATTCATCCGGTTAGCGGACGACTAGCAACAGCCATAACTGATTTTATCGTGACTGAAAAGCGTGAAAAAAAAAATTTTAAACAAAAAATACAACCGACTTCCATGCCACATAAAAGTAAAAAATAATTTAAATACATGTTGGTTTAGAGCAAACACAGTTCTTAGTACATAGTCCCGAAGTCGGCGCTCATATAAGATACATGTAGTTTCGTCATGATCCAGCAAAATATGGTAAGCGCCGACTTCGGGACTATGTACTAAGAACTGTGTTTGCTCTAAACCAACATGTATTTAAATTATTTTTTACTTTTATGTGGCATGGAAGTCGGTTGTATTTTTTGTTTAAAATTTTTTTTTATAAAGTGGAAGAAGCAAATTAGTGTACAGTCCATCTGATGGTAAGTGGTTGTTGCTGCTCCTGGTCATTTATTATATTATATTTAGCCCTACTAGATAATATGTGTCTCCACATGTACACATCATCTGAGAACTAAGTTGGAACGTCTCAGCTTAGCATGTCTGATTCCCTTAGTTCACCTTTCAGACTAGATACAATAGTGCAGCGCTTGACAGTGCTATTATTGGGAAGATAAAGGGGTCTTTTGCTTTTTTCGAGGGGGAAACCTTCAAAAGGTACCCGACGCCGTGGGAGCGACGCAGAGTTATGTGGGATTTTTACCGCACTAAAACACCCCTGGTGGCCGTCCTCGGCGCCATGAAGAGGACTCCGAGACCTCCAAAGGACTGCAGCCGGAATCCTCTGAGCGCGGGCCTACCGCTCCGTCTAGTCTTTACGACGATATGCGACCACACATGCCACCGTCTTTCCCGGGATCGCCTGGCTGGACCGTTCAAGCTCCTACTCTAGCCGCCCGCAACCCCGGAAGCCCCTTTTAGTCGCCTCTTACGACAGGCAGGGGATACCGTAGCCCTATTCTGAACCCGGAACTACAGGGACGCAATGCCGTTGCCGACGGCCGCAGATAAAGGGGTCTACCACTCAAAATATTTCAGCTACAAAATTCCCAAAAAAGGTCAGCTCTAAAAAATGCAAAGATTAGGTTAAATAGCAAATTACTATCATTCATTATTCAGCAACCTCGTCTAAAGCGGATATTCACAAAAGCACTGGAATAAGAGATGCGGTGAACTTTAGACGAAGTTATGAAATTTAAACTTAGAAACTTTTCCGGAACATTATACTCAAGGCATAGCCTACAGTAAAAGCTCTTTATTCACGGTTTCCGCATTCGGGATTTCAGTAATCGTGAGTTAAAAGATTGTGGCTATTGTCATGTACTCGCTATATGAACACTATCCTATTGTTATTTATACTAGTGTGTGATACAAGTATAACGCAACGTGTTGCATTCAATTTGTGAACCAAATAAATATATAAAATAAAAAAAATATCATTACCGCTTATTTTCCTTCCCGTTGAAAACAAGGTAGTCCGTAAACACACCATCTGTATTCCGGTCGCGTTCTGGAATACGATCAATATTCAGCGACAGAAGGTACACTAGTAGATTCTACTTTGTAAGGGAAAAGGTTTCATTAAAATAAGTTCGTTGAAAATTTACATACTTCCTATTATATTTAACGGTGTTTATGGAAAGTGAAGTCTTCCCGTTTAACAAAAGTAAAAACTTTTATGACTCTTATGGCTCTTTCGTGACTCGAAGGCCTGAATGATTTTTCCATTAGCCACCCCTCCAAAAATAAAGTTGTCACAACCCCTAAACGTAGGTAGCTCTCTTTGTAGATCAACTAAGATAAGCCAGGAGACGTGAAGGTTGTGAACAAGTTAACTTGGTCTCTGTGACACATTACACCAGTTTGTTACTCCTACGATCTGCAAGACCGTAAGCAAACTTACAGAAATTATATTTTCGGAAAGATGAAGATTTAAATATGAGCAAAGTGGCAGAACAATGGATGCAAGTAGAACAATGGTTCGACCGGGTAGATACCACCGCTACACTTACTTTGCAATTCGATGAAAGGGTGTAGCAGCCGGCACACTTTTAAATCAGCGACCATCTTAGTCCTCGGTAGTAGCATCACATCTGTGATTAACTTTAGATTAAACTCTTGTTCTATATGACGTTGCTTACAGATGTCCACGGGTGGTAGTGATCACTTACCATCAGGTCGAGTGCGTGGTCGTTTGCTTCTTCAGTCTTATAAAAAAAAATCCGCAGCCCCAAAATATCAAATTAACCCGATGTATAAAATAACTTTCCCCATAGAGAAATTAAAAACAACGCAATATTACAACTTGCCACCCGTCCATTAAAAAACACGCTGAATTTAAGCTCAAAATTTCATATCGCTGAATTTAAACCTCTCTGATTAGTATAACTATCATGCTACATTCGCATGTACATCCGAGTCACCCAACAGTAACATACATCGCACATAACAGATTAAAAACGTCATCTCCGCATAATATACGGCCGATAAAATCGTACAGTTGACAATTATTGCACGTTTAAACGACAAAACAAAGGATTTTCTTGTAAATGATTAAAGGAAGCGTTATGGGCGCTTCGCGTGATCATCGTGTTTACAAGATTATGCTTGTTCTTATGTAGTTTGTTTCTGTAATATTTTTTATGGCTTGCGATTAGTTCACATTGCAAGCAAGCTACTTATTAGCCTCTAATTTTGCCTCATAAACATATCATATAAATTTTGTATGACTATGTTTAATGTACGTATAAATTTTATTTCGTTTTTGCCGATAAGTGGAACAGCTACTCATCGGACATCGGTAATGAACTTCATACAGAACAAGGGTTCTATCTGAAATCAATCACAGATGTGTTCCGACTAAGCTTAATTTATCGCAACCACACCCTTCCACCGAATTTGAAGAATCGTCATCGTTCTTCGGTCGTAGTATACATGTACTAGCAATTCGGAACTCATATATAAATCTTGGGCAAAGGATACTCATTACCGCGATAAATTTAATTAAGCGGACGGACCCGCAGGAGTATGCTTTTTTTATAAGATTGAAGTAGCAAACCAGCATGCAGTTCACCTGATGGTAAGTGGTCACTGCCGCTAATGGACATCTGTAAGCAACTTCATACAGAACATGGGGTTCTATCTGAAGTCGATAACAGATGCGTCGCTACTCCCGAGGACTACTCCGATGGTCGCCTCATATAAATGCCAGTATGTTGTTGTTGTATGCTAGTTTTTTTATAAATGATACCTATTTCTATGTACACCAATTCGCACTTGGTCAACGCGGTGGACTATGGTCTAAAACTCTCTCATTTTGAGAGAAGACCCGTGCTCAGCAATGGGACAATAATGGTTTGACGAGAACCTAATTATAAAAAAAACTATATCTTGGAACAGAAGACCACTGTCTCACCTCTCAACAAACAATACCTGTGCAAGACCTCAATTAATCCATCATTCTATATCGATAATCCATCATAATCAATTTTGGAAAATGTACTAAGTAAATTTAGTTAGTATTTTCAAATTAATTTCTGAACGATTAATAACTTTTTCATCAAAACTTAATAATTGAAAATGACATATCGTTGATTCGGATTTCGACCGTAAATTCATGAGTCGCTTGACAACTGTCAAACGCACGAGTTTAGTAGCAAGAGGGCTGGAAATATTTAGTTTCATAAATTCGGTACTTTAACTAAATATACTCCAAATATAGACGGTCACCTTGAAACAATGTTACGAATTACTGGAAATCTGTCCAAGGAGGCTATTTTCAGGTAATATTATTTTCATACTCAAAGAAAGATCTACTTATGTATCTTGTAAATGAATAAATGTTTTTGGTAGTTATTTCTTGTAATATTTTACTCTTAATTTAATCTTGTATGTACAACATTTGTGCACTAAAATTGCTTAGTAATAATCTCTACAAAGTATAAAACAAAGTCGCTTCCCGCTGTCTGTCCCTATGTATGTTTACATCTTTAAACCTATGCTACTAGGGTTTGATTGCGCTTTTCTTAATAGATAGAGTAGTTCAAGACGAAGGCTTTTTTTGTATATACATGAATAATATAGTGGGGAAACTATTACTTACAGGCGGAACGAAGTTCGCCGGGTCAACTAGTATTTTTATAAATACATGTGTAAAGTAATTGCCTTCCCCAGCTTCCATCATTGCATCATTAGAATTTAAACGCTCAGTTATATACAACTACGTTATTCCACCGGTTTCGCTCGTTTAGCCATGTCTACCATGGTAATGAGTACCTTATGAGTTAATCCAGGTTATGAACTATGCGGTCGTAGAATCAGTGAAGGTCAACCGAGGAAGTACCACCGCCACACCTATTTCCAGCATGAAGCAGTTCTTGCGCTTCGATGGAAGGGTGTGGTTGCCGGCACACTTTTATATGAGGCGACCATCATAGTCCTCTGGAAGAGCAACACTTCTGTGATTGACTTCACACAGAATCCATTAATTTGATGTAGATTACAGATGTCTATAGGCGGCAGTAACCACTTACCATCAGATGGACGGCATGCTCGTTTGCTACTTCGATCGGATGAAAAAAAAATCGGAAAGAGTAACAAACACATTCATACACTTTCTCACAAAAAAGGTTTATGACACGTCAAATTACTCTTCGTGCTCCATATATTTTCTGTTCCAGGACTCGACTCGATTCTTCATTCCCGTTATTATTCATCAAAAATTACTTTGCTAACCTCAAACAAGCAAACAAGAGAGATTCAAGCAGCGATGCGAGAAAAAGACCAGCTGTGCCTGAGCACGGTAATGAGGCGTACGAAGTTGGGAAAAAACGACCTTATTCGCCCTTTCATTTCCCTGGCCAGGTAACAATTATCATCTACATCGAATAAATGTTTATTTAATAAACTGTATCTAATTGAACCTAAAGTATAATTGTTGACTTTATGCATACCGCTCAAGTTAAAGTTAAGATGCAAAAATACGTTATATGTATAAACCATGTCGTCAACCCATTATTGTCCCACTACTGGGCACGGGTCTTCTCTCAGAATGAGAGAGTTTTAGGCCATAGTTCACCGCGCTGGCCATGTGCTAATTGGTGGACTTCACCCATCTCCGAGAACTTTTTTTTTTTGAAGAACTCTCGGGTGTGTAGGTTTCCTCACGATGTTTTCCTTCACTAAAAAGTAGTGATAATTAATTTCTAATTCGCACACAATTTTAGAAAAATCCGTAGTTCGTGCCTGGGTTTGAACCTCGGATTTCCCGATCGAGAGGGCAAGTTTCAACCATTAAGCATTCACTGCTATACATATATGCATAAAGCATAAAACATATAAGTTTGCGTTGCTTAAAAAATAAACTCATTAAATAACATTTTATGTTCAATTAAATAACTGTTACAATAAACGGAAACTTCAGTGGTTTTCTTACAAGCCTAAGCTGAAAGCAGAAATCCTCAAAGAGAATAACGTGCCTTTTGATATTCGAAACATTGTAACTAAAAAAATCTACATCTACACTAACAATTTCATATTAATGACTGAAGCAGATATAGGACAACATATACACGTGACACATATCCACACGAGTGAATACAACTAAGCCGAGACGCATTTTATTCCACATGCCGCATTTTTATTCCAATTTGCTCGTGTCATTTCAATAATATGTAGCAAACGGTGGCTTTTAGATACATAAAGGGAATTGGTTTTGTATGACCGTTATTCATATTGTTTGCCGCGTTTTTAATCATTTCCATACGAGAGTACCATATGTATTGTGATTTAATGTTGGCTTGAAATTCTGCATTATACAAGGGTTCGAGGTTTAAAATCGGATTTTTCGAATAACTTTTAGGCTATTGCATAGCTTTTATCTTTACGGGCTTTGAGCGCGACAATCGAATAAAAAAAATCCGTAACGAAATAAACCTAACACCCCCGACTTAACGTGTATGTATATAGTACAACAGAACGAAGCTCGCACGGATCGAGACGAGTTGCTCGAAAATTAGACGAATATGTAAGCAGCTGTTTGTGACGATTTAGTATCAAAGAAAAAAATTTAATTAAGTAATATCAATGTAAAGAAAAATATTCCGCACAAATAAATAAATAATTATAATTGCATTAGTTGCAATAGCTTTACCGCGGCAGTCCCCGAGTGCCGCCGTTTTCTTCAGTTTTTTTTGCTTTTTTCCAACGAGGTACAGTCTGTTATAAGAACTATCCTAAGGTTGTATGTTTAAGTTAAGATTAGCATCATATTTCTTCAATTTTTAATACGCAAGTAATTAAATGAAAACAAAGACCTTTAAAATTAAACAGTGAGTTCATTTATCGGTAAAGGAAATATATCGCGAGGTAACTGTCTGAGGGTTGTAAAAAAAAACTTTACTATGATGGGTGAATACCGTTATCCGCTCTTGGTCAGCTGAGTGGACTAAAACACTTTATTCTCTCTGAGAGGAGTCTCTTGTCAAACAAAATGATTGAAATGAAAGAGCACTGACAACGCATATAAGCACCGACCAACAAATAACGTTTCTATGGAATTCTTTTATGAATGACATAAAAATACTTTCTCCTTAAGTAAATCTAAAAGAAAGTACCGTACCACCACAATGTATTTATCCCTAAACATCGTTTCCCTTTTTGTCCTCAAAGCCGTATAGTTAATGCAATTTAGGAAGAACCTTTTACCAAATTTCCAGTCTGGTTTTATATCGAAGTACGTAAGCCGAGGGATCCATTAAGTCCAAGCACATTTCACACTAAAACAGTTACGTACTAAGCTCTCTATAGAACAGTCTGAACGGCTGTGCCATCTGCAGGCTCGTGTAATCCCGGTTTCAAGATTCAATCCTGGCGCGCGGCGAACCGGACGAAAACGGGAATTACCGTAAGAGATCTATGTCTGATTGGAAATGAGTTTTCTAAGGATACACGTCTTACACGCTAGAATTGTTTTTGTTGTTATATTTATTTTGCTAATAGGTCGGAGAGTTTAATACGTTTCTGATTACAGAAAAGTTGACTAAATTTTAACTGGCTAAGTGCGGGTCACATTTGAAGTCAAGATTTGAAGTCAGTCAGGTTGAGAAGAGACGGACAGATTACTAGAAAAACACATTTAATAGAAATATTCCGATATTCTATTTGCGGATGTGATAAGTTTAAACGATGGAATTTTAGAACCATATTTTATTAATCGTCAAATAAAAAAAATATGCCTGTTTATATGCGAGTTGTAGTAACTACAGTTATTGGTTGTATTTAAATAAAAAATGTCTAATTCTGTGTCGAGTACACTAAAACTTTTGTATTAGGTAAAAAACCAATTACTCGTCCAATATCACTGAACTGCTTATTTACGTCCATAATAACAACTTGTATAACAAAGTAAATGGACGTTTGCGGAGACGATATAAATGAAAAAGAAAATATAATAGTTTGTTGCAAGAAAATAATGTCTTCATCTCATCTATAAAGCGGCTCAAAGAAAACTAGACCGGAGATTGGAAAATCATCCATCCGTTAGACAATACGGCGTCCCCTCGAAAGACCTACATTATTAGTCTTATTTAGAAAAGTTTGTAGGTAGTACAAACGAATAAGGAAAATATCAAGCTATGTCTATTTTGGTCGACGTTACTGGTGACCCGAGAGCTGGCACGCATTTTGCTTAACGAATTGGTATTGCCATTCAAAAAGGAAATGCTGCCAGCATCTTGGGAACCTTGCCCAAGGACTGCGATGGTGATAATTATTTAGCTATGTTGTAATTTCAAGGAGTGAGCATAAAACAGAAACATTTTTCGTATGTGGTAGACCTTTGTTGTTGGTACCACCGCCACACCTATTTCTGTCTAATATTTATGTCTGTCCGATAGATTGCCGACTGGTTTGCCAATTCTAAATTATAAAAAAAAAAACAGATAACTCATTAAAATAGCGTATGTTTGCTTTTTAATGTCGACGTAACCTAGCCGTTTTTGTGATTGCAAATAGTTGGTATATAGTTTTATACGCTTTATACATAACAGTCTTACTTATAACTAAATAACAAGATACCAAAATTTTATAATTAAATTTATATTAAGATTTCGTATGTGTGCTAAAGATCCCTTATCGAAACAAAAATACAGGTAATCAAAAGTCAAAAATATTCCACATTTTCACAATTATATGCTCCAACCCTAACCCTCGCCCTTCGAAGATCACGAGAGTACGCGTAATAGAGGGTGAAAAATAGGGTAAATCACAAATAAACAAGACTTCCGCCGTCAACCCTATTCGAATCCAATTACCTAAGAAATGGGCGAATTCCAACATTTCGGTAAAAGCCGTACGAATAAGACTGGGTGTGAGATTAGGGTTGCAGCAAGGGGGCTATCTATGCTTTATAATTATTGTACTAATTATTCTATGTGTGGTAATTGTAAACTTTACTGTATGAAATCAAAAAGTACACGAAAATGCTTTTTTTTAAATAATCTGACGATCAAAAAGTTTGTTTGTAAGATTTTTGCGTAAAACGGAACCAAAACGAATCAATTGAACCCAAACTTGATGGGAATTTCGTTGTTTTATTACACGGTTTCTATGATCACATTACCGCTCTATGGCATAATAATATGACTTTCAATTTGATACCGGGAATTGATTTACAGTCTCCGGCCCAGGTGCAAGTCTGTCAATAATAAACAAAACAATATTGTGAGGCTATTGCACATACTTTTTACCTTTTATTAATGTACTTTAAATACTTAAAATAGGTGACAACCCTAATTGGAACCCTCAAGGTCGTTTTTTGGGAATGAACCGAGAGTTTGGTTAATCGTTTGGTGATGGCTTCCAACCGTAATGAGACAAGGGATAGCAGGAAAACATGGAATTGGAGCATCGGAAGTCAATATCGCGAAAATACAAACCAAATTGTTTTCTTTATGTTAATGAAGAAATGTTTTCTAGCCATTGTTGTTACGAGAATTAACAGAGATTAATTTAAAAATAAAAAAGCAATAAAATAAATTTTAGACGACCCGCGTGGAGCAGCGGTTACCATACCGGTCTGACACGCAGTGGGTCCCGGGTTCGATTCCCGGCCGGACAGGTATCTGAATGATGATTTTACATTCTGTTCTGTTCTGGGTGTTTGTGTATTCGTCTTTGTGTGTGTCCATGGCACCCACGACACAGGAGAAAATCCTACTTTGGGACTATGAGTGTAGAAAGCGTTTTTTTTTTTATAATTAAAAAAAACTGAAATTCTTGTGTGTGTCCATGGTACCCACGACACAGGAGAAAATCTTACGGTGGAATGGTGAGGCCGCCGGCTAACTTTCATATAAGGCGACCTTAGTCTTCAAAAGTGGCAACGCAACCGTCATTAACTGCAGATAAAACCATTGTTCTACATGTTCTCAAATGACTATGGCGAGAACAGTAGGGGCAGGTTACAATCAGGTGGACTACAAGTGCATTTGCTACTTGAATCTGATAAAAAAAACATTTAATGCCAATTTCCTCGCAATATTTTCCTAAACACAAGTGATCGTTTGTTACATGTTTAAAGTTACGGTAAAACTAAACCAGATCTTATAGTATTTTCTTTTATAAATTTAGAAAACACGTTTTAAACAACGAAAATTATGAAGTAAAGCTATACTAGATGCCGCACGTGTAGACATTATTCATTCTGAAAATGTACTTAAAACGTACTCAAGAGTAAACGGGGTGGAAACCGAACAAATAAATTATTTTCTAGAAAACGGGGAGAATACGATTACTTTTTCAATACGATTAATATAAATGTCAGATATTGGTCAATTAAATAGGATTAATAAAACTATCAAGCTTGTATACTTCGTAATTATATAGATCTATCATAAATGTATATCTTCTTTGAACTTTCCCTTTATTAAAATCCAACTCGAACGTCATATTTTAAAGGAAAATCGGTCATTGCAAGGTCTTAAAGATTCAATATTTTATTGACAAAATTTTGCGATGAAAAATGTTATTCAATAGATTTCATAAAAACCACACAACTGGTTAACTCAATTATGCAAATCTAGTAAAGATTAACATATTTTACGAACATTCATTTTATTAAAAAACATTTTCATCAAAACATAAATCGTTTCATAAACTTTAGGGTTCAAAATTCTCTTGGAACTTCGCGAAGAAAACTGCTATCTTGTAAGCTGTACGCAAAATATATTTTCTACTCCATAACGCAGGTGTCACAATTTATTATCATCTTCGCTTTTCCACTCTCGTGTTACAGGTAACAATATGAGTTATTGTGCAGTTTAATCTGTGTACAATGTTTTATACAACAAAATATAGTTCACTTTCAAAATAAAATTAATCTATCAACTGGCCCATTAAGAAACAGTTTGTAGGGGATATTTATTAACATTTTGATAAACATGGACGTATTTATGTAACAAATATCGTTACTGACTATAGCACATATGATTAGAACACCTAACTTTTATTGCTTGCATGTCGATTTGCAGAAGCGACGTATTAACTTCCATAGTTGAATAATACATCCATCCACTACAGTTTTGAAGTACACTGTTAGGCATAGACCACTCCGAATGGCGATTTTTGCCAATGGTCACCACATCTGATATTAGAATCTGTGTAGTTCGACTGAGGAAGTACCACCGCCACACCTATTTCTAGCGTGAAGCATTTCTTGCGTTTTGATGGAAGGGTGTGGTTGCCGGCACACTTTCACATGAGGCGACCATCATAGTCCTCGGGAGTAGCAACCCATCTGTGATTGACTTCAGATGGAACCCATGTTCTGTAGTTCTGTATATAGTTGATTACAAATGTCCATGGGCGGCAGTTACCAATTACTATCAGGTGGACCGCATGCACGTTTGCTACTTCAGTCTGATAAAAAAAATCTGGCTAACAAGTGAGTGACCGCTGTAGGTGCTGATGTTACCCAGCAAGACGCGGCGGCATATCTCCAGAATTTTGTCCCTTAGTCGCCTTCCACGGGATAACGCCTTAACATGGAGTGGTGCTATCCCAGACCAAAACCACACGGCACATACCTACATATATCACGGACCCCTATTATCTTATTAACAATTAAAAAAGAGGCCCATCCTCCGACCCACTGCACACGACAAATTTGATCACAAAAAGGACAATTTGTTGGAAAATTCGAATTATTCGTCTCATTGCGGTTTTGATGGAGGTGTTAGGCACAATTTGCCTTTATAATTGTGGATGGGTTCGCCGCCTCCACGACCTTTGTCTTTTATTCCATACCACCCGATTATTTAGCATCTCTTATATATTGAAGCAAACGAAAATGTTTAACCTTTTCCAGGTTATTATGTTTGCTTAAATTCCCTTTTCAATATTTGATTCTTTTAATATGTTTGAGTACGATTCTAAACAGTATTTACGGAAATCATAATAGTTATATTGATAACTGATAAACATATTTGGATGAACTAACTCTCTTAATGTGTTATATTAGTATTGATTTTAACCTTATTGCTTCTATCGGTGCCTTACATTAACTTGTATTTATATTTATAGCATATATGAAGAGGTCCACGAAAGGGTCTACGTCTACGTCTATCACCGATTAGAACTGGGAACATATATGAGCACCATTATTGAAACACTACTTGTATGGACTAAATTGGAATACCTACATATTTTCAGTAACTTATTTTATACTTATGTGAGACGCGTAATCAAAATGAGAACACCACAACAGTTGTCAAACCGTACCATAAAGAACTCTAAAAACATTTGAATATACCTCTTACCTTACATTCACTACCGGTCCAATCTCGCCTTAAACAAATACGTAATTCAATCATCCCATCCACCTTCATCAAAGTTTCATAAACGCGACGCGGTGGCAATAAATTTTTACACTTAGGCCGCTCAAATGGAGGCCGTGAGGTTTTTCGCTAGGGGATGCAAATTTATTCGGAATGTAATTTGCGACGTTATTAGATAGAAACGACGCTATCTGCGTCTCGGATCGAGTACTTCCACCACATCTACCTCGCTAACTCGATTTGGGCCAATTCTCGGGAATTTCATTGTTTACCCAGTGGTAGAACCACTATAGTTCGACCGGGGAGGTACCAACATAGCTATTTCAAGCGTGAAGCAGTTGCGTCTCGATGGTAGGGAGTGGTTGCCGGCACACTTTTATATGAGGCGTCTTAATCCTCGAGAGTAGCGACGCATATGTGATTGACTTCAGATAGAAGTAATATTCTATGTGAAGTTGCTTACAGATATCCATGGACGGCCATGACTACTTTATTATCAGGTGGACTGTATGCTCGTTTGCTACTTAAACCTTATAAAAAAATAATAGCGAGGAACGACGCCATCTACGTCTTGGATCTAGGACTTCCACCACACCTCCCTCGCAAACTCGATTTAGGCCAATTCCCGGGAATTTCACTTAGAATAATGGTAGCGGCGATCGCTGTAGACACGAATTAGATAAAGATTGCGACACGCTTGATTAATCTATGAAGGAGGAATTTATAATCAACTAGATTGAAATAAATAAACTTGATTTGTGTGATTTTTACGTTTTTATTTTTAGTTCCGTTTTTACTGTGATATTTCTGGGTTTTATTTCTGAATTTAATAGTATATGCCACTTTTGCCAAACGTTTAATACGAACAAACTCTTATATCTATACAGTTTTCCTACCTTATAATCCTTATGGATTTTTGTTGTGTTATAAATGTCTTTAAAAATTAACGAAAGGAATGAAATGTTCAATGATGAAGAATTTATTTAATGTGGAACGATTTCGTATCACTAAACTTTCTTTCTATTCGCAGTCAAAAGCAGAATGGGTAGTCGCGCGAGCTGATGACATCCTCAACTGGGGTCGAAAGAACTCCCTCTGGCCTCTCACGTTCGGTCTGGCTTGCTGTGCCCTTGAGATGATGCACTACGCCGCACCTAGGTTATTGTTTTTTTATAAAAGTGTGTCGCGTGTTATCAATAAACCTATAACAATCTATAATTCCGTAATCTGTAATTGTCCACCAATTTGCACTTGGCCAGCGCGGTGGACTATGGTTCAAAAATCTCTCATTCTGAGAGAAGATGCGTGCCCAGTAGTGAGACAGTAATGGGTTGACGACAATCTGTAATAATTGTAAATTTAAAGATAGTAGAACACATTGTGGTTCAAATTGGTGGCATCGCAGCCTATTTCTGGCTGATAATAGTAGTATGTATAAAGTCTTACTGTGTTCTCTACCAAACGAATTCCATAATTGTCTTAATGATTTCAAATCAACGTAGTAGACATTTTTATTGTTAATAACATGATGACTTCATTTCTGAAGAAGTTTTAAATAGCTGTCTTTTTACTGTGCATTTTCCGTAGAGAGTTGAATTTCTCTAATAAAAAGACGAAAGCAATAGAAAACCTCCAATAAAAAGCTAAAGCCGTAAGCCTACACGTAAAGCCAGCAATCTAGACAGAACACGTCAGCTTCATTCAAAATTAAGAACGGATACGCTTTGTTCGGAGGCAATCGTGAAGGAATGATTGGCACTTTGCGAGCGGCAAAGGTTACACGACGACATTTTGAACTTGTGCAATGAGGTTAGAGATCGTGTTTCCACCGGATTACGACCTAATGGAGTTATAAGTCTGATAAGAGATTCGTTGAATGCTATGAACGATTGTTCGGTGCTAAATTTACTTGATGCACGGTTTACGATAAAATAAGACTTGAAATGTTATCAAATACCGATCCATTGAAAATATTTTAATTCGATTGTTGAATTCTCTATAAAACATACGAACTAAGCTGTAATAAATCGTATGAACTGTTATCGGAAGCTTAAAACATTTAACGCAATCAACTTCCAAAACAAATTTGTTTGTTGCATACACACTGTTTCATTTGTACCTACTATAAAATATCAATACGTAGGATAACTAATTACTACCTAATGGTTATTCTTTCAGCTTCAATCGTGATTATCGTTGTTTAAACTAAGATGTCGTTTGCAAAACCCATCACGTTACTACTTACAATTAATGTATCGAAAGTTAATTTACCATTTTTTTATCTAATCGAAGTAGCAAACGAGCATGCTGTCCACCTGATGGTAAGTGGTCACTGCCGCCGATGGACATCTGTAAGCAACTTCATATAGAACATATGTTCTATCTGAAGTCCATCACGGATGCGTTGCTACTCCCGAGGAATAAGCTGGTTGCCTCATTTAAAAGTGTGCCGGCAACGACACCCTTCTATCGAAACGCGAGAAATGCTTCACGCTAGAAACACGCTTCACAACACCAATTAAACGTAACTAGTCACCCGTTTCAACGTTCGAAATTAGACCGTAATTTAAATAAAAAAACTTAACTTCATATTGTCCAAAGTAGCACGAATATTTCTCAAATTAAATTAAATTGCAATAGTTTTCAAGTTATTTTGAATTCACCCGTTAAAGCTAAAAAGAGGTTTATTAACTAAATTACATTTAAAAGCAATGGCGGGTATTTTAAAAAAGACATTTGACGTTTCTGACATTATGTGTTTTCATAGTAAGACATTGAATATTCTATTTCGTTTATTATGTATGTGTTTGTGTCAAATGCAAAATAGTGTGTGTAATGTGTTTTTAGTTGATTTTATGTGTTTTATACATTATTTGAAAAAATATTAGCATTGCCTAATCCTTTTACAACAACCATAACTATGCGTAATTTCATACTCCTCCATCTGCGGCAAGTATCTTAAAAACGGATCACAAGTTTTTGCTTCACGTATTAATATATAAATATTTATTACAGATACGATATGGACCGGTTCGGTATGGTCTTTCGCGGGACTCCTCGCCAGACCGACGTGATCATCGTGGCTGGGACCGTCACCAACAAGATGGCGCCGGTCCTCCGCAAGACTTACGACCTCATGCCGGATCCCAGATGGGTGGTCTCCATGGGCAGCTGCGCCAACGGCGGTGGATATTACCACTACACGTACTCTACTGTGCGGGGCTGTGATAGAATTGTACCGGTAAATTGATTTACTTGATCCTTACCCGCTGCTGGTCACCAGTATACGCTAAAGTTATTGCCATAGCCCACCGCGATAACTTTACGCGAATTGGTAAATTTCACACACTTGTGAGAACTTTATTTTTTAAAGATCTCTCAGCCGTGTATATTACCTCACACTGTTTAGCTTCTCTACTTTGTAATTAAATACAATAACGAGTAATAATTAGTTACGCTAACAAGTACATGGCTTTTAAGAATAATTGGGATTTAAACCTCAGATGAGAGGCAGAATTCCAGTACTTGTTTAGGGCAAGGTAATATTTGTTTATGCAGTGATAGCGTAATGGTTGAAACTTGCCCTCTCGATCGAGAAATCCAACGTTCAAACCCAGGCATGCACCACAGATTTTTTTTAATAATAATTTCTAATACGCATGTATTAGTAGTAGTATTGTAGTATTTATCGCTACTTTTCGGTGAAAGAAAACATCATGAAGAAACTTACACACCCGAGATTTCTTAAAAATAGAAATAAATAAAGCCGAGTCCTTTATTTTAAAAAGCTATGCAACAGCTTAAAAAAAAAATTTTAAACAAAAAATACAACCGACTTCCATGCCACATAAAAGTAAAAAATAATTTAAATACATGTTGGTTTAGAGCAAACACAGTTCTTAGTACATAGTCCCGAAGTGGGCGCTTATATAAGATACATGTAGTTTCGTCATGATCCAGCAAAATATGGTAAGCGCCGACTTCGGGACTATGTACTAAGAACTGTGTTTGCTCTAAACCAACATGTATTTAAATTATTTTTTACTTTTATGTGGCATGGAAGTCGGTTGTATTTTTTGTTTAAAATTTTTTTTTTCACGCTTTTCAGTCACGATAAAATCAGTTATGGCTGTTGCTAGTCGTCCGCTAACCGGATGAATAAAATTAATTATTCGTCCGATTTTCGGATGAATAAAATTATGTGCTGACGTCATCATATAAAAATAGACTTCTTTGACACAACCGGTCGGGGGCGCTACCGCGCCCCCTCCCTTAGATTCTGAATTGGAAAAATCTGTTCGAACCTAACCTAACCGAATAAAACAACTTTTTCTGAGTAAACATTTATTTAAAAAATAGACCTATAATTATCAATATTTAAAGTAGAAAAAGTAATATAAACCTTATAACTAAGAGTATAATTGATACTGATAAAAATAACCCATCCAATTTAAAAAGGTTGGTAGTACTCTTGCATCTTTCAGGTAATTGTATTCAAAGTGGAATTTTTGATCATAATTATATCCTCTCCGAAACTCATTGTTGGTATTGTGAACAACAACATTATGTATACGTAAGCACAATGTCCACCAATTCGCACTTGGCCAGCGCGGTGGACTATGGCCTAAACTCTCTCATTCTGGGAGAAGACCCGTGCCCAGCAGTGGGCCAATAATGGGTTGATGCGAAGCACAATATGGCCGATGCCTACGGTTTAAACTTGAAGGACCCCAGCATTATCAGGGTTGAGGAGTTAAAGGTCAAAATTATCATGTCATATCTTTGCTTAGTAATCTCATTACATATACGTAAGCACCATTTGGCCGATGCTTATGGTTTAAACTTGCAGTACCCTGCATCATCAGTGTTGAGGAGTTGAAGGTCCAATTTTCCACCGTATACAACCATTTTTCTAATGTTTTACCTAACATTTTTTTAAATATCATTTTGAATGCGTAAGATTGAAATAGCTAAGTTTTATGGCTTAGGCATTCAATACCCCTGCATCATCAGGGTTGAGGAGTTGAAGGTCAAATTTGTCATCGTACATCTTTGCCTTGCTATCTTATTATATATCCGTAAGCACTAAATGGCCATCACCTACGGCTTGGGCTTACAGCACCCTGAATCATCAGGGTTGAGGAGTTGAAGGTCATTTTTTTTATAATATGTCTTTGCTTAGTATTGTTATAACATACCCATAAGCACAAAATGGTCAACCCCAATGGTTTAGGCTTGAGGCACCCCTGCATCATCAGGATTGAGGAGTTGAAGGTCAAATTTTCATCACATGTCTCTGCTTAGTAGTCTTATTACATATATGTAAGCACCAAATAGCTAATGTTATAGTTTAGGATAGCTGTAACCCTGCATCATCAGGATCGAAGAGTTGAAGGTCAAATTTTTCGTCAACCTATATAAGCATTGATATATAAAACATATTCCAAGTTTCATAAGAATCGATTCGGCAGAAGCCGAGTTATCTCAAATTATCTAAAAAACTTGAGGAGTGGTGGTGGTTTCCACCCCATAACTCAAAGAGTTAAGCATCACAGCATACCCATGTCCAAGAGAAAAAGTTGCGTGACAAAATTTCCTATCAAATGAAAGAAAGAAAATGGAAATCGGTTTATAAACACCCAAGTTATTCAAGATTTTAAGAAACCGACATTTTTCAATTTTCCGGGAAAACCGCCGGAAGATTTTCATTTTCCTCAATATGGGACTGCCTGTGAAACTAGTCGCATACAATGTCGTATGAATCGTGTCGGTAGGTCGACGATTTCTAGCCATTTCGCCCGAACATACATAAAAAAAAAAAAAAAAAAAAAAAATATACGTGACGAATAGATAACCTCTTTCCTTTGGGAAGTCGGTTAAAAAAACAATACACGACGTATTTCTTAGATCTTGCACACGCCATCTGTCAAGCAAAAAGTTGTGGATATAAATCTGAAGTATACTAGAGTGTGAGTGACTAAGCCATAATGTTTTTATATTAGCAAATATAATCATTGTTGTCATCGTGGCTGTAAACAATATGATTGAGCTAATATTCCGCGAAACATGCAACTTGATATGAAATGACTGATATGCCGTGTGATTTCATGAAATTTACGAAGAAACAATAAAACTAATGGTATTGTCGCATTCCAATTTCAACAACAATGTTTTCCAGTTTTATTGTTTTTAAGTACGTTTGATGAACAAAATCCCGAAACTATAAAACATTAGTAATGGGTTCTTTGGCACGTTTTAGTTTTCATCTGCTATTCGATATTTTCATGAAAGTGTCACTACATAGTATAAAACAAAGTTCGCGCTGTCTGTCCCTATGTATGCTTATATCTTTTAAACTACGCTACGGATGTTAATGTAGTATTTTTAATAGATAGAGTGATTCAGGAGGAAGGTTTTTATATAATACATAGATAAAATAGTCGAAGAACAGTGATAATTTTAGATTTTTGTCTTTTAGGCGGAAGGAAGTTCGCCGGGTCAACTAGTTTTGTTATATAGAGCAGTTATTTAAAACTTTCCCTTTACATAAAATTATTTCTCTACTAAGATATAATTTAAAGTTTCCGTTAGAACAAAGTCTTCAGCTTCATTCATTAGCATTATCCATAAATTTCTTCTTCCATCCCAGCTTATTTAGCTAGAAAAATTAATTTTCAAAGGTCCTTTCCTATTCACGGTACTCCTTAATAAAATTTTATGCTTTCACACTCACCAGCTTATACTATTTATTGTCTATTAGTCTAGCACTCTAGTCAGTGTTAGAGTTTTATTAAATAAAGAAAACTATAATAACAATCTACTATAATAAAAATCTATAGTTACAATAGTTTACTTGAGTACGCGAGTAGGACTTAAGGCTGTGTCTCCGGTAGGAAAACTGTTCGCAGCCGACTGAATCGCAAATTCGATACTCCGCTAACAGTTTGCTTACTCACCAACACAAACTCACTACTCACAAAGCTGTGTCCTGCTTTATTGTGTTTTTACAAAACAAGCATTGCTCTTGTTTCGCTCATCATATCAAAGTACAATGCAACTTATGGCCAAAAATACGTAAGCATGTAATGTACTATCGACCAAATTGATTCATGACCCACCATATGCTTATTTTCCTCCAGCCGTTCAAACACAATTAGGTCGAAATTTGCCTCAACATTTGTTGTCTTGGAAACCAACTTATTATTATTTTATATGACACTGACAGTTACTGATTTCACTCACTGTATTTTCTTTATAAATATATAAAATATTTAATAAAATAAAATTATAAAATATAAAATATAAAAAAAAAATTTTAAACAAAAAATACAACCGACTTCCATGCCACATAAAAGTAAAAAATAATTTAAATACATGTTGGTTTAGAGCAAACACAGTTCTTAGTACATAGTCCCGAAGTCGGCGCTTACCATATTTTGCTGGATCATGACGAAACTACATGTACCTATCTTATATGAGCGCCGACTTCGGGACTATGTACTAAGAACTGTGTTTGCTCTAAACCAACATGTATTTAAATTATTTTTTACTTTTATGTGGCATGGAAGTCGGTTGTATTTTTTGTTTAAAATTTTTTTTTTCACGCTTTTCAGTCACGATAAAATCAGTTATGGCTGTTGCTAGTCGTCCGCTAACCGGATGAATAAAATTAATTATTCGTCCGATTTTCGGATGAATAAAATTATGTGCTGACGTCATCATATAAAAATAGACTTCTTTGACACAACCGGTCGGGGGCGCTACCGCGCCCCCTCCCTTAGATTCTGAATTGGAAAAATCTGTTCGAACCTAACCTAACCGAATAAAACAACTTTTTCTGAGTAAACATTTATTTAAAGAATAGACCTATAATTATCAATATTTAAAGTAGAAAAAGTAATATAAACCTTATAACTAAGAGTATAATTCAACTGATACTGATAAAAATAACCCATCCAATTTAAAAAGGTTGGTAGTACTCTTGCATCTTTCAGGTAATTGTATTCAAAGTGGAATTTTTGATCATAATTATATCCTCTCCGAAACTCATTGTTGGTATTGTGAACAACAACATTATGTATACGTAAGCACAATATGGCTGATGCCTACGGTTCAAACTTGAAGGACCCCTGCATCATCAGGGTTGAGGAGTTGAAGGTCAATTTTCTTATCATACGTCTTTGCTTTGTAAATATATTACATATCCATAAGTATCAAATGGCCAACGCCTATGGTTTAAGCCTGAAGTACCCCTGCATCATCAGGGCCGAAGAGTTGAAGGTCAAAATTATCATGTCATATCTTTTCTATGTAATCTCATCGCATGCACGTAAGCAACAGATCCCCAACTTCTATGGCTTGGGCTTACAGTACACTGCATCATCAGGGTTGAGGAGTTGAAGGTCAACATTTTTATCATACGTCTTTGCTTTGTAAATATATTACATACCCATAAGCATCAAATGGCCAACGCCTATAGTTTAAGCCTGAAGTACCCCTGCATCATCAGAGTTGAGGAGTTGAAGGTCAAATTTTTCATCTTATATCTTTGCTTAGTAATCTTATCAGATATACGTAGCGATCATGTAGCTAACGCCTATAGTTTAAGCTTGAAGCACCCCAGCATCATCAGGATTGAGGAGTTGAAGGTCCAATTTTCCACCGTATACAACCATTTTTCTAATGTTTTACCTTACATTTTTTTAAATATCATTTTGAATGCGTAAGATTGAAATAGCTAAGTTTTATGGCTTAGGCATTCAATACCCCTGCATCATCAGGATTGAGGAGTTGAAGGTCCAATTTTTCGTCGTATACCTTTGCTTAGCAATGTTATTACAAATCCGTGAGCAACAAATGTCTAACGTTTATGGTTTAAGCCTGCAGTACCCCTGCATCATCAGGGTTGAAGAGTTGAAGGTCAAATTTGTCATCGTACATCTTTGCCTTGCTATCTTATTATATATCCGTAAGCACTAAATGGCCATCACCTACGGCTTGGGCTTACAGCACCCTGCATCATCAGGGTTGAGGAGTTGAAGGTCATTTTTTTTATAATATGTCTTTGCTTAGTATTGTTATTACATACCCATAAGCACCAAATGGTCAACCCCTATGGTTTAGGCTTGAGGCACCCCTGCATCATCAGGATTGAGGAGTTGAAGGTCAAATTTTCATCACATGTCTCTGCTTAGTAGTCTTGTTACATATATGTAAGCACCAAATAGCTAATGTTATAGTTTAGGATAGCTGTAACCCTGCATCATCAGGATCGAAGAGTTGAAGGTCAAATTTTTCGTCAACCTATATAAGCATAGATATATAATACATATTCCAAGTTTCATAAGAATCGATTCGGCAGAAGCCGAGTTATCTCAAATTATCTAAAAAACTTGAGGAGTGGTGGTGGTTTCCACCCCATAACTCAAAGAGTTAAGCATCACAGCATACCCATGTCCAAGAAAAAAAGTTGCGTGACGAAATTTCCTATCAAATGAAAGAAAGAAAATGGAAATCGGTTTATAAACACCCAAGTTATTCAAGATTTTAAGAAACCGACATTTTCCAATTTTCCGGGAAAACCGCCGGAAGGTTTTCATTTTCCTCAATATGGGACTGCCTGTGAAACTAGTCGCATACAATGTCGTATGAATGGTGTCGGTAGGTCGACGATTTCTAGCCATTTCGCCCGAACATACATAAAAAAAAAAAAAAAAAAAAAAAAAAAATATACGTGACGAATAGATAACCTCTTTCCTTTGGGAAGTCGGTTAAAAATATTAAAAAAATAAATAAATATAATAAATATTTCTTTATAAAATATCTTTATTGTCTTGTATTGATATGTCACCAAATGTTAGTTAACTTTGCAAAAATTAGTTAACTTTGCCAATACCCCATAATAATTATCTTTCTAAATCCTATAGTTTAACAATATTTAAAACGTCATAAGTGCAACGCCACGCCCGACAACAAAACGAATTTGTCTTTGCCAAAATTACAAACGAACTGTCAGCAAGGTGGGTCATGATTAAATTTGGTCGATAGTACATGAACATCTGTAAGCAACATCAAATAGACAATGGGTTCTACCTGAAGTACATCCGAGGACTAAGATGGTCGCCTCATATAAAAGTGTGCCGACAACCACACTCTTCCATCGAAACGCAAGAACTGCTTCACGCTAAAAATGGGTGTGGCGGTGGTATTTGTCCAGTCGAACTACACTGGTTCTACCACCTATGAGCAAAGTCAAGAACTATGTTTGTATTGAGGAAACATAATAAACTCATAAGTGGACAGTTCTAGAACAAAAGTAATGTGATCATCCACAAGAAACTTTATACGCGAAATGTTTCACGTCATTACCTGTAAGTTGATCGCGACGCAGCTAAGATTTCTGTTATCTAAGAGACGTACCTAATAGACCGTAACCTAACACGTGTTGTTATTGACTAGAACTGTATTCTTACATATTACTAAACTCGAACAAAACTTAATCAGATTGAAGTAGCGAACGAGCATTCAGTCCAACTGATCGTATCCGTCTAGGGACATCTGTAAGCAACTTCATGTAGAATAAGGGTTCTATCTGTAATCGATCACAGATGATTTGCTCCTCTCAAGGACTAAGATGGTTGCCTCATATTATGTATAAGTGAGACAAAACACGCTTTTTACACTCGTAGCCCCACAGTAGGATTTCTCATCAGAACCGAATCTAAACTCATCATTAAGATACATGTCTGGCAGTAGCAACGCATCAGTGATTGACTTCAGATAGAACCTATGTTCCTTATGAAGTTGCTTACAGATGTCCATGGCCGGCAGTGACCACTTACCGTAAGGTGGTCTGCATGCTCGTTTACTACTTGAATCATATAAAAAAACATAAAAACCCTATCCACGTAGTACAATAAGCAAAGGCCCAGATTTCGTGTGATTACTGACACACATTCCACCAGCACCGTCCCAGTTCTGGAGATTGCAAGTACAACCGCCTCCCCTTTAGCTTTTCATTTTCATAGCACTTTGTCTTGCTATTATCTGCGCTCACTCGCATGACCGAGTTTCTGAATGTAATCTCCACTGAAGTTCTTGTTGATTCTTTTTTATTAAAATAAACAACTGAGGAAAAATATAAAGGTAGTTAATAATTGTTTTACAAACAGACCAACCACTTTTTGGGTATAAAAATAATAAAATAAAGATGATGATTTCTATTATAACTTAGTTATCACAGCTTTATGGTCATGGGCAACATCTTCATAAAACTTATACACCTGGATAAGGTATGAAGCTTACCAATTTGGAACTGGCCACCGCGATGGATTATGGCCCTCTCATTCGGAAAGGAGATTCAAGCCTCAAGGACAATAATGGATTGACGACGAGCCCAAATAATGTTTACAAACAGACACTAAACTTCTCCATCCCTATAAATGTTTTTTTAATCAAATAACTGTAATATAATACAGATAAAACCTGGTTTTGAATTATAAATATCCATCAGGGAATATCAAGTGTAGAATTTCAAAACAACGACTGCCAACTAATATTATACATGAAACGATTCAACTTCTATTAGATAACAATTTACAATTTTATTTGCGAATCATAACAAAATAACAGCAATTCAAATGTATTCATTATTTATTGTGTCAAGACGTCAAAATAAACGAATAAAGCCTCCACTTGATAGAATTTTGATTACTCGCACTCCAGCCTTTGATATTGAAATAATTCGTAACAGCAAAGAAAACATTTCCAATTTAATCGTTAGTGAAATTGTACGGGCAATTTCCCTCCACTCTTAATTGGAATTTATTTTCCGGAGGGCAATTCCTTTTTACTTTTGCGTCTAGTGTTAACCGTTAACCAGAAACGTTGGGTTGTTTGTTGTGGGAGCTAAAACTAAAGCCTTGCAAATATTTGCTCCTTTTCGGTACGAAAAATAAATCGTGAGGCCTTGCAAAGCAAACTGATTTTAATTAGCCCAGTTTTCTGATAAAAGTTTAGGTACATTGTCGATAATATACGTTTGAGTTATTAGTCACACTTATTATTGGTCAATTTAGCAAACGACCATGTAGTCCACCTGATAAGTGGTCACTGCCGCCCATGGACATTGTAATTGACTTCATACAGAACATGGGTTCCATATGAAGTCAATCAAAGATACGTTGCCACTCCCAAGGACTATGATGGTCGCCTCATAAGAGTGTGCCGGCAACCTCGCCCTTCCATCGAAACGCAAGAAATGCTTCACGCTAGAAATAGGTGGGTAATTTTTATTACAAATACGCTTTCATATTCTTATATTATTTTTAATTACAAATACATATTTACTCCTATTTCTGGCGTGAAGGAGTTCTGGGGAGAGTGTGCTGTTATCCAGGTGATACAAGTAGGATAGACCAATAAAAAACAATTAGGAGTAGAAAAAAAAACTCAAATAGTAACTTCATAAGATGATCCTAGTAATCACTTGGTGTTTAAGTTAAGAAATCATGTATGTTAAAAACTTTTGCTTCAGGTCGACATATACGTGCCTGGGTGTCCACCGACAGCTGAGGCATTGCTGTACGGAATGTTGCAGCTGCAGAAGAAGGTGAAACGAATGCGAGTGGTCCAGGTGTGGTACCGCCATTGACGTAACAATTATAATCATATTTATTCAAATTTGTATTATTAAATAATTTTACTTACTGCAGTATATGCTCTATTTTTTTTTTCATTTTAAAGTTAACCTTAACCTTGAACTCATTTATAGATTAAGAATAAAATAAAAATGTTAAGGGTGGACAACCCTTAAGGGCTATGAAAAATAGATGTTGGCCGATTCTCAGACCTACTGAATAATCATATAAAATTTGGTAAAAATCGGTCAAGCCGTTTCGGAGGAGTATGGCAACAAAAACTGCGACACGAGAATTTTATACATTAGATAAAACACCGAATATCTTACATATTACAATTTTTGTATGTCTCACGGACGAAAGTCGGAGCAGTGATGAAGTGTAATCGAACATGTTCTTATCTGGATTGATAGATAATTATAACACTAGCTGACCCGGCAAACGTTGTTTTGCCATAAAAATGTTAAGGGAGAACAACCCTTATCACTAAGGGGTACAAAAAATAGATATTGGCCGATTCTCAGACCTACTCAATCTGCTCACAAAATTTCATGAGAATCGGTCAAGCCGTTTCGGAGGAGTACGGGAACGTACATTGTGACACGAGAATTTTATATTTTATAACATAACATTTTCATCTGAAGCTTTTACTCATTTTCAAGTTATCTTTAGTAATTAAGTTAATAACATATACTGTTACATAAATAAAATTTGTAACTAGAATATGGCTATAGGATAATCAGGCATTATCTCCAATGACGAAACAAAAGGATATGGAGTACCCTTTAGGGAACTTTCAAAAAGCTGTCCACTTTTTGTTTGTGTTTGTAAGCGATGTTGGAAACGTCCTTTTTCATTGTTTTAACTTTAAGTGCCACTACGTTTCTCAAACTTTTACACTGTCGCGTACAAATCCTTGGAACTCACAGTTTTAGTTGTTCCTAAATGTCAAGGTTTTCTAAAGTACTATAAATCCGAGAGAGTTATAAATGATGACTTACATTTCTTACATCAGGGACAGTTTTTAATGTAGAAACGTCTTCTCTTTATAAAGATTATTTCCATGTGCAGAAAATTATTTTCGCTCAAGTATCATTCCTCCGTTTTCTCTTCCTGGCCTCCCATAAAAACATTACCGACTGTAAAACATTATACTAATATACTGCATTCTGTGATTACAAGATAAAACAGGTTAAAAAACCATCGAAACACCTTTCAGTTATTAAAAAATTAAAAATAAACATTTATTCAGTTTAGTTAAATACAGTCCCAATAACTCCAAATTACCAACAAATGAAATATAGCTAGAATGAATTATAATTTGGATTTGAACGAATCTTGTATAGAATCTCGGCTCCCTCGCGCCGGATGTCGTTCAAACCCGGTCACGTTCAGCCCCGGGACTGGCCCAGTTTACAAACTTGCAAGGGATTGCGACAGATTAAGGAAAGTTACAACGAGTAAGTTAAGCGTAATATCGCCAATTTGTAACAATAATCGTTTAACAGCACTGGATAATTGTTTTGTTTTGGAAAGGACTTAAATGTTATTAATATCTACAGTCATTGAATGTGCAAGAAACCGTGCGTAACAGAAAAATAATATTTTCTGAGCAATCTTATTAAGAGGTGGACCAGACCAGTGTGACCCCTGCCAGGAGGACCGATGACCTGAAGAAGACAGCGGGAAACTGTTGGATTTAGAGGGCACAAGATCGGTTGCAGTGGCGCCATTTGGATTAGGCCTATATTCGGCAGTAGACATCAAAGGGCTAATAGATGGATGAATCTTAAAAAACGCATATATAAACCATGTCTATGTGGCTGTGTTACGATATATAAATACCTCAATACACACCTTAATATTCATTGTACATATAACGAGCAGTGATAGCTTTTTTTTTTTTTTTTGGTTTTCGAGGGGGAAACCTTCAAAAGGTACCCGACGCCGTGGGAGCGACGAAGGGTTATGTGGGATTTTTACCGCACTAAAACCCCCCCGGTGGCCATCCTCGGCGCTAAAAAGAGGACTCCGGGATCTCCAACAAACACCACCGGAATCCTCTAAGCGTGTTGCCCCATCGGGCTCCTCCCAGATGGGCGGCTGGGCCCACCGTCTAGTCTATACGACGATATGCGACCACACATACCGCCGTCCTTCCCGGGATCGCCTGGCTGGACGGTTCAAGCTTCCACTCTAGCCGCCCGCAACCCCGGAAGCCCCTTTTAGTCGCCTCTTACGACAGGCAGAAGATACCGTAGCCCTATTCTGATCCCGGAACTACAGGGACGAGCAGTGATAGCTTAATGATTAAAAATTGCCCGCCCAGTCGGGAGGTCTGAGTTTCAAACCCTAGTACTGATTTTTCTTAATGGGAATCTTTATTAATTATTTTGAAATGGGTGTATTGGAAATTAATTATCAAAGCTTCAATCAATCAATCAATCAATCAATGGATAATATCGCGAGGAAAAATACATGCCCAAGAGTTCTTTAAAAAATGTCAAAGATGAATAAAATCTGCCAATTCGCGCTTAGTCAGTGGTGGAATATGGCCTAAAATCCGATCGCCCCGAGAGGAAACCCTTGCCCAGCAGTGGTATAATAATGGTTTGATGACGACCCATAGTACAAGAAAATTTAATTTGGTCTACCACAGTAGATGTCTAACAGGCTCAAGCATAAGAAATTGCGAATGCGAATTTACGTAAGTATACTCACAATTCACAATTTCTAGTTCCATTAGCGATCTGATCTTTTATTAGAATTTAAAGAGTTGAGACTAATTTGGACTATATTAGGTACACCCCGCTCGCCTTCTGTGAAATGAAAGACAAATTGATAACCAACTAAATCATTTACTCTACAATGTCCAAGGAGAACATCTATAACGCAAAATATTTAAAATATCGTATATCGTATCGGAGTCGAGATAGCCTAGTCTAGTTAGCAAATGTAGCATATCATACTTAGGTGATTTGAACTTATTCCTCGTGTTACATACCATTAGGGCGAGTTTAGATAACCCCGGGTTCCTGCGTCCTTTGCACATCAAATAGCGATTTGCAAACCTTTATTAAGATATCTTTACGTGCTTATGATTCCGGCGAACACCCTTATAAGATATATTTACCCCAATCACGTTCGACGCCCCAAACCCTCGAGTTACCCCTTCAAAGTTCAAGTTTGTGCTTGTTAAACCCATATAACATTGAATAGTTTGGAACGATAATTATAACTTGAAAATTTCTTATGAAATCTTTATATGAAATGATAGATGTAATTCAGATAATATAATTTAAATAATTCTTTATTTCTTACTAGTTGACCCGGCGAACTTCATTCCGCCTAAAAATCAAAAGTCTAAAATTATCAGTGTTTTTGTACTATAATATACATGCATTATAGGTAAAAACCTTTCTCTTGAATCACTATATCTATTTAAAAAACAGCATTAAAATCGGTAACATAGTTTTAAAGATCTAAGCATACATAGGGATAGACGGCGAGAAGAGACTTTGTTTTTTATTATGTAATGATTAACGTTGTAAATGCGAAAGTTTTTTGAGAATGTATGTGTATTTGTTTGATTTTGCTGATTTTTTTCACACCCGTAGTTTATTTGATGAAGTAGCAAATGAGCATGCAGTCTACCTGATGGTAAGTGGTCACTGCCGGTCATGGACATCTGTAATCAACTTCAGACTACAGAACGTGGGTTCTATCTGAAGTCAATAACAGATGCGTTGCTACTCTTGAGGACTATGATGGTCGCCTCGTATAAAAGTGTGCCGGCAACCACACCCTTCCATCGAAACGCTAGAAATGCTTCACGCTAGAAATAGGTGTGGCGGTGGTACTTCCCCGGTCGAACTACACTGGTTCTACCATCTTCTAAACCTACATTAACATACACTAGACCTACATTAACATACAGTATAATCATTAACGTGGTAGACGTGACCGAAGCGAGCAAAGTCGCGGGAATAACTTATTATATATTGCAATGAAATGAAATGTCCTTATTTTGCATAGGCCTACGGAGGCACTTATAAATTGTCAGTTACATATATATTTTTTTTTACATTACCATTACCACCGGATCGGAACACGACCTCAATTGAGAAGATATTATATTTGTCGTTATATTTAGTCTATACAAATGCCATTTTATTAGAATATTTTATTTGAATGACCTTATTTGCATAGTAATCACTTAAGATACCTTAGAAGACGAGTTGGTTTCTTTGCATAAATAGAAAACAAAGAGCCTTTGGGCAAATACCATTTAATCCAGTAACATTTAGTCTCAGTATAATAATTAAGATGTTGAGCATTGTAATTTAGGGCCTCAATAATTTTATTCTGAGGACAATGATGCCCATTTAAAAGTGAGCATTTGCATAAATTCATAGTCAGTTCTTAATAAAAAGTTGCCGAGAGAGAAGTTTACGAGAATAGTAATTAAAATTTATTTAAGGTAAAAATGTTCGGTCGTGAATTCAAAGGCACTCATATTCATAGGTCCGAAAATAACTCACTATATTCTTTCAAAATTCACGGGCTCAAATTAGGATTTATGTTGTGTCGCGCGTGTCAAGCTAATACAAGACGACGAATACATGACCAGACCCTGAACAAGAATCTAAATTCATCATTCAGATATACCTGGCCGGAGATCGAACCCGCAACTCGCTGCGGTTATATTATCATTTGATTTAAAACCGCAATGGTGCTCAAATGATTCTTCAAATCGCTTTAATTGAGCATAAAAATAGTTCGTGTTAAGCCAGGTTTCCTAGCAGGATTTAAGCACTTTGGTCCACCACGCTTGCCAAGACCGAGTTAGTAGAATGCACACTTTAAACACATTTTATAGAACTCTTGGACATGTTGAATTCTTCACGGCGTTTCACTCCAATACCATTAAAGGACACGAAATTAATTTGTAATAAGCACATAACTTCGGTACATCAGAAAAAATATATGGTATTTGAAATGCTTGCGTAAAAGAACGAATTTCAAGCCACTTTCTTATAAGATTGAAGTAGCCAAATGAATGGCCACTACCTCCTATGTACACCTGTATGTAAGTGCGTATAGTAATGTACTGTATTTGAAGTCAATCCATCTGTGACTGTACTGCTTCTGGTGACCAAAAGGGTGGCCTAAAATATAAGAGAGACTGTAAATACTAATGACAACCTTCCACCGAAACGATTGCTTGATGCTAGAAATAGATGTAGCGATAATACCTCATATTGAAATGTTACATGAGCTTTGCATTTTTTAGAGGACGCAATTATATTTTTGAGACACGTGTGGGGGTCAATATCTCCTATTGAGCTATACTTGTTCTAACATCCGACAATTAATTTACTACTTAATTTACTATTTACCAAATTAAATTATATTTATTTTGTCGTTACGTAATGATATGTTGTTTGCATCTGTAATTGTGGTTACATTTAGATATAATTTCATTATCTCATTTAAATTTATTGTATAAGTGCTCTGTCTGTTATTTCTTTCTCCTATAAACTACAGTAGACGACAAGGCCCTTGCCGGATGTATTAAGCCCGATCACGTGCAAATCCTCACGATTGCTCCCATTTGTTATATACCTATATTTGTTAATACGATTTGATTTACATTGAATTTTTGCTTAACATTTTCACCGTATTGCACCGTAGTACGTTGATTTGAGACGGGCCTATAACTTAAATATTCCGGAAGAATCAATGTAACTTTGCTTGCGATCTTGCATATCGAGATATAAACATACATTCGAAAGCTTTTCATGTATGTATGTCTGTTACTCCTTCACGCAAAAACTACCAATTAGATAAACACATAGTCATAGATACTCATAAACGCGTAGACGAGACCAAAATGGACGAAGCCGCAGCAACAACATAGTATCTAATATCCCTACTACATAAACTTGCGAACAATGAGTTTGTGATATTAGAACGTCTTTATTGAATCGGCATTTGAATTAAGACAAAGGCAATGATGACGAACGGCCTGGTAATACGTTTGACTAAGGGGTCCACACAAAGGCAGGATCAAATGGGAATATTAATTAAACTCGGCGGCATTATGAGGCTGCCCCAAATAGCTGGCTTGAAACGTATTTAAGTTACAAACATGAGAAAATTTGGGGCGATGTAAGTATTCCAACAATAATAAACGTCTAAATGAAACAACATTTGAGCTATTTGATCGCTGGAGGGCAAAGGTATCCTCTCTAACTCAAATGAGGATTGACATAGTACTCCCGACAAATCATTACTGTCCCACTGCTAGGCACGGGTCCCCCTCAGAATGAGAGAGTTTTAGGCCATAGTCCACCGCGCTGGCCCAGTGAGAATTGGTGGACTTTACACTCTTCGACGAACTTTCTTTTTTTATTAAAGAACCGAGAGTTCTGTAGGTTTCCTCACGGTGTTTTCCTTCACCGAAAATTCAGTGATAATTAATTTCTAATACGCACATAATTTTAGAAAAATCAGCGGTGCGTGCCTGGGTTTGAACCTTGGACCACCCGATAGAGTAGCCAAGTTTCAACCATGAGGCTATCACTGCTCTAAATACATGACATAGTACCTACATAGTAAAGGTGTGTACCTTTATAACACTTTTCAAAGAACATTCAACTGCACAGACTTCCTCATAACGCGATAATTTACTTCAATTACGCACAACTTAGAAAAATCTGAGGTACGTGCCGCAAAATGGAACATCCGACCACCTGATATAAACTGAGTATCAACTTATCAAATCTATTGGTTGCGTATTACTCCAACTAGTAAGGAGAGATCACAGACGCACAATTCTATTTCCGTGGCAATAGTTACAAAACACCTAAGTTGTTTTACAGAAACCGTAGTCACGTACTAGTTCGGAAGATATTCTGTTCAAATGATTGCATTTGCTATTTGAGAGGCTCATTATTGGCTTATTGTAGCGAACCAGTCCCAACAAAATTTCGAACGTAGTGGTAGCTTCGAGAACACCTTTTTAGAGTTTACTTTTTAAGAATAGATTTGCATATACAAGGGACCGGTATGAGAAAAATGTGAGGAGTAAAATCTACTAAAGAATGACTTAGTTCCCTGTAGCTCCGGGATCAGAATAGGGCTACGGCATCCCCTGCCTGTCGTAAGAGGCGACTAAAAGGGGCTTCCGGGGTTGCACACGGCTAGAGTGGGAGCTCGAACCGTTCGGTCAGGCAATCCCGAGAAGGACGGCGGTATGTGTGGTCGCATACCGTCGTAAAGACTAGACGGAGCGGTGGGCCCAGCCGCCCATCTGGGAGGAGCCCGATGGGGCAGCGCACTCGGAGGATTCCGGTTTCCCCCTCGAAAACAAAAAAAAAAGGATAAAGTACTACTGTGAATACTGCACTATAAATACTTGTTTGTATTTTACAGGTTTTGTATACGGTACATATACAAAACCTTGTAAAATAACATAAAACAAACTTTAATCTTACATAGTTACCCACGAGTAAGCAAGTTGATTGCGGTTTATCAGTCTGCCTCAAAGTTTAACAATAAATTTCAAACACAATGTCTGATATAAGGCAGGTATTACCTAAGCATGAACGTATCCGGGCACACGTCCCCAACGGCAAACATACGAGAGCATAATGTATGTACGATGTGCATACACACCAGCGAGCGCTTACAAGTTGATCAGTGGAACTGCGGGAATATTGATTCTCCGGAACAGGGAACGCGACGTCCTCCAGACTGTGCACTTCCAGAATTATGTCGAAGCGTTGTTCAGCGAATATAGCTTTTGTGTGGCTGAGCGGCCGTTGTGCCTTATAAGCAGAGGGTATTGTTCGAACCCCGTCTAAGCAGATATTTGAGTGATGACTTGAAATTTTTGGTTAGGATTAGGGACAAGTTAAAATTTCAATCTACAATATTATTCCACTTCCAAGGTGGTAAAACTAGTGACGTTCGACCGGGGAAGTACCACCGCCACACCTATTTCTAGCGTGAAGCATTTATGGTATGTATTGATTTGTAATGTGTGTAACTGTGACTATATGTTATTCGTTATTGATACGGGACTAATAAACTACACGTTGAAGAGAACGGTCGTTTCATTGTACATTGTACATTGTTTCTTGCGTTTCGATAGAAGGGTGAGGTTGCCGGCACACTTTCGCATTACGCGACCATCATAGTCCTCGGAAGTAGCAACGCATCTGTGATTGACCTCAGACGGAACACATGTTCTGTATGTAGTTGATTACAGATGTCTATGGGCGGCAGTGACCACTTACCATCAGGTGGACCTTAATGCTCGCTTGCTACTTCAGCCATATAAAACAAATATATATTAGCTTTAATTTTTAATATTAGTAATATTGAATTTTTACGCTACTTTTTTACAAAAACTACAGGTCGCTTTTAGATTTAGCACACACGTGGTTATATACACGGATGTATGACCTAGATTAACACATAGGATACTCAATACTGTGGTCAACGTGACCGAAGCAGGCGAAGCTGCGGGAAATACCTAGTTAATTATTATCAGACTAGTTGACCCGGCGAACTTCGTTCCGCCTATAAGACAAAAATCTAAAATTATCAGTGTTCCTCTTGTTCTTCTTATTATGTATGTCTTAAACATAAAAACCTTTCTCTTGAATCACTCTATCTATTAAAAAAAACTGCATTACAATCCGTAGCGTACTTAACTACTACTAACTTACTTAACTTAACGATCTAAGTATACACAGGGACAGACAGCGAGAAGCTACTTTATTTTATATTATGTAATGTAGTGATGATTTAATGGTTGTAGAGAATTAAAGTTACATGCCTGATGTCTGTCAATTTGCAAGTAGCCATCATTGTGCTCTATAAACCCTACTCAGTGTAATATGAGATTCAAGTCCAGAACCTGACTTAGGAATAATAACGACGATATACGAATAAAAACGATAAATCTCTACGGCATTTCTACTTTACGTCTATTACCTATGCGCCGTTCTAGCGTTCTAGTAACACACGCTTGCAGTATGAATGGGCGCGTATGATATCCACACACACGTGCGAGTAAACTCACAAGTGGATCAATGGAATGGGGTTGACGGAAATATTGATCACGTCCGTAACAACGGACGCTATTTGAATTTAATGCCATAACGCTATGAACCGGCTGAAGTTTAACGACCTGTGAGTACGGACGCTATGAATTTGTACGGCAATTAAGTACAACGTATGTGCCTGTCAATGAAATGTTACAGATTTCTCTTTGAATGTGTCCATTATAGGACCAGTGGTAGATCCAATGCGTTTAGTATTAGTTGACCCGGTGAACTTCGTTCCGCTTAAAAGTTAAAAATGTATAATTATCAGTGTTTCTCTATATTACATGTACCATCATATCATACTAGTATTATAAAGGCGAAATTGTTAGTGTGTATGTTTGTAACTTCTTCACGTCTAAACTGGAGACATTCCATAAAATTTGGTAGGGAGTTAGCTGACACTTCGGATTAACATATAGATATATTTTTTATTGTGGGAAAATATATTATTCGGGACAATCGATACATCGATTTATTTAACGCGGTCGAAGCTGCGGGGTTCAGCTACTTATACATAAAAACCTTCCTCTTGAGTCACTTTATCTAAAAAAAAACATCATTAAAATCCATAGCGTAGTTTTAAAAATATAAGCATACATAAGGACAGACAGCGGAAAGCGACTTTGTTTTATACTATGTAGTGATTATGTGGGAAAGCTCACACACATATATTGAAAAGGAACCAGTACTTCGCAGTACAACTGCGATGCTACCATTGCCACTTGTCGATACTTTTTGCTTTAGAAAAGCACATTCACCACATGTTTAGAAGAAGCAACTTATCTGTATTCACCTCAGGCAGACCTTCTTATGCAATAGGAGTGGATTAGTAACTACCATGTCAGCAGTTTCCACTAACCTGAAGGTAACTGCACGGCCGATTGCTATTTCTATCTCATCAAAAAACGTAGAAGTCTAGTCGTCGTCAACCCATTATTGTCCCACTGCTGGGCACGGGTCTTCTTTCGAAATGAGAGAGTTCTAGGCCATAATCCATCGCTGGCCAAGTGCGAATTGGTGGACTAGGAGTCTAGTAAAAGTGCAAAATCTATAAACATTAGTAAAATCCATTAAAACCGTCCTTTTACACGTTACAATACAGCAGATAAGTATACCATAATTCCAAAATATATTACCTTAAAATATTTTCACTTCAGTAGAGTTTCGTTAAGAAGATTGATCCCCTTTATACATAAAGGCTCGAACAATATGATCGTAGCTTTTTATGAGTTTCGGCACACGCCCCAAAACACGGCGTCGATGAAATACAGCTCCATTAATTCACACTTGAGCTACTTATCAGGCGTTTGTTTATCTGTCTATCACTACATATATACTACGTATAAAAGAAAGTCCCTTCCCGCTGTCTGTCAAATAGGAATCAGGAACATACCTACCCCAGCAGCGTATCACGCTATGGTGATGGAAGATATAAGCCAATACGAATAACAGAAACGTTCTGTATGAGTTTTGAAGATTGGAATTAAAAAAATAATTAGTATTTATATTGGCATCGATAACATAGAGAAAAACACCATAAAAATCTCAAAGCGATGTAAATTATACTAATGTACAATCGCCTAGCATGGTGGTACTTAAGTATCAGGTGGACTGCATGCTGTCGTTTGCTACTTCAATGTTATATTATAAATAAAATCTATGAAATACAATGTATGAATGAATAATTTTAATCCCAGTATTCCATTGCTCTGAAATATAAACTTTATTTAAAAAACATACTTTAAAAATGCGTTCAACAAACATTATATTTATTTTTAGGTTAGTTATTCTAACCTTTCGACCCTTTCACCTCGGTTATAGGTTAATTATAAGTTGCCTCCCTAATGGGTGATAAAATCCTGACCAAATTAATATATACTGTTGGTATAACCTAAAAACATTACGTAGAAAATTCTCAAATACTACGCTCTAAAGTTTAATGAAAGCCAAATAAACATGACATTCGATAGAAAAATACCGCGACTACTAAGACTAAAATTTTCAGTTGTATCAGAGAATACCTACTTTACAAACTAGACAGCTATTTTAAATTTCTTAAGTTAGTGTAGTCACTACATACTATAAAACAAAGTCGCTTCTCGCTGTCAGTCCCTATGTATGCTTAGATCTTTAAAACTACGCTACGGATCTTAATGCAGTTTCTTTTAATAGATAGAGTAATTCAAGAGGAAGGTTTTTATGTATAATACATATCTAGTAGAGAAACACAGATAATTTTAGATTTTTTACTTTTAGGCGGAACGAAGTTCGCCGAGTTATGTAGTATATTTTTTCATTTATGTCACATATTGTTTCATAATCAGTGAACATGTGTGGTCTGTAGCGCGTTCGAAAGAAATTGACGTACATACATCCATGCATACGTTGCAAAAACATTGCCCCTCTTCTAACGCAGTCGGGTACCTTTAAAAATAATAGCAGTATTCCAGAATACCGAAATTGAATGTAAGCGTAATCCTAAAAGAAAAACCCTAAAGAACCTATTAAAGCAATAATTATGTAGTACATAACAAAAAAGGTATGCAACAAGAATGCACCATTCATTACCGCTAAGACGAACAATGACATCTTGTTCGTTCGGTAATTACTGAGTGCAATTACTCTTGTTGCCGTGCGAATGGCACTCGATGACGTAATTTCTTCAAACACATAATGTCTACGTTTACTGTTTTATTATATTTTCCGAGTTTTCTCAAGCGAAAATTGAGTTTTTTTATAAGTCGAAGAAAATAGAAAATGCTACTTGGCAGGTACCTAATTCACGTATACATGTTAACAAAAATGTAAGTGCCTGATATTATCAAACAACTGCCTTTTATGCTCATATTCTCATTTGCATAAAACCAAAATCAAGCTAACTACGTACCAAATGTTTTAGAGGTTCTAACACGAATGTCAGAAGTGGTGAGTTGGTGACCATTAATAATAACCCTTACCTGCGGTGAAAGAAAGCCAGTGCAGCAGACCCACAGATGGCAGTGACTTGCCATCTAATCGGCACGCTCATTTCATTAATTAATTTTGGGGCATAATACACCCAAAACCCGATAGGTGTTGAAACCTAGGGTTTTGTCAGTAAAACTTTCTTTAAGCTATTGCATAGCTATTATCGCGTGCTTTGAGCGCGGCGACCTAATCAAGAAATTCCGTAACGAAAAAACCTAACACCGCCCACTCCGCCTGCCTTGTAGCGCGGCCGAGCGTGCGCTTAACGTGAAGGTATGTGGTACGACAGTACAAAGCTCACACGGATCGAGACAAGCTGCTCGGAAATCGGACGAATATGTAAGCAGCTGTTTGTGAGAAAGTTTATAGTACCAAAGAAAAAAACTCGAATTAATATCAAAGAAAAAAATACTGCATAAATACATAACTAATTACAATTGCATAAGTTGTTGAAAAATGCTATGCAATAGCTTTACCGCGGCAGTCCCCGAATGCCGCACGTTTTATATAAAATATGTAAGAAAGAAGGAGTCAACGGAACCCATGTATCGCAAGATAACCGTAATACATTATTACGTTAAAGAACAGGTGTCGTCTCAGCCGACAATCGATGCCGTAACACAAAGAAGATTACACTTCACTTCACACGTTACCGGTTATAATTCTCGTTATTATACAACGAACGACATTGTTATCGATCTGATACAAGTTCAGCGTTCTTGCTTTAAGATTAAAAATTTTTGGTACCGCATTTATTGCAATTTTATTTGGCAATATGTTCACAGCGTTATATACAGCAACAAAAATACTTACAAGTATAATCATACTAATATTATAAAGGCGAAAGTTTGTGAGTGTGTATGTTTGTTACTTCTTCACATCTAAACGGCTGGAGTGATTTTCATAAAATTTGGTAGAGAATTGGCTGACAATCTGGATTAACATATAAACTATTTTTACAGCGGAAAAATATCTTATTCCCACGGGACAATCGACACATCTATTTTTTTTAACGCGGGCGAAGGTGCGAGGTTCAGCTAGTATTTTATATGTACTTCACGTATTTGAGTTATAGTGATGATGATAACAAATTTTTGAGTATATATGTATATAGTTATATAACTATTTTGTTTGTAATTCATAAATGGTTTAAAGTCCTTAGTCTGTAGATTACATTGATAGCTTAAATTTTATAAGCTTAAATTAATCATCATTTATAAATCATATATATTAGATCATAGTAACTCAGTAGTAGTATCATAGTAGAAATTAATTTTATCACTGCTTTACGGTGAAGGAAAACATCGTGAAGAAACACACCCAAAAGTTCTATAAAGAAAAGTTCCCGGAGGTGTGTGAAGTCCACCAATTCATACTTGGCCAGCGCGGTGGACTATGGCTTATAACTCTCTCATTCTGAGAGAAGCCCCGTGCCCAGAAGTGGGATACTAATGGGTAGACGACCAGTGCGGTAATACCAGAGCAAAACATTTGGCAAACCGCATCAAAAGCTAAACTCACCTTTAAATAAATAATAAGTGAAGTCAAAGTCGAATATGTTGAGTATCACCAAAGTTTATATATATTTTTTTCTATATTATATGATTTTTTGTACGTTAAATGTCAGAAAATAAAAGACGATTGATACAGTTCGAAAAGTAGAATCCGGTGACTGAGAAACAAATGGAGGCTTTGTAATACGGTTCCGTTTTTAAGCTTTGCATAGAGAACCTCACAAAGGTTTATAAAACAATACAACCATATAGCTAATTAACTCAATCGGAAATACTAGTGGCAGGTTAAAGATCGACCACTGTGAGGTCATAGGACGCTTCACGGACGCCGGGCGTCTGACAGGCCAGCTACAGTGACTCACCGTGTCGCTGTAAATGAAGCCAACGTGACGCATCCGACAATGATTTTTTTATAATATGTATGTGGGGTATGAAAAATAGATGTGAGCCGATTCTCATAGATACCGGATAAGCACAAAAAATTTCATTAAAATCGGTCAAGCCGTTTTGGAGGAGTATGGCAACAAAAACTGTGACACGAGAATTTTATATATTAGACTAGTTGAACCCCGCAGCTTCGCCCGCGTTAAAAAAGACGATTTCTTTTGTATGTATCGATTGTCCTCTGGGAGTAAGATATTTATTTTCTCACAGTAAAAAGTAGCCAATATGTAGTAGTAAATATGTTAATCCAGAGTGTCAGTTAACTCCCTACGAATATTTTGTCAAAATCGCTGCAGCCGTTTACACGTGAAGAAGTAACAAACATATACACTCACAAACTTTCGCCTTTATAATATTAGTATGTAGTATGACAAGGTGGTAGAACCAGTACAGTTCAACCTGGAGTTATCATCCCCACATCTATTTGTATGAAGCAGTTTTTACGTTTCGGTAAGAAAATTTCATTTGCGGCTCACTTTTGTTTGAGGGGAGTAGCAATCCATCCGTGATTGACTTAAGAAAGAACCCCTGTTCTATATGAAGTTGCTTACAGATGTTAATGGGCGGTATTGAGAATTTACCTTCATGGTCCACATGTTCTTTGCTTACTTTAATTTCCCCTGGTTGATAAGAGAGCTGGTAACATTTTATTGTATGTTCCTCCACCATTTATGGCGCTATTGCATTCCACCGGTTAATTATACTGTCGTATTATTATCCTCCATATGTGTAATTGTCTTACATCAGCAGAAAACACTGCGGCTTTATGCTACGAAAACTTTTGGCAAGGAATGTTCTATTATATTATATTTCTATTAATTTGTATTTATGGCTTGACTTCTAGATTTCGATTACAATTTACCATTACGAAGAAGCAATATATCAAAACAAATGAGCAATCACCAAACAAGGCCAAGGCAAGATTAATTCAGCTTCCATCAACTCCATTTTCTCCGGGGTCACGGTAACGGAAAGTCAACGGCAGACAGTTTGGCAGACGCGCCGGCACCGCTGACTCGCGTGGAAAGTGGGTCGACGCACCGATGCAATCACAGGTGGCCGTTTGTAGACGAGCGTGGCGGAGCGGTTACCATACCGGTCTGACGCGCAATGGGTCCCGGGTCCGATTTTTTTTATATGACTGAAGTAGCAAACGAGCATGCAGTCCACCTGATGGTAAGTGGTCACTGCCGCTCATGGACATCTTTAATCAACTTCATACAGAACATGGGTTCTATCTGAAGTCAATCACACATGCGTTGCCACTCCTGAGGACTATGATGGTCGCCTCATATAAAAGTATTCTTAACATACTCTTACCATACCATACTCTTCCATCGAAACGCAAGAAATGCTTCACGCTAGAAATAGGTGTGGCGGTGGTACTTCCCCGGTCGAACTACACTGGTTCTACCATCTTCAATTCGACGAAGATTTCACGATTCCCGGCCAGACAGATATCTGAATGATGAGTTTAGATTCATATTCTTGGTCTGGGTGTTATGTATTCGTCTTGTGGATCCATGGTACCCACGACACTTGAGAATCCTAGTGTGGGCTATGAGTGTAAAAAGCGTGTAGCGTGTAGCTCAGAAATCACAGATGTTCCTTGACGAAAGGTTTTTCTTTGGGGCTTCTGCTGAAAATTTCTTGATCTTGGAAAGGCAACATAAACATATTTTGACGTTGCCCGAAAAATCTTAACGGTTTTATTGAAGTTATATTTCTTTAGGCGCGTTAGGGCCGGCACTCATATGACGGAGCGCAGCGCAGCGCATTTTTTGCTGTCAAACTATTATCGTCATTGTCCCTTTAGAAATAATATCCAAAATTAAATAACAGCAATTTATTTCTGAGGAGCATGGAAGCGACCACATGCGAAAGGTAGCGCGGGAGCGCGACCGCGCGCGCAGGAGCGCGACCGCGCGCGCACGACGCGCTACTCCGCGAGCGTCCGCTTTCGGTCGCCGCTGGCCGCTGGGCTCGCCGGAGCGACGCCACAGGCAGCAGCCGCCATTTTAAAACTACTTTAAACTGCAAAACGAATGACGACCGTTTGTCGAGTATATTCCAGCGCATGCTCGCGCATCCGCGCGCACCCGCGCGCATCCGCGCGCGTTCTCCCAGTAATTAGCGCGAATTTCGGCTAGTGTGTGATTCGTTAAGAAAATTTCGCGGGCATGCGCTGCGCTGCGCTCCGTCATATGTACGCCGGCCCTTATGAAAAAATCATGAGTGTGAAATTTTAAGATACGTCACACAAAAGTCACAGTATGAAGTGGAAATTAAAATGAGAATGACAATGGAAATGCTATGCATTTGTTTTACCGCGGCATTCCCCGAGTGCCGCACGTTTTTTTTTTCAAGTTATACTTTTTAGGCGCGCTATGAAAAAATGATGAGAATAAAGCGAAAGATAAAATTTAAAAAAAAAATCTTGTTACGCCAAAGAAGTATAACTTCTAACGCGTCTACATAAGTACACACACACTTTTTAATAAGACATTACCAATGAATAACAAGTAGTACGAATAACTATTTAGATTAAAAAAAGAAATATTTTGAAAATCATACCACAATAAGTTAGATCTTGTCTTTTAATAATTTCTCCATATACAGCACAGCAAAGACATCATTGCTTAACAATAATAAGACAGAAAGCCGTATGATAATAGTCTTTACAAAACCAAACCATGATGTATGTAACAGAAAATAGAATGTTATAATATAATCACCACATCACAATTTATCGTGTGTGGACGTATATTACGGGGTCACGGTTACGAGCAAAAGCATAGACGCGGTGACTCACTCGAAGAAAGTGGAACACAGGACTTAAGCCTTTATAGGAAAGTCGTTCATCTTTCATAGCGGGCAAGCCTTTACAAAACTGTTAGGAGACTCAGTTAACATTTTCGCATACACTATAGAATGTCAATCATTTTAGATGTGATAATGAATGTTACTAATATTATAAATGCGACATTTCGTAAGGATGTATCTGTGTAACTCTGTAACGCAAAAACTAAATATCATGTTTCCTGAAATTTCGCACACACTTAACTTATGACCCAGTTTAACATATAGGATAACCGTTGCCGTCGTAGACGTGTACGAAAAAGCCACGGGAGTAACCCAGTTGATAGTAAATTGATAGCAAAATTTGCCATTAATTCGGCAATTGGTTGACACTGGACCTGAAAAAGGTTTAAAATCAGATGGATTTTGGCGCATCGGCATCACTCCGACTCAATCTAGAAAGTGGAGCAACAAACAAACTCCCGTCTTCACAGGAAAGTCGCTCATAACGTGTCTATTAACCAGTAATCCAACTTTAAAACACCAACTTGCTCAACGACTCATAGAATATCTTCGCCAACCTGCTCTAGAGCGTGTTATCTTGGAAGTGATATAAAATTATTGAAGTAAACTCTCACAGTAACGGAAGAACAGCGGTTATGACAGAAGCAACACCAGACACAATAAACAACAGTGAGACACCCGCCCAAAGCTAGTATACCAAAACTATCCCAAATCTTTAGAGAAAACTAATTTATTACTTAACTAAATGTATCTTTAAACGTAATTTAAACATTTTTTTCTTTATAACAGCAATTTATCACAAACTACATCAAGAGTTAGCGCACTCATCTTCAAATTTTGAAGAAAGGCGTAAGGAAACATTCTTATCTGAGACTTTCCAGCTCAGACCTCAGGGGTCGTAACGTATCTGTGCCCAACCCCAAGTAAGAATTATCTTATTTGTGGATCGATTACAGATTTCCATGCGCGACAGTAACTTGCCATCATAGCATTGCATGCTCATTTGCTTCTTACACAAGAAAACTAACATCACAAAGTATGCAATTTTCCGCCACATAATCAACACTACTGAGTACCTCACCGCCACCCACACCGCCCTCAAACGTCTCCACAAGTCAGTTCGTTACTGCCTGCGGTGGGTGTTTCTAATCTGCGGCGAGCACCCGTCGTGCGTCCTAACCATTACTTAGACTAACATAGACCCGCCTAAATAGAATAAAGATAAGCCTAAAAGCTGGTTTATTTCCAGCGATACACTGTCCGTCATTCTACAAAATTAGTTTATGGGTATGAAATTGTGTAAAAGGTTGTCTAATATTTACATTGGTAAACTTTCAGATATGTAAAGCCCATTAAATCAAATATGATTGATATGTATAGCTTCACATTAAAAGAGTCTTCAAATAAACCAAAAGGAAAATTCTGGCTTCCAGACAAGCCATAGTAATTGTTTAACAACAATTCTAGGTACTAAAATAACGAACACAAATTACTCTGATTTTAGTAAGAACAATGTAAGTCCCTTATATTACCCGAAACATTTTAAAACAAAGGAAACGTCATACGTAACCGGGTTTTGGGGAGAGATAGGTTTACATTTTTTAGAAGAGATCCATCTCAGCGTACTATGAGGATACATCGGGACAAAGTTAATTTCACATCTTGCACAATACCGGCAATTAATCGTGCATATCAACCCGTGGTGAATCACCACGAGTCCAGTTGACTTGGATGGAGCTTCATCATTCGGTGAGTGGTATTGTGGAGGAAGCGTAACGAAAATCGTAGGGTCAAATAGTTCGTCAGGGCATTAAATAACATTTGCCCGACCCGCTGAGAGCCAGCAATCGCGATATAGCAGGTACATATCTACATCAAAATCGATTCCACATACGAGTAAGCTTCAAACAATTTGCTTCGAACTCAATCATTAGCTGTAACTGGGAAATTAGGTCGATGTGCCGCCGAGTTCCGCATACTTCCGGGATCGGTTCGGGGTAAAATTTGAGGCCTCGTGTAAATTCCGGGCGGAACCATGAAAACCGACGCGCGTAACACAATTCGCACGAAAACAATTTCCGCGCCCCGAATTTAATTACTCGTCCGTCGAGCTTCGCGATGTGGGGAATTTTGTTAATTTACCTTAACATCTGTTTCACACGTCATTTCTCTGGTAGCAGAATACCGTGCAATTCACCTGTTATTAAGAGACCAGACCCCGAAAACCCGCATGGCGAAGCGATCACCGTACCGGTCTGACACTCGGCGGATTGCGGGTTCGATCCCCGCTCCGACAGATTGATTAGAGTGATCAAATTAGATTTCTGTTCAGAATCTGGATGTATTGTATTTGTCTATGTGTGTTATTGTATTTTGTGTGTATTTGTTGTTATTGTATTGTAGGGCTATAAGCCTTGCCTGTAGGGCTATAGGCCTTGCCTGTAGGGCTATAGGCCTTGCCTGTAGGGCCTATAGGCCTTGAACTAGTGGGCAGTGGTACTTTTATTTATTTATTTCTTGTGATAACCACAATAACGAACTAGACGGTATTCAGAAACAATTCATACTAAATTAATAACAAAAACAACATTTGATTTAATTATTTATGACTGATTGCCCAGATGTACAAGACTGATTTTAGTAGCAGGATACGAGTAATTAAGCATTATTATTAAAACTTAAGTACTGGTGATGATCTTTCATAATATTTGCTCAAAAAGTTCTACAACCACCAAATATCTGTCCGTACCAAGTGTAATCATTTAGTTCATGTTCTTAAATAAAACAACTACTCATCAATTCTTGCCTCGATAGCAAACTAGCTTGTCTCCGTTGCTACTTTCTTTAGGGTCCTGGTTCTCACAGGGCGGAGAATCCTATGTCATATCCAGGTCATAAACTATTTGTATGCCAAATTTCACTAACACTGGCTTAATATTTTTTGCGTGAAATAATATCAAACATCCATCCACCATCACAAACATCTATCACATACATGACATGTCACTTTTACATGTCCATTTAAAAATTATAAAGTAGACGACTTGCTATGAAATTCAATAAATCTGAAAGATATCTACGATAAAAACGAACAAAATAATCGATATAGCGTAATTTGTACACGACAGTATCTTGTTTCCGCTCCCCTTGTTCCAGCTGCAGCAATATTTATTTTCAACTGTAGCTATATTTTTTTCTTCCGAGCTTTTTCAAAAAGCAATGTCGGAAAAGCAATGTCAAAAAGCAGCAAGTTTCGGATTAACAAATATGCACCCTGCATATTTGTTAATCCGAAACTTGCTGAACTCGGCAATCCGTTACCGACTCCATCGAAAAATCTACACTCCTCATCGGACTGTCCATCCGAAAATACCGTCAACAAAAAAATTAGTACAGTAGTAGTACACTTTTTCGATTGACGTGCTTCAATGCTGCAAAAGTGAAAAATGTACGGAATTTAATATATCTGCAGTTTACGCCGATTTTCACATCGTTTATTTGAATCAGCATATTCTTGAATCCCAGCTTTCTGATAATTAGACCTTTTTTGAAAGTTAAGTCACATTTATAAACTTAGAACAATTAACTTATGTTAACTTATATTAAGAGCAAATGTTAGTATTGTTTAACAGTAAAAGTTTTTGTTAATAAGTTAAGTTTCACGAAAAGCATTTTTTTACACAACTTCATTAAATATGGAGTTTATACGCTTTACGCTTTCGACACTCATAACCCGCAATAGGATTTTTTCTTGTATCCTAGGTACCATGGACACACACAAGACGAATACACAAACACCCAGATCCAGAACATGAATCTAAACATTCAGATACCTGCCTGGCCGGGAATCGAACCCGGGATCCATTGCTCACCAGACTGGCATGATAACCGCTCCGCCACGCGGTACGTCAGTATACGTTTATGCAATATTTTTTCTATCTATAAAGCGAATAGAAAACAAAAACTATAGCTCTAATTTTGTTTATTTTTAAACTTTCATGGAATTTGAAACAGCTGTTTTAGAACCAATTAGAGCTTCAAAAACAACTCAAAATAACTAAAACCCGATATACATAGAGGGATTTTCAAAAGAGAAAATATTTTGCAACACATTTTTGCTGGCTGTACGATCGGAAAAATGGTACAACGGAGAGCAGCAATTAGAACTGCGAAATTGCCGCTTGTATACAACGTTATATACTCGGCGCAGTTAGAATTGTGCTGAGTTGCAGCCAAGTCTCCTCCACCCACACTTAAATATGCAATTACACCCTCAGTTGCTTTGTAGGTTTCGAGGTAATATCTTTTCTTGTAACACAGAAATTGCTGTTTTATGTTTTGCAAAATACCATTATTATTTTTGTTCTTTCAGGTACAGTATTCAACTTTATTCAGAGTAATGTACGGCAATGTAATTACTAAAGTCTATTATTAACGATTAAAATAATAATAATAACGGCAGATTCAGGATTGAGTCCTAGTGCTACTGGTGATTAAGCGCATTAAAATAAAATACATCTAATATTCCAAAAACAACCGTCTTTCCTCATTTTATTTTATTTCATACCTGGTTAACACTGTGAGCGATAAACTAGTACATAAACCTGTCCCTATGTAAAGTTCCGCCGTGACTGTATATAACCCTTATTTTTGCAAACAAAATACATTGTTCGAGAACTTGTGTCGTTAAGCTGGTCCGGTCCCAAATCCTGCGTTACCGCTGATGAATAATGAATTAATAAAACACAAAAATGTTATAACGCACTTTACAGTAGACGATAGATTGGTTACAATTAATACACGGGTAAACGTAGGGGAGGGGATTCAGGGGACCGGACTCTGGACCCTCAACAGGGGTCTGGACTCCCAACATGGGCAAAAGAAACACGAAAAAGCACATCTTTCTGTTACCCTTTACGACTTAAGTTGGAACGCCTCGGTTAAGTATGTGAGATAACTAGCTGTAACAGTAACTACGGAGTTACCGTACTACATAGAACTACAAATAATTCTACCATTTTCAATTATTAATTACTAGCTGACCCGGCAAACTTCGTTCCGTCTAAAAGTCAAATCTAAAATATCAGTATTTTTCCACTATATTATGCATGTATTATACATAAAAACCTTCATCTTTAATCACTCTATCTTTGAAAAAAAGTAGCACTAAAATCCGTAGAGTAGTTTTAAAGATCTAAGCGTACATAGGGACAGACAGTGAAAAGCGACTTTGTTTTATACTATGTAGTGATCGACTATCAAACGAAGTCTACATTTCGAATACTTTCTAGTATTCTAATCAGCAAACCAGTCTTGATGACTAATATCATAAATTATACAAGTCTATGAGTACTAACAAGCACATTCGTTACTGTAGCGCGTATCAAAACCGCCATTGCTTAGCTACGTGATACGTAAACGTCTAATTATTTCAATTAATTTGCTACGAACACCATTTACACCTGTTCAAAAGACGTTCAAACTTCACATCAATCTCATTAGCGCCTTAATTACAAGGTTTCCAACTAGTGCTGTATAGAAGGCGTGTTAAAACGTTGATTTTCATAGCGAATAGCCTAGCTCGACGCACTTGACCCTTTTCCAAAAAGAACTTGGTCCATTAGCGACGCGCACGGAGCAATTAAGCCCGTCATAGGGTTGACATCGGTATTTTTACAAAATATAAAAGTAGCAAACGAGCATGGAATTCATCTTATGGTAAGCGGTCACTGAGGATTAAATTGTAACGCTTCGGATAAGTATGTACCCTTTAGACCAGAACACAGCTGCACGACTAGCGTGGCGGAGCGGTTAACATAACGGTCTTATGCGCCATGGGTCCCGGGTTCGATTCGCAGCCAGACAGGTATCTGAAAGATGAGTTTAGATTCATGTTCTGGGTCTGGATGTTTGTGTATTCGTCTTGTGTGTGTCCATGGCACCTACGACACAGGGAACCACAGCAGGTATTAGGCAGAAATAGTTGTAGCATTGGTGCTGTCGAAGTCGAACCACAAAGACTACCTTAAATTCTCAACTGAGGCTGAGCGGTCACCATACCGGTCTGACACGAAATGGGGTCCGGGTTCGATTCCTGGCCAGACAGATGTCCAAATGGTAGATTTAGTTTCCTGTTCTGTATATGTACATCGAATTGAAACTAAACTAACCAACAACGACCACTCCCGACCGAAAGTTACTGTGAAAAATACTATAAACATCCAAAATAAGGGTTGGCAACCCTACCTGTCACCCGGCCTACCTCCGCGCTGCCCCTCGTGGGCCTAACGTCGCGTACTATGTTCGTAGAATCAAGTGTGGCACGCCTTTTCCTAACAACACTTTGAACATTTTCTTTAATGAAAAGTACTTCAAGTAATCTTGGATTTATTTGAGTGTTTTGTTAAAATAGTGTACTAAGTATTAACGTCACTCTACAATTCACTTTGCACTAGTTGCTTAAGAAAGAATTGAATAAATAAGCAGTATTTACTAATTGAAAACATAAACTTAAACTCAACAATTGTAAGTCTGATCGGGATTCGTGAGTGGAATCTTCACATTAGGCTACGTACCTATACCAAGGAAGATCCAGATGACACAGTACACTACGCGTACCACGTGAACTATCAACTGCTTAATACTTTTCTATCTCATGAATTTAATCACTAAATGGTGGTAGAACCAGTGAAGTTCGACCGGGGAGGTACCACCGCCACAACTATTTCTATCGTGAAGCATTCATTGCGTTTCGATGGAAAGGTGTGGTTGCGGGCACACATTTTGTATGATGCCACCATCTTTAGCCTCGGGAGTAGCAACACATCTGTGATAGACTTCATACAGAATCCATGTTCAATATGAAGTTGGTTATAAATGTCCATAGGCGGCAGTGACCGCTTACCATCAGTTGGACTGCATGCTCGTTTGCTACTCTAATCAAATAAAAAAACACAATTTAGGAGGTAGGAAGTATATAAACGTTAATCCTTATCAACTATGTACAGTATGTGTATCATAGACATAAAATATCCCTCATGCCTCGTGGCCCAAAATGTGCAAAATCAAAGCTTTGTACCAAACAAAGAGGCACGTGTGGCAGCCGTTGTTTAATTACGAGCATATTCAGCACATGACAGAGTTATCGGTAGGCGAAAGGGAAAATTAATAGCACTTTCCACTACCCGGTATTCGGGTAAAATGTTGGTTAAAGCTCTCAAAGATAAAAGGTTTATGCGTATGGGCATTAATATTATAACGCGAGAAGTTAGGAATTAAGGTCTCTCGTGTTTTAATTAAGAGTTATGTATGCTTTAAGTGCTTTGGGCGTGTTAAATTTGTAGGAACACTGTGGCAATGTGTGTGGGTCTGGATATATTTATTACCTTTGTGTGTCAACGGCAGGTGTAACGCATGTTATTAAATTTTCACAAATAATGGCATTGGATCCCCTCATAAATGTGATGTAATTAAAACCGAGGAACTACAATAGTGGAAAATTGCAGTGACAGTGCAAATATTATAAAAGCGAAAGTTTGTGAGTGTGTTTGTTTGTTACTTCTTCACATCTAAACGGCTGGAGCGATTTTCATAAAAATTGGTAGGGAGTTAGCTGACACCCTAGATTAACATATAGGCTACTTTTTACTGTGGGAAAACATCTTATTCCCACAGGACAGTTGATACATCGGTTTTTCTAATGCGGGTGAAGCTGCTAGTTTCAAATTGCCGTGGACTAAGATAGTCGTCTCATAAAATGAGCTTTCCGCCGAAATGCAAGAACTGCTTTAGACTAAAGTAGGGCAGGTAGACAAGGTAGTATGTATGGGCATACCTCCCATACATACTACCTTGTATAGGTGGCAAAGACACTATTAATATTAATATCTTATACATTTTTATAGAATGTTTCGTACCATCACTCATCCGCCGAGCGACTCGTCATTTATAACCGTGTGTGTGCCGTGACAGAGGTCGGAAAAACGATTAACAACAAGTTTTCGTGACTATGACAAATCGAATGAGGTTTTTTTTATACGCCGAGTCCTGGAGATGTGTATTGAAGCTGTCATTTTCTGTTGCATATATACAATTATTTAACGTACGTTATTTTTTCACTTATTGAAAAAATCAAACGAGTACCAGTATTTACCAAGTGGTAGAGCCAGTGTAGTTCGCCCGGGGATGTACCACCGCCGCGCCTATTTCTAGCGTGAAGCATTTCTTGCGTTTCGAGAGAAGGGTGTGGTTGCCGGCACATTTATTATATGAGAAGACCATCCTAGTTTTCGGGTGTAGCAACGCATCTGATTGACTTCAGATAGAACCCATGTTCTATATGAAGTTGGTTACGAATGTCCATGGGTGGCAGTGACCGCTTACCATCAGCTAGAATGCATGCTCGTTTGTTACTCCTATCAGATATAAAAAAAGAGTATCAGACCATGTCACTGCCATCCATAGTCGCAGACATTTGAATCTGAATCCAAGTAAGACAAGGACGCTTTTGTATATTATGATAGAAGAAAATGCGATGATGAGATTTCTGAAACGTCTTATCTTTTACCACCCTCATACTATGGATATATGTGGTTGAAATACGCGTAGCGTTTATGCTGCTGTACTTTATCAATTTAAAAAAATATATAATATTAAAATCAATTGCAGATGCTTGCTATTTTTAAGGTTAAAATAGTCCAATAAAAATAAAAGGAGCACTTATTAGATTAAAAGAGTGTGTTACAGAGTTTTATAACTACCTTCTACCGACTAACATATGAAACTGTAGGCTGTTGACTGTTCTAACATATGAATCCGGAAGCATTACCAACTTTAATTATAATAAATCAACAGAATCAAATTATTTTAATCTCTGAACACAGTGCAAAGTTGCAATGCACCTAGCTAAATATACCATTAGTTTGGGTATCGCCCGGCGGCGTGACTAGTCTATTCTTAGATCGCGTGAAGACGGGGTCACGGTCTAGGACGCCTGGGGGCCGGGCACTGTCGGTCATGGGACTGTCAAAGACCAATTGATGTATGGTGAAACTAATCTTATTATTTTATATATATATATTTTATATATTATTATATTTAGGAAGTAGGAAGTATATAACCGTTAATCCTTATCAACTATGCACAGTATCATATAGTTATCATAGACATAAAATATCCCTCATGCCTCGTGGCCCAAAATGTGCAAAATCAAAGCTTTGTACCAAACAAAGAGGCACGTGTGGCAGCCGTTGTTTAATTATGAGCATATTCAGCACATGACAGAGTTATCAGCAGGCGAAAGGGAAAATTAATAGCACTTTCCACTACCCGGTATTCGGGTAAAATGTTGGTTAAAGCTCTCAAAGATAAAAGGTTTATGCGTATGGGCATTAATATTATAACGCGAGAAGTTAGGAATTAAGGTCTCTCGTGTTTTAATTAAGAGTTATGTATGCTTTAAGTGCTTTGGGCGTGTTAAATTTGTAGGAACACTGTGGCAATGTGTGTGGGTCTGAATATATTTATTACCTTTGTGTGTCAACGGCAGGTGTAACGCATGTTATTAAATTTTCACAAATAATGGCATTGGATCCCCTCATAAATGTGATGTAATTAAAACCGAGGAACTACAATAGTGGAAAATTGTAGTGATAGTGCAAATATTATAAAGGCGAAAGTTTATAAGTGTGTTTGTTTGTTACTTCTTCACATCTAAACGGCTGGAACGATTTTCAAAAAAATCGGTAGGGAGTTAGCTAACACCTTAGATTAACATTTAAGCTACTTTTTACTGTGGGAAAACATCTAATTCCCACAGGACAGTTGATACATCGATATTTCTCAAATAATACTGCCATGGACTAAGATAGTCGTCTCATAAAATGAGCTTTCCGCCGAAACGCAAGAACTGCTTTAGACTAAAGTAGGGCATACCTCCCATACATATTACCTTGTATAGGTGGCAAAGACACTATTAATATTAATATCTTATTTTTATAGAATGTTTCGTACCATCACTCATCCGCCGAGCGGCTCGTCATTTATAACCGCTGTGTGTGCCGTGACAGAGGTCGGAAAAACGATTAACAAGTTTTCGTGACTATGACAAATCGAATGAGGATTTTTTTATACGCCGAGTCCTGGAGATGTGTATTGAAGCTGTCATGTTCTGTTGAATATATACAATTATTTAACGTACGTTATTTTTTCACTTATTGAAAAAATCAAACGAGTACCAGTATTTACCAGGTGTTAGAGCCAGCGTAGTTCGCCCGGGGAAGTATCACCACCACACCTATTTCTAGCGTGAAGCATTTCTTGCGTTTCGATAGTGTGTGGTTGCCGGCACATTTATTATATGAGAAGACCGTCCTAGTTTTCGGGTGTAGCAACGCATCTGATTGACTTCAGATAGAATCCATGTTCTATATGAAGTTGGTTACGAATGTCCATGGGTGGCAGTGACCGCTTACCATCAGCTAGACTGCATGCTCGTTTGTTACTCCTATCAGATATAAAAAAAGAGTATCAGCCCATGTCACTACCATCCATAGTCGCAGACATTTGAATCTGAATCCAAGTAAGACAAGGACGCTTTTGTATATTATGATAGAAGAAAATGCGATAATGAGATTTCTGAAACGTCTTATCTTTTACCACCCTCATAGGATATATGTGGTTGAAATACGCGTAGCGTTTATGCTGGTGTACTTTATCAATTTCTAAAAAATTTATAATATTAAAATCAATTGCAGATGCTTTGCTATTTTTAAGGTTAAAATAGTCCAATAAAAATAAAAGGAGCACTTATTAGATTAAAAGAGTGTTACAGTGTTTTATAACTACCTTCTATCGACTAACATATGAAACTGTAGGCTGTTGACTGTTCTAACATATGAATCCGGACGCATTACCAACTTTAATTATAATAACCCAACGGAATCAAATGCAAAGTTGCAATGCACTTAGCTAAATATACCATTAGTTTGGGCATCGCCCGGCGGCGTGACTAGTCTATTCTTAGATCGCGTGATGACGGGGTCACGGTCTAGGACGCCTGGGGGCCGGGCACGGTCGGTCATGGGACCTATCAAAGACCAAGACCAAGACTGTCTATGGAGGGTAATGTTTTTCGAGCGTATGCATGTACCTACTTAGGTATATCAATCTACTAGCAGAAGCGACGCGACTTAATATTTGATAGATTATATCATTTGAGCTCCACTCCTGGACATGCCCTTCCCCCCATCCGTAATGGGGATTTGGTCAATAGTCATAGTCAGCAGTGCGTTGATGCTATTCCGATAGTAGTCCCAAATAATTTAGCGACGACTGCTTTGCGTAAGGGTACACTGATCATTTTGCGGCGGCGGTATCCAAGTGTTTCGTAGATATCAGTTTATAGACATTTATTCTCAAAGAAGACACATGTCACTTACATGAGAATATGAACAAAAATATAAATAAAATTAAACAGTTGTTCGTCATTTTATTGTACCCATGTAACGCATTTAGTAATAATTTGTTTCATAGGGAATAATTTTCAAAAATGTATTTTGATAATTTGGTCTTAAATGCGTTAAATGAGTGTACATTTTTTACGTGTGCAGGTATCTTATTATAAAGTTGTGCTCCTTCAAAAGTCAATGTTTTTTTACCATAAGATGTTCTAATTTTTGGCAAGGCAAGGAAGCTGGCTCGTCGCGTATTTCGTTTACTGTAATGGTGTAATTTTGTGAATGTTAGTGTGGTCTGGTCTGGGTCTGAAGATATTGATATGTTCTCTTATATTGTAGATCATTTTTTTGTTCTATTACTCAATAGGTATCGCAGTGTTTGCAATGAAAAAAAAAATGACACTTTGAATCGAATTACTCAAGTTTTAGCAAACACCCCTTATACTTATATTCTAGTAATAAAAATAGCCTATGTTGCTTAGAGATAACGTAGCATGTTTAAAATCGGTTTTTAAGTAAATTCATGAAAAAGATTTAAAAATATTTCTTTTTATAATCTAATATATAAAATTCTCGTGTCACAGTTTTTGTTGCCAAACGCCACCGAAACGGCTTGACCGATTTTTACTAAATTTTATATGCTTATTCAGTAGGTCTGAGAATCGGCCAACATCTATTTTTCATACCTCTTAAGGGTTGTCCACCCTTAACGTTTTTTTTATTTTTTATATGGCAAAACAACGTTTGTCGGGACAGCTAGTATTAGTATAGATATAGATTTGGCACGCGTTACAACCCAAACAGCTTGACGGATTGTAACATATCATTTGAAACAACTCAGGTGTAAGAGTGACTTTAAACTTCTGCGGCCAGAAAAAACGGGAAGGAAGGAACGTTTTTTTTTATGATCAACGACATGGGTATCAAATAAAAGCTAGTAATTAATCTTATTAAGATTATAAATGTGACAGTTTGTGAGAATGTTAGGTATGTGTATTTGTTAATCTTTCACGCGAAAACTACAGGTCGTATTTCATTAAAATTGGGTACACAGATAGTGTCTGCCATTACCATGGAAAATGTGTCCAAAGCGGGCGACGCCGCAGGACAAACATTGTTTAAATAATGCAAGCGATTCGCAATTTCAACATCAATAATATTTTCATACACTTACAATGTTTATTAAATATACATATCTAAAGACGTAATAATATCTTGTTATTTGTGGAGGCGCCGCCCGAAACACGTATAAAACAAAATGTCTTTAATAACGCGCACAATAATTATAATTTATACACGATTCTGTATCGTGGATGCCATGAACACACGTAATTACGGGTACAGAAATCTCGAACAGACGTCCCAATTCATAATTTAGATGTTTGCCTAACTGTGCATTTCGTTCGTCGGTTAGACATCTAAAATCCGCACACAATGTTGTGTAGCGTGTCGATCATTCAACAAAATATAATTAATTGGTTTTCTTATTATTTGTTTGTTCCTAGAAAGTACATTCCTTGAAACAAAACACAGTTTTAGATGTTACCAAAATCTACAGACCGGCTGTCACCACACTTCAACGACTATATGGTATTTCTAACTTAGACACAAAAGACAAACAAGGATCAGTAAAAGAAAAGTAAACAATGTACCTATACACCGATTCGAAATACTGCCCAACACCACACCGCTCTGTCCTGAAATCCAGTCGTACATCAAAGGAAAATTGAGATGAGCGCAATTAATTACGATACGAAAAACCGGCGAAAATATTTCATTTTCACATAACAAATCGAGTGGATGTCATGTTCAGAATGATACAGTATACTGGTCGAATAAATATAATAATAAAGTAATATAATAAATACAATAAATATCATAATAAGTAGTTAGATTGGGGAGTAGAATACGGCTACGGTATCACCTGCCTGTCGTAAGAGGCGACTAACGGGGCCTCTGGGGTTGCGGACGGCTAGAGTGGGAGCTCGAACCGTCCAACAAGCAACCCCGAGAAGGACGGCGGTATGTGTGGTTGCATCTCGCCGTAAGCACCGGATGGTGAAGGGGGATGGTACACGTCCTCCAAGAGATAAGCCAGTGAGGGGCGCTGCGCTAGGGGACACCGGTTTGTTCCGTTGGAGTTTCCGAGTCCCCTACTACAAGCGCAGAGGAAGGCCACCGAAGAGGTTGTACCTTTTGAAGTTTTTCTCCGTGTAAAAAAAAAAATAGGTTCACTCTATTTATAACTTCACCGCCTAAGATATTTTTTGTAAGGAATGACTGTTTAAACTTATTGAATTCAATCTCTCGTTTAAAACTTTATTGTCACAATGAGCTTACATGATATGTAAAACTGGAGGCAGAACGTCTGTGGCCGACCGCAAGACAATGACTGCTGCATGTTCCTTATGATGAAGTAGTTTAATTTTATAAAAACAATTGAAGGCAGTCAGAACCAAGAAATAGTACCACAAGTAAACGATGTCAGTCTCTGAACATCACCTACCACCCACACCATCACAACTACCGCCATCACCAACATTACAATAAGTAACCAACCCCAGCACAACAAACACTACAGTGGTGGTGCCACCTTCTCGAAGCACGTCGACGACGACGTCCACACGTTCTAGCGTGATTGAGTAACATCCGTCCATGTATCCATTCTCGCTAACTTTAACGTTTTTAACCTGAAGTCAATCATAGACGCATTGCTGCTTCCGAGGATTAAATTCAAATTCAAATTCATTTATTAATTAGACAACTAGGATCCATTTGTTAGTAAAAACACTTATACCTATTGTTAGTAGAAATTACCACATAATTATTTAATTATCAATCTAAAACAAATTAATTAAATTCAATTAAGATGGTCGCCTCATATTAAAGTGAGCCGGCAACTGTACTCTTCCGCCGAAAAGTAAGAACTGCCTCACACGAGAAATATAGAACGGTGGTATCGGACAAACCATCGTTCTATCACTTTACAAAATATGATATATTCTCCTTTCACACATTGAACGAACAAGAAACAGGCGTTTTATTATTAGAACCCTTCAATATTTATGTAGCCTTCAATGAAAAATTTCAATTATACCAGTAACATTTATATTTATTACATCGTTCAATATACAACACTCATTACGCATAGCATCAATTACCATTCAACACTAATTTACTACCTAAATCACATTAGGTGATGTATCGGAATATATAAATTGGCCAGGAAACCGCTACAGGAAATTATTTTAACGTACCTAATGATTGTTATATTTAACTTGCTGACCACGCGAACTTCGTTCTGTCTAAGATTGAAAAATCTAAAATGATCTGTGTTCCATCACTATATTGTGCATGTATTATACATACGAACCTTCCCCTTTTGATTCACTCTATCTATTAAAAAATATCGTCCCCCCCCCCCGTCGTCTAGTCTTTACGACGGTATACGACCATGCATACCGCCGTCCTTCCCGGGATCGCCTGACCGAACGGTTCGAGCTCCTACTCTAGCCGCCCGCGATCCCGGAAGCCCCTTTTAACCACCTCTTACGACAGGCAGGAGATGCCGTAGCCCTATTCTGATCCCGGAACTACAGGGACATACCTACCAATTGTCTACCAATTCGTACTCGGCCAGCGCGGTGGACTATGGCCTAATACTATCTCATTCTGAGAGAAGACCCGTGCCCAGCAGTGAGTCAACAATGGGTTGACGAAGAAACCCAACCAGCCTAGTGTTGCAAAACACAATTTGTTAAATACACCACAAACCTGCTGCTGTAATTTCGATCAAAACCTACTAACATTGTCCCGTCTGTGTAAAACGTGAACAGAATCGCGTGACAATGTTCTAATCACGTTCGGGGACACGAGCCGGCCGAATACGACCCCCACAGAGCGGTGATAGAGTAGAAATGCTTTACGCAAATTGCCTAGAAACAGTGTTGCCAAATTCCTTCGTTGTAATAAAATATTGTAAAGATAGACGATTTAACACAGAACAAAAATGGGAAATGTTTTTCAATTGATCATTTTGTAGTCTATCCCGTTTATAAGTGACTACTGCAAAAATATTTATCTTTTAAACATTAATTGAGAACAACCCTGTATTCTTTATATCACGTAAGTTGGAATGTTTTATGTGTTATATACGGGTCAGTTTAATATAGCATCTAACCATTGACAGAAAAAATCTAAATTTATCTACCTAACCTAACTACCTGTGTTTGCGACAGAGAAGAAACTTTCAAAAACCACATCGAAGCCTCGGGCGAGACTTACCCACTAAAATCTCCTCGGTGGTGTTCCTCAGAGCTTGCAGGGATCTGCAATAGAACGCACCGGTGTCCCCAAGCGCGGCGCCCCTCACGAACTCATCACTTGGGGTACATGCTATTGTCTCCTTGTAGTTTCTGGTGTTTAAGACGACATGCAACCATACATGCCGCCGTCCTTCTTGGAATTGCTTGTTGGACGGTTTGAGCTCCCACTCTAACCGCCCGCAATTCCAGAAACCCCCTTTTAGTCGCCTCTTACGACAGACAGTGAATACCGTAGCCGTATTCTACTCCCCGGCTACAAGACCTAACAACCTAACCTGAGAAATAGGGAAAACGGGAAAAGATACTATCAGGTATTATCAGTTGATAGAACCAGTGTAGTTCGACCGGGGAAGTACCACCGCCACACCTATTTCTAGCGTGAAACATTTCTTGCGTTTCGATGGAAGGGTGTGGTTGCCGGCACACTTTGTTATGAGGCGACCATCTTAGTCCTCCGGAGTAGTAACGCATCTGTGATTGACTTCAGATAGAACCCATGTTCTGTTTAGAGTTGCTTACAGATGTCCATGGGCGGCAGTGACCACTTACCGTCAGGTGGACTGCATGTTCATTTAATACTTCAATGAGATGAAAAGATACGTATCTCAGGACGTATCTACACGTCTGCTCTACGTGCAATCTACGGAATTTTCTTAAAAACATATCACACGAGTGTTTGGAACGGCTCCAAAACATTATCGCTAAGCACGGTTAGATAAGATTTTGGCATGCCCGTCTGTTTGTATTGTCATACGCCGCTGCCAAATAATATCGGACGCTTAATACAATGTACTAAAGTTGTTTGTAAAGCATACGATAGGCGAGCGACAGGTAGTTTGTTTCTTTTAGGGCTGGAGTAACAACTAAGCTTGCAGGCCATCCATCCATCCATCCATCAGCCTTTTGATGTCCACTGCTGGACGTAGGCCTCCCCTAAATGGCGCTACTCCGACCGGTCCTATGCCCGCTTAATCTAACGGTTTCTCGCTGTCTTCTTCAGGTCAACGGTCCACCTGGGTGGGGCGACCTGTACTCCTTTTGCCTTATGGAGTTTGCAGTTCACCTGATGGTACCAACTCTACTCCGACTAATGGTCACCTCATAAGTCAATTAGCCGGCTTACACAACTTACGTATTTTTAATTATCTTAGTATAATCAATGTAAATAATTTGTCATGGTTCCGTTAAAATAATCGAGTTATCAAACCGTATTAAGTGGGAAAAGAGCATGTAATTTAAACCATGTCATTTTATCATTGTCGCCAATAAACATCTGTGAATAATTTCGCCAAAAACAGGTACCTAATTCTAGAAAGACTCCTGAATTCAATCAAATATGCTTTGCTGCTTCTGAGAACTAAGATACAATGCATCAAAACAGTAAATCTGCTTTACCATCCAAATCAGAATTTGGAAAGCTTATCACTACAAAACGGTTAAGGTTGAATGAACTCTACAAATTTCCAAAACAATACCAGATCCATCAGTCCCTGTAGAAGAAAGACAGGTGTTCGTAGTTTCCGTGTTGTCCGAAGTTGTCCGTGTACGAGCCGCCTAAACGGTATTTTCGCTCCAAATTGTTCCGGCATCACAGCTGCTGTCGACACACTACGTACAAGCCATTACATGACGACAATGTTTTCGTACACTTGCCCACTTTGGCCGGTAAGTGTTCCGTGACGTTATATTTACTATCGTGCATAGTGGCTCATTATAAGATGAGACTTATGCACTTTTATAATTACTAGTCACCCGTAGCATCGGCCGAAATTCGACCGTAATTTATATAAAAAATCAAATGTCATCTGACATTCTTGACGTTGTGTCTTTTCATTTTCATTTACTAAGTACATATGTGTTTGTGACAAATGCAAGGCAGTGTGTGTAATGTGTTTTTAGTTGATTTTATGTATGAAAAATGCATTATTTGAAAAAAATATTAACATTCTGCACTCCTTCTCTACGTCCACTATAACCGTGCAAAATTTCATACTAATCCGTCCGCGGCATATTACTTAAAAATCCGTCACAAATTTTTGCTTCACGTATTAATATAATGATTCTTTATATACTGCCTTTGACCTAGAATTGTATCTTAAAATATATATCAGTAGGAGGACTTAACATGTCCAACAATTGTTTTATTTCTTAAAGGCGAAGGATAATACATCGTAATGGGCCGCCGTATTGTGATACATTTGAGAGAGTTCCATCCACGCATCGCGATGATACATATACCTACCATTGTGTACGTATGACAATGTTGATTGTGGAATATATTTAATTGCGTCTTTCGTGAGTCTTAAGAGTGATACAGCGATTTTCCCAAAAAAAATGATTACATTTTTATTATTGCTTACTAGTTGATCTGGCGAACTTCATTCCGCCTAAAAGTTAAAATCTAAAATTTTCAGTGTTTCTCTACAATATTATACATGTATTATACATAATAAACTTTCCTCTTGAATCACTTTATCTATTAAAAACTGCATTAAATCCGTAGCGTAGTTTTAAAGATCTAAGCATAGTAGCGTAGTAGCGTAGTTTTAAAGATCTAAGCATACATAGGGACAGACAGCTTTAAACGACTTTGTTTTATACTATGTAGTGATACATCTTTAAAACGTTAATGTTATTATGTTATTTGAAAATAACATGTACTCTTCTAATGTTTGCATAATTGTATGATAGTAACATATTGAATATGCTACGGTATAAATATTCCACTTGGCGCACCAGATGCTTGCAATCAGTCAACAGCAGTTTGTTTCGTCTAGACTTTTTCTCTTTTGTATCGTTCCTATTACGTTCTGTTGCCAATTTAGGTGCAAGAGTACTGGTAAAGTATATTTATACTCGATTAATGTTTACTATGATAAGAATTGCATCAACTTCTCAGACGCAGTCTTGTTTAGCGAGATTATTTATGTAGCGTGCGTATGTTAATAAGTAAGGGGTACTAATGATAAATGGGTTTTGAATGCTTTTTGATTCCGATATTGTTTCGATACACTTATTTACTTGGACCGTAGTCACAGTAAAAACACATAATAAGCAATAACTTTGCCGTGGCCACGATTCATGTAACAGGATGGAAATATCGGCAAAAATAATTTCAAAAATCGCTTTTCGTAAGTACCTGTCATATTTAAGATCTATCAATTCCGCGGTAATATTAGTCTAAAGTCCAAACTATAATGGACAAGACTGTACAACCTAAAATATGTAAGTATATGATTTTAGACTAGTATTATCGCGGAATTGATACATTTTAATAATCAACGGGTACTCAGGAAATGCGGTCACGATATGAAATATCGGCAAAAAGAATTCTTAAAGAATTCAAAACGTAACGTATGTAATTACATTACCAGTACCATCATGTCCATCCATCAGACTGTAGGATTCAGGTCATAGTCCTATTAATATTATATCCACTATATAGGACAAATGGAGACTAGACTTCAAACACTTTAGGTTCACTTTCAGACTAATATAATGTTTCAGGATATTATTTTTTGCGGTTAACGACTTGAATTCACATGGCAACTAGGACACAAGAAACTGCTAATGAGAAACAGAGTGAGTTTCTATTCTATGGACCAATACAAGTTTTTAAGCACACTAAGCTTCAGCACAAATTAGATATGGAAATTAAAACACTGAACCTATGGCATGAGAAGGTGGTAGAACAAGTGTAGTAGTTCGACGTAGTTCGCCCGGGAAAGTACCACCGCCACACCTGTTTCTAGGTGAATATTTTTTTGCGTTTCGGTGGAAGCGTGTGGTTGCCAGGAGTAGCAACGCATCTGTGATTGACTTCAGATGGAACCCATTTTCTGCATGAAATTGATAACAGATGTCCATGGGCGGCAGTGACCACTGACCATTATGGACTACTGCAGTCAGATAAAAAATAATGAGAGGATAAAAATAAATAAATAACACTCGTATGGTTACAATACTGAAAACATTATATCAATCCCGTGAAAAACTAATACATTCTGCAAATATCTCGTATTCTCCTATAGCAACAACAATCAACAAGTTTACAACTATCGACAAGAATAGTTTACACAACTTCCCAACAATTTAACAGTCAGTTCTTCAATCAGGTGAACTATAAATCAGGGAAGTTCGTCTAATAAAGCCCAATGATCCGACGAAACTATTCCCACCGACCGCAAATATCTTTAACATCTCAGCGAATTGTATAAATCGTTCGAACATTAGCTGACCGGATGGGAATAGATTCTGATGTGACGTCAGTACCGGGTGTAGAACCAGATCTGTGTGTACACCGTAAGATAAAACTGATTATGCGTTTATTTATATATGATGAAATTTCGAAAGCTTGAGTCAGAGAGCAAATACTGCGATCGGCTCAAAAAAAACTCATTGGGCATAGGTTTCCATTAGAATAGCTTTGCCAATCTCCTCACTTTCTTGTTAGTAAGGAACTCTCCAGGTTAATAACTTCGCAGGAAAATACTGTTGCCTATTTTTTGATGTTTTGTCGATATCCGCACAAAAAAGATGTGTGATGTCGACAAAGTAAGAGTAGCAATAGAGTAGACCTTAAAAAAATCGAATGTTCAAGAACTGACGTTTATTTTTTTGTGATATTCAATCAAACAATTGCTAGTTTTTTTCTACTGTTAGTTTTAATATGTAGCCATTTTTATTTGAAATAAAACAAGCGCGCTACCCACTACAAGTGGCCACTGCTTTACTTTTATTATTACATAGAAATATCAAACGAGCATGCAGTCTACCTGATGGTAAGCGGTCGACGCCCCAAGGACATCTGTAAGTAACTTCATATAGATCAAGGTTTCTACAGATGCGTAACTACGCCCGAGGGCTACGTTGATCGCCTTATATAGGTAAGAGTTTGCCGGCAACCAAAGCCTTCAATCGAAACGCAAGAATTGCTTTAAACTACACTGGTTCTACTACCTGTAAACCAATTCCTTCCAATTCCTATGACCAATACTATATAACGACTATGATCAATTTCTTCAACGAATGCAGAAGCATTTAACACTGCCATTATTATTATATTTAAGAGTAGCGGTAGTATCGCCGGAGTCGAACTGCAAGGTATTCTAATATCATTAAGAGAATTTAAAAAAAACGCTGCGTTACCTTTCGCGGTGGAATAATTTAATCATAAACATCATATTACTGTAATATAACAAGTAATATGTTACATGCGTGTCTAGCACGTATTCATCAAACGCGATTAATCGAATCACACAAACATACGTTTTGAATACATTAGCATATATGCATATGTGCATAATAATCTTGTGTAAGAGAAAGTAATCGTAACAAATCATACGTTACTAGACAAGTAATTCCATACTACATTGCTCAAGGAGTTATAAAACTGCGTAGGTACTAAGTTCATTCATAAGTCTTATACCAATCATTTCGTAAATTATTAATTTAATTATTATTAACTTTTGTTAATTATTATTAACTACCGGGAATATACCACCGCTACACCTATTTCTAGCGTGAAACATTTCTTGCGGTTCGATAGAAGGGTGTGGTTGCCGGCACACTTTCACATGAGGCGCCCATCATAGTCCTCGGGAGTAGCATCGCATCTGTAATTGACTTCAGATAGAACCCATGTTCTGTATGTAGTTGATTAGAGGTGTCCATGGACGGCAGTGACCACTTACCATCAGGTGCACTGCATGCTCGTTTGCTACTTCAGTCAAATAAAAAAACTACCAAAAGAATCAACTAAGGGAGATGCCAAAACAGTATAATACAAATAAAATTCATTAGGATAAGGACAAAATAATCTTAATAATATTGGAAAAGTGTAAGTTCCTGTGTTTGTTTTAGTATTTTTCTTACCTTTCGCGATTCATTGCCAATGAGGCGAATCCGTCTCTTCAAATTTCATATTGTTTATATACGACATGCCGAACAATTGCTTACCTGAAAAGAAAAATGAAACCAAATTACTCCCTGTCCCATTTTTACGTACAGTACAAGTTTATTAATATTTCATTTGTAATTTCCTTTATGGCGATGTGACAGATTTATTCCCCCGTCGACGATAAATTGAACGACGCGATGCCTCCGGCGGAAAACAGACAAATGATTCGGTAAACAAAGAAATTAATTTCCTACGGGCATACTGTGTTGGCAATAGTAACAACAACAATGAAAATTAAAACAACTTGGATTGCTCTAGAATATCATTCATAGAAGAGCTCAAACCTTATTACATGACACTTAATTTAATGTAAATATTGTCTCCATGAAACTCATAATTTACGCGACACCTATTTAGTATTTCTGACGGCCAAAACACTGAATTAAATCGTCATTCCTTTGTTATCCCACTACTGGACACGGGCCTTCTGTACGAATGAGAAAGCTTCAAGTCATTTACTGAATGAAATAAAATGGTTAAATAAACACTAGTATACAAGTAAGCACCTGGCCAGCGCGGTGGACTATGGCCTAAAACTCTCTCATTCCGAGAGAAGACCCGTGCCCAGCAGTGAGTCAATAATGGGTTTAAGAAACACAACCAGCCTAGTGTTGCAAAACACAATTTGTTAAATACACCACAAACCTGCTGCTGTATTTTCGATCAAAACCTACGAACATTGTCCCGTCTGTGTAAAACGTGAACAGAATCGAACAGAAGCGACCTAAAATCATACAACACTAGAAATGAACACTAACAAAGAGGTAAATTAAAAAAAAGAATGACCTAAGTAATAACCTCTAACAATTTTCCCAAATACGATCATTTCCACTCGATGGGCAACTCGTTTGAGGGATTCTCGGTAAAGTGAGCCATTCATCAGTCGTGTCTAATAACGACCTGCATTAATCTTGGAAACTGCGTGGGGTTTCGGATTAGGGGGTCACGGGAAGCCGCACACAAATACTAAGGCTCAAGCCCTTAATTAAATGTGACTGATCATAATAAATTGCAAGGGTTAGGTGAATGTAATAATTAATGTTTCGTTAATAAGCAATTCGAATAAAACTCGATTATTATTATTATTTTTTTGTAAAGTAGCTAAGGTAACTAGTTACTGTAAAAAAACTAAGAACTTCAGTGTTGTTATTGTCGTAGGTACCTTAGATACTACCCTGTAGTCGGGGAATAGAATACGACTACGGTATCCCCTGCCTGTCGTAAGAGGCGACAAAAAGGGGACTCCTGGGGTTGCGGGCGGCTCGAACCGTTCGGTCAGGCGATCCCGGGAAGGACGGAGCGCTAGGCCCAGCCGACCATCTGGTAGGAGCCCGATGGGGCAACGCGCTCAGAGGATTCCGGTGCCAGGTCGTTTCGAGATCCCGGAGTCCTCTTTATAGGGCAGAGGACCACCACCGGGGAGTTTTAGTGCGGCACATAACCCTCGATTACGGTTACCTTCAAAAGGTAACCGTTGCTCCCACGACGTCGGGTACCTTTTGAAGGTTTTCCCCTTAAGAACAAAAATAAAGGTAACTTGGATACTAGAAACGAAGACACAATCATCCAAATCAAAACGAAAATCTAAATTCATTATTGAGTTGTCAGTCCGAGCGGAGATTGACCAGAGAAGCCACTGTATCAAGCCGGTTTGGGGAATGGTCCGCCACGCGGGACGTCAAATTTATACGCACTTCAATTTTGTTTACTTCTACATATACCTACTAGTCACCCATCGCATTGGTCGAAATTCAACCGTTATTTAAATTAAAAAAAATTACTTCATGTTGTACAAAGTATCACGAATATTTCTTAGATTAAAATAAATTGCAATAATTTTCAAGGTATTTTGAACGCACATGCTAAAGGTGAAAAAAAGTTTAATTAGCTATTTTGACACAGACATCTGACATTTTTGACGTTATGTGTTTTCATAGTAAGACATGGAATGTTCTATTTCGTTTATTATGTATGTTTTGGTGTAAAATGCAAGGTAGTGTGTAATATGTTTTTAGTTGATTTTATGTATGTTTTACGCACTATTTGAAAAAAATATTAACATTGCGTAATCCTTCTCTACATCAACTATAATCGTGCGTAATTTCATATTCCTCCGTCTGCGGCAAGTATCTTAAAAACGGATCACAAGTTTTTGCTTCACGTATTAATATATAGATACGTAGTTACGTACATACGACTACAAATGTGCTTACGGGTGTAGTAGTTCGTATATACGTATGTAGTAGTTTGTACGTAGTATTGAACCCGAGTGCAAGCAACAGCTCCTGCGGCATTTAATCGCGTTACATCGGACTCCAACCACCCAGAAGCACAAGTTATGTGAGAACCTAGTTAACAATTCCCATTAGGTTCTATCAGATTCAATTCCGCGTCAACCGCAGCCAATTTCCTATTCATCAATGTCAAATTGCCGCAAACTGAGCTCTGCACAATGCGGAGTCGTTTAGCATTAAATTTGCATACATCGCGCCCATTACAGTTTTCTATTCGTGCACGAGGCTTATTATTGTTAATGTCAAGGCTGCATCAGATATGGTTTGGTAGACATCGCAAAATAATAGGAATTTTCTCCGTCCTCACGCAGTGTTTAGTTGTGAAAAGAGACGTAAGGGAATTGCGACAATTTCGCCAGACGCAAGTTTTTTGTGCTCGTATGTATGCTTAATGATAGAAATACCTTAATATTACCAAACTTTACCAAAAATATATATAGATTTACAAAAAAATACTTTTATAACTCACTCTTTAAAAGTATTTGCTTCATTGTTTATCTTAAAAATGTAATAATGTAAAATTAACAATTAGTTTTCAAACTTTACTTATTTTTAACAGACTTAAAAAGTAATATTAGCAAAGTATGACTAGATAAATAACTAATATTATATTAACTTAAACTTGAAAATAGGTTTGTACTTAAATTACTGGTTAGTGCAGGTGACTAATGTTTACACCAACTAATTATACCGTTTCCACGTGACACGTCGAGATGCGTCGTTACCGATATTGGGATTCCGAGCGTGGGACACACATCCTTGAGACGTCGATACCAGCCTCGGTCGTATTAAGGTCGAATTAGATATCCTTAGTCTGACCGGACATTGTCTACAACCGCTTGAACAACTGTTGACAACTTGTTTGGCGACTATTTCGACGACCCCCTAGAAGAAAATTGTATATGAAAAATTACCAATTTATAGTATGAAGCTTAGAAGTTTTGTGGACGTACAAACATTAATTACTTACGCTAAGAAAGACGATTCATGGAAAATCATTGTAATAGCTATTTCAGAACTTATTAAATAAGTTCCTAAATAGCTATTACAATCACCTATTACAATCAACAAAGTTTCATACTGTAAAGCGGTAATTTTTATATAGGTACTATTTTGTTGTAGAGGCCCATCGATTTAGTAGCTTATGCGATGCTTATATTTACAAACAGTCGCATCAACCCATTATTGGCCCACTGCTGGGCACGGGTCTTCTCCCAGAATGAGAGATTTTAGGTCATAGTCCACCGCGCTGGCCAAGTGCGAATTGGTGGACGTCACACACCTCCGAGAACTTTCTTTTTTTTTATGAACTCTCGGGTGTGTAGGTTTCCTCACGATGTTTTCCTTCACCGAAAAGCAGATAATTAATTTCTAATACGCACATAAATCATTGGTGCGTGCCTGGGTTTGAACCTCGGACCTCCCGATCGAGAGGGCAAGTTTCAACCATGAGGCTATCACTGCGCTTACAAACAGTAGTAGTAAACAATGGACTATAATAGATTTTTTCGAAAACTATGAAAACGTGCTGCTCGTCTGTCGCGTAAGCAACAAATTAGACGTCCAAGCGGAAGCGGCTTAAGCACCTATACTGTAGCTTAAACAACAAAACTGTGGCTTTATCCACTATAGTTTAAACGATTATAGCCAATGGGCGGTGAGCCTAATTGTAATTTAGATAACATGTCATTAATTGTTAAAATATTATTTCCGGTAAAGGAAGCAGGAAATAGGTAACGATTTTGATTTTAGCTTATATTTTCCTCTACTTGTTATGGTTGTTTCGTGTGGTTGTAAACTGATCTTTACCGCTCAATTGATGATAAATGGCCACTGCCACCCATGGACATTTATCAGCTACTTCGGAACTGCGATTCATGATACCGCGTGGTGACAAAACGACGCATAGACAGAGGAACTGTAGGTGTAGTTTTAACAGGTGGTAGAACCAGTGTAGTTCGACCGGGGAGGTACCACCGCCACACCTATTTCTAGCGTGAAGCATTTTTTGCGTTTCGATGGAAGGGTGTGGTTGCCGGTACACTTTTATATGAGGCGACTATCTTAGTCCTCGGGAGTAGCAACACATCTGTGATTGACTTCAGATAGAACCCATGTCCTGTATGAAGTTGATTACAGATGTCCATGGGCGGCAGTGACCACTAACCATCAGATGGACTGCATGCTCGTTTGCTACTTCAGTAAAATAAAAAAAAAAAGTAATAGGGTTCCGTTTTTACACTTTGGGTAAGGAACCCTAAAAAGACACTGATCCAATATTATTACTGTGCAATCACAAAGACCTTACTGCGAATCAACGCAAGTATTTTTGGGTATTAATCCAATAACTTGACGTAAGCTCACCCGTCAGACTTTCCCTAATCGATCAGTCACGTTGGCTCGGGCTTCAAATATGTCCAGACAAGGGCACTTTATTATTATATTAATACGTGAAGCAAAAATTTGTGACGGATTTTTAAGTATTATGCCGCGGACGGATTAGTATGAAATTTTGCACGGTTATAGTGGACGTAGAGAAGGAGTGCAGAATGTTAATATTTTTTTCAAATAATGCATTTTTCATACATAAAATCAACTAAAAACACATTACACACACTGCCTTGCATTTGTCACAAACACATATGTACTTAGTAAATGAAAATGAAAAGACACAACGTCAAGAATGTCAGATGACATTTGATTTTTAATTTAAATTACGGTCGAATTTCGGCCGATGCTACGGGTGACTAGTGCCAATAAATAAGTAAATTCGTAGTGACGGACCGTGATTACATAATGATGTTTTTTAAAGTCTTACTTATCACTTATCAAGTATCGATAGCAGATTTTTAAATAAAGGACGACCCGCGTGGCGCAGCGGTTAGCGTACCGGTCTGACATGCAGTGGGTCCCGGGTTCGATTCCCGGCCAGACAGGTATCTGAATGATGAGTTTAGATTCTTGTTCTGGGTCTGGGTGTTTGTGTATTCGTCTTTGTGTGTGTCCATGGCACCCACGACACAGGAGAAAATCCTACTGTGGGGCTATGAGTGTAGAAAGCGTTTTAAGCGTTTTTTAAGTTTAAATATATTTTACAGAATTTTGTCTTGAGGAAAGGATGATAGAGGAAAGTTTCTTAAGTATACATATTAGCTATATAACGACGAGTCTAAATTGTGCGGTAGGGTGCGTCTTGAATAGCATCCCTCGTATCTCTCTTTCCGTGGATTTCATATGAGGTCGTCTCTTAAGCCACTAAATCCTGTTAGGCTATAGCGTCTTCCTGTCTATGATGTTGTTATCACGTGGTAACGAGGAAGTGGTAACTGCCACTATCAAACTTGACTAGCAATCCGTTGTTCCCTCATAGGACTCTGATTTTTTTTTATCTGACTGAAGTAGCAAACGAGCATGCAGTCCACCTGCTGGTAAGTGGTCACTGCCGCCCATGGATATCTGTAATCAACTTCATACAGAACATGGGTTCTATCTGAAGTCAATCACAGATGCGTTGCTACTCCTGAGGGCTATGATGGTCGCCTCATATAAAAGTGTGCCACACCCTTCCATCGAAACGCATGAACTGCTTCACGCTAGAAAAGTGGCGGTGGTACTTCCCCGGGCAAACTACACTGGTTCTACCATATACAATCTCTCTCTGAGGACTCCGAATACTCCCAGTAACTCACTTCTACAAGTATTTCAATACCTTTGTTTTCACAGTTTAAATACATTTACGCATTAGCAAAATGTACACCAAAGTTCAAAACCCAACGTTATCCGACTGGTACTCTTACGTAACGCTATAACCACAGTATTAATATCATACAGTAGTCTAACTCTGCCGTGTCCTTGAATTTTATACCTACAGACGCGCTGGACAAGAGTTCGCGTTAGAGCTACCCGCCTTAAGTATTTTAATACATCTGTATACTTGACTTTCTTACTTATTATGTATTTTATTCAGTAGATTAAAGTAAAAAAACAACGCGTTCTTTTAATTTTAAGGGATTTAATAATAAATCGTACATAAATAATAGTTATAAATTTCACACTGAATAATATTTTACCAACCAAAATAAAAAATATTAACACTGGACGTGTTTATGCACAATTAAAGCAATGAAAAACAGCCTAATATAGTTTATAACTGCTCTTCGCTACATTATTATTTAAATAAAAAGATCCACTGCTTAAAAAACGTCACGTCGCCCGCTCGCCACTACGGCACATTCGCTAGCTGATGGGTACCGAGTGCATACCGAAATCGTGGCGCGTAGGTACAACTTGCGTTTCGTGCGTTTGTAAGAAGTTAAAATACTGTAGATACTAGTACTGTGCTATAACTGAACCGTGCATCTGTCGGCACTTTGCGGCTTACGGCCGGCGTCCGCTTTCACCGTCGGATATCGCCGAGCTTGTTATCGCTCTATTGATACAGCCGGTGCAAATACGTACGTGCTATTCGCGCTGAATGTTCGCGTATTTGTGCATGTATTGCATTGAGTATTCGTGGGTGATTGCACTACGTATTTATGCTTATTTAGGATATGTATTGAAAAGTGTACCGTCAGGTTTGTATCTTGTAAAGTACCACTGGATCCATGAAGATCTTAAGGGGAGACGATCACACAAATTCCAGGATATGGATAGCAGCTTCTTCAGTAACCGCTTATGCATGATACACAATATGAACACCTACTGCGGTTAACAACAAGCACGCCATGCGCGGTGATTATTCCCACAAGAAAACCTTATTAGGGAAGGTCTGTGTCCAGAAGTAGTATACCTTAAGAGGCTAATGATTAGATGTTTGATGAATATTTTATGTCTTTGCTCTTACCTTTTTTCTTAGGAAAGTCGGTTTAAGGTCGCCTCACTATTACCATTCTCACTCGTCTTTTAGTGTATTGACTACTGTATTTTTCTTCCCGATTACCTATCGGGAAGAAACATATATTCGTCAATTCCGTATTGTTATGCGAAATAAACAATACATATAATGTTTCGTCACGATATGTGTCGAGAACTCAGAAAAACGCACGATACGTATATGTATTTCAGTAGTAGGTTAGGTTATTCACGGGTATTTGCACTAAGTTTTGCAAGGTGTTTATACAGGTGTGAGGCGTACCTCGCTTACTTAGTCGGTTCAAACTTAACCATCCGTGATCGACGTTAACAGGATACATGTTAACCATGCTCTTTAACCACGTTTTACATTAAGATACTACCGCTACAATTATTAATTCCCAAGGTTAAAACGTTTTACAACGTTCGATCATAAACTTAAAATGCAGCACATCAAGATGGTAGAACTAGTATGCTTCTGCCAGAGAGGTACCACCGCAACACATTTTTTTTGTTCTCGAGGGGGAAACTTCAAAAGGTACCCGACGCCGTGGAAGCGACGCAGGGTTATGATTTTTCCCGCACTATAACCCCCCTGCGCTACAAAGAGGACTCCGGGGTCTCCAAAGGAACGCAACTGGAATCCCTTGAGCGCGTTGCCCCATCGGGCTCCTCCCAGGTGGACGGCTGGGCCCACCGTTCCGTCTGGTCTTTGCGACGGTATGCGACCACACATACCACCGTCCTGCCCGGGATAGCCTGACGGTTCGAGCTTCTACTCTAGCTGCCCGAAACCGGAAGCCCTTTTTAGTCGCCTCTTACGACAGGCAGGGGATGCCGTAGCCCTATTCTAATCCCGGAACTACAGGGAAGACCACCGCAACACCTAGTTACATAGTTCTATTTATTATGGTGGTAGAATGTGGTTCTCGGCTCACTTTCATATGAGCCGACCATCTTTAGTCCTTGGAGGATGCAACCCAACTGTGGTTGACTGCAGTGTGTGATTCTCTTTATGGACTTCCTATATGAAGTTCCTCACACATGTAAGAATGAAGTCAATCACTCCCCACCAGATCTGCAAGCTCGTTTGCAACCTCCATCTTATAAACACTGTTCCTACGAACCGACTTTCAAGGACACTTTTTGAACAATTACAACCAGGTTAAGTGATTACCCCAGTGACCGACCCCATTAACCTAGCGAAAATATTTTATAGCGTTACGTTCATTAACACGAGTAAAAATTTTACGCTTTCTTCGTGATTTTATATCAAATTGTTTAGTGTAGCTCTGAATCAAGTTGTAATTAAGTTCGGATTAACTTCGTCAAGTGCGTAAAATGGAGCAAAGTTCAGCGTTCGATTGTAAGGGGATTGGATATCGCTAAGCTTGTTATAGTTTTAATGAAACAAACGAGAAATGTTATTAACAGGCTCCTCTGAACTTTAATTATTATACTCCGTATCTGAACACTCTTTGAGTCAAATAATCCTTTTTGTGTATTTAATCTGATAGTTGATTAAGTAATAGTTACAATTCTTAATATGACTTGGCCCTGTCCTTGGCAATTGAAGAAGTATGAAGCATGCATCACCATGAGGGTCCAGTGCAGATTTTATGACTTCCACTCCCACTGCGGGCAAGGTTCAGAATGAGAGAATTTTAGACCATAGGTTAACGTTTTGAGCCATACCTTATAATGTACTCTTACTTTGCAATGATGAGGTCCTGCTATTATTTTGGATTTTGTGAACAACCAGTGTAGTTCGACCGGTAAGGTACCACCGCCACACCTATTTCTAACGTGAAGCATTCTTAGCGTTTCGATGGAAGGGTGTGGTTGCCGGCACACTTTTATATGAGGCGGCCATCCTAGTCCTCGAGAGTAGCAACGCATGTGTGATCCACTTCAGATATAACCTATGTACTATATGAAAATGAATGAAAATATATAACTATATGAAGTTGCTTACAGATGTCCATGGGCGGCGGTGGCCACACCATCAGGCGGACTGCATGCTCGTTTGCTACTTCATTATTATAAAAAAACGAAACTTTTAAAGTCTAGCCCCTTGGGTAAATAAATCTCGACCCCCACGGTAATAGACGACAATGACCAAGGACCAAGTTAATTACAAACAGGCGACGACGGGGATAATTAACAGTACGTCAATGTGTATGATTACAGCGTTCAAAATACAAACAATAGAATCTTGATACATGTATTTGGCTAGGTCTACACGCTCCATATCTAGTTGAAAACCGCAACACCGCAAGCTTAATGTCAACTCGCATACACTTCTGCAAATGGAGCCGACGGAACAAACAGTAAGTGGTACGCGATTAACTTACTTCAGCTTATAAACTGCATATTAAAGAGACTCATTTTAATTTTTCTCCTTTAACTTTTAGTATAAATTTTATTTTATAACGATCTCGCTTTTACATGAGGCGACCATCATAGTCCTCGGGAGTAGCAACGCATCTGTGATTGAATTCAGATGGAACCCATGTTCTGTATGAAATTGATTACAAATGTCCATGGGCGGCAGTGACCACTTACCATCAGGTGGACTGCATGCTCGTTTGCTACTTCAGTTAGATAAAAAAAACATGCGTGCGTACAAAGTACACATGTCAGAAGTGAAACTTCTTTGGCGAACTAATTTATAAATCTTGTTTATATTTATACAAATCTAAAACTTTAAATTTCCAAGATTAAGAGGAAGGGAAAAAGGCGTGATACGACGTTCGCTCTGTGCCACTTTTTCTCTCAATCTTTCTCACTCGCTTGCTCCCTACTCTCACTCCACGGCTAGTTGCTCATGCTACGTTCGCCCTGTCTTACTGTCTCTCAATCGGTCTCGATCACTCTCTCTCTTTTCCGACACTTCCGTTGCATACCCGCGTGACGTTTCATCTGTAAAAAATTTACCCTCATGCGCCTAAAGAAGTTTCACTTCAAAAAGATGTTTGCAGAATTCTGGATATGGGACTATGGACGACGTATCGTATTTGGCTTACTTTTACTCTCTCATCGAAATCGTTACGGTAATAAACTAGTTTCATTTATTTCTAATCTATAAACTAAACGCTTTTGTAATATTAAATACAACTTATATTGTAGAACTTTGAAAATCTATATATTAAAATATTATAAACGTTCTCGTCAACCCATTATTGTCCCACTGCTGGGTACAAGTCTTCTCTCATAATGAGACAGTTTTAGGGCATAGTCCACCGCACTGGCCAACTGCGAATTGGTGGACTTCACACACCTCAGAGAACTTTTTTTAAAGAACTCTCGGTTGTGTAGGTTTCCTCGCGATGTTTTCCTTCACCGAAAAGCAGTAATAATAAATATCTAATACGCACATGAATCAGTGGTGCGTGCCGAGGTTAGAACCTTGCAACTCCCGATCGAAAGGGCAAGTTTCAACCTAGGCTACCACTGCTCCTGATAAGCGTTATAAATTCTAACAACTATTATAATGGATAGCGTGATTCCGTTAACGTTTATCGCTGCAGTGACCAAATGGTGCAAATCCAATTTTGTGAATACATAAAAGTGTTTAATAGATTTACAAATCAGGGATATATTCGCAGTGCAACTGACGGCGTGAGTGGCTTTCCATTTAATTTATTATATGATTATTTGCTGTAATTTAAATGCCTTAAAGTTTGTTCTTACAATTTAATCTATATCTATATATATAAAAGCGAAAGGTCACTCACTCACTCATCAATCTCGACATCTCGAGATCAACTCGAAATCTTAGAAACTACAAGTGCTAGGAGTTTCAAATTTTGCATGCGGGTTCTTTTAAGGACGTAAGTGCTCACTAAGAAGGGATTTTATGAAATTCAACCCTTAAGGGGGTGAAATGTGAAAAACTTTGTAATACATTGATTTGAACGCGGGCGGAGCCGCGGGTACAGCTAGTACAATATAAAAATATGTTTCCGATGTTCTAATTTTCACTACTTTTAAAAATGTTGTTACATTTACTATACATATGTACTTTACATGACACCAAAACTCATGTTCCAAATATTACTGCCATTGAAAAGTAACAACTAATTACATTCTAGGGAAACCTGTGTGTTACATGTGTTGTGTGGAACTAAACCCTATATTATATAAGTTAGTGTTAGAGTAGTATTTAGGATAGCCCCTTGTTCTGCCCCTTGGGGTAAAAATCCGATGAAGACTTGAAAGCCTCAAAGGCTAAAGTCAACCTCTGGTGGTGTTTAGTGGATAGGTGGACAGTACGTAGGTTATTTCGTGAGTCACATAACCAATGCGGACGGCCGCATTGGTATGCATGAGCATTCACCACCACCCTCCCCGCACGGAGTTTAGCACTTTCTCTTTTGTCTGGACGCAAAAAAAGTATTTGGGCAGTTATAATAAAGACATCAATCCATCAACACGCCTCTCAATCACCCCCGAGCCTGCGACTACACTACACATGCCAATCCATACACATCCCAATTTATATATGAAACTTTCTGTTGAAATCAGAAATTTGTCAATGAATAAGTTCAAGGCATTGATTATTTAAAAAATGAATATAAATAAGAAAAAAAGACAAACCCGCTGAGTTTCTTGCCGGATCTTCTCAGTTGAGGTCGTATTCCGATCCGGTGGTAGTGTAAGAAAAAAAAATGTAACTGACAATTTGTAAGTGCCCCCGCAGGCCTATACAAAATAAAGACATTTCATTTCATTTCATTTCATGACTATGACAGTTAATCAGTCACTGCTTGATGAATTATTAATTCTATATATCGAGTTAAGTATCTATGGTCGCGTTGAATCGCGCTTGCCCTATGCATATGAAACTGGGCCATCGATTCATATGACTCGGTCAAATCTAATTCTACTTCTAATCAATGTAATTTTATGGACAGTTTTAGAAGGCTACACGATCTTTTTTACGTAATACTAGTTGACCTGGTGAACTTCGTTCCCCAAAAGTCAAAAATTTAAAATTATCAGTGTTTCTCTACTATATTATACATGTATTATACTTAAAAACCTTCCTCTTGAATCACTCTTACTATTAAAAATACTGCATTAAGATAAGTAGCGTAGTTTTAAAGATCTAAGCATATATCTCGCTATCTTAGCCAGCGCGGTAGATATGGCCTAAAACTCTCCCACTTCGTGCCCAGCAGTGGGACAATAATGGGTTGACGAGAATTAAGTGAGAACTTAATTACTATCTGTGTTATCAAAAGTCTACAGTACAACAATTTATTCTAAGATTTTATAGCATGATTAAATTCAATAATGGATATAATATGAATAATTTGACTAATTAAAATATTTTTGTAGTAGGTAGTACAAAAGGTCTGTGGTAGGTACAATTTCCTGAGCAGCTCAAAACAATGCGTCATTAAAATCCATAACAAACAACATTTCAGCTTTTAATTAAGAGTTCTGAACTTAATACCAATACGAAAACAATACGCGCCGTTAGCACAATATTCAGAAAATATTTGAACTATGTTCAGATGAAAACTTAGTAAATTTCCAACAAAAAGTAAGTACTAAGATTTCACGGACAAGTTCCTTAATATTCCATATAAAGTTTATAAGGCTTGTTTATCTCTACAAATTAACAAAATTGAAGTGTCTGCTTGTAACGTCTACTAATCAGATTTTTAACTGATTAAATAAATGAATTACATCTTTGTCTGTCCATTTTGTTTAAGCTAGCCTCCGAATCAAGTGGTCTCATTTTGTCGGGATTATTACTGACTGATATTCTAACTTGTACGGCGTAACATGGTAAAAATATAGTGTTAGTAGCTAGAATTAGTATAATGCATAAATGAATTAATTAATAACATTTTTGTCTGTCCATTTGTTTGTTTAATCTAGCCTCCGAAGCAAGTGACCTCATTTTGTCGGGATTATTACTGACTGATATTTTAACTGAAGTCGAAATTATTCGAGCAATCTGTGTTGCCAGTGATGACCCACGGCGCCGAAACGTGGTCCTTCACTGTAGGCCTCATTCGGAGGCTCAGGGTCGCTCAGCGTGCTATGGAGAGGGTTATGCTCGGAATTTCGCTACGAGACATGATTCGCAACGATGAAATCCGTAGACGAACGAAGCTTACCGACATAGCTCTCAAAATTAGTAGGCTGAAGTGGCAATGGGCCGGTCACATCGCTCGTAGGACCGATAACCGATGGGGAAGGAAGGTCCTCGAGTGGCGGCCACGTTTAGGCAAAAGGAGTACAGGTCGCCCCCCTACCAGACGGACCGATGACCTGAAGAAGACAGCGGAAACCCGTTGGATTCAGAGGGCACAGGACCGGTTGTAGTGGCGCCATTTAGGGGAGGCCTATGTTCAGCAGGCATCAAAAGGCTGATGGATGATATTTTAACTTATACTGCGTAACATTACAAAATATACAGTCATAGTGATTACCGATAGGATTGGCTTTATTGAAGAATCACCCCGATCAACGTCGTGCATTATTTAAAGACCCATTTTCTTAAATACGCGAATAACATTTGCATGCAAAACATAACACAGGTTTTATCTCAAGCTCATAACATAGTACAATAAATACATAGAGAGATAGTTCACAGCAATAGTGTAATACGAACAGAGCTTTAATCGCAACCCGACAAATGAATGCCATCTGATTTCATCTTACATTAAATCAAGTACACCACAGTGACAGACCGATGTATAGAGTTACGATTGAAATGTACACCAGCAGCGGCCCTGGAGAGCAATGGAACAGTATTTAGGTTGCGGATACGATTACCAGAGCGGTTGTGCCCAACGGGTATCGGTGACTTACGAATATGTATGTTCTGTCTTCGTTTAAAGAATTTATATTGAAACCTACGCCCAGGGTTCACTAGCAAAGGATGCCATTAAGATTCACCCTGTTACACATAGTTTTTTTTATCTGATTGAAGTAGCAAACGAGCATGTAGTCCACCTTATGGCAAGTGGTCACTGCTGCCCGTGGACAACTGTAATCAACTTCATACTATGATGGTCACCTTATATAAAAGTGTGCCGGCAACCACACCCTTCCAGCGAAACGCAAGAAATACTTCACGCTAGAATTAGATGAGGCGGTGGTACTTCCCCGGTCGGACTACACTGGTTCTACCACCTTTAATAGTCTATGGTTAACACCTCTGTAACTTTATTTTTATAGTATTTAAATTTACTTCAAACAGAAACCATGTTCTATACGAAGTTGCCTCGACACCTATGTCCATGGACGGCAGTGATGACTAACTACCAGGTAGACTCCATGCTCGTTTGTTCTTTCTATTGTATAAAAAAAACCGTTCACCATTTTATAGCGGCCGCTCTATTCTATTTATAACAACGTGACTACACTTTCCCACAAGAGGAACAATTCTTTTTCCATTATAAAGTTTACAAAATGCTTTCCGGTGGTACGCTTCCTTTGAACTTATCTTCCATCCTACCTTTGAACTTTACAAACTAAACTCGTTCTATTAAAATCCTTAAGCGGAAATGTATGCTTCACAGATTGTTTACATTACTACTACTGTTTATCTCTTCCTTACCACATGGACGGTGAACGACCGCTCTGAGTATATATATCAAGTTCTGGACTGTATGAGTAGTAGTAGTATTATAATCAAACTAGAGTAGGTACAAAATACTATTAAAAAGTGCGTAACACTTGATATACAAATGGATCATATCTTCATCTGCCAAAATATGTATGTCTATAAATAAAGACGGTATAAGCGTGGCTAATTGTTTAAAAGGTGGTAAAAACCTCATGGGTTTGACTACGAGGTACGAACACCTAACGTTAATAAATAATAGGCATTGAGATTGTTAGGTTTGATGTTAAAGTATATGAAAATTGTTAGATAGATACTTCATCCATCTATCAGCTTTTAGATGTCCAATGCTGAACGAAGGCCTCTCCTAAATGGCGCCACTCCAACCGGTACTGTGCCCTCTGAATCCAACGGTTTCCCGCTGTCTTCTTTAGGTCATCGGTCCCTAAGGTTCTGTATTCCTTTGCTTAAACGTGGTCGCCAATCGAGGATGTTTCGTCCCTATAAGTTATCGGTCCTTCGAGCGATATAGATAGGTAATATACAGTACCTATCTAACAAACTTAAAACATTCCTTAATACCTACCTTATACCTCTAAGGAAGAATCACTATATAGTACAAAACAAAGTCGATTCGCGCTGTCTCTTCCTATGTATGCAAAGATCTTTAAAACTACGCTATGGATTTTAATGCAGTTTTTTTATTAGATAAAGTGATTCAACAGAAGGGCTTTTAAGTATAATACGTGCATAATATAGTGGAGGAACACTGATAATTTTAGATATTGACTTTTAGGCGGAACTAAGTTCACCGGGTCAACTGGTTATAAATATATACCACATACTTAGTTCAAACTTGCTTATGCCGTCCATAGTAGCACTTAATTCAGATTTTCTTTAGTTTGGTAACGGACTTTTCACCGACTTCTTCAAATCTTTACAAAAGTGTTGTCGTTCTCAAAAGGAAACTTATCCGGTACGTTCTTTTTTATAGTTGTACCTTGTAACGATAAGGCAGACGGACCGCCTCATGGTAAGTAGTCACCGTCGCCTATGGACATTTGCAACACCAGAAGCAGCAGTCGCAATTCATCACCAGCTTTGAAGGAAAGGTCTTTTTGCACCTTTCTTAAAGTTAAATGTGAATTTGCAATAAGCTATACACAAGTAAACAAAAGCAAAATCTCAAACAAAACACTTAACTAAATGTTCTAATTATGTAAATGAAATCTACGAAAGGACTCTACGAAATCGCTATATCTACTTATTGCTGAGTGCTACTTAAAAGGTTAAACACCTTTAAACAGTGGAAGTGATTCTACAAACAAAAGGTTAATTGCTCATGTTCTCATGGGCCAGGAGTCAAGTAGCTGCAATGACGACAAAAGTGTATTCCTTTAATTTACACCTACGAACACCGCTACTGTCATATTTCAAAATAAATGTATCTGTTATCCTCTGAACTCTTCCTTATTTGGCTACTAGTTGAATCCCGCGGCTTCGCCCGCGTTACAATAATCGATTGTCCCGTGGGAATAAGATATTTTCCCACAGTAAAACGTAGTCCGTATATTAATTCAGAGTATCAGCTAACTCCTTAACAAATTTTATAAAAATCGCTCCAGCCGTTTACACGTGAAAAAGTTACAAACATACACACTCACAAACTTTCACCTTTATAATATTAAGTATGATTAACTAGTATACTTTGTCGGGTGAGCTGGATATGTGCTTCCATTCTGAGCCTTCTGAATCCAGCGGTTAGCTGATGTCTTCTTCAGGTCGTCAGTCCACCTGGTCGGGGGACGACCAATACTTCTTTAGAATTACTCTCCCTCAGAGCACCTTTCTACCTCTGTATAGAATACTATAGAGTACTTTCACGTGGTTTACTTACGACGTTATCCGTCACTGTACGAAAGATATGACAAAGTTAATCGAGTTTACAAACTTCACTCGTACCACTCCTAACATAGTATCATTAATGCAATTAAATAATACTTTGAGCAAATAGAAAAAATCCTTACATTATTTACCTAAGTTACCTCGATGATAGTAATAAATTTCAATATATTCAAAGACCGGCACTGACCTATCACGAATACATACAATGCGTTTTTATTAACATGCAAACAGAATAATGTAATTACTAAGAACGGACGTTTTGTAATGCTAATATTGCATATATCCAGTTGTAAGATCTAGATGTAATGCTAATCACTCTTCATACTAATATTATAAAGGCGAAAGTTTGTGAGTGTGTATGTTTGTTACTGCTTCACGTGTAAGCGTCTGAAGCGATTTTCATAAAATTTGGTAGGGAGTAAGCTGACACTCTCGTCCCTGTAGTTCCGGGATCAGAATAGGGCTACGGCATCCCCTGCCTGTCGTAAGAGGCGACTGAAAGGGGCTTCCGGGGTTGCAGGCGGCTAGAGTGGGAGCTCGAACCGTTCGGTCAGGCGATCCCGGAAAGGACGGCGGTGTATGTGGTCGCATACCGTCGTAAAGACTAGACGGAGCGGTGGGCCCAGCCACCCATCTGAGAGGACCCCGATGGGGCAACGCGCTCAGAGGATTCCGGTTACGGTCGGACCGAGTACCCTGAGTCCTCTTTATAGCGCCGAGGACGGCCACCGGGAGGGTTTTAGTGCGGTAAAAATCCCACATAACCCTGCGTCGCTCCCACGGCGTCGGGTACCTTTTGAAGGTATCCCCTCGAGAACAAAAAAAAAAAGCTGACACTCTATTTTAAGATATAGGCTACTGTTTACTGTGGGAAAATATCTCCCACGGGACAATCGATACGTCGTTTTTTTTAATGCAGGCGAAGCTGCGGGGTTCAGCTAGTATTGTATTAAGAATGATAACTGCCGTCTTGTATTATTCACTTATTTCACACCTTGTTAAATATTTACATTTTAAATACTAAATATTAAATTTTAAATTATGATAAAACGAGTGCCGGTTTTAAACACCCATTTCTAGAGTGAAGCAATTCTTGCGTTTCGGTCAAAAAGTGTGGTTGCAAGCTCGCTTTAATGAAAGGACCATCTGAGTCTTTGGGAGGAGCTACGTATCTCTATGATCGACTTTATGTTTCACAGACATCAATGGGTAGCAGTGACCACATACCAGGAGGACTTCATGTTTGATTACTACTTCAGTTTTATAAAAAAACATCATAACTTTTTTAAACACCTCTTTCTGCTCTAAAATTATTATTCAGCCGACTAAGTATAACAAAGAAACCCACCCATCCTTGACCGTAGTTTGAAACAATCGGCCGCACGATATCAGTAACATGATCCTATGTTGTATCAAGTGTAATTCGTTTGTAAAGTACTTATTGCATTGCGATAGGTTATCGGCATTTCAGTCGATAAAACATTAAACCTTTGTTTGTGGCTAAAACAGCTATAATTCGTATATCACGAGAATAAATCAAATGTCGTACTTTTTATACGCATCAGACTCAATAATGGACACACACATAGACGGATCTACAAATACTCAAACTCAGAGCAATAATCGAAATTCATCAGACATATGTTTGGCCGGGATTTGAACTCGGGACCCACATAATAATCTACACATGTCTAATCTCAGATAGGACTCAGGTTCCCTTATCCAGGCTTGATCACAGATGTTCATGAGTGGCACTAGCCACTTACCATCAGATGGACTGTATGCTCGTTTGCTACTAGCTACTAAAACACTTTGTTATTTATGTTACCCGTATGTAAATTTAATGTAAATGCAGCTTAAAGTTGCAACAGTTTTATTGATATCATCAACGAATGTGGCGCCCACTAAGCATTGCGCTGTGGAATGCGCATTGGTAATGAGGACCATATAATTTGATAACCCGGTGTTGTGATCACCATACCAAACAGACGCGCAGAGGGTTCAAGACTCAGCTAGACTCAAGTTCATAATATGCAACACGCTAGCAAATAATTGAACGATGAATTTAATATCCATCCTCCATTTTGTGTGTTTGTGGCACGCCCAGTAAAATTACTAGTATAGAGCTTTGAATGTTTAAAGAAAAAAAGGTACATATTACCTTGACCGCAACTATTTGTGTTACCTTTTTTACCAAGCTATTCTACTTGGTTCGATCGTGGTACCAACGTCACGCCCAAGTCTGCCTTGAAACGTCAGGGATTTGCACAGTGAGTCCCGGTAGGTATACGCCTGCGATATGCACCTTAGACTAAAGCAGGACTTGAACCGTATACCTATATTATGTTCCCGACACAAGTCCCGATTAAACGTTACATAGGTTTGTGGTCTTTATTGCTCATATGAGGAGCTCACATTGCTGAGTACATTTAAGTCCCTAGACTGCAGGTCTATGTACCATCAAGGCCGCATGCTCAATTGCTTCTTGATCTTCATAAAAAGATATAATGAAACACGAGCAGAAGCGCAGGCGGTATGCTAGCACTTACATATTCATAGACAAAGCCAATTGCGTGTCAGCGCTCCAAACACAAAGGAATTCGTTTAAGGGCAACGCGTCGATACTGATCCGATATCTGTGAAAGATGATAATGCTCGTACGCACCGTAACTCAAACTTCTACTGTTACTATTGTTATAATCGTGAAACATTCTTTATAATTCATTTTTTACTACTCCGGCTGCATCCTGTTTAAGTCTCAGCAGGTGCAGCTTGGCAGTGAGTTTTCAACAACTGGAGGAATCATGAAGTATTCTTCACTATACAAATCTATTGTGAATATGCCTAAACTAACCTTACTTATCGGACAGTTAAGGCGCATCCATTAATTACGTGAGCTAATTTTGGTCAGTATTTGGGACCTCACCCCCTTTATTGGTGAGATGTAGTGAGATTTGTCTCGACCACCATCCTTCTCCCAACAGATCGCACGTTTCCAAATTCGGATAGAAGTCTTTCTTCAGTCTTTACTTGATTTAATGCACTATAGAAAACAATATGTGATATTAAGCCGAGACTGCCTTACGCAGTGCCTGCTAAACGTCTTACGTAATTAATGAATGAACCCCTGTAATATCTGCTCATATAACAACTAGGGCATACTAACACGTCCTACAAAGCACGTAAGCCCGCATGAAGTTAAGCTAAATAGCTGTTGGTGCAGTTACACATCGAACTCCCAACCGTCCATACACAAACACAAAGCCAAATACACAAACACCCAGTGTCCAGAACTAAGTTCTATGCTTTGCCTAGAGAAATCACATGTGTATCAAATAAGTACAAAAATATATTCGCTCATACGCAACACACTTACAATTAATTATTAACAACAAAGCAAATTGCGTGCTGGTCAGAGACAAAGGGATTCGTTTAAGGGCATCGCCCATCAATATTTATGCTACACCTTTCCAAGGTCGGCACACGCGTGACCCGACTGAGAGGACCTAATTGAATCTAATAGAGCCGCCATTACCTTTAAAGTACCTAAGGAATGCTCTGCACGAGTTAAGTTTATCTTGGAAACTAATTCAATTGATTGAGAAAAGCTAAGGACGCTGAATTAACTACGAGTATCTTCTGTAATATAAAATACAATACTATTAGGATTTTCGCAACGTTTTTTTTTCTTTGAGTGAATTCATTTGCATGGGATACAATTAAAGCATGCTTGTATTAGCCTATATGTTAATTAAAACCAAAGTTAATTAAAAGCTTAAACCAAAGACTTGAAATTTTGAATTGGAATTTCTTATACACCGTGAACGACAATAAAATGGGATTTATGAAAGTGTCATACTAATTATAAAAAAATACAATTGATTTTAAATTAAGGACTTATAAAAGAGAACAAATTGTTCCTAAATTTTATTTTAGAACACGCGAATGGAGTAGGTACTAAACGCTAAAGAACATAGTTTCGACTTTATTTTCAAAACATGCCATTAGTAAATGATCTAGACAGAAAATCCTCTGAAGATAAACAAGATGGATGCCAAAATATTAGCGAATCTGCAAAGAATCACAAAACCAATATTATTATAATCGAAGGCAAATTATCCAGATATTGATTGAAATTCGATAGCGCTGCTGAAACACCGCAGTAAATAAAATACATTGAAAGGAGATTGTATTAGACATTGTAGTTCAATATTAGCCGTGTTTCTACGCCTAAGAACAATATTAACCAATTTTGGTTTTCTTCCGTACAATTATTTTCTCTAAAACCAACCTCCCATAATGTTATCTGCAAGATACGAAAACCTATTTACAAAATTACTCTGATTCCTTTAATGATCTGTCTAATCTAGACAAGCATGTTCAATACTTTACTGTGAGTCAAGTGTTGCTGTGTTCTGGTCTGGTCCTCAAGAGTAGCAAAGCATCTGTGAGAATCCTTAACTAAGACTCTGACCTGTAGTTAATTACTGAAGTGCATGGATGGTAGTGACCAATTACCATCGGATGCTGTTCAAGCTCATTTAATTTTTCAATTCATCCCACTAGTCAAATAGGGAAGTTGCTTTACACACAAAATAATCAGCTCACTTTTCAAAACAAAACAAAAACTCGACAATGTAAATAACTTCAAACAGCAATCGTAACAAAAAATTGGAAGTGAGAGACGTAATCGAACAGATTTAAAACCGTCAAGCTTTTTTAAAAACCACTCAACCTGACTGACACTCAAACTGAGCATTCAAATAAGCGGTCCTAGATAAGGCTGTCACATGAGACGAAGGTCGCCACTGACCTTGACGCATAAGGTGCCATCTATCACACGAGGGCGTGATAAGTGGTACCTTTTCAAAGCAACTCGAGCGCGAAGACGACTAATATCAAGATTAATGTTCCTTCGGTTATTTTGTGTCTATTGTCTCTAAGTGCGCTAACTTCGACGGATTACGGTCTGATGGCACTCAAAGACAGCCTTATCTACTGACGCAGTACTTGAAGAGTACGTAGTACTTGAGAAACTTAATCTTTAAGAATGTTTGGTTCTTACCCGAGCGTTACGAATATTCGCTAGCGTCAATTATTCTGCGCTGCAAGCGTCAACGTTGAGCGTTAAAAGAAATGTAAGCGTCTGTTCGCGTGTTCTGGATTACTCTATAGTTCTTTGCAATTTATATGATTTTAAACGCATATTATAGCGAATATAATACATTTATATATGTAACGGATACTGACAGTATGTAGTTTTTGAATTATTTTTCCTGCTTGTCAACGGTCTCTCTTCGCCACCGCAGTTTCGTCATGGCCACAATCCATAAAACTGAGTCAAAATAGCAGCAAATATAATCCAAAAACTGCATATAGGTTGTAAGTACTTGTTATATAATAAAATTTTCTTTACAAATTGTACCGAAACTTTTTTTTTGACGTTGAGTCTTGCAGCTCCAAGCAAATGTTTCGTCGCAGAACAATTGTAGATATAATCAACGGGCGTTATAGAACTTTTCAGCGAACAATTCAAATTTAGTCTTCTGAGACAACTCTTGGATGAAGATATTTCATATATACTATTTCCGAACTATTTACACTGATCACATAACATATTTATTATGCCAACACAAAGGCTACTAACTGACTTTTTAATAATAACAATAAAGCTTACAATAAAAACACATTAACTATATGTAAATGAAACTTAAAAACATCGTAATATTACTACTACCCCTATCCTCACCGAGGTAAATAGGCAGTCAAGAACTGCGTTATCTACTGCTTACTATAGTACTTAACGGTAGTTAATTGTAGAGAAATGTTTGGCTCTTACAGATGAAGTCATTGATCGTTGAATAACTTTCCACCAAGATAAAAACTTAGAGACCCTATTTAGATTAAATAATTCCTTGGAGAACAATCAATTTAACAATCAAGGAACGGATAATATAATTATTAATCCTTTAGCTTAATAAAATTTGTTTAAGGAAACAAAGAAAAAAGTGAAATATGTAATGACATAACACAACATTATTTAGCATTAAGTATGTGTTTCAGTTACAAATACAGACTTTGGCGAACTATTATTGCATAGTATAATCACAAGTCGATCAAAATCAAATTTAGATAAAAACTAAAATATCAGTGTAATTTGCAAACAGATAATAAGCATTTAAAGTCACTCAGTCGTATCTCTCTCGGCAGCAGTATCGCTAAATTTGATTCTGATGAGACCCTAAGAAGTTCGGTCTTATCGAATTACTTCAGACTTGCAGGAAAACTTATTCAATAAAGATAAAATATCTAGTTCTTAAGCTCAGGCAAAATAAGTAAACTACAGGCAATATTTTGCAGTCTGTTAATGAGAAAATAAGTACATAAAAGAATTAATTACAAAAACTTATCTAGATCCCAGAGACTATTCCAATTGTAGTTATTATAAAAGCTTTTTATTTAAAAACATTTGTATTTGCCCGCCAGAGAAGAGTTATAACAGAGTGAAAAACAAACATCGGCTTGAAACACCGCAGTCGTGAATGTTGCAATCATTTGCTAAATTAAAAAAGTTGCTGATCCATTGGCGTGATTTAGGATTTCGAAGCGTTATGCCTGGCAATTTAAAAGTCGAATGAGACTCGCTTGGCATTAAGCTGAATTTATTCCGCACCGAAATGGAGCTTAAAATTATACAAAAAATTATAATACAAGTAAAGTTATGCTACACCTAAAAAAATTATCTTATCGTTAAGTCTAACAAAGTAAAATTGGGATAGCGATAAAAGTTTGATAGGCTAAATTTTAAATAACAAAATAATACTTCAGATAGTCTTAGATGTGATTACTTGTTATGAGAGTATGTTATATTATAATCCGCATTGTTTTAGTAGTATGCAATATACCTGTAGATAATCAATATAATGTAGTAAATGTAGAACAGAAGTCTCACCTAAAATCAAGGATAGCTAAGTCTGTCATCACTTTCAAGTGACTGACTTGAGACTTAATTTTATATTTTAGAGTTAACTTAATTAAATTTGAAATTTAAATGAATCTCCATCCTTTTTAAGCCAGAACATAAAAGACCCAAAAAACATATTTTACTTTAAATAGCAAAACTTGAAGAGAACATTAATTGAAGAAATTGCGTTTGGAAGAACTAATACTCTAAGAAACAATATATTATGACCAGAAACATAAAGAAATAGGAAACAAATCGTTTTGTTTCCTTTTCATTAGTAGTACTAATCGGATATAGACAAAAGAGACGATCTAGAAACAACTTTTATACTTGAACTTCATGAATGCAAGGTCAATTCATGTAATGTTTTGACGGCACGCCAATCCGCAAAGTCAGATTGAGGATTGCGGCAAATTCTCTAAATTTAAACAGCTTGCGAACAATTAATATTGTATAGAAATAGTAAAAACTGAAATGTTATTCAAATTTATTCTTGAACTTGAAGGGTACAAGGGTAAAACGTATTACTTTAACGGCACGCATATCCACAACGTGAGGGTTAATTTTGCGGTAAAATGGAATAATGTAAGTCGTTACTCCATTTTACCGTAAGAAGAAATTGAGCGAGAATTTTTTAAAATCTATAAACTACGAATATACAATTACGTGGATCTACATACAAGCAGCAGCTTCACACAACTATTCGGATTTTGCATACTTGTAGGTTGCAATTTGTCTGTCATTAATTTCAAACATATGCATCTTTCGATATGATAACGGTAATTTGTGGTCTGCAAAAATCATATAACAACGCTCGTCTACTTCCCTCGTATAAAAATACATACGTAATAACTGCAGTTACGCTTGAACTTGAAGAAAGTTAGACCAAAGAATGTAATGTTCTAAAGACACGCATATCTGCAGTGTGATTTTTATGTTTGTAAGAAATGACGCGAAAGAAATTTATATTCAAGTATGATGAAAATATTTACTTCCGTGGTTGTTAAGTATTTATTACCCTTTACTATACTGGATGTATGAAATAAATAATGTTTTTTATCAAAATAGATTCTAGAAATTGACACTACTGTTTCATCAGTGGCACCAACTGTTTGAAGTACCCTTGAAATTTAAATAACGCTATCTCTTAACATAAAACTGATGTTTAGTAGCCAGTCGAAAGTTAAGTTTTAAAGCTCGGTTCGTCTACTCTTTTCAATTTTAACTTGATTTACATATCAGTTCTTATCATAAGGAAGTTATCGTAACGACTTTTAAATGGGACAATTGATATAATTAACCCAGTTGAAACATATGGTATGTTAAATAGAGCGGCTATTTTTATATTAATTAGAAGTATTTTTAGATTAACGCTTACATTTCGTGTTACTAATTATAACTTGTAATCTGTCTAGAAATAGCATCGCGTGTTACAATACTAAAGACAAGCAAAAATAGCTTCGTACGTCCCTAAAATACGAGCAGGTACTTACGTAAACTCTTTTACCGTTACTTTCATGTGATAACTATACCAATTCATTTACTGGTTTTTTTCTTATAATATCGAAGTAGAAAACAAGCATGCACTTGATGTCCGCTTGATGGTAAGTGGTCACTGCCGGCCATGGACATCTGTAATCACCTTCAAAAAGAACATGGGTTCTATCTGGAGTCAAACCCGAGGACTATGATGGTCGCCTCATGTAAAAGTGTGCCGGCAACCACACCCTTCCCTCGAAACGCAAGAAATAGGTGTTGCGGTGGTACTTCCCCGGTCGAACTACACTGGTTCTACCACCTTCGCATTTCTGTGAGTAGTTGAAAGTTTCGACAGTTTGCCAAATATATGTGTCGTATCGAATGTAAATACTTGTTTAAGAGATCGTTGTAGTACAGTAGTCACTCACAGAGAAGACGATAGAACATTTTTAAAAACAAAAATAACGATACCATTAAGTATTATTCAAATCTGCTTCGACAAAAAAGTATAAAATAAATTCAACGCTTCCGCATAACAAAATCCAGATTTTTATATGCAGTGAATATTTTTCATTTTCTATATTCATAACGTATTCTACAAATTGTAGGATTTCAACAACAGTCGATTCGGAGCAGTACATTTTCAGTAAGCTACGTAAACTTTCGCGGATTTCCAATGACTAGGAGAATCGTTATAACTTATTGAATAAAAGAAATGTAGTTAGTAAAATGTTTTCCAGGTATGATATAAATACTGCAAGGATAGTTTCTTATCTTAAGCATTGAAGACTTGAAGTACGTATAGTTTAGAAGTTGTTAAAGAAGTTAAAATATAATACAATTCAGCTTAGTTCATTTTTTCATTAAAAATAACAAAATTTAATGTATGTCAGGGCTAATTCAGAGCAACTTACATTTTATGTAGTCGTTAAAGAAAAACATACAGTGAAACAAAAACGGCAACTCGAAAAAGAGGCTAAATCAACAGAGCTAAAGATCAACAAAAGCAAGACACAAACGAGAAGCAAAGCCTGAGCGACCCATTTGAAACAAAAACTGGCACAACAGCAGTGAAACGCCAAGAACTAATTAAACTGATTATGACGAAGGTAATTCATATCATTTACACTAATAACAACTTAATTGCTGCCAACGTTGCACACATCCGGAGGGAAAGAGTGATAATGAACGAGTGTAATAAACGTGACCTCAAAAACAACTGCATTGTCCTTGCCACAAAATTCATTTCTCGCGACACTCTTACCATGAATTGCATTAAATAAAAGATTTCAAAGACATTTGCACTAGCCGCGTAGGACGTAATAAATTCAGTGTAGATCAAAGCCTGTTGAATAATGGAAACGAGGTTGTGGAAAATGTTCATACAGTATACATTGGAGGGCGCGTGTCTCTCAATCGAGGTCGGGGGTTAATATATAACTCGAGAAAAAGATGCAAACACGTGTATTTAAACATTTAAAATTCATAAATGTATAAATAACTCTTTTCCCAGTAGGCATGTATACATATTTTCTTATTTTGACGTTTTTGGTTTGGATAAGTATTAAGAAGAATACTTGATTTTATTGTTCCATTCACGTATAAAGGTTGCGGAAATAGTAGTATAGCCAATAAATTACAATCCAATTTAAATCCGAACTAACTCACCTATTGCTCGATTGCAAAAAAGAACCTAAAACCCAATCGTTGTGATAACAGCTAGCTGGTTCCATTTCACGGTCTTGGCACGTGAATGCGTAGTTTTCGCTTTCGTTTTATTACAAACAAACATTCGTTTGTGCCACTAACAAACGTTATGAATGCACAAGAGTGATTATGTGGTCAAGTGCACTCGGCCGGCGTCGTAGACGACGCGGGGAATTTTAATGAGCTTAAAATTGAATATGGGTCATATCGCGCCCATTGCTCACTTTGTGAATCATTAAGACATTGACTTTGATCATTTAAAATCCAATTATGTACAACCTACCTTAGATCTACCTACATTTATAAAATATTTCTAATACATTTTTTTTTCTTTATTGGTTCACTAAACTGGACATTACACATTAATACAAATATAAGTTTAACTACTTTCTGGAAATTATTTTTTTAGTGGTAAGTCCTTCTAGAAGTGAACACCGCATGCGTTTATATTTTTTTTATAATTAAATAAAAAAATAATAATGAAACTTTAATTGTATTTTACTGCAGTTTTTTTTTAAATATAACATTTATTATAACGTGGAGCGAAAACTTGGTTCCCCTTTATAGGAAAATTACGCAACAGGGGAGTATGAAATTTGGCACGTTTATAGTTTATATAGAGAAGGAGTACAAGATGTTAATATTTTCTTAAATACCGCATAAAACATACATAAAGACATACAAAAACACATTACACACACTAACCTCCATTTGACACAATCACATACATAATAAACGAAATAAAACAGTCAATGTCTTACTATGAAAACACATAACGTCAAAAATGACAGATATCTTTGTCAAAATACCCACTACTTCTTTTAAATAAAGCTTGGTTAATTAAAACTCTTTCTACCTCTAACGGGTGTGTTCAAAATTACTTGAAAATTATTACAATTTATTTGTATTTGAGAAATATTCATAACAGATTGGGCAATACGAAGTATATTTCCCTAAGTAATGAAGTAAATCTCTCTTAGTTAATTCAATCTCAATAGTTAATTTTAATCTATGATCCACAATAACAATTAATCAGTACTTGGTGTAACCGGGCCTTGCTGTTATTTGTTCTGACTCGACCGTTTCTTTTGCATTCAAAATTTTCGCCTACCCACTCTAGTGCTCACAAAGATAATATCATTGTTAAAAACTAATTTCTCAGTAAGCGATTTGTAATCTTTTTGGGGAATAAAGAATCTTAAACCATCTTAAACCATAAACCATATTTCTTGAGTTAAATTACGATCGAATTTCGACCGTTGCGACGGGTGACTAGTATTGTATACTGTGTTGTGTTGAGCAATATTTTTTCGTCTATTCAGCGTGGAACGTGCTGACAATGTCGAATGTCAGCTTCCTGACAGTGACGGCTTGTAATAACCGTGAACTTTTCGAGACAATGGTGAATATACTGTTATTGTAACCGTATCAAATCTCAACATTACCTATTCTTTTTTATTAGACTACCTAAATATAACTAATAAACTGAAATTATTATCTTTAGTTACCTGCAACTTATATTTTAAGTTCTGTCCAAAATTTTCGATACTCCTTATTAACTTTCGCCATTCTCTCCTACACTACACCACTTCTCCGCCAAATTAAAATATATAACGACCTATTCATATATACGTCCAATAAAACACCATAAACGAATAATACCTACTTCTCAATACTCCACGAACTTATTGACTTAGAAAGCTCGATTTCAAAGTCTTTGATGGATAGATTCTGTGAAGCTATCCATCAAAGACTGCTGTGATACGGATCGTATAATTAAGGATCTTATAGGTCTAAAGTTTCGAAGTTTATGTCTGTTCTCCGTTTCGACCTCAAGGACCTCATAAACTAATTAAAGTGCCCGTAGTGTACAATGAGGGTAACAACTCGTCCGTTTTCTCGATTAGGTTGGGTTCGACTGCGAATTTTACCAATCTGCGGTTTCAACAGTAATGTAGAGCATTAAATAAATCTGAAAATGTAAATGCACACGTTGAAATGATGTAGTTTTGCGGCGGATAACTATCCATTTATGGTTAATTTCACTTAAGTCTTATTTCTGTTAGAACCATAGATTCGATAAAGAAGTATATAACACGGGTTTATTTCTAAAGTGAAACAATTCCCGTGTTTCGGTGGAGTGACTGGTGCCGGTTGACTTATATAAATGGCAACCATTTCAGTCCTCAACTGAAGCAGCATCTAATCAACTTCAGGTATTACCTCTGTAGTATATGGAGTTAGTTATAGACATTAAATATCAGGAGGACTATAAACTTTCTTTCTTCGTCAATCTCATTTAAAAAATACAAATTACTGCGGGAATCTGCCACGTAACATCATATGAACTGCCCGTTAAATACTTATTAAACTCAACCAGAAGTCACAATGACGTGAAAAAATAAACGAGAAAATCACCCATCAGTCACTGTGGATTCGGCACATGTACCTTCCTTCCAAAACATTGAACGTACGTAAACTTATTAGAAGTTGAAGGCCCACCAAAACATCTTTCGCTTTCGTAACTAATGGGATGTCACATTCTTCAAGAGCGCCGTCAAAGCCAAGTAGACAGTATTTTTCAGCATCTGGCAAGCGCTAATGTATTTATGTTACGAGCCAATACCGACATCCATTAGATGTAAAGATCTACTCACAATCACGAGTCGCGATGCTAGCACAAGTATTACGTTAAGTTTCTTAAATTTATATATTAATACGTGAAGCAAAAACTTGTGGTGCATTTTTAAGTAATATGTTGCGGACGGATTAGTATGAAATTTTGCACGGTTATAGTGGACGTAGAGAAGAAGTGCAGAATGTTATTTATTTTTCAAATAATGCATATAACATATATCAACTAAAACACATTACACACACTACCGTGCATTTATCACAAGCACACACATAATAAACACATACATAAATACAAACGAAATAAAACATTCAATGTCTTACTATGAAAACACACAACGTTAAAAATGTCAGATGTCTTTGTCTAAATACCCGTGATTAATTTTAAACGCAGCTTTGTCACTTAAACCTCTTTTTACCTTTCTGGTGTATTAAAATAACTTAAATATTGATAAAAATTGAATTTAGGAAATAGCTTGGACAATATCAAGTTTAGTTTTTGAATTGCGGTCGAATTTCGACCGTTGCGACGTGTGACTGGTATATGAAAATCTGTAAGTAATATTATTGCAGATGAAGTCGGCAGTTGCAGTGCCATTTTAGCAGAAATAATAGACGTAGTTACTATTATTTCCGCAATTCATTCCATTGTTTCTTATTCTCTTTAATGCATACTAGTTAATTTATACATATTTATAGAAATAGTCCAATAAATGTATAACTAATACCAGCCTTAATACTTTGAAAGTATTTTATTTATATTCAATTATCAGTTGACCTCACTGGGTAGTCTATTTATTACTTACACTGACTCAGCGGTGCGAGACAATTACAATGTGATACCGTTATTTATAGCTATTTTTTATGACCACTTAGATACAGTACCTTTGGCGCGTTCACGTAACGCAATTTGGGGGGTAGTGGGGGTCTTGTGAAACGTTACGATGCGTTACAGGAGAAGAAGGGGGGTTTGAACAACGCATTATGTAACATGATTGTTTTTATTTAAGTATTAAACCTTATTTAAGTGAAATAGTACCAAGACTTGCTGCCAAAGTTCAGGGAGGGAGAATGGAGTGCAGTAAAACGTTACCTTGCATTACATGAGGGGAGAAGGAGATCTAAAATCTTCAAAAATTGTGTTACGTGATACTTGAACATTCCCTTTTACCGGATCAATACCGTTGAAATCTTTTTGCATGTTCACTATCATATCAACGTCGACTTCGATGCTGGTTGCAAATGTCCTTTGTCATTCGTTCTTGTTATCCGCTGCCACCGAGATCACGTTCTGTTCCACCGAACAGCGGAAACGTGCGCCAAGTAGGGCGTATTGCAAAATTATAGCTGAATTCTCATAAAATTGCGGTGAAACTACATTCTGAGAAGAAAGATTTGAATGTAAGAAATCCGAAGCCAAAAGGAGAGCGTAGTTACGGAGACTTCACAGCTTTTTATGTATGCTTTTACGATTTTAATATCCCTAACATCAGTTGTGATTGGGATATCGAACCGACACTACATCAAAATATTTTTTTCATGACGATAAGTACACAAGAGGGTAAATTTATTTGTTGACTATACTAGTGAGGAACTGGTCATTATACCGACACAGAGGTTCAAGGTTCGATTCCAAGACAGGCACAAATCTGAATACCTAAATTAGATTTTTACTCTGGACGTTATAATACTTTGTATGTGTCTATGGCAGATCGTACAAAGGTATTCCAAGAATCGATCTATGAGCGTAGAAATTTTATTACTATATTAAAACAGAAAACGCAGCGTTTATATCCTCGAAGAGCATAAAACGTTCAAAGCACTTTAAAACATAACATAGAATGTCACAGTGAGGCATAAAGCGACGATATAAATATAAAATTCATTGTAAGACAGAATGAAGATACAAGTAAATAACAAACAGAACACTATGAGCTCATGCGAGATTTTGCGCTTATTCAGAAATTACTCTGAGATTACGTCCGCGTAATTCATAGGCCTCATACACTTTATTTATACTGAAGTATTCATTATTGTCTTTTGCTGATAATATAAATTTGCTTTTGTTGAGCAATGAAAAGTGTATGTTAGAAGCTTATGCACTTATTCGTATAGAAGACGGATAAAAGAACATGATACGTGTAGAGAATAATCTACCACGTCCCTGTAGTTCCGGGATTCGAATACGGCTACGGTATCCCCTGCCTGTGTAAGAGGCGACTAAAAAGGGCTTCTGGGATTGCGGGCGGCTAAGGTTGGAGCTCAAACCGTTCGGTTAGGCGACCCCAGGAAGGACAACTGTATGTGTGGTCGCATACCGTCGTAAAGACTAGATAGAGCGGTGGCCCTAGCTCCCCATCTGGCAGGAGCCCGATGGGACAACACGCGCAAAGGACTTTCTCCTTTGGAGATCCCGGAATCCTCTTTGTAAAAATATTGGACTGAATGTATGAATCTCTACCTTTATTAACGTAAGCGTGTAATTTACATTGAAATATATGAGCGGAAACGTAAACAATATTTGTTTTGATGAAATGTTACGAACTGGCGCTAATGGCATTGTTGCGATGTAGAGTAGGTACTTATTTATATGATTTTAGACTAATTATTGCGGAAATGATTAATTTTATTACGTAACGATTAAAATGTTATCCACTTTTTAAATTATTTTGAAATTATTTTTGAAAATGTACAGTTTCTCCCCGCCACAACAGTTTCGCCTTGACCACAATGCATGCAAGTGTGTCTAAATATCGGCAAAAAAAAAAAAAACATAAATCGCATATTATGTATGTGTGTCATTAATTAGCCATATCCCACCGATACAAATAAGTAGCCAGTGGCTTTCAAATTATATAAAGTTAAAATGAAAGTTTCCCTTTTCAGCACCAGAATCTACATTGTTTTAAAGTTTCGTTTTCTTCTTTGAAATCTTATCAAACCTACTTTTTCATAATCCATATTATGAGATAACATTCAGTGTTTATATCCCTAAAATCTATGTCCTTTCGTTTAAATAACCAAGTACATTTTCCTTGTTTTATTGTGTACTATTGTATTTCCTTCATCTCTGTTCTTCTTCTATTAACTCTATCCTGTAAATATCTACTATAAGTCTAACATTTTTCGCTTCTATTAGCTGCTGACATATTAAAATTTAAATTGCTTTGTTATTATTTTTGTACTACCCTCTTTCGTATGTCAGATTTTTCCGTCTGCAATTTTACGGTTGTCTTCAAGAGTCGCTATTTTAGTGATAATACTCATGTACCTTGCATTATGTCTTTTGTTACATATATCTTTGGAGTAGAATAAACAGTTTTTGTATTGTATTGTATTGTATTGTACATTGCATGATAATTATAACCATGCTACGGATATTGCGAGCGAGATCCGACGTGACACGAAGCGCTCGCCGTGACAGCTGTGACGTCTGCCGGGACGCAGCACGAATCTATAAATCTAGAATCTAAGACCCATCTCTTCTTTCATGTGGAAATACTTTGCTTTTCGTTAGTACAATAATTCGGTAGCAATAGCCTACCACAAATAAGGGGCCAACGGCTTTCAACTTATATTCGTTACTTATATTAGTACCACGTGTCTGCATTCCTTCGCATATTTTGCAAAAAAAAAACTGATTTATTTTCATAAAACATACCCAAACGTAATTTTTCATAATCCATATCTTGAGATAACTTTTAGTGTTTATTTATATTATTTTATCAAAATTTATTTATCAATTTAAAATCATGTCACAAGTTTTAAGCGCAAATTAAAGATGATACATTGACAATTTATTTTAAAACTGTTTTAACCAAGGTTCCCATATCGACTGTGTTTTATCGCGAAAACTTTTTTCCGAAAAGCACATACAAGCAATACGTGTACTACAAATACTAGGTATACGCGCTTTAGAACAAATCTCCATCAACATTTTATTGGCGAATCTATTTTTCGGGTAGAGAAGACAATTCTATTTTCAAAATTATATAAAGTTGACGCATAAATAATTCAGAGTATATCACGAAACGTAATCATCAAACATTAATATACACATAATCCTTACAATTTATATGTATGATCCAGTTATTAATTAAAGTACAAACTAGCTACATTCCGGTACACGGTACAAGTATCATGCAGGAATAATTTTCACGTTATCTCGCAAACGAACGCACTAACGAGAAAATAAATCTCATGCAGCCGTTATTTATATAACTACCGAGTTTTTGTTTTTGCCTCGCTTTCATTTGATGAATGGCACGGATATGAACGTTTACTATGGAGACTTGTACACTTAGGAGGCCAGACGAGCTTCGTTTTTAACTCCCCGACTGCTATAACATGCAGACAGTTTCTACAATTTGTATACATTTGTATTGACAGCGAGCGAACTCCTCAACTATTATTTCAGTTAGATGAGATACTTGAATTGCTTTGAGATAAAATAGAAGAGTATAATAATAATTGTGAGCGTTACAACTAGCGACAATAGTACATTGCTGTATTTTGAACGTTCCCGATTATAATCTGAAAGGTGTTTTTTATACAATCAAAGTAATCAACGAGCATTCAGTCAAACTGTGATAAGTGATCACTTTAGCCCTAGACGTATGTAACCAACTCCACATAGAATACTATCGGAAGTCATTGAAGTCTTCAGGTGGTAGAACAAGTGTAGTTCGACCTGGGAAGTACGACCGCCACACCTATTTCGAGCGTGAAGCATTTCTTGCGTTTCGATAGAACGGTGAGGTTGCCGGTACACTTTGTTATGAGGCGACCATCTTAGTCCTTCAGAATAACTCATCTGTGATTGACTTCGGATGGAGCTCATGTTCTGTTTACAGGTGTCCATGGGCGGCAGTGACCAGTTACCATCAAGTAGACTGCATGCTCGTTTGCATCAATCAAATAAAAAAAATACAGATGCATTCACACTCCCGCGGACTAGTTGGTAATTTATGTCAATCAGCATCCACTTTAAAGAAACGCAACAACAGTTTCACGCTAGAAATACGAGTATATATGACGTTGGTACGTCCTTACAAACCACTGGTTTGTATAAGAAAAAGTAAGGAGTTATGTCAACAACGAATCTATCTATTCCGTTTGTAAACTAATTTCAAAATTAAAAGTTGTACTGTATCCCGGTTGCAGACGTAACCTGTAACCTGTAACCTTGTTAGTGAAAAAAAGGATAAACTTATGTGATGTGGACGCTATGGTGCGACGACGCGACCCATCCTTCCATACTCAGGTGGAATGTCTAAAAATACTTACAGCAATAACACATGCATGAGTGCAAGCCATTATTCATTGCTTGCAAGAAACGAACAATACATTATTACTGCTATCTGGCAAAATTACTACAAAACCGCTTCCATTAAGCTGAACGGTTATCGTTTTGATAACATTGTATGCACGGTTGTTTTGCGAATTTATATCGATTCAATTGAGATGTAGAGAAACAGTTATCTTATCGAACGTTATCAATATTATCAGCGATTACTAAGAATACAAATATTTTGAATGATTTTCTTATGTGTTTATTTACATAGTTACTCGTATCAGTAACATCATAATTATGTATAGTAAATATAGCACAATTGGTAAAACAAGTTACCGTGATTTATTATTCCACTTTCCGGGAGGCTTAACTCGGGCGCCATATTATAAATAGGGATGTGATTAGTATTTGATTTATCTGGAAATCTGGAAAACTATGTCTAGAGCTTAGTCAAAAAATATTTTTTATTATATACAACATTTAATCGTAAAGTTTATAATACATACTAGTACATTACACATATTATTGTTAACATGTACCTTATCCTCTAGGTTATCTTATACTTTTCTCAATTCCCAGAATAAGATACTATTTTGTTTAAAACTATAATTACAAATTCGATTTTTAAACCCTGGCCGAAAATAAACGATTTCATTTAGAAAAATAAAACACATTTTGTATTATTGCGCAATCGAACAGTGTGTCACAATGTGCTTGTGAACAAATAAAGCGCCATCGGACATAGTTCGATCATGTTTTACAAAAATACGTATGAAAAAAATTCAACCTATATGAATACCTCGGTCGGCTTTTACAGTCTTAATTTACCGTACAATATTAAATTCATGTAATACGTTAATAAAGCTATTCCCACGCATGCATACCAGTTCATAAACATTTTGAAAATGTGTATCATGCTATCAACCTGACGAAGTTATTGTTATCGTTTCGACGAACAATGCGACCGCGGATATTTCCAGAAAAGATACCTCATTCTCAGATTAACGGATACTCCTAAGTACTGATTAAGGAAAATTTACAAGTAGATGGATTACTATAAGTACTGATTGGGAGAAATGTGACTAACTAAGCATTTAGGGACAAACATTTTTTGATTGGCGACAAATCACAATTTATTTCTGCTTAAATTTCTATCCATACACTTAGTCGTTAATGTGATGTATTACAATATTTTATGAGTAATAAAAATCTCTCTCATTCTGAGAGAAGACCCGTGCCCAGCAGTAGGACAATAATGGGTTGTCGAGCTCGAGATGCCTAATAACGACAATATATTAAGTACTAATGTATTCAACTTTGAAATAGGTGTACCTATAGAGATATACTTATCCTAGGACTTAGTCCTCAAATTTAGCCACGCTAATGTGATCTACCTCAGGACCCACCACCCTAATCGTATCTGGGATTGATACCAGATACCCATGGGTGGCATGTACCATTACGTAGACTGTATGATTGTTATTTCTTCGATACAATAAAACTATCAAAAAAATCTCAAATTCTACTACATACTACAACAAATTAACAACAATATTTATAATTTACTTACATTAAATAAATAACGCAATTAAGAGAGCGGAAAATTGATTTCAAAGCGGTGTTATATCGGTAATTAAAATGATAGGTATTATAAAGGTTTATTATTTTCCGCGGCTGTGAATTTGTTCGACCTCAAGTTAATTGGAGTGCCACTGGAAAATATCGTTGAATCGTAGAAAATAATGGCTTCGTATCTAAGATGCGAATTGAGCTTCGACTCTCTTTCAGTAGGTATTTGATTAAAATGTAAACTTTACAGACAGAATTGATCACTCTTAAATGCACTATGCAAATATCCTAATGTAAAAAAAATATGTGAGCCTGTGTACTGTGTTTCGAGACTACCTATTTTAACCATACTATAATGTAAGGACCTATTTAATTAAAAAAATACAATTTTAAATTTAATTTTAAGCCTAAATTTGGCACGCATCATTCTAATATTATAAATGTGAATGTTTGTGAGTGTGTATGTTTGTTACTTCTTCACGTCTAAACCGCTGGAACGATTTTCATATAATTTGGTAGGAAGTTAGCATCAGCTAACTTCCTACCAAATTTTTATCCAAAGTAATCCAGAGTATCAACTCTGTATTAACATAGACTATTTTTTACTGTGAGAAAATTCCTTATTTCCACGGGACAACCTACACATCGATTTTATAAACGCGGGCGAAGCTGCGGAGTTCAACTAGTATATATAGTATATTTTATAAGTTCGATATTCTGTAATGCAAGCATTCAGTCGAACTAACGGTTTCTGCCGACCGTGACCAATTGTAATGAATTCCGAAGTACGATTAGTTTTACTTTCATATGAGGTGACCGTCTTAGTCCTCGAGAATAGCAACGAATCCGTAATTTCATACGGAAACACTATTATATAAAGTTATTTACAGATGTTCACAGTCTGCAGTTCAGCGCTTGTCGTCAACCCATTATTGTCCTACTGCTAGGCACGGGTCTTCTCTCAGAATGAGAGTTTAGGCCATAGTCCACCGCGCTGGCCAAGTGCGAATTGGTGGACTTCACACACCTCCGAGAACTTTTTCTTTTAAAGAAATCTCATTTTTTTTTTCACCGAAAACCAGTGATAATTAATAATCTAATACGCACATAAATCAGTGGTGCATGCCTGGGATTGAACCTCGGACCTCCTGATCGAGAGGGCAAGTTTCAACTATTCAGCACTTATCATCAAGTAAATATATGCTTATTTGTAACGTAATATCATGTTCAAAAACTTGTGGTCATACACAAGTATGTAGTCGTATAAGGGTTTCAACCTAACCAAAGCCTTTAAATTAAACCAGAACCTTTCATTGCTACACTAAGACGTAATCGTTTGGCAAACGACCTCTCGCCAGACTACAAGATTATCTCTGGGGAGCGGCCGTACTCCAATAGTCTCTGTTTGGAATTTGCATATGTATATGCATGTGAAGCTGGTTGAATCAGTGTAGTTCGACCGGAGATGTACCACCGCCACACCTATTTCTAGCGTGAAGAATTTCTTGCGTTTCGATAGCAGGGTGTGGTTAACGTCACACTTTATATGAGGCGACCATCATAGTCCTCGGGAGTAGCAACGCAGCTGCGATTGACTTCAAATAGACCCCATGTTCTGTATGAAGTTGACTACACTGTATACTGTATACTATTTACTACACTGTATACACTGTTGACTGACTGTACTGTATGCTCGTTTGCTACTTCATTCAGATATATATATAAAAAAAAATCGAGAAAACTTCGATAACGTGATTCAGAGTAGGTACTAGTGGCGCCATCTTTTGAAGGTTGCGGGAAGTCACGATCGTTTTAATTCCATGAAAGTCTCCGTCAGACTTCACTGCCTATACCATTAATGACAGTTAGCTATTCCTATACACACTTCCTTCCCGCATGACAAGCACCACGCACGGAATGCCTGGTTGACTCACCGAGGCGTTGCGATTGCAATTGGTTTATTTTAGGACCACATACGCACATACGCGCGTTGACTCATCACTCGCAATTTCTATTAGTTTAACTAATTCTATTATCCTTGTGGCTATTTTTGGAGTGTTGCTTGTTGCTACGTGGGGACGTTAAACTAGAAATTGTCTTATCTAATCGGCTATCGATATCTTAAGACTAAAATAAGTTTTGAATCTATCTGCACTTACTTATGAATGATGTTCAGAAACAACAATTAACAACAATTTAAAAGGAATTCAATTATTATCCCTAATATAAGGATGTTATTCCCAATGTTTCTTCCCTTTTATTTGTCACACTTTTTTGTTACTGAAGTCCGGGTTATGCTTATTTCCAATTCCAGTAAAATTATCTTTTATCTCATAAGTTTTTAAACAACTAATAAAAGGTTGTGTGGAATGTGCCTTATGTTTATATTTTTCGTTTATTTATTTTATTTAGTGTTGAACATATTGATTCATAATACACCGTAATACCTTGTCCACCTATTCACACTTGGCCAGCGCGGTGGACTATGGCCTAAACTCACTCTCTCATTCTGAGAGAAGACCCGTGCCCAGCAGTGGGACAATAATGGGTTGACGAGATACCGCAATATGACCAAATTAGAACTTGAATTCACGAAGTTTCATTGTTAGGTCAAAATGTGTAAAATTCTTCAGTATTCAGTTGAAACGTGTCAATTTTACAATTCACCAATCAATAATACAATTCGAATGGAAAAGGACATATTCATTAATTCCACAAACTGACACAAACCATTGCTCGTAAATCAAATTAACGCACGGTCATCAAACATCAATGCTTATTGTTCTATGCATCAATCAATCATAGCGACATATTGACACTACAATCAAATTGTACTTACGTGGTACTACGCAGTTCTTTAATGCATTCTATGTGCGTCCCAACAAGAGTAGTTGTTATGGTGATCGCGGATCCTCCCTTTATGCTGTGTGTGGGTGTGTATGTTATATGTCTCGTCAATCGTGATCGTAGCGACTTCACGCAACTCATTAAGTGTAGGTACTCCTACCTGGTGTCACCGCTTTGGTACCTAATAGATCTTCGGTTAAGCGGGTGTCATCATGCATGGGGAGCGACAGAGCTCTAATAGTCTCTGCTCGGAACTAGTATACAACAAAGATGCTGATAAAACTACGATAGTGTCATCCAGAATGTCGTGACGTCGTCTCTTAAGTTATTATCCACCACGCTGCCCAAGTTTACACACCTTTTTACTTTTCTATAAAACTCTCAGACATTAAGTTTTTGTTAAGATATTTTTTAATTATAAAATAAACACAAGTGTGTGACGAAATATAAAATGATAATAATAATGAATCTTTATGAGTATACTTGTTGACCCGGCGAACTTCGTTCCGTCTAAAAGTCAAAAATATAAAATTATCAGTGTTTCTGTACTATATTATACATGTATTATACTTAAAAACCTTCCTCTTAAATCACTCTATCTGTTAGAAAAAACTGCATTAAAATCAATAGCATACTTTTAAGATCTAAGCATATTAAGGGACAGCCAGCGAGAAGCGACTTTGTTTTAAAGTATGTAGTGATTCTGAGAAACCTTACGATATACAGCTCATATCAAACATCCCATATTTGTTTACGATAGATCTACGGACCAATAGCACCAACGCCTCATTTTTATTCATATTTTCCGGAATATCAACGGTAATTAAATTTTTGAGTATACTTCAAAACAACCCCAATTCCGCCCTCTTTATATAAATGTTGGGCATATTATTAAGCTCTGTACATACGCTCAGTAATTATATTAGTAAAAGTCTCTAAAGTTTGGGAAATTCAATTAATACAAATTTTTTATTAAAACTGAAGAACCGGCCTTGATTGAAGGAGGCTTTTAAGATAAATCGAAAAACTTAATAATTGCTTTATTTTCAACACGCTTTCGCTGCCTGGTACCTTTTTTTTTCAAGGGGGAAACCTTCAAAAGGTACCTGACGCCGTGGGAGCGACGCAGGGTTATGTGGGATTTTTACCGCACTAAAACCCCTCCGGTGGCCGTCCTCAGCACTACAAAGAGGACTTCGAGATCTCCAAAAGAACGCAATCGGAGTCCTCTGAGCGCGTTGCCTGATCGGGCTCCTGGGCGGGTGGGCCCACCGCTACGTCCGGTCTTTACGACGGTATACAACCACCCATACCGCCGTCTTTCGCTTGGTCGCCTGACCGAACGGTTCGAGCTCCCACTCTAGCCGCTTGCAAGCACCGAAAGCCCCTTTTAGTCGCCTCTTACGACAGGCAGGAGATACCGTAGCCCTATACTAATCCCGGAACTAAAGGAACGCACTGCCAGCTGGCACAATATATTTAAGTACCTACAAACTTTTCCTTCATCTATATAGACACATATAGACACACAGAAACAACTATTTTTGTTTTTATCAGTGCCAAAGTGTATCAAGTTCGATTCACAGTTAGCCACAAATAAAAATGATAAATTCATTCATTAAATGTTCTGGTTATGTGTGTCCATTCAAACAAAAATAAAACAATCCATTAGACATTTCCACAAACTCATTACTGATACAGCGAAAACATAATTAACTTTCCGAATACAAGTTCAAACAGTTTCAAGTTCAATTAATTAATTAGTTGTAAAAGTAATATTTTATCTTCTCTAGAGGTCGTTGGATGTACGTAGGCGAAAGTTAGCGCTCCCGTGAAATATCTGTTTTGAAGACTAGTATAGCCCCGCGACTTCGTTCGCGCGAACCATAATCCACCCATTAGAATTCTAAGTTAACGTATGTTTACCCGAAGAATGAAGGAAATTGGACTAAGGAATCACGTTGTTCCATAAAAACCTTGCCGCCGTTTTTCACCCTTTTAGGGGGCTAATTTCCAAAAATCCTTTCATAGTGCTCACTCCGATCCGGTGGTAGTGTAAGAAAAAAAATGTAACTGACAATTTGTAAGTGCCCCCGCAGGCCTATACGAAATAAAGACATTTCATTTCATTTCATTTCATTTCACTAACATCATGAAAAGAACCTCTGCACCAAGTTTCAAGTATCTAGTTCTAGTACAGCAGTAGTTCTAGTATCTAGTACAGCAGTTTTGGGCGTTGATATGTCAATAGTTAAGTCAAAGTTTCTTTTTATATATATAAATACGTAGGCCGGGCGAAAGTTAGCGCGCCCGTGAAATATCTTTATTGAAGATACGGCTGATTGGCCGCCGATTTATTGCCGAGGTAAAATCGACGAAAGCAATGACGACCTTTTGACGAAGGTTTATCACGCGAAAAGGGATTTTGAACGTGGTGAATTGTTAAGTTAAATTGTATATTTGAAGAGAAATCGGGCGGCTACTCGTAAATATTGAATTGATATATTTTTAAACACCTTTTCGATTTCGTGATTGGTTATTTTGATTTCGTCATGGCCCATGATCGCGAGTTTCTTTACTTTTATTGTATTGAATTGCCTGACGATAGCCACGCCGTGTGTAAAAAAAATCAAAAAGTTAAGCATCGGGCAGGGACAAAATTGAGAATGACCTTTCGTGGCTATTTTTTCTCGTTATTTCGGAAACAGTCTCGGTTCTTATCTGTGAATAGCTTTTGATTTGGAACATTTAGAAATTACAAGTCTATCCATTCTAATTAATTAGGTATACATAGCATATCTGAAGCAGTCTAAGTTTCATGAGGCTTAGGTAAAGACATATTCATGTTTTGAACTTAGGCAGAACGTTATTTCTATTTGTAATTTGTTGGATGGTGGCAATAACGATTAAGGCTAATCGACTATTACTACATCAACTGCATTCTAACATTCCAAAAGACAAATCACAGCTTTGCCTTTCAAAAAACCAAACATAATTAATTTAATGCATCTCTAATTGATTTACAATCATTCTGTAGAAAGTCCTTTTGTTACTTGTATGACTTTTTCTGTAATAGCGGCTTAAAAGTTCTTGAAGATAGTTCAAGCCTGAAAAAATGTTTTAATTTAGTCGAACTAAGAGCAGAACACAGTCTCCGGCTTTACGCTTCCGAGCTACGCAGTAATTAGAAAGCATCAACGTAAAAGCCACCATACTCGAAAGTGGGTAATACCTATTTCACCGAGACGTGTTAATTGTTAAAAAGAATCAATGCCACATGGTAACCGTTAACCCCGCGGTCGTTTACCGCACGCGCCAGTTTCGCCGGCACTCCGGTCACATCGCACATCCGTCATCGCCTGATCCTTGAACTAGCAGTGAACTTCGAATGGTGATTGGCTAGGTTCTCGTATACGACCTTCCGCTTGTAACTTCATTTGCATATGCTGACCGTGTACATTATGCGATTTTTATGTTTTTGGGAAAATATCATATTTGTCCAAAGGTTCACCTAAGACGGGCAGATGTTTATGTAGCTCTTAGACTTTTTCATATTTTTTGTATGCGGCTGTTTTAGCAACTCAAACTCTTTCTTTTTATTAAAAGGCAAACGAGCCTGTTGTCTCCCTCAACACATTCTTCTAAGCATAGTACATCAACGAACAACACTGATATTATTTGGCAAAAATAATTGTGCCGCCAGAGTGGTACCATACAAGATTCTACCTTTATATACCTCTCGTAAACCCATTATTGTCCCACTGCTGGGCTGCCGGATCTTCTATCAGAACGAGAGAGTTTAGGCCATAGTCCACCGCAGTGGCGAAGTGCGTATTGGTGGACTTCACACACCTCCGAGAACTTTTTTTTTAAAGAACACTTCGTATAGGTTTTCCCACGACGTTTTCCTTCGCCAAAAATTAATTTCTAATACGCACATTATTTTAGGAAAATCAGTGGTGCGTGGCTGAGTTTGAACCTCCCGAACGAGAGGGCAAGTTTCAACCATTAGGCTATCACTTTATATACCTATTATGTATAAATAAGTAACACATTTCAAAGCAAATGACAAACGGTCTAGCTCTCGTCGGCCGGACAATGGTGACGGGCGATCGACACCTCAAGGGCGGCTGCGAAACGTGTCTATATTAAATGTGACAAGCACACAATACTAAACGTGCAACGCTCATTTTGTCCGAATACCGAATATATATAATGAATAGATGCAGCAGACCGGAATGGACTGACTACCAAACAGCGACATAATTAGTAAGAAATCATTGCTTGATAACAATATTTCACTTATTTAAGTAAATTACTTTACCACCTTGTACTTTCAATGGGGCGGCCACATCGCTCGTAGGTCCGATAACCGATGCGGAAGGAAGGTCCTCGAGTGGCGACAACGTTTACCTCCACCCAGGTGGACCAATGACCTGAAGAAGTCAGCGGGAAACCGTTAGATTCAGAAGACAAAGGACCGGTTGGAGTGGCGTCATTTGGGGGAGGCCTATGTCCAGCAGTGAACCTCAAAGGGCTGATGGATAGATGGATGGATAATTCGATCATTATTGTCCTAAATAGTTACAAATTTTACAGACAGATGCACCAAATCCTTAAAGATGCAATAGTTACCGTGAAAGTTGTTGTTGTCAACCCATTATTGTCCCACTGCTGGGCACGGGTCTTCTCTCAGAATGAGAGAGTATTAGGCCATAGTCCACCGCGCTGGCCAAGTGCGAATTGGTGGACATAAGCATGACCGTGAAAGTAAGAGCATCATATTTTGTGTGAAAAATTAACATACAGCAAAGCAAACAAAAATACTGCGAAGAGAATCACGGACAACAATATTCACAACAATTTTCCATAAAACATTTACAACCGGCACATAAAACTAACAATTACATGCAGATCAATTGTTTTGCCCTTTGCCATCAAATAAAAGAACATAAAATGGCTTACATAAATTTACATGGTAACTAGTATGTAAATGAATAAATCACGCATAGGTCAGAGCATTGCCTTTTGACCTTAAATTCGAGCGCAGTGTCACATAGATTGATTAAGTACACGGGCTGAGGCCCCGCCTTTTGTTGCTTTCTAATTATGGAAAGAAAGATTTAATTTGGTAGAGCACTTTTTCGTTAAACTTCGAAGACACCACAGTCGCACCTTAAGGGCAGTAACCTTAGTACTCCCTGCCTGTCGTAATAGGCGACTAATAGGGGTTTCCGGGGTTGCGGGCGGCTAGAGTGGGAGCTCGAACCGTTCGGTCAGGCGATCCCGGGAAGAACGGCGGTATGAGTGGTCGCATACGGAGCGGTAAGATCAGACGGAGCGGTGGGCGCAGCCGCCTATCTGGGAGGAGCCCGATAGGGCAATGCGCTCAGAGGACTCCGGTTGCGTTCCTTTGGAGATCCCAGAGTCCTCTTTGTAGCGCTGAAGACGGCGGTAAAAATCCCACATAACTTTGCGTCGCTCCCACGATGTGGTACCTTATGAAGGTTTCCCCTCGAGAAGAAGAAAAAAGCAAAAACAAGAGCAATGCTTGTTTTACGGAAACATTATTGTTTGGCAACTGGCACTACGGGTACATTTGAAGGGTGACACGAGAGACATGTAGATATCGATGCGAAAAAGGGAACTTTTCGAATCTAAATAAATACAAGTTTAAGTTATATACCTACATAAAATCAAATTACAGTAATATTAGAATGGTCTCATAGATTAGATAAAATATCAGTTTAAAATTCAATGTTTTACAGAATTTTACAAGGTACTACGTAGTGTATAGTAGTCTATCTCATTGAAAATTTAGGATCTTATCAAATAAGTCTCTTGACTTTAGTATAATTTTGCATATTTCGAGACGCGACAAATTCGATTCGACAAATCCTGCATCGACATATGTAATTTTAAATTTGCTCCTTTCGTTTTCACCGAGCGAATTACGACTCAAACTGTCGTCCGGAGTGCACTTTCGTTTTTACCAATAACGATCCACTCTCATGGTCCCGCAAAGTTTCTGTTTACTGTGTAAATATGGTCGTCAAAACACACTCAACGTGATTAAATTCGGTAGACACGGTGTCAGATGATCGCTCGCTTAACGCGATTTAATGGAAATTGCTCTCCTTAATTTTCCAAAAGCGCTTGATAGATGGGGTTCCAGGATGACGGGTCTGAGTAATGGCGTCGTGATGTAAGGATAGAGTTGAAGGGTATACAGTTTGAAGGATCTATTATACAAATTACAGCGGGGCGCAGCATTTAAGATAATCTAACGAACGGTTCCTGGTACTGTTTTTACTTTATTTATAATATGGATGTAGCAAACGAAAATGGATCTACCATGTGGTAAGTTAATAAAAAAAGTTCTCGGAGATGTGTGAATTCCACCTGTGCGATCCATTGCTATGTGTATACGCCAGCGCTTATAACATTTCATTTAATAGTCAGTGTAAAATACATCATTGTACAAACCGCACGTCTTTTCTTCCCAAATCAGTAACCTCAAGCTAATCTCGACCTTATTACTCAAACATATGGTCCATTCGAGTCGGAGCGCAGCGATAATTACCTGCATCGCCGGTCACCGGAGAACAAAAGATCGAGATAAGCCGCCGAGTATTCAATAGAAGACTTGCGAGTTATAAGAAGTTTAAAGCATTAATTATTTCATTACTTTGGCTACGATTGGTGTTATTTCAACTTTATAATGGCTACAGAAACGGAAAAAGCGATAAATAGTTTGGAAAATATTGCACAAACTCTTAAGAAGACTCAACTAAACTTGAAAAAATGTCCGAAAGCAAGGTTAACGCGAAATTACATCGAAGCGCGTTTGAAATGTTTGGAAGACTACTGGGATGAATATAAGCAAGCTCACGCCGCATTAATACGCAATACGCCGAAGGAAAAAAGAGAAATACTGCCGTATATAGTGAAGGAAGAATTCTATGTACACGAAGAACTATATATTGAGTTAAGAAGTGACCTAAAGGATTTATTAGAATCCCAGCAAGTTAGTGCAAATATTTCTCCGTCTATTCAGAGCGACCCCCAGCAAACGCAAGTTGTGTTACCTAAAATTCAATTGCCTACATTTAGCGGCAAATACGAAGACTGGTTATCATTCCATGATTTATTTATTACCCTTGTGCATAACAACGTAACTTTGAATAACGTACAGAAGTTGCATTATTTGAAAACAAGTCTTATTGGAGAAGCTGCATCGAAATTAAAACATTTACAAGTGACAGATTTGAACTACGAACAAGCAAGGAATATTTTACAAAAGAGGTATGGAAATAAACGTATAACCGTTGACGCCATTATGAAGAGATTGTTCTGGCAAAAGAAAATGGTAACAAATAATTCAAATTCAATAAAAAATTTACTGGACACAACATTTGAATGCTTAAATCACCTCAAAAACATAAAAATAGAAATTGAAAATTGGGATTCCATTATAATATTTATGATAGTTCAAAAATTTGATTCCGAAACACACAGAGACTGGGAAAATCACGTCAGTAATGTTTGCTTGGACTTCAACAGCCTGCCATCGCTTGATACATTTCGTGAGTTTTTGGAAAACCGATTTCGTACATTAGAGCTTACTGAAAAACAAAAGTCAAATGTTGTTACCCTGCGAGAGAAGTCGTTTCACATTACAACTAATGTAAACAGCGAGAGAAAATGTCAAATGTGCAACGAAGGTCATACGCTTAGCCATTGTAAACAATTTGGGAAGAAATTACCGGAACAACGAAGTGAGTGGATAAGATCAAACAATTTATGCTTTAACTGCCTTGCACCTGGACACTCTGTGAGGCAATGTCGCATCCCAACGTGCTGTCGATTATGTAAACGACGTCATCATACACTGCTTCACGAAAACAAAGATGTGAATACTAAATGCAACAACGAGAGTAATGATATAGTACAATATGAAGTAACATCACATACCAACAATGAGAAGATCAAGGAAGGCACAACGATTATGACGTCACACGCTGCTACGGAGCGATGTACCGCTTTATTGGCAACAGCATTTGTAAGGGTCAGAAGTGAAGACAACTACACTATTACACTACGCGCCTTAATTGACCAGGGTTCCCAAGCGAGCTTCATAAGTGAACGGGCTGCACAACAATTAAAGGCCAAGCGATATCCAATCAGGGGTACAGTTGTTGGCGTGGGATCAACTAGAGAAGACATTAAACAAGCCGTTCAGATCAACGTCGAGTCAGTATGTGATGAAACTTTCAGTTTGAAAGTAAATACATATGTTATGTCAAAACAGCTGACTACGAAGATACCATCCCGCAAAATTAATACAACCGATTGGCCTCATCTAGAAGGTTTAATCCTTGCTGACCCAAACTACTACAAACCAGGTACAATTGATTTGCTATTAGGTGTAGATGTGTATGCACGAATAGTACAGAATGACTTAATCAAAGGTCCACCAGGGTCCCCCTGTGCCCATAAAACAAACCTTGGTTGGATTTTATTTGGAGAAGTAGAAGATAATTCATTGCTATCAAAATCAGTCATCGTTGCGCATCACCAAGTCATTGCGGAAGATTTTTTAAAAACACTTTGGGAGATAGAACATGACACAAGAAGAAAATACACGAAAGAAGAAGAACAATGTGAAAGATTTTATGAAGAGACGTATAAGAGAGATAATAATGGAAGATTTATAGTAAGACTTCCATTTCGTACAAACTGCCCAATATCCCCCGAAGGTAAGACAAGAGACATCGCAATGAAGCGATTGATTCAACAAGAAAATAAATTACAAAAAATACCAGAGTTGAGAGAAGAATACGATAAAGTTTTAGAAGAATATCTAGAACTGGGACACATGGAAGAAGTACCAGACGATGAAATAAACAACCGATGTGTATACCTACCACATCATGCCGTTGTACGAAGAGATAAAGTAACAACCAGACTCAGAGTAGTCTTCGATGCTTCATGCAAAGGCATTAATGGTGTTTCATTAAATGACGAGCTTGCAATTGGACCACTACTCCAAGAAGATATGAGGAACATATTAATGCGATGGCGCATGCATAAAGTATGTTTTGCAAGCGACGTCATGAAGATGTATAGAATGGTGAATGTAGGCAACAAAGATACAGACTTTCAACGAATACTCTGGCGTAGAAAACGAAATAATGAAGACTCAGAAGAAATCAAAGACTATAGATTGAAAACAGTCACGTTTGGTACAGCGTGTGCACCGTACCTTGCTATCAAGACTTTACAGAAGATCGCAGAAGAAGAAGGTGGAGAACATCCTGAAGCTTTAAAAGTCATTCTTGAAGACTTTTATGTCGACGATTTAATTTCTGGCTGCGACACTACAGAACAAGCAATATGTATTGCCAACCAAATTATAAATATTTTACAACGAGGAGGATTCGAGCTACAAAAATGGGCCTCAAACGACCCTGACTTTCTAAAATCTATAGACTTTGAGAAAATAACGAGAAAGGTTAACCTAGACTTAAAATTGGATGGTACTATAAAAACCTTAGGACTGTCATGGAGCTTGGAGGACGATGAATTTCATTACCAAGTACATTTAGAACCTACGCCCTCAACCATTACAAAAAGAAATATACTATCAGACTTACAAAAATTGTATGACCCATTGGGCTGGATAGCACCTGTCATTGTCACTGCAAAAATATTCGTCCAGAAGCTGTGGTTGGAAGGCGTAGGCTGGGATGAAGAAATTAGTAAAGAACTGAAAGAACAATGGAAACTATTTAGAGAAGACGTACAAACTGTCAATGACATAAAATTAAAACGTTGGCTAAATACTTTAAATGTTGAAAGAGATTCAATAACTCTACATGGATTTTGCGATGCCTCTGAAAAGGCTTATGCGGCTGTAGTCTACTGTCGTGTGCACTCAAAGGACGGCAATGTGAAAACAAATCTCGTCGCTGCAAGAACGAAAGTAGCCCCAGTGAAGACAATATCATTGCCACGCCTTGAACTAAGTGGAGCAACACTATTAGCCAAATTACTACAGAAGGTTAGCGAGGCTATGAGAATCTCAGCACAGAACGTATTTGCTTGGACGGACTCCACAATCGTATTAGCTTGGCTTCGTGGAGAACCTAACAGATGGAAGCCATTTGTTGCCAACCGCGTGGTTGAGATACTGGAACTTACAAACAATACCCAATGGTACCACGTGCAATCTTCTCATAACCCAGCTGATATAGCTTCAAGAGGTATATGTATGTCGGAATTAAAAGATAAATCACTATGGTGGCACGGGCCTATCTGGCTATCTAACCAACAGATCGAGTATACCAAACCTTGTATACTATCCACAGACATAGAAAGAAAGAAAAATATACATTCTTACGTGAATACAACAGAATGGCAAGAAAAGATACAAACACATATTAAATTTGAAGAATTCGATACACTTACTAATCTATTAAGAGTTATAGTACATTGCAAAAGATTTTTAAATATGAAAAGAGACCCAGCAAAACTTGAACAAAACATAACAACAGAAGAGATACAAAGAGCTTTAAATATATGCATTAGAAGAATACAAGAAGAAGAATTCTCAGATGAGATAAGAAATCTGAAAGAAAACAAATTAGTTAGGAAGACAAGTATGTTGAAGACACTAAACCCATTTTTGGACGACGATCATATCCTCAGGGTGGGCGGTAGATTAAGAAACGCAGACGCCGATGAAAACATGAAACACCCAGTGATTCTGGGCAAAAGAAACAGCCTTGTGCCCCTTATACTGGCCGATGCACACCTAAAAACTTTACATGGCGGAATAACTTTAATGGTCACTTACCTGATGAGTAAATACTGGATCGTTGGCTGTAAAAGTTTAGTGAAACAACATATATACAAATGCCTTACCTGTGCACGGCAGCGAGCTACAAAAAGACAAATGATAATGGGTGACTTACCTAAGGCACGCGTAACTCCATCTCGACCATTTTCGCGCAGTGGAGTTGACTTCGCTGGTCCTGTGTATGTATTAAATTCCAAGGGACGGGGTGCCAAAACCAGTAAAGCATATATTTGCATCTTCATCTGCATGGCGGTGAAAGCTATACACCTGGAATTGGTTAGTGATCTAACGTCCGAGGCGTTCATCGCTGCATTTAAACGTTTCGTAGCTAGAAGAGGTAGATGCAATGAAATATGGAGCGATAATGGCACCAATTTTGTGGCATCCAATAAGGAGCTGACTTCAATGTGGCGAGAAGCAGGGTTAGAAATCCCCGGCACTGCAGCAATAGAACTAGCAAATGACGGTACACAGTGGCACTTCACTCCCCCTTACAGTCCTAATTTTGGAGGGCTTTGGGAAGCGGGCGTTAAATCAGTCAAGCTGCACTTGAGAAAGATTCTAACTTCGAACTTAACCTTCGAAGAGTTTGCGACAGTGTTAACGCAAATCGAAGCCTGTCTTAATTCAAGACCCTTAATACCATTGCCAACAGATGTGGATTTGATCGATGATATACAAGTACTAACACCAGGGCATTTTATCATCGGCGAAGCACCTCTTACTATTCCAGACCGAGATTACACAAAATATAACATCAACTTATTATCCAGATGGCAACATACTCAACGTCTAGTTCAAACAGTTTGGAAACGCTGGCAAACTGAATATTTATCTCGACTTAATCAGCGGCCCAAGTGGCTAAAAAATTCACCAGAATTTTCCATTGGTGACATAGTACTATTAAAGGATGAGAACATGCCCCCATGCAAATGGGCATTAGCAAGGGTACTAGAAAAGCATCCTGGGCCAGATGACAATACACGTGTATATACTCTACGTTACAATGGCAAATCAATACGAAGATCCGTATCAAACCTATGTCCATTGCCTATATCTAGAGACTAATTTTATTTACTTTGTTTTTTTTTTGTATAATTATTGCATTTTAAAGTATATTCGCTCAAAAGGCATTTAAATTGTCATCATAAGTAAAGTTTAATTTATTTTATATAAATTCAGAAAAGGCCTTAACCCCTTTTGGTGGGCGGTATGTGCGATCCATTGCTATGTGTATACGCCAGCGCTTATAACATTTCATTTAATAGTCAGTGTAAAATACATCATTGTACAAACCGCACGTCTTTTCTTCCCAAATCAGTAACCTCAAGCTAATCTCGACCTTATTACTCAAACACCACCAATTCGCACTTGGCCGGCGCGGTGGACTATGGCCTAAAACTCTCTTATTCCGAGAGAAGACCCGTGCTAAGCAGTGGGACAAGAATGGGTTGACGATATATGTATAATTGTATATATACGATATAAGTAGTTAATAGCGCCGATAGACATCTGTCTTATTTTTTGCTTCCTCTCGAGGATCAAATTGGAACGCCTAGGATAAATACTCCACGTCTTTTAAATCACAACACAGCATCACCTTGCATTGATATTATTAAACAAAAATACGTGTGGCAGCGGTGCCTCCGAATTCGAAGAACTTTGGGTTCTATGCATGGATCCATTGTGTACTTTGTTGTTTTTCATAAAATCCATGAAACACGGAAGCCTAGCATAAAACTGTGAATACAGAATGCACACTCACTTATTACACCTAATTCAACAATCATATCGAACGCTTTCCTACAAACACACGCCATATCACTTTCCATTAGACCAAACATGAGTAACAGTAACCGAAGATAAGTTTCCTCGTGACTGATGACGCCGTAGATTAGCAACTAATGATCAGCCAACTCGAGATAAATACGACTCGTGTTAAACTCGAGTTACCTGGATGAAACTGAGTATATCTTTCGTGTGGCGTTTTCACCATTGTAATAACCTTGCTTTATAAAAATATAAAAATCAGAACAGATTCATCGTAAGCATGTATTGGGTCAATCATATTATATCAGGTAGAATTTAAACAAATAAGGAATAATTTTTCGTAAAATACTTTCACCAAATATCACAATCCCTGCGAATCAGTTGCGTACATAAAAATTCAAACTCGAGTCAGAAGGAATTTAACTCGAGTTGATTCAAGTTAAGGCAAATTCGAGTTAGTAACTCGAGTTGACCATCACCATTAGCAACGGTAGAGACCATCCAGTACTTATCGCCGAACCCAGAAGATAGTCTGACCATTAGCGCTAAAAGGATTATTGATTCCGCAGACACAAGGAGCGGGCCATCGGAGACCCATTCGTTAAATAAAGTTGTCCTTGCTATTTTTGCATCCACATAAGTTCAGCTGGAACTGTGCAAACATCTTTTTCATATCCTTTTGCGCTCTTTTGGAAGGTAGAAGACGTTCAGCTGCCGGTATCCCTGTAGGATTCCTGTACTGGCCTATTTTATTATTTTTATCTGACTGAAGTAGCAAACCAGCATAAAGTCCACCAGATGGTAAGTGGTCACTGCCGCTCATGGACATCTGTAATCAACTTCATACAGAACTTGGGTTCTATCTGAAGTCAATCACAGATACGTTGCTGAGGATAGTGATGGTCGCCTCAGCCTTCCATCGCAAGAAATGCTTCACGCTAGAAATAATACACTTTTTACACTCCTAGACGCGTACTAGAATTTCTTCTGTGACGTTAGGTCCAAGGACACACATAAAGACGAATATACAAATACCCACACCCAGAACATGAATCTAAACTCATCATTCAGATACCTGTGTGGGGCCTTTAAGCTAAGCTAAGCGTATGTGGCCGCTTCCTTACGCTGATAGTAGTTATAAAATCTAATTAAACCTCAAGACTTGAGTTACATCGCTTTACATACACACAATAAATAGCAGTAGGTAATGCATCGCTAATTGTTCAGATTTAAACAGGTGTTGTACAGCAACATTATGGTCATAAATCTACGTTGAGAATTATGATACTACCTGGAGATTAGTATAAACATCAATTAGTTGCGGTAGCTACTTAACTTCCTACTGACTACCTGCTGCTACACTATAGAAATATGGACGATTACAGGCTTCCGGCCATTAAAGCTGAAAGCGTTATTGATTCCGCGGCCACACGACACCCGGAGCGGACGCGGTCACCGGCGCGACAGGGGGCATGGAAGTATCCATCAGCGTACGAGGGTCCGCGATACAACGCGTCATGATGACTCTTAAATTGACGTACTGTTAGCTATGTAACGCATATGATGGTTTGCTTCAGTTTTGTTGCTAAATAGACACGAAGAGATGAAGTTCGGACACAATGGCGCGACTTGTGACAGGTTTGTGTTCAGCAGTAGACGAATGTGGGCTGAAGAACCCCCTTATTAGAATAAAATGACAAGAATGCGAAATTATTGGAATATAATGATTGTAATTATAAGTAATAGAAAATATCGTAAGTTGTTGAGTGTCGAACTATCTTCCCAAGTAGAGGTAGAACTGTTAACAGTAAGATATTTATTAATCTTTTAAAAGATGCAAAGGGTTTTTAATGTTAGTGGAGATCCAAGTAGTACTAGGCATTTAAAGCAAATAGTTTCAAGCATTTATTATTCTCTAGTGCATCTTCTTATCTTCTTCGAACGTACAATATTTTAACTTTGAGAAATAGTCCCTGCTCTATTAATTTATCTGGCTTTAATTAAGCTTATTCTTCAAAATAATTTCAATCCAAAATTTCGCAATCGAATGTGTAGTTTTTTTTATCTGATTGAAGTAGCAAACAAACATGCAGTCCACCTGATGGTAAGTGGTCACTGCCGCCCATGGACATCTGTAAGCAACTTCATATAGAACATGGGTTCTATCTGAAGTCGATCACAGATGCGTTGCTACTCTCGAGCACTATGATGGTCGCCTCATATAAAAGTGTGCCAGCAACCACACCCTTCCATCGAAACGCAAAATAATGCTTCACTTTAGAAACTTAGGTACATCAAAAACTTTGTTTACTCTATTTTGTGCTTTCTACACTCATAGCTTTCTACACTCATAGCCCCACAGTAGGATTTTTCTCCTGTGTCGTGGGTGCCATGGACACACACAAGACGAATACACAAACACCCAGACCCAGAACAAGAAACTAAACTCATCATTCAGTCACTTGTCTGGCCGGGAATCGAACCCGGGACCCACTGAGCGTCAGCCCGGTACGGTAACCGCTCGGCCACGCGGGTCGTCAAATAAACATAACTAAAGTTTCATTACTGCTTGTCACTTGCTTATCAATTGCTAGAAAAGCAAAGCTATAAGCAAAAACATTTTCTTCTCAAGATTGTAATCAAATCAAGTATGTTTTGCAACATTGCGACGTTTTCTGAATCGGTTTACAAACCTATCAACATATTCGTAGTAGGAATAGCTATGAATAAACTAGAATGAATCACAGTTCAATTCCCCGAGCGGTAACGACTATTGAATGCGCATATAACCGTTAGCTTTATAAACCCTACATTAGTTTCATTGCTCGTATGTTGCTATTCATTATTATGTGGTAATTTACATCGTGATCTTAAAATGTGTGAAGAAAAGGTGTGCCAGGCGCTAGCCACACTTTTATATGAGGCGACCATCTTAGTTCTCCATCAGATGGACATGCTTGCTCGCTACTTCAATCAGATAAAAAAAAACGTGCGGCTCTCGGGGACTGCCGCGGTAAAGATATTGCATTTTCATTTTCCTACTGTCGTACCATATACATACACGTTAAGCGAACCCTTGGCCGCGCTATATGGTAAGCAGAGTGGGAGGTGTTAGGATTTTTTCATTACGGAATTTCTTGACTCGGTCGCCGCGCTCAAAGCCCGCAGTAAAAGCTATGCAATAGCTTCCATCCATCCATCCCATCCTCCCCTAAATGGCGCCACTCCAACCGGTCCTGTGCCCTCTGAATCCAACGGTTTCCCGCTGGCTTCTTCAGGTCATCGGTCCACCTGGTAGGGGGGCGACCTGTACTCCTTTTGCCAAAACGTGGTCGCCACTCGAGGACCTTTCTTCCCCATCGGTTATCGGTCGTACGAGCGATGTGGCCAGCCCATTGCCACTTCAGCCTGCTAATTTTAAGAGCTATGTCGGTAAGCTTCGTTCGTCTACGGATTTCATCGTTGCGAATCATGTCTCGTAGCGAAATTCCGAGCATAACCCTCTCCATAGCACGCTGAGCGACCCTGAGCCTGATGCAATAGCTTAAAAAAAGAAAATTAAATCCAAATATGAATTGGTAATCCCGAAAGACACATACCCAGATCACTATCTTATCAGGCGAAAATCTTAGTCCATGTAGCAACGCACCTGTGATTGACTTTAGATAGAACCCGTCTTCAATATGAAGACAGTTACAAATATCCATCATCATATGGATTTCATGCGCATTTGATACTTTAATCTTTAATTTGTTATGGTCTACGAACTACCTATGTACACTGCTACGTATTCTAAAGATCATAAGAAAACGGCCAATGTCGTATCAAATTTCTTTTTCGGAAATGTCGCAAACTACTACTGCAAGGTCGCAAAACAAACTGACGTGGACGTCTCGGCGCTAACTCAGAAAACGTGCCAAATTAATTTTAAGCCCTTGAAAATCACAAATAAATTAACTCATCTAAACAAATTATTCCAAATTTACCGGTTCTTTGTAAATCAAAAAAATATCTACAAAATACAGCAGGATATTTAATAGTAACTGCCCTAAAGGTTACGGAATTATTTTAAAACAAACCAAAGTCTCAGTTTGCTTATCCAATGTTTGTTGCAGTATTTCCAGTATCGTTTCATTAACCGATATGTTAAGCGTTGCTGTGTTCTAAACTGTATGGTGTACTAAAGGAGACAAACTTATCCGTAGCGTTCCAACTTAGTTCTAAGGCTATTTTTAACCGACTTCCAAAAAGGAGGAGGTTATCAATTCGTCTGTATTTTTTTTTTTTTTTTATATTTGTTACCTCATTTCTCCGGACTGGGTGAACCGATTTAGATGATTTTTTTTTTATTTGAAAGGTAGTGCGTGTCATAGGGTCCCATTTTTTTTTAGTATTTTTTTGACTAGGGCATCCATAAGAAAAACGCATAAGTCTTAAATTTGCATTTTCAATGTACGCGATAAATGTATGAATAACTCAATATCCCGCCAACCGATTTTGATGATTCTTTTTTTATTAGATAGGATGTACTCCAGGGGTAGTCTGATAAGAGTTTGATAAGGTTCTAATCATAGGATCTTCAACTTTTTGGAGCAAAATAATAAAATTAGTGATAGTCGGCCGAACCTTAGCTGGAGAAGTCCAATTGAGTAAAATATAGAATAAAATTACTATGTAGGTATTTACTATGAAAAATTTGACCTTCAACTCTTCAATCCTGATGATGCAGGGGTACTGCTAGCCTGAACTATAAAAGTTGGTCGTTTGATGTTTGCGAATATATAATGAAATTGTTAAGCAAATTCATGGGACAAAAATTTGACCTTCAACTCCTCAACCCTGATGATGCAGGGGTACTTAAAGCCAAAACCATAGGAATAAGCCATTTGGTGCTTACGTATATGTTATAAGATTACTGAGCAAAAACATAAGATGAAAAATTTGACCTTCAACTCCTCAACCCTGATGATGGAGGGGTACTTCAATCCTAAACCATAGAAGTTGGCAATTTGGTGCTTACGGTTATGTAAAGAAAATACTAAGCAAAAATATAAAATCAAAAATTTGACCTTCAACTCCTCAACCCTGATGATGAAGGGGTACTTCAATCCTAAACCATAGGAGTTGGCAATTTGGTGCTTACGGTTATGTAAAAATAATACTAAGCAGAGGCACAAAATTAAAATTTTGACCTTCAACTCCTCGACCCTGATGATGAAGGGGTACTTCAATTCTAAACCATAGGAGTTGGCAATTTGGTGCTTACGGGTATGTAAAAATAATACCAAACAGAGGCACAAAATTAAAATTTTGACCTTCAACTCCTAAACCCTAATGATGCAGGGTACTGCAAGCCTGAGCCATAGAAGTTAGCCACCTGGTACTAACGTATATGTTATAAGATTACTAAGCAACAATATAAGATGAAAAATTTGACCTTCAACTCCTCAACCCTGATGATGGAGGGGTACTTCCAGAGGGGGCGCCCTGTTTGTATGAATTGTAAAAGTGTTTTATGTTTAATTTTTGTGAATATGTAGATGCACAAAGCAAACTTAGAGGCTTTATTTAAATACAAACATAAAAATATAGTCACTAAAAAGTGTAAAATAAAAACTTTTTAACAAAAAATATCTACCGACTTCCATGTCACAAAAAAGTAAAAAATAATTTAAATATATTTTGGTCTAGAACATACTCAGTACTTAGTACATAGTTCTGAAGTCGGTGCTCATATAGGACGTAGTTACCGTCGTCCAGCGAAATATGTCGAGCACCGACTTCAGGACTATGTACTAAGTACTGAGTATGTTCTAGACCAAAATATATTTAAATTATTTTTTACTTTTTTGTGACATGGAAGTCGGTAGATATTTTTTGTTAAAAAGTTTTTATCGCATCTTAGGCCAACCATAGGTAAGATCTTATTTGTGGGTGATTAGTTATATGTCCATGGTGGGTAGTGGCCACTTTCCATTAGATAAACTGCATGTCCAATTCGTACTAGACCAGCGCGGTGGACTATGGCCTAAAGCTCTTTCATTCTGAGAGAAGACACGTGCCCAACAGTGGGACAAAAAATCTTTGACGCCAGACTGCATGCATGTTCGCTGTATATTACTTAAGGAACAAGTAAGCACCCACTAGTCTTACAAAATTAAAACAGTATCTCCTTGCTAAAACTGTACAAATAATCTATCGATCTAAGCACGTCATAGCGCTGTCGCTCTAAGTGGTCAATTAATTAGCTAAATACCCAGCTTCTTATCACCTATCATCATCTAAACCCAGTATATTTATAGTCCGTAGGTATATTATACGTATCGAACAGATCAAGCACAGAGCCCCTCTCTTCTTTGGACCAAATTGCTCCTTAGTCCAAATTAAGCTTTACGACCGCGGTGTAAGGGCTACGTGGAGTGTAGGATTACAGGCAATTAGATTTGTTTTGATAGGGCAAACGGTCGGCGAACCTGTGTAGGCGAAAGTGGATTCCGTCACTTGTTGCTACGTCACTATTTCGCTAAGCTGTAGGTTTTAGGGGTGTTACTTTTGGAAATAGTCTAACATAGGATAAAACCTTCGTTTTATTTTTTATCCCTTTTATTATATACGACCTGTATCATTTAAAAGGTGGTAGAACCGGTGTAGTACCACCGCCATACCTATTTCTAGCGTGAAGCATTTCTTGGGTTTCTATAGAAGGGTGTGGTTGCCAGTACACTTTCACATAAGGCGACCATCATAGTCCTCGGGAGTAGCAACGCATTGGTGATTGACTTCAGATGGAACCCAAGTTCTGTATAAAGTTGATTACAGATGTCCATGGGCGGCAGTGACCACATGTCATCAGGTGGACTGCATACTCGTTTGCTACTTCAGTCAGATGAAAAAAAACATTGTACAGGATGTATTCCTTATTTTAAACTTAACTTTACACATATTGGATCTTAATTTATATGCGATAATTGCAACCCCACATTTTCAAATGAAAAAAAAACAATGCTGATGGAGCATTCGAACTATTTCTATATTAAAAATCAGAAGAATCAGTTTTATATTTTAAAGTCTTCGAACGAAATACGCTACTTCATTCAAATTATGAAATCAGTTTATGTCACCTTTTTTCAATCGTTAAAATAAAACAAACATATCCAACACATATTCAAAACTAACGAGAGGTAACCCTAGACGCGATATAGCGTTGGAAGCGGACCTTGTTTGCACAGCCGTCGTCTGCCGAGTTGTTATTTTTTTAAGACACACGAACTGCTTATTAGTGCCTTTAAGAATTAACACCCAATTTTGCTAATTACAATATACCTAAATAAACTATTATATTATAAAACAAACAGTCAAGGCTTGTACTTTGAAAAAAGATAAAAATCTACATCACAGTCGAGTTTCCTTTTTCTTCTGTTAATTTCTTTAATTTAATGATTATTTGGATTTTTCTCTAAAATATTATAGTAAAATAAACGACGACGTTGCTGTATAACGTAAATGTAATATTATTTCATATCAGCAAAGTAAATAAAAGAATCCTAGTGAAAATAGTTTCAATTTATTGTGAAGTCACTATTAATTCACTTTCACATAGAAACTTCGGGATTGAACGTACCTATAATCCGCATCCTATATTTCTATAGCATTTCTGATATTATAAAAACACTCTAAAATAAAACTGCAACGGTGCGTAAAAGCTTGAAGTCTATGTATGAACACTAGAAGCGCGGGCGTCACAAATTTGACCCATTTCGATGTTCTTCCAGTGATGTGTGAGTTTTATGACTTTTATCAAAAATGATTATGTTATGTACTTCAACCACCTAAATGCAATACACATTTTTCTTCACCTAAAACATCCTCGCTTCTAAGAGTGTCAAAATGTTCCACGCTTCTAGCGTTAATGGCTTAAGTTAAATTAGTTTAATATTACAGACGAAAATATTGTACCTTAGTTTATTCTCATAACGTCGTCTGCTTCGGACAGGTCTACCACGATAATGAGTATTCTATATGATAATGTATGTCATAATCATGCATGTAAGAGAAACAAACACATATACATACATTCTCACAAAACTTCCTTTACCTCCACAAGGAGATCGGAACACAATCTCAAGTGAGAACTCAACAGAACGTCATTTGACACCCGCCAGGGCAATATTAAAAGCTTTTAATTTATTAATTGCGTTCGAAAGGCCATACGCTTACTATTAAGTGCTGCACTTAACGCTTTCAAATGTATACCAACACAATTCACCACTAACATATCATTTTACTTAACGAATACAAATGCAGCGGTTATATTACCTTCTGTGGCTGGACTGCCAAAGCACACTTACAGATATACGCCTTGTATCAGCAGTGTTAGCGTTGAACTGTTTGAAAGGTTAAGGCAGAAGTACCATGGTGTGTTACATCTTAATCCTTAGTATTGAGGTCATATAAGTCTATGGCCTTTAGGTAGAATGTTCGTTGAGCATTCTACCTAAAGGCCTTGCTTCAACTAAGAGACAAAACTAGGAGATAAGCAGTCTGCGTCTAGCGTCTGCTTGTGTAACATCAACACCCAGAGTGGTGACCAACACGCATTGCAGGCGTGAGAACTATTTTCACTTATCTCCAGAAGAGGTGATGTGTGCCCCCCCCCCCCCAAGGCTGGTTGATGAATAGACTGTCAATTAAATACTCCGTACGTGCGTTGCTTGATACTTCATAGCTCATAATAATATGTTAATTAAAATTCAACAGCAAATCCAATGTGCAAACTTGGTCGCAAGTATGAAACCACCGTTACGATACCGAGCCAAATATTAAGCTATGTACGAATATCTAGCAACAAACAAGAGTCGACAACAATCGCATAATAAGATTCCTTAGGTAGTGTTGCCAGGCGTTCGGATAAAGCCGGACATAGGCTTTTTTCAATGCGTGCCCGCGAAAATTAGGTAGTCTTGTCTGGCTATTGTTAGGCTTTTTAATTTTAAGGTAAATGCGTGGTAACTGCACCATACACTTACATTTACTATAATAATAAAAATGCCCGGTTTTATACACACATTTTTCGCATGCCTATCACTACATAGTTTAAATCATATTCGCTTCGCGCTGTCTGTCCCTTGTATGCTTAGATCTTTAAAACTACGCTACGAATTATAATGCAGTTTTAGTAGATAGAGTGATTCAAGAGGAAGGTTTCTATATATAATACATGCATAATAAAGTGGAGGAACACTGATAATTTTAGATTTTTGACTTTTAGGCGAAACGAAGTTCGACGGGTCGGATAGTTAATAATAAAACAGAAAATCCTTTATTATTTAGTGTCCCTGTTTAACCATATGACCGACCAAATATCTAGTCTGTCCGACAACTCGGTATAACGACCTGGCAACCCTATCCACAGGTGAAATGCAAATTATTCTGAATATCAAACAAGTGTACACAGACCTTAATATCACCTATTAAGCCGAATGTTGGTTCAAGTTAAATGTAAGCGATATTTAATGTCTTCATTTAGTGGTGGTTTTACTAGTTATTATAAGTCATAAGAGATTTTAACATGTATTAGAGTATTAGATTAGTAGATTTTAAAATTCTACCTTAATGAATATTTTACGTTAGGTAAGAACAGTTTCTTCAATCTGGGGGCACGGCAGTGCCCCCGCCAAGTCGAGCAAAAAAGCGGCACGGCATAGATTGACTTGGCAATCGCATTAAGCAATTTAATTTATATATGTGTTACTTGTGAGATACAATACATTGTGTTTCCGTGCGATTGCCGAGTCAACCTTTTTATTTAAAACGTTAAAGATTTTAAATATTGATATGGTCATTATAACATGTTGTTAGGTTAGAATATTACGTAACAAGTTAAGACAGAAAGTCACCTAAGCAGGGACTAAATAAATTAATAATCGACTTCGTATTACAAGGATCTCACAACTTTTTTCGGTAGAATAACTGAGTTGCGAGACTTGGATTTTTTTTAAGTATTGATTTTATTGCATTTCTTATTTTCCTATGAAGTTTCCGTTTACACGATCGATATTTAAAAAACAATTTTGATTAGGGATATCGTTATCCATGTTTCTCATTTAGAATTGGTGAGATTTAGAGCATATTCTACCGCGCTGGAAAAGTTTAAATTGGTATACAAATAATGTAGACAACTTCTTAAGGTATAATTAGAAGTTCGTTCATTATATTTCATAGAAACTTTTCACAAAACGGATAAATCATAATAAAGTTAACATTAAATTAATTAAAATTAAATTTATTGTCACATAAAAAATCCTTGGCTGTACCTACTCAATTTCTTCAGTAATAATGTTTTTGGTACTAATAATACGCATACAAAATTTCAACATACGTAACAAACCTTTCCTTAGAATCTTGCCACCAAACATATTCACACACATACCTGAAACAAGCAATAATAAACTTATTTAAATTTTCATTTTAATAATATAGTTCATCTCACTAATTATTTCATTTACTTTAGTTAGTTCAACACTAGTATTATGGGACATAATTCACTCAATAGAATCTTAGAGGATCAACCTTCCTTAATAGAATCTTATTTCACTGAATAGATTCTTAGGTGACCTTCAAAAAAAAACAAAACAAACGAATCCATGTTAATACTTCGCATAACACTTAAGGACGAGGATAATAATTAGTCAGTTTAACACTATTAGTAGGTATAGCACATACTGATTAAGGAATGGAATCATAAATGGTTCTACCACCTTAGAAATACAGCAGAATAAAAATAATTATATTATTACTAGACATCGGCTTATATGCACTTGCATATTTTATAAATCAGAATGAAACGCTTACATAGAATAAATCATAAACAATAAACGTATTTATAAACATGTACACAGACATCCGATAAGAAAGCACCGGGTATTGTTTACTCTAAACATATAGACAGGAATACTAAAACGTCCGGGCCATTGAACCAATGCCATATCGAGACTAGCATGCGCACGCGCATACACTTGTACGCCGTGTGTTTTCGTTTTCATACATTGCAACGTACATTACACCAGGTTTTTGTTTATGGTTATAAGTTGCAATGTACGTCGAAATGAGTGACGAAAACGTAAACAATTATTGTTTTGAGCGGTCATAGTAAACTTGTACTAAGGGCAATGCGCGTGCGCATAAACTTGTGTCTTGTACGCCGGTTGTTTACTTTGTTACGCCACGGCTAGTGCGAGCTGTTAGTGTTAACCATGTAACTTTAACCCGATCTATTCTGGTGTTGTATACAGTGTAACATTTTCTCAGTGAAGATAAATGGCGGCTTGAACGTATATTTTGATAGATTTTGAGCGCTCTGTCATTATTAATTCAGGCGGGTCTTGAAGCTGTCAAAACTTTATTATTTTTTGGGTGGAAATCTACACTAATACTATGATATGATACAGATACAGTCCACCAATTCGCACTTGGCCAGCGCGGTGGACTATGGCCTAAACTCTCTCACTCTGAGAGAAGACCCGTGCCCAGCAGTGGGACAATAATGGGTTGACGACGACTATGATATAAACCTAATTGGAGGTAATTCAGTTCTTTTAGGTCGATTAAAATGGTTTTGATGGTCAAGCTTAGTAAGGGTATGTATAATTAATTTAATTGGAAAGAAGCAAAATTGTTCCTTTTATACAAACTATTGTTATACATTTCATGACGAGGTTTATAAATACTCTTTGAAATAGCATTAAAGTATTTATTACTGTATGTAATTCATAATCTCTACATTTCTGTATACATTTTCATTCATTTTTATTATTATGAATTATTTTCACGATTCTAATCTAAATAACCCACCACACCACATGCCATTACAATAGATAAACAGACCACATGTTTGTATAATTGCATATTATTGTATCAGGCGCAAAGATAACAGCGGTGTCCGTTATTTACACAAGTGAACAAATCGGGCGGGTACAGCAAGTTATGTATATACAAATATTTCCAGGAAAACTTAAACGGTGGTATGTAGTTCTGGAATATCTGAATCATTGAAATTTGAAGGTTTTTATCTACAGGTGGTCAAACCAAACCCAGTTTGACATCCAAGCCACCAACGTTACTCCTATTCCTGCCTAATAACAACAGTGCTGTGCAGTGTATTTAAAGGATGTAGTAAAGAACACATATGTAAAGATCCGAGGCGTTCCATCTTAGGCCTCCGGAGTAGCAACGCATCTGTGGTCAACCCTAGGCTTACCCTACGTTCTTCGGTTGTGTTTCATTGGAGATTCCGGAGTCCTCCACGTAACGCTGAGGACGGCCACCGGGGAGCTTTAGTGAAGTAAAAAACCCACATAACCCGGCGTTGCTCCCACGGCGGCGGATACCGTTTGAAGGTTTCCCCCTCGATAACAAAAAAGGCTTGACCAACGTTGGCCATAGTAAAAACTTACCATCAGATAGACCGCATTTTCATTGCTACTTTCATATGCTACTTTCGTTGCTACTTGACAACCTAGTGGCGCAGCGGTTACCATACCGGTCTAACGCGAATGGCTTCCGGGTTCGATTCCCGGCCAGACAGGTATCTGAATGATGAGTTTAGATTCATGTTCTGGGTCTGGGTGTTTATGTACTCGTCTTTTGTGAGTCCATGGTACCCACGACACAGGAGAAAATCCTAGTGTGGGGCTATGAGTGTAGAAAGGGTGTGTTTAAAACATGATATGTTATTTTCCTTAAATATTATGAAAAAAAGAACAGACGAGGGCAAATGTGGAGTATAATAAACATGTGCGTGACACTAATCGCTAGAACACAACTCCAAATCACGTGCCACTAATTGTTTCACATTAAAGCTGAATAAAAACTGCATGAAACTCGACACCTGCCCGTGTACGACATGTTTAGGAACTATCGATTACTAAAAATATAACACAACATGACAACTTCATTTCTTTCTTCTATTTAAATCGAATATGGTCCTTTAAATGCAATTAACTATTAAACGGTCTATTCGAACCGCAGATATGATCAATGAGAGTCTTATCCTAATAGATACATATTATCACTCTCATAAGAATAAAAGGGACCTTATTCAAAATTAGAATTATTTGGTGATAGTATTTTTTCGTAATTTGAGGAATTTCTTATTTTAAAGATACATTCCATTTATACATAATTGTTCTTTTGACATCAAAATCAGCACTTTTTAATTCAATAGATTTCGTTTTGTAGAGTAGATATAACTTTAATTCTAGAATGAGGAAATTTTCTATAATTTGAATCAAAATTCGGTGTATGTCTGCTATATGTATTTTTACTACTACTAAAAATGCTTAGCTTGCCGAGGACTGGAAAAGCCGTTCAAAAAACATACGAGCTGTGAAAGTGGCAGTTATTTACAAATAACCGACACCTACAATTATTTATTTGCATTGACAGTGATAAAGTTATTATTCATTACAAGTGCAATAATACTGTAGTCAGTTATGTAACACTAGGTTATACCCGCCGCTTCGCCCGATTCGATCATATCCAGCACGGTAAAGAGTATTATATGTATCTTTTTATTGTTGTAACTAACGATAGGCAGACGGGCCACCTTATAGAAAGTTGTCACCGTCGTCTTCGGCCATTTGTACATCAGAAGAGTCGCCAATACATCGCCGGCGTGGAAGGAGAGCTTTCTTTACACTATTTTTGAAAAGCAAGTCATAGCGCTCTGGGAATACCTCAGAAGGAAGCTCATTCCACATCTTGCACGTTCGCGGCAAGAAGGAGCACGCAAAGCGATCCGTGGAGGACCGCCACGGGTCCAGTTGATGTGCATTGTAACTAACTCATCCTTCGGCGTTTGGAGCGATGGAATTAGTACGATGAGATGAGATGAGTTTCTCGAAACACTAATCATTGTCTAAACTTAGGACATAGCTCCCAAATAGTTTGTGTCCCTAATTTAAAAAAATCCGAAATCCGAAAAGTTTTTGTGTGAAAGCGTAATAAACATACGTTCTCACAAACTGTCGCGAGTATAATATTTATTATATTAATAAGATTACAAGTGCAATAATAACATAAAGTGAGTTATGTCACTTTATCGTCGACAGCCAACGGTCGTGTAATTACACTAATTACGACTTATCTGGCTTCATCTTAGTTGGGAAGGTGAGAAGCAATGTTTATATTTATCGTTTGCGGTTACTCATTACAATAATATAAATTAACGGTGTATTAGAATAATTCTATGCCTCCGACCTCCTCACGGGTGAGAGATCTCAATTGATGGAATGTAGAATAGCTACAGTCAAATCGCTACAAACCTGATAAAAAACTGTTAATTCAATGAAATAAATTAAGTGATTAAAAAAATCTTATTTACTTTTCTTACAGCATCATACGCAGCCATTTTTGTATTTTTTTCTGTTTAGGAACTCTTACCATTACCTTCCTTTCTGATGTTTAAAATTTTATGCAAGCTTATAAATTTAATTATTTTTCCTACCGATTGAAATCTATCAATATACAAAGTGACACACCATTCTCTAGTCCGTCCAATAAAACATCTACTTCTATGCGACGCCATAAAGGTTAAACAAATGTCGTTAACACATAATGAAATGAAAATGAACACTAACAAATAAATTAATTATGATGACACCCGAAAATCAAAAGAACGGCGCACATGAATTATATATAACAGGAACTCTGGCAAGGTTGCAAAAATCATTATGACACATCTGCCAATCAAAATTAATATTTATGAATACAAAATAAATAACATGGGGCACTTAAAATAATGTGGAAGTTTACGCGAGAATTAAGCGTTGCGTGTTTAATGAATTTCATATTATTGCAATTAACATTATACAAATTAAGTAGATTATTATTTGTGTGATATAGTGCTTAAACGGCACTACTATATCTCTCGTAGGTGTCGTAGAAGGTGGCGAAGAAAATACTTTTAGTAGATTGGCTGTTACGTCTTCATATATTATTAAGGGTGTGTCCCCAATAGACAAACTGTTAGCGGCGTACTGGTTTTGCGACGTATCAGTTTAGTACGCCCTTCCATATATTTGTAATGGAGTGTCCAGTGTTTGCTGGTTTGCGCTCACTTTACGCAGTTTGCAGCCTTACAGAGTACAGTGAGCGCAAACTAGCTAACTTTGGACACTCCATTTGACATAATTATATGGCAGGGCGTACTAAATCGATACGTCGCAAATTCAGTCGACCGCGAACAGTTTGCCTACTCAGGACACAGCCTAAGTTGCCTATGACAGACTCCCCTCTTTTAAGCAACTGCTTCAGAAGGACGGTGATTTTTTTCAAGAGTATGTATATAGGTATATGTTTTTTTTATTGTCACGTGCTACAGCGCAAACGGCTTGAGATTGTGACATATCATTAGAATCAACTCGGGTTGCAAAGTGACATAGGTTCCATAAAACGTTCTACCCAAAACGTGAGTGTAATTTCAGAAAATATACAGACGAGAAAATTTCTTCCGGTCTAACATTGATGGAATTTTGCCGCTTCCCAAAAAACATAATAACTTCCTAAAGACCTCGAGATGTACGCTTCGAGGATCCTTTTTAATTATGTCCAAGACTTTTACGGGTGAATTTATAAATGGAGTAATATTTACTCACGCACAAATGGCTTGAATTCCTTAATGAGGCATTAATAGAAAAACTGTGCCACAGGATCGTATTACAGTTTAACGGCGTACTCATTTAATGTTTAACGACTGTTACTGATGCATACATTTACACCGTACCCTCGAAACTCTTATCAGTCAATGGCGCCGCGACCTTTCTTATCACTAACCTAAATGTTACGTCTCCGTCTAAGTAGGTTCTGTTTCCTGATGACGTTAAGAGATTAACGACCGCGATTGCCTGAATACCTAGTTATATCTTAAGTAGACATCATAATAAACATTTGCTCGCATATTTTCATGACACAAATCTTCCGCGTTCACGAGACCTTCTAATAAAGGTCGATACACGACATCTAGTCTTCAATCTTATTCCACTGATCATGTCCCAAGCCTTGGCGAACAATTCGTCACAATAAAGGGACACTCTGCCCTAAAATCTTCATCATTACGCGATTGTTTTAATACATTTATAACGACTGAGACAGATGTAATCTTCTAGTCCTTTTTTTATCTGACTGAAGTAGCAAACGAGCATGCAGTCCACCTGATGGTAGGTGGCCACGCCGCCCATGAACATCTGTAATCAACTTCATACAGAACATGGGTTCTATCTGAAGTCAATCACATATGCGCCGCTACTCTCGAGGACTATGGTCGCCTCATGTGAAAGTATGCTGGCAACCACACCCTTCTATCGAAACGCAAGAAATGCTTCGTAATTCCCCGGTCGAACTACACTGGTTCTACCACCTTTATCATGACACCGAGATTTCGATTCGTGTTCAACGACACTTTTTGCAATAAAGTTCGGCGACCTATCTCAGGTGGCCCCTTAAGAGATAAATCCAACAACTGCTCCGGCCCGGAGACATCAAATGCCAATGAAAGCGAAAAAAGTGGAGCATCTTAAAAAATCACAATCGGCAAAACTTTCGCTCGCTACAGTATATTGCTAAGTTGATCGTCTACATAATATTTACATTACCTGTAACGTGACGTAACGTGTGTGTTCACGTGCTGGCGAATGGCTAATTGAATAAACTCCACTAATCCCAGCCTTATACCACCCGCCGCACGTTTTACTGAAATATGCAAATTCCGTGTTTTGCTTTAGCTCACCGTTACCTATTGCCTTATTGATCATACTACTCACGGTAGTTACTTCGCGAATTCAATTCTAATTTTTAAATTAGTTTTCGTATTCCTTTTTAATGAGTTTACATTTAACAGGACCTCTATGGCTTTTCTGTCGTTAATAAGAGCTACGACAGAGTGTATTTATCAATTGTAAATGATTACGATTTAAAGTTTAGTTTTGATAAAATTAAAATTAAAATTGATTTCATTTTTACCATAATTTTTAAAGTCCTTAAACAATCTACATCAGGTTTCACAGGAAAGCTTTTAGCGGATTCAAAGAAAGTAAGAATAATCTAACATAATCTAGTGCTACTAATTAGTAATACTAAATTATGTCAGGTCCAATTGGACATTGTACATTAATACGAAATAGACAATATTTCCACATTAAATCCACATCCGCAGTAGAAACAACCAAGCTCATTAGAAACAGACATAAGCCTGAATGAGAAATCGTTTCCCACACACGGCTATCAGCAGGCAAATCTAATCGAGCGAAATCATCAATCAGCAAAACTAATGACATTCTAACACTTGTAATGTTCGTCCACATGCATTACCGGGAAACCGGCTTCGTTGCAGATCTCGTGTTCCCACGCCGATAGCTAGCTGTGCTCTGACGCTGGAAGCTGCACGGGATACGAAAATTACACGGTTCGATATACACTAGCAAATTATATTTTTACTTTATGATCAGTAAATAGTGTTACGATTATCAATGCGAAAGTCAGTGAGAATTTTTTTAGTTCAGACCAATAGTTCTCGCAAGAACTTTTGGTCGAATTACGCTGAAATTTGGCACACACACAGTAAATTTACACATATAAACATTACCGCGGTAGAAGCGATCCAGTAGCATACATTTAATTTTTAGATTAATATCATCGCGGAATTTATACATTTAAAATATGTAACGAGTTTTGACGATGACCAAAAGAAACCGCTGGATTCATAAGGCACAAGACTGGCGGTAGATGGGTAGACATAGAGGAGACCTATATACAGTAGTGATCATTAAAACGCTAAGGGAAGAATAGATGGACTTCAAAAAACGCATATTGTGATAGAAAAACACATAGTAGTTAAAAGAAGAGAGTATTTCAAACTGAAGTTAATCTTGTTAATGATAATCTTAGAGCTAAGTACACTACAAAAATCCATACTAAAAACAACTGGAAATTCCAACTTAAGAAAGATTTAAGCACTTCCTAAAGACTATATGCGTATTAGGGAACTTTTCGTGGCTGATACACTACGGAACGAAATCAAGCTATCAACAAAATTATACAGCAAATATTAACGCATATGTTTGCAAATAGTAGCATTATGTATACCTACGTATTCGCAACATTACGCGAATTAACTACATCCACATGCATTACCGCGAACCGACTTCACGTTATGTTGCAGATCGCGTTTTCCCACGCTTAGGACCTATTAGAGTAATGGCCAGCTTTGTTGTACCTGAAGACATTAATTTACTCTGTAAAGGGAATACACTATGAAACATTGTAACGATAGTTGAACATTGACGACCTGCGTGGCGCAGCGGTTACCATAACGGTCTGACACGCAGTGGGTCCCGGGTTCGATTCCCGGCCAGAAAGGTGAAATCTGAATGATGAGTTTAGATTCTTGTTCTGGGTCTGGGTGATTGTGTATTCGTCTTTGTGTGTGTCCATGGCACCCACGACACAGGAGAAAATCCTACTGTGGGGCTATGAGTGTAGAAAGCGTTTTAAGTTTTTTAAGTTCGATGCTGTAAATAAAAAGAAACATTTGACGAAAACATCACTGATTTCGTTTAGAAATTTTAATTTTGTAAGTTATCCTCGTTTGAATATATCGCCATTAAAGTTTAGTAAATACTATTTGGTAGAATTTAAATAACGTTAACAGAATATTAATGACACACATGATATTTCATTCGTAAATATTTCTTTTTTATTAAATACTAGCTGACCCGGCAAACGTGGTTTTGTCATATTTTTTTAAGGGGGGACAACCCTTATCACTAATATAAAAAAGTGGTATGACAAATAGATGTTGGCCGATTCTCAGACCTACTCAATAAGCTCACAAAATTTCATGAGAATCGGTTAAGCCGTTTCGGAGGAGTACGGGAACGAACATTATGACACGAGAATTTTATATATTACATTGATAAAAGGATAAAATTCCTTCTGTACATAACAGACTTTCCTACACCGCCCGTACGTTACTAAAGTAGTTATAGCAGCGTTGAAAACAAACATCACAAACAATACAACAGTACAACCGTAACAAATAGAAACCGCAGTAAGTGGTATGAACGACTGCACAATAACGGTAAGCGATCCGAGATACTCGTATCTGACCCATTGTCGTAGTCGCGTGTCGCCAACTGGAGCAATGAACGGGAGAAGCAGCCATTTGCGATTACTACAGAGAAAATTAGACAGGCTTAACGTAATAAGCGAGCAATACATGCTGATGTATCAAATGAGCCTATGTTCAAAATAGATGACATTTTATATGAAGGAAGCCCTTATTCAAAAATTCTTAAACTAAGTAAGAATAATGAGAAGGATAATAAACTAATTCACATGTTTTCTAAAGAGTTTTGAGAAGTAGATTTCAAGATTAGCAGGTACATACTTTTTTAAGTTATTTTTCGTAATATAGAATTCAATCTTTATTCTATCTATAGGTGTGAGCATATACATATATAACAAAAGATAATTAAACGACTTAAATTAATTAAAGAAATCAAAATACACAATAGGATCCAAGACATGACATTTTCTAATTAACTTTTATCAATATAATGCTGAATCCTACTTAACAAAACGTTAGAGAGCAATTTACTCGTACCTAGTTGATAATGAAGACAAGTGGGCGAAGATCTAGTGAAAAGTGTTTGTGCGTCGCGAGATCGGAAATGATAGGGAATGAGTGGCAAATCGACCGTGGACAGTCGCATGCTTCGATGAGCAAACTGTCACTATTATAAATTTAAAAATAAACACCATGTAAGATGTATTTATATCACAAAGCAGTTCTTGCGTTTCCATGAGAGGATTTGATTGCCGGCTCTCTTTCATATGAGGTGACCGTCTTGATCCTGGTGCAATGAATGAATGTGCAATGCAATTCAATTGTGTTTGACATCAGATAGAACATCTGGTATATATGAAGTTGCTTACACATATCTATAGGTATCAGTATCAGTAACCATTTATCATCAAGTGGAAAGTATACTCGTTTGCTACTTTAATCAGATAAAAATAAAGATTTGGACGGGGCTCCTATCTGAATTAAAATTTGAAAAAAAAATGCAAATCTTATAATCCACAGCGCGTAGAAACCATGCAAGGGAAATGTTTAAGTGGTGTTCCAAATCGGAAAAATAAGGAACTATCCTTAAGAACAAAATAACAAGTCGGAACTCAATGTGTTAGAATCTTTTCATGCCACATCAAAGTTACTTCTGCTTAGTAAGAACATTGTTGAATTCTGATCTGGTAAGACCGACCACCACGATCGTCTGCTTCTTTGATGTAATGTTTCTTTAATTAAAAGGGAATATTTTAAAAAGTATATTAACAAAATGTTATCTTCCATAACTGCATTATCACTAACTGATAAAAAAAAGTGAAATACATTTTCTACTAGTTCATAAGAATAATAATAGATTTCAGAAGAATTCGAAGATAATAGAATTCAGAAGAATATATCAAATTATCGTGACATTGTTGTGGCTCAATTCGACGACAAAACTTTCTAACTTGAGCATGCACCAAGGGAATCCGAGATACGTTACAAATAGTCCGTTTAGTTACAGTTCGACTCCTCGCTGGTCGATTAGAATGGCGGTCGACCGCGAACGGAGAAAGTCTCTGTCGCTTGGTTATCTGGAGTAATCCAGGATGTACGGTAAATGTCAAAAGTAATGTTTTTGGATTCTTGATAAGTTACAGACATAACTTAATGAAAGATTGACGCATGGTCAACTATCATTATACATGCCACTTCTACTATCGACACTAGAACGAATTTATGCACATACATAAAGCATAAACTACATATACGATGCCAATAGATGTAGAAAACTTTTAATAGCTGTATACAATAAATTTGTAAATGTTCCCATTAATTTAATAATAACTACTATGTTGAGGTCCGTGTAATGATACTTTAATAAAAACCCTTGGATACATAACAAGACGATAAATCCTTTAAGTATTTTATGTTTTCTTTCTGTTTCTCCACACCCCACACCCCACGTGTGGAGAAAAATGGGAAGTAACAATGTTGAGACTTGCAATGTATTTTAGAAACTACGTCCATATACATTTATAGTTTAATGAGGAGCCTTTGAAATATGTTACAAATGGTCCATTTAGACACGGTTCGGTTCTTGGCTCCAGCACGGTTCGGGTCGATTGAGTGGCGGCCGACTGCAACGGAGAAAGTGTCGCCTGACATTATCGCCGGGAGAAATCCGGGATGTCGGCTAGACGCCGAGCTAAACTATGCAAATCAACCGATGATTGATGCTGCGACAGATTTATATTTTACTGTGCAACTACTTGTTACCGAAAGGAATGAGTTATGTCCGTGAGGAAGTCAACATAAATGCATTTATTTTTTAATAGTTTATTGAAGAAACAACAAATTGTCAATCACAAGACATTTATATTTAGTATTGCCAGATTGGAACATGACATCAACTGTGAAGATCCAGCAATTAGCGGATTTGTTGTCCTATTTGTTTTTGTTTTTTTACCGATTGCAATAAAGGAAGAAATTCTTAACAATTAGTTTTTATATTTGTTTCTCGATCTCGTCATTTACAAACTGTTTTTTTTAGTTATTTGATATTTTTTATGTTGTTTCTTGCTTAATTTGTACATTTTTCGTTATTATATACATGATATAACTTAACAAATCCTTCAAAATACGTTTAAAACGCTCCGTTTACTTCGGTCACCGGTCGATTGGTCGGCGGCCGAGCGCGACGGAGAAAGTGTCGTGCTGACTCGACTATCGGGAGAAACTCAGGATGTCGACGCGGTGTGCCGAATGCTAAGACTATAGGAAACAAAGTACGGAAACGATTCCGGTGATTACTTGTGTACTGTAAATAAGTTTTATGGCAAAGAGAAAGGACGGAACTGAACTTCGAAGTAAAGCAATTTTAATGCCTGCGAAAAACAATAATGCGATCACGTTTAGTCGTTGCAGATCAAGCTTTACAGTACTTGGTCTTTATTCCTTTCAATATTCTAAATAGGGTTGTCATGGCAGTAAGAAAAAAACATCAGAAAGTTAAGGCATTACGTAGCACGGAATGTTTTATTAATGTGATCCTGTTAATTTGGTTTAATTCGATCTTTAAACTTTTTATTGTTTTATTTGACTGAAGTAGCTAACGAGCATGCAGTCCACCCGATGGTAAGTGGTCACTGCCGCCCATGGACATCTGCAATCAACTTCATACAGAACATGGGTTCTATCTGAAGTCAATAACAGATGCGTCGCTACTCCTGAGGACTATGATGATCTACTCATATAAAAGTGTGCCGGCAACCACACCCTTCCATCGAAACGTAAGAAATGCTTCACGCTAGAAATAGGTGTAGCAGTGCTACTTCCCTGGTCGAACTACACTTATTCTACCACCTTCACCTTTTCTTGATCCCTTTTAATATTCCAGATACATAGTGTTTGAATTTTGAGTAACATGGTAAAAAGACACAAAACGTCAAGAAGACAAGACATTAGTAATATTATCATAGTCATAATTACAATTTTTATTAAGGCGATCCATCAAGCCCTCGTAAAACTCAGGTTACTTAGACTTAGAGCCTTATAAATATTTAAAGGGCATTTCGAATACATTACAAGTTCGATGACTCAGAAGCTACTTGACTTACTTTTACTTATTATCTTTGTTACAAAAGATAAGGTATTGCATTGTGTAATGACAGAGACACTCCGACCGCGTTAGTACATCGCCTGATAAGTTATCGATAGATAGTTCTGTTAGTTATCCGTTTGCACTGAAAACAAATTTATATTGTTACTAAGAGGTATTAGTTTTTTGTGCATTAATAAAGTAGCAAACGAAGAGGTGTCAGGTGGTAGAACCAGTGTAGTGTGACCGGGGAAGTCACGCCACACCTATTTCTAGCATGTTTTTTTTTTTTTTGGCGTTTCGATGGAAGGGTGTGGTTGCCGGCACACTTTTATATGAGGTGGCCATCACAGTCCTCGGGAGGAACAACGCGTCTGTTATTGACTTCAGATAGAACCCATATTCTGTAATATTCATATAGACAGACACTTTTCACTTTAACTTAGCCTCAGTATTTATAGGTTGTCATTAGTGTTTCTTTTCTAACTGAATAAACTTTAGTATAATTACTTTTACTTTGATCAATAACTGATTGCTGTCTATAGACAAGTAACGACCTCAAAGTAAACGAACTTATAAAAGTTGATTTAAAAATAATTGTAAGCACTTAATCCGTTGTACAATTCTACAATTACAATGTACTACAACACAGCCCCTGAGTCATCAAACAACTTTACATCAATACGACGCACCCTTCAAGTACAAACTCTTTATAATGTAAACGGCGTTCATTATGGTAGCGCTATCTTTTCGTCCTTTTCCTTATCCTTTTTTATAATGTCATGAACGAATTTTAATTTTTTTTTTATTTCATTTGTTTGGTTTTGTCTTTTTGTTTGCATTCCTCATTTAGCTGTTATCGTAGTCCTCGAGTGTAACAACGCATCTATGATTGACTTCAGATAACACCTCTGTTCTAAATGTGCTTGCTTACGCATGTACCATGTTACCACAGACGACACTGACCACTTACCATGGTAGACTGCACACTCGTTTGCCTCTTTAATGTTACTAGTCACCCGTTGCATCGGTCGAAATTCGACCGTAATTTAAATTAAAAAACTAAACTACATATTGTCCAAAGTAGCACCAATATTTCACTAATTTCAATAAATTGTAATAATTTTCAAGTAATTTTGAACGCACCCGTTAAATATAAGTTTTAATTAGCTAAACCGCATTTAAAAGCAATAGCGGGTATTTTGACAAAGACACTGACAAGTAATGACCTCAAAGTAAACGAACTTATAAAAGCTGATTTAAAAATAATTGTAAACACGTAATCTGTTATACAATTCTACAACTACAATGTACTACAACAGAACCCCTGAGTCACCAAACAACTTTACATTAACGCGACGCACCCTTCAAGTACAAACTCTTTATAATGTAAACGGCGTTAATTATGGCAGCGCTATCTTTTCGTCCTTTTTCCTTATCTTTTTTTTATAATGTCATGAACGAATTTTAATTAATTCGTAATTTCAATTGTTTGGTTTCGTCTTTTTGTTTGCACAGAGATAAAAGCAGGAATTTAAGCTAATTTAAGAATAGAAGAGGAAGAATAACAAAAACTCCTCTAATTGCTTTTAACGACATTATTCTGAACGTTGCCCTTTAGAAGTCCACTTGGGAACATCCGCCTCCTATTTGTTGATTTCTTTGCATTCAACAATGAACATGTAACTCTACCTTTTCGAGGTGGTAGAACCAGTGTAGTTCGACCGGTGAAGTACCACCGCCACACCTATTTCTAGCGTGAAGCATTTCTTGCGTTTCGATAGAAGGGTGTGGTTGCAGACACACATTCACATGAGGCGACCATCATAGTCCTCGGGAGTAGCAACGCATCTGTGATTGACTTCAATGGAATGTTCTGTATGAAGTTGATTACAGATGTCCATGGGCGGCAGTGGCCACTTACCATCAGGTGGACTGTATGTTCGTTTGCTACTTCAGTCAGATAAAAAAAAAACCTTACTGAAACCTAACAATAAACTGCACTTTATCCATATTTAAATCATTCCACAATATAACCAACTTCCTCATTCTCCTCTGTCACTAAAATAAAAACATGCGTGCGTACAAAGTACACATGTCAGAAGTGAAACTTCTTTGGCGAACTAATTTATAAATCTTGTTTATATTTATACAAATCTAAAACTTTAAATTTCCAAGATTAAGAGGAAGGGAAAAAGGCGTGATACGACGTTCGCTCTGTCTCACTTTTTCTCTCAATGTTTCTCACTCGCTTGCTCCCTACTCTCACTCCACGGCTAGTTGCTCATACTACGTTCGCCCTGTCTTACTCTCTCTCTCTCTCTCTTTTCCGACACTTCCGTTGCATACCGGCGTGACGTTTCATCTGTAAAAATTTTACCCTCATGCGCCTAAAGAAGTTTCACTTCAAAAACATTTTATAATGCGACTATCTCCCCCTTCTCCTCTCTCACCTGGTAACAAAGAGCTTCAGTAATGTTTGCATCATTCCCGGTTTGTTTGCCCCATAACTGACCCTCCGGGCGACCAAACACCGTAAGGGTTAGACAATGTGCCCTTAGCCCTTTGTACACGATACAGTTTTTACGTTCCGTTATGACTTAAGTGGTTGCGTCATTAAGTTTATGGATTTAGTGGCGACACTTATAAATTATTATTGAATGAGTAGGTACATGGAATCACTAACGGGCACTTGGCCCATCAGTACCCTGCCCTTACCCATTAAGCACCACCACTAGATTAGGAGCCATGTACAAAGTTGATAATTCACAAATAGAGTGAATTTTAGGAATAATTTGTATTTTTATTACGTAAATCTTGTCGCGTAACGCTGACCTAGGTCATAAACTATTCGTGTATCAAATTTTAGCTTAAATCGACCGTTAGTATACGCGTGAAAGAGTAACAAACACATCCTCACAAACTTACGCATAAATGTGATTTTTTACTATTATACACTGACAAAGAATTCTTTAAGAGATAAGTCGACGTTCAAAAAATATTCTCTACAGCCCAATTTTGGCAGTAAATGACGAAGACAGCATAGTAGACACCTAATACATTATATTACAAATCCGGGTTACTTCACTACAAATAAACACCTCCTTGCTTGATATAGCCCACGCAGCGTTATAAGCAGACACAGGTGAGATGTTTATATTAAAACCGTGCATAGCACAACTGAGTCCACTGCCGTGTTTACACTGGCGAGCTTTGTATACATACAGTGATAAATAATATATTAAGGTAAGCGTTTACCGGGATATAACGCTTTAAACCAGTTAAAATTCAAGTAGGTTTTAACCGGACCAGACGAAAATAGTGTTCCTGTGTTTACTCTTAAGCTCTACAACTACATATTACTATTATTATTTTTTTATCTGATCGAAGTAGCAAACGAGCTTGCGGTCCAACTGATGGGAAGTGGTCACTGCCGCCCATGGACATATGTAAGCAACTTCAACTAGAATCACAGGGGAGTTGTTACTCCGGAGGACTAAGATGGTCGCCTCGTATAAAAGTGTGCCGGCAATCACACCCTTCCGTGGAAACGCAAGAACTGCTTCTCGCTAGAAATAGGTGTGGCGGTGGTATTTCTCCGGTCGAACTACACTAGTTCTACCACCTCTAATATTTGATTAAATAAGGTTGCTGTTAGGAATTAAGTTTAACCTTAAAAATCTGCTTACAATTCAAATAAGTACATTATTTTTCATAGTTTCTAAATTGGTAGTTTAACTGTTAATTTAAAATAGTATCATATTGTAATGAATATATCATGTTATAATTTTGTATCCCCGAACACATAAAGCTCCTAACAATATTACAAGGCCTAGTCCTCATTTAGTAGTTCGTATTCCTCGAGTGTAGCAACATATCTATGATTGACTTCAGATAAAACCTGTGTTCTTTTTTTATAGTGGTTAATCCTCATGGATACCCAGCCGCCCGAGGCAGCAGCAGGGTTATGCCGGCCTGTTACCGGCTAAACCCCCACTGTGTTTTCTCCTCGCACCGTACGGCGGGAACACGGGCGCGCTAAAACCTCTGTTCTAAATATACTTGCTAACACATGTCCACAGACGACACTGACCACTTACCATCAGGTGGACTGCACACTCGTTTTCTTCTTTAATGTTATAGACACGTTAACTACAACAGGCATGGCAGGCAAAAAAATAACAAAAGTAAAATTTACATCATTAATTAAACACAACATAAGCTTGATAATAAGCTCAACCTTACACGTATAACCGTAGCTAACAAGATGAAACATAAACTTCCAACGCTCGTTTGCAGCCGACAGTCCCGGTTCCCACTGAACGTGTATGGTAATGCCTTAAGCACGTTAACGAGGCACTACGAAGTTTTAATTGCACACAACGTGACCGTTAAAGCAGCTTTATGCCCTACGATAAGCGTGGAGCTTAATAAGTTTACAAGGATCGTGGTGTGGACACGGCTAATGAATTTCTGAGATAGTATGCGAGTTGTATTTACCAGTTTCGCTATACCGAGAACAAGATAACAGCGGAGAGTTAGAAAATCTAGTTAATCTGGAAAACATACTTCGTGCGCATCGCTGGGTAGACCGATAACCGATGTGATAAAAGTACTTTAGCGTGGACCATTTTGGCAACAGAAGCAAATTTACCCCCTTTTTTTGTTATGGGGAGGAAACCTTCAAAAGGTACACCGAAGCCTTGAAAGAAACTCCGGGTTATGTGGGATTTTTACCCACTAAAACCTCCTCGGTGGCCTTCCTCAGCGCTTGTAGGCGACCCCGGCATCTCCAATGGAACTCACCGGTGTCCCCTAGCACGGCGCCCCTCACGGGCTCATCTCTTGGGGTACGTGTGCCATCCCCCTTCATCATCCAGTGCTTACGGCGAGATGCAGCCACACATACCGCCGTCCTTCTCGGGGTTGTTTGTTGGACCGTTCGAGCTCCCACTTTAGCCGTCCGCAACCCCAGAGGCCCCGTTTTTTTTTCTGATGGTAAGTGCGACTGTCGCCCATGGACATCTGTAAGCTTGTCATATAGAACATTGGTTCTATCTGAAGTCAATTACAGATGCGTTGCCGAGGACTATCATGGTTGACTCATATAAAAGTGTGCCGGCAACCACACCCTTCCATCGAAACGCAAGAAATGCTTATGCTAGAAATAGTTGTGGCGGTGGTCGAACTACACTGGTTCTACCACCTACAAACTGTAATATGAGCTATGTAAATACAATCAAATCAATCTTCTTCAATCAGGATCAATTTCAAAAACTATGTTTGCACGTGTGACTGATATGTTGACTCTTGCGCGACACGGATCAGATGCACTACGGATTATTACCTTATACGGGTACCGGTATTAGGTACCAAATAGCACAAAATTTGTCCGAACGACATTGCAAGTCGAAAAGTTGCATATATTGTCCATGGTGTCTTTGCGCGGATAAATTGCAATGTCATGTCACAAATTAAGATTCATCAACGCTTTACGAGTATCTGGTGTCCTCGAATCAGTTCAACATGATGTATCTCATAAACTGAACAATTTACGATCGGACGCCCACTTGATCGCGACGGTCGATAGCCGTACCTACATAAAATACGCACATCAAATAAACCAGCTTATCTCGTTAATCTATATTGCTGCAGATTTGGGTGAAAGCCTCGTGAAAATCGCCAAGTAGTTTGTGATAAGGTCTAAGTACAATGGATTGTTAAATAAGGTAATGATGAATGTGAGTTTTGTTCGATAAAAATAATAAAATCAATATCACTACACTATCAATACCAAGAACATAAATTAATGAAATGATTGTCTTAAACATCATACTACTGAGTACTGAGTAATATTTGGTTTCACCTACATATGTACAGTCACGAACAATAACATGTAGATGAACGTCAAATCACATAATTTTTACGCTACTGCATTATGCTGCCTATCAATGTCAGATATTTTTGCTGCGTTCGTGTAGTCAGATATTATTAAACTCCTTCTTGGGTCAGATACTGTTGCCAATCTTCCATAGTCACATCATATTGCTCGTGACTGTACATGCTAGTATTACAAACATAAAAGTAGGGCCCATAATCACGTGAAATAGACCGAATATTTGAATTGGAGATAGTAAGTGTACACAAGGACTAGATGTCGGATAACCTGACAGTAAACGAAACTTCAGAACTTTGTACTCAATACGAAGTCATTGTGAACGGTTTACCAATTTCCCCCGTCCCCCGAGAGCATGAGTCGCTCGTGTTTGTGGTTTAGTCGCAATATTGGCAAATATTTGTGTATTTTAGGATAACCGCATTAAATAGTATATTTGTATGTAATGTATTATTGGATCAATCGATCTGTATCATTACAGCATTCAACTATACTATACCATTTCTATGTCCAACTGTCCAACTGTGGACTTTCAAAGGCTGTTGGATAGATACCATTTCTAAGCTACACATATTATTTACAAAGTGAGAAAACTTTTATAAAGTAATTGTATGAGATAGGTCATCTATCCATCATCCACTGCTGGACACAGGCCTTCAATAACTTTCACCACTCCGTCAGGTTCTAAGCCCCCTGAATCCAACGGTTACCTGCCGTTTTCTGAATGTATAACTTGTTTAATAAATGCTGACAGATTATCTTGAGTGCGCTAAAAACGACAATATTGTAACGTAGTTGTACATTGTGCAAAGACATTGCGTCACCTGCACCCACATGCTTTTATACATTATTATTTTGGATCCAGCGCGGATCTGGTAGAAAGCAAGTCCATAGCGAGCGTCGTCCATCAAAGGAGACAAGAGAAAGTAAATCCTGTACGTCGAGAGATCGGTGACGTCATGTTTCCGAACACGAGTTTATCGTCGTTGCAAGGATCAAAACATTGCTTTGGTACTTTTAACAGAGTTAAAAAAGAGGTTCAAATCGGCTGAGTTGTGGACCCATTTAAGTGGTTGTCGGCACAACAAGATACTAAAAAACTGTCACATAAAGAATAAGTGATTCACAAAATGTACTGTTTGGAATATGCTGTATCCACGACACTTTTGTAACTGTGTAGTATTTGTTCTACTAACCAAATTAAATAATATTAAATATTGGTTCATTTTATGAATCGTCTAAACAAGAGTCTGCTAAAAGATATACTGTATTTTGAATAAATTGTGTTCTTGTTAAAAAAATTCTTTTCGTTCCTCTTACGTTATGATCATACATACGTAAATAAATCTATATAATACGTGAAGCGAAATACTTCGTTACTCTCAGTACCTTTCAGTAAAAACAACGTAACGTAACGCATGGTGTGTGAGATTTGGCATAGTCAAAGTTCATGTAAAAGAAAATGTAAACTGTTTCATTACTGACAATATAAAATAATCAATATCACAATATTAGATGTATGACAAAAACGCGTTCCAAATTAAACTTAGTAACTCAACTCAACCTCATTTCTCCTAATGCATATGAAAGTATCGTTGTAGATTATTTTCGAATCATATACGTTATCAAAAAAATATATATTAGTCCATTAAACTTGAAATTGATTCATGTTACACTTCTGTGAATATAAGACAGATTATAATTCTGTTTAGTGACAGTCGCACTTTAAAACTAGTATAAGTAATTATTAAGAAAATACTTCTATACTAATATTATAAAGGCGAAAGTTTGTTAGTGTGTATGTTTGTTACTTCTTCACGTCTTCACGGCTAGAGCGATTTTCATAAAATTTGGTAGAGAGTTAGCTGATACTCTGGATTAGCATATAGGCTACCTTCTTTTTACTGTGGAAAAATATCTTATTCCCACGGGACAATAGTTTCTTGTTGACGCGGGCGAAGCTGCGGGATTCAACTAGTCTAATATATAGTTTTGACTGCAACGTTCGCTTAACATTAAATACATTAACTTCCATAGCCACTAAAGGCATGTCAAAAAAATGTGTGCGTGTTCTAGCGTACACTCGTAAGAAGTGAAACTTCTTTATGACGTTATTTTTCAAAAAATAATTTACTATATGCAACTTTACAGAAATTGGTGAAATAAAGTTAAATTAGATAAAGTTTAATAAAAGGTTTTTATTTAACTTTATCTAATAATCTAATCTATAATAATCTATCTAATCTAATACCACGCGTGGTAGGGATAAGAAAAAGATGGCGCGTAACGGAAAAAAAAAGATGGCGCGTAACAGAAAAAGATGGCGCGTAACGAAAAAATGTTACACTAATTTTTTTTCCAACCCCGATAAAGAAGTTTCACTTCAAAAAACTTAAACTGTTACAAACATAATGGCACCTCAACTTATAAATGTAATTGTTAACGCTTTTGTAAATGTCATCACTTAGAAACTCGGGTCGAGCGCGAGCTTCAGACATAATGATCATTGCGAGATTTCACTTTTCTAATGCAATAGTAAAAGTACTTATTCAACACCGACACTGTATTTACGGAATCATTTTCAATCATACTTGGATTGAAGCAATTCCATACTTTCATTTCGTTCTTTCAGAGGTAAAACGAGAGAACAAAATATCGAATTTAATGAAAAACAAAATTCTTCTACTGTAGCAAAGTTTACTTAATATACCCCTAATGCTGACTGACAGACAGCGCAGTCTTAAGCACACTTACAGAAAGTAAATAAACATCAAGGAAGGATTTTTCAAATACAACCTTCTTATAGAAGCTAAATAGGAGACAAATGTTCGCAAGTATTTGAATTAAAAATAAGAAGTAAAACTTTGCAGGTTACTTGAACCATTATTAAATGAAAATGGTATATGGAATATGCAATAAATCGTCGGCTTTAGAATTCTTTTCACCTCTGCCATCAATGGGTCAAATATTATACCTACACATTACACACGTAAAAGTTCGTAAAAAAGGTTTCAAAGGTGAAGTCAATACATTGGCACTTGGTCAGTGCGGTGGACTATGGCCTAAAACTCTCTCGTTCTGAATACCCAAGCCCAGCAGTGGGACAATAATGAGTTGACGACAACTTTTTATAAAGAAAAACAATCCGTCGACAGTTAATAAGAAATAGCAAATTTTCTCTTTACAAACGGTAATTTCGTCATACTTTTGAATTTTACAAAAAAATTAAGAGCCAACTTTAAAGCGTAGTACAAAATCCGTACAAATTGAATGAGTACACACTGGAGCGTGACAAGGGCGCTCTAAGCCGCGCTAATGTTAAAAGTAAATATTTGTTTTAGTCAAAGAGATCCGATGCTTATGTAAGCATGATAACAAGGTTTTGAACTAATTTACGAGTGGCTACCAAAGTCGAAAGGTCACTCGCGATAGCGCGGAAGACGTCGGTTGGTTTGAGCAGTGATAGCCTAATGGTTGAAACTTGCCCTCTCGATCGGGAGGTCCGAGGTTCAAACCCAGGCACGCACCAATGATCTATGTGCGTATTAGAAATTAATTATCACTGCTTTTCGGTGAAGGAAAACATCGTGAGGAAACCTACACACCCGAGAGTTCTTAAAAAAAAAAAGTTCTCGGAGGTGTGTGAAGTCCACCAATTCGCACTTGGCCAGCGCGGTGGACTATGGCCTAAACTCTCTCATTCTGGGAGAAGACCCGTGCCCAGCAGTGGGACAATAATGGGTTGATGTGGTTTGAGAATTGGTAAACTTGCAAATTTTTCTACACAAATATATAGATACTTTATTGCAAAACCGCTTATTATGCTCAATTTCTAATTTTAAATCTCATAATTAGATCTTTGCTTAAATTCTAACACCGCGTAACTCAAAAAAAAAATACCCATTTTGAGTTAATGAAATAATGGTATCTCAAAATAATATAGGTAGGTAACATGTCACAATTTAATAAAAAATATTATTTTAATATGAGTATAAGAATTAAAAATAACTATTTGGTACAGTTTATTTGCTCTCCTGAAAAGTTGCTAATTTTGAGATCCGCGGTGTTAGAACTTAAGCGACGATATGTAGTTTATTCATCATAAAATTAAACATATTGATACCAGTAGAGAGAAATGGTCTTTTGTCGTGATCAATACAATAACATGCTTGTCGGAAAATTTCGGAAAAAGGGGATTACGGAAAGCCTATTCAGACAAAAAAACTAATGTTATTTTTAACAATTCCCCTGCTGCTTTACATTCATACAAAATCAACTAGGAAACAGAAATACATATGACGTATGTGATACCGTACAATATGAGAAACTTGAGAAAATGAGAAACTATGCACAGTATTTTAGCCAAGGAAGAGATCGATTTCAGCAGATTAAACTGTCAAAAAATTAAGAAGACTGCTAAATTCGAACATTACGACATACAGGTCATAACATACGAAAAGTAACATACAAATTAGGATAATTTTCACGCTATTTTGTAACATATAAAGCATATATTTACATACAAATGTACCTATTTAATATTTTAATGCGAAGCTTTGTGAGGTTGTTTGTGCGTTTGTGTCTCTGTCTGCACACGGATCGTTTTTGACCTAAATTAACACACTGTTCCACTCATAATTGTGGTAGACGGGACTGAAGCGGGGAGAGCCGCGGGAATAACCTACTGTAACATACATACATATGTAACAACGCAGTGGATGTCCACGACATTTGGACCCATAATGGCATAAGCGATCACTATGAAACGATGTATACTTTAGAGCAGTGGTACTCAACCTTTTATTGTACGGGCCACAAACATGTCTCAGCGGAGCGCCCCGGCCCGCAAGCAGTGACGTAACGTGGGGTTAAGTTGCCCGGGGCGGAACACAGTAAATAAAACAAGGGGTCGCGAACCCTACTCACTCCAAATTGTCTACCAAAAATTCAACTGGGCCAATCAAAAGAGCCCGGCGGACACCATACGGCGTGCGAGCCGCAGGTTGAGTATAGCTGCTTTAGGGTAATGGCGGCTATTGTTCGTATTACAAAACATTTCAACACAGTTCGGGATGTTCAACACGTAATTACCTCAAATAATGACTATGTTGGGACCGGTTTTGACATCGGTGACAATGTGAGGTTAATATTGCTGAGTTATGTATGCGTTTAAAGTATTTTTTATTATGAAAGTAACAACCGATATCCCATCATAACCGGTCACTACCGTTCATATACCTGCGTACATCTGCAAATATTCTAACTCAATGTACTATTTTTAAAAATAAGTAAAAATATTTTTACGTAATTGATGACGTAGTCGCCACTTACGACAGGCAGGGGATACCGTAGCCCTGTTCTGATCCCGGAACTACAGGGTTGATGTTAAAGTACCTACACTATTGACAAAATTGTTTCTATAAGATTCGTATTAATGAATTTATAATAAGAAAAATAATTAATATTAAGTAAAATCCAATTATCTCTTTCAGACAATTAGAATATTTGCATAATTTTCATTACGAAAATTTTATTGCAGTATTAATTAAGAAATAGGTATCATTAAGTAATTATCTAAGAATTAAAATGATATAGCCAATGACTCTTAGTAAAAACTAAATTAATTGCGTTATACAGGTAAAAGTCAGTTTTTTTAATAATCCTGTTGACTACAGATGCAAGTAAAACGATAGCTAACCTAACCTATCCTAACTTAAACCATAGTGAATTCCCAAAAGGTACCTTCATAAATAATGGAGCTATCAATCCGCTTAACATTAAAATCTTAACTCCTTAGCTGAGAACAATCAGTTATTATAGGAGTTAAAATCTGTTTAATAACTTTAAACCTGTAGTTTTTATTATAAGTATGAATAAATGGCACATCTAATATAAAAAAAATTTCGTGTCACAATGTTCGTTTCCGTACTCCTCCGAAACGGCTTGACCGGTTCTCATGAAATTTTGTGAGCACATTGAGTAGGTCTGAGAATCGGCCAACATCTATTTTTTATACCCTTATTGATAAGGGTTGTCCACCCTTAACATTTTTTAAAATTTTTATATGGCAAATCAACGCTTGCCGTCAGCTAGTGTATGTGTAAAATTTAAATTTTGCTACTGTGTTTTTTTTTTACTTCTGGAGGGCGAGTCACGTCACGTTCCTCCTTTTAAATAAGAGTTTTGAGATAAATGAGTAACCAGCATTAAATACTATATACTAGTAAGTTCCCAATATTATACTAATCAGTATATTTATTAAAAGGGATTATAATGTTTATAAAATCAGATGTTATTTTTAAAATCTCTTACAGATATTTAAAAACAATTTACTATAAAGACGCCAATAACTATTATGACGCAAGGTTATAAAAATATAATCGTCAGTCATTAGATACACATAAATATCATATTAAATTTAACTAGCGAAATACTAATCAATAAATATTCAAATGAAACGAGACATTAAAATTTACGCCGCACTTGAACGTACAAATGTGTACACGTAAATTTGGATATTATATTTACACAAACACATACATTCCATTGCGAACGCAGTAAATCGGCAGTCAACATTGAGTTTAAAACACACCTAGTGAGAAATGTTTTCGTTAGAAATGTAGACTAATGTACTTATACTTTTTCCAAATATCATCAAACAATGAAAATAGTGAAGTTACTAAATCTGTACTTGACAGATTATACGATTTTTATCCTATAAACTTAACTAATCCAGAGATCATATTTAATTTTTGACGACCCGCGTGGCCGAGCGGTTACCATACCGGGATGACGCGCAGTGGGTCCCGGGTTCGATTCCCGGCCAGACAGGTGTCTTAATGATGAGTTTAGATTCTTGTTCTGGGACTGGGTGTTTGTGTATTCGTCTTTATGTGTGACCGTGGCACCCACGGCACGAGAAAATCCTACTGTGCGGCCATGAGTCTAGAAAGCGTTTTAAGTTTTCAAATCTACAGATTAATATAGTCACAGATAAAGAATCCATCCATGTTGTGAATACACTTAAAAACCTAATACAATTAGAAACCTACCGATAAATAATTAGTCAGACAGGAAGTAATGACTCAATCGACTCAAATCACGAATCTCATGTGGATGAGACAGATATCTGACGGCACTGATTCATCTAGGTGACAACATTAAGTATATACTACAGTGTTACATTGCACCGTTTCAAAGGTACAAACAATTTAAATATTCGTCGTCAACTCATTATTGTCCCACGGCTGGTCACGGGTCTTCTCTCATCGAGTTTTAGTCCACCGCGCTGACCAAATTGGTAAACTTCACACATCTTTGATAACTTTTTTCTTAAACTCTAGGTGTGTATGTTCCTCACCTTTTCCTTCGTAAGGCAATGATAATTAATTTCTAATATGCACATTAGTTTAGAATAATTTACGTGCTTGGGATTTGAGCGTGGGACTTCGGGATCGAGTAGGCTAATTGCATTAGCCTATCACTGCTCAGATAATCATGACACAACCATCATCGATATTTTACTTAATAACTTTAAGACGCAAACTTAATAGTGGTCGAGTCTTGCGGAAATCGACTCACCGGCTCCACTGAAACACAATCACGCATACGTAGCACGTAGTCCAGGGATTGCAAACCCTTAAGAATTATTTTCAATTGTGGCGATCTTATTTTAAATAAATTCTTTATTATAAAAAATATTCATTAGACTTTTTATTTACGTTAGAAAAGAAATTAATTTTGACGAGTAGAAGAAAATGTATTGTGTTATCGAATGACGGAATTGTTTATGTTTAATTATTATGATTTTAAATATTTCTCGTAATTTTTATTTGTAAAATAGTGATAAAGTTTTCCTTATCTATACTTATAATAAAGTTGTAGAGAGGTCAATTCTGTACATGAAATATTTTTCCAAAATAACTATCAGGGCGTGATTAGGGATCGATACTGATGCCAAAAATGCAATCAGTAAAATTTTTGTCTGTCTGTCTGTCTGTCTGTCTGTATAACCGTTATAGAAACAAAAACTACTCAGTGGATTTTAACGAAACTTGGTACGATTATTCTTTATACTCCTGGGCTGGTTATAGTATACTTTTCATCCCGCTACAATCAATAGGAGCAGAGCAGTAAAGGGAAATGTTGGGAAAACGGGAGAAGTTACTTTTTTAAGCTTCTGTCGCGTGTGCAACCTTAATGGTTAAAGCTACACAGAAATCATGTATGAGGGAAATATTTTCCTTAAAATTATCTAAAAAATATCCTACCACAGCATATGTCTATCTTTTATGGTTGACTCACAATAACACGTGTAACTCCCGATAGCTTAGCAGTTCAAAGCTTTCTGATTATATTTGTCTACTCTTACGTTTATAACTCAGTCATCTATATATCTATCTGTACGAAAATGAACATGAAAATGAAAAATGAAAAATGAAAAATGAAAATGAAAATGAAAAATGAAAAATGAAAAATGAAACATGAAAAATGAAAAATGAAAAATGAAAAATGAAAAATGAAAAATGAAAATGAAAAATGAAAAATGAAAAATGAACAGTGAACAGTGAACAGTGAACAGTGAACAGTGAACAGTGAACAGGTGGACAGTGGACAGTGGACAGTGGACAGTGGACAGTGGACAGTGGACAGTGGACAGTGGACAGTGGACAGTGGACAGTGGACAGTGGACAGTGGACAGAGGACAGATGACAGTGGACAGTGGACAGTGGACAGTGGACAGTGGACAGTGAACAGTGAACAGTGAACAGTGAACAGTGAAGAGTGAAGAGTGAAGAGTGAAGAGTGAAAAATGAAAAATGAAAAATGAAAAATTGAAAATGAAAATGACATTAAAAGCTGGAATTGAGAACGAGTAGGCAGTGCACCGTTAAAGCTACACAGAAATCATGTATGACGAAAATGTTCTCCTTAAAATTATATAAATATATTTTACGACACCATATTTCTATCGTTTATGGTTGACTCACAATAACACGTGTAACTCCTGCTAGCTTAGCAGTTCGAAGCTTTCTAAATATATATTTGTATACTCTTACGTTTATACCACTCTAAGTCATCCATCCCTAATTAAAAAAGTTAACATTATTTATATTCCATGTAAAATAATCATAGAAATCGGTATAGAATCACTAAAGTTATACATGAAATGAACAAGACGCCACTAACTACCCGATAGAATTTTTAAATTCTTTAAATATGCCCGGACTTCCTTCTCATGAAATTTGTTTAAAAATTGGCATTCCGATTATTCTGATCCGAAATTTAAGACCACCACAACTTTGCAATGGAACTCGGCTAAAAGTAACCCGGTTGCAACAAAATATAATCGAGGCTCTAATTTTAACAGGTTGCGGTGCAGGAGAAACCGTCTTTATTCCCAGAATTCCCTTAGTACCTAATAATTTTCCATTCCAATTTAAAAGAACGGAATTCCCAGTATCGGTGTGTTATGCAATGACAATTAATAAGGCTCAAGGGCAGACTTTTCGTGTTGCTGGAGTAGATCTCGGTGTCAGTTGTTTCTCGCATGGTCAGTTGTACGTCGCTCTTTCCCGGGTCAGTAGTTCCAAAAATCTTTACGTTCACGTGCCGGATGGATCAACATTCAACATAGTTTACCCGGAAGCTTTGCATTGAAGTATTTTCGTTATATAAGTACTTAAGCCTTCGGCAGGATCAGAATAGGGCTACGGTATCCCTGCCTGTCGTAAGAGGCGACTAAAAGGGGCTTCCGGGGTTGCGGGCGGCTAGAGTGGGAGCTTGAACCGTCCAGCCAGGCGATACCGGGAAGGTGGCGATATGTGTGGTCGCATACCGCCGTAAAGACTAGATTGGGTGGTGGGCCCATCCGCCCATCTGGGAGGAGCCCGAGTCCTCTTTATAGCACCGAAGACGGCCACCGGGGGGGTTTTAGTGCGGTAAAAATTCCACATAACTCTGCGTCGCTCCCACGGCGTCGGGTACCTTTTGAAGGTTTCCCCCTCGAAAACAAAAATAAAAAAGGTTCTTAAGCCTCATGTGAACGTGATCTAAACAATATTACCAATACATTAACTCAATAACACACAAGGAGTTACTCGCTGGCGGAGTCGCGGGCAAAGCTATTAACAATAATATTGTGCGGTTCCGTATTGCGATATTTTTCAACAGTATTGTAGATATGACATATTATATTTCCCTACTAAAATACGAAAGTTAATCTGTCTGTTACATCAAAACCACTGAACCGTGAGGAAGGACATAGGCTACTTTTTTTTTACGAAAAACAACGGAAACGCGGACGAAGTCGCGGGCAACAGCTAGTTCGATATAAAATGTTAATTAAGGCCATAGACGTACCGTCTAATAATTCTGATTTCGCGATTATTGGGAATAAAATAATACAATTTGCAATGTCTCACTTATACGCGTAATAAAAATTGAAGTAATTTTAGAGTGGTAATTTTAGAGTGATAATTTTTTTACATCATTTAATTATTAATTCGCAGGCATAGGTAGCTCAAAATAATGGTTCACAATCCCTGACCCAGCCGATGCACTCCACTGCACTCTAACATTTCGAGGGACACTTAAAGAACAATATATATTTCATTGCCTTTATTAAATGATGACTCAGAGTGGAGCGTGTTGAATATGTTTGTATTGAAATCACAGCTGGTGTAATAAATTTCTATAATACATAGTAATATAGGCTTTATGTTAGTTAAGTTATGCGATACTTGATTTTACTTGCTATTTCACCAGCTTCAGTCACGTTTATCGCGGTAAAGATTATCCTATATGGCAATCCTGTCCATAAACTAGGTATATCTATGTATATTAAATAACATCTAATGACGGTCTATAGTTTTTGCGTGAAAGACTAGTTAACCAACATCGATCCACAGTAACTTTCACCTTTATCTATTATATAAAATTCTCGTGTCACAGTTTTTGTTGCCATACTGCTCCGAAACGGCTTGACCGATCTTTACCAAATTTTATATGCTTATTCAGTAGGTCTGAGAATCGGCCAACATCTATTTTTCATGCCCCTTAAGGGTTGTCCACCCTTAACATTTTTTTTTATTTTTTATATGGCAAAACAACGTTTGTCGGGACAGCTAGTATATTTATAAGATTTATAACTAACCGAAAATAAGCTACATAGAAAATGTTTGTCCCTATTGGAGTATGATTATCACCACAGCAGCCAATCCATAGGCAGCACTGAGGTAGAGCTCTGCACATTTTTTGTAGAACTGGCTTTCTAGTACTACGAAAAACTAAGGTTTCACAAAAGAGTCATAAAACACAACGGCCCTTCACCCCCAACCCCAACCAACTTCATCCCCACACACAAATTATAATTAGGTAAATTAGTCGAGTAATAACTAGAGTATTAGGCCTAGCGGAAGTCAATAATTAGATTTAATAACACAACATGTTCTCCAAATATTAATAGGATATCATGTGAATTCAGAGCAGTGATAGCCTAATAGTTGTAACTTGCCCTCTCGATCGGGAGGTCCGAGGTTCAAACCCAGGCACGCACCACTGATTCATGTGCGTATTAGAAATTAATTATCACTGCTTTTCGGTGAAGGAAAACATCGTGAGGAAACCTACACACCCGAGAGTTCTTTAAAAAAAAATGGTTCTCGGAGGTGTGTGAAGTCCACCAATTCGCACTTGACCAGCGCGGTGGACTATGGCCTAAACTGTCTCATTCTGAGAGAAGACCCGTGCCCAGCAGTGGGACAATAATGGGTTGACGAGTCACGAGTCATGTGAATTCATATTATAGTAACTGACAAAATAGCGGTCTGTACGATCAATAGAACTATTGTTTAGTGATCACAGACAATAGCCGAAACAGACCTCAGCACAGCAATGTCGTTGACTTCCAAAACATCTAGAAAGCCGAAACGTTGACATCGACACCCTTGAAGATCTTTAACCCGCGTTGAACTTCTTCTAGGTCAAAATAGGGGTACTATAGATCGATTAATGCTAGTGGGCCAGCGACCGCTAATCTTAGTTTTATAAATAACCATAGAAACTTTTAACAACCTTTTCACGGATTTTGTATATTAATTGGATGAATGCTTTCTATTTGCTAACACTGTATGTAGGTCTCTTCGTATAACTAGAATACTAATATACAATACTCTTAAGAAAAAAGGTAGTAATCGATATTTTAGTAAGCTTGAGATTTTGTTATTTGAAGAAGAGCTAAAACGCATCTCAAAACTATCATTTTACAAATATTGCAGAATAGGGTTGGTGTATCAACACGGGAAGAATGCAGGGTTGTCAAGTTAGGGGTTATTCCCCCAAATTTAGGGAATAAAAAAGTAAGATGGGGATTTTTAGTGGTGTTCTATTTTTAGGGGTTTATATAACTTCAACATATATGTGTTTTGAAAGGGAAATCCCCCGCTAAGCTACATAATCATACCAGATTGGTGAAACTTGATTTTTATATTTTCTGTCTAGTTGCATCAGGAAATCTCAGATTTGTTTGATATGGTTGTGAGTCATACAAAACCGGAGTGGTGCCTACATTAACATAGTATATAACATAGGCAACTCTCTGTATATTAAAAATATACAGTGAGTCGCCTATGTTATATACTAACTTTTATATTTTTGTTATATATATACTAATATATATAACAAAAATATAAAAACCGTCACTAAAATACGTACAGAGGTTCTCAAACCGAGCATCACTAGTATATAGAACCATGCTGGATTTACACCTTTCAAACTAAAATCCATTTAAACAGAAGAAAAACTGTGGGAAGAATAAAAACACATATAAAAATATTATTTTAGACACCTAGCTATTGTATCTTGTACCTAAGAGTACGTCTACATGAAAAACAAGTACTCTGTCAGTTAGGCAGTTAGGGGTCGTCGACCAGCAACAAAAACTGGACCGATCCGTCAACGTCAGCTGTAACGGTACCGAGATGAGGCGAAACGACGGTTAATTTCACTGATCTAGTTTGCACACTATACTGTAAGCCAGCGGTGCTGAAAGTTATATTTTATAACAATAAAAATATTAATGCTTCGTAGTCTGTGACACATGATATTAAAGGAAATGTTCTGACAACTGATATTAGTCCAGTGTTTCTCAAGTGTTCTCACCGGGCTACAAAGATAAAATACTCTGTCGCAGCATTGTCTTCTTGAACATTTTTTTTATCTGATTGAAGTAGCAAACGAGCACGTAGCCTACCCGATGGTAAGTGGTCAATGCCGCCCATGGACATCCGTAAGCAACTTCAAATAGACCATGGGTTCTCTGAAGTCAAATCCTCAGATGCGTTGCCAAGGACTATGATGGCCGCCTCACCGGTGTGCCGGCACACTTCCTTCCATTGACCGCAAGAGATGCTTCACGCTAGAAAATGGTGTATGGTAGTACTTCCCCGGTCGAACTGTCCCGGTTCCACCACCTTTGCACACATATTATGAATTAAAAAATAAGAGGAAATATAGAACTCAACATCATTTTGTACCTTATTTTGCAATATGAAGATGATTTGATTTAATGAAAAGTTAAATATAATCGTAATTGAACAAGAGGTACGCCTCTTGGGTTAATGCAATAGCTAGTAATGTTGTCGACTCGAATTAATTATAATTCAAATTCAAATTCATTTATTAATTAGATAACCAGGATCCATTTGTTAGCAAACGGAAGCAGTATATAATCACTTATGTACATTTTAAGTTCTGTCCGATTTGTGGCTAGATCTCAGTTCTTGTATCATACATCTAATAACTTAGTGAAGGCGTACAAATATCACTACTTAAATAGTATAAAACAAAGTCGCTTCTCGCTGTCTGTCCCTATGTACGCTAAGATCTTTAAAACAACGCTACGGATTTAATGCAGTTTTTTTAATAGATAGTGATTTAAGAGGTTTTTTATTTAAGGTTTTTTTACATGTAGCAGAGAAACACTGATAATGTTAGATTTTTGACTTTTAAGCGGAACGAAATTTGCCGGATCAACTAGTAGACTTATAATTATGGATTTCAGTTACTCAACAATGCAAAAAAAAAACTTAATTTGATATTATTAATACATTTTTTTAATTTTCAAATAGTTTAAAGCTTCAGCGTCATGTGGTGGACAAGTGATTTACAACCAGTTTATTAACAGATATTTATAGTTACGAAAGTGTAATAATATTTAATCTTTACAATACGAGTATTAAATATTGTGCTGTCGTTATTGGTTATATTGGTACTTATAACCTGATAAAAATAAATAAAAGAAACATCTTTAATCTCTCTTCTAGTATTTAACATCCGGCAACTTGAGGATGGTTTAAAAATATAGTTTTAATAATTACGGATCTTCGTACTATCATGAATTACCATATTAATTTAAACTTAATCATTTGAAACAGTTTGAGAAGATCTGGCCGTAACCAATCGCATCCAATTACTTTTGATCGGCCATCTACGGTAATAAGCTTCAGCGTCATGTGTCTGACAAGTGACTTAGAACCAGTTTCAAATAAGAGTTTCTTGGATTCTCTAAATATTCATTATAGCTTTCATGTTTTGTGTTAAGAGGTGACTAGCCGAAACTGTGACATTAAATTGACATGGCTGTCTTAAAGTAAAAAAGCAGATGGTTCCTTTAAGATGTTACACAGGCTTGTGCTTTTCATGGATCACAAGTGGCCTAGCAGGAAAATCAGTAGTTGTTCCTACTCTTGCATGTCCCGTGACATGTAAAATCGCGACTCAAATTACATAAACTAAATAGTGGAAACAGATTCGAGTCGAAGCAAAAAATCATCCCGTCAACTCCTTGAAGAAAATAGCGACTATTCCCTATAGAGAAACAAAAAAAACTTGCGGCACTGGGAGACTGCCGCGGTGAAGCATTTGTTTATCAACTAATGCATTTTTTTTTCTTTGATAATTATTTAAGTTTTTTTTCTTTGATATAGGTACTTTCTCACAAACAGGTGCTTACATATTCGTCCGATTTCCGAGCAGCTCGTCTCGATCTGTGCGAGCTTCGTACTGTCGTACCATATATTATGTACATACACGTTAAGCGAACGCTCGGCCGCGCTAAATGGTTAGCAGAGTGGGGTAAGGTTTTTTCGTTACGGAATATTTTGATTCGGTCGCCGCGCTCGAAGTCCGCGATAAAATCTATGTAATAGCTTAAAAAAAGTGTAAATATTACAACGTCAATCAATTAAGAAAAATCCATGCAACCAAAGTGTGTGGCTAAGTCCAATATATCGTTTCTCTTTCGAGCAATCTACTTTTATATCGCATTCAAATACGTATTAAACATTTATTTGCTTATTATTCTTCAATACATAAATGTCAGTTTGATATTTAAATTCGAAAATCTACTTTCACTTTCACAAAACAAAAAAAGACTTTCATTCGCGAAAGCCATGACAAGGCATATACAGACAGATAATGTTCGATAATTGATGTAACATTGATCATGAAATTTATATTAGATACGAGCATACTGTGGTAGCAACAGACAATTTTTCGAGAGGCATAAATTCTATACATATGGACAATAGATGTACGCTTTCTACACTAATAGCGCCACCTTAGGAATTTCTCTTGTGCCGTGGGTGCCATGACCACACACAAACATCCTGAACCAGAACAAGAATCTAAACTCATCATTCCGATGCCTGTCTGGCCGGGAATCGAATCTGGAACCCACTGCGTGTCAGACCGGTATGGTAACCGCTCCGCCACGCAGGTCGTCAATAGTTCTGTAATCTTTTTCTTTTTTACTAACCATTGTTACACTTAAAAAACGTGCGGCATTCGAGGACTGCCGCGGTAAAACTTTTGCATAGTATTTTTTTCAACTTATGCAATTATAATTATTTATGCAGTATTTAATTCAACTTTTTTTCTTTGATACTATATACTTTCTCACAAACAGCTGCTTACATGTTCGTCCGATTTCCAAGCTTGGTACTGTCGTACCATACATATGCACGTTAAGCCAAGGCTCGGCCGCGCCACATGGCAGGCGGAGGAGGTGTTAGGATTTTTTCGTTATGGAATTTCTTGATTCGGTCGCCGCGCTTAACGCCCGCGATGAAAGCTAAGCAATAGCTTTAAAAAAATAAAAGTTTGAAGGTTTGATGAGGGTCTTGTTAGTGTTATTAGTGTATACTAATTTAATTTACTATGATAATTGTCTTATTTGGGGTTGATTACAGATGTGGCGCATGGGTGACAGTGGCCTTTTTTTCGCGGAGGAAACCTTCAAATGGTACCCGACCCCGTGGGAGTAACGCCGGGTTATGTGGTATATTTACCTCACTAATACCCCCACCCGGAGGCCATCCTCAGCGCTGCGTTTAGGACTCCGGTATCTCCAATGGAACACAACCCGGAGTCTTACGAGCGCGATGCCCCATGTATGCTCTTCCCAGTGAGCATTTGTACTCACTGCACCTCCTGGTGTTGACGGAGGCGTGCGGCCACACATGCCGTTGTCCTATCCGGGGTCGTTTGGCTAGACGGTTCAAGCTCCCACTCTTACCGCCCGCAACCCAAAAAGCCGCTTTTAGTCGCCTCTTACAACAGGCAGGGGATACCATAGGCCTATTCTGGACAGGATGACAGTGGCCTAGCCAACAGATGAACTGCATGTTATTTACTACTACCATATAAAAAAGCCGAAGTGTACTGTCACGATTTCCTCTTCGATAACTAATTAGTTCTACAGTCCCTTATAGTCCACAAGTCGGAATAAATTCCAATATTGGAAAAGCGTTTGGTTGTTTCTAACACAATTGACTATCGTATCGACGGTGGCCTAGGTATTGTTCATTCATGGTAAGTACAGTACAATTTCTTGGAAAGCTGTCCAATTTAAAATTCTTGAACCAAGCCGGCGACCAAGCGAACACTACACTATATATGTGAATTTGTTCCAATGGCAATTTGTCGATTGAAAATTCATTTATTTATATGTAGAGCTAAGTTGAAAAGTTCCATTATTATGAAAACTAGAAATCACCTATAAATTATACATATATCTTAATATTTTTACTTATAAATGGGAAAGTTTGTGAGGATATACGTATGTGTATTTGTTGCTTTTTCACGCAAAAACTATCTATATATTTATACGTGAAGCAAAAACTTGTGATCCGTTTTTAAGATACTTGCCGCAGACGGAGTATGAAATTACGCACGGTTATAGTTGATGTAGAGAAGGATTGCGTAATACTAATTTTTTTTTTCAAATAATGCATAAAACATTCATAAAATCGAATAGAAACACAAACACATACATAATATATACATAAACACAAACATATACGTAATAAACGAAATAGAACATTCAATGTCTTACATATGAAAATACATAAAGTCAAAAATTACAGATGTCGTTGTTAAAATACCCGCTATTGCTTTTAAATGCAGCTTAGTTAATTAAACCTCTTTTTATATTTAACGGGTGTGTTCAAAATAACTGGAAAATTATTACAATTTATTTGTTTTTGAGAAATATTCTTGCTACTTTGGACAATATATAATACATTTAATTTTAATTACGGTCGAATTTCGACCGTTGCGACGGGTGACTAGTAGATTGTAATTCGCTGAAATTTGTCCCAAAAATAGTTTATGCTCTGGATCATCACATGCGATATTCCATTGTTACCATGATGCCACTTTGCCATGATGGTCGTGATCAAAGGCGGTAGAGTCGCGAGAATAAACTAGTATAAAAACGGCGAGTCCAAAACTTGTGGTCTAAAAATGGCAAGTTGTGCCATTTTTAGACCACAATTTTGTAAAGAAACCTATTACAATTACCATGCAAATAAAAGGTTAAAGCTACCAATAAACAATTCCCTAGATCCCGTATCGCAAATACGCAATGTCCATGTTCAATACATAGGTACAATTTCTAAGAAATCCCTATTTGAAATTTTCGAGAGCACCCGGCGTGCCCGATCCGAGCGGTGTTTATGTAGATTGTGCTCCAATAGGATTCCATCTGTCCAATTGTGCCTTGATCGTATTACAAATAAAATCAAATCATATTCAAAATGACCTTCCGTAGATTAGGTTGTGTAGAGCTTTTTAAGTATTATAAATTAGCAAAAAATACTACACTACCAAAAAAAAAAAAATGAATGAAACATGTTTCGCGCAATATTATGCAAAAAATATGCTAAAAGATATTACGAATAATTTCCCTAAAGTACAGCACTGTGAAAAATCACCCTAAATTTGGCGTTTATTTTTATTTTTTTTAATAAAATTGAATTCTTTTAAAATAGAGCTTTAAATGTTTATTATATAATAAGAAAAAAGACAAACCCACTGAGTTTTTTGCCGAATCTTCTCAGTTGAGGTCGTATTCCGATCCGGTGGTACTTAGTGTAAGAAAAAAAATGTAACTGACAATTTGTAAGTGCCCCCGTAGGCCTATACAAAATCCTCCCTGTAGTTCCGGGATCAGAATAGGGCTACGGTATCCTCTGCCTGTCGTAAGAGGCGACTAAAAGGGGCTTCCGGGGTTGCGGGCGGCTAGAGTGGGACCTTCGTCGCTCCCACGGCGTCGGGTACCTTTTGAAGGTTTCCCCCTCGAAAACAAAAAAAAAAAGGCCTATACAAAATAAAGACATTTTATTTCATTTATTCCTATCTATTATATCCACAGTTTAACCTGAAACGATCACTTGAGAATAACCTTCCAATATCGAACAAGCTAATACCTCCATAAATTGACCTGTTTACGATAAAGCTGACCAGATGCGGTGGATGGTACGTGTCTGTAACGAGCTGGGTTTATCGCAACACCCATTGTTGCATTTTAGGGCTGTAATAACATTTCACGTTCAATTTCAGTACCACTAAACACGGCGAAATTTGAAGTACTATTCTGTAAAATATCTATGTAGTCGAATCTCGATCAACAATTTCGATAGCTTTCATACATTTGAAGTTACGATTGAAGGGTGTGGTTGGTTGCACACTTTCACATGAGGCGACCATAATAGTCCTCGGGAGTAACAACGCATCTGTGATTGACTTCAGATGGAACCCATGTTCTGTATGTAGTTGATTACAGGTGTCCATGGGCGGCAGTGACCACTTACCATCAGGTGGACTGCATGCTCGTTTGCTACTTCAGTCAGATAAAAAACTGCCTTACTCTAGATATAGGTGTGGGGATACTACCCCGATGGGATCACACGCGTTCTAACTAGCAAAAAAGTTAGTAGTTAAAACAAATTATCTGCAGAATTTCTGATACGATTGCCAAATCTCCAACCTAAACTGGGTCAAATCCAATCCTATGCGTTTGACGTTATCAAAACTAGGGCAAATATGAAACGGGTGGCCGGCAGCCCTGCGGCATTCAGCTGTTATCAGTTTAGTCCGTTAACAGACTAACAATAATCCGATGCACTTATTAAGCAACACCAACTTCCGAATATGAACCCTATGTTCACCTTATACTAAATTGAAAATGTATTAAATTCACCATCAAGAGATAAGCTATCTTAAACGCTTTGCAATTTCGCCCTTATTTCTAACAACATAAGGTGTATTCTCTGTAGCTGGCCGTACAGGTGCGTTGCATTTTCATAGCTAATTAAATGGCTTTCATTCTGAAATCTGTTACATTGTGATAGCGATCACCAGCTGAATAATAAACAACAGATAACCTTTCCCATTCATACTTGGTGCTACGATAACATGCTTGACTCACTGCTGATAAATATAAAAAAAAACGCTTTCTACACTTATAGCCTCATACACAAAGACGAATGCACAAACACCCAGACCCAGAAGATGAATCTAAATTCATCATTCAGATACCTGTCCGATCGTGAATCGAACCCGGAACCCACTGCGCGTCAGACCGGTATGGTAACCGCACCGCCACGCGGGTCGTGATATTATATCATTTTAGTGCAGTTTGAAGTAAATGCAACGAAACGGAGAGAGCGAGCTATTTCTTCATATCTACCTTTATAAAAATAAAATAAATAAATTGAAGCGAATTGAATCCATATTACGTATTACCTACAATTTTTGTCTGCCTGCTTGTTGCGGCAAATCTCCGAAACAGCTGGAAATATTTCGCGGAATAAAATGATAAAAGAAACACAAGAACTGACTTCATACTGGAAATAGTTTTGGCGGTGGTATCTTAACGGTAAAATCTACGTTGTACCACCTTGCTAGTTGCCATCTTGCACTTTACTAGGTAGTTATCGTTACACCAATGTTACGATACTACCACCACCTCTTTCTGGAGTATGCTATTCAAAAGGTACTTTAATAGAAAAGGTACGTTAATAAGGGCGACACATTGAAAAATGTAGCTCAATTGAAAACCCCACACAAAAGAAAACCCTTCACTCATCTAAAAGGATATAACTTGTTTCCTGAAACCGCATACAAATTTCGTTTCGTATGTCTCCTTAGTAACGTGCTTGTAAAATAATACACGTTACATTAAACATCATAATTAAAATATGGCATTAATTCTATTTCTCTCTCGCTCGTTCTCTATAACGTGTAAGCGGGACCGCCGATGTTACGAACTACATTCTCTATTGAAACACGTTACGACTGACTAATTAGTGCATGATGAATGCGATAATGGCGAGGTGACGCTCAGAATTAGACGCTAACGAGCCGTCGACTGACGTGGGAATTTTTAGACATCTTGTTTTTATTCTGTTGGATTTGCTCTTTTTTATACACGTGACACTTGCCATTGCCATCTGCTCGCTATCGGTATTTTGTTACGTACCTGAAAATAATAAAAATATTCATTAGAAAATTTACACTTCAACTATTTGTTAAGTTAATATATTTTTATTGTTATCAATGTCAAATCAATGTTTAAGGTGGTAGAACCAGTGTACTTCTAGCGGGGAAGTACCACCGCCACACCTATATCCAACGTGAAGCATTTCTTGCGTTTCAGTGGAAGGGTGTGGTTGCCGGCGTACTTTGCGGTGACCATCATAGTCCTCGGGAGTAGCAACGCATCTGTGGTTGACTTCAGATAGAACCCAAGTTCTGTATGAAGTTGATTACAAATGTCCATGAGCGGCAGTGACCATCAGGTGGACTGCATGCTCGTTTGCTATTTCAGTCAGATAAAAAAAAACGATTGCATTGAATTAATTAAGCTTAATATTATTTTTATGGAATTTTACATGTAGGTATATATCTTATATTCTAGTATAAATGTATGTACATCTAGTACAACAGTTCTCCAATTCAATCCCGCTTAGAATTGACAACAGCTGATATGTCTGTGATAGCTACATCGGGTGTATGATATATTTTATTTTATGCTTGTTGAATTCACAAAAACTACCCTGCCCCTGTGACTATTATACCATACCATCTATCTATCAGCCTTTTCAGTTCCACTGCTTGACATACCTCTCGTTATGGGGCTATTTGCCAATAGTTACCTCGCCTACCATGCGTGATTGTTATCGTAGTGAGTGGCGATGTTAGGCAGAAAGACGCTGCAAACCATTTGCAAGTTTGCAGCGTCTTTCTTATTTAATGTCGTCGTTTTTTTTATTAAAGTACCTTTTGAAGAGCGTCTTACACTCCAAAAAGAGGTGGTGGTAGTATCGTAACATTGGTGTAACGCTAACTACCTAGTAAAGTGCAAGATGGCAACCAGCAAGGTGGTTACAACGTAGATTTTAGTGTTAAGATGCCACCGCCAAAATTTCTAGTATGAAACAGTTCTTGTGTTTCTTTTATCATTTTATTCCGTGAAAATATTTCCAGCTGTTTCGGATATTAGCCGCAACAAGCAGGCAGACAAAAATTGTAATCCGTAATATGGTTGTGAGTAAACTTTCATGCATATTCAATTCGCTTCAATTTATTTTATTTTTATAAAGGTAGATATGACGAAATAGCTCGCTCTCTCCGTTTCGTTGCATTGACTTCAAACTGCACTAAAATTATATAATATCACGACCCTCAAACGACATCCACGGGAAGATAAGCGGCAGTGCTGTTCATGACTGATATAACACGGCACTTCCATACCATAAAGAGTTTAATTGAGATTCACTTCCTTAAGACATATCTCAATAAATCATCGTGAGTTTCTATTGTATTCATAGTTCATTCACAAAGTCTCAGACAAAAACTAATCATTTTATTCAAAGGAAATCTAGATCATGATTATCTTAAAACCCATTCTTTATCGAGGCCGTTGCCCAGCTGTCCTAACATTATTTTCTATAATGGAGTATGAAAGATCAACAAATTTTAAATAGTCCATTAAATTTAAAACATAAAACAGATATACATAATTATGATAAATAACTTCAATAAAGCATGGTGTTTATGTTCCGTAGTCTTAGTAGTTCACCGCACATACTGATTCTGGAAACTCATCCTAGGAACAGTTATTTAGATGCTGCTTTTTATATAAATTTGATATTATTTTCGACATTTTATTTTTAACTTATTAATAAATAATTGAGCAAGGTTTTATGCTAATACTAGCTGTACCTTGCGCGCGTTGCTACGCCATAATAAAAAAAACACCAGAAACCGTCGCGAGCTCACTAATAACAACTTTGCTAAAGATCATCACATCACATCAAATGTTTATGATTCTATAGAGGACATTTTTATAAAGAAGAAGAAAGAAGATTATCGCGGAATTTAAACATTTTATTATGTAACGGGTACTCAGGATACTTATGCGTTTTTTTTTTAATTCTTTCTGCCGATATTTCGACCAAGTTGCATGGATCGTGGTCACGGCCAAACTGCGGTGACGCGGAGAAACCGTTGAAAGTGTGGTGCAATTCTAGAGGAAGATTTTTATGTATAATAGATGTTTAATATAATAGAGAAACACTGATAATTTTAGGTTTTCCACTTTTAGGCGGAACGAAGTTCACCGAGTCAACTACTTAGTAAACAATAATTTGTTATTTTGTCATTAGCAAATACATAGGTACTTATATGAGTATCGTAGTAAATAATTTAATCGTTACATTTACTTTAGCCACATTAAACTGTGCTCACAAATAATTACATTTTGTATTAATTATTCAATGTGTTTGTGTGTGAGTATGCACACACTTAAGTGTCTATTGTATTGTTGTTCCAATGTCACGTGTAGCGTCTAATTATACGAAACACTTATAATTAATAATTAAGATATAAGTTATATCATTACAGTTGTTACTTAATTATTTTCATTAATTAATATTTATTGTCTTTCACCGCGACGTGGGCTTTAAGACAAATAAAAAAATATATATACGTGACGAATAGATAACCCCTATCCTTTGGGAAGTCGGTTAAAAATGATATTTTGGGATCACTACCAAACTAATACTACATATCCCGTTATTCCGTAGGACAGATTGACTAAGACAAGAATTACCACTTCAGCCAAGGGCAAGAAAAGGTGGCTAAGTTATACGATTATACATTGTATATAGTCAATGTTGTGTGTCAACCTCTAAATGTTTTACCAAATTATTTGTTTTTAACAAGAAAATTATTTAGTAGGTATTTATGTCTTTTTGGCCGTTTATGTTTAAAATCGCATCAATCTTAAATTACTGAATTAATAAAATAAAAAATAATGATAAGTTAAGTAATGATAAGTTTTTAAGAAGAAATTTATTTTGGTTTTTTTTGTCATTTTGGCCGTATGTTTAAGTTTGCATCCATTTTAAATTACTAAATTTAATAAATTAAAAAAATATATTATTATTTATATACTTTTAGTTCATACCCTAAGGTACTCTACCAAAAGTCATTACAATTAGAAGTTACTTCATATTTTATACGCGAGTGAAACCACGGGGCACAGCTAGTAACTCCCAATAAAAGAAACTAAATATCACGTGTGCATAGCCGTACTTATAGCCGTATTTATAAGACGTAAGCAAGAAACGTCACTGCAATGTAATATATCATACGCGGAAATATTACACGTATTGTGCAATCTTGTATATCTCCCGTTTACTTAATAAATAATGTAACGCCGGCATTGACTTATGACTTGTCTGTTCCTTGTTAGAAAGTATTGCTTACCTTTCATGGAATTTTCTAAGCAAGTTTTTTTTTTATCTGATTGAAGTGGCAAACGAGGACGCAGTCCACCTGATGGTAAGTGGTCACTGCCGCCCATGGTGATCTGTAAGCAAGTTCAAATAGAACATGGGTTCTATCTGAAGTCAATCACGGATGCGTTGAAACTCCCGGGGACTGTTATGGTCGCATCATATCGAAACGCAAAAAATGCTTAACGCTAGAAATAGGTGTGGCGGTGGTACTTCTCCCGGTCGATCTACATTAGTTCTACCACTTGGCAAGGTAGCGTGAACTTGTTAGATGGGACACTTTATTAGTGAAAATCTTTTAAAATTAGCGATGTAGTTTAACTGCTTCTCCCATGACACCGCCCACTTGGATCTTATTTCATACAGTGATAAGTATGTTTAACCAAGTCATAAACTATTTATAAGCAATTTCATCCAAATTTAATTTGTAGTTTTCCGTGACAGAGTAACAAACATCCTTTTTTGACGACCCGAGCGGCGCAGCGGTTACCATACCGGTCTGACGCGTAATGGGTTACGGGTTCGATTCCCGGCCAGACGGTATCTTTTTTTTTTTTTTTTTTTTTTTTTTTTTTTTAATTAATACCATGAATGTACTGTTCTCTTGTTGTTCACATATTGGAGGTCATTTTGAGATTCTGTGATGTTCATGGGAATATTGCATTCCAGCAAACTGCTATTTGATACTGTTTGCTGGATGAAACATAGATCCCATCAAATATTCATATGTACATGAGAGTGTATGTATTTTATATTTATATATGTAGTTGTGAGTTATATTAAAAATATTATAGATATATAGTAGTTTTTAAATTATGTTATTATTGGATTAACGCTGGTTTCACTGTTATTTATTTTCTTTAAATTATTTATTATTATTTTGCAAAATTTCTCGAATGAAGCAATTGTGGTCTCCTTTTTTAAAAGTTCAATTATCGAGAATGGTGATATGTCTACGTGTGCACAGAGGGCCTCGTGTTCTTGTCTCCATCTATCAAAGATGGCACAAGTTTGAAGAAGGTGATCTATTGTTTGAGGCGTGAAGCCGTCGCATGGGCAGGTGTTGTCCGAAATGATTTTGAAGCGATTTAAGTATGACTTAGTGTAGCTATGGCCTGTCAAGATTTGGGTGAATTGGAATGAAATGTTCACGTTTTTGAATAGCTCGCGGATGTCCGTTAACTTTGGCAGTAATAGTTTGGTGTGTTGGCCCGTGTCCGAGCTTCGATACCGTTCCTGCCAGGCCTCCCGATTTTCCGCACGGACTCTATGTTTTACATATGATATGGGGAAATGGGCGTAGTCAGGTTTTTTATGTAACCGAGCGGCGCTGTTAGCAGCAGAATCCGCTACCTCATTTCCTTCGGTCCCAACATGGGCCTTAACCCAGGAAATATCTATTTTGTGTGTGTTTCGATGTAAGTATATAGTTTGGTGTATTTTGACGACTAGTGGATGAGTGTTACTTCTATTTTGAATAGCGTGTATGGATGACAGTGAATCGGTGTGTATGTGTGTTTTGTAATAACTATTTTCCGTGGCCCAGCGACAAGCTCTCCAGATGGCATATAGCTCAGCCTGGAAGACGCTGCAGCTGCTGTGTAATTTAAATTTCTTAGTGACACTGTTCAAACCTGTGCTGGCGGGAGATGAGTTTAGATTCATGTTCTGGGTCTAGGTGTTTGTGTATTCCTCTTGTGTGTGTCCATGGTACCTACGACACAGGAGAAAATCCTAGTGTGGGGCTATGAGTGTAGAAAGCGTGTTTATAATATCACTATGAGAATAAAATTTAGGGGCCAGTGTTACTGTTTTACAACATGTTATTGTGTTATTTAAAGTATAGGAATTATTATTAATGAAAAGTATACTTATCTAACGTATTAGAAATGCTGATAATGCTAAGTGCATATCATTATATTAATACGTGAAGCAAAAATTTGTGACGGATTTTTAAGTAATATGCCGCGGACGGATTAGTATGAAATTTTGCACGGTTATAGTGGACGCAGAGAAGGAGTGCAGAATGTTAATATTTTTTTCAAATAATGCATTTTTCATACATAAAATCAACTTAAAACACATTACACACACTGCCTTGCATTTGTCACAAACACATATGTACTTAGTAAATGAAAATGAAAAGACACAACTTCAAGAATGTCAGATGACATTTGATTTTTAATTTAAATTACGGTCGAATTTCGGCCGATGCTACGGGTGACTAGTATATGTTAATGTATATATAAAAATATAAATCAGATCAATTGATGTAATCAATAAAAAATTAAATTAGTAATGTCCTTGGCCTTAAACGAGACAATTATTGTTATACAACTACCACAATTTGTATGATTTACAGTTATTACGATACAGCCACCAAATTAGCTAAATTATATATAAATTTAATTGTTTAAAATGCAAAACAATACAATAAACTTAACCGAGATCCGCAAAAAATCACAGAACCACTCCATTAACCCACTTGCGGGGAAAAAACTACAAGAAATAGCATTATGAATACTGTTTTGGTCATCGACCGCAATGACTCAGAGCGACTAACAACGAAGTCATCTCAGGGTCCTACATGGCTTGGCTTTCTTCTCTGTAACGAGCTGGGTTTATCGCAACACCCATTGTTGCATTTTAGGGCTGTAATAACATTTCACGTTCAACTTCAGTACCACTAAACAGCGAAATCTGAAGTACTGTTCTGTAAATGTAAAATATCTACGTAGTCGAATCTCGATTAACAATTTCAATCAGCTTTTTTTATCTGACTGAAGAAGCAAACGGGCATGCAGTCCACCTGATGTTAAGTGGTCACTGCCGCCCATTCAAATACAACATGGGTTCTATCTGAAGTCAATCACAGACGCGTTGCTACTCCCGAGGACTAGGATGGTCGCCTCATATAAGTGTGCCGGCAACCACATCCACATCGCAAAAAAAATGCTTCACGTTAGGAATAAATTGGTTCATCGTATCTGTTCTTTGTAAATATAAACTACTGCCACCGCATAACTTGAAGGTACTTTTGCAGCCGCAAACTTACCACAGATAATGCTTTCCACGAAATATGCTCATAATGTTTATGTTAATTTTATACAACGAGGTAAGCTATCTCAAATATTATAAAATTATATGTATGTTGTTAAAATGTTGCTGTATGGATCCATGGAATTATCGGTTAGGTTACTGTAGTACGGACTACGAGTTGTACGGTTGGACATATTTCAAAATTTGTTACCATAACAGAAATAAACGTATATACATACATTATGGTCAAATTTTAAGTCTACCTATTTCACAGAAACCCCGATTTCTATTATGAAAACCTCCTTAATTTTATATTTTTAAATTTCTACACACTTTAAAATATTATGTGACTATCTATTACGGTTTAAAAGAGACCTATGATGGACGGACAGCGGGGACAAAGTATTTTTACGTTGGACAGAGAGTCATAAAAAGATGCTTAGAATTTTGTATAACCAAAGCAGACAGGTTTAGAAAACAATTTCCTAATTAATGCATCGCTCAGTATACAAAAATCAAATAAACATTAGACTTAACGACTAAAACAAAACGTTCAAAGAGTTTATTGTTTTTATTTTGTATCAACCGTGAATCAGCTCTCCGCTGAGCAATGTGTAATCCCAGACAAAGCCGACCTTGCGGTCACCATTATTCGGACCGGCGCATCTGTTAAATACGATATTGACTTGGCCCCGCAAAGTACAAGCTTACGCGGAATCAAGACCATCCAAGGTGGTCTGAATTTATTTAAATAAGATTTAATACACTTTTGCTTGCGCACAGGTAAGTGGCAACGTCGTCTCGATCTTGTTTAAACGAATGTTTTTCAACCATAAAACAGGGACGTTATTTAACAAATGTTATTTAACCAATTCTTCCACCCATACACATGTACTGAAATCTTTAGAAGCCCTCTAAAATACAAAAAAGTAAATACCTACGTTGATTTATTTTGCTATTTTGAGTGTGGTTGCCGGCACACTTTTATATGAGGCCACCATCTTAGTCCTCGTGAATAGCAACGCATCTGTAATTGACTTTAGATAGAACTCGTTCAATGGCAAAGATCACTTACCAGGTGGACGGCATGCTCGTTTGCCACTTCAATGCTATAAAAAAATAAAAAAAACAAGTTTCAAGTAGCAAACAACCATGGAGTCCACTTAATGGTGGATACTACTGTCATCCTGTCTGTCATCAAGATCACAGATGCTCTATGTCCTTCGAGGATTAAAATGCGCCTCATATGAAAATGATTCGGCACGCATTTACGTATTTAATACGCAGCGTGAACCTAATATAAATAATAAACGATTAATATTTCCGGTCGGTTTTTTACTTAAAACAATACATTAACATGACTCCAAGTACCGTAAATTTGTTGACGAAACGTGAGATGATACCTGCTTCACACCTGCCGTACAAACAAATTTACCTAAATCGCTTGTCGTTTAAGACATGTTTAACTAAAACGCACTCGATTAGCGGTACACACATGAAAACACATGGCAGATTGCACGTCACATAATCCACTCAAAGCATCAGTAGTGCAGGACTGAAGTACCTAACAAAAGATCTCTTTGTTCAAAATCGTCAAGTTTTATATATCTAGGTAGTTTTATAAAATCACTATTCAATAATAGGGTTTATGTAAGGTAGGACCACATGGTTATAAGCCTTACAGGTATTAGTGTCCGCACCAGATTAACAAGTTCGCAAGGTGACGGTTCTATCCACTGCCCAAACCGCCAAAAAATCGATCAACTGTTGCAGATAGCGTAGACTACAGAAAAATTATTTAACAAACAGGACAAATACTATAACTCTTATTATTAATCCTTTAATCAACCAAATTCGTATCTATCGAACTGCCATCAACACATATCGTTCGTCGTCGATGTAGGTCATAGATCGTCGATTTTTGGCTTTACACGGTGATAGAACCAGTGTTGTTCGACCGGGGAAGTACCACCGCCACACTTATTTCTAGCGTGGAGCATTTCTTGCGTTTCATAGAAAGGTGTGGTTGCCGGCACATTTTCACATGAGGCGACCATCATAGTCTTCGGGAGTAGCAACACATCTGTGAGTGACTTCAAATGGAACCCATGCTCTGTGTGTAGTTGATTACAGATGTCCATGGGCGGCAGTGGCCACTTACCATCAGGTGGACATGCAGTCCGCTCGATTGCTACTTTAGTCAGATAAAAACAAATCTCTGAGATTTTACCTACGATGCCTACTACTACCACCTGCTTGCCGGAAGAGAAATGACTAACATTCAAGTCCGGCCTCATATGAAACTATATTATTATTAATTCTTAATTTCACGTTACTTAATGGAACCGTTTCAGTGCAACGTTACGTATTTGCATAACCGGTCACAAACGCGTGACTCAGCCGCTCGTTTTTATTTACAAATCGCTTAAACGTTCTTTTGGTTCACTTCCTTGACGAAAACAATGCGATATGAAACACGGAAGAACTCTTCAGAAATAAACATTGTTAAATACTCGTTTTGGAAGGCATTTATTCTAAATGCACGGATATGTTCGTAGGTTAATTTATTGGATTCCCAACAAACAACGGTAAATGTCGGCGTACCATAACGTATGTATGCGGACATTGAACAAGTGACCATTTTTGGCAATTTTCATGATAATAAAGCAAAATGAAATTACAGCATAAATAAAATATATTGCATGTTCCTTTAAGTAATTTTTCTCTTATCGGTCAACAATATGCAAATTTAATTAAAACATGTTATTCGTGAAGGTCAAACTTCCAGAGAAACTTGAAACTTTATTAATTACCAAGGATCAATTACCATTTACATACCACCTTTATTTTTATATATTATAGAGAACTAGCTAATAAACAACAATCCATCTGGTTTTAGTTTGTAAAATTGTAGTAATAAGTGCATGATAGATCATAGATGTGTTACTATCACAAAATTAGTATGTCTCGCCTCTTAATCATTCTTCTCGTATTGAAAAGATGCATGAGTCTCAACTATTAAGAAGTAGTTGAATCCCGCAGCTTCGCCCGTGTTAACAAAAATCGATTGTCTTGTGGGAATAACATATTTTGCCACGGTAAAAAGCCTATATGTTAATCCTGAGTATCAGCTAACTCCCTACCAAATTTTATGAAAATAGCTCCAGCCGTTTAGACGTGAAGAAGTAACAAACATACACACATAAAAACTTCCGCCTTTATAATATTAGTATGAAGTATGATTATCACCACTTAACCAGTATCAGTAAATCCCTGTGAAAAAATACACAGGATTGCGTTCTTTGTTATTTACAAGTGGTTGTGTATGAATATCAGAATTTTGCTTTTACTTTAGAATGAATGAAACATAATACCGCACATGAAATGCCTAAATCTTAATCGGGAAGATTTCAATCCAACGATTGTATCCGTATCAAACCTTTGTCAAAAAAACCAAGATTAACCGTATAAAGAATAACTGTGATCCCCTAATAACAACAAATAAACGTCATAAAATAGCTTATGGATCAAAAAAAAAGACACATTTAAACCTACATCCAAAGACGGAGCAAAGGCAGAACCGGACATCATCCAACAATTACATCTGTAATGTGAAACAGATTCTGTTGGCATAGTTCCAAGGTTTTAACTATTTATTATTTTCTGTGACCTAAATTATTGACTATCATGCCTTTTGCTCAAGTTAAAGGTTACAGATGTCAAGGGCGGCATAATTGTTTTGCTGGAATATAAGAATATGAAATTGTTTTCTTCTATGATTTTTCTTTTTACAATACACGATTTTACGCGCACGACACAGAAACTTTACATATTATGACAGAAAATCAGCTGTATTGTTTTGTGTCAGCTACATATATTAACCCTTACGAGCTTGAACAGATTTTTAAGTTTTTGGTAGCATTCAAAAAAGGTCAACATATAACATTAACATATGACGTAGGAAAAGCAGAGAGTCTGAACCGATATAGGCGAGAAAAAAAAAAAAACTTTTTGTAGTTTTTTGTCCGATTTTCAGAGACTATTTATTCCAGAGCTATCCTTATCATTGAGTCACAAAAAAATTCAGAGACTTACCGACCTTTTTTCACCGACCTCGATAACTTGATGGCGTAATCGCAGTCGGCAAAAAAGGGCTGTAGTCGTCGTCATTGTTGTTGTTACCGGGGAGGGAATAAATTCGAAAGCTATGGCTTCCGGAACTTCCCAATCCCCATTGACAAAGCTTTAGCTACGCATATAACTCGTTCTCTCAAACAAAAAATGGAACCTTTGGCATATGTAAGGCAAAAAGTTTCTCGTCGCAAAGACATTGACTCCAAAATATACAATACATGCGGCGTCTTCCGAGAGCACTGGAAAGACAGCTCAGAATAAATTCAATTGAATAATTCCTTAAGCGACCTTGCGATAAACACTTTGTCAAACAGTGACAATTTATTGTTAATCAAGAGCATCCTGAATGACACCCACGGTGCCGGTCGTCAACGGCCGGGGTCCGGACTGGTCTTTCTCGTAATTGTTCGACCCCTCCGTATCCCCTACGAAGACCCCTCGCTATCCGTCTGGCCACTTATCTTATGCTTCGCAAACGATCATTGTTTAAGAACATCCGCATTCTTGCCAACGTAAGTCTTGTTGATAACAAAAATACATTTAAACTTGGTTATTCCCGCAGATTCGTCCTCTTCGGACACGTCCACTACGATAATGAGGAAAGAGGAACTCATTATATTAATGCAATTTTTTTTTATCTCACTGAAATAGCAAACAAGCATGCAGTCCACCTGATGGTAAGTGGTCACTGCCGCCCATGGACATCTGTAATCAACTACATACAGAACATGGGTTCCATCTGAAGTCAATCACAGATGCGTTGATATAATTATGATGGTCTTATGTATGGACTATGATGTTCGCCTCATGTGAAAGTGTGCCGGCAACACCCTTCTATCGAAACGCAAGAAATGCGTCATGCTAGAAATATCGAATTTAAATTATAAACTATGTTTCCAAATGTGCCAAATTTCAACAAAATCCGAATGGTAGTTTTTTGCGTGAAAGAGTAACAAATGCACATGTGTGTATGCTCAAACACACACACTTTCACATTTAAAATATTAATAATATTATTTGCAAAACTACACATTTTTTCTGTAAGTGTATTTAGTTAAATTACAGTTATTGCAATATACTCTGCACTCGTGACCGTTATGACGTTATTGCAAAATTAAGGTCTTGAGCGATTACAATCACATTTGAATACATATAAATAATTATGTATGTAACATTTTTCAAATTACTTTGTATTTATAGCACATTACGTATGCATTGCATTACACAATCCTATTTTTAACATAATTTTAACATTAGTAACAAAATACCGTCTACACGACGGATTAAACACAGCATACCTACATGACTGATTTATGTTATGATGTAAAGAAGATTCCAAAAAAAATCATGAAACAACCAGTAAAAGGCATAACTTTAATTTTGACTACAACCTTTTTATGTACCCTTGCTGGGCACGAAGCCCACAATTCTGAGCCCTTCATACGAGTATGATGCGTTTCCTGAAAATCATCGTTTGCGTTTTGTCCCATACTGCCCACAGAATTTATGGACAAAAACGTCAACATTGATCGTAGTAGAAAAATGATAAACGCGTAAGTATTAAGGGCAAAGGCAGCAATACAATATCTCTACTACAACGCTCCAATATGTATTAATCCAACTCTAGACAACTGGTATAGGTACTTGCATACCAAATGAACTATACTCTTAACTAAGCTAACAAGCTTAACAAAATATACCAATTAACTCCGAATTCTTTCATACAGCCACAACGCCATCAGAAATCATAACGGCCTTGGATTAATTAATACGAGCAATTATTTAACGCACTCAAACGTTTAACAAGCAAACACATAATAATTAGTCGAGACTTCTTGAAGCGCGTACAAAGGAAATTATATATTCTGGCCTACAGAAAGACTATTTATTATTCACTCATTAAAATTAGGAAATAGGATATGTAGTAGACATCCGTTTATATCTTCGTCTGTTGTACAATGGCGCTGATGCTTTCTGATAAGAAAGGTGTGTAATGTGTATAGCGGAAATAAAATGAGACGCTTCAACTTAGTTCACGGGAGAAGCAACGTTCCATAATTAACTTTTGTATTTCCTATCTTCATAATCAGAATTATAGATTGTTGGTAATCGTAATACCTAGATAAGATATCGCTAGTAGTTCATCTATTCTCTTCATCTACAAGCCTGCTAATGGGCGGAATCTTCTTCGAAAAATGAACAATTTGGATTAGAGACGAGACTATTACGCTGCCCCCGTAATAAAGAACGCAACAGTCGTCATTTTCAGATAAATAAGTTTTTTGCATTAGAAATAGAGTGGGTAGAAGAAAAACGTATTCTTTTTTGGTAGTCACTCAAAACTTGCCAAAAATACACAAGTACCTACTAGCGGTAGATAAGGTGATCATTGTTTCTCATTTATAAGAATTGGTTTAAAGCAATTACGTTGCATAAAACATTTTTTACTTATTAAATTAGACATATTTTACTACAATTGATATTATTGAGCTGATGTAGATATTTGACAAAACATTTACTTATTTAAAAATAATCATTTTGCAAATACTAAATTTATCATTACGAGGGCATTATTCAAGTCTAATGCTTTTTGGAACAATTAACAATCCATGAAAACTTCATGGAGATTTCTAGGTTTTCTCACGAAGCTTACCTTCACAGTTACCGAATGACTTTCAATTGTAATACGCATACAATGTCAAAGGATTGCATACTAGCTTTACTCATGGCAGGTTAACCGTCACCTAGACGGTGTGTCTAAGGACGGCAAACTAACACACAGACGAATTTTAGGCGATAGAACAGATCCACTCCAGCGGGAATACCACCGTACCTATTGGCTACGTTTTGGCTAGTGTTTTTAAAAGGTGCAGCTAGGTACAATCACATCGTCCTTGTAGTTACGGGATTAGAATAGGGCTATGGCATCGCCTGCCTGTGATAAGAGGCGACTTAAAGGGGGCTACCGAGGTTGCGGGCGGCTAGTGGAAGCTCGAACCGTTCGGTCAGGGGATCCCGGGAAGGCCGGCGGACCGTGTCGTCGCTTAACGTCGTAAAAGACTAGATGGGCCGCATCGCGCCGTCTAGTCTTTACTTGTCTTTACGGAGCGATGCACCCCATTTGGGAAGAGCCCGATCCCCGATGGGCGTCGCGCTCAGGAGATTCCGGTTGTGCGTTCCTTTGGAGATCCCTGAGTCCTCTTTGTAGCGCCGAGGACGGCCCGGGGAGGGGGGTTAGTCCGGTAAAAATCCCTCATAACCCTGCGTCGCTCCCACGACGTCAAGTTTCCTTCTCGAGAACAAAAAAACAGGACAATCATATGAAACAATCCCACTTGATCCTCAGACGGTAGCAACACACGGCCAAGCTCTTAGAGGACCTTATTCCTACTAGGTTATTTCCGCGGCTTCACCCGCAGGGGTCACGTCATTGACACATCCGACCAGTATTTTTTGCGTGAAAGAATAATAAACCCACATACATGCTCACCAACTTACGCATTTATTATTAAGAAATAAGATACCTACCTATATTATAAGATAAATTTACGGTTCATTACATATGTCCAATTGGCCCCTTGCCCTCTTGTGTACTGCGTGGTCATCTACTACTCCAATTTCATAATAAAAGGAACACTTAATGCTTCTAAGTAATGTTGACCTGTCAACGCTGATAACAACCATTAACATTCCTTACACCTTGTCGGAACTTACATTGCAGCGATCGGCCGACCAGCTTTAAACATTAATGAGATAACCCGACAAACACCTGACACGAATGTAAAACATGGCAGGTGTATATCTAATATAAAACTGGCCATATGCTTATAGGATTTTTTTAAAGAACGATTCACATGTTTTCTTCATCAACGCCTCATTTTTTTCTCTTTGGAAATAGTCTGTACAGCGGTTTACAGCGTCATAGAATCACAATATACTTCTGTTCCCGACCATATAGATTATGTAATTCCATCTTGCATTTCACAAGACATACAAGAGTAAAAGCAAAATTTTGATATTCCTGCTAAACCACCAAAGAAGACCACGAGGAATGTAACATCTCACAGAGGGCATGTGTTTTGTTTTATAAAGGAATCAAGCAGCAGGAAGGTCTCTTAGTGTTAAGAGGTCTCTGATACCACAGCGTCAATCACCAGATCAGTCTACAACAAATATGTACCTACTTATATGTTATTTGGCTAATGTTAACTGACTAATAACAATGACTAATAACAATCTGGTAAACTAAATCAGCGATCGGCGAGCGAGCGTTTGGTGTTTGGGCACCCTAAGATAAAACGGTCCAAATAGTTTTTTATTTGATTAATACAATAGAAAAAGATTGAAAAGTAGTCTTAAAATGTACGGTGCATTTAGAGCCAGAGGCTGGTTTTTCCCTCTCAATGAAATGAATGATTTTCGTTGAGAGGTCGCGCCATGGCCCCATAAAATCAGACAACTAAGAAACTAACATGAAATCTGTTTGGGTCAGTTTGATGGTTTCAGAGCAAATGGAACAGATTACAAATGAATATACATAATATTCCGGCAGACGTATATAAATACGGAAACGTTTATAGTCTTACGAAACCCGAATAAGTAATGCCGACCTCTAGTTGTGAGATTAGTCTTTTACAAGTTATAATGCTCAGCAGTGGCGCACAAAAATGATTGTGCGTTGAAATAGATAACATGAAATACCTATTTTGGTAGTAAAATTACTCATTTATCATATTTAACATAGATTAAGTGTCCATACATTTTGTATTCAGCATGTAATATACGAGTATGATTAAATCCACATCTCGCTGTGGCCATCGTTTTTGACCCTTTGTTTTTTATCGTAGACTTCAATATATCTTCCAATAAATGGACCGTAGATATCAGAAAAGGTTTTCATAAAATCGGGGTCGGAACAACAGGCTCAGAATCCAATTTTCGTTCAAGTACTATTTTACAAAATCTGCTTGTACTTGTTTATGTAAAGTATCGAGAAATTTTATATCAGTCTATTTCGTTAATTTAATCATGGTGTCATATTTATGGTTCAAAATAGCTTACTATTAATGCTATTATTAATGTTATTTTTATTATATTTAGGTTGAAAAATATACCTGCCACCTTTATATATGTCGGCGCGACACCGCGTATTTATGAAAAAAACCAGCGTCGCCGATAATAATTATTTTAATTAGTTTAAAGATCGAAAATTGTTTGTTTATTGAATTACCAACATTTAATGATTTTTAGAATTGTAATTTAGTTTACCCTCCATAAATTTGTTATTGTCACACCACCAAACATTGTTATAAAAAGGCGAGCGAACGCCGGGAGAAAAAGATTTCTTGTTTAACCGTCGAAGCGATCGGACCTCTTCAGTTGTGAATAAATCGAAGAAGTTTACTGCTGTGTTTTACTTGAAATCTTCAAGAAAGGAAAATAATGAAGACTCCTCGACCATCCTGATATGTCACCACTTGACGCACTCACTTCGTTATATATATTTTTAACAGTAAAGAATTTCATATAGAAATGGGTTCTATCTGTAGTCAGTGGCAGATAAGTTGCAGCTCCTGAGGCTGCTGCTGAGGATTAAAATGGGCCGTATATGAAAGTGAACCCACAACCCTTCCACCGAAACGCAACTGCTTCACGCTAGAAAATAGGTGCGACGGGTATTAAACCATTACCCATTCTACAACCTTCCTAAAATTTATGAAAGATAAAAAATCGTGCAGGTCCATTTTAATAAAAAAAAACATGCGTGCGTACAAAGTAAACATGTCAGAAGTGAAACTTCTTTGGCGAACTAATTTATAAATCTTGTTTATATTTATACAAATCTAAAACTTTAAATTTCCAAGATTAAGAGGAAGGGAAAAAGGCGTGATACGACGTTCGCTCTGTCTCACTTTTTCTCACAATCTTTCTCACTCGCTTGCTCCCTACTCTCACTCCACGGCTAGTTGCTCATGCTACGTTCGCCCTGTCTTACTCTCTCTCAATCGGTCTCGATCACTCTCTCTCTCTTTTCCGACAATTCCGTTGCATACCGGCGTGACGTTTCACCTGTAAAAATTTTACCCTCATGCGCCTAAAGAAGTTTCACTTCAATAAAACTTCACACCTTTAAAGGCCCGGTGCCACAGATTAACAACAAATGTTTTAAGCGAGTGATATTGGAAAAATAACATATTATTCAGAATTTCAGTTTATATAAAATAGAATGGAATTTGATTAGGTAATTTTTAAAAAGCCAAATTAAATAGTCAACATACAGGTACGAAGTCAGATTTTCCATAACAGGTTTATATCACCTACTATTCCTAGTATTTCCCCGTTTTTACGAGTACTACAGCTACTATATCTAATGGTATTCTTTGGGGAACTAGAGAAGTAATTTAATCACGCATAGATGAAGAACAGATTGAAAGTTTATATTAACAATACCACACAAATACATCCATATAATCCGATTATTCTGATGTCATTCTTAGTGCTAAATTGAAATGAAACTAAATATTTAATAAACCACAATTTTATAAAAGAACTTTGTTGTTGACAAGTGTTGCGCATGGCACCGCCTTTTCAATTTTCGTAAGTCATATTAAAAAATTAAAATTGAGATGTCACTCCCAGTAATTAAATCCTTTAAGGTTTCTTTAAATTCGCCTCCTTTACTTTTCAAAATTAATCAGACTGAAAGCGATTTTTTCTTAGCAGTGGTTAGTTTTTATAAAAAACCGATAAAGGCTTTTTTTAAAGATTAAAGTGGCAAAAGTCCACCTAGTGGTACGTGATCACTGCAGCCCGTCTGAAAGCAACTTCATAAAGAATAAGAGTCTATCTGAAGACAAAGTGATTCACAACCACACCCTTTTACCGACACGCAAAAACTGCTTACGCTATAAACAGATGATATTCATAATAGTTTAACGCTAATCGCAGATTTTTTATCTGACTGCAGTAAAAAACAAGTCCACCTGGTGGTAAATGGACTATCAACAATGTAAATCTTAAAGCAACTTCATATAGAACACGGTTTCTATTTGAAGTGCATCACATATCTGTGAGTTGCTACTTGCGAGGACTAAGATTTGTTTTTTTTTTTTATTTGACTGAAGTAGCAAACGAGCATGCAGGCCACCTGATGGTAAGTGGTCACTGCCGCACATAGACATCTGTAATCAACTTCATACAGAACATGGGTTCTATCTGAAGTCAAACACAGATGCGTTGCTACTCCTGAGGACTATGATGGTCGCCTCATGTAAAAGTGTGCCGGCAACCACACCCTTCTATCGAAACGCAAGAAATGCTTCACGCTGGAAACAGGTGTGGCGGTGGTACTTCCCCGGTCGAACTACACTGGTTCTACCACCTGCTACTAAGATAGTCGCCTTATACATATAATAGTGTGTCGACCACCAATTCGCACTTGGCCAGCGCGGTGGACACTGGCCTATAACTCTCTCATTCCGAGAGAAGACCCGGGCCCAGCAGTGGGACAATAATAGGTTGACGACAGTGTGTCGACGACCACAACCACACCCTTCCATCGAAACGCAAGAACTGCTTCACGCTAGAAATAAATGTGGCACTTGTGGCAGTGGTACCTCGCCGATCGAACTACACTAATTTGCCTTGAAAACACTCTAGATACTGAAAGTTTAAATCTCCTTGTCATCCAACAGTCATATAGCACTAAATCATTTCCTCGTTGGCAATCAGACACTTGCTACAATTTTCACGTCAACGGACTGCAGCGCTGCATAGAACCAACCCTGGGGAAATTTGAGAGATAACTTCACTCGTAATTTGCTAGCTCGTACCACAACACATTTAGACGGCGTTTTTATACGGATGTTAAAAATATTTTACTACTTAAGCTTGTAAGTATTTAACAGCCTCGTTAGATTAATTAAAAGACCCACTTCAATGTTACATAATCAAGAAAAGTTACTAAAACTAAAATACTTCTGAAAGGCTTCTCTGGTCTTATGTTTAATTAGGTAAGTTTTTATTATAAGTTATAAGTTTTAAGAATATATTGATATATATGTTAGTCTATAAGGTATAATATGATATGGACCTCTGTATTCAATTATACTAATGTATCTTTGTTTATATTGTCTGAAATAAATGGTTAAAAAAAAATATTCCTTTGAAAATAAATGAAATTTAACAGTTACTGATGAGGTTTTGAGGGAGGTTGTTTGAGAAAATATGCTTATTTACGAAATAAAAGCAGCAATGAGCAACATAATAAACAAATCACAGTCCCACAGCAGGGCATGAAAAAGATTTGTACCATTGTCGACCACATCGATAAATTATACTTTTGTAAAATTAAAAATTTTAGGAAATATTATTTACAACCTTCAAGCGTTTAAATTTCCTGGCAATGTTTTCTTCGCCGTTAAATTGATTAATGACATGAATAGGTACATAGGACCTGAAACAAGGGTCTTCAGAGTAAAATGTAAAAAAAACTTCCTACTTAAGTACTGGTAATCTATTTTCGAGACTACGAGGACAAAGCATACATAAAATAACAGATGAGCGCTACTACAGCTCTATTCATAATCCTAATAACATTAACTAGGTAAGTATATTAATGTTATTCTTACTAGTGGTATACCCACAATACTAATAGAATGAAACCTTAATGGTATTAAATAATAGAACTTCTACTTCACGTTATCAATGTTTAAATAAGCTTTTTTAAATATATTTTGTATTTGTATGAGTCATAAAAGTAACATAAACATATAGGTGTAACAGTAACGGTAATTTTGAACTCGCATTATCTTGAATTCAGAATAATTAGCATGCAAATTTATAAAATACGTACACTAATTAGATAACTGTCAAAGTTGACGTCATCGGTTTCATTACTTGCAGTAAGATAGCTTAAAAAAAACAAAAGTACTTTACTTTCTCTTTGTCAATCTATATATTAATACGTGAAGCAAAAATTTGGGATCCATTTTTAAACTAGGTACTTGCCGCGAATGAAGAAGTATGAAATTACGCACGGTTATTGTTGATGTAAAGAAGGATTACGGAATGCTAATATTTTTTCAAATAATGCATAAAACATAGTTAAATCAACTAAAAACTCATTACATTCACTACCTTGCATTTGACACAAACACATGTATATAATAAACGAAATAAAACATTCAATGTCTTACTATGAAAATTGAAAACACAACGTCAAATATGTCAGATGTCTTTGACAAAATTCCCGCTATTGCTTTTAAATTTAAGGATTTGAAGATTTAAAAAATGAATTTGTATTGAACTGTAAACAATAAAATAAAATGTAAACTATTTAATAGAATTTTAGAAATATTCAAGCTACTTTAGACAATATCAAGTTTAGTTTTAGAGTTGAATTACGGTCGATTTTGGACCGTTGCGACGGGTGATTAGTCTTTATAAATCGTAATATTCTTACATATATATCTTCATAATCTTAAGATTGTAAATTTCAATTGCCAGGGACCGCAATGGGTTGAAGATGACAACGGCGAAGATTCCGGTGTTTATATAAAACAATTTTGCCGTTTGCGTTATTCCGTTACATAAACCCCAACAAAGTACGCACGCACGTTACTAATAAACAACAATTGCAGAGCGATCGGATGACGCAAAGAGTTTATCGCCTGCATTGTGTGTCAATCTGCCACCTAGCTCACCTACCGACCGTGTATGGGATACCTACGAGTTAGATCCGATTGCGCTAAAGCGGAATGCATACTACAACTCCACTACTAGAACAAATCTTAAAAGATTGTAGAATGCGATGATGAGAGATTTCTTTCAAAGGACAAAGAAATTACTTTATAATTAGGTGGTAAACTGAACAATAATATATTGAAATGATAATTTTATTTACTTACTTAACAGAAAATACTGCACAAAGTAGACGTTGAATCATAACTTACCGAAAAAACATTTTTCGCAAGTCATAAGATTTTGAAGGCTCTTATGACTTGTTGATGCATCTTATTTACATATATTTGCATCAATACAGTTATCTTATCATTCAAAATACAATTTCCTATTCGGTATATGCCTATATACCGAATTATCAATATTTCTCTAGTGTAATCATTTTTAATATAAGTCGCACGAAATCTCTTACAGAATTGGCATTTGGTTCGACATATTAAACTTCTGTAAAACCGGGAAAAACGTTCCTGTACACATTTGCTATCAATTTTGTAGAAAGTGGTAGTAGTAACAATGGTTGAACCTTGCCCTCTCGATCGGGAGGTCCGAGGTTCAAGCCAAGGCACGCACTACAGATTTTTCTACAATTATGTGCGTTTAGAAATTATTTATGCTGCTTTTCGGTGAAGGAAAACATGGTGAGGAAACCTACAAACCCAAGAGTTCTTTAAAAAAAAAAGATCTCGTAGGTGTGTGAAGTCCACCAATTCGCACTTGGCTAGCGCGGTGGACTGTGGCCTTAACTCTCTCATTCTGTGAGAAGACCCGTGCCCAGCAGTGGGACAATACTGAGTTGACGAGATTGTAGAAAGTGCGTAAACCACTTAACTGCAATACGATGCACCCACGCGGCACACAGGCATAACATGAGGATGCATGTTACGGACTCGATCAATTTATGAAGACTATTCAACTGCTGTCGAGTTAATAGTCCATTATATACTTGTGATTTTTTGTCGGGAATAAACGACTGTCCGAGACTTATTGTACAGTATGGCCCCTACAAAGGACTTCAAAGGTTATATTGGTATAGTTAACGTAGTTAAAATAATCATTGCTTTTGTGTGTCAACTCAAACATAAAATTGAGTTTTTCTGTGATTCCAAACATTTACTTACTTCTTTTAATATCGTGTATTTGAGGTTTAGGAATGACGAACGAACATGCGGTTTACCGGATTGCAGGTCATGAACTCTTGTATCTATCGCCGATAAGATCAGAAGCCTAACTGAGCTCGACTACAGATAAATTGCCTAAATTATTACCTATCCGAGGCGTTACTTAGTTCTCAAGTTATCATCTCAAGTACATCTCGTACTTTTCGTGTTCTAGCTTGCGAATATCTCCCTTACTAATTAAAATAGTTGCAAAAAGTGCGGTCCGTCGAAATTATCTTGCAAGCGGATTAAGCTTTTTAAGTCGTACTTTTACGCAACGACATGGGATAAGCAACGTTTATCAAAGATAGGTCTCTTGTTTAAATATTGCTAACACTAGATACGTAAAAGTGTAAAAATATATCATGCGTTAAGCAATAACGAACGCGGTATGATGATATATGCTTTATGGAAACTTTTTAAACAATCCGCAAACAGTGACAACTCTAACCTAAAGTCACACCTAACGGATTACAGATTCTAAAGGTATCAACTTTTCTCGAGATCTTTCAATAACTTCAGCCGTACAGACTGTAGCGTCCCTAGATGAAATCTTTTGTATAACTTCTAGAAACAGTTGAGAAGAGTCATTTCCAGATATAGGTAGTTCCATTTAATTAACTTTACATTTTAAAGGTCCCCACGAACTTTAACAACGGAACTTTCAATTCGTCTCATTTTAACGTTATACCTACAAGCGTTGGCGTATAATTCCGTGTCAGTGAAAAAGCGCTCCACCCCAAAGGGTTCTCGATTTTGCCGAGTCACATCACAATATTATTTGCCTGAACCGCAAATCGCAATTTTATTCAAATGAGGATAAATTGTAGACAAGAAAGAGAGTAGAGAGTTGTACACAAGAAATATATTCTATCGAGCATCTACATTACGAACATATTATAGACAACAACATGACCCGGCGATTTTCGTTCTGCCTATAAGTCAAAAATCTAAAATTATCAGTGTTCCTCCACTATATTACGCATGTATTATACATACAAACCTTCCTCTTGAATTACTCTATCTATTAAAAAAACGAATTTTTTTGTACTACGACTTTTTTTGTACCGTAGTGATTTACGGCGCGTAAAAACGCCGATTTTAGAATTCCATTTTTTATGTACTAAACAATAAAAGTAGTCTTTGTGATTTCGTTTTAAAAAATTGTCTAGAATACAGCCACTTTTCATATAATAATTGAAGTAGTAAATATTGTATATAGTCTTATGGTTGTCATAGACGACCATGACATGTCATTGACAACCATGTAATTAGAGGGCTATTTAAGGGACAACCAAATGCTACTGCTACATGAAGTAACTATCATCACTATAATCTCTATCTATATTTATAATAATCTTTTCAACTCTGGTAGCACCAGTACCCCATATGCACAATACGAACACACATCTGTTGGTTCGAAGGAAGTGATAAGACATACTTACCAGAGGTGTTTCAACTTAGTAGTAGCAAAAGTAAACAATGTATTCCTTTTTACAGGAATCTCTCTGTACATGTACATAACTACAAAAAAAATGAAATTCTGTACATCTAGTTCTATAAGGAAAGATGCTCAAGACCATAAGGTTGTACTTATGAATAAAGAATATTATAATTACATTGCATTTCTCATCATTTTAAAGAAAAATATTTCAGTTTTAGCATGAACGACAATTAACTTAAATTATGCTACTGAAGTTCTTGTAAATATCTGTCCCCAACATTAAGCTATCACTAACTCTGGAATGTTATTTATACTGCCTTAAGCATATGCAAACCCTGGATCCAGAGACCATTCAAAGCGTCAGTAAGTCTAAAATAAGTAGTGGTACTGCTACCAGTAAAAGAGTACTTCTATAAACAATATTTGACATTCAATTTAAATATATAAGTATGGATCGATTATTAACTCTTGTGTTAACCTTGTTAAAAAATATTATAATCTTCATTTTAATCATAGTCTGATAGCATATAACTAATATTTAGGTGACTATATTTCATATTTAAATGTCCAAAAATATCATATCATTGATTCGATAAGGGATAGGCGATTTAAGAAAGGTCATGTCAGGGAATCTAAGTAACTATTGAAGATATGTTCAAATCTCTTCTTTTAATCGAAACTAAATTATTTTTTTATTAAACTGGGCCACTCAACAGTTTTTAAGAGAATGGAATTATTAAATAAAGTTGTATAGTACAAAAATGTATAAATACACCCACAAATAATTGTTAACAAATATTTGTTTAACATAATGTTCATTAAAAGATAAACAGATATATCATTATAACAAAGCAAGCTCATTAAATCATCATCACCTTGAGTGTGAACAATTATCTAAGTGGATTACAATTATAAATAAATATTAATAACACTAATGATAAAACGATAATTTTGTTGTATTGAAAGCAGGTCATAAACATCCTCTGTAGCTATCAACATGAATGATAAATTATAATATATTGCATAAAAATGTTATTGTTGAAACTACACACTGAGATTGATAACAGTAATACCCCTATACAATAGTAGGAATGTACGCTATGTTTCTTAATTAAGTGGGCGATAGTATTAACGAAGCCGGCAATCGGTCCAACGATTCTGATAGGAAGCGCATGTGAACTCCAACGAGCGACGATAGCACGAAAACACTTCTCACGAAACGATAAATATGTAGAAAACCAGTGAATATTCAACCGATAGCATCGAACTCATCACGCGTTTACACGCATATCACTGAATTCCTAACTTAAACATCGTGCTGCTACGTTCAACAAACACGCAGAAGCCTCTAATCTCACCTTGGGATGCAGTTGGAAGGCGTCCTGTCCACTTCCCAGGCGGCAAAAAGTTTCATGGGAACAGGTTTCGAAGCATTAGTCATCTTTTCGGATTTATTTTTCTCGGTCATTTTAAATCAGCACCAAACGCACTGGTCACAACTTCACTGCACTGCACTAGGGACAGTTTCGACTCGCATTGTTATTTCATCACTAAACATAACACTGGATTCATTTTTGTTGTGCCGTCACACGAAAACGATACCGACCCGAGGCGAATACAACAATACTCAGCTCAGTACAGCTTCACATCGCGCTGGAAATATCGGCCGCGGCAGAGGCGTTCGATACATTTGACAGATGGCAAGGTAGTGTTGCAATGCTTAAAGTTTTAATGTCCCATCATATATCAAGTAAAATTTACCAAATATTAAGAAAATACAGTGCTAATTGTTATCTAAGTTATGTATGTTACTAGTCATATTTTTTATTTAAGTTAACAACCTTCTTTAAAATAGTCGTTCTGTATCACCCGCAAAGAAAATAAGAAAAAATATTTTAGCTAGTGCACACATAGCATGTGCAGTAAATTTTGAAAAATGGTAAGATATGGTACCTTACCATTTTTCGACTAACTAAACTCAGTTTGTTCGAGTTGCGTACCAAATGAATATATTCAAATTTTCGACGTAAATAATCATTGAAATTAATAACGAATTACTTGTAAATGAAAAATCCAATATTTGAGGACATTTTATATTATTGCAACACTGTACAATAAGAACTGTTACATTGACAGTTCATGTTGTTATTGTTCTAGAGAAGCGTTCAAAAATAATTTTCTGTTAAAATACTTCTATTATAAAGCACATTTATTATTATTACAAAAATAAAACCCGTACAGTTATTCAGTATCATTAATTACTATAACTAACATCACTTGGTAAACAATGTTTCCGTGGGCTGATTTCTTTTTATATTTAAGAATTAACTTGAAATGTTAACTGGTATTAATTAACATACCTCGGGTGTAATCGTAATGTAGCGTACAAGTAGAATACATAGAGAAAATATTTCTTAGTCTTCACAGTGAAAATTTAAACATCTGCTTACTGAATATGTACATGCTATGCACAAATATTTCTTAGGGGTTTCATAAGTGAGATCGTAAAAACAAAACATTTGATTTACAAACTTCTTTATTTTCAAAACATGAACCATTACATAAATTTTATTATACATATAGTTAAGTTAATAAGTTTCTAAAATTAATGAGAATTTGAACAAAGTATACAACCAACGTAATATCCGTACATAAGATAAAAAAAATCAACTACCAAATGCATTAATTTTATAAAAAATATTACATAAAGACCTTTTTACAATTTTGTGCCTGAGTTTCTTTGCACTAAAATTACTTTTAGGTATAAGATAAGAGATGTGAAAGCAAATAACACTTTTCCAAAACTTTTTACAATATCTATTTTTTTTTGTCTGTTGCTAGCAATATGTTGCAGGCATACCAGAGTTAAAAATCTCTAATGTATATCATAATGTAATATTCATACATTTTTGAGCTTAAAACTGTAATGCAGATGCCATAGAATTCTAGTTTCCATTGTTTTATGACTACCATATCACCACAAAACCATACCAATAAATAAAATAAAATATCTTTTACCTTTGAATATGCTAAATATGTATAAGGTACTTTTATATTTCCTAATAAACCTGTAAGATAACAATTAAAAGTGATTTTCTTATATTATACTACTAAACACAATTTTCTGTCATTTATACCATCAATCACCTTACCAGTACTTCTGAAGATTATTTAAATCAGTTTTCATATTTTTCAGTGCCACAATAGAAAAAGCTAAAATTTAAGATACTTAATGTCCAAATAGTATGGCAATCGAGACTAATAACTCATAGACTACTAGCTCAAGTTAGACTCAGAACATTGTGGCAATTAACAGCATTCCCTAGAAACCACAATAAGATTGAAAGAAGGGAGATTACGTTTGTTCCTATAAATAATGACCGCGTTGAACTATTTAAAAGCAATGTGGCTCAAAAAATGCCTCTGTTCCCTATACACAATGACCCTGATAATATTATATAATTTGACTTTAACGTAATCAGTACTGAATTTGGAAAAGTTTTTAAGTCAACAACTGTAAATGATGGACAAACCAAATTAGGGAATTGGCAACGAGAGTTGTTTATAGAAGTAGACGCAAATTGTACCATTTATATTATGAAAAATTTTATAAACACGAAGCTAAATTTAACGAATATGTAAAAAAAGAAAGAATATATAAATTAATGTTTTCAAAGGTTAATGCGGAGTAGAATGCCTGTGTTACTTACGGTGTATTTCCTGACCTTATGAAACAAAGTAAAGTTTTTCCAATGTTTAATTTAGGTAATACTTCAGATCCAACTAATTTTCGACAAATTTCTATACTAACATTAAGTAAAATTTTAGAAAAAATCCTCATAAATGATTTGTTGAAGTATTTTATTAAAAACCAAGTACTTAATTACAATCAATTTGGCTTTAGAAGGAATTACTGTACTATAGATGCAGGAACTAAATTACGGAAAAATGTGTTTGAAGCCTAAGATGAATCACGCGATGTCCTCAGTGTATTTTGTAATTTATTCGAGGCGTTTGATTGTGTCCACCATAACACACAGGTAAGAAAATTACATCATTATGGGATCAGGAACATGACTCTCAGCCGTTTGAATTTTTTCTTGAATGACAGAATTCAAAGGGCTGTACTAAATGGTACAAATTTGTCCGGCGCTTATGTTTCTTGCCGGATTTTCTCTGTTGAGGTCGTGTTAAGATCTGGTAGTAGTATAAGAAAAAAAATGTAACTGACTATTTGTAAATGCAAAATAAAACCTATGCAAAATAAAGACATTTCATTTCATTGCAATATATAATACAGTAAAAACTCCTGACGCCGAAACTGAAAGCATCGAATATTTTACATGATTGTACCGACCACATCCGCAAATAAAGAAATTTTTAGCCACATATTTAAAAATATGGTCACAAAATAAATATAATAACCCGTCAATACTTAAAACGCGAATGTGGAAACCGCGAATAAGGATCTTTTACTGCACGGCAAATGGAAAAATTGTTCACTCGGTCTTTCATAGATCCTTATTTCTGGTTATATCTTTAGGTACTACTGGAGCTAACTTTTATTACCTATTTAAAAACAGGATGGCAAAGAAAAAATAGATATACAAAGAAAAAAACAAACCCACTGAGTTTTGGTTCATTCCCCATGTTACTACCAATCTTACTACCAGTAGTAAGACGGGGAATTTTATTACCGTTGTTACTACTGCTGCTGCTTATCATTAAGTAGATTCTATGCTTGTTCGTTACTTCGGTCGCATATAAAAAAGTTTAATTTCTCGTTTGAGATTTAAGATAGTAGTAAGAAGGATATTTTTTTATTCCCCGTGCTAATACTAGCAGCAGCAGTAGTAACAACGGTAATAAAATTCCCTGTCTTACTACTGGTAGTAAGATTGGTAGTAACACGGGGAATGAACCTGAGTTTCTTGCCGGATCTTCTCAGTTGAGGTCGTGTTCCGATCCGGTGGTAATGTAAAAAAATATATATGTAATATATGTAACTGACAATATGTAAGCGCCCTCGTAGGCCTATGCAAAATAAAGACATTTGATTTCATTTCAGGTCATCTGCGATGTGCAGTTGTTCACTTGGCGACATCTTGTGGGAAGTCTGGCTGCGAGGAGGGGTGCGCGGCGCGGAAGGCGGGGTGGTTCTCCAGCTCGCGGTCGATGCGCAGGATTATCGGGAAAGGAGTCAAGTCCACGTCGAATCTGCAAAATTGGGAAGTATATTTGTAATGGATTTCTTAATGTACATTTCATATTTATTATTTAACTAAAGTTGAGTATGCGCTCACAGGTTCGAACACCACCAATAACTGAGATCAGTAAATGATTCCAAATAGAAAAAGCAGACTGATATACATATTGAAGATGGAGTTAGGATTACAATTAAAGTGAATCTAATGTGAGAAATGAAAGTCCCTAATAATACTTTTAATATTATCATTCAGATTGAGGTAGTCAGCTAGCAAACAGCCTGGAGTCATTACAGATATCAACAATATATTTAATTGAAACTGCACACATGTTGCTACCATAATGAACTAAGTTGGAATGAAACTAAAATGTATGCAGCTCCCTGGAGATATACAACTACATTATTGTCCCACTGCTGGGCACGGGTCTTCTCTAAGAATGAGAGAGTTTTAGGCCATAGTCCACCGCGCCGGACAAGTGCGAATTTGTGGACATATCAACCACTGATAGAATTGAAGCTGCAGATTTGTTGAAAGAAAGAAAGAAAGAAAAGTTTATTCCAGCTAATAATAGTACTACATGCTATTGACATTAATTAACACATATAAAATATAAATAAATAACATACACTTATATCAAATTTTACTTACAACTAGGGGAATATAAAATATTTTAAAATACAAGGAAAAAGTAAATTGAATGGCAGCTGGAAATGGGCACACTCAACATATGTCGCAGAGAACTGCGAGCGTTGGTTTTCAGTGCGACCCAGTGGTTCGCGGAGTTCGGACGGTGTATAGTCTTAAATTTAATACGGATTTTCTTTTTTTTTTTTTTTGTTTTTACTTAATTCAAGTCCTATAATAAGAAAGTGGACTAATTAGCATTATTAACCTCTTAGAACAATAGTAAATATAATAATAATGAAGCATTACACTAGGAACATTAACTCGGAATGTGGCGATAATAAAAAATTGTATTGGTAAGTTTAATTCATTTATTTCAATATACCTTCTCTATGTAGTGATTGAGGTGTGAGTACATGTGTGCTTAATTATGTGACTGCGAGTGTGTTGGTGTGTGTGTGTTCGTCTGTGTGTGTATTTACGTACATATGTTTGCGATTATAAGATTTTTTGTAAGTTTAGTAGATACGACTTATAATGAGTTTTAAAGTTAGCTTCTGATTTCAGATTACGAATCGGAGGCGGCAGGTTATTCCAACACTTAGTCGCATTATACCTGTAACTACCGCGAAAAGAAGCATTACACCCCAATGGATAATTCAGCCGGCTACTACCTGCGCTTTGGGGATTATTATGTCTACGTTTAGACCAGTCCAGCTTATCAAAGAGATACGGTGGACATTTATGTTTTATTACCCCAAACAATAATGATGCAAAATGAAGCTGCCTACGATATTTCATTTTTAAGATATTTGCACCGTTAATGTAAGGTGTCACATGTGTCCGAGGGGGTATATTAAAACAAAATCTGGCACAAGCATTCTGGACACGCTGGATAAGATTTTGCGAGCGAACTAACAACCTGGGGCCTATGACAACATCTGCATAATTCAGCTTGGAGAGAATCAATGATTCACACAATTTGATTCTAACATCGCGTTTTAAAAAATCCCTTATTCTATATAAAACTCGCAGCCTATAAAAACAATTACGTGCTATGTTAGTCACATGTTTTTCAAATCTTAGAGTCTCGTCCATGAGAACGCCAAGGTTACGAGCTTCTGATACCCTTTCAATTGGGTTAATGTTAAGGCGTATAATTGGGTTATGTGCAACTATCTTTTTAACTTGTTTATTATTTCCAATAATTAAATATTTAGTTTTAAGGGGATTTAAAATGAGTGCATTATTAACAGACCATTCGAATATACGTTGTAAATCTGCGTTAAGTTTTTCCACAGCTACTGACACCTCTGATGACTTAAATGAGATAAAGATTTGAAGGTCGTCGGCATATATATGATATTTACAATCCTTTATATTTTGAACTACATCGGCGCTATATAAAATAAATAATAAAGGACCTAATATCGAACCTTGTGGTATTCCCCTCCTTATTCTTCTATTTGCCGAACAAGCCTTCACGTTAGTGCTGTTATGTTCAAGGATTACACTCTGGGTTCGATTTCGAAAGTAGCTGTCAAACCACCTTACAGCTTCGGTTGTTAATCCATAATAAGATAACTTAGACAGAAGAAGCGAGATATTTAAGCAATCAAAAGCCCGAGAGAAGTCCAGAAGCACGAGGATAGAACTTTGGCCCGTGGCCTGCGACGTAAGAAGATCGTCCGTTACGTCCAGTAAAGCTGTGGTGGTACTTCTCTTTTGCTATCCTTCAACTAAGTTGGAATGCCTCTTTAAATCAAAAAACAGAGTTTGACTGCTCAGTTAAAATAAGTCAATAAGAAGTAATGTATTCACCTTCTAGCACTAAAAACTTGAGGAATTAAGCAACAGTCTGCCAGGGTGATCTCGTCTCCGACGCAGTATTTCCCGGCGCAACCAGAGAGAAGTTTTTCCACAGCCCGGAATCCCCTTATGATCCAGCGCTGGACCCACTCACTCTGCTTTTCCTCCCCGACGTAAGTCAGCACTATCAAGTTCTGGAGCGGTTGAATTCCCGATGATATAACCTGGAATAATGAATAACAATATTTACCTACTTGGTACTTTAAATAGTTGGATAGGAATAGGAAAAAAGTTATTTTCGAAATCTCAATTTCAAAACACCTTCGGCAGATACAATTTGAGCGGGACGAGAAGAGAATTCCAAATATACGGAAAGTGGAGTACGGATGACATTGGCTTTACAAACGACAGTGTTGAGCGAATTTCAGTACATTCCGCTATAATTTACAGAAAACTACGTGGTCCGTAAAGATGGAAAACATATTTGTTTTTCACGCTCATCACTAATGTTTGCAGCGGAAATGAAGTGCCCCTCGTACGGTAGCGTGCGGAGAGGATTTTTTATTTTGCCGACAAAATATTCTGACGGGTGCCCGTAAATTCTACTTCGTCCCCGGGCGGCATGAACCTACACTACTACTACTGGTCCTCTCGCTACCAGCCCACCGAAAAAGATCGTGCGTCAACAACGTAACCTCCGCTCTGCATTGATGGCAATACTATACCCGCTACGGCGCTCATATCCGCCTTGGTGGAAACCAGCTCAATAAAGTTTAGACAAACACAAACAAAAAGTACACACAGATTGACATCGATGTTTATTTATGTACCTACCGTCCGTAGCCACCAAATAATAGATACCTAGAACAAGTTTATACATTATATATTTGTCCACAATTACAAATATGTTTTCCAAGAAATCTTTTATCTCATAACGTAATTTTATACGTACTAGTCTAGACGCGCCAATCAACCTATTGTACAGAATAAACATCAATGGAAATTCTTATACAAACGGTAAAATTTATTAGCCACTTTTGACCATACTTCTCTACTGCGGATGAAGACATTTTATTTAACAACTTTTATATAATAACAATATTTATTTTAGTAGTGGACCTGACACGGAGGTGGACATGTGTCATTACGAATTGGCAGTAAGTCACCAGTCGGTAATATTATTTATTCTGAAATATACGTCAAAAATCAATCAATCCAAGATAGTATAAGTGTAAAAAGAACTTAATGTTTATGTATAAAAATCATGAGAATCTCTGCTATATATCCACTAGTGATTTATTCATTTATTTACTTATTATTTATGTTAATATTTGAACACGAGCGAATGCCAATATCACATACCGACATGCGTAAATGCGATTATTCGTTTTTTTTTTTTAATTTTTACCCAAAATGGACGCCGCCAGGTTTATTTTCAGTTTTTTGTGTAGTTGGCCGGAGGATGTAGATTTGGTGACCTTTTTTTTCTTCGTCTAACTGCACTTCAATATTCACAAACCATTTGCACAATTCTTGCGAATGCGCCTATACAAAACCATGCAAATATTCGCAAATACAGATGAGAGTAAATCTCTTGTCAACCCATTATTGTCCCACTGCTGGGCACAGGTCTCCTCTTAAAATGAGAGAGTTTAGACCATAGTCCACCGCGCTGGCGAAGTGCGAATTGGTGGACGTCACACACCTCCGAGAACTTGTTTTTTTTTTTAAACTCTTGTGTGTGTAGATTTCCTCACGATGTTTTCCTTCGCCGAAAAAGCAGTGATAATAAATTTCTAATACGCACATAATTTTATGAAAAATCAGTGGTGCGTCCTGGGTTTGAACCTCGCACCTCTCGATCGAGAGGGCAAGTTTCAACCATTAGGATATCACTGCTCTCATCAATAAATAATCACACTTATTTAGATAACATCTTAATACCAGTTACCTATTTTTGTGCACTAGGACAATTCGGTACTACAGCTTACCTCGCAAATCTCTCGAACTTTAGCTCTTTTGAAAAAGTCTTGAGGCATAAGGGGTCTTTGTGGTCTCGTTTCTTCTAAGTAATGCATGATGCTCAGGGATTCAACTAATGTATGACCATCTGAAAGTAATGTTAAGGTTATATTAACGATTATGAGCCTTGGGTCTTCCTATCAAATATGAGAGAACTTATAAAACATAGTATTCTGGAAACTGTCTATCTATACTAACATTATAAAGAAGAAAACTTTGTATTTTTGTATGTTTGTCATGAATTAACTTACAAACTACTTAACCAATTTAAAAATTATTTCACCATTAAAATGCTACATTATCCCTGAGAAATATAGACTATTGTTATTGCTAGAATATATATGATTCAGTGTCAGAAATTTTTCTCAATTTTTTTTGTCATTGCATACACTGCGTTACATATTGATAATAGAACATAAGATGTTCTACAATGTAATAGAACATATCAATATCTACGGAAGACTTGGAAAATTGAAATGATGCCGCCGCAAAATGATCAGTGTACCCTTACGCAAAGCAGTCTTCGCAATTTTTTTTGGGACTAAGTACTATCGGAATTCGTCCCTGTAGCTCCGGGATCAGAATAGGGCTAGCGCATCCCCTGCCTGTCGTAAGAGGCGACTAAAAGGGGCTTCCGGGGTTGCAGACGGCAAGAGTGGGAGCTCGAACTGTTCGGTCAGGCAATCCCGGGAAGGACGGCGGTATGTGTGGGCGCATACTGTCGTAAAGACTAGACGGAGCGGTGGGCCCAGCCGCCCATCTGAGAGGAGCCCGATGGGGCAACGCGTTCGGAGGATTCCGGTTGAAGTCGTTTCGAGATCCCGGAGTCCTCCTTTTCAGCGCCGAGGACGGCCACCGGGGGGGTTTTAGTGCGGTAAAAATCCCACATAACCCTGCGTCGCTCCCACGGCGTCTGGTACCTTTTGAAGGTTTCCCCCTCGAGAACAAAAAAAAAAGTACTCTCGGAATAGCATCAATACCTACTGCTGACTATGACAAATCCCCATTACGTTTGGGACATGTCTAGGAGTGGTGCTCAAAGTATAATGGTTGGATAGATTAGATTATAGTCTGCGCGAACGAAGTCGCGTCGATTCTGCTAGTAATTATATAACGTTCGAATTTGAGTTAAAATGTGTCTGTTAATATATATGTACATAATTACCAATGTAAAGTGAAGGGACTTGCTCCATTGGATTAACATTGCGGTATTCATTGCTGTGCTGCTCTCCGCCTCCCTTGGTGAGGCTCACTGCCTTTATATCATATGGAATCTCCTTAAGACTCAGGGCAAGCCGCACCCGAAAGGCGCATGAGCTGCGCCAGAAAGAATATAGCACTGGCTGTAAGAGATATTATCATTTTAGTCTCACTGATAAAAAAAAACAAAAGTCATGTCATGTCTGGTCATTTTTCAACTGATAGGTAATAGATAACCTTTTTAAAATTACACAGCTATTATAATAATTGTGTAATTTTGATATCGTGATTAACTGCACTATACATGTGAACCACGCATGATAGCTTTTTAACACACCATGGGCATCATGAGCAATGCTGTAGAGTGGATTTACGCTTTCTACACTCATAGGATCTCCCCACTAGGATTTTTTCCTACGTCGCGGGTACCATGGACACACACAAGACGAATACACAAACACCCAGACCCAGAACATGAATCTAAACTCATCATTCAGCTACCTGTGAGGCCGGGAATCGAACCCGGGACCCATTGCATGGTATGGTAACCGCTCCGCCACGCGGGTTGTCAAAATTTGTGTCACCTGAGGTATCAATTGAATGAGTTCTATTTAATTCATTTTTACTTTGTCCACACACCCATAACTTTGCAACTGTTTATCATTATCTTGCCATGCTTTGTTCAGATTAATATTAGTATTTTCGTGCATTATTGTTTAATGTTGTAGCTTTTTAATAATTATTTTTTTCTTTTGAGTTTGATATGTTTTAAGAGTGTTTTTTTTTTAAATATTTATTTAACCCGCGAATAGTGAAAGCGCGAATAAGGAAACCGTGAATAGGGAGTTTAGACAGTACTATACTAAAACTTACATTTTGTATTAAAGCAGAGAAATTAATACAAATTTCATGCTATCCCAATTTTTCAATTGATTATTGGGAAAGTCTATAATTATTTAAATAACTAAAGAAAGTATAATAATACTTTCTTTAGTCTTTAGTTTACCTTTTCGTCAATTTTGTCGCCCATTTTAAAATATATTGTATATTTATTTAAATATGGAACAATTGATAAACCACTCGGAGCACTGAATTGAAGTGTACTCAACTAGAAGCACTGAACGCGACAATGGCTCCGAAGATATCGCGCGAAGTATTTACAAGCAACACAATCTTATCAGGTATAACCAGAATGCAAAATAAGATAATAAAATAAGATAGAATTGAGTATTCGGTATCTAAATATTAGTGATGGTCAACTCGCGGTAACTCAAGTTTGGCTTAACTTACGGCGATGTCGTGTGAGGCAGCATTTGTGCTGGTGGGTTCTTTGCCATGGGATTTGGAAGCAAGGGCCTTTGCATCGCTTCGACAATGGCGCGAGCAGGTGCACCGATCGCAATGCGCTCAGCTCTGCATTGGGAGCCGACCTGGTGCATGCCATTGTGGGAAAATACAGGTCATGGCAGGCGGTGCGTGGGAGGAGGTTGCGCCTCCCCAGGTACTCCCTCGCAGGCGCACACGGTATCCTTTTCCCCGTCCCATGACTCAGCGGAGGCGGATTTGGGGGAAATCCAATTCCGGGTTTAAGGCTCGAGATGTCGTGTGTGCGTTCAGCACGCACATCTCATAAGAGACGTCAATGCGAAGGGCTCCCTTCCTAATGGGACGTGGCTGAGTTTACAACAGCGCTGGCCGTAGTTGCACGGTCGCGAATCTAATGCTAACGCTTCTTGTGACCCAGCAAGGAATGTGTAGAAGAACGCCGCGGAGTTTTAATCGGTATAATGGGTTTACAAAAAAAAAAAAATACTTTGTCTAAAAAAAACTAAATAGAAAAGCTAGATTTCTATGTAGGTTGTGCATATTTTTATTTTTGTGTCATCTTCAGAAAATTATCAGGCAATTTTCTAAATCTAAGACAAGTTTTTTTTTGTAATATCGCAGTCATTCTAAACAAATCTTGAAATGCACCTTGATTAACAATTATTTCTAATTATGTTATAGCCTGTAGATTAAGCAAAAAGTAGCCGACTGGGATAAGCAACTAAAAGAAATGATAAAGGACCTTAAAATGAAGGCTCCATCAAAACAGTCAATGAAACCTCTAGAGAAGAAGGCCGATAAAAAGATAACTAAGATAAGACGACCCACGTGGCCGAGCGGTTACCGTACCGGTCTGACACTCAGTAGGTTCCGGGTTCTATTCCCGGCCAGACAAGTGTCTGAATGATGAGTTTAGATTCTTGTTCTGGGTCTGGGTGTTTGTGTATTTGTCTTGTGTGTGTCCATGGCACCCACGACACAGGAGAAAATCCTACTGTGGGGCTATGAGTGTAAAAAGCGTTTTTTAAAAAAAAAAAAAAGAAACTAAGGAAAAAGTGGGCAAAACTGCTAAAGATATGCTTCAAATGGATTAACATCTACCTAATCTGTTATACATAGTTGTAAATATACATCTTGTTACATACTTTAGAAAAATAAGACATGATTGTTAGAAGTGTTATTGATATTTTTTAAGTCACACTAAAATATTTTAATTCAAATTCTTAATACGATTGAAGTAGCAAGCTCTTTGCAGTACATCTAAAGGTAATAGGTTACTCCCACTTATGGACACCTGTAAACAGGTTCATAAAACACAGTTTCTATTTAAAGTGAATCACAGATGCATTGCTGCTCCCGAGGACTAAGACGGTTGCTTCATATAAAAGTGAGGTAACAACCACACCCTTCTATCAAAACACAAGAACTGGTTCACGCTATAAATAAGTTTGGCGAAATGTAAATAAATAAATAAATAGTGTATAGTTATGTTTAAAGTATTAATTTCATTACAAACCAAACATATTTTATAAACATCATGTTATGTTCCACATAATTTAAGTAGATTATTAGATGTACTGATGTACACAAGTTGTACAAGTACAGTTTGTAAGTAGATTTTTACGATGGCATAAAAGCCTGAGATATCTCTGCTAACTCTGAAGACTAGCTTATAATGCCTTGCAAAAGCTTATGCCCCAGACCAAGACCCATAGACCCTACAGTATTCCTGTAAGTCTGAAATAAGTATAATACACATTTACTACACTCATAACCCCATAGAAAGATGTTCTCCTGTGTCGTGGGTACCATGTACACAGGACCCAGAACTGGAATCTATACTCATCATTCAGATACCTGTCTGGCCGGGAATCGAACTCGAGACCGATTGCGCATCATACCGGTATGGTAACCGCTCCGCCCCGCGGGTCGACAAAGTATAATGGTAGCCATGCCAATAAAAGGTCACTTCCACAATCATATTTCACATGTACAACCACATTGAGTTTAAAAATAAACGTGTATAAATTGACTACCTACCCTACAAGTATGAAGTTCGCTTATAAAAATGATAACCTTTATTAATAATCACAGTATCAGAGCATGTAACGATTAGACATTTCGTTATACCTATAGAACGAAATACCAGTGAATATTCAACCTACAGCATCGAACTCATCACGCGTTTACACGCATATCACTGAATTCCTAACTTAAACATCGTGCTGCTACGTTCAACAAACACACAGAAGCCTCTAATCTCACCTTGGGATGCAGTTGGAACGCGTCCTGTCCACTTCCCAGGCGGCAAACAGTTAGGTAATAGGTTTCGAATAGACATTTGTCATCTTTTCGGATTTATTTTCCTCCATCATTTTGAATCAGCACCAATCGCACTGGTCACAACTTCACTGCACAGCACTAAGGACAGTTTCGACTCGCATTGTTATTTCGTCACTAAACCTATCATTGGATTCATTTTTGTTGTACCGTTGCTGTCATACGAAAACGACACCGATTCGGAGGCGAAAAACCAGGCTGATTGCTGAAAAATCGGCCGCACCACCGGCACCGGCAGGGCAGGATACGTTTGACAGATAGCGAGTCAATGTTGCAATTACAATGTTTTAAGTTTCAATCTCCCACATCAGTTATCAATAAATAAAATAATAAATAATTAAAATTAAATTAAATTTCATAATTATATGTATATAAAAAAATACTAACTTAAATGAAAAAGGAACAAATAGCCGAATAATAAAATAAAAATCTGCATCCAAATTACTGTCCCTAGGATGAATTTCCAGAACGCTGGCAACATTACTTCGTTGATTTATCAGTAATTTCAATAAATTCGAAAATGTTATAATGAAAAATAAATTACAACTTATTTTTATCCAAGTTATCACGTTACTCGGTTCTCATAGAGAAGCGTTCAAAAATATTTTTCTATTAAAAACATTTTCATTGAGAGTAAAACATCATTTATTTGTGGACACTGTTTTGGCGGGCTATTTAATTTTTATGTTCAACAATTGGCTTTAAAGTTTAAACTAGTACTATAGGACTAGTTTCGAGTGTAATCGTAATGTAGCTTACTCATATTTAATACTACAGAAACAAACACAATCCTAAGTAGCGTTCGTACGGAAAATATTTTTTATTATTTACACGTTTTATGTTGTTTAAATACGTTCAAATTAAACATCTTTGCCGACTGATGCTCTTGAATGTGTGCATACTACAAATTAGTTTAATAATTTTCCTTAGTTCCTTAGAATCAGATAGTTAAAAAACATTTGAATTACAAATTTCTTTATTTTCAAAACATGAAACATTACATTATGTAAATTTTATTATGTAAGTCTCTAAAATTTAAGACAATATAAAAACACAATGTACAGTATAATACCATAACAGAATATATAACATAAACATAACATAATACCACATAAAACAAAAATTCTCTACTACCAAATGCATTTATTCAATAAGAATATTAAGTAAAAATAGTACAATTTTGTGCCTGACTTGCGTTGTGCTAAATTTATTTTTAGGTATAAGTGATCTAAAAACGAATAACATATTTACAATAACGTTTTGAATTACGCAGTCAAATTTGTATTTACTTGTTGTAGTCTGTTGCTAGATATATGCTGCAGGCATACCGGAGGTAAAGCATCAGACACAGATTGTTTTAAACTGTTTTTCAGAGTTCACTAGCCCATCAGGTCCCAGAGGCTAAATGAAACCGATATTTACATCTGAATAGTATTACCTCAAATTTTTTTATCACAAATTAACCATAAATTTGAAGTAACCGATAATAATAATTATTTATAAAATATAAATATAAAAATTAACAATAACATTTTACTTTAAAACTAATAAAAAAACAAATACACTATTTAATCCCAATATTTTCTGCTCCTAAGGCTTATTTTCGGAAATATTTATTTATAAAAAGTAAACAAGCAAAACAAGTTTAAAGTACATGTATTAAACGAAAAAAAAAATGAACAAAATATTTCCCACAAAGAGCGCGTTCCAGATGACGCTCACAAAGCCCAAAATGCCCAAAAGGTCGTTCCCCAAGACGACTGCGGTGGTTGTGGTCGAGGCGAATACGTTACTCATGACGCCATGACTTACGCCAACGCGACGCTCACGACGACCCATCTAACAAGGTGGGTCGAAGTGATCGTTCTAGTAGAGTATACGTCAGAAAAGCTCACAAGCTAATGGAACGAACCCAAAGTAAATTACATGGTAAAAAATAATAAAAAAACATAAAATGTTTCATTTCATATCTAGAGTAAAAATGTCCAATTTATTTCGTGATGTAGTATTGAATTATTTTAAAGTTTTAAACTGTAATGCAGATACCATAAAAGCCTAGATCCATTTATTATGAATACTTTATTAACACATACCCATACTGATAAACTTTATTTTACTTTCTAATATGCTAAATCCATATGAGGTATTTTAAAATAACCAATAAACATGTAAATTGTAAAATAACAATTAAAACTAGACATCTTGTATATTTTCTGTCATTTATGCATTCAATTACTATACCAGTACTTCTTAAAATTATTAAAATCGGTTTTGATACTTTTTAATACCACGATAGAAAAAGCTAAAACTTAAGAGATTAATGTGCGAATAGTATGGCAATCCAGATTAATATTAAACAGTGGAAGCTCCTTATTCGCGGAGAGTATGTTCTGCCCATGTGCCACGAACAAAAAAACCTAGAATTACCAGAAAAACCTACTCGAAAAGAAGGCGCCGAATCTTGTGCAAACTATATCCGCGCATAATTTTTTTTTGCCGCAAGTACACAAAAATGGTTACAATTTTTTTACCCGGCAGTACTGAAAAGGATTAGCTGAAACCGCAAATAAAGAGCTTTCACGTTACAGCAAATGGACTAATTGTTCACTTGGTCTTTCGTACGTCCTTGTTTCTGGTTCTAAATATCTCTAGGTAATTTGGGATGTTTATAAGTTCACTTGGCGACTTCTTGTGGGCAATCTGGCTGCGAGGAGGGGTGCGCGGCGCGGAAAGCGGGGTGGTTCTCCAGCTCGCGATCGATGCGCAGGATTATCGGGAAGGGACGCAAGTCCACGTGGAATCTGGAAAATTAGAAAGTATGTAAGATTTATTAATGTCCATTCCAAATCTGTTATTAAACTTAAGTAGTATGCCTTCATTTTTGAACTCTGGCCATAACTGAAATCAATAAAGGATTTCAAATAGAAAAATCAGACCGACATATATAATAAAGGTAGACCACCTTTTGACGTGACGTGGTATAATTCGATGGAGCCGGCTGCACGCACCAAAACACATGACTCATGCGGCGTTACCTCACCCTGGGTCGTTCCATTTAAGGCTTGAAGTGCAAGCGAGAGTGCGGAACGAGCGACAAAGAGGCACAATCGGGCTTAGCGCTCGTCAGCGTTCGACATCTGTCTCTCTCCTACTCGACTGAGCGATGCGTCCGCGTAGACAGCTATCATGTAATTTCGACATAATTGTATCTATGCGTACAAATAAACGTAACTTGATCAATGCCATTGTGATTTCCATTTAACTCCTTCTCTGTATCCATACAAAATATATATCATACAAACAAAATTAAAATTTTCTTTTAAAATAATGCTACCATTCCATCAGTACTTTGTTATGACGATGTCACAATAAACTATCGTCAGTAAACCGACTTTACAGACAACAGATTTTTTAGATAGGAATCAATAGTGAAGCAAAAAGTAAAAAAAAAGAAATACTTTCGTAATTATACAAATTGAGATAGCAAACTAGAATGCAGCCTGCCTGAAGACATCTTGATATCAACCTGTGTGGTGGGTGGTATAAGTTGGTCAGCAGTAATGTTATATTACCCTTGACAATGTTGGAATGCCTCTTAATCAAAACAGCAGTCCTTGACTACTTAGATGAATTAAACCGTAGACAAGTAAAGTATATTTTTTTCTTTTTTTTATAATAATGAAGTAGCAAATTAGCATGCAGTCCACCTGATGGTAAGTGGTCACTGCCGCCCATGGACATCTATAGAACATAGGTTTTATCTGAAATCAATCACAGATGCGTTGATACTCCTGAGGACTATGATAGTCGCCTTATATAAAGTATTTTATTTTCACCTTCTAGCATTAAAAACTTGCGGAATCAAGCAACAGTCGGCCAGTGTTATCTCGTCTCCGACGCAGTACTTCCCCGCGCAACCGGACAGAAGTTTTTCCACAGCGCGAAATCCCCTCATGATCCAGTGCTGGGCCCACTCCTTCTTTTTTTCCTCCCCTACGTAGATTAACACTATCAGGTTCTGGAGCGGTTGAATTCCCGATGATATAACCTGGAATCATTATTAATATTTTATTTGTACGGACAGTTACTAAGACAGACTCTTACGGCATATTAGGTTCTAGAAACACGTGACGTAAGTCGAGATATACGTTCATATATTTACATGTAAAAATCAAGGGTTATGTTCCTCAAGGAGTCAAAATTAAAATAAAAACTAAACTTATAACAAAAAAATATGCTTTATTAACGAATGTAAGTTCTTTAAATAACTATGTACTTATGAATATAGGTAATTTTTGCTGTTAAATATGTTATTAACTATAACGAGGTTAAGAATTTATAACCGAAATAATAAATTAAACTCTCGGCTTAAAGAAACTATCAAATCAAGATTGCTTCGCTATATGTTATCATGCAGGTAACACTGATACGCCGCACAAAATTTATTTATTATCAATAAAACTTCTCTCGAAGTTAGTATCATTTTCATCAAAAAAAAAATCATAGCATCCTCCAAGCTTGCAAAGGCTGCAGAAAATTTTTTTAGTACCAGTTCTTTTCAGCGTTACCAATAGAAGATGCCATTTCTATATGCAGGGTAGGTAGATACTCCCTGCTCGTAGCTGTCGCGCCAGGCCTTTTTATAGACGTCCACTTCGATATTAATGAATTTTCCTATACCGTAAATAAAACAATTGACGTATGTTTGAGGAATAGTGTCAAAATATGGTTCGACGTAACTCGAAACGACGTAAATCAAAACGACGTAAGTCAAGGACTGCCTGTACTTCAATTAGATAGGAATAATAAAGTATGTATGTATTTATGGGCACGTGTGACAGAGATATGAGCGATGTGCGGCTAGTAGGGCGGCGCGCAACTGAGCCGAGAGTCACGAAACATTCGATAGGCGTTGCAAACGTCAGCTTTGAGCGAATTCAGTCAATTTAGTTGTGGCGACCTCCCTTGTGGCAACTCATTATGAGATGGCGCTATGGTGACAACTTCCCGCAACTAATCAAGAGATGGTGCCACTAGTATTTCTGAAACACGTTATCGAAGTATTCTCAATACCCCGCATGTATACAAGTTCCGAACAAAGACTGTTGGAGCACGGCCGCTCCGCAGGCATGATCACCTAGCCTGGCGGGAGATCTCCCTTTACCAAAATAATAATTTGCAGCGAAATTTGATTTCACTCCACCTGCAGCGTCAAGCAAATGAGTCTTGAAGCGAATATTTTGTCGACCTCAATAGGTCAACACTGGGCTGGTAAAGATCGTTTACATTTGCACTTCATCTTACAATATTTTTATTAACATTGTAATATCATGTATAATTTTTTTTGATCAGCGATCAACAACAAAATAATGGATACAGATTTATAGATATGTTTACCATAACAAATATCTGTGTAGTATGTCTATAGAAAAAGACATTACACCAACTAGTCCAACCACATTGGCAACGCAGATCAAAACTTGTTTTGAACGAAAACAAGTACGAGTGCTATATTTAGATCTGATTAAAATATTGTATATCAGTGGCATTTATTACTTGTATATTGAATAAAATCCTACACCAAACTGGAACATTTATCCAATGTCTGAAATATTAGTAGATCAAACATGGAAAGGGGGGGAAATGTGTCTTTACGAACTGGTTACTAGTTACTACCAGTTATTTTAGTTTGTTAATAATAATAATAATCATCCATCCATCCATCCATGGAACTCATGTCATGTTAGAAGTTGATTACAGAGGTCCACGGGCGGCAGTGACCACTTACCATCATGTGGACTGCATGCTTGTTTGCTACTCTAGTCATAGAAAAAAAAATGTTTTTGTTTAGAGATGAAGTGTGTCCACTCTATGTTTATATATATTTCATCTCCTTGGATAAAATCTTAATACTAGTTACCTATTTTCGAGCACTACAAAAATTTGGCAACAAAAATAACTTTATTGAAAACTACAGCTTACCTCACAAATCTCACGAACTTTAGCTCTTTTGAAGCAGTCTTGAGGCATAAGAGGTCTTTGTGGTCTTGTTTCTTCTAAGTAATGCATGATGCTGAGGGATTCCACAAATGTATGACCATCTGAAAGTAATGGACCTAATATTAAGCAATATATATATTAAAGTTATGATTATTGGAATCAAATTCTAGGTGGTACAACATAGGTTTGACTTGGATTGTACCAATACCAAGTATTTTTAATGTGAAGCATTTTTTGCATATCAGTGGAAAGGTGTGTCAGGTCATTTTTATATCAAGCATCTATGGGGCAGTGGTGACCATCTACCATCAGAGATACTGCATGCTTCTTTGGTACTTTTAAATTATAAAAAAAGGTAAAAATATATTGCTTATTTCCTAAGCTTCTGTAATATATGTAAATAATTACCAATGCAAAGTGAAGGGACTTGCTCCATTGGGTTTACATCACGATACTCATTGCAGTGCTGCTCTCCACCTCCCTTGATGAGGCTCACCGCCTTGATATCATATGGAATCTCTTTAAGATTCAGGGCAATACGTACCCGCCAGGCACATGAGCTTCGCCAGTAAGAATATAGCACTGGCTGTAAGAGACATTATTGTATTAGACACTGATGAAAAACAAAAGTTGTTTATGGTCATTTCACACCTGATGGCTAACAGGTAACTTTTTAAAATTACACAATTATTTCAATAGCTGTGTTATTTAGAATAATATGACTAACTGCTCTTTATGTGACCCACGCATGATGACTATTTAACACAATCATGAGCAATGCTGTTGCATGGGTTTTACATCTGAAGTGGGAGCATCAAGCAAACAAGTTACATATGGATAACTTTCATTTTGTCCAATTTTGGCAATTGGCCAGCTTATCCTAATCATATATTTAATGAACTTGTTTTAATGTTTTTTATTAAAATTATTTACTTAACAAATTTTTACTTAACAAATTGTGTTATAAGTATTAAAAATAAGGTCTATTAATTTTTTTTCTAAATAATAACTATTCTAATACTATAAAATAAAGTACTATACTAAAAGTTACATTTTGAGTCAAAGCAGAATAATTAAAACAATTTTATGGTAAGTATAAAAATCTTTCATTTGGTTTCTATTAGGAAACGTTTCTTAATGATTAAAAATTTAGCATTATTTATTTACCTTTTCTTCAATTATGTCGCCCATTTTAAAATATATGTTTATTTAAAAATGGAACAGTCGATAAATTGCTCGGAACGCTAGAATAAAGTTTACTAAACTAGAAGCACTGAGCGCGACAACTCCGAACGATTGTCGAGCGGAGTATTTACAAGCAGCATAATCTTATCAGGTTTAACCAGTATGCAAAATAAGATAATATGGGTAATATATTTATCGCTCACCTTACCCATGCCGGAACAATTCCCGTTGTATTTCGAGTAGTAAGTAATTTTGACGGCGTTTATCTACGTCTCCCACAATTAATCTGTTGTATTTTTTGGATTTTTTATCAACTACTTAAATTAAGCACTGAGTATTCGGTGTCAAAATCAGTAAATCTTAACGCTAATGTTAGTAAACAAAAATTATAACTATTCTTTCAACGGGTTATTAAAAAAAGGTATGTTTCTTACTTCAGCAGATCAGTAGATAAGTATTTTATGTATTTAGTAGACATTAATAAATATCTTTGCGTTTGTGTTATATATATTTCTCTTAGATTTTTATAAAAGCAAAGGGTTGCCGTTGGGGCAGTTTATTGGGGATGATTATCCGGTGTTCCCATATCCAACCACGGTTCAAGGTTTATTAGCTTATGGCAATATTTACAACTAGTATAGTAAGCTTCATTTTATTCCTTAATTAGTAAAATTACATGTTTCTTTACATTTTCCGTCAAATTCATAGCTATTTTATATTTATGGACTTCGTTTCATTAAGGCAGAACATTGTTTTCATGCGGGTTTCCCAACTTAGGGGTTTTTTCCCCAAATTTAGGGGATAAAAAAATTGGATGGGGAATTTTTAGGGGTGGAATATTTTTAGGGTGAACTTTTAAGGGTTTTTATAAATTCAACTTAAAGGCGTTTTTAAAGGGATATCTCCCCGCCAGGCTGTACGATCACGCCTCACGACGAAAAAAAAAAGGTCATGAACTACACCCCAAGACCTTTTTTATTTGCCGTCAGGCCAGGTTGCCACGAAGAGAATTGAAGAATTCCAATTAATAATTCATTATGGGAGATTTTAGGGGTTTTTAATGAAGGCTTTAGGGGAATACATTTTTGAGACTTGGTAACCCTGTTTCCATAAGTGTCATAAGTAAAAAAACAAGATGTCATTGGTGACAGTGACACCTGAAAAATTACATAACATAAAAGTAATTTTGAACTCTGTGTAGGAATACTTAAGGTACATTTTTTACTTTTAAAAAAATTGACAGATCAAAAAAAATTGGCTATGATATGGAAATGGTTTTAAAAGTTATTGCTTACTGCCGATTGGTTATTGTAATTGCGTAGTCTTCAGTTCTTACGATATCTAATAAAAATAGAATTTGTTCCCTTCACAATGGGAAAAGACAAGAAGAAAAAAGGTACTAAGGCGAACGTTTTCAAAGTGGCTGGAGCCAAGAGTTTGAAGAAAACGAAAGCCAAGGCAGTTAATTTGGGGCTTAAAAATGTAAGTTGTTGCAACGTGTATATTTACTGTTCTTCAAATCTTCAATAACAGCCTCATAGAAATTTAAAATTAATTACTAATATAACTCTGGCAAAAATTCGTCCTGATTTTATTCTGCAAGCGCTCTTAAGATTAATGGTGTCTCATAGTAGGTCTACTGACATTATATAGGTTTCACCAACCCCTCATCTTAAAGAATGACCGATGATCTGAAATGATAACATAGCAGTCTGCATCTGACATGGTTCATATCTAATTATCTTTTTAAGTTCAACCCATCAGCTGCAGAAACCATTTAATATCAGCATACACACATGCATTGCTATTTCGAGAATTCTAAATATATAATATCAAATGGTTTCCAAATGCAACACATTTTACTAAACATAAATAAGTAGAAAAACTAGATTTCCATGCACATTGTGCTCAGTTTTGTTTTATTTTTTGTGTCTAAAGCACTTGGGGTAAAGGGTTACTTACTAGGTTTTGGTGTAGAAAATTTCTCAGAATTTTCTAAATCCAAAGCAGATTTCTTTTGTCATAAATGAACCTGGATTTACTATTATATCTAAATTTTATATTGTATCCTGTTTATAGATTAAGCAAAAAGTAGCAGACATTGACAAGCAACTTAAAGAAATAAAAAAGGACCTTAAAACTAAGTCCCCATCAAAACAGTCAGTGAAGCCTCCAGAGAAGAAGCCAGAGAAGAAGGTAACTAAAGAAGATGTGGCCAAAACTGCTGAAGATATGGTTAAAATGGATTTATAACATCTAATTTCTATAGCTGTAAATAAATATAAATTATTTTTTGTACCATATGGGTCTTCTTAATTGGTTTAGAAAAATAAGTAATGATAACTATTATAATAATTTTGCATATTACTACTAACATATTTTAATTAATTTTTTTATATGATTGAAGCACCTAATGGTCAGTAGTTACTGCCCATGGACGCCTGTAAGCAACTTCACAAAGGTCTATCTGAATTCTGAAGTCAATTATTTTGTTACTTCCAAGGACTAAAGTCTTCTTCCCTGCTATGAAAGTGAACCAACCATAGCCTCGCACCAAAATGGAAGAACTGCTTCGCGCTAGAAATAAGTGTAGTGGTATGACTTTTCTGCCTAATCCACTTTGGCATGGGAAATAAAAATATCCTACTAGACAAAGTAATCAAGGGTGCAGTCTTTCTTCACTAGTCTCAGTTCTAAATGCGTATATATTCAAGATTTTTAGAAAATGTGTATAGCATGATCCAGAATACAAGTGGCGCCATCTCTTATCGAATTGCAAAGTTTTCACGAAGGCAACAAAAAATATTTAGATTGCATTATTGATTTGCTAAATTCTACAGTATAAAGGTTTTATTTAAAAAGGAGGGATTTTGTGGGAATAAATAATAAAAAATATATCTTGTGGCACATATACAAATTTAAAGGAGCAACAATTTTTGTTAACTTTTATTTTTATTGTTAAATTTAACAAAATATAACATTATCGAAAACTTAATATTAATTAATAAAAAATTAACAATGTTAACGGTGGTAGCGCTGTCATATACAATTTTAGTAAACAATTAAGTATACCCAATCTCTCGTTGTCACGTAATTTGATTACGCAAATGAAAGTACTAGGAAGACAGAAAAAAAGCAACAAAAACCACCAAACTCTATTACATCTTTCACATATTAAAATACGCGAAAAATAAATAGTTAAACCCGAAACACCTATTAGAACATGAAAAAGAAAATGCATTATTAATATAAAAATATGTTCAGCATTTTATTGATTTTTATTGTTTTATTCCTCGTCCGTGACGTCTGGTTCCGCTTGCTCATCATCGCTGACTTCTGCGGCGTCATCGGGATCAGCGGCATCCACTTGAGGGCTTTCTGGTTCCTCCACAATAGGTTCCGCGTCTTCCGCTGGTACTTCACTAGAAATAAAAACATCATCAATATTTTTTATAACTTTGTACTTGTCTTATCGCATACGCAACCTCATTTGCGTTCTTCAGGCTTATGTCAAAAAAATCAAAGTACTTCCATAATGATGGATTAGCCATGTGAAGACGATTAATTAATTTGGGATGAATTTAGAATGTATGGCAGTTTGGCAAAGGGAGATCTCCGGCCAGGCCAGGTGATCATGCCTGGGGAGCGGCCGTGCTCCGTTACAGTTGATGTTCGGAACTTGTATATATGCGGGGTATTGAGAATACTTTGATAGCGTGTTTCAGAATACTAGTAGCGCCATCTCTTGATGAGGAGCGGGAGATCGCCACAGCAGAATCGATCATTTGGCGTTGGTCAACAGTTATTCGGTTAGTCAGATCTAGTGATTGATAACAAAAAGCATTACAGATGGCTATAATGATAGCTAAACTACTGACGCCATATTTTGATGAGTCGTGGGAACTCAACATATCATCAACGATCTACAACGAATTATCGAACGATCGTTTTACTGAACGTTATCCGTTGAACAGTCAAAGTTATCATACCAATAGATCGACCTGGAGTATCGATCGACAGACGACTGTTTTTGTATGTGGGTTCCTTAGGACTTCACTTGCTTTTACAAAGTAGTAATTTCTCAAACTTACCTAGATTCTCCGTCAGCTACGTTGTCCGCAGCAGAACCACTGTGTGAGAGCTCTTCGAGACGAGCAGCAGCCAATTCAGACTCTTGTCTGGCGATTTCCGCCAACTCCGCGGCCTGTAAATTTTATGTCTTTTAATACGATGTTCATTTTGCATATTAACAATGTTGCTGCGATGAAGTCGTACGCATAAAATCGTGTAACTAATTTTGAGCAATAGCACACTTGAATACTAACAAGTTCTTAATAACAGTTTTATGTGAACTACACTGATTGTGAGTAGGTACAGTGTAGTTTTTATATATTGAGAGTTTCTCAAATAAGTGTAAAAGTTTGTAAACAATTGATCATTTTTGATAAAAAGTACCTACTACACTAACTTACCTGTCGTGCTAATTCTGCCTCTCGCTCTTCTTGGGCTTGTTTCTCCAACTCTTCCAATCTAGCGAGTTCCTCTTGTCTTATTTGTTCTGCAAGCCTCTCTTCTTCCAAGCGAGCCTCTTCTGCTTGTCTTGCTTCCTCGGCTAATCTCGCTTCTTCTGCTAGCCTAGCTTCTTCAGCTAATCTAGCTTCTTCGGCTAATCTTGCCTCTTCAGCTAATCTCGCCTCTTCGGCCAATCGGGCCTCTTCTGCGAGTCGTGCCTCTTCTGCCAATCTTGCTTCTTCCTCTAGCCTGGCTTCCTCAGCTTTACGAGCTTCCTCAGCAAGCCTTGCTTCCTCCTCGGCCCTCCTAGCTTCTTCTTCAGCCTTACGCTTAGCTTCCTCCGCTTTGCGTGTTTCTTCTTCGGCTCTCCTCTTTTCTGCGGCTTCACGTTCGGCCTGTGAGAAAAATAAATATTACATTTAGTAAAAAAATGTTATTTTCAAAAATAAATTTTCATTAGAATATGTACCTACTTGAGCTTTGCGTTCAGCTTCACGTTTAGCCTCCTCCTTTAGAGCCCTGTAATATAAAAATGATTTGTTACATCAAGTTGGCCATGTGAATTTGGACACAATATATAACACTCAGAACCCATAATATTAATTCTTATTGTCATACAATAAAGTTTCAAGACATGTTGCTACTTATTGTCATAAATTATCATGAATTGGAAAAACAGTAAAAATAAAATACACTCGCGCGAATGTGAGTAAAAATTATTAATACACCACTTACTTCTCTTCTGCAGCACGAGCTTCTGCTTGCCTCTTCTTCTTGATTTCAGCCAAGTCCGTAGCTGGAGCCAGCACGGGCTCAGCGGTAGTAGCACGGAATCTCTCCAGGCGTTCAGCCTTCGCCGCCTTCAGCTCCAAAGCTGGGTCTTCCATCATCTGAGGCGCCTGGAACTTGCGGCTGGGTCTCCACGGAAGTAGTTTCACTGCACCGCGGCCAATGAAACGGTCGCGTAGTACCAATGACCATTGATGAAATGTTAGCTGATGTTTAGTTTACTCAGATCTATGATGTGAGAGCTAAACATTTCGATGGTGGGAACCAATGGTCATTGATGGGTAATAGTTAGAATACAGCAGCATTCCCTTGTGAAGTCGTGCCCTCGATATGAATGTTATTGTCTATGACCCCAGTCCTAAGCTCAGTGAAGCTTGAATGAACATTCTGCTGCATTGTCTCGTTCTTGCAGTAAAGCGTGTGGAAGCTGCGTGTCTTGGCTGTGTGCACGTGTGAGAGCAATATGCACGACTTCGATGAAATGTGATTTCATGCTGTCCTTTACAGTGTTTGAATATAGTGTAGATGGACCATTATGCCTAATATAATCCCTGAAATTTCTATTTGTAAGGGTTTTCTCCTGTCCTTATCTGCTTGATGTATTAAATCATATTTTTTAAAACTAAATCATTTTTACTAGCTTTTTTGCTATTATAGTTGTTTTTATCATTTAAATCTTAATACATTTATAAACTTAAAATTAGGTACAATATTTTATTACAAAAATATTAGATGTCAATATTTTAAGTACTTTCACCAAGGTAAACTACATTACGATTGTTTGTTTTTAGTCGAGAAGGCGAAGCGTTAAAAAGCTTGGATCTTCTAAGCGTGACTCGGGAATCTACCATGCAATCTAATTAAAACAACGAAAAGTGTGATAAAAATATTTTTATTGTTAAACAAAATCAGTTCTGTTAAGTGAAAACGAGACGTCTCGATCACCGACAATCCGCGGCGAGCTCACCGCGCTATCACGACATTGACTAGAAATTGTGTATATAATTCGTTCGTTGTAAATATAATAATAAAATAGTGTTTGATTCGGGTAAAATGTTTAAAAAATATATTTTTAATGGTATGACATCGGTTAGTCGGAGAGTGTTATACCGAGATCAGAGAGACGGGCGCGGCGCGGGCGCCGGTCGGAGCCGGGCGCCCGCGCCGGCCGGCGGAGCTACGCGCACTGCGCCGCCGTCGGCTGTTCCGGCGCGTCGCCCGCTGCAAGAGACACCACACCCAGGGTTAGATACGGAATTTATACTCCATTTTTAAGCTGCTCGTTTATACGCCGACTACGTCGGAGTGGAAGCACGTTTTATAACTTGCCGTCCGGTGAGCCAACCTCGCCACTCTATGTTTCAGTGGGAAACCCAGAAGAAAAATAATGTTAACGTTGGATTGGTAAATTTTAAAGAGAATTGTTACATGTTTGTGATGATTACAATTTAGGAGCAGATGACTATTTAGGTAGGTATCTACTAATTTTTTAGAAACTAGATCCGCATGTTGACAAATGAATAGTAACCGGTTATCTTTCTTAGTTTGATAATATTATATAAGATAATTGATGAGGTTTAGTAGGTAGCTATTTACCATTTCGACGTATTTTGTCATATTATAGGTATTATAGGTAATAAGCTTGCAGCCAATCTGATGTAGGTATTGTTCCCAATGCTGAGTCACCAAAATCTGATCAGTCCTATATGTATGAGTTTGATTGCGTATGATTACTAGGTTAAATAGGTCTGAGAAAAATGAAGCGCCTCGTAAGGAATAAGCAACTTTATATAATTGTTAAAACCTTTTGAACAATGAAATATCAGGGAACTTTATACAGAGAGAGCGATAACCGTTAACGGTTAGAAGCGACGAGGTTCGTCACTGGCGCGGCGTTTAACTGTTGTCATTTAATACATTATGCGGAGGGGAAGCGAGCGCTAGCGTTGCGATTGTTTCTCGATACCTGCGGCCTTCTCGACGGCCAGCCCGGCGGCCGCGAGCCTGTTCTTCGCGTAAAACGATAGGAGCTTCACGTCGTCTCGGATGCTAAGTTCCTTGTAGAGAGGCCTGCGATTGGAGAAGGCCTTGTTACCGGAGAAGTGCACGCACGCAAGGCGACCGCGTCCTGGCGAAACACCCTAAGGTTAACACGAGGGTCACACTGGATCTAGCTGTTAGTCAGGTTCCGAGTAAAGGAAGGGTCTGACGTCACGTTATTGTTATTATAGTTATTATATTTTCCTGTCACTTATCAGTCAGGGATACCTGTTAACTTCTTGACAGGTTCAGAGTAGAAGGAAAGGCTGTGGATGTTGTCGGCCACGCTGCGCAGAGGTAGGAGCAGTTTAGCGACGTACGCATCAGTACTGAAGCGGTACGGTATCGGCTCTCCGTAAGAGTAGCTGAAAATGTGAAAGAAGTAAATTTCAGAGTTGAAAACATACATGCCTCCATCAAATATATGTATTTCAATGAGCCAATTGGCACTAAAACAGAAAACATGAATTTTAAAATGGTGTATTTATTTACTTGTTTCAAATTGGAAGGCAATACTAGAAACCGTTTTAAAAGGATTATAATACCTATACATTATTTTCGATAACAGGCATTTACGATACGTAAATTTAATTGTCAATATAACAGGAAAAGCAACTAATACCGAAAATAGTGTACCTAATCGTTCTGATTTAATAATTGGATACATTAACTTGCGTGAAAAAAAATATTTGCCATGGCGTAGACTATGATATTGTCGACCAATTGCCTATTCTCATGGATTAGTCCAGTAACATTTACTTTATTTTTATTATTTGAAGTAAAGATGAAAAGTGACCTTGTTTATGTTTGCAAATTCACAATGTATCAGCGTGATTGTGACCGGACGGTACAGCAATTACAGCAGCATTGCATGTGCAAACTCCTACGTGCTCCAAATAAACATCGCGAGGATATTTTGAATGAAAATAAACCATAAAAACATTTATTAGAACTACACGGCAAACATTGGCTGGCATTTAACCAGTCTAAAATTAAACGGTTGGTCAGCGCAACGTCACGGAACACACGAGTGCTTTTGGCTGGGTAATCGACACCCACGCTGGAAATATCTCCGCCAAAATTCAGAGAAGCCGTGAAAGTCAAACCTTCAACTACTATATCCGGTCATTTCTATGCAGCTACGTTTTGTTTACAATCTACCCTGTCGCCTGTCGCACTTGATGCCAAATAATCGACGGATGTACGATGCCGTCAATGTCAGTGCCAGGGCGGTCTGATAGACACATCAATGAGCTATTTTTGCACGGTTACATCAGATGATGCCAAGAAAAACTTGACCCGTCATTAACAAGCGGCTGGCAAGGTCTAATGAGCATTGGACGATGCTTTTGAAGCAACAAGATCTAGCCAGTAGACCAGTAAGAATTATCGATTGTGCATATGCATACAGGTTTATGCAGATAGCTCATCAAAATGAATATGCGCGTACTTCAGATGCTTTGGAAATGGGATTGAAAACGGTTATTAATTTTGGAGAGCTGCCATTTAATATAGAACGACTTAACATACCTTATAAACATTAAGTACGTAGTCTCAGTAATGGTAAATACCTGTCTCAAATTATTCCGTACCGTATTTATATTGGACAGTTTAAAAACAGTGTAATAGTATATATATAATAAACAAAGAAATTGAATCCACGATCTCACTCTTATTTAAACGATATCAAATGTAAATAAATAGCAATAGATCAGAACAAAATTGGTTTTACAGACAGGTAAATATAATCTGCAGTCAATGATGGCTTGCAAGTATCAGAAAGTCCCCTTAGACCAGCATCGTAAAAAATATGGTTAATTGCCTGGGCGTTAAGAATCGTCAGATGGGTCTTATGTAATGCAAAGGAAATGATATACAAAGTTTGTTGTGTTACTCACGAGTAGATAGTTTCGAGGGGAGCGAGGCTCTTGGCGCGAGGGACCACAGAGCGCGCTCGCTGCAGCAGCGAGGCCGTGTCGGCGCGGATGCGACGAGTCTCATCTTCAAATGCCTGAAATTCACAGAAATCTAGGTAAAGGCTACGGAACATTATTTTAAGGTCACGTTTAGAGACGAAAGTATGATATTGACCTAAAAACCCATAAAGCACCAGTATTCATTTGTCAAGTTATTGGCATGGCGTATTCTGCTCCAGAATCTATTATTTACTAGTGGACTCATTTAGAAGTAGGTATGTTTAGAAAGTTGTTAATTACTGTTAAAAAAACCGAGGTGTTCGTTTCACAATGATGTGAAGGACGAAGGCAAGGATAACTAAAAATGATACCTAGCGTAATTTGTAGGAAATGTTTTCAGATTGTTCTCGGCAAATCACTGTAACAATGTCGCCCTCGCATAGTGGAATTTAACAGCAGCTTATATTTCAGTGTATTTTTACTCCCAGCCATTCATAAACTATGAATTTATGTCAAAAAAGTCTACGTAGGCTTGGACTGGTAATACTTATTTATCACCAAAAATACGCCATGTTTCAAAAAAGCTTGGAATAATTTCAAGAGATGACTCGAAATGCAATTAAGAATTACCTATGTATGTAGGCAGCTTAAAAAAGCGTACTTAGTTACCACTGGTCTCTGCTTTTGCGAAGAGTCTAGAATTTCAGGTATTTTTTTTGACTGATGTCAATAAAAACACACACACACACACACGCTTTCTACACTCATAGCCCCACAGGAGGATTTTCTTCTGTGTCGTGGGTACTATGGACACAGACAAGACGAATACACAAACACCCAGACCCAAAACAGGAATCTAAATTCATCATTCAGATACCTGTCTGGCCGGGAATCGAACCCGGGACTCATTGCGCGTCAGACCGATATGGTAACCACTGCGCCACGCGGGTCGCCAAAACTGCCCAAAAATCGCATTAAATTTATAATACCTACCGATCGATTTAGAATCGATGAAGCGAGACTATAAAAAGAATAAAGAAATATAATTTGCATGACTAGTGCCAGATGAGTTACATTGGGTACCTACTAATTTAATAGCTGAATAAAACAAAGAATGCAGAATTATTGGGATCCGTGCCAGGGACGCTGGTACAACGTAATACGTCTTTCACTATGAGACGTTAGCAGCTTCCCGAGATATTTCTGTTTATCCAAGTGATTTTAGGAGCCATTAAAAATTTCAACGATCACCAATATCAACAAGATACCGGATTTGAACATGACGGACAGACATGTTTAAAATACGTGGTAACGCCAGCTTTTTAATCATGTACCAAACTAGCTGTCTTCATCATTTATTATTGCCAAGTGTCTGTTCACTACGGAGTCTAAACCCCTTTACTGATATCTTCAATGTTAATTTTAATACTAGTTGTAGGTTTAAATAGTAAGTTCTGTCACAAAAAATCTCGATACGGCTCAGTTACTGCGATGCATAAGGAAAGCCTTTACGTATTATTATTAAACTTCATGTTGTGGAGGCTGAATTATCTACAGCGACACCAAAAATTAAATCCTTATTGTTGTCAGATTAGTTCGTAGTCTTTATTTGTCATTATCTGAATTTGCAATACCAACTTTAAAACCACTTCTCATCATAATGTGCACAAAGCAGAATGAGATTATTTTTTTATCTGATTGAAGTAGCAAATGAGCATGCAGTATACCTGATGATAAGTGGCACTGCCGCTTATGGACATCTGCAAGCGACTTGACGTAGAATAAAGGTTCCATCTGAACTCAATCACCGATGCGTTGCTACTCCCGAGGATTAAGATGGTCGCCTCGTATAAAAATGGCGCGGGAACCACAAATTCCATCGAAACATAAGAAATACTTCACGCTAGAAATAGGTGTGGCAGTGGTGCCTTCCCGATCGAACTACTCGGGTTTTAACACCGGGTCAAACTATCGGTAGGACTATTTTTTAAAGATTGAACTAACGTACGAGCAATAGTCAACCAGATGCTCCACTATAGCTCATTGTCATCTGTAATCTACCTCAAATAGAGCAAGGAATTTATCAGTCAATCACACCTGCTTTGCTACTTCTGAGGATTGAGATGGTTGCCTTATACATAAGTGAGCAAGAACAACCTCCAACGAAACCCAAGAATTCCTTCGCGTTACCACGTGTGGCGGTAGTAACTTAGCTCGATCCATATTCGTGTAACACCTTTTTTTTTTTTTGTTTTCGAGGGGGAAACTTTCAAAAATTACCCGACGTCGTGGGAGCGACGCGGGTTATGTGGGATTCTTACCGCACTAAAACCCCCCCGGTGGCCGACGTCGACGCTGCGAAGAGGATTCCGGGAACTCCACTTGACCGCCGCCGGTGTCCTCAGCGTGTGCCCCATCGGGCTCTTCTCTGGTGGGCGTGAACTGCTCACCGCACCTTCTGGTTTTTACGGCAACATGCAAACACACATGCCGCCGTCCTTCCCGGGGTCACTTGACCGGACGGTTCGAGCTCCCACTCTCCCCGGAAGCCTCTTTTAGTCGCCTTTTACGACAGGCAGAGGGTACCGTAGTCCTATTCTGGTCCCGGAACTACAGGGACAATTCGTGTAACACCTAGCAAAAATATCTGTTATAATTATATTTACCTTAGTAGACTCAGATCTGTAGAAGTCGTCAACGGCGGAGATGGCCAACGCTGGGCGGCGGCGGTAGTTGATGCGGTCGAGTTCCCTCAGGATGACGGAGGGACGGACGCGCACGCGCACAACATGGTGTGGCACCTCTGGGTACGTGGTGAGTCGAGTGATCGAACGAGTACTCGGACGGTATATCAGCTCAGCCTGCAAAGTTTAACGTTCTGATGTAGCTTGTATATTACACAATAGAAAATCATGCAGTTCTACTGATGATTTGGTACGATTTGATCGTGCGCGAAACCGTTAGGTTGGATTCATTTGAATTCTTATGCGCAGATGGCGCTAGGTATGAGCGAGCAAAAATTTCGTTTTATGTACATTTCGTCACATTTCCTTATGATTGATAAGCGATTTGTGCAATGCCATTTGCTTGTGCAAAAATACTAAAATGTTGTGCATTGAACTGATGTGAAATGATAATAAAATCAATCTATCTACAGAAATGATAATAAAATCAATCTATCTGTCTTATCACTCAGCACAAACATTAAATCTTGTAACAGCAAACAACAGATGCATATCATTTAATTATCAACAATACTTATAATTATGATATGTTGATTTTGTAATAGCTTATTGTTTAAGTAATAATGACCTTAATAATTTTAAACATGGCCTGGTAACTAGGTAACAAAATTGCCCTAGGAAAATGATTTCATAAAACAAGAGGTAATGATACCTACTATTTATTATTTTATTCTAACCTTGTATTACTAATCGTTCGGAATGCAACTAGGTAGCTATAAATATACCTATACAAACGTATGGATGCAATCAAAATATCGAAAGGGGTATTTAGCCGTCAACACCTTATGACCATTACTTTCCCTATCTGTCGTACAATGGCATGGATTGTTAAATCACTTGTGTGAGTCAGGTGACAATATAGGCACACTACAAATACTTATGTCTACTGTGATATAGGTATTTTATTTGAGACTAGCAGAAACCCGCAGCTTCGCCCGCGCTTAAAAAATACATGACATATACATATTCATTCAAGAGGAATATTTCTTTCATACATATATTTTTGGTATCTTGAACCGTTTTCGCAGAACATGCAACGTAAGACCTCAAGGATCAATAATTTTCCTTGTTTTTTTCACATTTTGCATGATTTCTGCGCGCATAATAGTTGTAGCGTGATGTTATATAGCCTAAAGCCTTCCTCGATAAATGGTCTATTCAACATAAAAATAATTTTTCAATTCCAACAAGTAGGTCCTGAGATTAGCGCGTTCAAACAAACAAACAAACTCTTCAGCTTTATAATATTAGTATAGATGTCAGGTGTATAATACCGGAAATTGTCTAACAAATGATTAAACTATTTTATGAGTATCTGGAATAAATGAAGCAGTCTACGTGTTTTTCTGTCATAACAATTTGAAATCAACAACACAAAAGCGGGCTAAGATAATTAATCAAAAAGCTGGGTAGTGCTTTGCCAAATTCTCGCATAGTTTAGAAAGCGAATATATGCAACTTTCAGCGCATTAATAAAAGCTCAAAGTTTAAAATGCTGAAGGATAAAAATGATAGAAAAATAACTTTACCTGTGTGTCATGGATTTATGTAGATAATTTAGGTACTCGGATGTTATTTTGTCTATTTACAGTATATGACATTACGAAAGAAAGCTTCCTGGTGCCTAGATTTCTGCATAATAAAGTTTAAATTCTTTGATCAGGACTCAAGAATGAATAATATTTACTCGCTAAATGTTATTTTTTTAACTATTCGTACAGTAGGCACCTAATAGCCAGAATTTTCTTAGCTACAATCAGTCCACACACGAGTACTAAATTGTACCTACCTAATATGGCGAAAAATTATAAGTGTGTCCTAACAAAACATTTCCTCAAAATTATTAATCGTAATTAAAAACTTGTGTCGTAGCTGTTACTTTTGCCCTCATGTTTTAAAGAAGATATGTATCTATTTTGTTTTTCTTTTTTTTAGGCTTGTATGAAATTAATTTAAATTACGTCATACCTAAATAGAAGTTTACACTTATTGTTTTCTTACATTCATGGCAATGCATGTTGTTGCTAAAATATTAATTGTACATTTACTAAACAGTTTGTTCCTAACATAACATCTAACGAACAACATTACTGGTTTTATTTTATTGCACGATTATGAAGTACCTGCCTACTTATATGATTTTTCTAATCATATACTTAAAGCTACGAGCTATCCATAAAAGCTACGAGATTTTCCTGTTAACGGTTTATTTATAACATGATTGAAGCAACAACAGCTTGAAAGATAGATTTGAATAAGAATTTCAAAAGTTATAACTCGTATCTTATATCAATAGAGCGTGAGTCAGTTTTGATCCGCCTCGTGGAGCTAAATTTAAGCTGATGACGCGGCGCGCTACGCCGCCCGCCCAAACCATTTGCGTTAGCTAGATGATGTAGCGTTGTTTTTCTTGTAAATATCCTCTGGTAGGTATATGTATATTTTTTATATTTGTACCTAACGATAAGGCAGACGGGTCACCTGATGGAAAGTGGTTACCGTCGCCTATGGACATTTGCTACACCAGAGGAGTCGTCAATGCATCGCGGGCTTTGAAGGAGAGCACTTTTTGCACCTTTCTTGAAGAGCCCCATGTCATAGCGATCCGGGAATACCTCAGGAGGAAGCTCAATTTCTGCTTAATAAAGTGCTGCTATGTCATATGTAATTTCAATTCTTATGGCAGGCAAGATACTGGGGTTAGCTTCTATAATCAATTTAAAAACAATATGGCAATAAAAAGATATACAAAGAAAAAATACAAACCCACTGAGTTTCTTGCCGGATCTTCTCAGTTTGGGTCGTGTTCCGATCCGGTGGTAGTATAAAAACAAATATATGTAACTGACAATTTGTAAGTGCCTCCGTAGGCCTATGCAAAATAAAGACATTTCATTTCATTTCTTCTATATCTAAATTAATTTTAGTGAATTATTTTGAAAAGTAATAGTAAAAAGTATTGTTTTTATTATTTTAATAATTCTTCTCGAACGACTCACGCAGTCTATCACACCTGGATTTAAATGACACATATTGCATTTAAGATGGAATTACCTACTTAAGGTTTATCGACATCCGAGAACTTTTAAAGATTTATAGTTCTATAAATAAAATTGTATGTATTTATATACTTACATTAAGGTGTACCTATTTGTATTTGCAACTCAATTATAATTTATTCCTAGATCAGTTATAACGTCAAGATTCGGATCACATAAGATTTATGCCCGAACATTAAAGAGCAATGAATGTGTACTAGATTTTAGCAGATCAGACAAGGAGAAATCATTGAAGCGTGTTATGAATGGGTTTCACGCCCAGTGTGAGACAATCTGGCCTCATTAGTCGCCAGGTGTTGATCAGGTGTATCGTAAACTGACTTCAGATGTTATTGGACATTCCAATTAGTGTGTCTGAGTTTAAATCATTGAGCATCTGTGTTCAATGCTGTTATTAAGGTATTAAAATGCCAAATATTTTAGTCCTTTCCCAGTAATATGCTGTATGGGGTCCGTTGGTAAAAATAAAAGATTTTAAGTAGGTAAATTGTAAATTATATTTATTAAGAAATTAGCATAATCACTTGGTATGCTTGCAATCTTGTTCGAGATATCAGTATGTAAGTACTATAGAAAGTTCTAACTACAAAAACACCCTATTTATTATATTTTACTTTATATATATACGTTTTTCTAAAGGCGCCAGAGCCACACCTATTTCTTTTAAAAAACCCAAAATATTTGTAGTAAAAGTAGGTCATTCGTTTCTACTTACTACTTATATAATAATATTACATTGAATATTTAGTTTAAATAAATCCGAGAAAAGAACAGTAACGTATTAAATTTCAATATTCAAATGCGATTATGGTCCCCAATTTATGCTTTACATTGCCGCGTTTCCACCACGTTAATTTTAGCTAAGTAAGAAAACAAGCAATGGAAGTGGTAATCGTAAAAAAATAATGTTCGCGTACACAGCAGACAACAGGCGAATGTTTGGCCTTTGGTACTTTGCCAAAATCCTATTCCCTTGATCCATTGCAGCCTTGCCTTTGTTTTCTCTCGGGGATTTTAGACATCCGGTTAGTTTGAGAAACTAATGATAATATTTTAATAACTAATAGCTTTCTAAGAAATTCTTAAACATATTATTTTATAGGTAGAAAAAATCAACAATGAAAATCATTATTAACTACTGATTTTCCTCGGAAGTAATCGATTTTATTGTATCTGCGTGCTCACAAGAATGTTAAATAATCTCGTAATGATTAGATATATGTAGATACCTAAGATCTCTTGTTAGCCAAGATTTTTCGATGTATTGTGTGCTCAAATAAAATCAAAAGTAAAAATTATAAAATTTAGCACATACCTACCTGACCGAACTTTTGTCGGAAACTAGGTAATTCTTATTCTAATTTTATTTTTAAACTCTACATTTTATTTGACTATGATTCTCGTGTTAAATAAGTATTAACAAAATAAATTATCTGTGTTGTACATTGACAAATAAATCTTTATCTGTTTCTAAAATCTATTTTCGTATACCAAATCTATTTCTATTGTATGACTGTCTTACACAAATATAAAAACATCAAGGTTTATTTTAACTACCCATATGATCTTTAAACTAGACACATTTTAAAGGCTCATATTATTACCCTCCTAATAATGAACGCAGTATTCGTCATTTTTACGAAACTGAGATTTTTGAAGTAATGCATCGAAAGAATGTGGTCTTTAAGTGCCTAGGAAAATAGGTAATTAAATAAAAGTCGCTCACAGTTTAGCGTAAGATGCAGTACTTGCGCTGATTATTATAAACTTTAATCTTATTTATAGGAATAATATGCAGTACCTATTCACATCGTTTTCCAAAAAAATATATACTTGCTAAACAAACCAGATATATTTTTATCGCAATAACATTGAGGTGAAGTAGAGAATTAAAAAAAACACTTTACCTCAAAACTATCATTTTGCAAATAGGTTCGTGAGATGCAGCGCTCTTTTAAAATATCTGTGGAATTTCATCTACCTTTAAAAACCTTTACAACAGACGACCATCAAGCGTTTAAAATATAGATTTTACACATGAACTGTTACTGTAATTAACAGACGCTGAATATTTGAAACAAACCAATTTCGATGGAGATTGGCAAGGCGCCAAACTTTTTGTTTTAGTTTTCAATGTTTGCGTAGCGCAACAGTCGCGTCAATATTTAAGCGAGCGTAGAACTGGTAAACTCCACAAGAATCAATGTTTTTTTTTTTATTTGACTGAAGTAGCAACGAGAATGCAGTCCACCTGATAGTAAGTGGTCACTGCCGCATAAGGACATCTGTAATCAACTTCATACAGTACATGAGTTCTATCTGAAGTCAATCACAGATGCGTTGCTACTCCCGAGGACTACGATGGTCGCCTCTTGTAAAAGTGTGCCGGCAGCCACACCCTTCCATCGATACGCAAGAAATGCTTCACGTTAGAAATAAGTGTGGCGAAATTTAATATACGAGTATATTTCCAGAACAAAGCAATCGAAGTTTTGCCATTTTTGTCATTCTTAATTAAAATATTTTATAATATTAAGCTATTTTCGCTACAAAGTAGGTATCTTTTCACTTTACCTAAATGATGACAGATTGAAACGACTGATTAGTGTCATTTGGTCACCTGAAACATCGTATAAAATCGCGGTCTTACGATATTATTATCAAACTATAAAATAAAGATGTTTAAATTAAACCAACTCCAAGAGACAATAAAATGTTGTCCGAGCTTTCGTAAATAAAATAAAATAGATTGTCGTTAACACTTCCAAAGACATATATTATAATGAGTTTTGATCGACTACAAAGACTGCTCTATGTTGTACTGGCATCGTGGTTGTACGTCAAGAGAACAAAGCTAAATCGTTTAATTTTGTTTCGGATGACGCGTAATGAAACACGTTACTAAATCGTGTCGAGGTGAAACATTAATCTCGTCTTATTATTACGCAAATTTCGGGTGCAAATGCCTACGTTGTAGCTTAAGTCTAGAATTGAATTGGTACGTAGAATTTAACGGCCTGCAAGCCATAGCAAATACCTTAATTGGCACCTGACAAGGGTCCTGCCTCAGATCCACAGGCTAATATCATATTAATGATCTTATTTTTAACCGACTTCAAAAAAGGAGGTTTCTCAATTCGACCGTATACATATATATATTTTATGTTTATTCGCGGATAACTTCCTCGTTTATGAACAGATTTTGAAGTTTTTTTTGTTGGAAAGGAGACATTCCAGGAATGGTACCATGATAAGGAAACTAGGATCTGATGATGTCTTTCTAGAGAAATCGAGGGGTGTAGGGACATGTAATATATTAATTCATGTCAGCAATTAAAATGAGATCATCTGAATCGTGAGAGTGTGAGTGTTGCATTTCAGCGAAAAAATATGTATATAGAGACGGCTGCGTCCGTCGTTTAAGTACACAGTCTGAAATATACACAGTTAACGGAACACGTATTTTATTCCATAGTCCCAGATCTGTATAGGTAACCCTTTACATTACCTAAACTGGTGACCCCGACGTGATCACTAAAAGTGGCTCTCATGGCACGTTTACAATGCAACAATTCCTGGGTAGATGAACTTCCGATCGCGTTATTAGGTCTACGTTCAGCTACTAGAAGTGACAGCGGCGTGAGCGCAGCTGAGTTAACGTACGGTAAAGCGATTCGATTGCCGGGTGATTTTTATGATGATACTCAGTTATGTACTTCGGACTCGGAATATTTACAGTTGCTTAGGGATGCTATTAATAAATTAAAACCGCGACCAAAGATCCATGGTAATTCGCGATCATTATTTGTGTCTAGCGATCTAAATACTTGTAAGAGCGTATTTGTAAGAAATGATCTACTGCGAAAATCACTGCAGCCGCCATACGAAGGTCCTTATAATGTAATTAAAAGGAAAGGAAAGACTTTTATTATTAAGATAGGAGATAAGGAATGTTGTATTTCTATTGATAGGCTTAAACCTGCTTTTATATTTGACGAGATGCCGTCAGATAATTTTAATGATAGTAATAGTTTTAATAATTTTTGTGACTTGAATAAAAATAGTTTCAGTTCTAACAACACAGCCACATCTAGTAAAACTCTATGTCCTAAAACATCGAGAAGCGGCCGTGTCATCAGGCCACCTGCTCGTTTTGTTTAGTAGACATTTTTGATACTACACGAGTATTGAAATGTGAATAATTATGTAGGTCAGTTACTTTTTTTTTGCTACTTTACTTTATTCTTTATATACATTGTTTTAAGTTACGTTTTATAAAAATTAATAATACTAGAACTTTTAATTTCATTTCATTGTAATATTGCGAAAGTGTACGTAATCATGTTTGATGAAAATGCCAATGCAGCAACACTCACATTGCAACAATACTCATGCAATGTAGCATATTTTTAGAAAATATTTATTGTTTTAAATTAAACACGGTCAGCGAGCTATGCCATCCCAGTACTTAACTTAGGTCAGCATATACATCGCTGCCATTTATTTTCTTAGGTTTTTCGTTTTATATTATTATTTTTTTTTTTTGTTAAGGGGGGAATGGTGTAGGGACATGTAATATATTAATTCATGTCAGCAATTAAAATGAGATCATCTGAATCGTGAGAGTGTGAGTGTTGCATTTCAGCGAAAAAATATGTATATAGAGACGGCTGCGTCCGTCGTTTAAGTACACAGTCTGAAATATACACAGTTAACGGAACACGTATTTTATTCCATAGTCCCAGATCTGTATAGGTAATCCTTTACATTACCTAAAAGGGGAACTTTCGAAAATCGTAGGGGTGACTAGTGCGTTTGTTAATTTATCTATTAAACAATTTAAAGTACTATAATATAATGACGGTCTGGAGTCGATCTGATGATGGAGCCAAAAGACAGTCGAGGGAACTCCTCAACGATTTACAGCAATTACCTTGTGTTTGAGCTTGTTTAATTTGTATTGATGGAAACGTTACACCTGTCTGGTCTGATGATGAAGACGAAGGACAGTTAAGGAACTCTTCAACGGTTTACAGTAGCGACCTTGTGTTTGGGCTGAATTCATATAAATTGATGAGAACTTTGCACCCGTATGGGTTTTAAATGTCATTACAGGTATGATTATGGAGACCATAGACAGTTGAGGGAAATCTTAAAAATATTTACAGAAATTACTTTTAAAATAGTACCATATATGCCTAATTAATGTGCATATGTGGATACACGAAGCAAACTTCAAGATTTTATTTGAATACAAATATCACGCTCACAATAGTCGGCACTTCACATATTTTGCTAAATGACGGCGATGAAACTATATCATAAATGTGCGCCGACTTCAGAACTATGTATGTACTAAGTACTGAGTATGTTCTAAACCAAAATTAACTTAAATTATTTTTTTGCTTTTTTGTGACATGGAAGTCGGTAGATATTTTTTGTTAAAAAGTCTTTATTTAGTTTTAGATCTAGTTGTTTATGATGATACACACAAAGACAAATATGTCTTTGTGTGTATCCATAATTTACTCAACCCAAAAACATCGAGTTTTAGTTGTTAAATTTAAAATTAAAAAAGAATTAAAAAAATAAATCACCACCAAATATACAGCTGTGTTTGGAAAGAATTACTTTTATACACTCGTACTTTAATATCTTTTTTTTTTCGTTGATATGTAACTGGTAAATTACATTTTTTGAGACCTACTTGAGAAAAATCTAAATAAAAGATAAAAATTAGGCACTGGTATCGATTTTCAAAAATAAGTATCTACATTATTGTGCCTTTTAGGGTTGACGTGAGATGTTAGGGGAAAAGGGGGTAATGGGAGTCACTTAAGGGAGAAATCAAATAAAAGCTAAAATTGAAACAAAATATTGATTGCAGCCGCCTTGACACAAAATTTACTTAATTAGCTATCAATCGACATCAATTTCAATCAATTTGGTAATCAACTCTGAAAGTTATAACAGTTTAAAAAAAAAACAGGTTTGACTCCCATTGCACCGATATGCGGGCAATGGTGGTCGGCTCTGTGGGCAATCGGAGTCAAAGATAATTTATCATATGTCTCATGTATAACCTTCGGCTGTATCCCCCCAATGCAGTATGCATTAGCCCATAACCCATAACATGAAATAGGTACCTACATCTGTACAGCATCTCATTGTTTCTTTCAAAACCATTCAATAATTAGCCAATCGGGAATACCAAATTTTCTCATCTTCTACGTCGTCTTCCTCAGTATCCTGGCATATATCGTCAGTGCCCACAACGGGTACTCAAAGTACTCGTCGCTTCATTCTTTCAGGACCCTTCGTTTGTACTTTTTTCTCCCTTCTCTGGTCCTTTTCTTCCCATTTTTTTCCTTTTCTTATATTTGCTTACTTTTATTTTTTATTCTCTTTCCATCAAGTTTTCCTTGGTTAGTATGGATGTGAGGCAGATTGATTTTTCTTTAAACTCTGTGTTATAATGGTATTCCTTGATATCTGTGGCCATTTCCTTTGGGGTTACCTGACTCTCATTGCCCTCAATTATGCTATGGCAAAAAAAAATAAAAAAAAAATATGTATATAATATACTGACACAATCTAAACTGCACATGTTTCTTTCAATAGTGTAGCTAAATACGTGAAAAGTTCTTTTTTGTATACTGTAAGAAATTAGGCACTTACATCTTATTTTACCGTAAGGAAAAATTACATCAGGACAACGCAAAACCAAAAATCAGCTGTCTCTTTAAAGCGCGAGCATTTATTTTCACGAACCATACAACACACTACCAGGAGGAACACGACGAATGCATGAAAATGCATAACACGATGCTTACGTGGATAGTTTCGTGGATATGTGGGTGACTCCCATTGCCCGCTGTCTCCCATTACCCTGTTTTCCCCTAAGTAATGTTTGCGTCACTATTTACGCTGGACGATAACTTTATACATTTATCTAATTGTTTATTTAAAATATTGTTGTAATAAATAAATTAAATTTAGAAAATTGTGTATGAAGCTTAATAAACTAAATAAATGAGAAGTATATTAAAGAATTTGTGTAAATTATTAAAAAACCTATTACTTCATATAGAAAATGGGTTCTATCTGAAGTCAATCACAGATGCGTTGCTACTCTCGAGGATTAAGATGGTCGCCTTATATAGAAGTGTGCCGGCAACCACACCCTTCCATCGAAACGCAAGAAATGCTTCACGCTAGAAAGGTGTGGCTTACGATCTAAGATAAATTTTATGATGAAGCTAAATGATAACATAGCTTTACCTACCTGTGGTGTTGTAAATCGATAACAATTTTCAGTGTTCTGTACTGGACACTGGATATTTATCATTTCCAGTACCTACTTGAATAATTGAGTAAGAAAATCTTTAAAATTAGACGAGTAATATGCTCGCAATGGTTATGTTTTCAACTCATTCGGCTATGTGCAGCTAATTATGTGGTCCCACAAGCCTTCCATGGCGGTGGTAATGAAGAATATTTAATAATTAATTTATAATACACAATTCTAGATTTGAACGTACAATTGAATCATGTGTCGAGTGCAGAGGCAAAGCTGTGCGTTGTCATATACAATGTAGCTACATATATTATCTGTGCATCACAAACATGACTTGTGACTTAGATACTAGCGTTTTGCGGTGGATTTACTGCCAATGCCATTCCCAATCATACAGAATGAGTATGTACATAGGTGATCATTTAAGTTTAAAAACTCACCTGTGACAGCTTGGGTATGTAGGTGACGTAGGGAATATGGTACGAGTAATACGGTAGAAGGGACGGAAGGTAGTAGGCTGAAGTCAGCGGCTGTCGGCGTAACGGAAACACTGCTGTTATTTTCCTAAGTAACTAAAGCACTTATCCCATAATACGGCACTTAAAAGCACAAGAAGAGGAAGAGAGTGTAGTTGTTTTGTTGCCTACTAACTTATAAGTGGGTAGGTAGATATTCTGGAAATTTAATCATGATACAATTATTAAAATAATTGCATTCTTGTTGTTCATAGGTCACATCACAGGTCACATTGGATATTATTTCTACTGTTTGTTTCTTTTTGTTACAGGATAGGTACTGAGTACATGTGTATTAATTTTTATTAACTTAATGATGTAACATGATTATCTTTCTCGTCTTGTGGCTCCTTTATACCGTATTATAGGGTAAGCGTGAATATTCAACCTACCTACATCACATATATCGGTAGAATTTAAACTTTCTTTACTTAATATTACAAACACCCTCGTATTAAAGTACTTACTATTGTGTATCAGTTTATAAAAAGATATCTTTATATTAAATAACGTGTCAATGTAGTGTAAATGTAATAATTATGTAATAAGTGTTTATAAAATGTAAATTGATTTTATAAAGGTAAGCCTACCTATAGCAATTCAATTTTGTATTTACCTAAATACCTAAGTAAGTATCAGGACAAATCATAATCAGTACGTAGATTTTTTAATGTACCTATATAAGTAGGTATGATATTTAGGTAGGTATCAACTGTCATGTTTTCAATTACACAATATTGTCGATTATTACCTACTTCAAAACTTTTTTGTGGAAATATAAACTAATCGTATAAAATAATCTAAAAATATTTATCTTCTACATAGTATATAGGTAATAAATTTGAGAACTGACACTTTCTACGTTAATATACCTACTTAGAGTTTGGAGGTACCTACCTAATTTATGTTCAACATTGTATTGAAACAATAGAGAATCTAAATTAAACGAGATTTATTAAGTTTAAATACAAATTATGATTACGAATTTTAATACATTTATTTTTCAAAATCTAATATTTAAAAGCTAATTATTGTATTTATTATCATAAAACAGTTCTTTTGGTACCTACATCTTACCCATACCTAACTATCTCATTTAATCAGTATTTATTGTATCTATATAAAATGAAATAGACTATATTTTTGTTCCAATTTTATATTATAAATAATATTTTTATACATCATACATTTATTTCAATCACTTATGAAACCCTTATTAAAACTAAAGTTAAAATTACTTGTGTTAGTGTTCAGAATATCGAGCTCATCATCGATGTGTGTAGGAACACGAAAAGAAAGTAGGTAGTATAAAAATGCAAGCTTTATTAAAAATTCAGTCTAAATCACAGAAAATAATACAATGTTTATAACTAAAAAAAAACATCAAAAAGCTAAAAGATTCACTTCCACTTGTTACGACAAAGTAGAGCGATCGTTACATTAGTAAATACTGATTAGGTGGGGAAGCGGGGTGAAGTTAAGGGTACAGTGAGGAAGGGACGGGTCGGGAGCCGGGGCGCTACACGCGGTATGAGTAGTGGCGGTATTTGGTGCCGTAGGGCAGGCGGCCGCTCGTTGTGGACGAATAGGAGTAGCCCCCGGGGCCGCCCAGGCTGCTCGAGCGCTCGCTGGTGTACGAGTACCCGCCGGGCCCGCTGCCCGCGCGGCGCTCCACCGTGTTGCTGTACGACGTGCGTTGCGGCAGGCCGCTGCCCGTCGATCGCTCCGACGTACTCGAGTACGAGTACGAGTACTGCTCCTCCGCGCGGCGCGGCAACGGCTCGCGGTCCACCACCACGTAGTGACGCGGCGTCTGCAACAACCGCGCCCTTAGCACCGCGCTCGCCCCCGCGCACCCTCGCACCGACTCGACCGACCCGACTAGCGAAAGCGACACACGACTCGACCCGACGCGACTAATACGTGGCGTAGTTGCTGTAGTAGACGTGGCGATGCACCGCGCGCTGCGGCAGGCCGTGCGCGTGCGCCAGCACCACGTCCATGTGGTCGCGCGGCGTCGCCAGCGGGTCCGCGTCGTACGCGCGCTCGCGCTGCCCCACCGCCGCCAGCACGCGCTCCCGCGTCCGCTCGCGCGGCGACACGTACGGCGCCAGCGGTGCGAGCTTCGCCTCCGACATCGGCGGGATGTTCTGCTTGGTGACGGGCTCCAGGACGGAGGCGCGCATGCCGGGCCGCGTGCGCCGCCCGAACGCCGTCACGGGGTCCGGCACGAGGCTCGGCCGCGGCACGAACGGCACCTTGTCCCAGTCGCCCGCCCGCTGCAAGCGGAGAAGTCGCCGTTAGTCGGACGGCCGGCTCCAGCCGCGTCTATATTTGGCGCGCTCGGTGGCTCCGCTTTCCGACACTCCGTTTCTCGATACGATGTGACCCACTTGCGGATCGCTATTGTGACGTCCTATCGAACCCTATACTTCCGAACTAAATTGAATCCCTAGCGACTGGATTTCGATTCTTACTAAGCAACATGTTTACAAGCATTACCACGACGCTGGCCGGTACTACTGGGGCAAGTCAGATTTGGCATTGTACGACCGCTACACTGAGACACTCGAAATATAAACGAGAGACATGGAAGTGGCGAGGGTCGACTTGGTGCGAGGGGCGTCCGGCTCCCGGGAATAGAGTGGAGCGAGGTGCACGCTCAATAGGTGTTAGAAGGCAGCTGACTCACCGTCACGCTGTAGCTGGAGGCGGGCCTGTAGGGGCGGCGCGTAGTGTAGAAGTCACTCTCGTAAACCATGGTTGCTGCTTTGATCGTTCGACTGTAACTCGCGACGGTTGATCCTCGACTGAGGAGCGCGCGCGCAGCCGCCTCGGCGCGACGCCGACGACCTTATTTTTAGATCACTGTCATTGCAATTTTCACGTCATATCTTCTCGGCTTTTACTCAGAATTTTAAAACTCCTCACTATGATATCACAATTGGGTTAAGGATAAGAATGCTGCGAACCAGGTGCAAAGGGAATCTTATGAAATTTGCTGATATAATTAGGACATTCTTGTCTCCCGATGCATCGCATACATGAGTATTTGTCGTTAGTGGGAGGGAATATGGGGGTTGAATATAACTAGGCGTTAGCGGGTTACAAGTAGGAGCTCCGTTTACGTCGTATTTTACAATCATGAATGATGACTGTGTTGGCACGTCAGCGCAACCCACAAACATTGCCTTGTAAACAGTTTTGGGCAGAGAAATTGCGTTTTAATCGTTACTTGTTTATATTTATAAACCAACGATAACTCAGTATGTAGGTAATGGCTACTTATATATTTAATTGGAACTTTTAGGTAATCGTGTAACCACGTCGCTAGTTTTCAAGTAATATTTTTATCATCTATATCCTGACTGGATTAATAAACTATCTACTTATACAGATTTCTGCTCGTGCATAGCAATTTATAATTTCAATTTGATCATGCTATCGGTATGTTTTGGTAAGCTAAAATATTACTGAAATATTCTGTTTATTACATATTTATTTTGATAGATAGTGAAAAGACTTACAACAATCGACGCAAGTGCTCAAGGATGGTGCCGTGTGATTTAGCTCTTGAATATACGAGTCCTTGTATTCCTGTGGATGTCGTAGGTGACTAAGGAAAAAAACCTAAAAGATGGCAGCAACGTTATCCTGTGTAACGGCTACTGCGGTCACCAAAACGCATGTCAGGCGCGGAGTCTGTTGGCAAAAAACCTCATGAGGGGAGGCCTGTGTCCACCTATCGACCTAAAGCTGATGAATATTACTCAAGGATAGTAAAATACCGGTGGCATATGTAGGTTTCCAAACTATGTCCCTGTACTTCCGTGACCAGAATAGGGCTAGAGTTGCTGTCCCCTGCCTGTTGTAAAAAGCGACTAAAAGGGGCTTCCGGGTTTGCGGAAGTTAGAAGTGGGAGCTCAAACCGTCCAGCCAAGCGACCCGAGTAGGATGACGGCATATGTGGATGTGGCCGCATGCCGTCGTATACACCAGAAGGCACGGTGAGCGCAAATGCTCACTGGTAAGAGGTCGAATGCATCGCGCTCGGAAGACTCCGGTTGTGTTCCATTGGAGATCCCGGAGTCCATATAGCGCAGAGGACGGCCACCGGGGGTTTGAGTGATTTAAAATTCACCCTTGATAAAAAAGGACTTATCCACCATCTTATTTAGGATTGATTTCACCAGTATTGTTGTTATCATGAAAATATTGTCCATATGACCTACAAATTCCGGAATCGCCTGTTGGTCAGCTTGTAGCCAACTTTTATGAACATCTGTAAGCAACTTAATATAAAAAAGTGTTCAATCTAAGGTAAATTACAGATACTCTTGAAGACTAAGGTAAGGTATGCCTCATATAAAAGTGAGCCGAAATGTTGAGTTCTCCTGCACAACTGCTTCACGCTAGAAATAGGAGTGACATGTGGTACCTACTCCCCCGATCGAACCGTCGTTCTACAACCTTGAAAAGAGAGGCTTTATCCCACACTCTAAAACATTCTAAAAAACAGGCACCAGTCTGATGATCGGTTATCAAACGTGACCGTTTACTAAAACGATCCTCGGATCTAGTCTGACAATGAGCTAGTCCTAGATAACTGTCTAACTTTTTTTTTATCTGAATGAAGTAGCAATCGAAAATGCAGTCCACCTGATGGTAAGTGGCAACTGCCGCCCACGGACATCTGTAATCAACTTCATACAGAACATGGGTTCCATCTGAAGTCAATCACAGATGCGTTGCTACTCCCGAGGACTATGATGGTCGCCTCATGTAAAAGTGTGCCGGCAACCACACCCTTCTATCGAAACGCAAGAAATGCTTCACGCTAAAATAGGTGTGGCGGACTTGCCCGGTCGAACTACACTGGTTCTACCACCTTGATGACCTATACGACCAACAGACACTAACGTCAATACCAATAAGCTAATACATTATTAATCCAATTAGAGAACGTACCACAAACCACGTGACTTATTTTTGACAAGTTTAGACCCCCTCCCACCCATAGTGACCATCAGTAGTAGTAATAGTAATTCATAAATACAATTTTCAATCATTTCTTGCATTCAGAAAGTGGAAAAAATATAATTTAGTTCATACTTGCCACCGTTAGCCGTTTGCCGCGTGGTGCGAAAAGTACATGCGTACTTATTTTAATTATTGAAGTTTTTGAATAAAAACTGAAAAAACGTGAGATTTCCTTTACGAGATAAAGAATACGTTACGAAGGCCTAAACTCCACGAAGTGTGGGATTTTCAATATAATTTCCACTTTGAAATGGTTACGTGGTTTGAGTACATTCCCTTAGCTCATTTTATTCTTGATTTCTTTATAAATTCGTGAAATAGGCTGTTGCGCGTTCTCTTAAAAAGTGGACATGCAAAATTAGCAATAAAGTATTAAGTCGTTTACAAAGAAAAAGCTTTAATTTTTATCCAAGGTCGGTAATACTATTTGAAAACCCATGACATTGCAAATGTTATGAATACGCGATGACAAAGTTCCAGGATTCTTACAACTTTTGATTGAAAAATTATTTAACCCAATGAACTAAACATTCACAATCTCACTACGTTTAGTTTCCATTAGGGATTGCAATCCGGAAAACCGGATCCGGCGTCATTTTTAACATACTGGATCCGGCTCCAATTCGCCGGATCCGGTTGTTGCATATTTTGGCAAAGATTTGATATTACAGGAAGACTTACTGTTAGAAATCTAGCAATAAGTTGCGACATATAGTAACATACAAAGTAACAAGAACGATTTTGACGAATTAATAAAAAATACTGCATTCTAAAATTATACTTGTTCGAAAAAAATACCTGTCTTATATTTATGATTCAAATAAAATAATGAATCTTCAGTGATTATTATGTTATGCTGTGTTATTAATTACAATGTTTCGTTAATCAATTATACTTAAATATAAAAGTAATTAATTTCTGATTATAAATTTTCTGATACTAGGAAAGTGAATCGCCTATCGCGTCGCCTACTCAAAGTATGTAAACTCAAAGTATCATATGATGAACATAAACAAGACGAAAATCATGTCTAATGTCCATGTCACACCCGTACCGGTAGTTGTTGACGGCACTCCTCTCGAAGTTGTCGACGAGTATATTTACTTTGGATAAACAATACGGATGGCTAAGTCTAACTTTGAGAGGGGGTCACTCGAAGAATCCAACTCGGCTAGACTGGCGAACAGGAAATTACTGTAGATTTTTCTCGTCCACAATTCCTCAGTGCCTGAAGTCGAAATTTTTCAAGCAATCTGTGTTGCCAATGATGACCTATGACACCGAAAGGTCTTTTACTGTAGGTCTCATTCGAAGGCTGAGGGTCAGCGTGCCATGGAGGCAGTTATGCTCGGAATTTCACTACGAGACATGATTCGCAAAGATGAAATCCGTACACGAACGACGCTTACCGGCAGCTTTCAAAATTAGCAAGCGTAAGTGGCCATGAGCCGGCCACGTCGCTCGTAGAACCGATAACCGATTAAGAAGAAAGGTCCTCAAGAGGCAACCACGTTTAAGCAAAAGGAGCACAGGTTGACCCCCCCCTCCCAACAGGTTGACCGATGACTTGAAGACGGCGGGAAACCGTTGGATCCTAGTGCACAGGACTGGTTGGAGGCGCCATTTAGGGGAGGTCTATGTCCAGTAATAGTCCTCAACCGGCTGATGGATGGGGACGGATGGGATACTAGGAAACTTATAGTTTTCTCTTTATACACTGTTTTTCACTCTGCATTAACCGTTCGATCGATCCGGCCGGATCCGGTCGAATCCGACCGGATTGACGAAAATTCGACCGGTCCGGCCGGATTGAAAATGACGCCGGATTGCAATCCCTAGTTTCCATCCTCCCCCCCTTCTTTCTGTACCTTTACTGTTTTTAATATTCGTAAATTTTATAAAAAAAAAACAATTCCTCCTACTATTTGTTACTTAATCGTAGTTTAATCAAAGTTTAAATATCCATAAGTCACTAAATTTATTTGTAAGATTGGTTTTATAAAATTGAAGTAGGTAACGAGCATGCAGTCCACCTGTTGGTAAGTGGTCACTGCCACTAAGGCATCATGGGTTCTACGTGAAGTCAGTCACAGAAGCATTGCTACTCCCGAGAGCTGCTTTACGTTAGAAATAAGTACGGCGGTAGTATACCTCCCAGGTCGAAGTACACTGGTTCAACCACCTATTTTTTTAGTAATGGCACTAGGGAATGTCAGTGAAAGTGAAATGTGTAACATCATGCCTAAATATTTCTCATTTCTTACGCATATTTTGTATGAAGGAATTATTTATATTGTAGTAGTATAGTAAACAGATCCTTGTTTTATATTTACACTTAAACTAGGTGAAAATAAAGAAGCAACATCAATAAAAACTGTTTTGCATTCTACTTCTAGGGCTTTGTATGAATTTCGGTGCTTCAGATGTGATATTTAAACTGAGTAAATGTTTCAGATATTGGGGTATCATAATGGACCTCTCTAATAATACAACAATCAAAAGTATTATTCAACTTAAACTATTTATTTTTCCTTTTACAAAATGACGTTAGAATTTACAATAATTTTTCACCATCTGACTGTATTCGCAGTCTTCAATCACAGAAGAGTGCACTGCCGACGTTCAAATTTGGACCCAGAAATAAACACGATACAGTGTATATAATCGACGGCAAATCAAACACCCGGTGTCCCAGACCCACTGCTTTATTGACTCACCAGTGTTTCCATACAATAAATCATAACAATTCAGGTCAAACAAAACAACACGTGCCGAACTTATAATAATTATAAATACGTCAAACGGTCTGGCGCGTCGATCGAGGAGTGATCGGGAACGGCTCGCTCTGCCGCGCGGGGCGCTAATAAATATCGACTTATGTACACGAGGCCACTCGCGAGCTCGCGACACTACTCCCCCTATATATTTATAAAGTTTTTTTAAAAATTTATAATTTATTTCGTTACGTCCTATCTATGTAGATCGACTAACAACACCGGGAGCGACCGGCGGCGCCCGGCCGCGCCCGCCAGCGCCCGCCAGACAACATGCAACGGAGACGGCCACACTTCGCGCTACCACTCACCGAATTGTTGCTAGGTTACATCTATGGTTCACTTACGTCTACAACATAAATTCGCTGTATAAGTAATACTTGTACCATAGTAATGAAGGCAGTCGATAAGGCTGTATATTATGTAGATATACACAGAATACGTTTGCATGCTGTCTGTTAATATAAATGATTCCGATACAATGCTATACTTAAAAAAACGAGTGGAAGATTTACAAAATGAATTTATCGTTCACGTGAATTATCTCTGAATCTGTATTTATTTTGGAAATGAACGAATATATTTTTCTATAGATATAACAAAGTTCACAGAGTAGAAAAAAATTGAAACGGTACTATAATTATATATTCAGAGTAAATAAACATTAATGATAGATGATCTACCAAGTCAATGCAAGTTAGACTAAAGGCTTAACTAAGATCAGTTATTGTCGTGTTGAGATATGTTACATGTGAAAGGCAACATAGACAAAACAGATGTTTATTTAATAACTAGATCAATTAGAAAATAACGTCAATACATATATATATTTAAGGCAGGTTCTTAAATGAGTACAACACAGAGCCTAGCCGATAACAAGTGTATAGTGTAGCAGGGAAGAGTGAACACGGTACAGAGTAACCAATTTTATGTAATACAAACTTTAGCACATAATTTAAGTAGATTGAAGATCATGAATAAAAAGATTCTATTGGTAATAACAAATCGTTATTTGATTTCGCGTTTCTATTACAGACCAAGTCTCGTTTAGTTTCGGTATTTTTGTCGTAAAGTATTATAAAATTCCATTGCGGTCTAACTGTAGGTATGAATATAGAAAAACAACTTTATGCGTTGTACCTTTCAAACTATATTCTATTGTCAGTTCTATTTTTGAGTCCGTCCTACATATAAAGGTACATATGTTTCATAAGTCGTGCGCATTATTACATTATCATGTGGTAGAAAGTTACTATGGTATAAATTTGTAGCCTTATAGGTATAAGTTGTCTCAATAAATATATAATGTAAAATAATACTTCAGTTTACCTCCCGCTCTCCTCACAAGCTTTAATTTACCTTCCAATATATGCTAGCTTATTCTATAATTTGTGAACGAAATAGAAAAGCCGACGTTTTGCATTACATCCTTTATCGAGACAAGTTATACGTTACACAGTGAAGTTAGTTGAATTAACATCAGAGCTTAGTTAAGACCTATTGAAAATGTAGGCTAATTTAGTTTTTCTTTAGAATTGGCAATACTGCATGTACATCATTGACATGGCGTGGTGATGCCAATTACATAAAATATGGCCCATTCAGTCTACAACTTCAATTGTACGTGCAAAACAGCAGCATTGATATTATCCCGACTAACCTTAATCATTCATATAATTATTATGAGCGTCATTTACATTATCGCAAACAATGTTCCGGAATTACTTGCTGAATAATGACGAATATGTAAGCGACTTCGTGTCTAGAAATAGACACTGTGCCGAAATTGGACAAGTTGAACACATCCGATTAAGTTATTTACATTGTATTCGCACCTATTCGTCTGTACGTGTAAACAATTTACTCGGGTGTATTAAGTATTCGCGTCAACGTACGAATCCTCGCCTTAATCGTCCATTCTCCACAGGATGGCATTGCGAATCAGATGCCTAACGCACGCAAATCGCGTTTCCACACTCGTCATTATCACGAGTTACAATGTTCGCGTTAATCTAAACTCAGCACCGAGCGACGTATTGTGATGTTATACAGATTCAGAGATAGGTGTTGTCGGCGGGGCGCGCGCGGCGGTGCGCGGGGCGGGGCGCGGCGCGGGGCGGGGCGCGGGGCGGCGGCTACTGCGAGGGGTACTGCGCGGAGGGCACGGACGCGTACATGACGGGCTGCGGCGCGCCGCCCCACGACGCGCCGCCCGCGGAGCCCGCGCCGCCCGGCATGCTCATGCGGTAGCCCGCTGGAAATTAAACAAATGCACATTTATTACATATCAATTAGGCAAATGTACTGTAATAACCATCGATATAGAAAAACCCAAGATACACATTCAGCGTCGCAAAACTGTCCGGCGAAAAAGAGCGCTCAATTTCAAAATTGAGCGCTCATTGTAAGTAGTAAAAATTTATTGCTTTTTGCTTAAAGCGTTGTAAATACAATTTTAAATCATGGCCGTAGGGTTATATTGCTAAAATATATGTTCATTATGACCATCTATAAATAACTACGTAAAGACGACAGTTTTAGGTGTCATTTTTATTCGAGACTGTGTATCTAGTGTATTTTTATATCAATGGCCAAAACGATAATATCAATAAAATCTTTAAATAAAAATGCTACATCTCGCATTACTATTTAAACCATCATTTAATGTTTAATATTGACTGTAAAACTAAATTATAAACTGCAATAAATATAGATTTTTTTGTAAATTATCATCAATTTAATTAACATCGTTATTATTATAGGCTACGACTTTTACATTTTGAGACAAGACCCAAACCCACTACCGGGTTTCAGTCTTCTCTCAGAATGTAAAAGTTTTAGGCCACAGTCAACATAATTTTGGAAACATCTGAGGTTTATATGAGATATAAACCTCAGACCCTTTATTGAGAGGCCAAGTTTCAACCATTAGACTTCTTCTCTTCTCATCAACCCATTATTGGCCCACTGCTGGGCACGGGTCTTCTCTCAGAACGAGATAGTTTAGGCCATAGTCCACCGCGCTGGCCAAGTGCGAATTGGTGGACTTCACACACCTCCGAGAACTTTTTTTAAGAGCTCTCTGGTGTGTAGGTTTCCTCGAGATGTTTTCCTTCACCGAAAAGCAGTGATAATTAATCTATAATATGCACATAACTCAGTGGTGCGTGCCTGGGTTTGAACCTCGGACCTCCCGATTGAGAGGACAAGTTCAACCATTGGACTATCACCGTTCAATTGAAATAATCCTTCCCAGTTAGATAAAACATACTTTGTAATAAATTATTCCAACGAAATTAAACAATACATAAATAAATATAATTAAATTTACAACTACCAGTTAGATATTACTATAAAATAGTTTTAACTTGTACCTATCTCATACAATATGTTTAGTCACTTGATCAAACCCACGTCCTCTGATAAGCAGACAAGAACACGCCTCCAAAAATCGAATACCCCAACATACAAATTTCCCAATATAATACAAATAAGTATAACATTAAATGTTTAGTGCTTTATCTATGAACTGCTATACAGCACGTTTCGCCTGTGATAACGGCTCGCGCGATAACGTGATACAGTTATGATAAAACTATTATAAGAATGCATGTTTTTTATCAAAACCACTAGGTCTCATAATAGATATTGTATGTAGTCTATCTTGTTCTTTTGCATTTTTGGTCGTCGTCGCGCTACAGATACCTCCGGGATCTCCAAAGCAGTCGAAGACCCACTACTGTGCCACTGCTAGGCACGGGTCTTCTCTCAGAATGAGAGTTTCAGGCCATAGTCCACCGCGCTGGCCAAGTGCGAATTGGGGACATTTTAATTAGCAAACACTATATTTAGATATTTCACACCTATATAATCAATAAAAAATAAGATAAGATTTCGAGAATTAAAAATAAGTACTAATCATTCTATAATTCATAGATTTTTTGTGTGACAGTTTATCTTTCAAAATCGCTTAAAACCAATACTACAGAATTTAATTTATAGGATAGGATTGCAAAAACATTTGTAGTCCAAACTTGAGGAAACATTTAGCCTTCATTCTATAGAATCAATTAATAAACATATCACATACAGAGATAAATAATATATTTTTTAAACGTGAATGAAATCATGGCGTAAGCTAGTAGGATAGAAAAATATACACCAATGTTTAATTCACATCTGGTGATGGCATCTCTTTTGCTAAAAACCTAACTAAATTCTTAATAGTTACCACTTTATTACTATATGCATGAATTCTCTTTATTTTATATAGGGCTATGGGTAAATTCCCGCAGGCCTATATAAATAGTCACAGTCAAATTTTTCCTTACACTACCAGTCTACCACACTATTAAAAAGATATATTTCAATCTTATCAAAAAAATACATAAGTTATAATGCTGAAACAATCATGCTTTCTTTACAAAGACCTTATCTTTAAAAATAATATATCATGTCTCTTTGCAACTATGTCATTTCTTTTCATTACATGAAACAAGATAAGAGAAAATTTGGTCATAACCTACATTTGAGGTACAATGGAATGACGGATTTAATGAGTAGATGGATTTTAATGAAAGAAAGACTAAATGTTAGCTCACCTCAAGAACTTTAACTTCGTTATCTCTGTTGTAATTCTGAGTTTTTAGTTTGATGCGATTTCAAAAACATAGATAAATAAACACACAGTCAAAATTTCTAAATACTATAGAAATGGGTATGTTTTTTTTATTTCCAGTCCTTCATTTTAATTTTTTGCAATACAGACACGGGAAAATACAGTATTTTCTTACGCTTTATAATACTCATTCTACTGTTTGATATCAGTTCAAGGTAAGAGTAATAGATAATACAAACATTTCCTAAGATTTGCAAGGCGATAAGCTACATTTGGCTAATGATTGACTATAAACTTGAACTTTATTACTGGTTGACCCGGCGAAATCGTTCCGCCTAAAAGTCAAAAATCTAAAATTATCAGTGTTCCTCCACGATATTATGCATGTATTATAAATAAAAACTTTCCTCTTGAATCACTCTATCTATTAAATCAACTGTATTAAAATCAAGTAAAAATGTAGTTTTAAAGATCTAAGCGTACAAAGGGACAGACAGAGGGAAGCGACTTTGTTTTATACTATGTAATGAAGCATCCAGTAAGAGAACCTTGTTAAATGCCTTTCCTTTGTGATCTTGAGGGAGCAAATTTGGCAACATGTGCTCATTTTAACGGCTTGTACTATATACACGACAATGACATCATAAAGTGTAGGACAATGCTTGTAATTAATACATAAGAGATGGATTCCTGCCAAACGCTCAAAGTAATGGAAAAACAAAATGTTTCATATTTGTATTTAATACATATTAGTCATTGTGTAATGTATTTGATGTTTTATAATATAGGAGTAGTAATCCTGCCTGCTGTCAACCTGGTGATAAGTGGCCACTGCCGCCCATATACATATATAATCACCCCAGATAAGACTAGAATAGTCTTAACCGTGATTGGTCACAGATGACTTGCCACCCTTAAAGATTAAAATGAATCGCGTCTGATAAGTATATCTTTTTTATGGCACCTTTAAAATTATAATATAACGGCGTTCAACACAGCTGTTACTGAGTATAAATAGACTGCGATGTCTCCATAGTCCAACTACAAAGGATTAAGTTGTAACAAGTATATTCAAATGATTAATATTGGTCTTTCTTACTATCTATATTTAATTTTAAAAAAGTATCTAAACCTTCATTCACCTATCTTTCAAAAAACCCATCGGACATGTTACGGTACCACAAACATTTTTGAACTTCATTTAAAAATGCAATTATTTTTTGACGACCGGCGTGGCGGAGAGGTTACCATACCGGGCTGACGCGCAATAGACCCCGGGTTCGATTCCCGGCAAACAAGTATCTGAATGATGAGTTTAGATTCATGTTTTGGGTCTGGGTGTTCGTATATTCGTCCATGGTACCCACGACATACGAGAAAATCCTAGTGTAGTAGGAAGCGTATATATTTCATATTAATTTTTCTGTAAAATTCAAACAAACATGTAGTTCTTATACTGACCTGCTGCTGCTGCCTGTGGGCTGCTGTAGGCGGCCGCGTACTGCTGATAGTAGCCGGGCGCCATGTAGCCTTGTAACGCTGGATAACCCTGGAAACAATTATTATTAAGGCATTATTATACATGATTCTTCTTGTTCTAATCTTGATTCCTAGCTCGTTCTTATTTTCTAGTACCAATGTTTATTGCTGTAATCTTGATGGCGTGGTAGCAAATATATTTAGCCGATCCGATACCTATTTCTAATGTAAAGCAGTTTTTGCGTTTCGGTGGAAGAGTATGGTTGTCGGTTCACTTTTATATGAAGCTACCATCTTAGTCATCGAGAGAAGGAACGCATCTGTGACTGACTTCAGACAATACGCATGTTTTATATGAAGTTACTTACAAATGTCCATGGGTGGCAATGAACATACAGTCCACCTGATGATGAGGTAAGTGTTCACTGCCGCCCATTGGCATCCTCTTACAGAACAAAAGTTCCACCAGAAGTCAATTACACATGTACCATCACTCCTAAGATGGTCACTTCATATGAACTGGCTACCACAGCCTTCCACCGTAACGAAAGAATTGCTTTACGCAAGAAAAAGGCGTGGCGGTGGCAGTTTCCCAGTTTCAAATCATACTCATTCTACCACATTTTTAATAATTTTGTATGTAGCATCAAAGCAATATATTGCTATATGTACAGTACTCAGAAATGAAATGTCTTTATTTTGCATAGGCCTCCGGGGGCGCTTACAAATTGTCAGCTACATATAAATATATTTTTTACACTACCACCAGATTAGAACACGACCTCAACTAAGAAGATCCGACAAGAAACTCAGTGGGTTTGTCTTTTTTCTTTGTATATCTTTTTTTTATTTGCCATCTTGTTTTTACATGGGTAACAAAAGTTACTCTCATAATACCCGCCTGTTTCTCTTCGATATGTATTTGCAATGGTATGGTGTGGTGGTATTTGCACACAAACACACACACACACACATACACACACATACATTAAAATTTAATTAAAAAAATAGGATAGTTTCTGTGTAACTTGTCTTTGTAATACCTTATACATATAATGGAAGAGCGGGGTATCCTGGCACAGGTAAATATTTACTTAAAAGGATGCCTCAACTGTAGTTTCTAAGATGTAACCATTTTATGAGAAATAAACTATTTTTCTATTTTCTATTTCTATTAATGGTAAAAATTAGTATGTATGCTTGTGAACTCAAAATAACCATATTTTTTCCAACTTATTTAAGCAATACTAAAATATGATGTTTGTTTTTTTTGTCTGGACAAAGGATACTCTCACCCCAACGATATATCTCAAACTACTTTCAAATAATTTTAAAATAAGCATATCCAAGAAATATCATAAAAAATTTAAGGACAAATTGGACTTTAATGTTTTTGAATAATTGAACTTACTATTAGTAGTTTAATGTCCAAATAAAATTATTTCTTAAATATAGGTCTTTTTCTTCTCACATCTTCATGATCACAACCTTTCACCATTTAAATGCAGTCATTTATGTAAAAAAAAACATAAGATGTCAAGCAAGTTATTGGCTTATTAAAAGAAAACTTAAACCGTAAACTTGAATGACTTGAACTCAGGTTGTTGTAATAATGGCACACAAAGAGCATATTAGTTACGCGTTAAACAAAAAGAAATTTTGGATTTTGAAAAATAATGACAATTATGCTAAATTTTCATCTCTGCACTTGCATCGATGTTAATACAAAATAACATGTATATAAAATGTAGTAATGCTAAAAAGTTTCTGCTTCGCAATGCAGTCAGATCGATCGGTGAATCAAATTTAAAAGCGAATTAGAATCATTGCACCATTACAGCGAAAATCATGAACTTAGAAACCATTACTGCCAATGGCACCTACAACAGGATATCAAATATTGAGCATATCCAGAACTAAATTTACAAAAAGAAAGTTTTAAGAATATAAATTATGAGATTCTTTAGCAACACAATAATTTAATCTAGAAATTAATATCTCACAGCTGTTAAAAAAATTGGACTCGAAATTTACCAATTTAACTCCAGAGCAATGTTCAAATTGAATAACATTTATACTTTTCATTACTTTTGTAGTGATTATTTTTCTAAATATAATAGTACGAAATAATGATTCATGTTAGGTCCGTTTCAGGGGCATAGCTATCAATGATACGGGGCCCCCGGGTCATAAGGGCCACAAGGCACGTTTTAGAGGCGAAAAAATTTAGGGGCCCTTTTTTTGGTCGCCAATTTGCAGAGAAATAGGTATACTGCAGTTAGCGACCTTTATTTTTCGCCGAACTTTTCTAACTCGATTTGCGCTACGCATAACCTACATATTTTCGTTTATAATTTTTTATTATATGAATTTTTCCCCCTAATTCGGGTCTCCAACTAATTTTGGTACAGGATCCCTCCAAGACATGCTACGCCACTGGTCTGTTTAATAAGCCAAATAACAACCAATTTGATATTCAGATGTATTTCAGCGTAAACACTACAAGTGTTACTTGGTAAGTTAACGCTAAAACTATCAAATTTAATAAAAAGAGTGTAAGAGCGTAAGTTGCTTGCGTACATAGACACATACGTAAGAAGATACATATATTTCTTTCGCGTAATTAATAAATAAACATACGTTCAAAAAAATAATCGGCCTAAATACCACTAGACAAAAGTAAGCATTACATAAAACATGTGTTTCATTGACGTGTGCTTCATTGACCCACACTAAAAAAATATGTGTTACATAGGCGTACGCAGTTTCGATTCACGCTTAAAATACACTTATAATTTTTTTACACGCTCCATATGAAACAAGTTCAAAACCTAAAAACAAATCATTTAGTAATCAGGCCATTAATATACATTGCCTTAACAATTAGTGAAAACCCGTTAAATACATACTGTTAGATACAATTATTTCAATGTACCTAATGGGTCAAGAGGCATTTACACAAATAAGTTTAGCATTTGACTTACAAATAAATTTCCATCACACATTTACATATTATTTATTTTACACTGCTTTCTGTAAGAGATGTATGGTTGATGCTATTACTGTAACTATTCATTGTGGAATTTCGTACTAGCCCAAAAAATAAGAGCTTGGTTATAGCAGATACTAGAGTACTTCTTTTATTAACCTCATTCGTCGGTTTTGAATAGAAGTATGTTTGATGTTAGTTAGACAGGGCTAGTAATTGAAAAAAACTCATAGCAACAATTATGTTTACATGACTGTTATTTATAGGTTATCTACTGCGGCGTCATCTTTTTCTGTCTTATTTTTGGCAAAGTTTGAGCAGTGTTTTGCTCTGAAATTGTTTTAAAGCCCATATAGTGAACATATAGAGCAGTTATAGCCTAATGGTTGAAACTTGCCCTCTCGATCGAAAGGTCCGAGGTTCAAACCCAGGCACGCACCACTGTTTAATGTGCGTATTAGAAATTAATTATCACTACTTTTCGGTGAAGGTAAAAATCGTGAAGAAGCCTACACACCCGTGTGTTCTTAAAAAAAACTCAGAGGAGTTTGAAGTCCACCAATTCACACTTGGCCAGCGCGGTGGAATATGGCCTAAACTCTCTCATTTTGAGAGAAGACCTGTACCCAGCAGTGGGTCAATAATGGGTTGATGAGATAGTGAATATAAGGAAGAAATCTGGTTTCAGGTACTTAGTACCATATACATACAAATATCCGTTATCAACAATTAATATTTAACATCAAATGAAATATATTCCTATTTCCTGCTTGTCAGAAGTACTGACTGGAACTTCACAGATCGGACTCTTAAACTAAATAGTACCAAATATACAATGTGTTGTTTTTTATTGTAATAACTTTATATTTAGTAATATAAATTCGTATTTACTAATTTTATCAACAGTTAAATTTGTACCTACATCCTATGTTATAATCATCTGTTTAACTCTAACAGCATCACATCATTTTAATGTTGACTACAAAATATGCAAATATCTAAGAGGAAAAATGAATTAACTTGTTGAAATACAATCTTGATTAGTATTTTTTGTCACACAGTTTTAACTATTATATTGCTAAATGTCCTAAAAAAAGTGTCTGTTTTCAGTGAAAAATGAATAAACAAAAAAAAAATGTAGTAAACATTTAGTGACACTGGATGAGAAGCACATGATAATCAAACACCAGTAAATATTATTTATATGGTGCATCTCTTTTGATTGTTATAAGTGTTTAAGTGACACGGAAGGAATTAAAGAAAATTGAGTTGGTCTGATTTTGGCCATAGATTTAAGTATTATTGATCAAAGTATTAATTAATTTCATTTGCTTATATACATACAACTAACAATATGGCGGATTTGCCTATCTAGAAATACCCTAAATATAATCCTATTGTACTCTAGTAATTACTTAAACAATAAAATCGATTAGTGCAGTCCTTAATAAGGTTCTAAATTCTGTTTATTAAATGAAAATTCACTCTCCCCTTAAATATCTTTTCATGTCTAGAATGAATATTGCCAAAATGTAGACAAAATTTGAACAAAAACTCATTAGATATAAAGGGTTTATCTTTTTACAAAATAAAGAGGAAAACAATGCTGTTGAGTTATTGCTTAATCATTTTTGGGTATTATACAGTATTAACAATGATATATTACATAGCTGTAATATACCTTTACACATTGTCAATTTATCCAACAATGCATATTTTAATATTTGTCCCATTACCTCATTTTTCAATGTTACAATTACACTGGTATTTTTTGCTATCTACTAAGGCTAGTTGATGTACTGAAGTAAATAAGTACTTTACAAAGATTTGTGGTTTAAATGATTTTCTCTTATTACTCCAAGAAATAATTGCTTTTTATGATTTACACTAGATTTAAAGACAACTTTATCACAGCTGCAATATTTCTCTGAAATATTTACCACAAAAGACTACAACAATTACTACTAACTGCTTGTCACACCTTTTTAACCTGGTTTTTGGTTATGCACAATATTTTATAATGGTAAGTGTTAGCACAAAATGACCACAGTCATTATCACTAACTGCTTATCACACCTTTGTAAACCTGATTTTTGATAATGCACATCATTTCTCAATGATGCATTGACTTTTATATGCCTCTATATGCTTACCAAATTAGGTATATTTACCTGAGGATACCAGTATCCCATTCCTTGTTGATATGGGTATGGGTATTGCGTTTGTGCACCCATTGCGGCTGGCGCTGCTGGCGCACTGTTAGTGGTCTGAAATATGTAAACATACACTAGAAACACCTGTGTGACACTGCACAAGTTATAGCTTCATACAATATTTCTCTTCAAACATAGTTTTATATAAGTGAACAAATATAGAATTTTATATAGATGTATTTGTGAGGTAAGAGTAACCTATGTTATTCCTATGTATACCCAAGAATCCAATTACAATCAGTTTAGGTCTATCAGAGGTTTTCAAATTGGGATTTGTTTCAAAATATAACTAAGCTAATGTATTTAGCGAGTGATAAGTATTTTTAAAATATAATCATCCATTTAGACGTATTTCATTAATTATATTGAGTACTAAGTGTTTTTATAGATAAGTGAAATGACAGGATTATTTGCACTACTTGTATTTGAGATCAATATTTTAAAATGAAAATTACGCTCACCTGATTTTCACCACCTCCATTCTCTTTCCCCCAGAAACATTTGACTGTGTGCCCACTAATTTCTGTATTATGTGTCGCTTCGATTGCATGGGCTGCAGCCTCCTTTGTTGTAAACCTAATGAATGCATAGCCTTTATCCCTGAATACTCTAATGTCCTGTATCTGACCAAATTGTGAAAATGTGTTTTGCATCAATTCTTCAGTAATAACATTGCTTGTGAAACCACCACAGTAAACAGTCGTATTTGTCGGGGAGCTCTGGTTGTATACCTCGTCGAAGGTGGGCTGCTTGGCTCGCTTGCTGCTCGGCGCTCCTTCGTTGGGTCTGTTGGTCGGCGGCTTACGTGTCGACCAATTGGTACGTATGGAACGCGAGCCTAACCACTGACCGTTCATCGCCTGGATAGCTGCTTCGGCGTCAGCCTTCTTTACGAACGAAACGAAAGCGTAACCCTTAGATTTGAGCGTTTGAGGGTCCCGCACTATTCGACAGTTTGAAATCTCGCCGAACGGTGCAAAAGCTTCTCGTAATATGTGAGTTTCGATCTCCGGCGACAAATCGCCGACGAATATGTGGTGATGGTTGCTCGTGTCCGTCTTCGGCTGATTCCCAGGACTCGTAGCCCAGTTAACCTTCATTTCCTTTTCGAGGAATACTCGCTTGTTCATGGCGGCCAGGGCCGTAGCCGCCGCCGTGTGACTTGTAAACTCGAGGAAGGCATATGGATCGTTACCGGGCTCGCGAATTATTTTACAGCCTTTTACTTCGCCTATTTGTCCGAACAACGCGCATAGAAATTCTTCTGTCACACTCGCGTCTAAATTACCGACGTAGAGAGTTTTCGGGTGGCTTTCGTCTCCCATATTAGCTTATATCGTAATCTAGCAGTTACTTTATTACGACTATGAACACTAATATCGAAAATACTCACTAAACAACGTGTTATTTCATCACATAAAACATTGAATGACGGATAAAAGAAAGAAAAATGTCGCAAACAGCGCCTAGAACTTCTCGAAAGACGTTGCTGTTGACTCGTGAAACGTTCACTTTTCGGAAACAAACGCATCTATAGACGAATTTCCGGTGGAATAATTTTGAAATCTTGGCGGGAAGGAATTTAAAACTTAAAAAGAAATTGTTATAAGTCATAAAATTAATCTGTTTTCTAAAATTTGAATGGTACTACTTATTTTATGTATATTTAACTTCCATGAATCTATTTATATTTAAAATTACCATAAGAAATTGTTAAAAACCATAACCAATTGAAATTGTATAGACAATGTCTTAAACTTTTCCGGAAACGAGTGTCGTTTGAAAGTTTATGAATCATCATGGATGCTGTTTCAATTACACATTCTTCAGTTACACGTTCTTACACAAGTTCAGGTATTTCATTGGCTGATACCTAGACAATGTCAATATTAACCAATAGTACATTGTTTAGTGGTTAGATTATCACCAATAGAGGATAGAGTAAATAACAATAATTATCTATTCACTATGGTATCAAAATACGATTTAGTGCAAAATGAAAAAAAAATTAAACTTACGCAGGTTACTATAACTTTACTTTATTTTTTTTTATCGAACGCTATATATATATTTTTTTAACTCTGGAGAACTATGAATTGATAAATCGTTTATTCTTTTTATTATTTTATATTATATTAAGTATTTTATTAGACTGAGAAAAAAGTATGATCATTCGTTTAGGCAGTGGTATTATTATTATTATTATTATTATTATATGTTCACATTTAGCGGTAAAGATAATAAAACACAAACAATTGAATATTGTTTTCCAGTTTTCCTACTAATATTTAAGCTGTGGCTGACAGCCTGTTTTTGATTAGATGACAGAAACAAGGCTGAGTTGTCATGTCACACCATGTATTAAAGTTTTGAATTTGTTTAAAAATCCTTATCTTGGGATGTGCAAGTTGTAAAAATTATGCTTCTAATAGTTAAAACGTAGCTTGGCCTGTGATCTCCCTGTTATCCTTTTGTTAAAAGTTTCTATCGTACGAGGTTATAAACCGCTACTGCAGTACACGTATGCAGTGATTCTGGTGTAAATACGTGATTTTTGTGAATTTGAGAGTGAAATGACGTGAAACGAGCCCTTGGACAAGAGATACAATGCTACCGCTCACGCAGAAGGACACCCGGCTCCCGCGCGGCACGGCTTCGGGAATCCGCGAGAAATTTCAAAATTGGCTAAGACTGATTTATTCTGATAAAAATTCAAGGAATTTGTTCCTTTTTCTCATTTTGAATTTGTCCTTCGCGTTTGTTGAACTTTTCTATGGGGTGTGGACGAATAGTTTAGGTAAGAAATATGTTAAAAACATACATTGATGATTCACCATATTCAACTTTAATACTATTTATGTGTACCATAATTTTATTGGAATTTTATTTTTTAATAAGTGTCCACGTATGTAGATTGTGGATCATGAATTAGAGTGTTATTTTATATATTTATAAAAATAAATTATTTTCAGGTCTAATTTCTGATGCATTCCATATGTTCTTCGACTGTACTGGGCTGGTGGCGGGTCTGGCAGCCTCCCTAGTGTCCAAATGGCGAGCAAACGAGCGCTACTCGTATGGATATGCCAGAGCGGAAGTGTTGGCTGGATTTGTGAATGGACTATTTCTGTTATTCATTGCCTTTTTCATTATGAGTGAGGCTGTAGAAAGAGCCATAGAGCCTCCGGAGGTAAGAATATACTTGTAGTGTTAGAACTCATATTGGTTTAAATTCTGTGGTACTTTTACTACACCTCTTTCTGCCCCATGATAATAGTGTTAGGCCCTTTTTTGAATGATATGAAATGGAAACCTGTACACAAAAAATTCCAACTCAGTCCATAGGGGTGCAATTTACTGTTGGTTATAGATATCTATGGGTGGCTGTGATCACTTACCATCATGTAAACTGCATATTTACCATGTTCATCTTTAAAAAAGATGCTATACTATAAGAAAAGTTATATACTTCTTGTAGATAATGATCTTAACATTTTCCTCAATTGGTTCTTATACAAATATTTTCTCTTAATTTCAAAACATATGTCATTGGCATTATTAACATTTTTATAACACTAATTTTGTTAATACATGTGTTTCTCTGTTACCACACTCTGTAATTAAGAACACAGCATTGCAGATTGAAACTCCACACTTACATATTCCTATCCCTTCTTCACTACAACCTTTACATTAGAGTAATGTCATACTTAACACTACTTATGTACAGCTAAAACCTGTGTTCTACTTGTATCCAAAGTTTGACAATGGTAATAGGATCTATCCCCTTTACATTCATCCATTAGCCTTTCAATAGCCACTGTTAGACACAGACCTCCCATAATGGGGCTTTTTGTCTGTAACTATCACGCCCAGCATGCATGTTGATTCCCAGCTATACATGTATATATTACACAGGCAGACATCTGCAAATCTTCTAGAGTTTACATCTTACTCGCTCCCTACAATATCTACGGGAAGGGAGGAGGGAATTGCTATCTTAGACTGACATAATATGGTAGTCTATCATACATAATTCGAAAAATTATTTATCAAGTATGCCTATTTATTCACTCATTAAGTAATCAGTAATTGAAGTCAATTATGTCTCACATGTAAAATATTTCTGTTGAGGTGTTCAAAACAAAATAGTGAACACATGTGCCATATCCAATGAGAAACAGCCAACCAATTAATTTGTACACAATCAATAATTATCAGTTTCGTTACCTTAGTGATTTTCAGTAGCATGCTTATCTCTATTGCTTTGAGATAAGGTTTTCTAAGTTATAACTTAATGCATCATGGAGCAAAATGTACAATGCCTACCATTTTTATCTTTGATGTACTAAAATATGATAAGAATAATATGTATATTTACTGGAAATACAAAACATTTTTAATCTATATCTATAGTAATAAATATGTTCTCAGTCTGGCCATTCAATGTTTTGGGGAGATATCAATTTTCTGTAACCTTTAAAGTTATTCAGTTACATATTTTATAGGTTCTGTTTATACAAGTAGTTTCTTTTAATGGCTGGATGAAATTAGTAGGTTATGGTAAGAAAAAAATAATAGAGCACCCCCTAGTCTATTAAAAATTGTATTAAACAGGAAAGGAAGAGATCTAAGTCCATATACCCCATAACTAATTAAGCTATCCTCAAAGCAGGTACAGAATTGTTTACCTAATTCCACTTAGCACAACAGTTAAACAATAGATTTTAACAAACTATCTATATTTATTTCGAAAGCTATTACGTCAACGATTTAGTCAAGGAAATTATATTAAAATAAATTTTGTATCGAGCGAACGAAATGATTAGAAAAACGCTCTTTCAAAACAAGCCTCTCGTAAGGTATGTCGACACGCCGTCTATTACTCAATTTGTTGTGAATATTCAAGCACGTATTGTATTCGATTTGTCGCCTGTTGGTCGTTACATCGTAGGCTGATTGTTCAGCTAATGGGGGAGATTGCAAGTTGAGAAAATAAAACAATTATCTGAGCGAAATTACGCGTATTCAAATTGTTGCTAAATATAGAACTATGCAGTTATAATAACAAATTAAAGTATGCCGTTTTTTTCATGCATTAACTTATTTCAAACCTTGCATGTAGTGAGATAATGCTCACTGGTGGGCATGGTCCGTTCCATGTTATATTCGAAACCCTGGACCACCATTCTACTGCAGCTCTTTATTTTATTCACACAATTGCGATTTAAGCCCCGATTTTGTTTATATCATGTTGAGAAACAATAGATCAATTGTTGCTAATTGTACCACACCATGTTCGATTATTTTACTCATATGTGTACAGCAGAGCAGTGATAGCCTAATGGTTGAACCTCACCTTCTCGATTGGAAGGTTAGAGGTTCTAACACAGGCACGCACCACAGATTTTTCTAAAGTTATGTGCGTATTAAAAATTAATCAGCACTGCTTTTAGGTGAAGGAAAACATCGCGAGGAAACCTTCACACCCGAGTTCTTTAAAAAAATAAAAGTTCTTGGAGGTGTGTGAAGTTCACCAATTCGCACTTGGCCAGCGCGGTGGACTAGGGCCTATAACTCTCTCATTCTGAGAGAAGACCCGTGCCCAGCAGTGGTACAATAATGGGTTGACGACGACGTACATATAGAAAACCGATGTTGATAAGATTTTTAATATGTAGCGGGTACTCACGATATGCGGTTTATGAATTCTTATAGAATTCTTTTTGCCTATATTTCGACCCAGTTGCATGGATCAAAACTCATCACTCATGTATGGCAATAATCCATGCAACGGGGTCGAAATATCGGCAAAAAGAATGCATAAACCTCATATCGTGAGTACCCCTTAAATATTAAAATGTATCGATTCCGCGATAATACTAGTCTAAAATCACAATTTTGTTGAGAAAATTGTTTTATATAATGCCATTAATAATTACATTTCAGGTGAAACATGAACGCCTTCTCTTAGTGTCAATTCTTGGTTTCCTTGTCAACATGGTGGGCATATACGCGTTCCACCACGGCCACGCGCACGGGCACGGCGGACACGGCCACTCGCACGGTGGCCACGGCCACTCACACAACCACGACCACGGCCACTCCCACGACGACCTCGAGGCGCCCACCGGGGCGGGCTCCGCCATCATGCGTGGGGTCTTCCTCCACGTGCTGGCCGACACTCTCGGCTCCGTCGGTGTCATAATATCCGCAATACTCATGAGAATGTTCGGCTGGATGCGGGCGGATCCCATCTGCTCGATGGCGATAGCGCTGCTCATCGCGGGCAGTGTGTTACCGTTAGTGCGCGACTCGGCCGGTGTGCTCATGCAACGGACTCCAACGTCAATAGAGCGGTTGTTGCCCAACCTGTACACGCGGGTGGTCGGGCTGGCGGGCGTGCACGCCGTCCAAGAGCCACACTTTTGGACTCTGTGCAGTGACGTTCACGTCGGTGCTATCAAGCTGGAGGTCGCGAAGGGCGTCGACCCTCGCTACGTCACGGAGCAGACGGCGAGGATATTCCGGGAAGCGGGCGTCAAACATTTAACGGTGCAGTTGGACTACTCCCCTCTTTGATCCTGTGTATCACAAATGTACATAAACCACAAAGTGGACGCTATTGTACTGTATATAAGGCATGTAATTTAATTTTGTATTGCAATAGTACCAAGTAGATTGAAAAGTAGCAATATTCAGAAGAGTAATAGCAATCAGAGATTCCAATTGTACATTTTAGTATGGGCCTTAACTTAATGTTAAGATTTTTTACACTGGTATTAATTTGTATCATGTTTCAGTGTTGTCAAATTTACAGAACTAATGGTAGATAACTGTGATAATATGGAAGTAATGCATTTTCAAAATTATACACTCAAAAAATTAAGTCACAATTTTCATCATGGCTGTTACCGATAATATTATACTAGTAGAAAATCACAACCAAAAAGTAACAATAACAATTTTAAAAAAAATAGATAATTTACCTACTTATGTGAAAAAAGTGAAAGCTAAAATATTTCCTAAATATTTTACAAATTGGTTTTCTGTATATTTGGTTTATATTCACTTGCTGCGAGTAGAAGTTTTATGACATCATACATTGAGCATTTTTAGCAAATCCGTTTATATTATCAAAACAATAAAACAGAAAATGGAATATAGAAGGCGCAAAGCTTATATAAAGCCAAGAAAACGAATATAAGACTATTGATATCAACGTAATTAAAAACACGACAATCCTATGCAGATTCACACAGAGAATAAATAGCACATCAATTATTTATATATTTCGTTTTTAATTCAATTTATTTCTGAGATTAATACTTATTTTAATTTTCCGTAATATATGTTTTGTTGCCTCTTAGTGTTTCTGTCTCCGTACTTTAAACAAAGACTAAAGTATTTTATATGTATTTCTTCGTTTCGTTGTGTGGACTACAATGCAAAACAGTTTTATTCTAATAGTATGTATTATAAACCAAATACTTACGGCCTGTGGTCGAAGTATAAAGAATGGTCCTCGACACTGCAGTACAGATTTAGTAATATATAAGTGTTGTTAGGCGAATTTAAATTGAAGCTGCATATTTGTTTTATATGCAGTTAAGAATTAGTTTACTCTCTAAACAATTCAATCTTTGAAATTATATAGCTGGAATTTATTTAATTATTTGTAGTGTACTTGGAATATAAAAAAAATGTAGAACAGGCGTCATATCTGGCATTAATAATATCGAGTCAGTGGTGAAGAAGCAAAATAAGTTATTTTAATTTAATTGAATAATACATAATGACACTGGTATACATTACAGCCTAGTTATACCTATGAAGAATGTGCTCAGTATATAATTAAGCGTTTTCTACATTTTTTGGATATTCCAAGTACTTATGTGTATTATTTCATAAATTTTTAGATGATTTTTATTCTTTATACGAAAGTTTTTAATTTTAAACCGCATTACCGCTGTGTGGTAGTTTTATTGATAATTTAAGTATTATGTTGTATTTAAGTTAAAACTGCATTCCAAATCTTGATTTGACTGTCGAAATAGCATGCAACTTGTGCTGTAAACAAACCCGCAATTGGTACAAGACAAATTGGTGCATCATTGTATATGGAAAAAGGAATATGCAAATTATATATTACGTACAAAACATGTTTACGTTTCATTACTCTTAATTTTTAAGTTTAATACTTCAGGTAAGAAGAACCTAATATCTCGTAACCAGTGTTTCCAGATAAGGGGTCTGATATTTCTTAGTCAAGGTCAGTTTAACTATTTATAGAGGTGGAAATTGCGGTCTGAGGTGCGCAGATTGTGATCTTCTGACCGAGACGGATTCTTAGTTTCCAAAAAAATGTTTATAATATAGTTATTTCAAGGTGGTACGTCTCTTAGAGGTTTGACTCTGAAGTCACCACCACCACGTTAATTTCTGGCTTATTAACAGCAATGCTGATTACTACTCTTGTTTGTTGGGTATAATAAGAGACCCAAACTTGTCGAGGGTTTTGAACCTTAGGTAAAACAGCGCATTTGTGATCAACCTTAAAGGTTTATCTTATCTGAGGGTGATTACAGATATTTATGGGCAGTGGCGCTGTGCGGACCAAGTAGGCGTGGTTAAACTCCTGTCAGCGAGGCCCCTTTGCATGATTCCAATGGATGATGCCCTTGAAAATGCCTCCGCCTCAAAGAGGCCCCTTTAAGTGCGAGGTCGTGAGCGATGGTCCACTGCGCCCACGCCTAGCTATGCCACTGTCCATGAGAGCCAAAGTCCTCTTACAGTCAGGTGGACTGCATACTCGCTTACTCCTCCCACATATATATTCAATTATACGTTATAAAAACATTAAACGATTCGATCGCGACTGCTGCTGCGACTGCGCCATGCGCATTTATATCTTAACAGTGAAGTGGTTTTTGTTTTGACTAGAAGAATGTAGATGATTATACAAAGCCTTTAAGATTCTATATTTTTGTTATTAACAATCCTGTTATATTTACTTATGTTTCATTTGTTGTTGATTACTGATGTTTCCCAAACTCGCATACCCTCACGTTAAATGTATTTTTTATACGTAAACCTAACGATAAGGCAGACGGGCTACCTGATGGAAAGTAGTCACCGTCGCTTATGGACACTTGCAACACCAGAGGAGTCGCCAATTCATCGCCGGCTTTGAAGGAGAGCTCTTTTCGCAGTATGTATGTATGTTTGATGTATGTAAGAAAAGTCTTATAGATCGTAGTTAAGAACTAGGACAAAATATTATTTAAAACATCCAATTCTACCGATGAGCGTAGTATCTGCTTTAAAGTTAACAAATAAAACAACTCCATATTTTACACGGGTTTTCTTTAATTCTTAAGACACGAAATGAACCATATACAACAAAAATTAAATAAATCAGTTAAGTATTCAAAACATGTATTGTTTGTTATACCGTGACAGCGCCACGAGATCTTTATATTTATGTAAATAAATGGATATAGATACACGCGGATTCCATTGAGAAAAGGAACTTAAGAAATGCAAACATTCATATAAAAAACCATACATGCATAAAAAGACTGCTGTTATTCAGATTAAACGTTTGTTCCAGGGCGATTATGCAACATACTTTTTACGATAGACATTAAGGATATATGGGATTTGAAAAAAATTGTACCATCTTTGTCTTAAGTGTTCAATTTTCTTGTACAATCTGCTCCATATATTAGACAGACTTCAATATTTTCGGTCAAGGAATACTGATGCTTATCTGCACCAATTACTTCTTCGCATGAAACAAACTAAATACTTTAATATGGTTTCTGGACTCTCAATTTATCATTTTACTACCCGGACCCCATTTGCGAGTTTCTCAAGCATCGTAGCATTAACATTTAAAGAAGGTACAGTAAATCTGTAGTGTCTATAATGGGATAGAATCAGCCCTTTCCTCATATACCTGTGTTTATGTTCATTTATTAAATAAAAGTAATCCAAACACATATACAAACAAAACAGTAATAAATTCTCGCGTGTCACTATACCCATAGTATATAAAAAATGTACAACTATTCAATGAGTTTCTTGGCTTTGAAATATCTGCGAAGATACAGCACTTGCCACGTAGCGAGACCCATTAGGCATACCATGGAGAATACGCTGAAGAATAGCACGCGATTGTTCGTAGACTCTGAAATATTAAAGAAATACATTAACAATTATAGAGTTTTTTTCCTGAAAATAAACATAACTCTTTGCTCCCAGGAAGCATTTTGATATTGATTGGTGGAACACATTTTATCCGAACGAAAGTTTTTTTTATCTTACTGAAGTTACAAATGAGCATGCAGTCCACCTGATGGCGCTGCCGCCCTGCGACATCTGTAATCAACTACATACAGAACATGTGTTCCATTTGAAGTCAGTCTCATATGCGTTGCTACTCCAGAGGATTATGATGGTCGCTCATGTGAAAGTGTGCCGGCAACCACACCCTTCTATCGAAACGCAAGAAATGCTTCTCGGGAAATAGGTGTGGCGGTGGTACTTCGCCGGACGAACTACACTGAGTCTACCTTGAAAGATAGGGGATAGAAATTGTCATGGAGATGAAAGTTTCTTTGTTTACTTTTAGTTTCTTCATTCATCTACTACACCTGCTATGCAGGGGCAGTAGTAATGGCCAAAAACGAAAACATTTGAAATAGACAAGTCCATATACGTATGTAGATCACGAATATTTTGGATTCCAACTAAATTACGATAAAAAAAAAAAAATCTAATATATAAAATTCTCGTGTCCCAAAATTGTTCCCGCACATCTTCGAAACGGCTTGACTGATAGTCATGAAATTTTGTGAGCATATTGAGTAGGTCTGAGAATTGGCCAACATCTATTTCTCATACCCCTTAGTGATAATGGTTGTCCACCCTTAACATTTTTTAAAATTATATGGCAAAAGAACGTTTGCCAGGTTAGTTAGTATTTTTATAAAATTGTAAATACCGGTAACTTTAACAGGGTAGCGGTTGTGATATATAGCGTTTGTTTTTAATTTACATAAACTTAACATTGAGATTTTTATTTCGTTTTTAATATAATACTGTAGTACTTTTATTTAATTGCTCCATTGTCTGATAGGAAAATTACTGAAAAGCACACTATTATATTGCATAACAAAGTTAGTAAATGGCTGGTTATGTTTGCACAAATGTCCACATGAAACCAGATGAGAAAAGAAACAGAACAACGCTTTAAGTATCTACAGTTAAATCGGTAATATTTTTAATAACCCACCTACAGTAAAAATAACACTACATAGTATAAAACAATGTCGCTTCCCGCTATCTGTCCCTATGTATGCTTAGATCTTTAAGACTATGCTGCGGATTTTATTGCAGTTTTTTTAATTGATAGAGTGATTCAAGTGGAAATTTTTTTATGTATAATATAGTGGAGAAACACTGATCATTCACGATTTTTGACTTTTAGGCAGAACATAGTTCGCCGGGTCAACTAGTACCTAATATAAGATACAGGACACTGTGATATCGTAAATATGTACGAACGAATACAGTTCTATTTTATGCTATTGTATTGAAATTTAATTCTTGCCCATCAGACAGATTTTCGCAGTGGCAGAATATGCCACACCTATATCTACCATGAAGCAATTCTTTTGTTCCGGAGGCAGGGTGTAGTTGCCGGCTCACTTCTTTATGAGGCGACCATCAGTCATCACCGTGAGTCAATCACGGATGCGGTGCTATTACCGAGGCTAGCCCTCGGTAATAGCACCGCATCCGTGATTGACTTCAAATCCAAACCCATGTTTTTCATGAAATTACAACTTGTTTTCATGTCTATGTCTAAAGGGCGGCAGCGACCTTTTAGATGAAGCATGCTCGATGACTTCAATCTTACAAAATTCATATGTATATAACATTTATATTCTGATGTGAGCTAAAACTTTTACTATCATTGCTCTTTCATGATGAAAAGAAAATTAAATCAGTTTCATATTTCCAAACAAAGAAAAAAAACCTACAACTAGAGAAACATTGTCATTCCCATTATGTGATTTAAAATTTATTTTTATGTTAATCCATGTTTTTTTTTTTTATTATTATTATTATCTGACTGAAGTAGCAAGCATGCAGTCCACCCGAATGCAAGTGGTCACCGCCGCGCGAACGCAAGAAATGCTCCACGCTAGAAATAGGTGTGGCGGTGGTACTTCCCGGTCGAACTACACTGGTTTTACCAACTTCAATTGTCTCTGTTAAGCTATAATTACCATTAGTGTCTCTCATCTCTTCTTCTCGCTTCCTCATCATTGTGAAGTCTTGCACTATGGCTTCCGACAGATCTTCTAGCCTCTTTAATTCTAGCTCCATGGGCTTCAATTTTGCTGCTTCACCAATCTGTCAATTAGGTATAAATGTTTATGGCCATTTATTAAAATTATTATTTACATGAAAAGTATTTTATTTACAAGCATATTTGTATATCAGGAAAAGAAAAGCAGGGTTTGTAAATGTATGGACTTGTCCTGGAAACAATGAGGATGTAATATTGTACAATATTCATAACTTCTTTGACGAAAATTTAGTCATACTAATATTATAAAGGCGAACGTTTGTGAGTGTGTATGTTTGTTACTTCTTCATGTCTAAACGGCTGGAGCGATTTTCATAAAATTTGGTAGGGAGTTAGCTGATACTCTGGATTTACATATAGGTTTTTACTGTGGAAAAATATCTTATTCCCACGGGACAATCCATACATCGATTATTTCGACGCGGGCGAAGCTGTGGGGTTCAGCTTGCAATTTATAATAGTTTCCAACAAAATTGTTACGAAAATAGTGATAATTTTATAGATCTTTGTTCTTCAAAAATTATTGTTGATAGAAGTGAATTTGCCAAAAATCTGATTTATACCCATTGGCAGTTAGAGCACAGATATTTTCTATAGAAATTACTTATTTTGAGTTTCCAGTAAGGTGTATAAAAACGCTTATTAGGCAAATGAAGTGCTAGATTTGTTGAGTTAATCCAGTCAATACATTTAACATAGGAAGGTAGAGTAGTAGGCATTGACACTAGTACTTCATTATATCAAAAAGTATGGTTTAGCTTCGGACAAGTACTTAAATAAGAAAAAATGTTGCACATATAATACTTCTAACAAATAAATGAAGCATTATTATAAGCCATTGGCAGATATTAGTTGTGTATATAGTAATTAATTAACGTTACAATCTTGAAAAATACTAAAGATAAAAAGATAAAGTCAAATTATCTATAGGATAATTATCCAACAATCTTCCACTGTGGAATTGATTTTTTCTATTAAGTTGAACAGTGGTTGAATGTTTATGTCAAAATATTATTCAAAAATTAAGGAATCAACTTCACAATTATATCAATTTCTATTGATTAGAATGCCTCAAAATCAAAAACAACTCCAATCACTCCTAAAATATTAGTACATGCTGTGCATGCAGTGTTAGTTTTAAAACCACACTATATTACCCAAGTGTTCTGAAGATTGCAGAATGCGATAGAAAGACCACCGATAAAGAATACATAAATAATGATTAGAATGTTGGCATGACAAATATATAATATAAAGTATTTTGTGTAAATATCATTCAAATACATAGTAATAATTCAATTTTTCTCTCGAAATTCTTTTCTAAATATAACGTCAGCAATAATTTCCTATTCCTAGTATAAAATTTTGATACAAACAGCTTTATAAGTAATAACTTACTGCCAGTACAAAAATATTTGTATAATGCTTTCAATATACCATAACAATCGGATTTTAATTAAGCATTTTTAAGTATGATATTAAAAGTTACAAAATAGTGTATTTAATTAAATAATGGACTTATTAATTTCTGTTAAACTTACGCCTTCGTAATTCTTTGCTTCTATACCAATTTTGATATCCAACATGATGTCTTGGGTGACACCACGGCGTTCTGAAATAGAACAATTTGAATAATATAATGAACTTTTTGATAGTCCGAGATTATCTGAAGTTTTAATAAGCAGGGGTCGTCTTTACATCCTGTAATATACTGTGAAAGATTTTTAGAGTTTAGTTAAGTCAAAATTCTATATAGCACCTGTTGCCAACTCAATTGCCAAATAGTGAAATATATGTATTAGCCACAGAATATCTTATATTATGTTTTTCTTTCGCCTGGTAAATAAACAATCCTAGGCTACAACAGGGTAAAATGCTAATTATTTGGTAAGTCTAATCAGTAAATAGTAGACGTTGGGAACAATAAAGTTGGCCATCCCTGTTTTTAGCTGAAATAGTAGTGTAACAGATAAATTTAACAGAATATATACATAGCTGAATTCTTGAGTAACATCTCCTTTTTGTTATTTTAATTCTATGATTTAAAGACATATGTCTGCTTTGCATAAATAACTGCACAATACAAAATTCATCAATTTAAAGTTGAAGAGCTACTTTAAAACAAAAACTCGTGCCAACCCATTATTGTCCCACTGTTGGGCATGGATCTTCTCTCAGAATGAGAGAGTTCATAGTTCACCGGGCTGGCCAAATGCGAATTGTTGGATTTCACACACCTCCGAGAAATGTTTTTTTTTAAATTATTCTCAGTGTTTAAATTACCCTCATGATGTTTTCCTTCACCGAAAAGCAGTGACAATTAATTTCTAATATGAACATAATTTAGAAAAATCTGTGGTGCCTGAGTTTTTACCTCGGACCTCCCTATTGAGAGGGCAAGTTTCAACCATTAGGCTAGTAGGCTACGACTGCTCCAGTTTATTACAATAATGATCCGTAATTGAAGACTTGTCACTTTAACCACATTGTGGTTATTAATCTTTCAATTGCTTTAACTTTATTTATGTAACAATTAAAAAGAACTGTTTCATCCATCATCCAGCCTTTTGATGTCCACTGCTGAACATAGGCCTCCCCTATAGAGAACTGTTTAATTTTTACATGTCCCTCCTGTGAAATTTGCGATTTTGGGTTGAGTTATTATTCATAATTTCATATGAAGCAGTGATATGTATTGAGAAATAGAATTTACCTTAGTGCCACAAAACATTTTTCACTTAAAGCTTTAAAAAAAATGCATCTGTTCATATCAGGCAATAAAAGGTTGTGAAATAAGGTCATTACTGAGGCGGCAAAGTCGCTTTTATGCCCTCAGGATAGTAGTTTTTAAATATTCATAAGTTAACAGTGAAATTACCTGGTGGTACTTTTGATATGAAACATACTTCAAAAGTATCATATGTTTCAGTCACAAATGTGAATTTCCCTTTACTAATTCCATCTTTTTGTGCCAAAATGTGTCCTTTTGAATCACGGACCTGTAAATAAATGATGAAGTATTATAAACATTTCTGAAAGTGCAAATGAACATAACATACTTATTTTAAAACATATACACGCGCATAATAATAAGATGGGTATATTTTATTGTATATGTAATATGCTTCCTACACTCTTACTCTTTCTACACTCATAGCCCCACAGTATGATTTTTTCCTGTGTCGTGGATACTATGGACACACACAAGACGAATACACAAACACCCAGACCCAGAACATGAATCTAAACTCATCATTCAGATACTTGTCTGGCCGGGAATCAAACCCAGGACCCATTGTGCGTCAGACTGGTATTGTAACCGTTCCACCACACGGGTCATCAAGAAGTAATGAATCAACTTGATGTACATATATCTATAAGACATGACATAGGTATGTCTTTTAGATATATTGATATTAATACAGGATAATCAAGTTATTAAAGGATATAATGCATCTTTTTAAATAAGTAGAATCACTACATAGTATAAAACAAAGTCATTTTGTGCTGTCTGTCCCTATATATGTTTAGATCTTTAAAACTACAGATTTTAATGCAGTTTTTTAAATAGATAGAGTGATTCAAGAGAAAGATTTTTGTGATACATGCTTAATAAGTATAGTACACTGATAATTTTAGATTTTTGACTTTTAGGCGGAATGAAGTTTGCCGGGTTAGCTAGTAAAATAAAAAGATGTATGTGTGCAGCAGTTGCTGTTAGCATTTGAACATGTCTGCTTTATTCACCATTTTTCTGTGATATTGTGTACATACTTAATGTTTTCTTGGCATCAATAACCACACAATTAAAAATGCATAAATAATAAGTTAAAGATATAGTAATCCATAGAGGCTTAGTGTTGAAAATTTGTAGTTGCATACTTGGGTTTTTGGGGGTGCATTTATGGGCTGCCATAAGTAGGGCTGAAATCCTATTCGGGGTTGATTACGATAGTCTTTGAACTATGGTGGCCACCTACCGTCAACAGAACTGCAAGCTCATTTGCCATTACCATATGATAAAAAGAATGAGCTAAATTCCTGTAAAGTTAATAGTACAGTAATCTCCAACACACAGCCAAGAGGACCTTACGAAAATGCTCTTCTAAGGACTGATGTATAATCAAGTCCAAATAATTTTATAAAAATAGGTTATCAGTTTGAATATAACACTTATTGTGCAATACAGAAGTATATTGGCAATACAGAAGTGTAATATAGTGCTAGTAGTACAGAAGTTAATAATGAGTATATGTTAAATCTTAATATATTTCGGCAGGCGGGAAGTAGCACCAACATCATAACCAAGTCCTTCCATTTTCGAATTCTAGAATGAAAAATACTCACGACATAGTCGACTCTTTGGCCGGCGGCTTCTGTAACTTCGTATTCTCCTGCTACCAGCACGTTGGCATGCAATTCCTCTTTCAAACATTTCTGCGTGTTTGGTGACATTCTCCACATAATCGCGTCGCACCCGTGCCATATTACACTCAAAATTAAACAGAGATAATACACCTCCATTCTCAAATGTTTATTAGTTCGTATTATCCTATAATAAACAAGTCAGAATTCATTACTTCTTGAACTGAAAACAAACATTCCGTGTCAAAAAGACCGATGAGTTGGCCCGAAACGAGAAACGTCGGCGCTTTCTTTCATGAAAAGAGGTTGACATTCATATGTTGCCATTAAGACGTTACGACAAATGACATTCTTATTCTAATAAATTCTAATATATATTTTTTAAACGAATATATTCAGTATCTTCAACATTAGTAAATTTAAATTCAAATTTGCCTGCTGGCATAATGTCTAATTGAATATTGTTTTGTGTACTGTGTATAGTAGAAATTGTAATTTTTTTAGCTTTTTATAATTGCGTAAAAGGAAACGTTAACTATAGACCATAGACGATTACAATTAGACTGAACATTAACGCCATTCCATTTTGATATCACAATAAGTTCGAAATGATTTACAGGTCTTTGTAAAATCTAAAAGACGGGGATCGTATCACAGTGGAATGTATATTATATTCAAACCCGTCAGATCGGTAACGGTATGAAGTAAGCTGATTAATGCTAAAATTGCTAAAACTTACTATGCAACGACTGTTGAAATTTAAACCATCTGTAGGATTTTGTGTAGGTCGTCAAAATAGTAACTTTTATGTATATATTTTTGGAAACGTTTATTTATTTGCTTTTATTTTTGATGTACTTATTGTCATAACAATAAAACATACTTAACCTATATTTTATCACTCTGCAAACTGAGGCGATTCTAAGGAATGAACCGATTCTAATGTTTTAATAACATAATCCTATGTCCTTTGACCCGTAGCGCATGCCAAAAATATACAGTTTAAACATACATACAAAAATACACATAAATACATACGTACCTACATAGATACATACGTCCTTACCGGCATACACACACAGAAAACCCTTCTGACGCAGTCAGCGAATTAGTTGATAAAATTTTTTATAATTTCCCAAGTCTTATGTTAAAGAGATTTTATGACCACTATTATTTAACAAATATAGTTAGGTACGCAATTAAAAAAAATAATAAAAATTATTATTCAATCACATAAAAATCAACTCATTTGGAATAAAATTGTCAGCAATGAATTTGTCTATGGCTGTATGCAACGAAAAGCAACTTCAACTGCACTTTTGTAAAAAAATATGTCAAGTGTCAATTTCATAACCTTGTTTCGTATTTTTGGAAATTTCAAAAACAGTCTATTTTTTCCAAAAATATCTATTTGTGTATATTGAATGACGACTTTGTCAGTAACACACAGTTTTGAGACATTTATGAATTTTGAGGAGTTTGAAACTATGTATGCAGTAGTTTCTAGAAATTGTATGCAGAAGATTTGACAGTTCGAATACTCAATATTTATCGTAGATATCATAGATTTTAATTAATTTGTAAAGTAATTATAATTTGTTCGTGTTGTCGATTCATGGTGTTTGTCGTTTGTAGTGTTAAAGTAAGTTTCTTGAGCTGCATTTATGTCATAATATATGTGTATGTTTACATAATACTTTACATTGTAAGTCCTGTCTAGCGCTACTTCTATCCGCTTTTTGTCAACAATATCACTTCTTGCTTGTTGTTCAAGAATCTTGTTGTTTAAAAGTACCAGTCCTATTAACTGTTTTAATTTGGCTGCCATAGATAGTGTAGAAATGCTTGAAACAGAATGAAAACTTATCATCAAAGTTAGATTTTAGCAAAAATATAATCTTTAAGGCCCAGATGTTTAAAACTTAGTCTCATATATGTTTTAACTGTGCTATGTTATACATAACTACTGCTATTAACAAAACAAAGTACCCATAAGCATGTGCAAGGCCACCTCACTTGTATCGGAGTTGCAATGCATCTGTAGGAAACAGTAGGTGAAGTACTATATCTAACATACAAAACTATCATCTCATCAGCTGGATTTCATATATTTGTTTCCTACTTTAAAAGTATGTATTACTCTTGTGTACATTTTCAGCTCAGCTGTGGTTGCTATGGTACCCAACTACTACATAAGTTGTTTAGATTTTATGAATATGTAAATGTAAATAATACTGAGCTTATTGCATGAAAATAATTGTTTAACAAGGTTTTCTATGTATGTTTGGGATGTTTTTAAGATATGCAAAATTATTTTCCTTATTCGGTCTAGGTTATACACATTTAAAAGATGCTTTCAGTCCATATGTCACTTTTAATTCATTTTCTTAGTGTCAATACACCTAAAGACATTATAAAATTGTGTTTGATTCATAAGCAAACCTAGGAACAGATGGATCTAGGACAGTGGTTCTAAACCTTTTAGTTATGACCACATTTTAGTTAGGATCATTTGACAAGATATCTGTCTACTATTGAACCAACAGGGCCAGTGGATTACATCACATTGGAATCTGATGATCATATACTTCTGATGCCCTTATTGGGTCATCATACTGATATTTGTATGCTGCTGACAACCTTTTTTGTTTGGTCATTACACTTTTTCATGTTCTTTTGTTGACTTGTTATTTAATAAATATTTCAAATGGCTTCGTGGACCATTTCGAATGCTTCCAGGGACCACCAGTGGTCCGCGGGCCACCGGTTAAGAACCACTGGTCTAGAAGGAGACTAGGAGGCTCTACTACCTTCCCCCATGTTAATGCACTTAAGTTCAACTATTATTTGGCACTTTTTAAGCATTAGGACCACAGCCTCTTCAAAACTCTACTAAGCATATCCTCCTTATCATAAATCCTGGATCCACCTAGGTAGACCTAGGAATCAACATATCTTAATCCTAAAAGCTTATGTTCTGGTCTGATTGAGGCTTACTGTAGTGCTTAATGTTAGTGTAATATATAAGAATCTTTAAATGTATGTTATATACCATCATAGAAGACATAATTATAACAATCCGGTTCTGTCATGGTTGCTTTTTCATAGGGGTGATTGTCAAGGAATTTTGCATCTTTAGGATACTAGGATACTTAAGCAGATTCCAACATTATCCATCCAAGTTGAATACCCTTCTGATACTTAATATTCATTTGTATATATTATTTAAAATATAATGCTGGCTGGTGATAATTTTCATCACTGCATTGTATAAAACATAGTCGCTACACCAGGTCCACTAGTATTGGTATTTAATGTACCAATATATGTATTAACTAGCCAAGTGGTTTAGTGCTGGTTCCATACTTAAATGTCCTCGTTGATTTGATGGTTGAAGGGTGCTTGTCCAAAAATTCTCACGGGAGTAATCACCTATAAGGTAGTTGAGTATATTATCATTTTTGGCACTGAAAATTGTTTTAATGAATATGCTACTTGGTATTCATTACAAAGTCTATAAATTGCAATGATGTTACATCAGGTAGTTAAAAAGTGAAACAATGGACACATGTGAATTAAAATAATCACATTCTTGATTTTTGTTAAAGTTTTTTACTGTAATAAATGATTAAACTATACAGGTCATATGACATATACTCATTGTCTTTTATACATTGTACTATCTCATAGAAATAGGGACTGATATTATTGATGTTAAACAATGCATTGCTATGGCTAAGAGGCAAACAGTAAAGCATAGTAGAATAGAGTAGAATAATAATTATAGCACACTTTAATAATAACTCAAAGTAAGTTGAATGCTATATGTGGTCTTATTGCTAGGACACAATCTCTTCTAGACAGGCAATGCATGGAATATTACTTGTTAAGTTGATACAGGTACAAAACTCACATTCAGTTCAAAGCTCCAAAAAGTTAAAATATTAACATTCAGAATATATGAACTATTACACGAAAATATTTGATTTTGATTGGCTCTTATGAGCTACTCTCGTTAATTAACTCTCATGCTCTCTAGGTGGTAGAATTTAAGTATATAGTTCATCCAGAGTGTTACCACCGCCATATGCAAACCAAAGCATGGTTGTCTGTTGCCGTGCAGTGGCCTATGCTTATATTGCGTGATTTACTAATGAAATATTTATAATTATATGTTGAAATTGTCTTATGATGCTTATATGTATGTGTTCTAATCATGTCATACAATTTGCTTATCTTTATACCTGCACCTTTGCATGATTGCTTACAAATAACAGCTGCATTTTCATTTTCCAGGGTCATTTTTGCATGATTATGTTTGGTTTTATGCATGAAGTTTGTGTCCATACGTGTATGAGATTATCCATGAAGAATCAAGGGTTGATTTTTTATTACCACATTCAAACCGTTTTATTTTAATGTGCATTTTGTCTGTCTCTTAATATGTTTTTTTTATATGAACATTGCATTAACAGCTATTTTTCTGATACAGGTTGTCCCAAAACTCCACACCAAGCAGGCATGGGACAATGCCATAGAGTTTTGGGGCAGCCTGTACACTTATATAAGTTTGTTTTATATTTACATTGTGTAATTATATAACATCATGATTTCTCAAAATACACACATTGAGAGCATTATTAAAATGAAGTCCAATAGGTTTTTTTTAACATGTTGAAATACATTATTTAAACAATACAATCTCTATTGTTGTTGTTTTTGTTGAAGTTGTTAAATTATTGTATTTTTCATTTTTAGGAAGTAACTAACTGTACATTGGTTTGCTGTTGGTCGGACACAATGTATTCCAGTAAAGAATTTAACAAGGCATCAAAATTTGGCTGACATTGGGTAAGTATTACACCTTTTTACGATAAAGTTGTAGATATTATATTTTACATTATGTGGTTATCGATATTAGTTTTAAATATAATTATACAGCTTTGTCCTGTATCAAAAGAAAGGCAATTTAGTTTAGTTAAATAAAATGCATATGTCTATTGTTCACATACTTAAGAGGGATTCTGGGTCAAATGTCACAAAAATAGCATTATCAAAATGTATATAGTAATGAAGTAACCTAAATATAAAAGCTATTACATGGCGTAGAGGTAGAAAAATCAAAGAAAAATAACTTCCTTATTTCGAACTTACATCATACATATTTAGAAAGCGTGTTTTATGACCCGCATGGCGCAGCGGTTACCATACCGGTCTGACGCGCAATGGGTTCCGGGTTCGATTCCCGACCAGACAGGTATCTGAATGATGAGTTTAGATTCATGTTCTGGGTCTGGGTGTTTGTGTATTCGTCTTGTGCGTCCATGGAACCCATGACACAGGAGAAAATCCTAGTGTGGGGCTATGAGTGTAGAAAGAGTATGAGTGTAGGAAGCGTATTACGTATACAATAAAATATACCCACCTTATTATTATTAGAATTGCAGAAAAAAAGGATGATGTATGTTCGTTTGTTATTGTACCACACAAAAAACTATCGATCGCATATCGCTGAAATGTACCACACACAGATTTCATGATCTAGATCTAGATTAACGCAGGATTATGATCTATCTAGATTACCGTAGTGAACATAACCGTAGCGGGCGGAGTTTTAGATATTTCTGTCGGAATTTTCTCAAGAGCAGCAATTAGTGACACTAACGCCACACTTTTCGTGTAGTTGAACTCTTAGGACGGGAACTTGTGATACTGTGGAATTAGCACGAATGAAGGATCGCTTGGAGTGGCGCTATTTAGGAGAGGCTTATGTTCAGCAGTGGAACTTTTTAAAGCTGGTGAATGGATAGACACGTTGAAAATACTTAGGAGTCTCCAGTAGTGCTTGGGGTAGTAAACGAGGCATGTTTAGAGCGAATTTGACCTACTTTTGCAAAAAGGAACCAACGAGTTTACCTCCTATTATTTTAAAAATGTTGATGACTTTCAATAATATCATATTTGTATACATAGAGCAAATCATTTTGTGCAACATTGTAAATAGATTTTATTAAAAATAACCTAAAATTATACAGTATACAAAATTTTTGACAAAAATGGCTTTTTCTGAAAACTCGTGTGGGTTGATTCTGTTTTGCATAAATAGGTCCAACTAACGTTGAATCTATTGGAAGAGTGATACTGTACGTCAGGCGACACTGTAAACTTTGTTTAATAGTTTCCTCATTATGACCTGAAATCAGAAATTATTTATAGTAACAGTTGATAATTGGTTATTATTTTGTCGCATATAGGTTATAGGTTGGTTTCGAAATGGTTGCGCGCTGCGTTGTGGTATTATAAAAACAGTTGTGTTGAGAATAAAAAACAAACTTACGTATATGAAGTTCAGTGGTGTGACTTTGGATTAAAATGGTGGTAATATCGACGTTAGTGATAAATCAAGTTATATCGTAATGTTTGTGTACGAATTACTTTAATTATTTAATATATTATTCAAAATAATCAGTAGGTACTGAATGTACTGATTATTATGTCTTGTTCGTGATGGCAAAAACTACCTCCATGGATGGTTTAAGAGGGCTTAAAAATTCAAACCTGTCTTCAAATTATAAAAACTAATTAAAATTAATTGAAGTAGTGTGAATATTTTAATTGAAACAAAAACTACCTTATTTAAGTAGGTACGTAATGCATCTAAATTATGCGATTACCTAAAATTTTTGTCGGATTCGTCAGCAGATTGGTTAAATCAGACTCACGTATCTAATGTAAGTGTTGCAGTGTACAAGTTCAGTGTATGTGTAAGTTAAGTTTGAAATATAGTATGTAGAGTGTGATGCTAAAGGGCTTTTGTTGGCAATCCTTGAGTGAGATCGTTCGCTTTAACTGCGGGTATGCATTTGCATTCTTGCGCGGTCGAAGCGGTTTCTATCGTTTGACGAACCTCGGCCTCCGTATAGGATAAAAATAAAAACTTGAGTTATCTCATTATTTGAGGTACACACGAGAACACCACGTTAGACATTCGCGGGACCCTCCTCGTAATGGGTTCAATGGCTGTTGATTGGGAGATTAGAACCTATTTGTGGTGCCCTATGGAATAACTGTTTCTTTCTTTCTTCTTCTTGAATGTTTAGACGAAAAAATTTTTGATATTCCTTCGATAATCGTATATTCAAGACGAGTAACTCTCCATCTAAATTGGCCTTAAAACTCCGCTGTCTGCCTGTCTCCAGGCCGTTTCTAATGAACTGTAATAGACAGACAATTATTTATAGATTTTTTTATAATGGTGCGGAATACTTCGTGTGCGAGTTCGACGCGCACTTGGCCGTTTTTTGTTTTGATTTCCGAATCTACCCTTGTTGTGTGGTCTAAATTTAGAATTTTAGCTAAGATTCATCTTAATGAATCTCATTGTAATTCGATAATTAACCTAACCCATGTTTGAAAAATTGGCTTCGATAAATTGATGCGTCGCTACTTTTCTCTGACCTACCTCAACGTTTTGCCATACAAAATTAGTAGACATGTCAGCTATTGCTTACTAATATTTCTATATCTTTGTCGATGTAAGTATATTTATAACTAAATATTTACATTGGTTATAAAACTATTCCTTTCAGTACTTTTTCTCCAGAACTGTCAAATCTTATTCTGTTTCCTTCATTTTCATTATTGTTACCTCTTAAAGTAATGCCTTGAACAACCAGTGTTTAAACGTGTGTGAAGTGTGTGAAGGGAAACATTTATTCGAGGCGTTCCAACTTAGCGTTAGCAATCTGTAGCCATTATCAGGCAAGATCCTATGATCTGGATTTGATTACTCATGGACAGTATAAGACAATTACTTAGGTAAACTGCATGCTCGTTTGCTAGTTCCATATTATAAAAATATCATTCGTGGTGATATTTATGAATTATGTAATAATATAAGAAATTCGGTCGAAAATTCTATTTCCCATACTATCTGAACCCCGCAGCTTCGCCTGCGTTAAAAAAATCGATTGTCCCGTAGGAATAAAATATTTTAAAACAGCAAAAAGTAGCCTATATGTTAATCCAGAGTGACAGCTAATTCCCTACCAAATTTTATGAAAATTGCTCCAGCCGTTGAGACGTGAAGAAGTAACAAACATATACACTCACAAACTTTCGCCTTTATAATATTAGTATGATATCAACATCAGAGAGACAGTAGAGTACAGTAGAACAAATAATATGTGCACTACGTTTTATATTTGCGTTCAACAATTTGTGTCCTAACCTAACCTAAGAAATATCGCTTGAGATAAAAGCCTACGCGGTCCCGACCTTTCTTATGACCTACACCAACGTCCTGCCTCGCTACGCTCCGAGACTTCGACAATTGTTCATCAATAGTGATTTGTGGATCTCATGAGAATATGATGACTAATAAGATATCGTGATTTACGACAAAAGAGACGAGCCATTGAATAATATTCCGCTCGATGTACATTTGCTTTGAAATTACTGTTTACAGTGTAGAATTTCAAATAAAAATCTATGTGCGCCGATTTTTTTCGCTTGATTCTATGATTCGGATTTTTGATACTTTTGCTGTCGGAAATTTATTTTGAAAAAATATAAATATATAGCCAAAAATCTAATGGTTCAAAAACACCCGTGACATATAAATTGCGTTGAGTCATTCCATGCATTAGAAGGACCAAGCGAGCATGAAATTCAACTGTCTTATGATCACCGTTCTATAACTATGGGTACTAAACTTTAATAAATAATATATTTCTTAAAGTTCTTAAGTTTCAAATACAATGCTACTCTGATAATGTAGGCAATGGCTCTTTTGCCATAAGTAGGTACCAATAATGATAATGAAAAATGAAAGTGTCGCGTGTTGTTTGTGCCTCGTATATTGAGATTTTGAAATTCTCAAAAAGAATTAAATAAAATTTGTTTTCTGCTAGTTCGACTGCTTAAAATGATATAAAACCAAAATTACTAATGTTTAATGTAAAAAATGCATTTATAGTCCATATTTAGAGATGAAATTTATTATTTCAGTCTTCATTTCGTAAAAATCCATTTGCTCCATCAAACGTTTTTATAAGTTAACGTTATGTTACATTTCTTAGACGTAAGCGAAACCGCAGGGCACAGCTAGTATCTAATAGGAACCAAGGTCTTGAAACCGGATGTAGGCTTTATTCAAACATATGAAAGAATTTTACTCGGTGCGTAGCCCCTGATGTGTTTAAATAGCAATTATAAAAACACATTAATTAAAATTGTACTGAGCTCAGTAAAATGTCTATGATAGAATCAATGTAGGTCACAGGAAACACGTATATATTGATGGTCGCTAACGTTGTTATCCTGTTATGGTGCTACCTTGTTTTTAAAGCTGTGTTTAAAACTTATAACAAGAATTATGTTGTCCTAGGTCAGAGCATTGGACCTCTTACTTAAATGGTTTCGAAATATTCTGTTTTTGTCGACATAATAATACAGCGTAAGTAAGTGCATACAAGTAAGTTTCAAGGCTGCGGTATACTTGTTCTTTTGATAGGGACGTAAAAAATGTAACAATCGTTTTTTTTGTTGTTAGATAAAGTCAAGACCCACCCAAACAAAGATTACATATGTTCACGAAAACGACAGGAAACCAACCAGACTAATAGTGTTTTTGTTATTTGTTTTATAACGTACGTGCACAAGGAGATACCGTTCGTATTACAGATGGTATCTCTTGTCCTCAGTCATAAAATGCGTGTAAAATGACTCCACTTTCTTATGATATGACACGCGCATCAAGAGACCAATTCACTGTAGCGCCGACAACAAGTACGTGCATGTTAATCAGCCGATGTAAATACGTTTGCGCGAGTCTGTGATGTAATATTATACAATGAAAACGAGAGTTGCAGTCGCGCGGCGCAAAAATGCTCCTTATGCTGCACTCGGTCCCATTCAGCTGACGCGGCCGTGACAGTGCGCGCGACTGGCACGCGGGGGCGGGGACTCGCCGCAAAACTGGGTCGCTCGCGATGTGTAGTCAAGTTCAAGGCCACGCCAAGGGGCAGGGTGGAGGAGGGGGTTTCCGATCGTCCATAGATGGCGTTGCGCGATTCGAAAAATTTTGCGAGCGGGGACGGGACGCGGGGCAAGGGGGACAATTGGGAACGAATTTTCGGTGCAACACGCGACACGACGCTGCACTCGTGTGTCGAACGTCGCGACGCGCAGTACTCTACTTAGACAGTACACCCGAATATCCGAGCTAACCTAATTCAGCGAGCGACATGGACTGGATGGAGATGGACGAGGTGGTGCGTACGATAGTTTTGAATTAGACTCTTGTAAAAATAGCTTTCCCCGCGCTCCTCGCCTTCATTTTTCAGTGGAAACAACTCGCCGTGACCTATCCTAACATTTTATCACAACTTCGACTACCGCTAATTACTTATCGGATGTTGTTGTTCATGAAAATATGGAAGAACTTTTTATTTTTATACTATGCAAATGAGTTTTGGTCATTTAATTATATCGTTATGGTAATATTTAGATGTTTACTAGCCACTTTATAAATTTTATAAATGCTTTATAAATTTTATATAAATCCTTTTCATGACATCAGCTTAGGTTTAGATTCTTGTCGTTGTGCATTTGATTGGATTTGAACGTAATTGGTTAACAATGCGGCATTCAGTTGCCAAAAAAATCCTACAGCATCTACCGGTTAATTGTGTAAAGGAACAAGAATTAGTCTCTGATACGAATATCCTTCTGCAATAGTGTTTTATAAATATTATACAGTAAAATGCTAAACTTATTATAATAAAACAATGATACTTTATCATAACAAAATGACTGTTCTGCTCTTTAAACTTCATTTTATTTCTATATTTTTAAGGTAAAGTTGGTTGATTGTGCTGTCCCATTTTTTTCTTTTACGAGCTGGAATACAAATAGTTAATTTATTATTTTTTACTGCGTCTCCACAATCACTTATAACGCCCCACTCAGGCAGTTCCACAAAAACATATCTATCGTCAAAGTCTAGTGCTTCTTGTTTATAGCTCCGCAATTTCATGAATTCCACATGACGTCATAATAATGAAAAAATCCGGCATAATTGAAAACGCCGGTGGCGCACGTGAGCGGCGCGAGCCCGACCTGCCCCAACGCTGATCGATCGCCATCGTCTAGCTGAGCCTAACGGTTCAACTCGACTATTACACACATAAGCCTGCCGTGTCAGCCTACCGTTCTATGTTTTGTATTGATTCTTGTTGAACTATGTGTTTGTATTTTTTTATGATTTCACATTTTTTGCTCGGAAGACTATAATTTATGTAATTTGTACGTATTCTATGATCGTTTTCTATGTATTTTTTCGTTTGGCTTCTTGTTGAACTGTCTTTTAGCTTTACTTGTCTTCACATTTTTTCACTCGATGGATTTATTGTTAGGTTTTGAGATTTTAATTTTTTGTGATGTAAATTGAATCGTTTGCTTTCATATTGTTATATGTTCTTTATCGGGTTATTAGTAAAAATAATGAAGTTTATAAAAAAAAATCTCCTAGTTTGTGTCTATATACACAAACTAATCTATCTACATGTATTATGTATTTATATCGACACTCGAACCACTAGACTCTAGGAATTATAGACAATCTGACAAAAAATATATAATACTCTATTTCGCTACGCCAGTCTGATAATTTTGTTACGCGTTTTTGCACTGAGAACGCTAAATATAACATTTTAATAACAGTAATTTATTCCTAGTAATAATTGATTAACAGTAGATCTAGCCCTTATAAAATAAATGTTATCAAAATTTTGATTCGACAATAATACATAGAGGCCAACATGTATGAATATTAAATTATATAGTTGAATATTTGCATCTATCAGAGGTATATTAAAAGGCTATACGCTGTTTTTGTTAAAATTAGACATATGTTTTGACCTTGTATTGTTATTTTTTTAAATATTAGTACAATATTTATAATACTTGCATATATTATAATGATATTGGTTGGTTTCATTTCCTAAAAAACTGCTATATTAAAATGTTGAATTAAATTGTTCTTCAACATTTTTTGCTTTCGTCTGGAAACTAGGAATTTTATCATTTTGAAAGAGAGTAGGTAATGTATTTTATTCATTCCGATGTAACTTAATTTTATTTACCTTAGTGGGAATCACTTATTTTGTCATTGTATAGAAATATTTTAAATGGAAAATGGTTGTTTCAAGTAAAACTTTAGTACCGAACGTTGAAAAATTCCAGTCTGATCTGATATATTTGATGGACAGATATATATTGACTTCAATTACATGGACTTTAGTGGTATTGTCATAGAATCTTGATCTCTATTTTAATATGATCCGGGTGGTACATACAGTTCAATTGAACACACTACGGAATATTTAGGTCAAATATATCTGACGTCATATTCTTTCGCCATCTAATAGATTTACCCATTTCGTGAATCGTTTTAAATACATATTAATTAACATACATATTAGATTGAAATAGGACATCTGGGTTTTTTAATGCGTTTATTTGTCTCTAGGTAGGTATTTAGTAAAATTACAACATAAAATATGAAATGAATTTAAATTATATAAATACTCCAAATAAATAACATTTGAGGCAGCTGGCATAACATAAAATTTAAAAAAAAATAAGTAACGCGACTGCTTAAAATCGAATCAATCCCTTTTTTTTTTTTAAATTTGTTAACTTTTTTGGCTTTTGCGACAAAACAAAATATATAACATAAAATTATATGGCATATATATTTCTAATCGTCTACTTACTGGCTTTTTATGATAATGAAAAAATCGTGCTTCCCCCCTTTTTCTCTGAATGCAGGCGCCATATTTGAGTCATTTCAAATAATATGTCATGGGTTGCAATCCGTCAAATTCTTTGGGCTGTGGCGCGTGCCATATAAATGAACATATATACAGACATACTTACGTACGCTTGAAAATCATGACCCTCCTTCTGTCGCAGTTGGGCAAAAACATTGAATAGTATCTGTGGATGATGATCAAGCCTTTTCCAATAGTTTAGTTTATATTATGATATCATCAAGATCACGTTAATGCCCAAATTGACGTCCGCATAGATAAAAGATAGTGTTGGCACAATTTCGCTTGGTTCATTTTTCTATCTAATCTTTTGTGCCTCGAGGTGCATATAATAGCGATAGTGGTCGCCCTTGACTTTTTTATCTACCAGCTAATAAAATTTGTGTTGCATTGTCTATGTTTGAGTTGTCTTCGGATATGAAATCCTATAAATTTTACACTGATATTTTAGATTTCATTCATGTATGCTTCTTTATTGGTTCGTGAGGTTTCAGTGTTTCATGGATGTCATAGGAGGCGACTAAGGGGTATAATCTATGAGATATGCAGCAGCGTCTTTTTGATGTGACTGAAGTAGCTAACGAGCATGCCGTCGACCTGATGGTATGTGGCCACTGCCGCCTGTAGACATCTGTAATCAACTACATACAGAACATGGGTTCCATCTGAAGTCAATCACAGATGCGTTGCCACTTCCGAGGACTATGATGGTCGCCTCATGTGAAAGTGTGCCGGCAACAACACCCTTCCATCGACACGCAAGAAATGCTTCACGCTAGAAATAGGTGTGGCGGTGGTACTTCCCCGCTCGAGCTACACCGGTTCTACCACCTTGAGAGACTTGGTGTATAACATCAATCTTATGCAGTCACCAACATGTATGACAGCCGTGCTTATTATTGACAAATCCGCATCAGGGGAAGGCTTATGTCTAACAGTCGACCTAAAGGCTGGTAGATGGATGGATGCTTCTAACATACAAGTTCCAACGAAAGTAAAATAGTCTGCAATTTTTTTTAGATTTTTTGGCGTTTAATATTGCTTTGGTTTACTCAATAATATGCAAACGACGCGATGTTTGTGTATTTTGTTATGTTATTCGTTATCACGTCTATAACTTGTCTCAGCGTCTGGCACCTTTCCGTAATGTCTCAATATAATAATTCTTTGTATGATAATTGTCTTTAATTATCAAAAATGCTTATGTCTGTTATTTAATTTACTTATGAAATTAAAGCATCTACATACGTTACTAAACCCTTAACTATTAGGTGGTATAAGAATTCTTTAGAAATTTTGAGGCGTAGTAATCTTATGATATTTTATGGTTCATTAGGTTATTCGAGTCTTCTTATTCGTTCGTTCATCGTAAATATTGATTTATGCGAACGGTGTATAAAATAGCGCAAATTTTAACGACCACATTGTCACGACTAACCAATTTTTATGTATATTTTTTATACCCATTAAGTTATGAAATTTTATTATATAAAACGACCTAGAGACGGTCTCATTGGAAGTTTTAATATTTCAGAACTCCAAATAGGGTTACTTTACTTTCTGTTTGGCTGTCCTTCTTCGATTTGTATACTCCGGAGCAGCGGTCCTCATCCTTTTTATTGTACGGGCCACAAACATGTTTCAGCGGAGTATTCCGGGCCGCAAGCATTGGCGTAACGTGGGGTTAAGCTAAGTTTGTAAGTTGTTAAAAAGGGTCGCGCACCTTACTTACTCTAAATTGTCGACCAAAAAAAACATCGCAAACATAAATTCAGTTGGGCCAATTAAGAAGGCCCGGTGGGCAACATGCGGCTCGCGGGCCGCAGGTTGAGTATAGCTAGAAAGTATACTCGTCGTTGTATGTAAAAAATGATATATTGAAAGGTGATTTCTTTTGAAGCAGTAGTTTTGATGGAAGTGGAAAATTACTTGAAGGATCGGCAAATATTTAATCAGTGTTATCCGTGCGGATAGAGATTTCGATTAGCAAACTTTAAGTGACGGAAATTTATAAAAAGTAGTACAGAGAAGTATTTTATAAGTCCTTGTATTTTTCTCGTCTTTCAATTTAAGAAGTCGATTCTCAGATTGAAAATATTAAACCCTCGACTGCATCCTTAGATTTTAATAACACTTTGAATAGTTATGATTGAATTATTGTGTTAATCAAGTCCAGCCTCTTATCTTACTACAAACACAATATCTGGTAACAGGTCAATTCGTAGAGCTATGGTCACGGCCAAACAACAGATAAATATTGAATTAGAAACTAAGTACTACATATTGGACTTCCGTAGCTGAATTAAAACACATAAGTGGATTATTTTTTCAGTTATATTTGAACGGCAAAAACAATCCTTGGCCTTGTGTAGATAAATACGCATACGTAGACAAATAGATATAAAATATTAATATATCATTGTTTTAGTACTATCGCACATAACTATTAATCAAAAACCGGACTGCAAGAGATTGATTGCTTGCAGTTGCAGTCGGGTTCTTATTGTTTTTATAAAAAACTAGTTGACCCGGCGAATTTCGTTCCGCCTAAAAGTAAAAATCTAAAATTATCAGTATTACTCCACTATATTCTGCTTGTATTATACATAAAAACCTTCCTCTTGAATCACTCTGTTTATTAAAAAAAATGCATTAAAATCCTTAGCGTCATTTTAATGATCTAAGCATACATAGGGACAGACAGCGGGAAGCGACTTTGTTTTATACTATGTAGTGATATTGAACTAAACGCTTTTTAGGATTTTGTATCATAATAGTAAAATTGTTATAAGATATATATTTTTGAAGTGGTCTATTTACTAGCTTTCATTTAATATTCCATTTTTTACGAAAATAAAAAAACGTCCATGCCTCCCTTTTTTAGCACAGGCGCCAAATTTGAAAATTATACAGCTTAATTATGTCACTCTGCAATTTAAGTCGATTCTAATGATATGTCATACATATCGTAAGTGGAAAGGAAATAATGTTAAAGCGCCAAAATAGCATTTGTGGGAAACAAAGAGATTTGAAGTTATTTTTACAGAAAATAAATCATGTCACCATTATTTTTGGTGGGATCATGTTGAGTAATATGAACTCCCAACAACAATATCTCACCAAAAATAAAGGTGACATGTTTTTTTTTCTGTAAAAGGGAAAACTCGAACCGAACTCGGCACCAAAACCGAATAATTCGGCGGAATATAAATAGTGAAAAATATATTGATTACGCCGAATACCGAACAACAACCGAGTATTCGGCGCATCTCTAATAATTACATACACACGCTCGAATAACAGTCAACTAACGCAGTCGAATAAAAAAAGAAATTAACGAAATGTACAGAGAGAATATAGTTTTCATGACTATGACTAGATTGAAATAATTGTTTCTGTGTTACTTGTTCGAGCGTACAGATAAAAATAAAAGTTCCATTGCGATACACATTTGCGAATACAGTATTATCAGTTCAAAGCAACCAATATCGTTGTATAATTATGCGGCGATAATAATGTTCGATTGCGCGCAGTGTATTGCTGCTTCTGTGGGGTCCATCGTCGAGGTGGTTCCACTGGCAGCCGAGTGTGTACCCGGCAAGTCGACGTGTTCTCCGAATTCGTGTAATTGACGATGGAGTGGAGTGGGAGTGAGGGGGGCTCGAGCGGGAGATTTGGCGGTTGGCCTTGACAATGAACCGGCGGCGGCGCGCACACAGCCGCATCCGCGTCGGCACACGTCACGCACACACGCACCAATAGAAGTTATTCCACGAATGGCCTCTCCCACACGATAATTGCGAGGGTTGTCTTAGAATTAGGTTTCTTATTAGATTTTGTATCAAGGCCCTATTAAGTCATATACAGGTCTTCATATCGTATCAAAATTAATATCTCACTTTGTTACGGTACCTACGTCCTTGTCTGTATTACGCTTGGAATCTGAAATCTGGATATGATTCGATCTTCGCCGAATTTGTTTGGCCTTGACGGCTCAACCAGCATCAAAATTATCTAAGAAAAATGTGTTATAGTCTGGCTTTATACATTATACGTGCGTTATTATAAGTTACGTTAAAACGAATTTAACTACCTATTTCATGAAAAATGCAAGGTAATCTGAGTCAAATCGATTGTCATGTACGCTCTTAGAAAGTTACGTTGCATATGAAACTGAGCTTACAATAGCATTACGTGTTAATCGTACAATGTTTCCTTGTGTTTGCAATACCAGTTGTACCGGTGCGATAGATGTCCTTGGCGTCTGGCAGCCCTATCGCCGAAAAAACCGAGTCGCGCAGCCGTCGCGCCGCGTGCCTGCCCTAACACAACATAATATAGCCAATAGCCATGTTAGAAATTGATTATGCTTTATATATTCTAATGTGAACTTGTTTATGTATACTTAATGAGAAATATTTGCGGTAGATTAATGGTGTTTGCGCTGCAATCATTCGTCATCATGAAGGGTTCACTGATAGTTATTATATTCGCTCTTTGTAACGCTTTGTTAGCTCGTTTGGTAGGCCTATCTTCACTACATAGTATAAAACAAAGTCACTTCCCGCTGTCTGTCCCTATGTATGCTTAGATCTTTAAAACATTGGATAGAGTGATTCAAGAGGAAGGTTTTTATATATTATAAATGCATAATATAGTGGAGGAACACTGGTAATTTTAGATTTTTGACTTTCAGGCGGAACGTAGTTCGCCGCGTCAGCTAGTTAACAATAAATGAATAGGTAAAATATTTTTTGTAAGCAGTATTAAAATTTGACTTCCCGTAATGATATCTCCTGTATATTCTTCAACTAATATAAAATCTATACTAATCAATGAAATTTCAAGACGAATTTAAAAGTAGATTTTTTCATGCTAACATGAAGCATGCTCGACGAAATTTGGGAATTCTTTCGCTGTTAAAATTTTCTTGAAATAAGCATATTCGTTAAAAAGGCATCACTTATCAAGCAGCTGCTGGAAACTAGTATGTTTGGCAAACATGTTCAGACGCGCTTATATAACGTCCTCTCTCACAACGTAGCAACTAGTTTGCCGGAAAATAGAACAACTGTTGATTTTTAACATACTCAAAATAAGCGTATGTAGCATTGTCAGGTGGTGAAACGCGTGGCTAGAGTGGGAGCTCGAACCGTCCGGTCAGGCGATCCCGCGAAGGACGGCGGTATATGTGGTCGCATACCGTCGTAAAGACTAGACGGAAAGGTGGGCCCAGCCGCCCATCTGGGAGGAGCCCGATGGGGCAACCCTGCGTCGCTCCCACTTCGTCGGGTACCTTTTGAAGGTTTCCCCCTCGAAAACAAAAACAAAAAGGTGGTGAAACGCGTATGGTTCGAACAGGGGAGGTGCCACCGTCTAACACATATTTCTAGCGTGAAGTAGTTCATGCATTTCGGTGGAAGAATGTGCTACGTTGGTTGCCAGATCACATGAGGCGACCAGTCCTCAGATGTAACTATGATCGACTTCAGATCGAACCCCTGTTTTTAATAAAGTTGTATACATATGTGCATAGCTGCCACTGATCATTAGGTCTACTCCATACTAGTGAGCTAATTCCCAACTTTTTTTTGGACAAACCCGCATCCGCACGTGAACCGGTGTAGAAAATATCCGAAACTTAGAATGTGAGATGTTCACAGACGGATTATGATTTGTTTCAAACTTAAATGAAAAAATATGCGGATGTATATGCCAAAGCGATATCCAACGCTCTTAAAACTTTGTGAATATTTTAAGTTTCATTTAGGGAGAATTTTATGTGCGTACTAATTGCGCATCGCGGTTTCCGCCGTGTTTATAAAAAAAGTATGTAACTACTTTCTAATATAACCTTTAGTTTTAATTCAGTAGTTTTTTATTTCGATTTCCAAAATACAGACGTAAAAATTGGCTTGCATGTTATTTTTCATAGATATTCAATGTGTAGACATCCATCCATCCATCAGCCCTTTGAGGTCCACTGCTGGACATAGGCCTCCCCTAAATGTGTAGACATACGGAATAGTTATTTTTACTGTATGTATGGATGTTATCAATTTGCTTTCCTTTATCATATATCTTTAGGTTTTCTTGTCACGCACAACGAACAATGTGTTGAGTGGAGCCGCCAACTCAACACGTCGCTTGGTTCGATATAATTTAGATTGTCTAAGGTCGTGTTGCTTACGATCCTGAGAATGCTTGTTTACATGATTAATATCTACTAAAATATGATAATGTATACAGCATACTTATAGCACGCTAATTTGTGTTATTTTAATATATCTGCGTTTGGAATTCTCTTCCTGACGTTCTTAATTAATTGTTATACCAAGTTAATAAACATATAGTAATTGTTTATTTATATATTTATGGTTATGTTGTTCAATAAATATAAAATAAACTACTTAATAAACTAAGCAGAGTTAACTTTAAACACTCTTATTGCTAAAACCTTGAAGCTAATGAATTTTGAAGTAATAAAATATGTAAAATTGGAAAATAATTTCGTTAGTTAAACTTTCTCGTATTCGCTCCAACAGTCAAATGAAGTGGTCCTTCGAGCCGAATTATGTGAATACGAAGTCTGGCAAAACTTAGTCCCTACTCCCTGCGGTCCTGTTAGTGTTGCCTAATATAAATATGAATATGTATTTTTGATGATATAGTTACTTATCACGAGCAATTGAAAAACAGGAATGATCTTTTACAAGGTGGTAGAACCAGTGTAGTTCGACCGGGGAAGTACCACCACCACACCTATTTCCAGTCCAGCATTTCTTGCGTTTCGATAGAAGGGAGTAGCAACTAGGGATTGCAATCCGGCCTCATTTTCAATCCGGCCGGATCCGGTCGCTTTTTTCTCAATCCGGTCGGATCCGACCGGGTCCGGTCGGATTAATCGAATGGTTAATCCGGCCGAATAATTTTTGTAATGTGGAATCTTTGTCAAAATATACAATCACCCGATCCGGTGGAGGTCCGGATCCGGCGGTGAATTGGTACCGGATCCGGTTTGTGTAAATTTGTGCCGGATCCGCCGGATTACCGGATTTGGTTTTCCGGATTGCAATCCCTAGTAGCAACGCATCTGTAATCTTCAAATGGAAACAATGTTCTGTGTGAAGTTGATTACAGACGTCCATGGGCGGCAGTCACCACTTACATCAGGTGGACTGCATGCTCGTTTGCTACTTAAGTCAGATTAAAAAAAAAACGGAAATATTATATTTTATGAAGAAAGCTTCATAAAATTTAAATATTTGTTGATTTCAAAGCTTAGCCCTAATTCTAGTAATTTAGGAAGTGCGAATTAGGTACATATCCATTTCATTTGTTTACATAGATAAGGAGACCACTTTGTAAATTTAATGTGTTGATTACGTATTTAATTAGTTTGGGCGTATGTTTAAAAGTGAGTCATAACGTAACAGAGTCTGTCCTAACAAAACATACACTTGTTCCGAATTTAACTACGTTTAGATATTGGGCTTATATTAGGTAGGTACTGCAATTTCGTTTCCAGTTCGATTGTTAATTCTACGTCCTTTATAACACAGACTTCATGCCGAGGGATCTTTGTGGGATAAAAATAGTGTTATAATAATGCTTGTATTTATAATGCTTGACAAAATTGCGATTTAAAGATTGTGTATGAATAAAGACATGTAAAATCTTACGCGACCATTTTGGGATTTGATGTGATTTTGGGAGTTTGGGAGCGAATCTAAATAAATCCATACTTTGCATGAACATTTATCGTTTACTCATAGGCGTGGATAAAAAATAAGACCTATTGGAATATTAGTATCAAGGTATATAAATTAACTCTCCAACCCATTATCTTGTTGTTGTCCTACAAACTAGGGTAACGTGTTACGTAAAACTGATGATACATACATATATAATATATGTACGGCATTAACCTTCAACATATCGACTATTGGGGGTAGGTATGAATCGTACGAACTGCTTAAATATTCAATTTCCCCCGAAAAATTATGATTACATTTTTTTACTTACTATATACACAGTAGACATATTAGACAGTAGGGAAACTGCCTATAAGCGCTCGAAAACGGCACACTCATACAAACATCGCATTGACGAGGCCGCTATGGGGTTTTCGCGCTACTGAAGCACCGCGATAACCCCTTAGCGGCCATGCTAAATACGTACCAGATTTTATTAATTTTAATACTTGAATATTGTTATCTTTATCTTGAAAATATGAGATAACATTTTCAATAGGTACTAGGTTTGCATCTGTTATTTTTTTTTAACATAGCGACTAAGTTACCTAATTAACTTATCTAGCTAATCTCGTTAAATACAAATATATTCAATGGTTTTTAAAACAAAATATAAACTTACGTAAATCTAATTAGCATATGTTATTGTGATTGATGAAGACAATGACGTGATAATTTTCCGAAAATTAATGTATGTAGACATGATGTGGTCGATGCAACATCGGTGTAGTTTCGCAGTCAAACGGAATAATGGACTATTAAACCGTTTTTTATCCAGATTTAGTCATGTATTAAGCTCAGACGGATTTCCTATTACCTAGACATCAGGTTGAATGTCAGAATGCAACCTCCATTCTTTTGTAGATAATTTTAAGACAGCTTGCATCTATGATTAATAGACTACTTGAAATATTAATGCAAATCCTGCTGCGAAAGAGGGCAAAACATCTACAAAATAAAACAGAAACAAAGACGATATTTTAATGCAATATACATAATTAGACATTTGATAAAAAGCTTATGGTTTTTTTTTATTTTTTTTTATTTGGCTGAAGTAGCAAACGAGCATGCAGTCCACCTGATGGTAAGTGGTTACTGCCGCCCATGGACATCTGTGATCAACTTCATACAGAACATGGGTTCCATCTGAAGTCAATCACAGATGCGTTGCTACTCCCGAGGACTATGATGGTCGCCTCATGTGAAAGTGTGCCGGCAACCACACCCTTCTATTGAAACGCAAGAAATGCTTCACGATAGAAATAGGTGTTTATGTTTAAATAGCAGTATTTCTTAGGTATTCAGATGTATTTAGAATTTGCGACCTTCGGTTTATCAGAGTCCATAGGGATTTAGGTTTATAATAGTTTTGTCTATTCTCAAAGCCTGTCAAAGTGGACACTGAAGCGTAGGTATGTCTTATAGGAACACGTAAGCAGTGCTTTAAATCTTCAAAGTTTAAACTCGGTTTATCCGCGACGATGTTAGAGTGGATTAGAAACTTGATGCTCTGAGACGGTATCTGATTACGCAGAGATACAGTAATCGAAGTAGACAAGAGGGTCACGATTCTAAAAAAGGATTTCAAAAACTCATGTAAGAATTGCACTTATATAAGTGAAAGCCAATTAATTTACTTTAATCAATTCTTGTGTTGGCAAATTGTATTGTCAAGTACAAGGGTAGAAGAGTTAAGCTTGAAATAATTTAAAAGTAAAATTGTTTTATAAGTTGGTATACCTAAGCATAAGTTGTCGGTCTTCTTGGCTTACAAGGAAAATCTCAATTTAGACATTTTTTAATTCAGAGGTCATAATATTTTGTATGCACATAAACGAAAGATTTTTTGTAAAATTATGAACGCTTTTTTTAATTATATGAAAGTAGGTAAGGTGTGGAGGCAGGGTTGCCAGACGTTCTGATTATCTAGTCAAAATTGAATGTCCCGCGCGGGACAGGCTCGGTCCCGCTTTTCGGGAAGGACTGGCCTCTTGCAAAAAAAAGCTCGCCAAATCTAAGTCGATCTGGTTCGTCAATCAAAAAAATAAATAAAGGCAGCCAAATCCTCCGGCTCCCCTTACACCAAGAAGAAAACTAAAATGTTTGCCCAAGTGTCTATGCGGCGCGATACTTTACTGCGAGGACTGTTGTCCCGCTTATGACTTTGAAATCTCGATTTTTCACCCAAAAAGTTTGTCACAGATGATACCTGTCTCTTACTACATCCTTCAGATAAGATCATTGCAGCGCTAACACTGCTGTTATTAGGCAGATATAGATATGACGGTGGTACATGTCGAGTCAAACGACAAAGAATTCTACCACGTTTAAAGGTATTTTATGCGATTCTCCTACAATCTTGTGAGGATAGGGTTTAGTAAAGATTTGTTCTTGTAGCTCCGGGATCAGAATAGGGCTACGGTATTCTCTTCTTGTCGTAAGAGGTGATTAAAAGGGGCTTCCGGGGTTGCGGGCGGCTAGAGTGGGAGCTCGAACCGTCCTTCCAGGCGATCCAAGAAAGGACGGCGGTATTTGTGTCATACCGTCGTAAAGACTAAACGGACCGGTGGGCCCAGCCGCCCACCTGGGAGGAGCCCGGTGGGGCAACGTGCTCAGGGAATTCCGGTTGTGTGATCCTTTGGAGATCCCGGAGTCCTCTTTGTAGCGCCGAGGACAGTCACCGGGGGGTTTTAGTGCGGTAAAAATCCCACATAACGCTGCGTCGCTCCCACCGCATCGGGTACCTTTTGAAGGTTTATTAGAAACGTGTGAGATGTTTAGCTGACATCAATAACTTTAACAATTGTTGCTTGCCTTCTGAATAACTTAAAACTTAGATTCGCATATTATTATAATTGATACAAACGGCACAAACCAAATGTACGTTATATAAACGTTACGCTCGAAATTAAGCCAGAACAGACAGTGTAATTATAATGACCTTCCTCAACAGTTTGTTACGCCTAACATCAGTTCTATGTTTTGACAGTATAATATTAGGTTGCAGTTACAATTTAGATAATATGGTATTATACATGTACGTGGTTAATGGGATGTTAAATTTGTAGCTCATTTTAATGTTATATTAGAACAAAGAAGTGCAGTGTCAATGGACGCCTCCTTCAATAAACAATGATTTAACAGTTTAAGTTAGATTAGAATTACTCATTAGTCTTATATAAGGCTAGACTGTAATTAATATGAAGTACCCAATTATTCATTCGGTACATTATATATACCATAAAAAAAACTTGATATTTTTGTCTGGTATTGCGGGTATTAGAGAATTTGTATTCATGAAGTTCTGCTCGCGGTCTCTTCAAGAAACTTTTAGAAATTTAGAAAATATCTAAAGTCTTATAATTTATCTCTTTTTATTATAAATATGGTAAACAAAACATAACATTTTCTAAAAAGAAAGTTGTTTTTTTATTATTTAGGTATCACAAGCATGCATCCACTCTGGTGGAACCGTACTGATCCTATGTACCATCTTGCAAACTTTTGCCCTTACCTTTTGTATTGTATAACAATCGTAGTATAATTTGTAGAGTTTAGCAAATATCACTTATTTAGAAATCCAAGCTAGACACTACAATTATAATAAAGTTATGTAACTAATAAATATCTTAAGTATGTAGTTCTTTTGCATATCTATTTTTTCTATTAATTGAGCATTTATTTTATAATTTATGCATAGAAGTAACATCATCTTCTTTTATTACATAATGTTCATATGTTAGAATTACGCGTTCTCTATATGCGTAGTTGATAAATATTACTTTATTATGCTCATTTATAAATATATTTTTAACCATTAGGTATATAGCGCAACAATTCCCGTATTAAGTTTATAGTCCTAGTTTAAGAAGGTTCGTGAATGTCGGGAAATTCGAAATGCAAATTGAAACAAACTTGAAGTTGTTATTTACTATGTGTAACACAAGTTGGCACTAAGACATTGGTAGACGTTGCAAGTTTGTCCCAGCCAATCGCAGTTGTCGGCCCTTGGCGCCGCTTCAGGAAAATTAACCTCTGCGCCCATTCGACGGGTAGCAGTAACCGTGGCCAAGCTGAAACGCATCTTATTCGTTGCGGTGCGGCCAAAGGGACCAATCTGTACTGGGTCGAGCACGTGGCGAAGCGTGGGGCGGCGCGTGCGCCGTGCTCGCTGGTGGGGCAAGGCGTGGTTTGCGCGTACGCAATGCGTGACAGTGCGTAACTGTCGCTCCATTCGCGTGCACTCGTGTGTCACTGCGCGCTCGGTGCCGTAAACAACAGTACCTTGTGCACTGCCCTTCGTTTCACGTAACGTGCTTTTCATGCCTTTTGAATTCCCCGAGCTCGTACAGTTTTCCGCTTACAATAGGATTACGCATGCGTAAAACGTTTTGATGTTGTCTCGAACGGTTATTCCGATCGTCCGAAGACCATGTCCGACTGTAAAAGTCGAATTAGTTTGTTGAAAAGGAACTACGAGTAGGTCTCGAAAGTGCAGTGATATTTGTATAAACAAACAATGTGCGCGGTGGAGGAAACTTGGATGTTTGCTAATATCGCCAACAGGCTAGAGGCGATTGAATCTGAATATGTGAGTACATACATGCAAAATGCAAAAAGAGACGAAAAAAACGAGTGGATTTGGTTGTTTCATTTTGGGGCTTTTGAACTGCTGCCACATAGTATAGAGTACAATTTAGAAACGAATTGCTTTTCGGAACATCTTTCAAAACAAAGAAGACAAGGCGTAACTAACTTCAATAAATCTGCTGCACGTATTCGCATGTCAAATTAAATTTATCGCGCTACTAACTTAAATTACAATTGTTTTCTTCTAACATTTCATTTATACATTATGTCAAGAATGTTTTAATTAATATGTTCGTGAATATTATTTTCATAACTCCGAATTCCTTATAATTTACCCTCAACATAGACGAATTTGAGCATGTTATTTCGAAATCCATAAAAATGTATGCATCCTTAATTATTATTTCCACATTTGTGTCAAGTTTAGTGTCAATTTGACCCTATTTGCTTCGCAAAACTGTTATTGGATTTACTTGTTTTAATTTTTAGGATATATCAAATTTTATAACACCTCGAAGACCAATTAATCGCAGGTTTTAACATTTTCAGTTATTTAACAATTAATTCCAGTACATATTTCAAAGAAGTTATGTAAAACTATTCCAACTCTAAAAAGAAAAGCCGAGGCAACAAATTAATAACAGTCGTTACATCGCGTTCCTATTTCGCAGTTCAAACTAGATGGATCAACAAGTTATCGTTATAGGTCACTGAAAAGTTTTCCACTCCTTCCGACCGTGATCGACGCTCGTTTATTGAAGGCGCATCTGATTAGATGTAACCTTGGGAAGTAATTATATTATACAATTATTTACAATACTACGCGACTGTCATATATTTTGTAGTAAAAGTGAAATCTATCGCTATCTAATGATAGTGATAGTTTTACAAGGTCTATAAATAAGCATTTGTATAACTATACGTTTCTGTTCAGTCGTATACAAAATGAAAAACTTTTTATCTGATAAGGTTTTAAGCAAGCGTAATTTTCAGTTGATTATACGTTACTATGCTGTCCATGTATGTCACGCGAGACATTTAAAAAGGACCTAGTTCGACCTAAAATCTGACAAAAGATCTGTTTCTAATCTTGACGACAGAATTTAATGACTTGAAAAAGTAAATCTTTCCTATCTCACTCATATACTTGCATCCAAAACGCCTGGACATTGGGTTCTACGACTTTCAAATATAAAACTTCACCATATGAGAATTCTGCTCAGAAAACTTAAGAAAAAACTACCAATCTGGCATAATAAAGTTCCAAAAATAAAATGATGTTTTTGTGTACCTACATCAATACCTTACTAGTTTTATATTTATATGGAATGCAGATTTTTATTATCCTGTCAAACTTGTTAAAATTTTAGTGTTTTCCTGGCTTTATGAATTTACGAGTTTATAATTAGTCTGGACCATCGGTGATTAGAATTGTAAATGTCATTGAGTGCTTGCTGTCCATTATATTACTTTGTATTGGATGATTGTGTTAATGGTTATTTAAGTAAAATATAACAATTATCGAATATAATAACATCTGCGAATTCATCCAGAATTTTTTTATAAGGATTAATAGTACTGCCCAAGGCTATCTATAAGCAATTAGAACAGGAATTCTTTTTGAAGTCAATTAGAGATGCGTTGCTGCACCCGAGGCCTAAGATAGTCGTCCAATATGAGCTAGAGGGTGTGAAATGAGATAACTAGATAGTACTAGATTAACTGTAGTATTTGTAACAATATAATACACCAGAATAATACAGAATAATAATACATAACTACTTTAGATTTTTCTTTCCATAATTAGGTATTAGGTACTTACTCAAAAATAAAAAAAACATGTCACTCATACTTGTGACGTATAAGAAATAAATGTCATTGTCCTGCTATAGTCAGAGAGGAAAAGATACAACCTTGCGTATCTTTCTTTCTATTAGGTTAAAAATTTAGGTTTTCGCAGACGGTTACATTATGGCGCAGTTATAGTGTATAGACTGCCATCGGTTTGGTGTTCTTATAAATTTAAGAAAATGTAAATTTTAATTAAAAATTTTGTTAGCGTCTAAGTCCTAAAAAACTGATTTTTTTTTGGAGTTGCCCAAGGCATATATAATATAGGATTTACTTGTACCTTAAAAAATGGCAATTGTCCAATTGATAAGGTAGCGTTGATGGTTATAACAGTTTAAAAACAACTTCGTTTCACAAGGCGACATGCATTTGATTACTGTTTAGTATAGATGACTCGTTCTACAGACAGAATTTTTTGATTGATGGTATTTCTATATATGATATATAAGATACTAGTTGACCCGGCGAACTTGGTCTGTCTATAAGTAAAAAATCAAAAACTATCAGTGTTCCTCCAATATTATGTAAGTATTATACATAAAAACCTTCCTTTTGAATCACTCTTATCAAAAAAAAAGTGCATTAAAATCCGTAGCGTAATTTTAAAGATCTAAGCATATATCGTCGGTATAATGGAAGAACTAACTCCGATTTTGGCTAAATTGACTTTTTACCATTTTCTTGACCCTCAAATTGTGCCGCATCTTTTGGTCTAACAAACATTCCAATAACTTAACCCAATCCAAAAATAAAGCCATTTTCGTGTTTCAGTCATAGAAATAGATATGGTTATTTTACCACTAAATAATTATGGAAACAATGACTAACTCTATAAATAAATGAACAACTGTGACTTATAATTCCTGGGGTATAAAATGAATTAGCTAAAATGAGTTATTTAGTTCTTCCTCAAACAAAAATATTCTAACGAAACGAGTCATGTTGAAGGAAATGAACAACTTGAGTCATTCAATTCGGGTGTTTATAAGAATTATTTCGTTTTTAAATAAGTGTACTTAGTTGATCCAAATTCGCGTATTTGCATCCATCTAATGCGTGGAAAATCTGAATAACTACCACAAAGAATTAGCTAACTACGGTATGTTTACAATATCTCGGTGTGGCAAAATTGGATAACATAGTTATTGATTTTTATTATTTTTTTGGTTCATGAAGGAAATTAGTTTGATTAAGCAAAAAATCTAGAGCAAACACGCCTAAAGGAAATAAATTTGTCTACAGTAAAATTGTTCTTCATTTGTTAAATATATCAAAAAATGTGTCAAAAAAACAGTAAATTGCGATTATCTCGAAACTTCATTTTTTGAGTTATTCAGTTCTATCCATTATACCGACGATATAGGGACAGACCGCCGTCTGTCCCGCGAAGCGACTTGGTTTTATTCTAGGTATGTAGTGATAACTAAGCTCGTTATTATCAGATTTGTATGATTAACATTTTCCTGCTAAGACTCAATTATGTTCATGTAGCCCAATGCAATAAACAAGTAAATTTACGAGCCAACGAACTGCACTCATCTTTTTTGCCTATCAATTTGTTTATGCACTTTGTGTATAACTGCAGGTCAATGTAACAGTGGCCTTGCCGAAGAAATAAATTTAGAAGTCAATTTATTAAAAACTCTGGGAATTTGTGGATTATGCAAATGAATCTTGATTGTTGAAGTTTATGTGTCTCGGTTGGTAGCGTCAAATCAGAAACATGCCCTTGAAGGAATCTCTGTCGGAAGTGTTACAGTAGGTATGGTTTAAGTTGATCTACTAGTTACATCTACGGCCCAAACACTTGAAGGTTACAGGATTTTAACTTGATTTCAAGTACCGAATCGGCAGAGACACTTTTTTTGAGAACTGGATCATTGATAAGATGATAACAATTATTGAAGCGGAACTCAGCAGCATGAATAGGACCTTTTTTTTGTTCTCGAATGGAAACATTCAAAAGGTACCCGACGCCGTGAGAGCGACGCAGGGTTTTTACCGCACTAAAACCCCCCCGATGGCCATCCTCGGTGCTACACAGAGGACTCCAGGATCTCCTAAGGAACGCAACCGAAGTCCTCTGAGCGCGTTGCCCCATCGGGCTCCTCCCAGATGGGCGGCAGCGCCCACCGCTCCGTCTAATCTTTATAATGGTATGCGACCCCACATGCCGCCGTAACGTGTCTATATGTTAACTAACAGACATTACATTTAATGTGACGAGAGCAAATAATTTTTTTTTAGTCCTCTGTTACGGTGTTTAATGGAAGATTTTCAATAGATCTAAAATTATATCATAATATGACATAAACAGAATTCCTTACCATGGTCAAATAGTCGACCAAAACATATTTGCTCACGGACAAGCTGCCATACCTATTTTAAACAAATATTTGTTCCTTACATACCCGCTACTGCCGGGAGCAATATTTACATTGCTATGAATGATATAATATTTTTATAGTATCTGCAGCATGAAGATTATGGAATAGTTATTACTTTTGTTGTGTTGGGTTTAATCGTAACTACAGATAAACTGTGCAGTTATCATTATCATTAAGAATATATACTTATAAATATACTAAACTATTAGGAAAACTCTCTCATTGCTTTGTCGACAATGTTACTTTTTTATTACTTTGTACTTTGTCTATTAAAGAGTTAAAATTGTTATCATTATAAAAAATTATGAAGTGACCCCTCTAATTTTCAACCTCGTGCGACGTTTGTTTTGTCAAATCTGTAGATCGGTAGTGGGTAGAGATCGTCACAAATCTGGAATCATATGTGCTTCATACATTTATAAACATAAATAAACAAATTGAAGTACCTTTTTTCTTTGTCAATCGTTAATATTTTTATCAGCTTGGTATCTATGGATGAGTTTTAGTGTTATCAATTAAAAATCCTTAAAGAAAGTGGGTTGATAAGAACCATTTTCTGTCTATGTATGATACAAATACATACAAAAATGTTTTTGATTCCTATTATTGAAAATTTTTGCATACTTAAGTTGTGTATTTTTTTGGGTCATATTAGATTTATGTTTAGGTATAAGAAATTAATATCACTTAAGGAGAGTATTTAGCCCTTTTTGTACAATTTTGATGTATAATTGATCTGTAAAAATTTTTTTCGAGTGCGTGATGGGCGAAAAAGATCCCTTATTAATCCACTGTCTTTTCTATAGTGATAATGGTCAAATTCCAACCACCAGTTAAAAACTAGATCAATTAATTATGGGCTTCATAAAAATATTAATTATTTATTTAATAGGCAAGGGCTGAGGTGACCTAAAAATGTAAACAATTATGTTATCACAATTATTATCTATACGCAGTGCCCACATCAACCACAAGACTATCATTGCAACAGTTTCAACCGAAGGGTACAGAGTTACAGACCTTCGTACGACTGTTTGGGATGCCCTTAAAACTTAAAACTTAACTTGAATAAGAATTGTTTTCAGGGAAGGTGCTTGTGCTAAGGGTACTGCTCTAAGAAGCAACGTTCTAATGTGGATGGATAAAAACTTTAGTAGAAAATAAATAATAAATAGTAGCTATTGCTACTACATTTGGAAGTAGTTTCAATAGTGAAGGCTTGTGTGAACAAATAGTCGGCTCATGAGAGTTAAAGTCTCTAAAGTATAATTCGCCGTAAATGTAAAGATAAAATGAAATGTTGTTACTTTAAATCTTCGACAAAACTTTTAATTAATGAAAATCATAAAAATCTTTGAGTTTTGTTAAGGGTTGAGAGACAAAAGGGTCGGCTAGACTCTAATTTTATTCTTACCCTATTTTAACCAGGGGATATCCAAAGTAGATTCCGAAACTTATTGACAAGGAAAAACCAAATCTTTCTGTACTATACTTTTTCTTTTCTTGCCTCTGGTCAGATCATCATGACATAACCCATCCGCTTAAGTACGCTCATGGCTTTTAACATCAGGCTTAATTTTATTTGTCATATTTTCATACGCATTTACAGCATTCGAACGCCTAATATTTAAGATCTGAGTTAGTGTTGGTAATTTGAAGTGAGATAACAGAATGCATAATAAATAAATTATGTGCGTATACTTTAGGGCTAAAGTGTGTTTTTTACTATACATCTACACGAGCCAAGTTGAAGTGATACGAGCCAAGTTACAACTATGTCGCTATCGCTGCGTATACAAAGTAATATAATTTATAATCGTTTAATTACAATTGACCTACGCCACCGATAAATCTACAATCGAGTTACACTAAACGAGATATAGTTAGGTATTTTTAGGTCTTTTCATGAGGTACCTAATTATTCGTTGGTGTATTTAAGGTTCTAACAAGATTGAATAGAATATGAGTTTTTAGTTAATGTCAATACAAAAAGTTTGATTAAAATATTCGTCACAAGTTGTCCTGTCAAATTCTATTTTTAGATGACAAATTTAAACATGTTTAAATCTTTTGTCTAATAATGTCACGACCCGTTTTTCTATTGTCAAATGTGTGAGAGCCAATGTAAATAGCAACATAGCGAATTTTATATCAAAACTTATTCATTGTAAGTTTAAAAAATTGCGGCTCGCTTTACATGTATTAACAATATTATTAATATTAGGCATCGACTGCGGCGTAAGCCGCCTCAATTGTTCTGCCTTCTAGGACTAAAATTTGCTCTACATTCAAAAGTTGATTGCTGGCACATTTTTATATGAGGCGACTATCTTAGTCTTCGGGAATAGCAAAGTTTTCGTGATTGACTGCAGATAGAACCCATGTTCGATGCGAAGTTGCTTACAGATGTCTATGGGTGGATTGCATGTTTGTTTGCTATTTCAATCGGATAAAAAAACTTGAGGCAAATCAAAACAACTGTTTCTAATAAAAATGCTGTAGATAAAATTGTAAGTAAATTAATTCATTTGAAAACAAGTCACGTGTGATACGTCTACAAAGTAACAGATTTGAAGGTTTTTTGCTGCTCCCGTGAGAGAAAAAATATCCAACGAGTATATTACTCAATTTTTGTGGTGAAATATGATCCAATATTTATTGCTAAGATATAGTGCTTATTGAATAATATACTTTAAAGAAAAATACAGCATTCATTCTTATAAAGACCTATTTTGGTACATCGTTTTATCGAAACTAGTCACCCGTCGCATCGGCCGAAATTCGACCGTAATTTAAATTAAAAAACTAAACTTCATATTGTCCAAATTATTACGAATATTTCTCTAATTCAAATCAAATGTCATCTGACATTCTTGACGTTGTGTCTTTTCATAGTAAGACATTGAATGTTCTATTTCATTTACTAAGTACATATGTGTTTGTGACAAATGCAAGGCAGTGTGTGTAATGTGTTTTTAGTTGATTTTATGTATGAAAAATGCATTATTTGAAAAAAATATTAACATTCTGCACTCCTTCTCTACGTCCACTATAACCGTGCAAAATTTCATACTAATCCGTCCGCGGCATATTACTTAAAAATCCGTCACAAATTTTTGCTTCACGTATTAATATAATAATAATGATAAATGATAAACTTTGACTATAATTAATTATAAAGAGACTTAGATGTTTTATGAAGTTCAATAAGTTGAAGCATTGCGAGACTTAATATGCAGTGCATTAGGTTACTGAGACACGTTGATAAAAGTTAATGTCTGTGTTTTTAATGTAGGACTGTTTTTTTTTGGAAGAAAATTGTATAAATAGATCACAGACCTAAACTTATAGGTCAACGTACTTGTACTCGGGTTATCGATTACTTTTGAAAGTCACAAGAACATAACAGAATAACATTGATGTATTGCGTAGGTATTACTGCCTCCGGTGAAGAATTAACCTACGAATAATGTGGTATAGTAGATCTATCTTGAGGTAAAGTCGTGAGAGCACAATTAGACTTTTACTTTCTTTATAGCATGGATCACGTGTTGGGGGCTTGTGGACTGTATGTTATTTTTATAATTGAAACTTTGTTTGTTAATTATTCATTTATTCGTAAGGAAGCACATTACACGTTACGGCGACAAAATGGCAAGAGACAGTATTGCCATATAGAGGTACGTACATTCGTTGGGTTGCCAACATCACGTAAATAACCATTGATACTATTTGGTACTGTTCGCTTTAGGGCAAACGTCGCTCGCTAAGGGTTAATTAGAGCAGTAGATTTTTCTCGTGTTAAGCCAATTTAAATTAGATTTATTCTAACTGTAGCTAGTAGTATCACCCATAAACCCATAAACATATCACGCTTGTAGCAGGTAAAATGAATTAACGTGTGTAAGAAGCTTATCAGGACAATCGATGTTTCTTTGCGCAAAATTGCTTAAGTTTTGGGTAAGAGCGAAATTGTCTTTGGTAGACGTTTTCTCTTTATTGCATTAAATTTTGAAAGATTTAGGTTTTACTATTCTTGTTATACTCTCATTTGGAGTCACAGAAGTAAGGTGGAAGACGCTAACGATAGACCGAAGCAAACATAAGTTGGAGTCGGTGAGGCGTAGTTTTCCGCGCCAACCGGCGTGTCGTGGCGTAGGTCGGGCGCGGTGTCGACGTCCGCGCAATGTCACCCGACGCAGCCCCCGGCACCCCTGCCCCTCTCGCCCGGCGTCTGCGTGAATCAACCAACCTAGCTTCAGATCATTTCCGAATGGTAAATTCGCGGCGCCTTTGATTTTGGGCGGCCCGACATACTGGGAATGTTGGGCGTCAAAACCAGATACCTTTGTTGTTTTAATGGCAATTGGCAACTTATCTCTAAAGTCGAGGGTATTGTTATATTGGTAGTTATGAACAGCTTATTGCATTTGTTGTTTGTGAAAAATAATTAAGAATTGAAATAAGTGTTATATCGTATCTATCACTTTCTTTCCTACTGCTGCGCACTGGTCACATTTTCAAAGTAACTGTGACTAAGTTTAAAATACGCTGCCTTGGCTTCTGTAGCTTTCACACAACTTAGAGAACTATTCTTTTAAGAACTCTCAAGCGTGTACATTTTGTTATGATGTTATAACAAGTCATAATGAATTTCACTAACGTACATAACTTCGGAAAATCTGAGGTTTTAAGCGTTATTCGAACCTCGGACCCCCGACTGAGACCCAGTTTCAACCATTAGGTCATCACTGCTCGAATGTAATTTAAACGTAAACTCAATATGATTATGATGTTTCTATACTAAAATATGTACCTAATATGAAGCCTCGTGTCGAACAAAAACCTTTTTCGAGCTATTTTTAGGATAACACTTATAATGGTTATCTTGTTTCTCAATTTACAAAAATTAAACATCATTTAAAAATAGGAATTATTTTTAATAAAGTTATAACAAGAAAAGCTAACTTATTTACCGCTTTACATAAATTATGGCACTAACCGCCGATGTTACGAAGAAAAATATAATTCAGTCTATTGGATAATTAGATCAGACTGGAGCCCTATAAGAAATTCGTTCGACGGCAGCGGGGAGGTGAAAATCGTGTGTCACGCATGATATCCGTTTGAAATGTATGTTAATGATGGCCGATGCTCCACGCAATTGGGGTAGGTCGATGTGGCAGTGCGTTTGGTTATATAACGCGGCGTCACGCGCGTTCGGCAGGTGCTCGAGAATGTTACGATCGTCCGCGTGGTGATATTGGGCGCTGTCGGTCGTTAACCCTTTGCTATCTGCATTATTTAGCTCGGCTCAATGTCGGCACAATGTCGAATCGTTCGAGTTCACAGACCCAGCCGCCAGCCGCGACGCCGCGCGTCTTACTCGACCGCCTTGTTCTAGCTAATTTTTATGGCCGGCTCCTTGCTTCCATTTTGATGGAAGCGTTCGTTGATTTAATTATTCAACGCGTATCTTTTAACAGGATTGCTTTTATAAAATTTGGCGATAATGCCGCCTGAATTAAATCTGATAATTTGCAAAGAAATTTTTTGGAGGTTTTATGTAATATGCGTTATCATGTCAAACATTTGATTTGATTCCTTCGTGGGTCTATCTTTCTTGTAACTTAAATATTTGTACTATCGTGTCTAACATGCGATAATGTGTTATTTGAAGTAGTTATGCATTAAAAAAACATGTCTAAACAGTGTCAATCGTATGTATACGTACGCCATCGCTTCGTAGTCGGTCTGTAGGCTGCGGGGCGAGTCGACCTCGCCTGCGCGGAAACCACGCCACGGTCAAGGCCGTAGTCTAGACGCACCCCGCCCGCACCGCCCCTCGCACGACACCACCCCCGGCCCTTCCCCAAGCTGTTTCTCTGTCTCCCCCACCATTTATTTTTACCTCGACAGCCGCCGCCGAATTTGCCTGGGCAAAGCTTTTTGTGCCTACGCAAACCTGACCTACCCGTACATAGAACTATGTACGACTAGTCGCTTCGAGTTTATTTAGTGTGTTATTATAAAAATATTAACGGACAGCAATTATGCACCTCAAACTTGAATGTTAATGCCTCAGGCGGTAAGGCGCAAACCGGTAATTATTATAATTATTGCGATCTTTAATTTATATATTCGGGCAGGTTATAATTTATTCTATGATAACTTAAATGCACAATAAGGGACCTTAGACAATTTGACTTTTTTATACCTTTCTACAAATTTACTAATAGGTACTTCTAAGATAAAAATAAATGTAAATGTCGAACTTTTTGAAATACTGGACATCTTGGCGATTTGTTTTAGTTAATTACCTTCTTTTGAAATTGTCGACATATCGAATCACTTGCTTTATTATAAATATAATTAAATATAATTAGGTATATAACTTACTTAATTATATTTAACATAAGAAAGATTATTAGTTTTCTTTTAGTACCTACTAGCTTAAGCTGTTTTAGAATATTGTAGCATATTGAATTTTCACGGATAGCGTTTTTTATACTTTGAGCTATTAAAGATGGATTGAGCAGCTGGTAGCTGAGATATTGCGCGTCGACAAAAATGTGGCAGTGAAGTCATCGGCGAACGGCGCCGAATAGCTAATGCGGCGGCCTTGGCCAATGGACCACACGCAAATGTTGCACATTAAAATATGCTAGTTAATGTTTATCTCGACCATCAAAATCATTTGGTCTCCGAGGTAACTTTGACTGACAGGGGCGGTGTGGATTACTGATTTTTATAGACTAGCTTATTCCTGCTGCTTCGCCTACCTTGACGACGTCTACCATGGTAATGAGTGTATTATGAGTTAATGTAGGTCATAAATTGACGTTGTGCCAAATTTTTGCGAAATGCAGTTTGCAGTTTTTGCGTAAAAGACGAACAAATACACGTCTTCACAAATCTTCTCATTAATATTAATAACATTTTAGCAAATGAGCACGTAGACCACCATACGCATAGTAAATGGCGACTGCTTTCCATGGATATCTATAATCAACCCCAGATAAGAGTAGATTTAGACGCGTCGCTACGTCTGTTGCAGATGTTGGAGTGCGTCGCTTATAGAATATCTGACTACTGTTACAGGAGAAATAGGTGTGGCGGTGGATTGGTTCTACCACTTGCTTTGTGGCCACATAACTCTTAGGACATCAGTGACAAGTCTACTATCTATGTATTAAAATAATGAGCTTTTGAAGCTTATTTTAAATCTTATTCGAAATCTATTTCTGTACAATGGAATAAATTTTGGTTGCTTATTAAAGCCACCGTTTTAATTTAAATACTACAATATCTTGAAGGCCAAATGCAGTTAATGCATTTGCAAATATTAATTTAGAATTACACGTTGCATAGTTTTTGTTAGTCGCCACTAACAACAATAAAATGTTGTTGATTGATGACCCGCGTGGCATAGTGACTACTTCAACCGGTTTGACTTGCAGTGAGTTCCGAGTTCTATCTACGGATAGACAGATTTTAATGATAAACTTGTATTGTGTCAGTGTTTTTTTTTATAACACTGAAGTAGCAAACGGGGATGATGCTGATGGTAAGTCGTCTCAGCTGTGAGGTCTGGGAAACAACCCATACGGATTAAGGGTTCTGTCCGAAGGCAATCACAGGTTCGTTGCTACTCCCGAGGACCAAGACGATCGCCCCATATAAAAGTGAGCTAACACACTCTCGCCAAGACGCAGAAACTGCATCTCGGTAGGAATAGGTATGGCGGTGGTACTCCTCCGGTTGATATACGTACATATACCTACGTTCTACTACCTATGTTTCTGGCACCCACTACATAGAAAAATCCTAGTGCGGGGCTATAAGTGTAGAATGCGTTACGCGCTGTTGTTTGGTTGGTTTCTGCATTGCTTCAAGGATTTCCAGTGGTGGCAGTAAAATTATTTTAAGACACATCACGCTTATCAAACGTGAAACTTAACTTGCACATTTGAGATAAAGGTGTTGAATTTGACGACCAGTTTGGTGTCGTAATGGTCTTCGCATGCATATTATAAACATTTACTAACAATTATCTTTATGACACTGTGTAAACAGCGCACAAATCCTAAAATTACATTATGACGTAGGTATTTTACAAAAATTGCGACATAATCTGAGAACGGATACTCTTCCCAGATTTTTGTACCGTATGATATACTTACGTTTGTTTGGCATCGTACCAAGATTGCTAATGTATCGTTTTCTTCTATTCGCGAATTTAGGTACTTTAAATATAAAAAACAATGCAGTAGTCAAGGTCTACTGTTGTGCACATACAAGATACGTTGAACCCGATGGAGTTTGCATGACTCAAATAAACCGAGCACTTGAACAAACCTGTGATGCTGTTGCTTTTCAGACGGTCGTGCGATTAATCGACAAATTGCGAACATTGTTCAACATATTAGCAATTCTTTTATCGCGAAAAAAATACCAGATACGATAACGCATGGAAAAATACTGTCGGCATGTGCCTACTATAATCATGTTGAGGTAGGTCCAGGGGTTTCATAAATAATGCGGTTTCCGTGACGCTGTCTTTGTTTGCGGTCTAATCCTGGTAGGCGGTGTGACGTCACCCCCGATTAGATACTTGCTATCTCTTGACACAGTTCTTTTTATTTTCTAAATATCACACTTAAAGATCGCTGCCGATAATCAGCTTGTAATTTAAAAATAATACTTTTCATTTACTACTTTATTCCTTTGTAATAAACAGTTTTCTATCTTAACATGTTAAAGAAGACGAATTGGGTGATGGTAAGTAGTCATGATTGTTTATGGACAATAGCAACACTATAGAAGTCGCCAAAAAGAAACGCGCAAAACGAAAGATTTTCAATAAAACAGTGATTCAAATGATATAAAAATTCAGTGTCAGTTCTTAGATTTAAGCGTTTTGTATTCATGTTAATATATATTTTACATAACAACATATTGGCGTGAAACATGATAGTAAATAGATGACAATGACCCGTTAGCATTGAGGAAGGTGAATTGTTGTCAATGGTTATATTCTTTTAATCTTTGAGTGATTATTTCGAGGACAAACATATCCGGGTTGAAGGGCCAAAAGTGAATTAAATGATTGTGTAGTTTCTTGTGCTGGGCGATGATTTTCCTTGTCATTGAAATTCGATAAGATAGCGTGATAATTATACACATATAAATATGGGTCAGTATATAATGGTGTAACGCGACATTTAAATGTAATAAAGTTATTATAATTATATAAAGCATACCGTTCTAATACTTTGTAGTTATCTATAATTATATGCTCAAAACTACGTATTAATATCACCATACATTTAATTATAAAGGTCAAATTTTATACAACGATAGTTTAAAAATCCTTTGCGTTGTTGCATTCAAGTAATTCGATGTTGCATTCACCCCTTCTAAAGTGACCAGTGTCTCACCGAATAACCTTCTGACACATTTATAGGTATTTTACTTATAGTTGGACTTTCTAACCAATCTTATCTCAATATCTTATGCTATCAATAAAACATGAGGGCCTCTGAATCGATCGCTATAGAACTTTATTGTTTATGTTTATGATTTCCCCTGATTATTCACCTAGCGCGACAAAGGAAATTAGAAACGTGACTTTCAATTCTTTCCGAACATTGCTTAAAGATTGAACATTAAAAATACAATTATAACAGATGATCAAAAATGTTTGGTATGAGAAATAAGAATTATTCTTGAAAACATGTATATAATTATATTGCCATTTTAATTAAGGCCGGCTCTAGGATGACGTTAACATTATACTGTTAATGTATACAGTAATTTATTTAAGATAGCAAATTGGGCAAATAGTTACAAAGCGTAGGACCTTGAATTCGATAAAATCATAAGCTTAAGAGAGTTTCGGCAGCGGCGTGTTGTGGCGCAAAATAGATATTCATAATAACAAGCGCGCCAGTTCATCGGCCGCGCGTCCGCGGAGTCACCTTCGAGCCTCGTAGATAAATGGCAATTCGGCTAAGCCCCGAATGTTCGGGGCTCGGGCCGACGCAATAGCTCCACTGTTGGGATAGGCTCCACAGACTATGCTACGCGAGACATACTTTTTTAAATGTAGCGGGCTCTTTTTTGCTACTTACAAACTGTTTGCTTAGTCAACGTCATGAGTCAACTATTTTAATAGGATTTTTTTGGATGAGATATTTTTGTTTCTTCATTCTATTTTAAATAGAACGGTAACATGTACTAAGAAATGCAAGTTAGTTGTATTGAAAGTTAATATCGGTTGTGTTTTCTTGGTATTTTAAACACATGGTATTAAGGAATTCATGATTCTTTTAGAAGGGAGGCAATGTATAAATTCCAAATTATAATAAATTGCTAAATATCTAGTCTTTTCTAATAGCAATAACAATTAATCGATCATAATGATGGGGAAGATGCAGGATAGTTAAAAGATATTAATAACTTCACTTTTTCCACGTAAGAAACAAAAGGCGAAAATTACTTTATTTTTCTGAACGAAGTGTGCATTACTGGTGTTGTTCATATACTTTACACGTTTATGAGTGCGTGCTGCGTGAGCTTTGTATGGAGATAAATTGTGGGGAAAGTAATGTTTTTTAGCATTTTCGCGACGTCTATGTAAGCATTACACAATATTTTTTAATATTTGCTATAACAGTGTTGCGTGTAGTCATTCAATTGTACGAACAAATGTTTCTCGATAAGGTCCCCATTAATTTAACATGAAATGTTAGTGGTTCGATCTTATATGAGTGGAGCAAATATGTAGGTATCTTATTCATAATTGCAGAACTTCAAGCGTAATTACGCCTTTTCGCAGTTCTACCCTACCCTATTATTTCGAGAACAATTTAATTTGCTTTGTTTTGTAAATAGGTACATTAGTACATAGTTGTAGAACTTAATTTACGCTGGTATTTATAACAAAAGATAACATAGATGTCCCTAAAAGACTACATAGGTACATTGTGTAAAGTCTGTTGGTAGGATGATGTCTGTTCATTCGGCCATATTTCTTTATCGCCCAAATGGTTTTTGTGACCTATTATTCAAAGGTTACTATTTCGTGAATTGTGTTGTTACAATCTACTAGAAAATAACCATCCAAATGGCGTAAGCGGCCGATTAGCAAAAGCCCTGTGCGTGTGTAATTGACACACACAATTTGAGTAATAGGTACAATAAAATAAAATACGTCCGAAATAGCGGTTAATCGCGGCACATGCATAACAAACAAAGTGATAGGTAACCACGTTTGTTGTATTATAAAATAAAAACTTACTCGGGTTGCGTCACAGAATATTTTTATCGGAACCACGACAATGTCAAGGGGGCATTGAACTGCTATCCTTGAAGCTTGTAGATGGGTAGATAATAATTTTATTTTCGCTATCCGTGTTGTTAATAATTCGATACGCGTTCGAATTTTTATTTGACGAATTCAAGATTGTGGTAATCGGGGCATCCGAGCACGTTTTTCGGCATATAATAGTAAGTATTATTACTTACTTGAAAGTTCGATTGACTCGCTTTGCTGTGTCTCGAAGCGCGTTCAAGTTTTAATTAGGTAGGTGTGTGAAAAGAAAATGTGTGTTATTGTTTCATGAGTCATGAAATACTAACATGCATTGTATTGACTTCGGCCTTTTGTAGGTCAATTTTATTCTAAATTACTTACCTAGTTTAGTGTGCAATATAAAATATGCAAGTCTACTGTGCTTTTATGAAACTTTGTAAGAAGAAATTATGTAAAATCTGATTTTAAACTGTAACTTGAAACACAAAATGGCGGCGTAGTAATTCATGTACGTTGTACACCATAGACAATATTAAAATTCTTTAATTCTGTAAGTATAGCAACGAATCATCAAATATTGAGCCTTTGTTGACCTACCTATTTGATTTTCATTTGACAAAAATATGTATATTAGGCACTGACGTATATTTTCTTCGTTAAATAGGTATTCAGAGAGCGGTTTTTTATTTGGATGAGTTATCGCAGCAATTAAACATGTTATATAAACACATTATTGCCTACTCAGTTTTTATGTAAAGTTATTGTTAGATAATGGTTATATATAGGTTCGAATAAAGTTTACTTACTGAGATATTAGGTATTCGTTTTTTTTATGTCACGTACTGGTTTCAGCGGAAGCGAGAAAGGTGGCGGAAGCGAAAAATGTTGTAATATTTTAAAATTTGAATTTGAATTAATATAACAATGTCACTTGTTGACATCTCGGGTTGGTATAATGCTTCAGATAGTTTATCAAAATGTTTGATGGCAACAAAATGTCCTTAAAAAATTATGCATCCTGTATCCGTTACCTTTTTTAAATGAGTACAATCATTTTGGGTTTTAATAATATTCGGATCTTAATTTCTTAGGCGAGGAAGAGTGCTCTGTACTTTAACTTTCACTTCTACGCAGGTAGAATATAACATTTCTTGGTATAAGTAGTTCAATTTGAATAAAATCTTATAATTTTGAATTGGCATACCGTGACACCTTCAAAATATCTAATAGATTTTTTTTTAATGTAGGTACCTACCAGTAATGGATGACACAACCGTTGATAAAAGTGGAATATAATGGGCTTTTAATAAATACCGACTCTTTTATTTAACTGGCGACCACTTTAGTCGTAGCCAGTAGCAACACATGCGTTCGATTTCAAGTGGAACCTCTGTTGTATATGAAGTAGCTTACAGATGTCCATGGACGACAATGATTACTTATCAGGTGGCCTGTTCGTTTGATACTTTAGCCTAATAAGAGTATTTTGTCGTTCCAGGTGCAAATGATGATACCAGCTGTTAGCAGCGATCCGATGCTGCGTCGTGTCAAGCAGGAGGTGGAGCAGCCGCCGCAATACTCGCCGCCCGAGCAAGCGCTCTCGCGGCCCATGCAGATGATGCAACCAGCTGAGGTGAGTCATTGTGGCATTGCAATACCGGATTCGGAGTTTTGAAGTGTGTTGTGTGGAGCTAATTAATTAAGGTGTAACTTGGTAAATGCTGCTAGAATAGTAGTTTACAAAATATGCCTTTAAATTGGTAAAACTTGGTAGAACTTTTTATGATTCGACTTTGGAGGCCACCGCCACCTCTATTCCTGTGTATTAACAGCGATGTTAAGCGCTACTGTGTTCGGGATTGAAGGATATTGTAAGAGAAACATACTTATGAGCTGTGCCGGATTAGCCACATAGCAAGAGTAGCAAATGCTACGGGCCCCGCGACTAGATGGACCCCGCAGCCCAACACCAACTATTTATATTTCACTATCTTCGCTATCCTGAAAATTTTGAAACTGAAAGAAGTAGATATAGAAAGTGTCATCTCAAAATTTACCCAGATTAAATCCAGAAAAGATTAGGTACTTGTAACAGTTTTGTTTTATTTAATACCCTTACTTAAGACAAACTATGGGCCTCCTGTCAGAATTTGCTACAGGCCCCGCGCTAGCTTAATCTGGCACTGCTTATGAGAGGCGTTTCAGCTCAAGTCTCTGGAGTAGCAACACATCTGTGCTTAGCCTCAGATTAGACTCTAATCTGACTTGGCGTTCATTACCTATTTCCATGTTGTCATTTACCATCAGATGAAGTGCATGACCAAGATGTAGAAAGGTAACACGTCTCGTTTAGCTATATATGTAAGACACGAAAAAATTATGATAATAGGAATTAAAATATAATTATGCACATTTTGACATGATGATAATCAGTGATTTTGGATTTCAAGGCTTTTTTAATAAGATTGAAGTAGCAATTGAGCATGCAGTCCACCTGATGGTAAGTGGCAACTGCCATTCATGGGCAGTCAGAACAGATGAGTTGATAAAGATGGTCGTCTTGTAAGCAAGTGAGCCGGCGACCACACTTTCCTACGGAAACGCAAGAACAGCTTTACGCTAGAAAGCAGTGTAACCACTCTCAAAAATGCATCCGCTTAAAGCCTCCATAAAAAAACCCATGAAATATCCAGAAGACTTGGAATTCCTCCTAACAAATTGTATGAAAATTTTTTCCTAACTTCTGAATTATCACACTGCGTTGCTCCCACGACGTCGGGTACCTTATCAAGGATTCCTCCACGTTACCTGCAGACCAAAGAAATGAAGTAGTAGTCGTAGCGCATAACCTTTTTTTTCGTCGTGCTTTGGTCTTCATGCTAGTGAAGACTTGCACATGAAGACTGGCGGAAGATAACGGCCTCCGGTCTGAGCAAGTTGAAATTATAAGAAACCCTAAAAGTACCAGTAAAGATATGAAAACCTAACACCCCTAAAAAAATTACTTTTTTACCCGTACGTTTGGAGGAAAAACCCCTAACTTGGCAACACTGCTAGAAAGAGGTGCAGAGTTGGTACATCCCCGGTCGACCTATATACGTTGTACCACATTACACATTAAATTAATATTATAATTATAGACTTTGTGCGGAGTATGTGTTTGTCACGCAAAATTAAAATTCGGATTTCGCTGAAATTCGGCTCTCGCATAGGTAGTTTATGATTTTAGATTAACATTAACGCAGAATTTATACATTTTAATATGTAACGAGTACTCACGATATGCGGTTTATCATGGGATTTGCGGAGTATCACGATCCAAGCAACTGGATCGAAATATCGGCAATAAAAAATAAAAAAAACCCGCATATTGTGAGTGCTCTCACATATTGAAATTAAACTCTCTGTTTAACTTTATAGTATTTTTATGTCTTGTATAGTGTAATTTCCTTTTTTTTTTGGACCGCCTTTAATTTTCTCTGCACTTCCCTAACGTTGAGTGGCAGAAAATGCTATGAAGGATTAAGTCTGCCTTTTGTCCATTGTTTTCTATGGTCAATAAAGATTTAATAAATAAATAAACTTTTTTATTTTGCTTGACCCAGCTGGACCTAGAGCCAAAAGAGGAGGTGAAGTTTTGCGTGTCGCCCGGCGAGGGTGGTATTGTGGGCAACGCGTCCCCCGACCAGCAGCACTGTTCGTCGACGACGGCGGCGGCGGCGAGCGGCGCGCGAGACGAGGAGGCGCCGCGACGTCTCTGCCTCGTGTGCGGGGACGTCGCTTCGGGCTTCCACTACGGTGTCGCGAGTTGCGAGGCGTGCAAGGCGTTCTTTAAACGGACTATACAAGTATGTAGTTTTGTTTTTTTAATAAATACATTCAGTAGTGTATCGTGAATGTAGTAGAATTCGTCTACACGCATTTAGGAGTTCGACAAAAAAAAAAAAAAAGCGAAATATAAATCGTCTGTGATACCTTATTTTGTACTACAGACATACAGAGACAGGATAGAAATCTAAATTCATTATTTAAATATCAGTTTGGCTGGGGATCGAACCCGAAATACACTGCGTATCACACTGTATGGTTAAAAAAAACACGCTTTATACACTCATAGCCCCACAGTAGGATTTTCTCCTGTGTGTGGGTACCATAGAAACACACAAGACGAACGAATACACAAACACTCAGACTCAGAACACGAATCTAAACTCATCATTCAGATACCTGTCAGGCCGGAATCGAACCTGGAATCCATTGCGCGTCAGACGGGTATGGTAACCGCTCCGCCACACGGGTCTTACTGCCTTGCCACGCGGCATGGCAAATGTCCTGCCCCATTCATGGAAGTCTCTACAAATGTGTATAGGCTTGCAGGGGGCTTTGTTATAATGTGAGTTCTGACACTATAATCACATCTAAACACGATGTGTGGTAGTAACATATTGCATGCTTATTGGAATACTGACTTAACTCAAAAAAGACGATATTTGGGAAATTGCAAAAGAAGATCTTGCAGTAAGGCCTTATCGTACTTGTTGATTAATAAAATTAAAAGTAAAGTATACCACATATTATGTGGTAGCCAATTTAAGTGGCGTAACGGTCGTCACTGGCATCACATCAAAACCTAAAAACAAAATAAACGTTAAACGCAAAAAACTAACCAGCAGGGCAACATAGACTACACGTGTCCCGGCTCGAACGAGTGCGAGATCAACAAGCGGCGTCGCAAGGCGTGCCAGGCGTGCCGCTTCCGCAAGTGCCTGCGCACGGGCATGCTGCGCGAGGGCGTGCGGCTGGACCGCGTGCGCGGCGGCCGCCAGAAGTACCGCCGCGGGCCCGACGCACCACCGCCCGCACACCCCAGACCCCATTTGGATGATATCAAGGTGAGTGTTGTTTATACCGCTTTAGGTCACGTGACACGGCTCCAGCGAGTAGCAGTGACATCGGCGTCCACACCTAGACGATTTCAAGGTGAGCGTATGTTTTTATAAATCTATACAGCATTAGGTCCGGTAGTTGATCAAGGAGTGTTGTGTGTAAAGTGTTAGGTCACGCGACCCGGGTCCAGCGAGTACCTATAGTACAGTTCGTGCAAAACGTCCCGCTCTACACACGCTCGTGCCTGTATAAACGCACAAGGTGTGAGTGTACACCTGAGGCACCGCCGCCCGCATACCCCAGGGCTGCATTTAGATGATATCAAGAGATGGCTCCAGAGAGCGCTAATAGTTCCGGGGTTGGCCTGTCGTGCCACTCCAGTGCACTTGCGCGCCAATCTCGTACCGTTTTGGGGAAATCGTGCCGCCCGCCGCACATGCGCACCCGTACCTCGTCGATATCAATGTGCATTTATACAGCTTTAAGTAGCCTAGTTACACGTGTCCCGGTTTTAACGAGTGTGCGATCGACAAGCGGCTTCGCAAGGCGTGCCAGGCGTGCCAGTTGCGAGTCGCGGGCATTTCGATGATAAGGTGAGTTTTGTCTTTGTACAGCGTTAGGTTTAGGTTTGGTTAGCGTTAGGTTAGGTTTTAAAGGTGGTAGAACCAGTGTAGTTCGACGAAGGAAGTACCAACACCACCCCTATTTCTAGCGTGAAGCATTTCTTGCGTTTCGATGGAAGGGTGTGCTTGCCGTCACACTTTTATATGAGGCGACCATCATAGTCCTCGGGACTAGCAAAAACACATCTGTGATTGATGTCCATGGGCGACAGCGGCCACTTACTATCAGGTGGACTGCATGCTCGTTTGCTACTTAAGTCAGATAAAAAAAATAGGTCACGAGTTTCCAGTGAGTGATAGTAATACCGGCGCGGGCCCGACGCCGATTCCTTGGGTCCCGTGGGAAATATCAAGGTGTGTGTGTACTAGCAGTACCGGCGTGCACCTCACGCGCCGCTCTCCGCTTCCCTTTTCATTGGAGCTGATTATCAACTGCATTCTGCAAAAAACAAAACTGTACCCGATTTTTAAACAATTTTGCAAAATTGGTTACTATGACATACATCTTTAAATATATTTTAATTTAATTAGTATTCTGTAAGCACAAACAAGACATGCATGTTAATATATAATTTTCCAAATAAATAGGTGCATAAGTACAGTGTGTCAGTCGGTCATTCCTCTTAATTTTTTGACGCCCTCATTAAAGTTAACAATTTGAATTTAATACAAATTTACATAATTGTAATTACGAAAAATCCTTAATTGTCATTGACCTTTTATTGTTAACAATGTTTCATTTATGTTATGTAAACGCCTTGGCATATTAATTGCTGCAACCATTATTGTGAGCTAAGATAGTAGTGTGTCACATATTGTATAGCAAACGAGCATGCAGTCCACCTCATGGTTACTGCCGCCCATGGACATTTGTAATCAACTTCATACAGAACATGGGTTCCATCTGAAGTCAATCACAGATGCGTTGCTACTCTCAAGGACTATGATGGTCGCCTCATATAAAAGTGTGCCGTCAGCCACACCCTTCTAACGAAACGAAATAACTGCTTCACGCTAGAAATAGGTGTGGAGGTGGTATCTCCCCGGTCGAATTTAGAATGTAAAAGCAAAAGAATACTTTCTACAATATACTCTATAAGTTACTCTGCAAGATACACTTAGCCAAGCCTAATGGTAAGAAAAGGGTCAATGCCATTTTTCAAAAAATATGTACATATTAGTAATTAATTTTATTATCAAACTATATGGTTCTAACGATAAGGTACCACTGCCACGTCTATTTATAGTGTAAAGCAGTAGTTCAGTTCTTGCTCAAGCAATAACATGAAAAAAATAGAGATCAAACATATATATGGTCGAATTGAGAAACCTCCTCCTTTTTTGAAGTCGGTTAAATTTAGATAATAAAGTGTGTGTGTGTGTGTACTTATGTACACGCGTTAGAGGTAATTATGGATTGCAATCCGGAAAACCGGATCCGGTAATCTGGCGGATCCGGCACAAATTTACACAAACCGGATCCGGTTCCAATTCACCACCGGATCCGGACCTCCACCGGATCCGGTGATTGTATATTTTGACAAAGATTTCACATTACAAAAATAATTATTGTTACAAATCGATCTTCTTTTTTACACTGTTTTAACCGTTCGATTAATACCGGATTGAAGAGAAAAATGGCTGGATCCGGCCGGATTGAAAATGAGGCCGGATTGCAATCCCTAGAGGTAAAACCTCCGATCCGGTGCTAGTATCAGAATAAAATGTGACCGCCCCCGTAGGCTTATACAAAAATAAAGACATTTCATTTTTATCCTCGTAATGCAGTCAAGTAATAAAGCAATCCCCATTCCAGGTATTAGAAGTCCTATCATCGTACGAGCCGGAGCTCCTCACATGCGGCGCGCCGGCCGCGGGGATCACAGAACCCACGGCGCGGACCCTCGCCTTATTGGCCGACTTGTATGATAAGGAACTGGTTGGAGTCATCAGCTGGGCGAAGCTGATACCTGGATTCACGGATCTGATGCTTAATGACCAGGTTAGTAAGATAACTTTTTATAATATAGAAGAGGCAAACGAGCAACCAGTCCATCTGATTGTATGTGGTCAGTGCCGCCCATGGACATGGGTAATCAACTTAAGAAAATAGTCTTACCAGAAAATGTATGCTTTGCTTACTCTAGAGGACTAGGTTAGAATCTAGAAGGTAGCTTATCACCATTCAAAGAGTAACACCTGTACCTAACACTGCCGCTGTGTAAGGCTGAAATATGTGCAGTGGTGGTGCCTTCAGAGTTGGACCATGAAAGGTCTCAATATGTTCATTATTTTGTTGGGATCACGGGACCACCTACAAATATTGGTGAAGTGTAAAATCCATCGGGCTCTTCATAAGCCCAGCGATACCATTAAAGGTCTGAGGTAATTACTACCCTTCTCCTGTGTCTATTGCCGTTAGGATTCAAATTATCATTCGGTTAGAACCTGTAACTCCCACGTCCCCACATTATTCAGCAAGTACTACGTTATAATCACTGTGTCCACCAATTCGCACTTGGCCAGCGCGGTGGACTATGGCCTAAACTCTTTCATTCCGAGAGAAGACCCGTGCCCAGCAGTGGGACAGTAATGGGTTGACGACGACTACGTTATAATGGTGTGTCCGCGATGCATCTCCTGCAGAGTATCTCCTCCTGTATCTATAACGGTAAAAATTCAAATTATCCTGTAGATGTGTCTGTGCTGAGCACAAATTTCCCTCATTTATGTATGAGACTTTAGCATCAGAATTATTCGGCTAATACCATGCTGTACCGGTGCCAAGATGCGTCTGCTGCGGAGCACGTGTTTTCACACTCTTGTATCACAGCATTTGAATTATTTTAAAGTACCATGCTGGACAATTTCGATGCCTCGCCCATTCTCCCCCTGTATACACCTGTGCATTTGCAGCAGGTGTTGTTTCTATTGCCCTTAAGATTTGAATAATCATTCCCCCCCCCCAGATGCGTCTGCTGCAGAGCACGTGGGCGGAGATGCTGAGCCTGATGGTGGCGTACCGCTCGATGTCGGCGGCGGGCGCGCTGCGGCTGCGGTTCGCGCAGGACTTCGCGCTCGACGAGCAGCAGGCGAGGGACATCGGCGCGCACGACCTCTTCGTGCAGGTACATAGTTTAATGCTTTACATTGCAAGGTTTTTTTTGCGGGGTGCTCGAAATTTTGATTGTACTACGAGTTTTTTTTTTTTTTACATAAGACTAGGTTATTCTAGTGTTTTCATGCGCTTCGCCGACTTATAATGTAATAATAAGATAGTCTAGGTCATAAACTCTGCGTCTGTTATAGCGAAATCCGACAAGTAATGTTTGCGTGAAAACATACGTACATCCGCACAATTTTTTGCATTTATTATATTGGTAAGATAATATTATCTTAAGTAAATTTAAATGGCCACTGCCATCCATGGATATCTGTAAAATTAACTTAGGCCAAAATCAGTCTTACCTGAGGTTGCCCACAGATGCGTTGCTACCCTTGAAAACTAAGTATTTACGTCCACGTCCTTTCAGACTTGAATATAGCAGCGCATGACTTTGTTGTTCTTATGCAGAAATAGGTAGGGCGGTATTGCTATCAGATATGAACCACAGAGACTTAAACAGTAACAAACACGTGACCACAATAATTTGACGAAAAAAAAGCGGTTACGTACCCCGTACCTCGCTTCTGTCCCCGCGCATCCTCTAGTGACGTGTAGTCGTGTATCGTCTGTTTACGTCAGCCTGCACGTGTTTAGGTAGCGTTTTGAAATTATATAATTACGATTCATTGTTATATGTTTTTTGTTATAATGTTAGTTTAATAGTGATTGTTGAATTTTTAAATTTATTATTAAATTAGTTGATTATACGTCAATTAAGCTCAAAATGGAAAGCTTAAAAGACTACTCTTTTAAGCTCGAGGAGGGGAGAGACTCTTATATCAAAAATATGCATTTTTTTTTTGAACAAGAGATGCATGGGCTCAGTATTCCTGTCCCCCAAGTCGAAAATTGAGTGTTTGTTGCAACAGGCATCAGTCGCCGGACTCACGTAATAAATATAGGGTATGTTGCGGACATTAAAATTTATTAATATAGTTATATGTTACAGATCTCAGTGGTCGTCCGTCGGCTGGAGCGCGCGGCGGCGCTGCGCGAGGAGTGCTACCTGCTGAAGGCGCTCGCGCTCGCCAACTCGGAGGCGCGCATCGACGAGCACGCGGCGCTGCGCCGCTTCCGCGACGCCATACTCGCCGCGCTCAACGACGCCGTCTCCGCGCTCAGGTGATACGGCGGATTTATTTGAGAGTATCACTGTGTTGGTCTTTGCTGAAGGCGGCTCGCTCGCCAACTCGGAGGCGCGCATCGACGCTGTCTCCGCGCTCAGGTGATACGGCGGACTTTTATTAAAAGCTGACACCAAAGTGATCCAGCATATTAGTCTGGCCAGGGATGCCTGGTAAGATATCTAAATAAGATCACCGCACCAGTCTGACGCGCAGAGGGTTTCGGGATTTAAGTCTGGGGTAGATCTCTCACCAGATAAATATTTAAATAAAATAACTTTTAATTTTCACTTTTATTGTATACCATTTTAAAAGGGACATAAGTTTAACACTTTATCCTAGCTATACCACTATAAAAGGATGACTATGGTGAATGTTGATGTTACACAAGAAGATGTTGCTACGACTCACCCGTATTTTGTCCCCAGTTGCCACTTACGACATCCACAGGAAGAAACAGAATGGAGCTATCAAGACCATACGGCTATTTTAGATTAAGATTACATGACATTATTGTCGATTTATGTTAACTATTTTCGAATCCATTATTTCAAACGTTTGAAGTGCATTAAGCGTTAACTCATTAACTCCGGTCAAGGCCATGCAACCCGAACGTAGCGCTGCAGCAATCGCTTCTGTCGCTGCGTTCTCTACATCATTCAAGCGTGTGAAGCGCATCAAGCATAACGTATTTCTTTCGTTCCAGGCCGTACAACGCGAACGCAGCGCTGCAGCAGCTGCTGCTCGTGCTGCCGGCGCTGCGCGTGGCGGACGTGGCCGTGCGCCGCTTCTGGGCGGGCGTGCACCGCGACCGCCGCGTGCCCATGAACAAGCTCTTCGTCGAGATGCTCGAGGCGTGCTTGCGGTAGGCCGCCACTGCCTCTAACATAGTTGGCTGCCAAGTGGCAGCGTACATCGTACGTCGAAGATTATCTCTGCAACGTTTCAGTACTAACGTTCGGACACGAAGATTCTGTCTTCTCCCTTAAGAGTGTTGGTAGCGTACATCGTACGTCGAAGATCATCTCAGCAACGCTTCAGCGCTAAACAACATTGGCTGTCAGCGGTTTAGCGTACACCGTATGTAGAAGGTTAACTCAGCAACCGTTACAACACTCGTTCGCCAGTGGATAAGAGATGTTGCCACTTTCTTCCCACGACCTACGGTACGTTGCTAGAGGTTCGTTCGCGGTAGACCTGCCCTCTCGCCTCATCGGAGACACCATCTCTTAGCAACGTACGTGGCATGTCTACGATAGGCAACCATGTGTCGTATGTCGAAGAAATAGTCTCTAAGCAATGGAACAATAATTTTTCATCTCGACAAGAGACGGCGCCACGTGAGAGCGTTAATGAACTTAACAACGCGTTAGCGCTGACGTTGTCAACTATTGAACTGATCGCGCCACTTTCTTACATGTCAGTGGAAAATACGTCGTCTCTACTGATTCTTAGCGATAACAGCGGTCCAGCGGACAGTCTCCAACTGCTCCTTGTCTCGCCTCACCGAAGTGTAGAACACGTAAAGGCGTGCGTAACGAAATTCTTACCAAATCTTACCGCAGCACCTACACAGACCTCTAAGCGACAGAAGAAGAGATGTTAAACTGCTATTTGAAATAATAGATGGACGGTAAAGCCGGTTTGAAGCATACATCACATTACATCACAAGTATCAAGATAACTGAGCTCCTCCAAACAAGATAAAACTGAGAAAAATGTTGACTTATGATATACAAGAGGAGTTAAGACAGTAACACTAATATCTACGGCGATCTCCGGAGACCGTAAGGACCGTTGCGGACGAGGTAACTTCAACAAGCTTCCACGTACTTGAAAAGTACATTTCCATTGAAGTTTGTGGCGAAATGTGTAGTGACAAGACTAAAGTGGGGCCGCGGCTGCGATCGTGATTTGGGAATGGACATATCAATCATCAGCTTGGCTCGGATGCGATATGTTTATGCATTTACCGTTTCGGTTTAAAATTGTTGTGTGTGTGTGTTTGTTCAGATCAGTGATCTGCGGTTTATGGCTGTGAAGTGTTTTCGACCCGACGTTGGGGTTGACCGTACACCACGAAATTTGAAAAGGTGAAAGGGTGAATTTTTCTTTCACACCATATTTAAAATTACTTCAAACATGTAGGTTGCAAAACAAAATAGTAATATTTTTTTTTAATTTCTGAAGAAAATTGATTTCAATCGAATTAAATGTCTTATATTTTTATCTGGGGGAGATAGGCAAAGGGGGAAAAATGAAATAAGCACAGTATAATTACGTGGTTTACGGATCAACCCTTACGATTTTCTGGGTGGGTGAAGTCGCGCCCCCGCGCCACCAATGTACAAAAACATGGACGGATTTAGTACAAAACTTGTTACTATTTTTGTATAATATTAAAAAGTATATTCTAGTTTTACTGTGTGATAAGGTACGGACATAACTCATGGTCGAGGAAACAATTCAGATTTTCATGTAACATAATGTATTAAATATCGTCGGGTGACGGGAAAAACTCACTAACTACAGAATATGCAACATGAAGTTATCAGCATTTAATAATATTTTGATCCCAAAATATCATTTAAAATATGAAATGTCCCGAAGTTATATAATAGGCTATTTGACAGGTTTTTAAAATCCATTTTATATTATCTAGCAGAGGTTAAGGAACCCAGTAAAAGTTGTTTTTTTTTATTTTGGTACATTTTTGCTGAAAAATAAACAAATTAAAAATGCAATATTTAAATAGCGCGGAAAATCGCTACTTTGACAATATGGCGGGTTGGTGACGTCACTTGCCATATATGTGGCTCATATCCACATACATTTGTTGTAAACAAAAAACGAAAGTTTACAAGCAAGTGACGTCATCATAAATCAGGAGCATCTTGTGTCACGTGAAAAACGTTTAAAAAATGCATTTTTATTTAAGGATTTTTAAATAAATTTAATTATTATTTTCAACTTATGTTAATAAATAACCATTCTTAAACTCATAATATATACTGATAACAGTAATTGACACTTAATTTTTCGAATTGTCAAATAGCCTATTAAATAAAATATCGTACAGGTAATTGTATCCATATATTATTTACGTAATAATAATGTATTGTTAAAGAATAGTGTATTAAGTGAAAAAATCGGGATTATACAATTTTTTGTAGTGAGTTTTTCTTGTCTGTAGACGTTATCATGGAATGAGTCCAATGGATAAAGAAATGTATAAAATATCAACTAAAAGTTGCGATGTTTTATTTTCAGTTCAATTAAAATTAAATGGTTGTATGACAGACGGACAAATGTATGCACATAGTACTATAGTTTAACTATAAGACTGACTGATACATGCGTCTAGCATTTTCATCTGTTTTGCATTTACAGATAATTACATTAAAAACTTGTAAAGAAAATAATTTATATTTCGTTCTAGATGGCTCATGCATTGAATGTTTCATGAGCTGTTGATTATAAAATGACTCGGAGAAAATACTGTAATGTGATGTAAATTATTGATTGGAACAATCCTTTGACATCATTGTTTCCTCGACCGTCCCTATATCGTAGTCGGTGAAGCGGGCGCCGTTTTCGGCTCTTATCTATATGTTAAACAAATGTTATATATGTCTAGATATTCCGGAACTAAATGGACAGTTACTTCACTATGTTTTAGTGACATTATTGTGTATCGATCGATTAATTTTCGACGGACTGTTAAACATTTGCCCTAGCTACCAACTAACTCTAGACGTATATAATATGTAAGATGTTAAAGTGTTATTTTGTCAGTTTGTACGCGCGTATACTGGACATTTGTGGCTCACGCAATTTATAGCTACCGGGTGCTTCGACCATACAATTAACATATTATTAGTGACACACATAGTTATACATATTTTCTAACAATGTAATCTATCTATATATAGACTGTTCCACTAAAATTGTATATATTATTCATATACAACTCATAGACATATTTTATCCTGAATCGTTATGTGTGCAAATGAATTTTAGTAATCGTGACGTTATTCGATCGAAATGTAATTATTAATATTATATGTACATGTATAATCGTTATATATTTACATAGATTTAATAAAAGTGGAACAGTATTATGGAACAAATACCTCATTGACCTGTTACCATTCACTGAAAGTGATCTTTACGTGAAATATATTGTAATATTTATGTACCTACCGACAACGATCAGAAGAGTTGCTGTGACGCGTTTATACAATTTGTACCGATTTTCAAGTGAATAGAGTAGTTTACATTGTAATGTAATAATAAAATTTGTAAGGGAAATTTTGTATACCGTTTGTATACATTACATCGTCAATTTTGCAATTGTTTTCTGATCGTCCCCGTGGCGTGTTGTTTCTATGAATGATTTCCCGATCTTTTGATGACTCTTAAGCAATATGTAATAGTGATTATAGTTCCCAGTAAAATAAGATTATCGGGATTCATTCATAAAAAACAGCGTACCCCAGTTATAGCATCTATCGAAGCGTATTGTTAAAGGTTTAGTACATCACATGCGAGTGAGGCGGCGGCATGCGGCGCGACCTTCGCCGCACGCCGTTTGTAATTTTTGATGGATTTTGTAACTGGCCGTGACTAACGTGGAAGCGATCTAGACTGTGTATATAATATGATTTCCAGTGATTTAATTTAAAGTGTCCTGTTGTAGTTATTCTTATGTTAAGAATATTCAGCTATTTATAGGTTTTAATGTTTTAGGTGTAGTGTGGTGATAGTCTCAGGGTGTGAGAGTTGTACAAAAGTGAGATGTGCCAGAATAGTTAAGTTTATTGATAAAAAATATTTGTTTAGTATTTGATCTGCTAATACTGCGCGATGTGCGCGGGCGTGTGACGCCTGCGTTCGGGTAAAATGTTTTATTTCTACAAATAAAGGAAGTTGTAAATTATAATGCCTATGTCTTATATAATTTATATTCCTAACAAAAATATTGTGACCGTCAGAATGGCCGGTCACTACCCATATTTTACATCGAAATAGTTACTAAAAGTTGCTACCTAGTTGCTACTACTCTTTAAATAACTGCTACCTTTGAATTAAAAAAAATAAACAGCTTTTTAAGGTGACCGGCCATTCTGACGTCAGGATGGCCTGTCCCCATTCCAGTTAGAACAATCTGCGCAAATGATTGGAGTCTTTTTTTACACAAATTTACGATATGTTCTTTTACACGATATAATAATATATATTATAAATGTAATGTGCCTGTTTATATAATACGAATATTGTTTTTAATTGCGGCATTGCTCATTTAATTTCACAGGCGTTTAGACATTAATCTATAATATCTTTCTATCCATAACATATTCATCTATGAGGTCCATTACGATATATATGAAGGTAGCAATTTAGTAGCAACTGTTGGATAAAAAAAGACTCTAATTATTTGCGCAGATTGTTTTAACTGGAATGGTGACCGGCCATCCTGACGTCACCTTAAAAAGCTGTTTATTTTTTTAAATTCAAAGGTAGCAATGATCTAAAGATTAGTCGCAACTAGTAGCAAATAGGTAGCAACTTTTAGTAACTATTTCGATGTAAAATACGGGTGGTGACCGGCCATTCTGTCGGTCACCTTTTTTCCCAGTAGTTTTACTTATAATTGTACCATGGAATAGTGGAACTAGTGAAAACATTATTCCTCAATAGTTCTACTACATTTTATTTTAGACAAAAAAAAATACTTCAAAATCAATCGTAATAAACTTTTTGAGGCCACCACTCTGCCTAAATGTTGGTCATTTAGGCAGAGTGCAAACATCATTTTTTACACAATATTTAATTATCATGATATCTTTATAATGAGGGTAGGTAGCAAAATGCAACGCCCATAATGCTTACTTGACAGATTGCATGCAATAGTTGTGGTTTCGATATATTTAAGTGGTCATGGTTTTATTGGTCGGTTTAAAATGAGCAGTGAAGATATCCAAATAATTAAAAGGGGCCGAGGGAAAGTTTTGTTGCTATCGAGGTATGAATTTTATGAACAACGTGTATATAAAAGTGATAATAGCAAGTGCAGAAAATACAAAACTTTAAAGTGTGCTGGAGCCGTAATGCGGTAAGCTTTTATTTATTGTTATCGTATCATACTGATCATATCAATATCGCAAAATGATAGTTATTTACCTACTTAAATCAATCTTTCTTTAAAACCTACACACAATGCGTACCAAGCGAAAATAAGAATGTTATTGATGTAATTGTAATAGTTATATTAATATTTTTTTCCAATAATGCATATATCATATTTAAAATCAACTAAAAACACATTACACACACTACTGTGCATATGTCTGTGACATAAAACGAAATAGAACATAATTTTAATGTCTTACTATGAAAATACATAACGTCAAAAATGACAGATGTGTTTGTCAAAATACCACTATTGCTTTTTTATGCGGCTTAGATAATTAAACCTCTTTTTAAATTTAACGGGCGCGGAATTTGAGAAATATTCATACTACTTTCGACAATATGAAGTTTAGTTTTTTAATTTAGGTAAATTAAATTACGGTTGAATTTCGACCGATGCGACGGCTGATTAGTAATTATTAATTCCTTTGAAGACGCAGCTCAGGGGAGGGAACCAGTACCAACGGCTTACAATAGAGGATTGTCAGGTATAAAAAATAGGAGGTTAGATTTAACCCGAATGAACCCGTTCCTGAATTCTCAAACAAAAAATCATTCATTTACAGACTTCGAAATAAAATGATTGAAATTTTTACTCTTTACTTTACTCTTTAATTATCTTATTCCTAATTTCTAATTCCTTAGTTTGTAAAGTATTAATAAAAATCTAATAACCATTTCGTTTACGTTTGTTTAACTACGACTAACTACTACTACTCTAAGTAAGACTTGTACAGTCAGCAGCATATAGTTAGTGGCGTTCAAAGTGTCCATATTGTTAGATACAATCAAAGTGTTCAATAATATCGGCACAACCTACGTGTTCTAATTGTTGACAACATCTTAAACTCCCAAATGCCAGGACGTTCATAAACTCATAATGTTAATACCACCCAAATTGTCACAAATGTTCCGGCGTCAGTGGTAACCTAGCAACGAGACTGTTTGTAAATATAGGTACATTTTATAATATTAAACTTTATGTTGCGAATATGTTGTAAGGATCACTTACTGTGCGAGCAATGATAATATTGACATATGTTTATCTCATTTAGGGTTTTAAAATTTAATGAACATACTTTTCATCAGTTTAAAAATGAGAAAACCGTAGAGGTTACAGAAAAACTATTATATTTTAGCTAAAATATATTGTTTGTGAAATATACATCAGTCTTTATTTTTTTTTTAATATACATCCTTTGAAACCCTTTGAACATCCTTGCTAGTAACCATCGAATAACTTTAAGCTCGTATGTGAAAACGAATTTCTGAGGAACTTCTTTTTTGTACGTCAAATAATTGTGAACAATGTTGTTGTGGTGAATCAGCATCAGATAGTGTCACTGGCAAACGTTGATTTCCGGAGAGAACAGGAAGAAGACTCAATCGATTGAACTTGTTCTTTTTCAAGTGTGTTATGAACCCACTTAGGCCTTCTTTTTCTTGACGAGGTTTGTAGAACTTGACGTGGTAAGTATTTCAGGTGCAATATATGTGTATGTTTCCATATACAGAACATTAACAACACTTGACGCAATTGAGCACGGATGAGATACTAACTCTGTCGATGGAATTATTAGAATGCAATATAATGGTGTATGCCATTATGCCCCGTGACATTTACGCATTTTGCCCCAATTACTATGTTAAAAGAAAATATGAAATAACGGTAAGACTAAAGCAGTGTTAAAATTGCCCATCAACTTCAAGGAAAACGTAAAATAAAGGAGAACATAATCAATTCAATACTATTTCTTGCTTGTTTCTGTAGTTATTAAGGATAAAAAAATATTACATCAATTAAGCATTTAAACTAAATTTGATTGTAAATCAACTGTCATGGTCCATTGAGTATTGTTTGAAAGCAGGTTCTGATGGGCTGCAGCAACATCTCGCAAAAGCGTTTCGTTTCCGGTATGTGTGCATGACCCGTCTTACTCGTCCGTCCTCTCGTCTTGTCTTATCATGCCTCTTGTTCCCCTAGACCGATTCTATGACTTTGACAGTCAATGACGTCATTGCAAGATATGAAAAGGATAGTTGTTAATATAAAAAAGAGAGAAGAGAAGAGTCATTGTTAGCATGTCCTATACCGTAAGTGATCAGGAACCTTATATCCGCAACATAAGGTATAATATTATAAAATATACCTATATTTACGAACAGTCTCGTTGCTAGGTTACCGCTGGTGTCGTAACAGATGCTGAAATTGTGACAATTTGAGTGGTTCATTATGAATTTATGAATGTTCTGTCATTTGGAAGTTTAAGATGTTGCGAACAATTAGAACACGTAGGTTGTGCCGATATTATTGAACACTTTGATTGTATCTAACAATATGGACACTTTGAACGCCACTAACTATATGCTGCTGACTGTACCTAGTTTTGACGTTCTAAAACTGTTCATCACATTTTTCTAGACATCATCATAACGGATCGAATGAGCCATCGCATATAATTTTACGACCATTATCTCTATTTTTCAGCATTTTCAACCTATGAGCTAGATTAATATAATTCCTAATAGGACGCTTGTTGCTTGAATGGGAATATTACTATTTTAATAATATATTTAAATGATTTCTGTATTGCATAAAAATCTAATGAAATTGATCAACACGTTTTCTTTAAATTAAAGACAGACAAAAAACAATATAAGTAGGTAATGTACCCACTTTAAACATATTGACAATAGATAAATATGTTCAATAACTCTGTTTTCAGCCGGCAGCCCAATGGTAGTCTTGCGTCATAGTAAATACTTGTATTTAATGACAAACAAACTATTTTTGAATGTGGCCTGGCGCATATTGACGACTTTTAGTTACACAACTATTTAGTTGAATAAGTCCGCGGTAGCATGTCTCTATCTCTTATAGTTAACTCACTAATTACACTTAAGTTAATAACGTGTTTTAACCTGCCGCGGACGTGCAAGATGTGGAATGAGCTTCCTCCTGAGGCATTCCCGGGACGCTACGACATGGGGTTCTTCAAGAAAGGTGTAAAAAGAGCTCTCTTCCAAAGCCGGCGATGCAATGGCGTCTCCTCTGGTGTTGTAAATGTCCATAGGCGACGTTGACTGCTTTCCATCAGGTGGCTCGTCAGCCTTATCGTTAGGTCTTACTATAAAAAAATAGTAACAACTCGAGTATGCTATCAACATTTGACGACCCGCGTGGCGGTGCGATTACCATGCTGGTCGGACACGCAGTGGGTCCTGGGTTCGATTCTCCGCCAGACAGGTATCTGAATGATTAGTTTAGATTCGTGTTCAGCAGCGACAACATTTGGTGTTCAGGGTCTAGGTGTTTGTGTAATCTTATAACTCATTATTAAATGCAAACACCAAACCCGGTGCCAAAAATAGGTGCTAGTGTGCTTCTGTGTATGTACAGAAGCACACTCGCACCTATACACATTATTACACAAAAACACACACACGCATGCACACACACACACATACACGCACACTGAAACAAATGTTTATCATACGGTCTTCCGCGGGAGGGCACCGGTGACCTGTAATCCAGGTTTCCCATACCTATAATAGGCACCAGGTTCTCACTTCGCAAGGTTGGGATATCCATGTTTTAAATAATTGTACCTTAGCCTAAGACCTTCGATGTGAGAGAAATAAACTATTAATATCTTATCTTAACTAATCGTCTTTGTGTGTATTCATGGCACTCACGTGGCAATACTACAAAAATAGTTCTCCTTCACAGCCATTGGCTTGAGAGGCCATTTGGGCTTCACTTTTCCCATATATAGAGCAGAAAGAATTGCCCCGCAGTGAAGTACCGCTTGGGTTTGGTTAACTAAATAAGTAGTTGCTTAACTTAAAAATGAAAATCAAAGTCACGAATGACGTTGATTAAATAATTGTATAAAAATATCAACTGATAGTAATATATGTGTTTCTCGACTCACAGACGACCAGGCAAAAGACAAACCTAGAAAAGTAGAGCATGAATCGACAACGACTGAATTGTAGTACCTATACCTAAGCACTTACGTCGACTAAACTATTTTATCGATATTAACAATTATTGTATGTATGCGCTGGACCTAACTATAACCGCACGTTGTACGAAGGAGAGATTCTCAAACTGTTTTACATTTGATGGCCGTCATACATAAAAACAATGACGTAATGCATAATTTATGTTTATTATGCTTGAACTATGTTTTGAGTAACACATCTCATATTAATTTTTCCTTTTAATAAAAAAATCGTCGAATGAATCCATAGACACCGTTTACTTACACACTAATGAGTTTATTAATGTCTATAACAATTACAATACAATACTTTAAGCACGTTTTTTTCATTATCTATGTATGCAAATAGGGTAAGACGAAACAGTGCATATCATTTTTCTTTTCTTTGTATCTCAATATTTTTATTGTTTGATACCTTTTTTTTTCGAGGGGGGAAACCTTCAAAAGGTACCCGACGCCGTGGGAGCGACGCAGGGTTATGTGGGATTTTTACCGCACTAAAACCACGCCGGTGGCCGTCCTCGGCGCCATGAAGAGGACTCCGGGACCTCCAAAGGACTGCAGCCGGAATCCTCTGAGCGCGTTGCTCCATCGGGCTCCTCTCAGATGGGCGGCTGGGCCCACCGCTCCGTCTAGTCTTTACGACGATATGCGACCACACATACCGCCATCTTTCCCGGGTTCGCCTGGCTGGACGGTTCAAGCTCCCACTTTAGCCGCCCGTAACCCCAGAAGCCCCTTTTAGTCGCCTCTTACCGACAGGCAGGGGATACCGTAGCCCTATTCTGAACCCGGAACTACAGGGACGATTGTGGGATACCTATAGTTTATATTTCAATGTAGATCACTGAGCGAACTGCTTGTTTATAAAATATTTTTTAGACAAATAATTACCTACAAAAATGGACTCTTGTATTTTAAAGAAAAAAAAACACATAGGTATATCATAAAAAAACAAACTTAGCATGAACCACAAAAATTGAGGTAATGCTAGGTAAGATTTAAAATAACATTTTGGTTATCAGAAATATCTAAAATTTCAATCACTTGAAATCATACGGATATATACAAACTTTGAGCATCTCCTTTGTGGTTAATACCACAATTACGCATTCAGTCTTTGTGGTTAATACCATACTTGTGAATGTAAATTGAGAAAAACACGAAATGTAAACAGAGTGTATTATAAAAGGCCGAACTAACGAAAAGTATTCGATAAAATATCGTTGAGGTCAACCGAACATGGCTTCATATAAGGTAATATTTCTTCAATTTATACTTTATATATATAACGAAGTGGGCGTGACGTCAGGAAGGTCAGGATCTTCATTACTGTCCATTCTTGAAGATTTCAAGTGAAACACAGGAGTTATTCTTCTTCGATTTAATCACAATTGAGGAGGTCCGATCGCTTCGACGGTTAAACAAGAATCTCTCTCTACCGGCAGGCGCTCGCCTTTTTATAACAAAGTTGGGTGAGGTGACAATAACAAATTTATGGAGGATAAACTAAATTAACATCTTTAACAAAATAATTATTTTCGACAACGTGTTTTAAATAATTACGCGATGTCCCGCCGACATATAAATAAACTTATAATACATTAGAGATTTCTATCTGAACAAACTACTACGTATGTGTGAATAAAGTGTATGCCATTAAAAGGCACCTAGTATACGTAAAATCTTCCATTATTTGTTTTACATGCAAAACAAGTATTATCGCTTTTGGATGTGCATGGGTGGATGTGGCCTCTACCCATCAGTGGACTTCATACTAGTTTGCTACTTTTATATACAGGGTTACAGGAAAATATATCACGTTAAGGGTTTATAGGACATACCATTAGCTATAAAGTTACAGAAAACATAATAAAGTCTAGAAAAAATGTCACAACTAACAGGACAGATACACAATTCAAAGTAATTCTATTATCAAGGAATTAAATTAAACTTTTGGATGGAGATACTTAATGACAATCTTATTGGCTCACACTTTCTACCTGATAATTTAAACAATGAAGTCTGCAAATTTGCATGTACTCGTACATACCATACATATGGTCAGGTCGGCGCAGCTAATATTGCGGTGTATTATACATGTTAACAGTAATTATTTTCACTTTTTTGGTTAACGTTTTTATACTTTTAATTAGAACCTAAATTTTAACACGATAAAGTCACATTCAGTAAGAAATTGGTAAATAAGAATTTAAGGCGTGTTAGTTATAAAAACCTACAATTTAGGAACGTGTAAAAACAAGTATTCGACACTATTCTATTTTACTAAAAAAGTTTAACACACGTTAATTAATAAAAAGTAGGTTTTAAGGAAGAAAGTTTTAAATTTTAATTAAAGTATACAAAGAAGTCGAGAATATTTTGCTCTTGTAGATATTTCTAGTTATAATACTTTATTTAGTAAGTATAGACCTTTTATAGCTGGACCGCAAATGTTATTCAATTTGCTACAAATAAAATGAAATCTACATCTATCACATATGTAGTAGTATTATTAGTGTAATTTTGTGATCTGTATCAATAGTAAAATTTCTAAAACATGGAGTGTTTCAGTAATCATCAAACATAGCAACAGCTGACCTCACAGGGGATCCTATCATCAAATGGCAAGCTATCATTTAATCAACTCAAATACCGATTAATTTATAAAGTGACTAGCTGACCCGGCAAACGTTGTTTTGCCATATACAAATTTAAAAAAATGTTAAACGGGGACAACACTTATCTCTAATCGGTATGAAAAATAGATGTTGGCCGATTCTCAGACCTACTAAATATGCTCACAAATTTCATGAGAATCGGTCAAGCCGTTCCGGAGGAGTACGGGAACGAACATTGTGACAGGAGAATTTTATATGTCGGCGCGACACCGCGTATTTATGAAAAACACTTCGCCGAAAATAATTATTTTAGTTAGTTTAAAGATCGAAAATTGTTTGTTTATTAAATTAGCAATATTTAGTGATTTTTAGAATTGTAATTTAGTTTACCCTCCATAAATTTTTTATTGTCACCTCATCAAACATTGTTATAAAAAGGCGAGCGCCTGCCAGTAGAAAGAGATTCTTGTTTAACCGTCGAAGCGATCGAACCTCCTCAACTGTGAATAAATCGAAGAAGTTTACTCCTGTGTTTTACTTGTTTTCAAGAATGGTCCGTAATGAAGACTCCTGGCCTTCCTGATGTCTCTTCCACTTCGTCATTATTATATTAATACGTGAAGCAAAAATTTGTGACGGATTTTTAAGTAATATGCCGCGGACGGATTAGTATGAAATTTTGCACGGTTATAGTGGACGTAGAGAAGGAGTGCAGAATGTTAATATTTTTTTCAAATAATGCATTTTCCATACATAAAACCAACTAAAAACACATTACACACACTGCCTTGCATTTGTCACAAACACATATGTACTTAGTAAATGAAAATGAAAAGACACAACGTCAAGAATGTCAGATGACATTTGATTTTTAATTTAAATTACGGTCGAATTTCGGCCGATGCTACGGGTGACTAGTATATATTATTTCATAATAACCAAACCAGTGATTCTTTTCAGATTATATTTGTTTTGGCTGTAATGATCGCATTAATTGCCAGTACTTTTGCACAAGTAGTTCTGCAAGGTCAAGGCTTTGGAAACCCTGGAGATCCGGAACCAGTTCCTGTTATGTTCTCTGCGCAAGAACAAGAATTCCTCAAGAAATTTGGACATAGAAAAGATCATCCCCAGTAAACACACGTGAAGGCATATCAACAAATGAATAAATCGTATGCCAACAACTGATAGATATTTGATTTTTTACCAACAATCCGTTCGTTGTATTAAGCTCTAAACTCCCTTTGCAGTTACCTCAATATAATCTAACTAGATATCAATGTCTAGCTTATTACTTTGTAACATTGTCATGTATTTTTAATTAGGTACTAGTCACCCGTCGCAACGGTCAAAATTCGACCGTAATTTAAATTAAAAAAACTAAACTTAAACTAAATAAAAAAAAAAACTAAAGTAGCACCAATATTTCTGTAATTTAAATAAATTGTAATAATTTTTAAGTTATTTTGAACGCACGTTAAAGGTAAAAAGAGGTTTATTATCTAAACTGCATTAAAAGCGGGTATTTTGACAAAGACATCTGAAATTTTTGACGTGATGTGTTTTCATTGTAAGCCATTGAATGTTCTATTTCGTTTATTATGCATGTGCTTGTGTCAAATGCAAGGTAGTGAGTGTAATTTGTTTTTAGTTGATGTTATGTGTTTTTTTTACATTATCAAAAAAAAAAACTAGCATTGCGCAATCTTAAAAACGAATCATAAATTTTTGCTTCACGTATTAATATATAGTTCACACTGACCAATGACCGATTAAGCAGTTATGTAAGTATATTTTTATGATCACCTTGATTTTTATGATGAAACCTTCAAAGATACCCGACGTACTTGCCTAGTTGCATTTTTACTACATTTAGCCGACTCCGTAATAGGAAGAGTAACGTTTTTTTTTTCAAGCAACTGTATTATGTATGTCTATTTCTTTGGTACGCGCTAGTAACATAATTATGGTGTTTCATTGGACTCTGAAAATTACCTGAAGAAGACGGCGGGTAATCGCTGGATTCAGATGGTTTAGAATCGGTCGAAGTGGCGCAGATTAGGGGAGGCCTCTGTCCAGCAGTGGACTTTCAAAGGCTGATGGATGGGTGGATGATTGGAATCGACTTAGTTTGTAGAGTGAAATAGGTAATTTCAATTTTTAATATTGCGCTTGCGATCAGAGAAAAAGGGTGCGGAGGGTCGACTTTTTTATTACCACAACAATATGAGTATTAAATGAAAGCTAGTAAATAAACCATATCGAAAATTTATAACTCGTTTATGTTACTACTAGTTGACTGGGCGAACTTCGTTTCGCCTAAAAGTCAAAATTCTAGTGTTCCTCCACTATATCATGCATGTATTATACACAAAAACCTTCCTCTTGAATCACTCTATATATTAAAAAAACTGCATTAAAATTCGTAGGTAAATAGGGACAGTCAACGAGAAGCGACTTTGTATTATTATTGTATTGGATTAAACGAACACACTGTAATATTAATAAATAGTACGTAGAATAAAAATAGTTTGCCTTTTCTTCGTAACAATATTTATGACAAGATCAAGTACAGCACCACGTGAGCAATGTTAGTAATAATTAAAACAAAGTACCTTTTATTAAACATATCAATGTATTTACATAATTAAACCTTAACATTAAACTTATATTATTAATATTTTGATGAAATCTTCGCAATATCCAACTGCATTGATTTGCTCAGGTTTTTTTGCTTGACGATGTGTTAAGGCATTTAGTTTAATATATTAAGATTTTTCAATTATAACATCTGCAGCCTACTTATCATCGTAGATAAACAATAATCGTAATTTATCTATTTTCATGACACAATAGTATCGCAAGATCATAAGACTTTGTGTTGGAATCAAACAAAATTATATAAGTGAAGTAAATTCATGTATAAAAACAAGTTTTATAAGATAATGTTACGTTATTCTAAACAGTCTTATAGAGATCAGACTATAGCGAATTGGTCGTACAAGAGTTCTCGCACTTTGTAATACTCCTCCGACAACACGCCCTCTAGCGCCACGCGCCCGTTTTCCAACTGAAATAATAGAAAAAAATATATTATATTTTTGAAATAAACAGACTAACTCCCTCAATAGGGGAAGTCTTTACCGATACTGGATCTTAAAGGGAAAATTGACTGATTATTACCAGTACCCCGAGTACCAACGATGATGCAATGCACCTGATGGTAAGTGACTACTGCCACTCATGTCATTTGAGGTTGGCTACAGATGCTTTGCTACGCCTACCAACTACTACCTATTTTATTTGAAATAGGTGTGGTGTTTGTGCCTTTGCAGTCGAAGCACAAAAGGTTCTATCCTGAGGATAGTTGAATGCTAATGGTATTAAGCTCAAATAGTTGCGGCGGCGCTGCCTCCGGGCGTTCAAACCATAGTTTCACTACATTACGTATTTTATAATGTATATAACATTATAAATTCACAGTGTTCATTATGGTCAGTTCGCATGCATCCACCGGTGTAGCCCGCGCCGCGCGATGGAGGCGCTCAGCTCCGACATCCGCAGGGCGTTCACGAACGTAGATAAATATTGGTGGACCGTCTCTTACGAATTATGAACTCCACTTTATTTGCCACGTTAACGTAGACCCCATGTGGATTTTTTTGTAAACCCCTAGGGGTCCAGCTGGATTATATTGGGAACTTTTTTTATAAGATTGAAGTGGCAAACGAGCATGCAGTCCTCCTGATGGTAAGCAGTCAAAGTCGCCTATGTCCGTATATCTGTACGTCTGTAAGTACAACATTAAGGGTTTGTATCCACCCGTCGTATATTCCAATAGTCGTCAATAGTCACGATGGCGGCGCGCAGCTTACGTATTGTTGTACCCCCATTTTTTTTTCACGTCAACGTAGACCTTTGTTAAATCTCCTGTAGACTCCTAGGGGTTTACTTAGGCAATATTGGGGATTTTTTTCATTCAATTAAGGTAGCAAACGAGCATACAGTCCACCTTATGGTAGGTAGTAACTGCTACCCATGTGGGTCTGTAAGCACATAACTAAGGGTTTGCATCCACCCGTCGTATCGCGATAGTCCCGTTGCAGCACTCAAGCGCGCCGGCCACGAACTCGGCGACGAGTCCATGCCGCGCGATGTTTGCGCCCAGCTCCGACAGCCGCAGAGCGTACACGAACTTCGATAAATATTCATGGGCTCCACTTGTATATTGTACGCCCATTTTTTAACACGTCAGCGTAGACCCTTGTTAAATCCCCTGTAGCCCCCTAGTGGTCTACTTAGGCAATATTGGGAATTTTTTCATGCAATTAAGGTGGCAAATGAGCATACAGTACACCTAAGGGTAGGCGGAAACTGCCGCCCATGTGGCCATAAGCACAGGTAGCCAACGGGCTTACAGTCCATCTGCTGGTAGGTGGTAACTGCCGCTTATGCTCATCTGTAAGTACAATGCTAAGGGTTCACACCCACCCGTCGTATCGCAATAGTCCCGTTGCAGCACTCGAGCGCACCCATCAAATACTCAGCGGCGAGCCCGTGGCGCGCAATGACCGCACCCAGCTCCGACAGCCGCAGCGCGTTCACGAACCTTGATACATATTCATAGGCCCCGCTTCGGTAGTCGCAGCGCGTTCACGAAAGTGTGATACATATTTGTGGGCTCCACTTACGTATTGTTGTACCCCCATTTTTTAACACGTCAGCGTAGACCCTTGCTAAAACTCCTGTAGACCCCTAGGGGTCTAATTAGACCATATTGGGATTTTTTCATGCAATTAAGGTGGCAAACGAGCATACAGTCCAGAGGTAGGTGGTAAAGGCCCCCTATGCTCGTCTGTAAGCACAAAACTAAGGGTTTGTACGTACCCTTCGTATCGCGATAGTCCCGTTGCAGCACTCGAGCGCGCCGGCCACGAACTCTGCGGCGAGCCCGTGGCGCGCGATGGCGGCGCGCAGCTCCGACAGCCGCAGCGCGTTCACGAAGGTGGCCGCGTGCGCCGCGCCCGACGCCGCCTCCAGGGACATCACCGTGTCCAGGGGCGTCTCCTCTGTGGACATCGTCAATTGATGGTTATATGCCACTGTAAACACTATCTTCTTTATAAAAATGAATGTATGTCCTCTATAGAATCCTAAACTATTCATTTGATCATGTGATGATCTTTAGCAAAGTTGTTATCCATAAGCTCGCGAAGGTTTCTGGGGTATTTTTTGTGATGGCGTAGCAACGCGCGCAGGGTACAGTTACTATAGATATAAATGATTAATAGTTGAGTTAAGCGGTCCAATGTTGGTATTTCAGACACCCTCCTGTCCAGTAATGGGACAAACCGAAGGTGGCCGAAGCTAAAGCTGTAACCGTAGCTTTGGTTGGACTCTAGTTTTTTACTAGCATCTAAATAACTACGTACGTAAAAGGTTAAAGATTTTTCACAATCTAATCAACAAATATACGAGCAAAGTGGACCGTATTCACTTGATGTTGAATGACCACTGCCTCCCATCAAGTCGTAATATTGAATACATAATTTAATAAATTATATTAAAGTCTGAAGACATACACTTTGGTTAGCCTTTCAGATACATGACCGATTGCAGTACATTTATCTTTTTTTTTTTTTTTTTAATAATATGATCTTAATTTCAGAATCATTCAAAGACCTTATTTATTGAACACAGAGGTCTAAAAGCGTTCTAAAAAATAAGATATTGTGAAAATAAAAGTACACGTCAAGCATAGGGTTAACAAAAGTCCATAAGTGAATGCGTGTTTTTTATATTTTGATACTACGATTATGACCACTACTCATACCATGTCCGGCGTCCCTCGGCCTGGGCGCGGCCACGCGAGCGGACAGCCAGGCCAGCTCCGTGTCGCCCGCCGAGCGCCACGCCACGCCACTCATCAGACTATCCGTCAGCTTCACCTGTGGGACAAACACACGTATATTATATACACGTATACACTTAATATACATAATAAACACGTATATAAATAAAAAATAAGGCTTACAAGGCGACAAGGGATATACCCACACGACCGAAAAAAAAATACAATCAAAACATTTTATAAACAAGCTTTTAATCTTTTAGATACGCATTATTTTATTTTTCGTTTCCTTCTCAGAAAATATTCAATTCCAAATAAGAAATAATTTAAAGAAACAACGACAATATAACTAATAAGGAAATTTACAACCTTGTCCTTTTAGGTTCCACAAACCATCCTTGTAACTTTATTATGAACTAATCAGTTTGTAGAACTAATGTGGTTCACCCGGAGCAGTACCACCGCCACGCCTATTTCTAGCGTGAAGCATTTCTTGCATTTCGACAGAAGAGTGTGATTGCCGGCAAATTTTTTGAATGAGGCGACCATCCTAGTCCTCGGGAGTAGCAACGCATCTGTGATTGACTTCAGATAGAAACCATGTTCTATATGAAGTTGCTTACTGATGTCCATGGGCAGCAGTGACAACTTACCATCTGGTGGACTGCATGCTCGTATGTTACTCTTATCAAATAAAAAAAAGAATCTTACTTGATTTGGAAAAAAAATAGCGCTTTACTATTATCATTCGAAAGAAATAGGTGTCTTTAATAAACCTATCCGCCTATACTGTGCGTAGACCATGCTTATACTATACTGAATTTATTAAGATTTTACTTGTGCACTAACACATAACATTTTTAATAATTCTATACTTGGTTATCTTCTAATAACATACAAAGCGATCAACATACAAATAAATAAATCTATTTTACCTGGTAAATATGTGATTCGGTCGTGGCATCGACGGTATCACCTTTGTTTGGCATGAAAATCTTTTCGATCCCCTCAGTCTCGCAGTGTTTGCTGAAATTTAACATTACTTTATAAATACAATTTGTTTGTTGAAGTGAAACTTCTTTATCGGGGTTGGAAAAAAAATTAGTGTAACATTTTTTCGTTACGCGCCATCTTTTTCCGTTACGCGCCATCTTTTTTTCCTTTACGCGCCATTTTTCTTATCCCTACCACGCGTGATATTAGATAGATTATTATAGATTAGATTATTAGATAAAGTTTAATAATGGCCTTTTATTAAACTTTATCTAATTTAACTTTATTTAACCAATTTCTGTAAAGTTGCATATAGTAAATTATTTTTTGAAAAATAACGTCATAAAGAAGTTTCACTTCTTACGAGTGTACGCTAGTACACGCACACATTTTTTTTATAAAAATATGTAATCGTAAAGTTCACACAGATTTATCTTTTATTTGAACGCTATGTGACTATCCTCTCATTCTCTCCATACCTGAGCGTGGGCAAGGTGCAATGTGATCCCCTTCTCCCCTGAGTGTAAATAAGGCTCAAAATTCTCATTTTTAAGAATATATGTTTCTTTTATCTATACGCTGCAATTCGACTTCCCTTATCACAGCATGAAAAAGGAGCATCCTGACTCCCTTCCTTTGTCCCCTATTATTATTATTCTCCATATCTGAGCGTGAGTGCACCCAAGGTGCACCCATAACCCCCTCTCCCCAACGTCGCCGACGACGGCGCGCAACTTGGCCTGCGCCATGACACATATATTTTATCGGAGTGCTGCAATGTGTCTCCCGCTCTTCTCGTCTACCTGAGCGTGAGCAAGATGCAATGTGACACCCCACTTTCTTCCACTACCTGAACGTGAGCAAGATGTCATGTTCCGTCCCTCCCGCTACATAAAGATAAATAATGTAATGACTCCACCTCCTCCCCCGAACACGAACACGGTGCAACGTGACCTCCTCTTCCCTCTACTTAAGCGTGGTCAAATTGCAACGTGCATTTCTCCTTACCTAAATGTAAGCAACGCTCTCGCCGGCGCACGCAGGCGCCCTCTAGTTCGTTGTATTGCACATTCGCCTTCACGCTTGGTGGTAAGATCCTTTCGCTGGATCTGCCTGGCTAGCTACCACCCTCAGGTCGGAATCTAGCGTTAATAACGACTCGTCGTGTCCATCCCCTTGTGATGCCTCCGACGGCGTATCTCCCGGACCGGTGGATCCTTTTGGGCGCCGTCGCTCACGGAGGCGTGGTGTATTGGCGCGGAGGCCAGAGAGACCCGGTGAAACGGTTTTCCGCTGGCCGCCCGCTGGTTAGTTGGGGACCCGAACCCGGGCAACACTCTTAACCTCTGGCCCGGGAGGCTGTCCCGCCAATCGGCGTAAAGTCCCGTTGCACGATTGCCTTGCCGGAGTAAGAGACCGGTGTGGAGCCAGGTAGTCGTGCACGGGGGGGACCGGGGGCCCTTCCGTCCCCCGCGCCAGCATCCCACATCACCTCTGCGGGCGCTGTGTTACCGGACTTGCGCCTTGCCTTGGGGGGCGCTGACGGAGCACCGCAAATCCCTTCTTTCCCTTTCGCAAAAAAAAAAAAACATGAGCAGCAAAATAAAGAGAAAGTGTAGTACAGCGGCTGCCCTCTCCACACTCACTGTGGATATGTGCAATATCAGGGGGGTCCATTCCAATCTGAATGCCGTCCACCACCACCTCGAGGCGGCAAAGCCGGCCTTTCTCTTTTTGACGGAGACGCAGATATCTACCCCGGACGACACGTCATATCTGGAATACCCTGGCTATAATTTAGAGCACGCGTTCAGGCGTCGAGCCGGGGTATGTGTGTATGTTAGGGGAGATATCTGTTGTCGCCGTCTTAGCTGCCTAGAAGACAAGGACCTATCTTTGTTGTGGGTGCGCATGGACATCGGGGGCCGAATCCGTGTTTACGCGTGCCTGTATAGGTCCTATAGCGGAGATGTGGAGACAGCTCGATTATTCGAGCTCGTCCAGTGGGCGGCAGACAGAATGCTGCAGCAGTGTCCTTCGGCGGAGTTAGTGATTCTTGGTGACTTTAATGCCCACCATACTGATTGGCTGGGCTCCCGGATCACTGACTTTGCCGGAAGAACTGCGTACGACTTCTCCTTGGCCTATGGGCTCTCCCAGGTCGTGCCCGGTTTTACCAGGGTACCTGATGTTGAGACCCATACTGCTTCTTTGCTGGATCTTCTGCTGACTTCCCACCCTGAGGATTACCAAGTAAGGGTCGGAGCTCCCCTTGGATCGTCTGACCATTGCTTGGTAAGCTCCACTGTGCCCTTGTCGCCACCCGTGGGGACACGTCCCCCCGGGAGGCGACAAGTTTGGCACTTCGTACCCATGGAGGCAGCTATGCTTCGTCTCGGGTGACCCTAGCACGTGTGCTGAATCTGTCACTGACGTGATACGGCAGGGTATGGAATGTTTCATTCCAAACTCTGTCGTGTCCGTCGGCGGCCGGAGTCAGCCCTGGTTTGATGCATCTTGCGCTAGGGCGAGAAGCCTTAAGCAGGATGCCTATCAAGCCTGGGCATCTGCGCACGCGTGCAAGGATCCGAAGCACCCCGAACTTCGAACCGAGCTCAATGCTGCCTCTCGTTCAGCAAAGAAGTATATGGCCAAGGCGAAGTGTAGGCACATCGGCAGAGTTGGCGAGCGACTACTAGGTTACCCCTCCGGGAGTCGAGCCTTCTGGTCGCTGGCCAAAGCTGTCGAGGGTAATTTCTGTCGCTCCTCACTACCACCCCTGCGGAAACCAGACGATTCTCTGGCCCATACGGCAAAAGGGAAAGCCGACCTTCTTGGTACCCTTTTTGCCTCAAACTCGGCCCTTGACGATCGGGGGGCCACACCGCCTACCATCCCGCGGTGTGAGAGCTCCATGCCTAATATACGGTTTACACAAAAGGCTGTAAGGCGTGCTCTATTGTCCCTCGATGTCAAAAAGTCGAGCGGGCCAGATGAAATCCCCGCATTGGTGTTAAAGACGTGCGCTCCCGAGCTGACTCCCATCTTAACGCGCCTATTCTCGCTTTCCTACGCGGCGTGAGAAGTACCGTCTTCGTGGAAGGTAGCCCTCGTTCACCCGATCCCAAAAAAGGGTGACCGCAGCGACCCGGCCAACTACAGGCCTATCGCAATAACCTCCCTGCTCTCAAAGGTAATGGAACGAGTTGTTAACTCACAGTTGCTCAAGTACCTCGAGGAGCACCAGCTGATCAGCGATCACCAATATGGTTTTCGCCAGGGCCGGTCAGCTGGTGATCTTCTGGTGTACCTTACTCACCGATGGGCACAAGCCATTGAGAGCAATAATTCAAATTCAAATTCAAATTCATTTATTAATTAGACAACTAAGATCCATTTGTTAGTAAAGAACACTTATACCTATTGTTAGTAGAAATTACCATATAATTAATTAAATCAATATATAATAAATCAATAAATTCTAAATTCTAAAATCATAAATTCAATAAAATAAAAATTCAATAAGATAAGTCAGTTTCGTAATAATAATAATTTTTTAAGTGGCCTAGGCTATGTCAGAACCACCCTTTTCACAAAACTACGCCACATTAAGGCTCTACAATCTTCAGCTACTATTTTTAGTATGGTGTTGCGACTTGCCCTTACAGTACTCATCAGAGCTGCAGTTTTTTTGCGCAGGATCGCAGCAAAACCATCCGTTCGATTCTGCGCAAACATTTCTGAGGCACTACAAAATCGAGGGAGTCCCAACACCATCCTAAAAATGTTGTTGTATTGGACACGTAGGGCATCTATTTGCTTTCTGGTGTAGTTGACCCATAGATGGCCGGTGTAGATGCTCTGACAGTATGCTTTGAAAAGGGTGATTTTGACTTCCCTAGAGCAGCGAGCAAATCTACGGGCCAACATATTACCCCTCACAGTCAAAGCCCTACGCTCCCTTTCAATATCAGTATTGTCCTTGGAGTCATCGGTAAGGAAATGTCCCAAATATTTAAATTTATGGGCTCTTCTTATTTCTATGCCATTTAACATTAACTGTTGTTCAGGTTGTTCTTTTTCCTTACCCACAACTCCAAAGACCATATACTCACACTTTTTAACGTTGTACGTTAGGCCATGAGCTTCAGCAAACCTCTCACAGACCCTTAGCATCTTCCCGATCGACGCCCTGGTCGGGCCCAGCAGCACCATATCGTCAGCGTAACTGATGTTATTCACGCTGACACCACCAATGCAACATCCGACACGCATGCTGCTGAGCTCGACCAGCAAGTCGTCAACATAAAGATTGAAGAGCCTGGGAGAGGTCAGACCACCCTGTCTCACCCCGCACTCCAGTCTGTATGGCTCAGAGAAGTCGTTGGCCCACTTAACCATATTTTTCTGGGTCGCATACCAATATTTCAGGATGTTAACAATTTCCTTGGACACTCCTCTGTTCTCCAGCTTTCCCCAGAGCAGATCATATGAGACTAGATCAAATGCCCTGGAGAGATCCAGGAAACAGGCATACACAGCTGTTTTACGGCTGGTATAATACTGGACAGTGTGCTTGAGGCTCACAATTGCACTTTCAGTAGATAGTTTGGGTTGAAAGCCAAACTGTGCATCACTTACTTGAATAAAGGGATCTAGATACGAGTCAAGCAACCTATCCAGTATTTTGCCATCGTTGTAGCCAGGGAGATCGGCCGGTAATTTCCCTTATCAGTGATGTCACCTGTCCTACTTTTCACTATGGGGATAACTACTGTTTTCATAAACTCTTCCGGAAGATACGAGTGTCTAATACACATAGTAAAAAGCAAGGACAGTACTCTTGGTAGATGCGACCCAGCATTTTTAAAGTGCTCTATACTGAGTTCGTCATGTCCAGGGGATTTGCCTCTACTCATGTTCCTTATAACGCTTTTAACCTGGTTAGCGGTGAAAGATACCATTGGCTTCTCCCCGTGATTCGCAGGCTCATTATCATTCCAGACCGACGAGGGACCCAGCGATGATTGCACCTGGAAATGTTTCGCAAACATATTGGCGATATCCTTAGGATCTGTTTTTCCATCAACACCCACAGATAGACCAGGCCTAGGATCAAGCTTGCTAGTAGATTTCCAGAATTTTCTAAAATTTTTATCTACTCTTTGTTTGGCTATTTCATCCATTTTTATTTGGTCCTGGTGGTTCTGGCACCACTTAAGGCGACTTTTAAAAACTTTTCGCGCCTTGCGCATTTGTTCATAGACCACGCCAGAGGATGGTCTGTTATGCAAAATCCATCTTTGGAAACTAAGCCTGGCCTCTCTGTAAGAGTCCTTGACGTGCTTGTTCCACCCACATAGCACTTTACCCCTTCCAGGTCCACTCACCCCCCGGTCACTCGTCAATCTGGCCGCTTCCGTCAATACACCCACAATGTCCCGATGTAACTCATTAATAATGAGTTTATGTTTGACAGAGTTGCAGAAGCCATAATTGCACTTACAAAGCTCAGGGCGAAATATAATTTTGCGCAATCTTTCGTGACAGATTTCGTGGTATCTATTTATTTGCAACTCGTTTCTTTCTCCCCATATAATTTCACTCCTAATTGTTTTTCTAGGAGACAACTTAGGCTTCACTATAAACAAGTCACACTCAATGTACAGAGGTAGGTGATCCGACACAAATACATTCTCTATGATGCCAACATTAGTAATGGACCGAGCTGCAGCTGCAGATACGACACAATGGTCCAACCACCTCCTCGAGCCATGAGCGTCACTGACGAAAGTGTAGCTGTCCGAATTTATTCCTAATCTCTCTATATCAGCACAGATCCAGGATTGATCTGTGGCAAAATCAATTAGCTCTTTAAAAAACAATTCCTGAGGATGAGCATTAAAGTCACCTAATATGTATACACTTTCGACATTAACGCTCTCTGCGATCGCTGTAATTTCTCCCAAAACCTCCGTGAACATCGGAAGGTTTTCTGGGGAGTCCGTTGGCATGTAAACACAGAATACAACAATAAGCCTTCCATCTATCGATGCTTTGATAGCGGTGAGGCGAGAACTATTACAATTTAAAACAGATACATTTTCAAAAATATTTTTTCGCCATAGTATGGCCACCCCACCATATGGCCTGCCTACTAATAATCTTTCAGATGTATCAACAGAAGACTTACCAGTATACTCGAAGTGACTACAGATGCTACCTAAGAATGATAAATCATGGGGTAGAAGCCAGGTCTCTTGTAAAGCCACTATATCTGAATCTGCACATATGTCACGTACGCTATCAATGGAACGTTTTATGGATTTGCAATTAAAGCTAGTAATCTTAACATGTTTTTTGTCATTATTCATAATTCAATTTTATTACAAAGCTATAACTATCATTTCGTTCTGTACTTAAAACGCACAAATCGTCTAAACATAATGCCGTGAGGCCAAAATTTGTCGTCCAAAAATATATCTAATTTCGTTTTTGGTACTAGCAATTTATAGGCACAATATTTTTTGTTTTATCTCATATTTATTCTTTTAAGCATCACTTCTTCATTAGTTTTGTCTTTAATATAATTAATTATATCCTGTTCATTCGTTTCAACACTCACATTGGATATAAACAGAGGAATCTTAACGTCCGCGGCTCTAAATTTAACGTCCGGAGCGGTACTCGCACACCCTTTTTGTCCTAACAACTTATAATGTTTTGTTGTCTTATTCCGCACTATCGACCATTCGCCACTATCTTCCCGTACCACTGGCTCACATCTCACAACGTTCGACATCATTGCACTATTGCACCTCATTTCCGCTGTCAACCGTGTGTCTTTCGACTTCTCACTACGCGATACTGTAGAATCAACAGGTGGTAGACTTCCAATAGTAAGGACCGTGCTGGCTGCTCGTCGCACCGGTGTGTTCGAAACCGCGGTGGCCTCAACCGGTTTGTTCGAAACCGCAGTGGCCTCCACGCGCACACGCTTATTCTCCATCACCTTCACTCCTACCACGGCCTCCTGACTATCTGTCGCATTCATAGGTTTATGAAGATGACCGTTGCTCTCTTCATGTTTGGGGTCATCGAACTTGCAACCAGTAACAGGGCTCATATGATGCGCTATCTCGCTCACTACTCGTCCTGCGGTGCAGTTTTCGCTTACGCTCGTGCATTCCGAAGCCAATGTAATGGTGTTGGCTTTATCGCACCCATTGTCCTCCGTCTCATTAATTGCCTCTTGAGGAACAGAGAGAACATTATTACGCGGTATGTGTGACGTAGTTTTCACATCTAACGGACAAGTGTTAAACCTTGAATCAGCTGATCTTTGCAATGGGCTTGTTTGTAGATAATTTAAACCAATCGGTCCACTATCCGGCGGACTATCCTGTAAACAAGCTCCTCTTTTCTTGTTGATGTTAATACTTGACGAAAAAGCATTTATTACAGGCGTAACCTTTTCTTCTAACACATTAAGTTGATTTTGCATTTTTAACATATCTTTTAAAAGTCTGGTAACGTCAACATGATCAAAGGTTACCGGCGGGAGTTTATGAAGTTCTTTTGCCACAAATATAGGAAATAATTCAGGGTTAGTGCTCTTCATTAGGCAGATGATGTCCTCTAAGTCCCGCGATAACTTCTTCTTGCTGTCTTTTCGACGAACAGGCATTTTTTTACCTTTAGGAAGCGATTCATATATCAACGTCTTAGCTTTCACCACTTCTTCAGCTGAAAACGAGGTCATGCACAACTGATGTATGCTTTCCTCATCCATAAAATCCAGGACATTATGTAAAAACGCTAATAGTTCGTTTATCACTATGTTACAGTTAACACACTTTACTGTATTAGAGGCCATTGCTCTCTGCGATGAGTCATTCGACTCACGCGCAACGCGTCCGTACCTTGTCAAGCACGACGCGACACTGATAATGGAGAGGCGTTGGCTGTAAGCCTTGATATTGCGAAGGCCTTTGACCGGGTTTGGCATAGGGCCCTTCTCGCGAAGCTTCCATCATATGGTCTTCCCGAGAGGCTGTGTATTTGGATTACCAGTTTCTTGTCTGAGCGGCAAATCAAGGTCGTGGTTGATGGTTGCTGCTCGGACACGAACTCCATCAATGCTGGTGTCCCTCAAGGGTCTGTTATTTCCCCCACGCTGTTCATTCTGCATATCAATGATATGTTGCAACAAATCGGTAGCATGCATTGCTATGCGGATGACAGCACAGGGGACGCTTTGTACACAGGCCGTGCAAACACCTCTCGGATACTCGTGCAGGAAAGCAGAATCCGACTTGTGTCTGAAATCGAGCACTCTCTGGAGCGGGTCTCAGAATGGGGTCGACTTAACTTAGTTGAGTTCAACCCCACGAAGACACAAGTCTGCGCGTTTACCGTTAAAAAAGCCGCATTTGTCATGGCGCCAAAGTTCCAAGGGACCTCTCTCACCGTTGACAAAAGCGTGGGGATCCTGGGCGTTGACATCTCGTGTGATGTGCAGTTTCGGAGTCATTTGGAAGGCAAAGCCAAGTTGGCATCCAAAAAGTTGGGCGTTCTGAACAGGGCGGTACTTCACTGCGGGGCATCTCCTCCTGCTTTATAAAGCACAAGTGAGACCCCGCATGGAGTACTGCTCGCATCTCTGGGCAGGGGCGCCCCAATACCAACTTAACCCATTTGACTCCGTCCAGAAACGCGCGATCCGAATCGTCAACGACCCACGGATCACCGAACGGTTAGAACCCTTGAGTCTACGGAGGGACATAAGCTCCCTCTGCGTGTTCTACCGGCTTTATAATGGTGAGTGCTCCGAGGAACTTTTTGACCTGGTGCCTACGTGACCTTTCCTCCACCGCACCACTCGCCGAATTATGAGGTTCCATCCACATCAACTGGACCCGTGGCGGTCCTCCACGGTTCGGTTTGCACGCTCGTTTCTGCCACGAACGTGCAAGATATGGAACGAGCTTCCTTCTGAGGTATTCCCGGGGCGTTATGACATGGGGCTCTTCAAAAAAGGTGCGAAAAGAGCTCTCCTTCAAAGCCGGCGATGCATTGGCGACTCCTCTGGTGTTGCAAGTGTCCATAGGCGACGGTGACTACTTTCCATCAGGTAGCCCGTCTGCCTTATCGTTAGGTTTACGTATAAAAAAAAAAAAAAAACCACCACCGCACGCACTAGCTGGGGGATCTCTGCCATCTCCTCTGGAAGTGACTCTCCCTCCCCCGCTACCTGAGCATGATAGTTGTACGGTCTCTCCCCCCCCCCCTACCTGAGCGTAAGTAACGCCCTCGCCGGCGCACGCAGTCCGACCACGGCGCGCGGCTTGGCGTGCGCGACCACCCGCAGAGACCCTCTAGCTCGATGTAGTGCACGTTCGCCTTCACTGCCACCGCACGCGCTCAGTGGGGGATCTCTGCCATCTCCTCTGGAAGTGACTCTCCCTTCCCCGCTACCTGAGCATGATAGTTGTAAAGTCTCTCCCCCCCGTACCTGAGTGTAAGCAACGCCTTCGCCGGCGCTCGCAGTCCGACCACAGCGCGCGGCTTGGCGTGCGCGACCACCCGCAGCAGCGACTCGCCGTCGCAGCGGCCCTCCAGCTCGATGTACTGCACGTTCGCCTTCACCGCCACCGCACGCGTCGACGACACGCACTTGCTGGGGATCTCCGCCATCTCCTCTGGAATTGTGGTGTTATCGTATTAATCGTTGGGGATGATAATCAAAAGTATTTTTTTATGTATAATATTTATGATGTACTAATAATTTACATAGTAGTATATAGACATCGCTAGTCTGTCATAAAAAATAATATATTAAGGTATTAAAAATTAAATAATAAAGTTAGCGTGCACTGAATAACTAACACGTATTACTTCAAGTATCGTATACATATATAATAGTAATCTGCTAAATGGCGTGTACCGTATTACTTACTGGTTAGTATTAGTGAAACATCGTATCTTTACATAAAATTACCATACTCGCAGGTAATTTATTTTATGTAATATTGAAATTTAAAAAAAAATCAAATTAATGAAGAGCGACAGTATTTATACCTTTGGTGCTACAAAAAAATTTTAGTAGTACGAAATATTTTGCAACGGTTTAAGGCGATCAAGCGACTCACCATCAGGATCTTCTTTGACTGGCGGCAAGGGAGGTACATCTCGAATCTCCCCTTCCGCATCCACGATTTCGGCTAGCCTGTAGTCTTCTGGCTGCAACATAATAATAAAAATAATAGGAAAACACAAAACAGTTCCTGCCATTAAATTATTTTTCTATTTCCATGTCTAGTAACATGCCATTCATTAGATCCAACTTTTCCATCATTTATGTGTGGTGTATACCCTTTTCGACAAAAATCCGAAAAACCTCAAATTATGACATTTGACCCCTTAATAACTTTTGACGCACACATAGGATCGATGGGGATTTTTAAAACTTTATTTGTTATGGTAAATCCCAGCTTTCCACAAAAACTTGGCTTTTCGGGATTTTTTAATATTTGAAATGTCCATTTTGACTGGACTAGTATGAGTGTAGTTGCACGTGCTTACGAGCTTGCGTACTTGTGCATACACGACATGCGCATGTGTTATCTTGCGTGTATGTGCGTCCGTGCGGCCACTGACCGGTATGACTAACTGCTCGTAATCGATTGTCTGAACGTAATACGTACTTGCACGTATACGATGTGCGCATGTGTTTACATGCGAGCGTGTGTGCGTGCGTGTTCGTGTGGCCACTGTTGTGCGCATATGTATGAGCGTGTGTGAGTCCGCGTTCGTGTGACCACTGCCCCATACGATTCCCTCGTATTGCACACAATGTACGTATGTGTGTGTGTGTGTGTGTGTGCGTACTAGCGTTCATGGCCACTGTTACGTGCGAGTTTTCCGTATTGCACATACACGATATGCGCATATGTTTACGTGCGAGCGTGTGTGCGTGCGTGTCCATGTGGCCACTTTTTACGTGCGAGTTTTCCGTATTGCATATACACGATATGCATGTGGGGGTGTATGTGTGTGTGTGCGTCCGTGCGGCCACTGACCCGTATGAGCTCCCCGTAGTCGTCGGCCCGCGCGCGCTCCTCGGGGCAGGGGTACATGGCGTGGTGGCGCTTGTTGGCCTTGAAGCAGCCGGCGGGCCGCGCGCCGCCCCGCGCCGGGATGTCGTGCCGCCCCGTCACCACCCACATCTCCAGCTCGCCCTCGGACTCCGAGTCCGAGGATATGCCGCCCGCCTCCTCCCTGGAAATCAAATGTCTTTAGGCTTACGGGGGCGCTTGCAAATTGTCAGTTGAATATTTTTTTTTTACACTACGGATCGGAACACGACCTCAACTGAAAGGATCTGGTAAGAAACTCAGTGGGTTTGTCTTTTTTCTTTGTATATCTTATTTTCTTTACCATCTTGTTTTTACATGGGTAATAAAATTTTGCTCCAGGCACGTGGGATTGAATTAGACACGGTTGGAGAGGTTGTGACTTTGTGACATGTGACTAGATGCGATTGGAAATATGGTGAAGGTCACCATATTGAATGTGATTGGAACCGGTTAAAAATGAGTTTTGTTACGTGTGTTTTTTTTTATCCCACTGAAATAGCAAACGAACTCGCAGTCCACCTGATGGTAAGTGGTCACTACCGCTCATGGACATCTGTAATCAACTTCGTACAGAACATGGGTTCTATGTGAAGTCAATCACAGATGCGTTGCTACTTCCGAAGACTAAGATGGTCGCCTTATACCGGCAACCACACCCTTCTATCGAAACACAACAAATGCTTCTCGCTAGAAATAGGTGTAGCGGAGGTACTTCTTCGGTCGAACAACGCTGGTACTATCACGTTCAATTGGAGACTTTTAAAAAAAGAAAAGAGAAACATTATTTTTAAAAAAGAAAAGAGAAACAAGAAAAGATAACACGTGACTGGACACCCTTAAAGAGGGTGCGAGTTTCTTACTTATTATTGGACACGCTTAGAAAAGGGGAGTCTTTTTATGTGTTTGGACACACTTAAAAAAGGTGCTTTATTTCATGTTATTTGACACACATAAAAAAAGGCGTGACTATGTTTATGTGATTGGATATGCTCAGAAAATATAATGCGTCGCTCAGAAATCATGCCGGTCAGACGCGCAATGGGCCCCGGGTTCGATTCCCGGCCAGTCAGGTATCTGAATGATGAGTTTAGATTCATGTTCTGGGTCTGGGTGTTTGTATATTCGTCTTGTGTGTATCCATGGTACCCACGACACAAGAAAATACTACTGTGGGGCTATGAGTGTAGAAAGGAGCTATTAGTTTGCATTTTTTTTATAACTACATAGTACATCTTCATGCATGATGTGATCACCTGTAATTGTAGGAACAGTTAAACAGTATCATCTAAGTTTCATATTATTTTGTTTGATTGCTAAGCTGTATAAATAAATAAAGCATGTGTGTATCCTTGATATTGATAATTGCGGAAATGTTACTAATATATGACTAAAACGAGATAGAGACTCATTCAAATATATGTAAGATAGATAATGACAGTACACATACTTGACGGAGTTACTAATCTTCATTCGCTGCTGTTGCAAGAACTCCTCCAACTCCTCCCCTTCCAGCCGCACTCGCTTGCTCACCGTCAGCTCTATGGTTCGATCGCCGCCCTTTTCGATCAGGTCACGCGCTAGTGTGCCGGGGGAGGTTCTGTAAATCACTACATAGTATAAAACAAAGCCGCTTCCCGCTGTCTGTCCCTATGTATGCTTAGATCTTTAAAACTACGCTACGGATTTTAACACATTTTTTAATAGATAGAGTAATTCAAAAGGAAGGTTTTTATATATTACTAGTTGAATCCCGCAGCTTCACCCGCGTTAACAAAAACCGATTGTCCCGTGGGAATAAGATATTTTCCCACAGTAAAAAGTAACCTATATGTTAATCCAGAGTATCAGCTAACTCCCTACCAATTTTTTTGAAAATCGCTTCAGATTTTTGACCTAGGCGGAACGAAGTTCGCCTGGTCCACTAGTATTACATAAAGTATAATGTGTTATTGAGTGAGGTTAGAGGTTACTACTATGCGAGACTTGAATCTAAAATATTTTTTTATAATAATATCCTTGACACATCAATGTCTACCAATTTTCATGGAGATCCATTGAATAGTATAGGTTTAGTACGCTACATATCTTTGGGCGGCAGGGAGGGACGGTGACTTTATTTATAAAAAACCTTCGAATATGTGATTTAGATATTTAATGTGCACTATACATACTGATCTCATAATGCTATCTTACATATTGCTCCAACAGCATATCGAAATATGCATAAGGTCTTCTTTATTCCAAGGTATACTAATATTTATAAGTAAAATATAAAAAAAAAAATAGGCATTTTAAAACTGTACCTTAAATAAAAGGAGGTAGAACCAGTGTGGTATCACCGCCACACCTATTTCTAGCGTGAAGCATTTCTTGCGTTTCGATAGAAGGGTGTGGTTGCCGGCACACTTTCACATGAGGCGACCATCATCGTCCTCGAGAGTAGCAACGCATCTGTGATTGACTTCAGATGGGACCCATGTTCTGTGTATAGTTGATTAACATGTCCATGGGCGGCAGTGGCCACTTACCATCAGGTGGACTGCATGCTCGTTTGCTACTTCAGTCTGATAACAAAAAAAAAAAATCTCACCTTGCGGTCAATACAATGGAGTTTTGAGGATACGGAGCCCACAGCAGGAATAAGTCCCTCGCAAAGCCAGTCTCGAGGTCAGGGAAGGAGGCCAGGACCACTTTGGGCCCCGGCGTGCGAGTGACTTCGATGACAGAGTGACACAGCTGTAAGTGGCGCAGAGCGAATGGGTTCGATCTGGCTCCTTCGAACGCGCGGGTTAGCTTGTCGCTCATCCATTCTATCTGGAATGATAGAAAGAAAGAAAGAAAGAAAGAAAGATCTTTATTTAGTCAATTTTTGGGTTACAATAATATTGATTACATATGATGTTAAAAAACAAAAAAAAGAAATGGGCGCCAAAAATTGAATATCCGGCATATTAAGGCGTTAAGGCGTTCTAAATGTATGGCACACACATACTCGTATTTATCATTAAAAGACTTACAATTAGACACTATATTACAATGCTGATAACTTTAGAAGATTAAATATTTTTCGTATTTTACATTATAATATTAAGTTGTTATTTTATAATATTAAGTTGTTTATTTCAAACTCTAGTTGCCAATCTTGGCATACATATCGGAGCAGGAATATATTTACATCAAATTAGATTCTTGCAGGATTAAATTAGAACATAACATTGTCACTTTAGCTTTGGGATTAGAATAGGGCTACGGCGTCCCCTGTCGTAAGTGGCGACTAAAAGGGGTTTCCGGTTGCGGGCGGCTAGAGTGGGAGCTCGAACCGTTCGATTAGGCGACCCCGGGAAGAACGGCGGTATGTGTGGTCGCATACCGTCGTAAAGACTAGATGGAGCGGTGAGCCCAGTCGACCATCTGGGAGGAGCCCAATGAGGCAATGCGCTCAGAGGATTCCGGTTCGGTGATCCCGGAGTCCTCTTTGTAGCGCTGAGGACGGTCATCGGGGGTTTTAGTGCGGTAGAAATCCCACATAACCCTGCGTCGCTCCCACGATGTGGGATACCTTTTGAAGGTTTGAAGGAAAAAAGGTGTTATAGAGTACTAGAATCCTACAGAACTCCCTTGGCATCAGTTCTAAAGTTTCCCTCTTGAGAAAAGAAATATATCTGTAGAAGTTTAAGTGTATCTTTAAATTAATGCACCGCCCACCTGTGACTTAGCAAACTCCACGACATTGTAGCTGACGTTGGACAACAGCAGTAGAGAATAAGCCACCAGCCCAGAGTCCTTGTTCCGCCACAGCTGGTCCAGCATGTGGGCTAACTCTAATACACGCCCCGCTGTGTCTGTGCATACGAGGACTGATCCACCCCCTCGGAGCGTGCTTAGGATTGTTGCTGGAATATGAATTATTTTATAAGTTTAAGTTGCGATATAAACAATGACATTTGTATTGTCGTCGTCAACCCATTAATGTCCCACTGGTGGGCATGGGTCTTCTCTCAGAATGAGAGAGTTTAGGCCATAGTCCACCGCCCTGGCCAAGTGCGAATTGGTGGACTTCATACACCTCTGAAAACTTTTTTTTAAAGATCTCTTGGGTGTGTAGGTTTCCTCACAATGTTTTTCTTCACTTTCCTTGCAGACATTTGTACTAAATTATAATATTCTTATTTCTAGGGGATAGGTTTCATTGCATGGTGGGAATGTATGGTATGTATTATTTTCAAGTTACTTTTAAAACAAATTGTTTATATGTATGTGCTCACAGCACGTAAATCAGTGGCGACATTTGTATTTTTTATTGCAGGACAGAAAACTAAACTAAACTCATTTGCACCATCATGCATATTGCATAGGAGAGACTGATGGTCTTGTATTTCTGGTATCAAGAACTGTTATTTTTTTTATTAAAAAAGATGAATGGCCAATTATATTGCATGAGATAACTAAACATACTCATTTCTACCACCACATAAACCTTGAAATATAAAAGTTTTAAGATAACAATAAAATAAAAGTATTTTTTAATACATATACAATACACTTACTCATCAGCTTTTCATCTCTTAACCTTCTTCTCTGCTGAACATAATCAGCATTCATAGCTCCTAGTAGTAGCAGGGACGGCCTCATTATTCTCTCAATCTCACAGCTGTAATGTAAAAAATGAATAAGTTGGCAATTTGCTTTAACACTGCAACATAAAATTGTAACTATGATTGTCAATATTTACTAATATAATAATACTTCATCTGCCTGTTTCAAATTGCATCACACTGATTTGAAATTAATGGATTGATTGGTTTATTTCTTGAGGTACCATTTTATTTCTTTTAATATAAATACTTAACACGCGTTCTACACTCATAGCCCCACATTAGAATTTTCTATTGTGTCGTGGGTATCACGGACGCACACAAGACAAATACACAAACGCCCAGAGCTGGAACATGAATCTAAACTCATCATTTAGATACTTGTCTGGCCGGGAAAACGAATGCGGGACCCATTGCGCATCAGAGCCGTATGGTAACATCTCCATCACGCGGGTCATCATGTCAATACTATATCAGAAGTTACCATAATTTGAAGTTTTATTTACATTTCATACTAAAAATGATTTTTTTTTTTTTTTATTGTTGGAGGGTTTTGGTCTGATTCCCCACGGGGACCAGCCGGGTTGGGGAATAAAAGTTTCATTGCTGTTGTGTTTGTTTTTTTTAGCTGTCTGATGTTTCGTTTCCGGTTAGTATTTAAGGTAGGTATTTTTTTCTGACATGGAGTAGGCTCGCTCTCGCATACGTTGAAAGGCGTCTGTTCGTTGAATTTTCTTGCTAGTGTTGTTAGTTGTTTCCTTTGGGCTTGGTGTCTCTTGGGTTCTTTTTCTCTTTTCATTTTCACGAAAGTTACTCGCTCTTGCTTTGCGTTCATAAGATCTACATAAAGATCTACTACATAAAGATGAAAATAAAATCGAACCTACTCTACCCCAGCAAAAGATGAAAATAGAGACTCCAACTAACAAACATAAAAGAATATACATTGCTACCTTAAATGTACTGACACTAAGATCAGAAGAAAACTTAATAGAACTGTCAATGGCATTAAAAAACACCAACTGGGATATTCTTGGCCTAAGCGAAGTGCGAAGAATAGGAGAAAATATTGTGGAACACCCAGACTTCATTCTATATCATATAGGGAAGACCCCAGGAAAACACGGTGTAGGATTTTTAGTAAAAAGATACCTAACAAAGCACATAATTGAATTTAATGGTGTATCCGAGCGCATAGCAATATTGAATTTAAAATTGCCTGATTACAAAGAGTCATGGACTATTATCCAGATCTATTCACCCACAGAACAAGCAGAGCTTGAAACAATCAGCCAGTTTTACTATGACTTGAATAAAACATTACAGATATATGCTCACAAAAATGCCATTGTGATGGGTGATTTTAATGCTCAAATTGGTCAACGCAAATGGGATGAAGATGCAATTATAGGACCCTTCACAGCTCAAAACCTAGAAGCAGGAATGGAAATATGCTCATGGACTTTGCAATGGAAAATAACCTGACCGTATTAAACACGATATTCAAGAAGAAAAGCAGCAGAATGTGGACATGGCTATCTCCAGATGGTAAATCAAAGAACCAAATCGACTTTATAATGACCAACAAACCTAAATGCTTTGCAAACTTAAATGTCATTAATAATCTAAATTTTAACACCAACCACCGCATGGTTAGAGCTGAACTGATTCCATCCCAACCCAAGAACCCTAGACCAAAATTCAACTTAGAGAACAAAAGACTTAACAAATATCTAATAGGAGAAATAGTTAACTCACTCAACTTGAAACTTAAAGATTACAAAAAAATAACAAAAGATGCAGACATACAGGAAAAATACAATTGGGTAGAATCCATAATCACAAACACTACTAAAGAGCAGAGCAACAGGAGAGAATGCTCAAACCATTGGATGACAGAAAAAACTATCAATCTCCTCGTTCAAAGAGCAGCTCTAATAAATGCGAAAAATAAAAATAGAAAAGAAATAGCAAAAATTAGCAATAATATAAAGGAAAGCATAAAGAAAGACAGGAGACAATGGCGGATGGAAACAATTGAGAGACATATAAAACAGACAGGGGGAATAAAGAAGGCGTACAAAGAATTAACTAATAAAAAAGAATGGATTGTGAAGATGGAAAGTAGAAGTGGGGCAAAGAAGATTAGCAGACAGGACATACTTAAAATCGCTACAGACTACTATACTGAACTATTTAATAAAGACACAAATGAAAGAGAAATCGACCTACCTACAAACGAAATATTACCTTACATCATGCAAGAAGAAACAGAAAAAGCCATTGACACACAGAAAAACTATAAAGCTCCGGGGCCAGATGGCATAAGCAATGAAATACTAAAGCAAACGAAAGCAGTACTGACACCTATTCTTACAGAAATTTTCAACAATGTCATCGATACGGAAATCATCCCAAAACAATGGACTGAATCTATCATAATCCTCTTATACAAAAAAGGAAATCACTGCGATATTAGAAACTATAGGCCCATCAGTTTAATGTCTAATATTTATAAGATCTTTGGAAAAATAATTTTGAAAAGAATAGAAAGAAAACTAGACGAGCACCAGCCCATAGAACAGGCAGGATTCCGCAAAGACTTTTCGGTACTAGACCACATCCATACTGTAAGACAAATTATAGAAAAATATACTGAATATCAACTTACATTCTATATAGCTTTTATTGACTTCAGTAAAGCTTTTGATTCCCTGATACACTCAAAAATCTGGGAAGCCTTAAGGGAAATGGGTATAGAACACAAATATATAAGAATTATAAGAAATATCTATAAGCATAGCTCTGCTCGTGTCCGCCTAGAGAAGGAAGGAAATATGTTTCAAATACACAAAGGCGTGAGACAGGGTGACCCTCTCTCACCAACACTTTTTTTGGCTGTACTAGAAATGATCTTCAAAAAACTAGAATGGGCAGACATGGGAATAACTATAAATGGCCGTAAGCTAACGCACCTACGATTCGCTGACGATATTGTTATACTAGCAAAAACACCAGACGATCTAAGCAAGATGATAAATGATTTAGCATCAGAAAGTGCAAAGGCAGGATTGAAGTTAAACCCGGAGAAAACCAAAATCATGACTAATGGCAACATACAACCAGTAACCGTAGAACAGACGCATATTTCCTATGTTGATGAATATATATACCTAGGTCAACTAATATCTCCCAAAGACAACATAAACAAAGAAATTGAAAGAAGGGTTGTGAATAGCTGGAAAAAATACTGGGGCCTGAAAGAAATATTTAAAGACAAGAACCTACACATCTCAACAAAAAGCAAGCTATTCAATACATGCGTCTTGCCAGTATTGGCATATGGGAGCGAAACATGGGCTATAACAAAAAATATAGATAACAAACTCACTATATGCCAACACGCTATGGAAAGAAGTATGACAAACACCAGAAAAGGAGACAAAATAAGGAATAGCAACATTAGAAAAAAAACTAAGGTTCAGGACATATCTCTGAGGATAAGAAGACAAAAGTGGAAATGGGCGGGCCACATAATTAGAGGAAAGGAGAAATGGAGCAAAATAGTGACTCAATGGTACCCAAGGAATGGGAAAAGAAAGAGAGGTAGACCACAAAAAAGGTGGGACGACGACATCCGACAAGTCGCAGGAACAATGTGGGGTAGAGTTGCTATGGAAAGGCCAGAATGGAGAAGGTTGGAGGAGGCCTTTGCCACCTGGCAAACAGACACACAGAAGTGGAATAAATCAATGATATATGAGTGAAAATTATATAATAGTATGTCTGTAGTAAGGCTTAAAAATAAAAAAATAAAATAAAAACTAAAAATGATTGCTTACTTCCGTACTTGGATAAAAGTATATAAGCCAACATTTTGCACCCATAACTTATAATTGGCTGGAGTACTAGTTTAATTTAATGATTAAAAAGTATCACCAGTATCAGCTTTATTAAATAACGAGGTAATTCACCCACCCATTCAAATGTCTCTCTTTCTTATGGTTGAAATCTGGTGCATACACTATATCCTCTTCACCCGGAGCTGCAATCCTCCACACCGTGCCACCAAGAGAGTGTCCCGCAGGCAAGGGTGTTATGCGAATACCTAAACCTTTACCTGCAAATAAACTTATATATTGCGGTGTCATTTTACCATAATAACTAAACACACTTTCTACATTCATAGCCGCACAGCAGGATTATTTCCTGTGTCGTGGGCACCATGGATACACACAAGAAAAATAGACAAACACCCAGACCCAGAACACGAATCTAAACTCATCATACAGATACCTGTGTTACCGGGAATCGAACCCGGGACCCATTGTGCTTCAGACCGGTATGGTAACCTTTTTGCCATGCGGGTCATCATGTAACTAAACAATTCGATTTCGCTAGCTTGATTTGTAAATATAATACTTGAATAGCGTAGCATATTAATAATAAGTATAATATATAATAGTGAAGGAGCCTGAGTATATTATTTTTTAATTGCACTACCAAATGTTGCTTTTAGAGTATTACATACTATAAAACAGTTGCTTCCTGCTGTCTGTCCCTGTGTATGCTTATATCTTTAAACTACACTATGGATTTTAATGCAGTTTTTTTAATAGATAATGATTCAAGAGGACAGTTTCTATGTATAATAAATGCATAATATAGTGGAGGAACAGTGATAATTTTAGATTTTTGACATTTAGGTGGAATGAAGTTCGCCAGGTCTACCAGTCGTTACTAAAATCAATTCTGCTCTCCTACAAAGCTAGCAAAAATGACTAATTCATTTTTACATATTTTTTTATTAGATTTTGATATATAATAATGATATACTGAGAGTTCCTCAAGTTTATATTACCTATATGTTTCTATTTACGAGCATAGTCTGTAGCCATATTGAATCTAGGCACATTTATACTATATTTCATTTAGCATCATAATTTTTTAAATATTATGTTACCTTTCATATCTACACTCTGGTTATATTTGAGCTGTGTAATCTTGTCAAATGCTGAGTCCACATCATCCAAAGTGAACAGGTCAAAGTCTGACACATTTCTGTGTGACTGGTATAGATCATACATGAACATCTGTCCCATTTTGTAGATCGGTAGCGTGGCATATATGGGGCAGCTGAGGCCAAGTTGACCCACTGCATAGGGAAGGGCTCCAAGATGAAGCGGGTCTGAGTGAGAGAGTAGCACTGCATCTATGCTGTTTATGTGCCTGGAAAATAAAAGAGTTTTTGTATTATAATGAAAGTATTTTTCTTAATTTCTTCATCTTAAGAATGATTATTTGTAAGTTTAAACTGTTGGCATACCTCATTTACTTAAATGTATGTATGAAAAATTCCTGCCTACAGGGCTTAGGCGTACATTCATTCACGGCCGATTTGTATGAAGCTGTTCTACTATTATTTACTATGATAATATTGTGTTGAAACTAACCAAAACATAACCTTAAACTAACCTCTTCAGTTGATTTATGAACTCCATATCGAATTTCTCATCCCATCCACAGTCCAGGAGGAACCTGAACTCATCCACTTGAAGAACATAGCACGGTGGACTCTCATCTCCAGCCCCCGAAAGGCAGTGCAACTTTATAATTGAAGTCATACTAAATTATTTAAAAAATAACAGTATTGTATTGCTTTCAAATACAGTATATGACCATGTTATTAATGCTTCTGTTTTTAAATATATGTAAATATGTGCTCTATGAATAAAACTATATTTAAAATGTATTCCCGGCAAAAACAATTTTACGTAGGAAAACCACGAACAATAAAATTAAAGCCGTAACGTCACTGTCTGTCATGTCATAGATATTATCTGTCAGTTTTAAATGTCAATTGACTTTTTAAACTACTTAGATTCTGGTTTTTTTGGCTTTAGATAGAATGAGATTTTTCTTTTTCAAAAACTGTTGCGTGTCAGACATCGTCGTTAATCATTACTGTGCCAATTCTGGACACGTATCCTGTTAAATAGAGAAGGGGGTTAAAGGTATATATAATACTAGCTGACCCGGCGAACTTCTTTATGCTTAAAAGTCAAAGATATAAAATTATGAGTGTTCCACCACTATGGGCGCGTTCCAGATGACGCTCACAAAGCCCAAAACGCTCAAAATGTCGTTCCATAAGTCGACCACGGTCGTTGTGGTCGCGGCGAAAACGTTACTCATGACGTCATGACTTACACCCACGCGACGTTCACGACGACCCATCTAACAAGGTGGGTCGAAGTGATCGGTCCAGTAGAGAATACGTTATTAAAGCTCACAATCTAATGGAACGGGAAAAACTGCGGTTGTGAGCGTGCGCTTTGTGAACGTCTGATGGAACGCACCCTATATTATGCTTTTATACCATCCTCTTGAATCACTCTATCTGTTAAATTAAAGATCTAAAGTTATTTAAACTTTATTACTACTAGTAATAAAGTTTAAATATGATGTGATGATAAATGTTGATTAATTATCAATAGTTATTGGTTAGTATTTATTTCGTTTCATTTATTTATAGAAAATAGAATACAATATTTAATTTGAACCTTATTTAATTCGGTTTACTCTCATACTCATAGGGTATTTTTCTGTCCATAATTTCCTTAAAAATCTTGTTATTACCGTTATCACAAGCTTGGATCGGTTCGGTCTTATCGTTCACTTCTTTAGGAGGCAGCAAGTCTGTATAAATAGCCCCAAGAAAATTGAGTTTGGAATTAGCCCCATCTATTTTTGATTGTGATGCCGAATTAGATTCGTTGGGTAGATTAGCCCCTGATTTGCCGTGCGCATTGTTAAGATTATCTTCTTTATTATAAACGAGGGATATTCCTTCGAGAATACAGTTGGGAGGTTGTTTATTGATCTCTGTTGGGGATGATTCAATTGGAACGGGCTCTTGTACCTGCGTGCTACAATTTTTAGAGGACTTTTCTTGTAATCTTAGAAACCTTTCCTTTAGGCGAGCCTCTGCAAGGAATTTTAATACTTTAGTTATGAAGCCAATTTAGAGTTCTGCACTTATATAGCTACAATGTACATTTTATATTGGGATACAATCGTCTGAAGGTAATTTTATAAAATAAAACTTGATTTTATTTATAATTTGATTTAAAGAGTGGATAAAAAAATATGAAATACCATTTATTTTCTTCACGATGAAGTTAAGTAACAGACATAGGATATATATACTTAATACCATTAGCATATATGCCCACCATTCTAGTCTCGATGTCTGAAACGATATATTAACGTATGTAAAAAGTAACATTTATATCTTGCAGGCACATAAAATTGTAGGCACGTAAATTCACATTTGCGGGCTAGGAACAGAGAACACGCGTGGCAGAAAAAGCCTATAAAGGGAATATTTTATTTAATATAATAAAAAAATGACGTATTTTTATTTTTATTATATTATCATTAGTGTTCGGCAAGACCTTTCGGCATTCCCCTTTAGGCTTCGGTTTTTGAGGGTTGCTAGCTGAAGATTTCTACCAACCCTCAAAAGCAGTGGCGAAGCACTTGGTATTGCCTCACAAGTTTTGTGTTATCGTATGGGTATTCTTTTTTTTGCATTATTTTTTAAAATTGGCTTCGACCGAAGGTTGTGGCCATAGCCAAATAATCGGCTTTGGCTTCGGTCAAAAATCGATCTTCGGTCGGACATAATATTAATATCCTCTTACCAGAAAGTGTAATTCGTTCGAATTTCGATAAACAGATTTCACGGTATTTAATGAAATAATCTACAGTTTATTTAGTGAAGTAACTAACCATAATAAATAGGCACAATTGGCTTGTTAAATATTCCTAGTTATCATAGAATTCTATTTTCGTTTTCATAACTCCTCTACTTCTTCACTTCAAGAATGGTGTCATAAAATGTCAAATCTAATTTATTTTTTCAAGAAATGAAATGTAGACATAAAGTGAGTTTACAGCCCGGATCTGTAACAGTGAAGTTTTCGTCAGGTTTTTAAGCATCTCACTGGTTAAATGAAAGTTATTAGATACAACGATAAAGTTCTTCTGTATTTCACTAAAATGTTGGTTGATTAAAAAAAACTGGTGGTTGGTAAAATAACAGTTCAAGTTTATTTATGTACAGTAATACTTCAAACTTACGCGATAGGAGGGACTGAGTGATAACCTGATAACCGCGTAAGTCGAATTCGCGTAAGTCGGGGTATAAGAAATATACAAAATAATTTGTAGTCGTGCGGATCCTACCGTCCAAACATGTGTATTTGTATGGGATAATCAGTGTGTATCTATCACAGTGTATGTAATTGATAATAAAAAATTGTGTGACGCTCAAACAAAAGACGAATCGAAGAGAATTGAAAATCGCGTAAGTCCGAGTTCACGTAAGTCGAGGTAGCGTAAGTCGAGGAAGCGTAAGTCGAGTTAGCGTAAGTCGAGGTAGAGTAAGTTGAGGTATTACTGTACTATTTTCAGTTAAAAAATGTAGGTATTGTACTTTTCTTCATAAGATATAGAAGCATTTAACGAAAATGCCATCTATAATTGGCTATTGTCTCATGTGATTATATAATAAGGAATTTAAAATTTTCTTCATTGGACTAAACATGTATTTATGGATAAACAAAATTATTCCTTATTATTAGTTTGAGCGAAACGGAAATCCATTGAAAAGCACTAATTCCTAGAAGTGTTAAACTTTCATTTTGAAATATGACATTCGAAAATATACTAGTAGCCAAATGCTCTTCTCCGTATTTAAACATAAGGGGATTTTTTTAACAAAAAACAAAATATACGTGGTTGATCGAAAATCTGCGTGACGCAGCGGTTATCATATCGTTTTATTTTGCAGGTCTGGGTTCGAGACCCAGGTGGTAGCCATTTTGATTTTTTTTTTGGACCTAAGTGTTTGTACTCTCGTTTTTGTGTACACCTACATGAGCCCTTAGTCATAGGTAAGGGCATCCTCATAAATTACTCTCATAGACACGTTTTTAAATTTATTTTATTTCGCAGTTGTTTTAAAAAGGATTCTACGTTAAAGGATCATTTTTCTAAATATTTTTCAACTGTAATTACCACATATGTTAAGTTATGTTAAGGTTTTAAACATCTTTAAAACTTTAACATATTGTAACAAATATCTACAAGACACGTAGTGTCTCTACAAAGATTGTAAATCAAAATAAGCGCATTTCCACTGCTGGTTTTCTGTCTCACACAAAATCCATACCGCGCTATATAAATACTATTTAGGACTGGGTACATATTTACTAAGACGTGTATATTAGAATAGCTTGGAAGCCAGTAGCGTAGTTCGCGAAGCAAATTAACCGATATTGACAACGTAGGGCGTCTCGCGACGTGTCAGTTGAAATGAGAGCTACGAATGTAATGGACTTACCCGGCAACTTATCGATCGCTGAATGAATTTTTTTTTATTGTATAAAATGACATCCACTTCACTGTAACTGTAATAATTGTAATTGATTTAAGTATGATCGATATCCATGGATATCAATTTATGTCTAAATTATCTTTAAAACCTTAACATGTAAAAATTCTATAAAGGTACAGTTTCTACAAAGATTGAAATCAAAATACTGGCCTTTCCATTGCTAGTTTTCTGTGTGTGAGTAAGATACATACGGCGCTGTATAAATACAATTCAGGGCTGTGTACATATTTAGTGAGACGTGTATATTAGAATAGCTTGGAAGCCAGTAGCGTAGTTCGCGAAGCAAATTAACCGATATTGACAACGTAGGGCGTCTCGCGACGTGTCAGCTGAAATGGGAGCTACGAATGTAATAGACTCACCGGGTAACTTATCAAGCGCACAATGAGAACGAAGGGTAACGTGGAAATATTGGCAATTTGAATTAATTTTTTAAGTTACTCGTAGTAAGTCGTAATTTTTAATAAGCTACACAATATAATCGCTTTTGCTTAGTAAATCGAAAAGTGATGATTTCGTGCTAGATAGTATGGAGTATAATTTAATAATCGCGAGTTTTAAGAAATTTTCCCAAAACGCAAACACAATTTTGTGACTGCACATAATGCAAATTCTGTTTTACGTTTTATTTATTTATTTTTCAACGTTTGATATGTGTCGATGATTTTAATTATAGGGTATGGATATCACAATCATAACCAGATCACACAATTTCTATCCATGAGGTCAGGAGATTCAGATAAAACTTATTCTAATAAATTAATTGCGATTAATAAGGTATTTATGAAAAGTCGTATAAAATTGTTACTTCATTTACATATGTAAATGCTGTTCGATTAAAACTATAATATTTATCTATTCTTTGCTCCCAAATACAAAACTTCATGAATGGTTTCGAAAGATGATCATAGAATACTTATACCTACTCACACATATACTCACAAGATGTACCTACAGTATATAAATATTTACAACATCTACCTAAAGACAAAAGAAATTTATTTCGTTTATGTAAAGACGATATCGAAATCAATTTAATACGTAACGATGAAATAATATTAATAGGTAACAGTAAATTTATTACTCAGAAAATAATAACCTGCGATGTTTTCCTCGTTCGAAAGCGTGTTGATAGAATTATGCAAATTATGAAAGTTTCGAAATCCTCTGTACGTGTCACGATTCCAAATTGCTCTAAGGAATGTAATCATAAGTGTAAATAAGTTAAACTTGAATAACTTGTATCATTAAAAATCTGTAGTAACGTACCAGTGGTATGGTGGCTTATGTGGTAAGGTGTGACGAAGGGCGAGAGAAAGCGAGGTGATATTTGGCGTCTTTTTTTTATCTGACTGAAGTAGCAAACGAACATGCACTCCACCTGATGGTAAGTGGCCACTGCCGCCCATGGACATCTGTAATCAACTTCATACAGAACATAGGTTCCATCTGAAGTCAAACACAGATGCGTTGCTATTCCCGAGGACTATGATGGTCGCCTCATGTGAAAGTGTGCCGGCAACCACACCTTCTATCGAAACGCAAGAAATGCTTCACGCTAGAAATAGGTGTGGCGGTGGTACTTCCCCGGTCGAACTACACTGGTTCTACCACCTTGCGTTGCCACCAATATTGTAAAAGAATCTGAAGTATGTTGTAAATTTGTAAATGATTTTCACTCCTATAATTAGCATGTACACATAGTTTGTATGTATTAGTGCTACGAATCCTATATTAAGATTTATACGTAATGCTGTTGGTGTGTACATAAAATATAAAAATAGTACGATTTTTGGTTGAAGTATTTTTTCATTATATTTTTTCATTATGTCTTAGTTTATTTTAATACATTAGTAAATTAGTATATCTATATAAACGAAGGCGTCGTAGCGCCGTAGCATCGTTGCTATATTATATCTATATAATAGCTAACTTTTAATTAATACATAATTGAAGAGACTAAATGACTAAAGCAAGACTATTAAAGTTGGACAAAAGATTCATTGTGTGATATACACACCCAGCAATTACGCAACTCGACTGTGAGTGAGGACTGCCACCGATGGAAATCTTTAATCCGCTCCAAATATTGGACTGGAACACTGCGTAATACGCCTAATAAAAAGTGTTTACTTACATAGCTGCTTGGATTGAATAATAACACAACTCGAAAACGTATTTTTTACAGGAGAGCCAGAAGTGATGATATAGATATAAACATAAATTAAACACCCATTAAACAGTGTCTGGTTAGAGCACCAAGTATTTGGTTGTACGATTTTTGGATATAACTGTATCTTTAACGTAAAATTAATCAAATTCGAATTGTGTGGTTATAAATGTTTGGCAAAGGGAGATCTCCCGCCAGGCTAGGTGATCATGCCTAGGGAACGGCCGTGCTTCAACAGTCGTTGTTCGGAACTTGTATGTATGCAGGATTCCGAGAATACTTCGTTAGCACAATTCAGAATACTAGTAGCGCCATCTCTTGACGAGTTGTGAAAGATCTTCCTAGTGGCGCCATCTATTGACGACGAAAGCAGCGAAATGAGTATCAAATTCACCTGATATTTGAAAATAATACGAAAAACAAAATGACGCTATTAAAAGGCTTGTTTTTAAAACCTTTTCTTGATTTTATTCTGTTCCTATTATATTATTTTGTTCGCTTCGGTCATGTCTACCACGGTAATGCGTATCTTAAGTTTTAATTTATGTCATAAACTATGTGTATATCAGCGAAATCCAACCAACAGTCTTAGCGAGAAAGTGTAAACACACATACAACTTTCTCATATATAATATTATTATCTTAGCTCTATATATTCTTAGCTCGATAACTTGGAGTAACTCGATCGGAAGTTTAGTGTTGCGTGTTGCCCATAACTTACGGAGTGTCTACCCATATGCAAAAACGGTGATCACCAACTTTAACTTAGGTACACGTGTTTTGTGTAAGGCAAGTGTGTTTGCGTTCAAACTTGCCGAAACTTTGTGATTTATTGATGCTACGACGTGATAGTATTTTATATTTATAGTGGTAGATAGGTAAATATAGTGTCGATTTTAATTATGTAGTAAGAAAGAGACAAATACAGTTTTTTTATCTGACTGAAGTAGCAAACGAACATGCAGTCCACCTGATGGTAAGTGGTCACTGTTGCTCATGGACATCTGTAGTCAACTTTATACAGAACATATGTTCCATCAGAAGTCAATCAGACAGATGCGTTGCTAGTCACGCGGACTATGATGGTCGCCTCATATAAAAGTGTGCCGGCAATCACACCCCTCCATCAAAACGTAAGAAATGTTTCACGCTAGAAATAGGTGTGGCGGTGGTACTTTCCCGGTCGAAATTACTTTAATGGATGGCAATTTTCATGTACCATTTGGTACAATCCTAAATACCGAATTGTCTTACCTTCTGTCTCGATTTAAAAGAAGTAGTATTCGGGAGCACTGGTAGCCTAACTTGCCCTTTCGATCGGGAGGTCCGAGGTTCAAACCCAGGTAAGCATCACTGATTTTTCTAAAATTATGTGCGTGTTAAAAATTATTAATCACTGCTTTTCGGTTAAGGAAAACATCGTGAACATACTCGAGAGTTCTTAAAAAAAAGTTCTCGGAGATGTTTGAAGTCCACCAATTCGCACTTGGCCAGTGCGGTGAATTATGGCCTAAAACTCTCATTGTGAGAGAATCCGTGCTCAGCTGTGGGACAATAATGGGTTGACGAGAGAGTATTTTGCGGCACTACATATATTAAGCAGGTATGAGTGACACGAATTATTTGATACGAGTTAATACACGAACATTAAGCGTAGGCAAAAGCGTAGGCAAGAGCGTAGGCGTAAATAAGATGTATAGGTATAGGTACATATATACCTAACTTGATTGTCGGCACAATTTTATATGAGGCGCAGTCATCGGTGGTAGCAATGCAACTATAATTGACATAAGATATTCTATGTGTAGTTGCTCATATGTAGATCTCCATGGGCGGCAGTGACCACTGACCATCAAGTGGACTGGATGCTCGTTAGCTACTTCAATCTTATATAAAAAAACATATTTACATTGTACTTAAATTAGATGTAATTTAGTAGACGTGATTTAGATGACTGTCTAGCCGGATATCGAACCCAAAACTTAATTATCGCGCGACAAGTCCATTACCATTGTAGTTATGTGCAAAGTTTTAATAGAACAGTCCAGAACACTCGCACAATCACGAGACACCGTATAAATTCCGGAAACGTCGTAAATATTTTCGGAGATGAAATTACGAGTCTACTTCATTATATGAAGTGATAAATCAGATAGGCTGTTTCGTAAAACAGGTCAGCAGATGAAAGACGAAATGAGATACAGCATATGAAAGTTTCGATGAGGTTCATCAAAAGTAAAAGTAACTCTTCATCAATCAGTTAACCTAATGCGGGACATGGCGGCCTTAGATTGAGAAACCCATTGTTTCTAACTTTCTACTATGCAAACCAAGCCAAGTCCGAGTCGGTAAAATTTTCCTGTTCCTAGAAACTTCTAGAGAATTAGGTCTCGTGATATTTTTAGTTACCTAAAAAGGTTTTTATGTCTTTAACTACATAAATTTTGTACGCTATATCCGTGTATCTAGATTCCGAGAACGGGGGATGCAAAATTCATAAAACCAACCCAACACTGTTATATACTTAAATGGAGCACTCAGTCGTCTCAAATTAGTTCTACTACTTCTTTGAAGACTTTAGACTTGAGATAATAACTTGTGTGTTAGTAAAATGGCGGCGGAGCGCGTCTAATTACAAGAAACTTCCGACTCATTACTGTGAAACTGAAACAAAGAGCCATGCATAAAGAACGTAAAGCAAGAAAGTTCGGTGACGGATGGTGTACCCGACCATTGTAAATGGACACCGCGAGTCGTAAGCGAAACTCCGCTGCGAGTTTTAATCAGTACGCAGAGAGGAGGGAGGGAGGTCTATTTATTTTGGAAGGATAGACTGCACGTTCGGTTCGCGCGCAAATGCATGGCGCGTTCGCAATCAAGGTAATGTTGCCAGAAGCGTCAGGTGCGTTCCGTGGCGGTGGCCCGCGAATTTATAACGGCAACACTGACAAGTTGATTTATGCGCGGGAAACATTTTCGTTGCGTTCCAATTGTGAAATATTCCGTTACACGCAGGCAAATGTTGTAGATGGGCCACTATTTTTCAAGTTTTATTGGTTTCGGGATATTTTCTACTGAACAGTTTCATTGTTTATTATTGAGGCCGGTGTTTCCGTTTCATAAATGGATCGGTCATGCTTTTGTATTTTGTTCATATTTTGTAATACCTAGTAGGAGAGCCGGCCGCATGTTTTCTATGTTATTTTATTTTTAGTCAAATCAAATTTTGTATATTGAAATAAAACGCTTTTTAAAATATGACTTGATCTTAGGGTATTATTAAGAATTAAAATAATCAAATACTAAACAATTTGATTAGAAAAAGAAGATATTATAAAAAAAATACGTTAAATTTTGATTGTAGTTGTTTATTAAGAGATTAGCTCATTATAAACAGCTACAATGTTTGATACAGTAAACGGTACAAACGATACAGTACGGTGTAAGTGATAAAATTTATAAATTCTATCGAGGATATTTTCATGACAATGTTAACTTATTGTAAGTAATAGAAAAACAAATGAAGGTAGCATACATGTAACCGAATCTTAGAGTATAAGTATTAAAGGGTTTTCTGACTACTTTTTTACGACGCAATACACTATTATTTACTGCATTTAAAGTTACAATTAGTGTGTGGTATAGGTATATCGCTTCCTATTTTGATAGTCACTTTAAATGTAGTAAATAACGTATTACGTTTGTTTATAAGTATTTAAAAATGTGTGCGTGTACTAGCGTACACTCGTAAGAAGTGAAACTTCTTTATGACGTTATTTTTCAAAAAATAATTTACTATATGTAACTTTACAGAAATTGGTTAAATAAAGTTAAATTAGATAAAGTATAAAAGGCTTTTATTAAACTTTATCTAATAATCTAATCTATAATAATCTATCTAATATCACGCGTGGTAGGGATAAGAAAAAGATGGCGCGTAACGAAAAAATGTTACACTAAATTTTTTTCCAACCCCGATAAAGAAGTTTCACTTCAAATATGCAAGACCTATCAGGTGATGGCCTAATTACTTATATAAGTTAATATTTTTTTTGCCCAATGATAACTTATAATGAGTGTTAAGATGTAACACTAGCCGGAGGCTAGAACGAGTATGGTTGGACCATGTAGGTACCACTGCCGACTATTTCAAAGGAAGGGTGCGGTTGCTGGGTCACTTTACATGAGGCGATCGTCTTAGATCTCAGGTGTACCTTCGCAACTGTAACTGACTTCACATATAATTTATTTTCTACTTGAAGTTCTTGACAGATGTCCTGTGGCAATGACCATCACGTAAACGGCAGGCTTAAAAACACTTATGTCTAAAAGTAATTTGGTGGTTGCATTTGTCAAAAAGAAACAACAACTGCCAAGGCATTCTACCCTATCGACTTAAAAATAAACTTGCAAAAATATTAAGAACTTATGTTATTTACAACTTTTTTCTGTGGAAATAAATATTCACTACATTGCCTTTATAAGAGCTAAGGTTTAGCATATAGCATCTTGTCAGCAAAATGTGCTATCCAAGGTTCCGTACCCGAAGGGTAAAAACGAAATCCTATTACTAATACTCCTCTGTCCGTCAGTTTGTCTGTCTGTCACCAGGTTTTATAAACCGTGTAAGCTAGAAACATTCACAGAGGTATTTCTGTTGCCCCTAAAACAAATACTAAAAATAATTCAATAAATATTAAAGGAGGCTCGCATTTAATAAATATGTTATTTGTTTCAATTATATAACCGATAATTCTGTCAGTCTGTCAAAAAAAAAACAGCTTGCGCCCTAGGGCGACACATTTTGGGGCAACAGAATTTTTAGATGTAGCAACATTTTTTTTTGGTCGTTAATTGCAAAGACACAGGTATCACAGTTTAATTGTGCCCCCGGGCGGCAGCAACCCACGTTACGCCACTTATAACGTCATAGAAACAGGATATGATACGGTACGAGTGAAATCTTCCGGACTACAGGTTCGTTTGTGATGTTATATAGTATGGAATATACAAGAGTACAAGCAATATTCCGATATTCCTGCTAAACTATTTGTGAGCAATTAGGAATACAAGGCAGTGTAACGTCTCAAAGACGCAAAACGCCAGAATATTAACTTGATATGGTTGGTAGCCGTACGTCTTGAAGGTCAAAGATAGAAGGGGTTTGAGGAATATGATCGTGTAATTGTTGCGAGCACTCCTCACATCGGTAGAAGAGTGTTAGCTCATCTAGTTGTCGCCGATGTTGCTGGCTTAGGGGCTCGCTTTAACAATCGATATCATCTATACATATAATAGCAGTGCAGTGATAATATAAGATAAGATAATATAAGAGCAGTGATAGCCTAATAAGAGCAGTGATAACCTAATGGTTGAAACTTGGCCTCTCAATCGGGAGGTCCGAGGTTCAAACCCAGGCACGCACCACTGATTTATGTGCGTATTATACATTAATTATCACTGCTTTTCGGTGAAGGAAAACATCGTGAGGAAACCTACACACCCGAGAGTTCTTTAAAAAAAAAAAGTTCTCGGAGGTGTGTGAAGTCCACCAATTCGCACTTGGCCAGCGCGGTGGACTATGGCCTAAACTCTCTCATTCTGAGAGAAGACCCGTGCCCAGCAGTGGGACAATAATGGGTTGACGACATACATATAATCAACTGAAATTTATTCGTGTATGTCCAGCTATAGCGTATCTTACCAAACAGGGCTCTCTTTTACTGAACTGCAAGGCAAGATACTGGAGCTAACTTTCATTACCATGTAAAAAAAACATGATTGTAATAATATTAAAAAAATGAATATAAATAAGAAAAAAAGACAAACCCGCTGAGTTTCTTGCCGGATCTTCTCAGTTGAGGTCGTATTCCGATCCGGTGGTAGTGTAAGAAAAAAAATGTAACTGACAATTTGTAAGTGCCCCCGCAGGCCTATACAAAATAAAGACATTTTATTTCATTTCATTTCATTATAGCAATAGTTTGGGGACCGAGAATAAGCGATAGTAGAAAAGTCCGTAAATATATTTTATAAAATTTTATATTTTTGTTCATCCTATTGAAGTATCAAACGAGTACGAAGTCTACCCAACGACAAGTGGTCCCGGCCACCCATGGATATTTATAAGCAAATACATATAGAACGAGATTTATATTAATAATAATCAATCACAGATGTGTTGCTACTTGCGAAGACTAAAATGACAATCACACCCTTCCATCGCGATCATCATTTCTAGCGTGAAGATTGCTTCACGATAATAAATAATAGTTTAAAAAAACTAAAAAACACGCTTTTTATAGAAAACCGAACTAAAAAATAGAAAATAAATTTAAATTAAGAAAAAAGTGTTAAAAATTTCAATGAATATAAATTAATAATAGTGTGAATAAAAAAAATATTTTATTTTTTTTATTCACACTATTATTAATTTATATGACATTATATGACAGATATGAGTAGAGTGATTATCATTTCGTTAATATCTTAAAAAGCACCCCAAGCTTTTTTAAAATAAAATATTTTTTTTTATTCACACTATTATTAATTTATATTCATTGAAATTTTTAACACTATTTCTTTAATTTAAATTTATTTTCTATTTTTTAGTTCGGTTTTCTATAAAAAGCGTGTTTTTAGTTTTTTTTAACTATTATTTATTTTCTACTTTTTAGTGAAATAAAAAATGGAATAATTTTATCAAATTAGTGTATTGTCATCGGTCCTCAATAAATCTACAAAGTTTGAACGAAATCTGGCCGTTTAAAGTGGGTCAAAATCGCGCCCATAGAAGTCGGTTACAAACATACATGTGAAGCTAATAAAAAGCTAATAAAAATATGAGTAGCGGTGGTACCTCCCGGTTGAAACTGTATGATCCTACCACAAGGTGTCCATATCCATGGTCCGTATTAAGACATGTTCATTGAAATCCATTAACTCTTTTAAAAATTATTATAATACAGAGTATTTTTTCTACAATTATTACACGAGGTCTTTGGTATAGAATTTAGTTTAAATGTATATCTATTATTATGTTACTAGTTGACCCGGCGAACTTCATTCCACCTAAAAGTCAAAAATCTAAAATTATCAGTTCTCCACTATATTACGCATGTATAATACATGTAAACCTTCCTCTTGAATCACTCTATCTATTAAAAATACTGCATTTCCGTAGGCTAGTTTTAAAGATCTAAGCATACATAGGGACAGACAGCGGGAAGCAACTTTGTTTTATACTATGTAGTGATAATTTTAACCGCTGGTAAAACCGGGAAAAACACTAAGTCACTTATTGGTCTCTGGTAGTTTTATTAAGTCCTGTAAGGTCAACTACGTGAATATCTTTAGCATCAAAACCTTAGCGTAAAACGTATTATATCAAAGTATTGAAATAGACGCGAGAAATTTAAGTATTCGATAATTATTTGATACCGTTAAACTATACGACAATTTAAAATTACTCGATGCAAATGTAGACAGAAAATTGGAAAGAAAATTCATATAAAAGTCCACTTTTCTTCTTAAACAAAACTGTCTACTCAGCTTTAAAAATCGTTGCCATAAAGTTTTAAAATCGATTCGTAAGTAGATGAAAGTTTTTGAATTAAGGCGCTCGCCGTCAGCGCCGGCGTTTGTCAGACTATTAAAATATGGTGACGGCTTTATGGGTTCATACATTTTTACGCGGACACTCGTTCGTATTTTTATTAGATGACCTGTGCTCAGAAGTTATTTGATAGCAAATATTACCTCTTATTTATCATGTTTTTATACACTAACCATTTTATTTATATACTTAAGTGTTGCATCGAAGCTAGTTTACATAGTTAAATTCTTAAGTGATAAAACCTTTTGTGATTCGGTACAAGGCTTAAATAAATGGATAAACCGTATCACTAGCATCTTTAGATTTATAAGAAAATTAAAATTAATTACAAAGTACCTAAAGAAAACCAGCTACATACATTTTTAGCAGTGACCTATTAACGTACCTATTAACACCTGAATTTTAGAACTTGCTGACTTTGTTTTTTACTTCATTGAATATTTTTAAAAGTTAAAAGTTACTTGAGATAACGAATTTTTCACTTTCACATGAGGCGACCATCTTAGTCCTCGGGAGAAGCAACGCATCTGTGATTGACTTCAGATGAAACCCATGTTCTGTACGAAGTTGATTACAGATGTCCATGGGCGGCAGTGGCCACTTACCATGAGGTCTACTGCATGTTCGTTTTTTACTTCAGTCAGATAAAAAAAATATAAGGCCAAAAGTATCGGAGCTGCATTATGGATAAGAAGACATCATAAAATATCGCAGGTCAAGATTCATAAATTTCCGCTTTTGGATTGATGTAGAAACTCCCCAAGTGAATAGTTCGAAAACAGTTTTGTCATTATAATTGGCGAGGCCATTCATTTGGGCGTTTGTTTCGCGATATCCTTTGTCGAGAGATTGATTGTCTCGTTTTAGGTTTCAAGATTATTTATTAAATTGGTCTTATTTTTAAACAAAAATATTTATAGTTTAGCAGGTGGTAGAACCAGAGTAATTTGACCGGGAAATTACCTCCACCACACCTATTTATTATGAAACATTTCTTGTGTATCGATGGAAGGGTGTGGTTGCCGGCACACTTTTATATGAGGTGATCATCATAGTCCTCGGGAGTAGTAACGCATCTGTGATTGACTTCAGATGGAACCCATGTTCTATTTGAAGTTGGTTACAGATGTCCATGGGCGGCAGTGACCACTTACCATCAGATGCATGCTCGTTTGCTACTTCAATCGGATAAAAAAAAGTTATAACGCCTGTATCACAGTTTTATTTAGCGGAAGAGTTACTTTTTAATATGTCTACATCAACAATATGTCCTATTTCATGGTTCATCAAAGTTTTGTCGTTAAATCTGCAAGTTTTACTTTTAGAACTTAAGACTTCGTTCCAAGTCCTTTGTCATAGGTTGGATTGTTACAAGTTTGAGGATTGTGTTACAGTTGTGTCTTTGTTGGCGATAAATTAATTTAGGTGCTACCGTACATATTTAAAGATTCTTCAGTTGATGAAAAAACTTTTTTTAACAACCAAAACTGACGTAAGCATTTTCACAATACATATTCTTTTCCTCTGTTATTTAGGAAATAGAGCATAAAATAGCTTTTGTAATTCAATTCGTGTGTTAAACTGACCACTTTTATCAAAGGAAACCCGAACCAAAATTCAGATCAAGCTGTAAAAATACAGTCGATAGGTCAAAAACAGTTTTGTCATCAAAAACGGGGCCATTCGTTTAGGCGTTTGTTCCACGATATCCCTTTGTCGTGAGATTGATAGTCGTGAATAAACTTCACCCTGTTGTTTTAGGTTCCAGGATTATGCCTCGGTTGTGTCATATAAATCCTGTGACGTAGATTCGTGTAGTTGGCTGACGGGAGAACAATAAATTGTAAAAAGTGTCGGGTAAACGGTCTTGTTTCAAGTTGAAATACATTAATATTTCACACATTAATGTTTACATTTACTTACTTAATATACTAATTACATTTCATTGTAACTGAAAGAATGTGATTCAGGATTTAAAAATATCTACATATGAAATATTTTTTTAAATATGTGTTTTTTAATTAAAAATTAACCTATGTTTTTTCTAATAACACTAAAAATATGTGTAAAAAGTTTCATGATAGTTTATTAAGTAATTTCGCGTGAAAACTCAAAAAAAATATATTCACATCACTACTTAGTACCTACCTATAAAACAAAGACGCTTTTCGCTGTCTGTTCTTATGTTATGTTATGTTCGTATTTTTAGATTTTTAAAATTACCCTACCGATTTTAATGCAGTTTTTTTCAATAGATCGAGTAATTCAAGAGGAAGGTTTTTAGGTGGTAATTTAGTGGAAAACACTGATCATTTTAGAATCTTGACTTATAGGCGGAACGAAGTTCGCCAGGCCAACTAGTTTACATACCTATAATTCGTAGAGATAGAGATAGATAATAATTTTGTTGTTGTTGTTGTTAATCATAATACAAGTCGTCTTTGGGTTAACACATTTTTCTAACAAGCGAACAGTTCCAGGGTTTATTGGTATTTTTTCCGTAATTAAGAATATTGTTGTCTCTGAAAGTTCGAAGTCAATGGTACTTTATAATTACGTTCAGGTTATAAGTACAGGTAAAATATTTGTTCCCAACAACTTGTTTTTCAACTCACGACTTGAAAAGACGCGTGTTATAAGTTTGACGTGTATAGATCTGTGTATATATGTGTGATATTCAAGGTTTTAAGCGGATGGATCGATTTGGATGCGGTTTATTTGATTAGAAAGCCTGTCTTATCGAAAATGTTTGTTAGTATATTTGAAAAAAATAATAACAAACCGTTTGAATATTATCAGCTCTTTTGAAATACAATCGGAAAATTTTGACCGCGAAAAAAGACGAGACATTCCTATCCGAGGCTCTCCAACTTATTTTACGGGGTTGGTAGGTTAATCACTTTATTTCTGTCTTATAACATTACTAACTGACCCGGCGAACGCCCAAAAGTCCAAAATCCTCCACTATATTAGGCATGCCAATACATAAAAACCTTCCTCTTGAATCACTCTATCTATTAAAAAAAAACATTGAAATCCGTAGCGTAGTTTCAAAGATCTAAGCATACATAGGGACAGACAGCGGGAAGCGACTTTGTTTTATACTATGTAGTGATTAAGTGCTGCTGTGTCTAGTCAAGGTGTATACATCTTGAGTTGGTCTATTCATCATAAAAAGAACTTTTCAATTCGAACCAGTAGTTCCTGAGATTAGGGCGTTCAAACAAACAAACAAACTCTTCAGCTTTATAATATTAGTATAGATTAGTATAGATTTTCCAGTTTAATTCTCAAAGGCAGCAACACATCTGTCGCTGAGCTCAGGTAAGCCTCTGACCTTATTTAGGGTTAACTACAGATGTCCATTGTAGTAGCTGCTTACTATCAGGTAGACTGGATACTCGTTTATTACATCCATATTGTAAAGCAAATGTACACTTCAATTTTTATTAGTCTTGATTTTACAAATTTTAATGTAAGTTTATGTAACATTCTACAACTATACTAACTCAATAAGTATTGTTTTCTATACTAGCTAAATTACATGCACAGCTAAGAATAACTGATTCGAAAGTCCTTACAACACTTGCATCATAATTAATCAATGAAATAATCGTGTCGTGCCCACGTCGTGGCTGTCGTTACCACTAAACGGGGTCTTTTCATCGTTAATTAATTCGTATTTCGTAGTCAAGCCTCTATTGATGAATCGCGAGGAACTTTTGTCTGAATGATGAATAGATTCACGTTTCGGTGTTTTGTGACGGGCGCCTAAATGACGTATCACTCGTTCTGCTGGGGACATTTCTGTTGATTATTTATTATACAATTCTATGTAATCACCACCAATACAAGTAACCAGGTAAACACGAGGGGAAGTTACTTCTTATAACTATTTAATAACTATATTTCGAGGTGGTAGAAGAAATACCACCGCCACACCTATTTCTAGCGTGAAGTATTTCTTGCGTTTCCTTGCAAGGGTGTGGTTGCCGGTTACACTTTTATATGAGGCGACCATCATATTCCTCGGGAGTAGCTACGCACCTGCGATTGACTTCAGTTTGAACCCATGTTCTATATGAAGTTTATAACTGATGTTCATGGGCAGCAGTGACCACTCACCATCATGTGGACTGCATGCTCATTGCAATTTCAATATTATATAAAAAACAAACTTTGTTCTAATCAATATACACACAGTAAAGAAGATCTATCTTTTTTGTCATTTAAAGTATATTCATTTGGGTATTATTATGCTTTCCGTTGTTGTGATTCAAGCCTTCTTTTGCTATGAGCAAATTGCCTTATTACAACGCAATAAAATCGGATACTTACCTACGGAGAAATTGTGTAAAAAAGCACTCCATTTAATTGGATCGTTACGGTGAATGGCGTAATGAAACGCTGCGATCTGAGTTATTTTATGTAAATGCTCATCGTAGTACATTAGCGCGTTTGTGGCTGTCTAGATGAAAGCGTTTTTAATTCCTACTGTACGAGTTTCTTTAATATAACTTGAAAGAAGCTTGGTCTTTCACTGTAGGCCTCATTCGAAGGCTCAGGGTCGATCAGCGTGCTATGGAAAGGGTTATGCTTGGAATTTTGCTACAGGAGCACAGGTCGCCCACCTACCAGGTGGACCGATGACCTGAAGAAGACAGTGGGAAACCGTTGGATTCAGAGGGCACAGGACCGGTTGGAGTGGCGCCATTTAGGGGAGGCCTATGTTCAGCAGTGGACATCAAAAGGCTGATGGATGGAACTTGAAAGAGGGGGTCGACTAGACCATACGTCAATATGTCACACCTATTTCTAACGTGAAGCATTTCTTGCGTTTCGATAGAAGGGTAGAGTTGCCGGCACACTTTCACATGAGGCAACCATCATAGTCTTTGTCATTGGCAACGCATTTATGATTGACTTCAGATGGAGCCCATGTTCTGTATGAAATTGATTACAGATGTCCCTGGGCGGCAGTGACCACTTACCATCAGGTGGAGACTGCATGCTTGTTTGCTACTTTAGTCAGATAAAAAAAAATGTTGCCTCAATCTGAATTGACCTACAGAGGTACGGGTTAATGTCTTCACTCCATAGACACAAAGCTAAGGACGGGTCTACTTTTAAAATGAGTTTTCTAGCCGTAGTCTACCGCGCTGGTCAAGTACGAATTGTTAGCCTTCACGCATCGTTACCTGATGTAAATTTCCTAAGTATATTTTTATTTCATACAGTTTTAGAAAATCTATGAGTAAAGCATCCGTTAAAGCATTATTATTAAGCTTTTATAATATGAGACGAAAATCATAATCTATTTACCTACTACACGCTTTTAAAATAAATACTATAAAACGAATTTATCGTGATAACGTACTTGTCTATATCTAATATATAAAATTCTCACAATGTTCGTTCCCGTACTCCTCCGAAACGGCTTGACCGATTCGCATGAAATTTTGTGAGCATAATAAGTAGGTCTGAGAATCGGCCAACATATATTTTTCATACCCTTTTAGTGATAAGGGTTGTCCACCCTTAACATTTTTTTTAATGTTTATATGGCAAAACATCGTTTGCCCGGTCAACTGGTATACTAAACATTTAATATTGAATTAACGTTAATTTAAATAATAAGCATAATATACCTTTTTTAAATAAGGTAAGTATTCATAACGATATTAACATCAAAATTAAATTTCATTATTAATTTTGCTACCGCGATTGACGGAACGTTAAAATTTAACATAATGGAAATAAAGTACCTTCACTATTTCGATTGAACAATATCGTTAATTTTACAAGTGCCAAAATATCAAGAGCTCAGTATTATTTAATGAAATATAAAGGAAAAACCGTTTTTGATTATAAAACCACTGCATTTCTGTCCAATATTCTATATAATAATGTTGATTGACTGTTTAATTTTGGTATTAAAGTGGTTTAAAATTAATTTTCATTTAAAGATGGATCCTTACAGAAAACCACATTATTAATTAATTCAACGTAATCTAGCTTTAATTGCGGAAATGGTCAGGATTCTTTAGTAAAATCAAAAATTCGTGTGCTATGCATATTTAACGTAATAAAGTAACAAACGAGCATGCCATCCACCTGATGCTAAGTGGTAAATGCCGCTTATGGACATCTTTAAGCAATGTCATAAAGAACAAAAGTTCCATTTATAGCCAATCGCAGATGCGTTGCTTTTCCCGAGGACTTAGATGGTCACCTCATATAAAGTGAACCAGCAACTACTTCCCCGCTGGAAGTACTGTACCTCCTAGGTAGAATACGTTAACTGCTTTGCTAAAATCTGCACGGACTGCGCATAAAATTCCGCTTATAACTCAGTTATAAGTAATTTTAAAACTCATAACTCTTTCAACATAATCGTTCGTGAGCGCTCCGCCTAAGTTCGCAAACGGTAGTAATTTGAACATAGATTACATTGTTCCGATTAATTTGGCGAACATTTTGCTTTAGCGTCTGTTCCACAATGAACTGGGGTGGGGCAAGCACGAACAAGTATCGACTGCATTTCGTGAGCGCAAGTCTTTAACGAGCTTTGTGTAAAATCGTAGGAGCGTAAGTCACATAAAATGTGATATGAATTACGACGTATTTTTTGTCTACCTGAAATAGGTGATTACTGTGTATACTTATTTATTTAAAACTTAAATTACATTGTAGAATTTATCAGTTAACAAGCCGTATCTAGAGATATTCGCGGAACTTTACACTCATTAGGCCATTGGTTCGATGCAATGAATCCGGTTAAATGACAAAGCCAAAGCACAGAAGCCTGCCATTTTGTCTGACTTACAGCATCTTACGTTACTTACTATAAACATTGTGTGCATTATAAAATAAATATACAAGAATGCATTGCACGTTGTGATAACTGGTAAATGCTGTCCTGAAATATAACAGATATATCAACACTATATAAGATAAGAGTTTTAACTGAATTTGGTAGTTGTGTTCGAATGTCTTGGAGAAATATGTCTCCCTGAATTATGCAAGCTCCTATATTAATCAGAATGACGTTATTACATATCAACAGACGATAACGTTACGATACGTTAGTAGCATGCTTGCCTTTAAATATCGGTTCGACTTGCGAGAATTAGTACAACTATCTTGGCGCTACGTTCAGGAGTCTGGATTAAGCTTGGCTTATTCAGGATATAGATACATACGCTTAGAACGTGAAATATTCTCTGAAAGCCTTAAACTGCCCTTTGGAATAAGTTTGCACTCTGCGGTTTTTACAGTGCTGTGCTGGGAACAAAAGTTCTTTATATAAAGTTCTATGTCTAGTCTGTGAGATTTACACAGGGCTAGTATTTTTCGTTGTTGACAAATGGTTTAATAAATTTATGAGAATTTTGCTTTTACTTTAATATGATTCATGATATTCAAGTTAACAAGTGAAATATACAAACATATACATAGACAAACAGATTTGAGTCGTAATACCGTAAATGGAGGCTTTATGACAAGATTGACTAGACTTTAAGAACTTTCACATAGCAACAAGAAAAACGGGTAAATAAAATAAATTTGAAATCATATCGTCGAAAAATATTTGTTCAATAATTAAATTATTCTTTGTATTAAAATTATATCGTTCAGAAATATTTGTTCATTAACTAAATTATTCCTTGTATTAAGTAGAATAATCAAATAGTTAATCCTTCTTATGCACAGTAGTTAGTAGTTTTAAAATGTATTGTTCAAGGAGACTATTGACTTCTCACATTGTTAGAAGCAGTAAGGTAAAGTTAGAACGTCTCATACAGTAAGTAGTAAAGTGATAGTACCATCAGTAGCAAAAATAAGATAGAAATACTAATTATTAGTAGTAATCACCTACTTTATAAAGTAGAATATCATAACGGCTATGATACTTTGTCAATTATTGGAACATATATTAAATTTTTATTTTTGTAACCATCCATCCATCCATCCATCACCCTTTTGATGTCCACTGCTGGACGTAGGCCTCCCCTAAATGGCGCCACTCCAACCGGTCCTGTGCCGTCTGAAACCAACGGTTTCCCGCTGTCTTCTTCAGGTCATCGGTCCACCTGGTAGAGGGGCGACCTGTACTCCTCTTGCGTAAATGTTGTCGCCACTCGAGGACCTTTTTTCCCCAAACAACAATTCTTTGTAACATTATGTTGCAATTCTTATTACCTACTTTTATACTTCGTATATTTTTATTTCTTTGCCTTTTTGCATTTAAATCCTAGATACTCAAAACAAGGTATTACCCGGCAAAATAGAAAATAATCAATAGAAAAACATTCTAATCTCCATTCCTCGGAATAGGGTCAACAAATAATAATTTATTCGTGGAAACGTCCACGTTTTACTAGTCCGAACGTAATCCGGACATTCTGGGAGCAGCGGAGGAAATTTAACGTAAAACGGCGCACATTCGCGACTTGAAGTGACGTTAAGAAAATATATTTTGTACATTTAAACTCAAAATTATGGGATTTAAAACGCACGGTCTAGGAGAACCGACTTTGTTGAAAGTACCTACTTTAAATGTGAAAAAGCAAAGGAGAGAATTTAGAAGAATTGTGTTGTCTTATTATTACAATTTGTTGCTTAGTCTTTTTGTTTTGTAGAATATTTTATTTGGACATAATTTATTTGGTGCATACGCTCTTTTTTTTGTTCTCGAGGAGGAAACCTTCTAAGTGAGAGAGAGAGAGAGAGAGAGAGAGAGAGAGAGAGAGAGAGCGACGCAAAATTATATGGGATTTTTACTGCACTAAAACCCCCCGGTGGCCGTCCTCGGCGCTACAAAGAGGACTCCGGGATCTCCAAAGGAACGCAATCGGAGTGGTGCATATGCTCTAGTGAACAGTTACAATCAAATGGCCTGCATGCTTGTTGGTTACTTTAATGTTTTAAAAAAGTGCATGCATACAAATTACACATGTCAAAACTGAAACTTCTTTGGCAAACTAATTTTTATATCTCATTTATTTTTATATACTAATCCGTTTGAAGCAATAAATAATTCGTACATAATATATTTTAATCTAAATGACGGCATGAATACTTGACAGACGACAAGCAATAATTGATCGTAGAGATGTCGTAGCACTTGTAGCATCGTAGCAATGCATCTACGGAGTCAGCTACGCCAAATACTTTATTATATCGTACTCTCCATAGGTTAAAATATTCCTGTAACTAAGCTTCCGTCGCCTGTCCATCAGTCCATTGCACTTTACTCCAACCTTAAATATTAACCGTTACGTAGTTTATACGTTTAACGTCTACCTTGGGTGGCAAATCTTTTCATGGTCCGACGTGACGGTAGATTACATCAGTGATAACCGACTATATGTTCTTTTTTTATGGTTTGGCGCGACACATGAAACGTTGCTATTTAGTCTTCAGGTTTAGAAATGTGTTTCCGATCAATTTAAAAAAAACACGCTTTCTACACTCATAGCCCCACACTAGGATTTTCTCCAGTGTCGTGGGTACCATGGACACACAATAGACGAATACACAAACACCCAGACCCAGAACATGAATCTAAACTCATCAATCAGATACCTGTCCGGCCGGGAATCGAACCCGGGACCCATTGCGCATCCTACCGGTATGGCACGCGCTCCGCCACGCGGGTTGTCATTTTAGTCGTCGTCAATTTAGTTTCTCTATCCGTATTTAGTGGTACATGAGCTGAAGTTGTCACTACCCAGTCACACTCACCAATTCACTATTAACGTTACATAAAAATATTTATTCACATTTGCTGAATAAAACATTTACAATTGACACCCGAGGAAAAACATGTTTGGTTTTATTTATACCTGTAACAGAACTGAATATTAAGAGTGTTTCAGTAATACGGTTGAAATATTGGAGTTTCGTATTGGAATTTTCCATACATTTCGTCCTGATTCGGATGAATCGGCGTCGGACTGAATGAAACCGTTTCCCTGTTTTGTGCGTCCGGACCAATTCCGAGATTAACATAATGTTCTCTATGTAAAAGAATTTGGTATCACGCATTTGAAGGTGATAGACTCTACGTAGTTCGTAGCATCATCACCACATCTATTTCTTCCTAATAGTATTGTTAATCCATTATTTTCCTATATTGTCCATATTGTTAATTAAAATAATAGAGCAGTGATAGCCTAATGGTTGTAACTTGCCCTCTCGATCGGGAGGTCCGAGGTTCAAACCCAGGCACGCACCACTGATTTATGTGCATATTAGAAATCAATTATCACTGGTTTTCGGAGGTGTTTCTAGTCCACCAATTCCCACTTGGCCAGCGCGGTGGACTATGGCCTATGACCCTCTCCTTCCGAGAAAAGACAAATTAACAATACTGTCGTTAACGCGACGGGTTAACGACAGTATTGTTAATCATTTATTATATTCTTATTCTGAAGGGTGTAGTAAAGGAGACATACTTAGCTAAAACAATTCAAATTCTCAAAGGTAAGAATCTAGTTTGTGGACAATTTCTTTTTTTTTATAAGATTGAAGTAGCAAACGAGCATGCAGTCCACCTGATGGTAAGTGGTCACTGCCGCCCATGAACTCCTGTAAGCAACTTCATATAGAACATGAATTTCTATCTAAAGTCAATTATAGATGCGTTGCTACTCCCGAGGTCTAAGATAAGTGTGCTGGCATCCGCACCCATCCATCGAAACGCAAGAATTGCTGCACGCTAAAAATAGGTGTGGCTAAACAGTGGTACATCCCCGATGGTTCGGGGAAGTACCACTGTTTCTACCACCTACAAAAAATAAATGGTGATACAACGGGGAGGTACCACCGCCATAACTATTTCTAGCGTGAAACAGTTTTTGTTTTTCGTTTGTAGGTTGTGGTTGCCGGATTACTTTTATATGAGGCGACCATCTTAGATCTCGGGAGTAGCAATGTATCTGTGATTGACTTCAAATAGAACCCTCGTTTTATATAAAGTTGCTTACAGAGGTCTATGGGCGGCAGTGATTACATAGCATCATCCATCCATCCATCCATCCATCAGCCCTTTGATGTCCACTGCTGGACATAGGCCTCCCCTAAATGGCGCCACTCCAACCGGTCCTGTGCCCTCTAATCCAACGGTTTCCCGCTGTCTTCTTCAGGTCATCGGTCCACCTGGTAGGGGGGCGACCTGTACTCCTTTTGCCTAAACGTGGTCGCCACTCGAGGACCTTTCTTGCCCATCGGTTATCGGTCCTTCGAGCGATATGGCCAGCCCACTGCCACTTCAGCTTGCTGATTTTGAGAGCTATGTCGGTAACCTTCGTTTGTCATATCATCAGGTGGACTGTATTCTTGTTTAATGTTTCAATCATAGGTATAAAATTATATATCCTTGTCAATCAGTTGCCACTTAAAATCAAGGAGGTTGCAAGTTTGTCATGAAATTTACATAATTGAAAAACTATGCAAAGTAATTAGTTCTAGAAGTATAGAATATTGCACATGATTTTCTTTATCACATTAATAGCACTAAAAGGTGAGCAGTGATAGCCTAATGGTTGAAACTTGCCCTATCGATCGGGAGGTCCGAGCTTCAAACCCAGGCACGCACCACTGATTCATGTGCGTATTAGAAATTAATTATCACTTTCGGCGAAGGAAAACATCGTGAGGGAACTTACACTCCCGAGAGTTCTATAAAAAACAAAAGTTCTCGGAGGTGTGTGAAGTTCACCAATTCGCACTTGGCCAGCGCGGTGGACTATGGCCAAAGCTCTCTCATACTGAGAGAAGACCCGTGCCCAGCAGTGGGACAATAATGGGTTGACGAGTACTAAAAGGTATTTTAAATAATTGATCTCGCAATATTACCTATTCAATAATATTGTACAACAAACGGTAAAATACAACATCAATATCATACAACCAAATTAGCTTACCTACATTCTCCTAAATTCAGGGTATTATCCAAGTCTTATCTAGATCGAGGAGGTTCATAAAGTAGTGTTTAGGCTTGCGGTATTTATCAGGTAACCTAGGCTATTAAAGAAGGCAGCACACCCATTTCTTAGCCCCATAAATCTATTACGTAAGTGCCCGAGGTGAGGTGTTGATAGCGTAGGAATTAACGAGCCATTACTATCCCACAGCTGGGCAAACGATAATGGAGTAATACTAAATCTAGCCTGGGTAGTGCATTAGGAGTTGTGTGGAGTTAGCCGCACGGACATCAGCGGTCAGCTGTTTATGGAACTTGGCAAGGTTTTGCGTATGTGACTACATGAATCCTTAGTAAGAGTTTACTGTGTCCGAAACAAGCTTTGTTCTTGTTTTCGTTCATACTTTTACATTGCACGCTTATCTTTTTGGTTGTCGGCGATAGTTTGCAACGTATTTTGAAATGAGTGAAATTAAGAACAATGTTTGTTTTAAGGAAACATTAAAAAAAAAATAAACAAAAAAACGCTTTCTACACTCATAGCCCACACTAGGATTCTGTGTCGTGAGTACCATGGAAACACACAAGACGAATCTAAACTCATCATTCAGATACCTGTCTGACCGGGAATCGAACCCGGGACCCATTGCTCGTCAGACCGGCATGCCGCTCCGCCATGTAGGTCGACAATAAGCTCGTATTAAGGGTTTTTTATAAGGTACAACTATTTAGGTAACTTAGTATTGAATTGGTTCATAATGCTATGCTATGCTTCAGGGTCACCATGGTGGCATATTGTAGAAGTGACTTTAACAAGTAAATATACATAATATATCTGTTCTATAGTTATTTATTTTATGGTTTATCTTACGATGTCACATTCACATGAGGTAAATAGAAAAATATAAGGCAAATTTCAAAGAATAAAAGTGTTGTGTGTATGCCATTAACACCCGGCAGAAGTGAAACCTAATAATTACAAATTAAAAAATAATTTGTAATAAATGTATACCTATTTTACGCTACAAAGCAGCGGACCAAAGGGAGACTGAGAATATAAAATAGAGTGTTGTTGCGTTCCCGCAAAACTAAAACAAATTCTATAAACCATTGTCGATGCTCTCATGTCGCCTACTGATTGGCCACAACGGTGACGGATGACAGACAGCTGCATCTGTCAAGCACGGACGTACGTCATCACTTGGGACGTATTCCGACCCTTCTCTTTTAATCAATGCAAATTTCGAATCTTACTTTTTTAAAAACATTCGCCAGTGTGTGTGTCATCATCGAGCTGTGTGAATGGGCTACCTCAACCATTACATTATATTATCCCAAGCTCGTGGATTACGAAAGTGGAGATCATCGTGGCTATAAGCAGACCAATCTTTCGATTTTCCCTCGTTCTGACTTCCGTCAGTCCCAGAAGCTGGATTAAAGCCGTCCGCCCATTAGTGGACGGGTATCCTACAAGTGTAATGTATTTTAACTCCTTCTCTCGCCGACTTTATCCTATGCACTTATGTGTCTGTTTTATTATCATGACACATTTTTGTTTTATCGAGTTTCAAATAATAATGGTTCCAAAGAAGCTCCACTACAGAAGTTCAAAGTTATGACAGTCACAGGTTGAAGGATTTTGCAAGTTTTAGGGAAAACTCAACTATCTTTGGTTAAGATAGGTTTCTTTATAGTTAAATCTCTGCGGTATTTGTAAATTGTAAGCATCCACTGTCTGTCATTGTAATTGCAAACGGCATCAATCTTTTGTGTCTCAATATAAAAAATCGCAGTGTTACGTATCCATCCAAGAAGCGTGGTTGGTGTTTTATGTTACCTCAATATAAAGAGACAATCTCAATATAAAGGGACATAGGACGTCTCAGCTCAAGAAGTCTTTATACAATTGAGCAAAGGATCTTTAGCTGATACTGACTTCCTATTTCTTAATCGCTTAATCGTTAATTTGGTGTAGGTACTAATGAAATTGCAAAGCCAGTTCATCATTTACTATTTAAGGGTCTGATAATGTGGCTCGGAGACAAAATATGTAACTCCTCAACCGATGGAAATAATTGACTTGTATTTGAAGATATTTGGTGTAGGTTCTAATGAAAAGTCCTCCGGAGTAGCAACGCATCTCTGATTGACCTCAGATTGAACCCGTGTTCTATATGAAGTTTATTACAGATGTCGACGACCCACGTGGCGCAGCGGTAACATACCGGTCTAACACGCAGCGGGTCCCGGGTTCGATTCCCGGACAGACAGGTATCTGAATGATGAGTTTAGATTTTTGATCTGGGTCTGGGTGTTTGTGTATTGGTCTTGTGTGTGTCCATGGCACCCACGACACAGGAGAATCGTACTGTGGGGCTATGAGTGTAGAAAGCGTTTTAAGTTTTTTTTTAAGTTTTTAAGATGTCCATGGGCGGCAGTGACCACTTACCATCATGTGGACTGCATGCTCGTTTGCTACTTTAGTCATTAAAAAAAAGTTACTTGAAACTTATGAGGACTAAATGATAAGAAGAGAGTAGAAACGTTTAGCACACTAGAGCAATACTGCTGCTATAATGTAGATTTTAAAAAGTATTGAAGTAACAAACAAGCATACAGTCCATTTGATGCATAACTGTCGTACATGGAGATCTGTAATCAAGCCCAGATAGGATTAGAATCCTGTTTGAAGTCGACCTCAGATTTATTACTTTCTTAAAGGACTAAGTTGGAACGCCTTGGAGAAACGTGTATATTATAGTGATGATGCCTCCTATATGGAATCAGAATAAATTCTATTACATACATTAAATGTCCCTTTTACATTCATCTGTAATGCAGGTTGTATTCCAATACAAATGCTGTTTGTAAGGGAAATTAATCTCGTTTAAAAATAAACTAAGCGTACGACTAGATTAATAGGAGAAGTAATTAGGAGCGAATTAAAATACACTGTGGAACTTAAACGCGGCGGGCGGCTCCGAGAGTAATAAAAGTGTTTGAGTTAGTGTTAGGCGGAGGTCGTACTGGAGCAAGAAATGGAGGAAACTCAGTGTTTTTATTACTCGAGTGCGTCAGAGGAGGATGTTTTTCGACCTTATGTATGTATGTTCCTATGTATGTGTATTCCCATTTATTTAGCAGCCTTAACGGCTTGACGGATTGTACTACTCGACCAAAACAATCAGGCGCATGACAGTTGAAACGTCATTAGTACTAGGGATGTCCCATCCTGATACGAAGTATATTCTATCAACAATTACCAAGAGTATGTAGGTATACCACGTTTAGGCAAAAGGAGTACAGGTCGCCCCCCTACCAGGTGGACCGATGACCTGAAGAAGACAGCGGGAAACCGTTGGATTCAGAGGGCACAGGACCGGTTGGAGTGGCGCCATTTAGGGGAGGCCTATGTCCAGCAGTAGACAATAAGGGCTGACGGATGGATGGATGGATGTAGGTATACCGTTATTATGTGCTTTACACACGCCATAGTGGCGTTTGTAGAGCACATTCATGTGTTTAACATATTCGCAGATATTTCTTTCAGAGTTTTTATTTTTTATTTTTGTAGGAGTACGGCGACTGATGCCTGTTGCAGCACACCCTCGAATTCGACTTGGGAGACAGGAATACTGACCCCATGCATATTTTTGGTTGTAGAAAAAAATGCATATTTTTAATTTATGAGTCTTTTCCTCTCAAATAGTCTTTTTCCTACCCATTTTGGGGTTTATTGACGAATAATCAACTACTTTAATAATAACTTTAAAAATTCAACAATCACTTATCAAACTAACACAATAACGAAAAACATATAACAATGAATCGAAATTGTATAATTTCAAAGCGGAGCTTAAACACGCTGCTGACGTGCTGGCTAACGTAAACATAGACGATACACGACTGCGCGTCACTAGAGGTCGCGCGGGGACAGAAGTAAGGTGCGGGGTACGTTACTGATTTTGTTTCGTGCGCCTAATTGTTGCGGTCATGTAACATAACATATCGTTGGAATCGACTAAGCTTGCAGAGTGCTATAGAGAAAAGTAAGGAAAATTAATAACATATCATTGGAATCGACTAAGCTTGCAAAGTGATATAGAGAAAAGCAAGAAGATAATTTAAAATAATATAAAAATTGTCTGTATTAACACTCTTATGTCCTTTCCGTGACATAAGAGTGACTAAAGTTTTATAAAAACCTCCTGTTAAAGGCGATTAGATAAAATAAAGAAAGGATGACAAGAAACATGATTAAAACTCTAGACCAGCGTAGTTCTACCAGGCAGGTACCTTTGCCACACTTGTTTCTAACGCAAAGCATTTGTTACGTTGCGGTGAATAAAAAATAAAGTTCTAATAAGTATTTTAAGTCGTTTTGAATCGACATGAAAGTGCACTAACCGTTGTGACTACAACTTTATGCAAATAAGCCCCCGCTTGTTTGCCGACAGGCGACAGTTTTTCTTTTTAAGTTAAACTAAAAAATTTAATTACTTTCAAATACGTTGCATATCTCATCAGCATACGTTCTCTAGCGCTGAGATTAGATTTTTTCGTAGTAAGACTTTATTAGTAGCGGTAGAACTCACAGCTATTTTTTAAAATGCATCACAGTTTAAAATGCATCCTATTAAAGACATTGTGTTTGTCTTAATTTCTTCTTAATTGCAACGCATGTTATGACAGGTGTCCCTGTCGAGTGTACCCCGATGTACCCCCGATGTAAGTGTTCGATTCTATCTGTTATTCATTATAGATAACTATGGGCAGCGATGTCCAATAACAGCTAAGAAAATAATGCTAATTCGTCGTTTATGGTCATAGTTTTATTAAAGTAGAAATCAACAGTTGCTGCCACGGAAAAAAATCGTCTCTACAATTTTTATAACAATTCTTATTACATTACTACAATTCTTGAGAGAGGAGACTGGAATAAATACTCTTTGTTTGTAGAAAAAAAAACAAAAACTAATACCGTATTAAGAAATTTGATTTCTCTTAAGAGTCTGAGCAACCCTTTTCCTCATATATGGTTAAACTTGTGATGCTGGAGTTGTTAACACAAGAACGGCGAAAAATTTTTGTTTGCTCCGGATGCATTAACTTATCTAGGAAACTAAGTTGGATCGCCTAGTGCAAGTGTCTGATACACCTTACTACACTTAACAATCTATGGATTGTTAAGTGTAGTAAGGTGTATCAACGGTATGCCGTTAAAACATAAAAATACTTCTACGAGTGGATACTTTCACATTCCTACCATGAAGAGTTCTACCGCATGAAAATCTGTTTACACATTCAAAAGCGAAATATCCAAAAGTTTCGTAATAACCGTGGTTTCGTTTGCGGTTTTTAATTAAGCACACTTCGAGGACGCCATTAATCCAATGTTTCCTGAAATGAAGGGGAACAAAAGTACAAATTAATAAGAATCACCTAAAGGCTCGTCCCGTTTTGTTTAAGAAGACCGTATTTTTGTCCCCCTGGGTTAGGGTGACCATGTTGTACGAGCTGATAGGATATCCTCATTCTTATTTTTTACCCGATTGGAAGGAAAGGGTCAGAAGGAGGATAATGTTTTTCAAGCGTATGACTTTTTGTATTTTTTATGCTTATTTTTTTAGCCAGAGTTTTTGGTTTAACGACTTAACAGATTGTAGCATATGCATATCATTGAAATCGACTTCGTTGCGAGAGTGATATACTATTTAGATTTTAAATATGGCGCTTGTAATCAGAGGACAATATGGGTATCTATTAAAAGTTGTAAACGACAAATAATTTACGAAAATCTTCCATGCCTGTAGCGCGTTAATATATACGAACACCTTTATTTTAATATTTACTTATTAGATACAAAGTGTCACAAATAGAGATTTAAATCATTCTACTTTGATATATCGCGTGTTGTATTTGCTGTCTACATTAGGTATGACGTCAGTTTTGATACCATGCAACTTTCTACTTCAATATATTTTTTTTTGTAGAATTTTAGTAAACGTACTAATAATATGAAAGTGCATCACTTATTCGTATTTATCAAATTATACTTTGGAGGACTGAAAAGCAACAAGATAAGTTTCTATCATTTTAGAACTTCTCTTATTTCTCTGAGTGTTTGACATTGTAACAAACCAAAGTGATTTTAGTGAAGGAGTGAAAATATATTTCTAGTTCGTATCTTGGTTTAACCTTCAGTCTTTGTTTTAATTAAGTCCATCTGCTCTAACAAAAGTTATTATAATTTAGGCTAGACGTTGCTAGTTTTCAATAAATTGTACTGGGTACTTAAACTATTAATTAAACATTTCAGGACAGAAAGTTATTTGAGACTGTCTCCTAGACTTTTGATACAAATGGCAACCCTACAAAGCTTGGATTTGCTTTTCGTTTTTCCGTAAATTGTTCTTTGGTTAGGAAATTTCACTTGAGAAGAGTTTTTACGGTTTGCTTCTCCCTGAGATAACATCGAGGTAAATTAGCAATTTTGTATTATTTGATGTTCCCACTAATTAATGTACAACGTACATTGGAATAATGAACTGAAGCGATGAGAAATATTATTTTATTAAACAATTATTTTGTACGAGGGAACCCTTTATTAGAAATGGAAATAAGATTACAATAAGACATAACAAAATCTTGGATTGGGTTGGATGGGTGACCGTTAGTGGGCAAATTTATTGATCCTTGTTGCAGGTATTAATTATTATCGTCGGTTTATACTTTCCTATGTTGGGTGTATTTTTTCTTTGCTTTATATGGTTGAAGTAGGAAACGGGAAGGCAGTTAATCTGCAGTTAAGTTATCACTGCCACCCATGGACATGTGTAATGAACTTCATAAAGAACAGGGATTCTATCTGAATCAATCACAGTTGCGTTGCTACTTCCGGAAACTGAGACGGTCGCTTCAAATACAAATGAGCCGGCTATCACACGCTTCCAAAACGCAAAAACCGCTTCTCACTAGAAATTAAAGATTCAAAGCAATACTCGTTTAGCAATTTAAAAATGCTGTGCTATTATGTCTGTTCTAATGTCCGCTATATAACGTTTATGGCTTAGAATTTTGGGTGATGGCGTCGCTACCAGAGTAGAACCAGTGAAGTTCGACCGAGAAGGTACCACCGCCATGCCTATTTTTGACGTGAAGTATTTATTGTGTTTCGATGGAAGGGTGTGGTTGCCGGCACACTTTTACATGAGGCGATCACTTAGTCCTCAGGAATAGCAACGCATTTGTGATAGACTTTAGATAGAACCTATGTTCTATATGAAGTTGCTTACAGTTGTCCATGAGCGGCATTGGTCACTTCCCATCAGAAAGACTACATGCTCGTTTGCTACTTCAATCCGATAAAAATTAGAACCACGAATAATTTAATCATTAAATTTATATCACAGTAGTCGTATGCTGATTAAACACGTATCGAAGTCTATAACCGTATATTCAATTTATACAAATATTTTTTTCAGACGTTTTTTGCATACTTTAGCTTTGTTAAAATTGGAATTCCCGTCCTCTGCCCTTCCAATCGGCTCCGAAGGTCCGAAAGGCTCGATTATCAAAGAGGTAATCTGACCTTCATCGATGTACAAAGGCCCAAGTTGGCTTCGTGTCCTAAATTTCTACTTTTAGAACAAAATGAAATTTTCATGAACAATAGGATCAATTAGTGGTTGCTCAAAAATTATGTCACAATTGTACGTTTTAAGTTTTGTCAATGCCTTAGACTGATGTAGAGAGTGGCGTGATGACTGGTACCTGGGATCTACTGGTTTTTTAGCTTTTAATATATTACTAGCTACTTTTTAATATATATAGTCACCCGTCGCAACGGTCGAATTTCGACCATAATTTAAAGTAAAAAACCAAACTGTCCAAAGTAGCACCAATATTTCTCCAATTTAAATAAATTTTAATAATTTTCAAGTTAATTTGAACGCACCCGTTAAAGTTAAAAAGAGGTTTATTAACTAAGCTGCATTTAAAAGCAATAGCGGGTATTTGAACAAAAACATTTGACATTTTTGACGTTATGTGTGTTCATAGTAAAACATTGAATGTTTTATTTCGTTTATTATGTATGTGTTTGTTTCAAATGCAAGGTACTGAATGTAAGTGTGTTTTTAGTTGATTTTATGTATGTTTAATGCATCATTTGAAACAAATAATAGCATTGCGCAATCCTTCTCTACATCAACTATAACCGTGCGTAATTTCACAGTCCTCCGCCTGCAAGTATCTAAAAAACAAATCACAAATTTTTGCTGCGTATTAATATATAGAAATATAGATTAATATCATTATTATGCAAAGCAAAACAAAATAGTTTTTTATAAAACGCATACACAGTTTATTAATCTGTAGGTACTCTTTTATGCTTTGGTATATGCTCTTTTATACTTATGAGTGAAGTTAGTATAGTCCATTTTTTGACAGTTGAGATAAGTAGTAAACAAACCACCTAACTTCCGAAACATCACATTTTCACACAGTTACACGCGTCAAACGACCTGCAAACAATTACATCGGTTCACTTGATGTATACTTTGATTCACAACAAAAGCTGCTTTAAATTATTATTATAGGTATATTGCATTTTTAAATTTGTCAGCCACACCTTTCATTACTGTATCGATGTTTTCGTGATCATTAGAGTTTTTTCCTCTGAATAAGTAGACATGCCACAGTCTACAGTGACGGTGAAATGCTGGTTATAAATTCCTACTTATCAGTTGTTCATCCTTTCTTTGGAAGGGACATAAGACGGGACTTCTTATCCTCCTAGTGTCTCGCATGCTAGAATCTCGTCAGCCGCATAGGGGGGGGGGGGGGGATAAGGAATATTCGGGCAAGATTCTCAAGAAATTGTACAACCCTCGGTACACGGTACACTAATATCGCTTCACAACACTTAAATGTTAATTAAAATATTATAATGTAGAAGGGCGAAATTAGTGTAACACGAACCCCTATGTTTAGTGGGTGCGGAGTTGGACGACTGAGGATGCCGGATGACTACAGGAATGGCGTCACGAATGTAATTGGCTACATGTAGAACTTATGTTCTGAAAAAATAAATTTAATCGAACTAAAAAATATTGCTGTTCATAATTTGTAGACAGCAAATAATGTACAATGATGTACAAAGCAATGTTTGATCGTTAAAAGATATGACTTTTAATTAAAATGACAAAGAGAAAATGACTGATAATAAAAGTTAGTTCATAAAGAAGAACGCATCTGATAAAAATTCAAATAGCGGAAGAGTTCATTCCAAAGCGATAAGTAAAAAGAAATTCAAATTGTTCTCAAACTTACTCCCCAAAGAAGTAAGAAAGAGGTACGGAGCAATTAGTGAGATTTAGGTGAATTTGCAATTCAATGCTTGCTATCTATGTTTTATTATACCATCTATGTAGTAAATCGGGACTTTAGATATAACACGAGTTTAACATACATTGCTGTTTTTTCTTACCACAAATAGTAAGTACTTTGAATATGTTAGCAATGGACGTCGAAATTAAAATAAAGTCGGTGAATTAAATAAAGCGACTTGGAAAGTAGTTTGCTCCTACACGAGATACGGTTTGTCCTTGGAGACAAGGTCTTTTTTAAGTTATTTAAGAGATCTTTTAAGTTTTTTAGTCGCAATAACGGAGCGTACAGGAGTATTACGATCTCCGGTTAACATGTTCCATGTAGAATGTATTTTGCTTAACTCAAGGCTGCAAAATATCCGGTTTAAACGCAGGCTTTTTTTATCTGATTGAAGTAGCAAACGAGCATGCAGTCCACCTGATGGTAAGTGGTCACTGCCGCCCATGGACATCTGTAATCAACTACATACAGAACATGGGTTCCATCTGAAGTCAATCACAGATGCGTTGCTACCACAACGTGTGCCGGCAACCACACCCTTCTATCGAAACGCAAGAAATGCTTCACGCTAGAAATAGGTGTGGCGGTACTTCCCCGGTCGAACTACACTGGTTCTACCTTCAGCAACAGCTTCAGCAACCTTCAGCCTAACTCAAGGCTGCGAAATATCCGGTTCAAACGCAAACTATTTATGGCCGAGCAGTTAGCGCTACTAGTCTAATGCTTGTTGGGCGAATTTTACCAGCCTCATAAGATTAGACACATAGATGATTATGAGATTAAGGTATTAAACTGAACTATTTAATTATTGAATACAATAATGTCGTCAACCCATTATTGTCCCACTGCTGGACACGGGTCTTCTCTCAGAATGAGAGAGTTATTGTATTCAATATTATTATTGAATACAATAATATATACATTTTATTAATATTCAAGTATTTTGAAACACATCTATTTACACTATATACAAAACAAAATATTAAAAATAAATAAAACATATTTTTTTAAAAAAGTAAATAAAGTAAAAGAAAATAAAAAGAAATTATAAATAAAACAAAGAGTCCATATCACTGCCTCTTGGGAGAGTCCCAAGAATGCTGGGGGCGTTACCTCTTTGTATGGCCAAACTGATTCTTTGAAATTATTGAATTGAATGGTCAATGCTGCAAATAGACATCGGGTAAGACACTTTATACTGAACAAGAATTCTATCTAAAGTCAATCACAGATACATTGCTACTCCCGAGGACTACAACGGTTTGACAACCCGCGTGGCGAAGCGGTTACCATACCGGTCTGACGGGCAATGGGTCCCGGGTTCGTTTCCCGGCCAAACACGTATCTGATGAGTTTAGATTCATGTTCTGGGTCTGGGTGTTTATGTATTCGTCTTGTGTGTGTCCATGAGCGGCAGTGACCAGTTACCATCAGTTGGACTGCATGCTCGTTTGCTTCAGTCAGATAAAAAAGTATTTCTTTACGTTTCACAATTCAAATTCTTCCTGAGACACTCTATAAAGGAAAACAAAAAAATATAAGACTTTGAAACATCGTCCATCGCGTAAAGTTTATATGTTCATGTGAGACGGTTCAGAAACTTGAGGAGTTAAGGGCCCATATCCCTTTGTCGTGAGCCCTCCAACGTTTCAGCAAAGGCGAAGTATCAAACGAATGTTACTTTTGTTAACATGTTCCGATCGGCACGTATTGCATTCCCGTTTGATTCTGAGAAACTTTTGTGCTCGCGGACGAATTCTCAAATCTTTGTATTTTTGATAAATGAAGATTCGTATGGCCAAAAGATTATCAGTAGTTAGGGTTTCGCACCCAAAAGTAAAAACGGGACTCTATAGGCTTCGCTGACCGTCTAATCGTCTGTCTGTCTGTTCGTCTGTCTGTCTGTCACCAGGCTGTATCACCTGAACCGTGATAGCTAGATGGTTAAAGTTTTATAGATGACTAGCCTTTGCCCGTGGCTTCGCTCGCGTGGAATTTAGTCTGCCACATAAAGTTTGCAAGGTGGTAGAGCAATGTTTCAACCAGGGAGGTATCACCGCCTTGTTCTTGTTTTTCATTAGAATAATTTCAAAAAAATCGTTATAAATTATAGTCCATATGTTATTCTGATGTATAACCTATACTTCTGTAAAGTTTCAACCAAATCCGTTGAGTAGTTTTTGCGTGAAAGAATAACAAACACACATACATCCATCCTCACAAACTTTCGCATTTATAATATTAGTAGGATAGGATATATTTCTGCTGTCGCTATAACAACAAATTCTAGAAATGGAATAAAATTAATATTTAATGGGCTTACATTTAACAAAGAGGATTTTGTTTGGTGCTTTTATAAATAATGGTACGGAACCATTCGTGTGCACGTCCGATTGGCACTTGGCGGGATTTTTACTAGATCTTATCACAGAATCTTCTAGAAAAAGATTAAACAGGTTATTAAAGAAACATTGTGTGCTTATACATAATGTTTGTTTGTTGTAATAAAACAAAGAGATTATTTGTTCAGTACTGTGTAACTTTGTTAAGAGTTAGGTTAGAATTTAATTAAGTCCTTTCAATAGGTGAAGACTGAATATCTTCCACCACTTGATTCGTCGTCAACCCATTATTGTCCCACTGCTGGGCACGGGTCTTCTCTCAGTATGAGAGAGTTTAGGCCATAGTCCACCGCGCTGGCCAAGTGCGAATTGGTGGACACTTGATTAAGCAGACCACCACTTGATTAAGCAGACCAATTTTAGATGTTATTTTGTGAAGGTAATCTTGTGCAAGGTGCAATTGAAACACATGTGTGATTGATCTGAGGTAAATTCATGTTCTTTTTAGGGTCTGGGTGTTTGGTGGTAATAACCGCAGTCAGAATTGACAAGCTTATCTCACCAAAGCTCTGTAATGATTGGTTGGTTTATGTAAATAACCACATGTCTGCTTCTATTTACTGACAATAACAAAAGAAAAATGCCATACTGTCATTGTGCAATGCATTATCATTTGGACTCAAAAATACTTGAATGCGAACATTTTGTTCCGGAATCATTTACTTACGCGACAAATGTGCCATATATTTCATAAAGGGCCAAGATCAAAGGCTCGATATGTTCCTTTGTTACGCTTCCACTCAATCCCTGTTAGAGATTCCGTATTGGATTGTTCCAGAAACGTTAATGTGTAAAAATGTAAGTCGTCTTTGATTCCGCTTAAGTTCTAGTGGACTAATATTGTCGCCGAATTAAACTATGTACCCTTTTTTTTTGTTTTCGAGGGGGAAACCTTCAAAAGGTACCCGACGCCGTGGGAGCGACGCAGGCTTATGTGGGATTTTTACCGCACTAAAACCCCCCCGGTTGCCGTCCTCAGCGCTGAAAAGGAGGACTCCGGGATCTCGAAACGACTTCAACCGGAATCCTCCGAGCATGTTGCCCCGTCGGGCTCCTCCCAGATGTGCGGCTGGGCCCACCGCTCCGTCTAGTCTTTACGACGGTATGCGACCACACATACCGCCGTCCTTCCCGGGATTGCCTGACCGAACGGTTCGAGCTCCCACTCTAGCCGTCTGCAACCCCGGAAGCCCCTTTTAGTCGCCTCTTACGACAGGCAGGGGATGCCGTAGCCCTATTCTGATCCCGGAACTACAGGGCGTAAACTATATACCCTACGTATGACAAATTATTTGTATGAACTCAATAAGTCATTTTAAGTTGTAGGTACAAAGGTGGTTGAATGAGTGTAGTTCAACCAGGGAGGTATCCCCTCCACACTTATTTGTAACGTGAAGCATTCCTTGCGTTTGGATGGAATGGTGTGGTTGCCGGCACACTTTATATAATGCGACCATCTTAGTCCTCAGGAGTAGCAACGCATCTGTGATTGACTTCAGATAAAACCTGTTCTTATATGAAGTTGCTTACAAATGCGCGGCAGTGACCACCTACCATCAGGTGGGTTGCTTGCTCGTTTGCTACTTCATTTTTATATTTAAAAATAAATATTTATTATTTCTCATTTCACCGCTAAATTGTAACCTAACTGAGTACATTACTTAATTAAAAAAATTAATTACGCGGTACTAGACTTTGACTTTCACCCTAACCTAACCCTTTAATTAGGAAAGAAGCTTACACCTTAGTACGAGGGTAAGTACGTTGCTATATCTCAAAGCAAGACTTTTCCGGGAAAATTGAAGGTTGTTTTATTTTAGGAATTAATTTAAGGAATGTCTTGGTTATATTTTAATTAAGTTATATTTTAAATCTTTTAAAAACATTTTTTTTATAAACGTCTTTTTGTATTTAGTATTTATTTTAGAAAACCTTTTTTTAATTGATTGTACTAAATCAATAAAAAGCATACAACCTCTTGTCTTGAAAAGTCGTTAAATAATTAGTCCGTCATTTCCTTATGAAGTGTGATTTCATATCTGCCATTCATTTAGAATGACGTGAGTCATGGGCGTAGCCATGGGGAGGATTTTGGGGGGTTCAATCCCCTCTCAAATCGAAAAGTAAAAATATTAACATATATAATTTTATATACAAACTATTAAACTAAGTTGCCATACAGGGCTCTCTTTTACTGAACTGTAAGGCAAAATACTGGAGCTAACTTTCATTACCATGAGGAAAAAAAACATGATTGTAATAATATAAAAAAATGGATATAAATAAGAAAAAAAAGACAAAACCGCTGAGTTTCTTGCCGGATCTTGAAGTCGTATTCCGATCCGGTGGTAGTGTAAGAAAAAAATGTAACTGACAATTTGTAAGTGCCCCCGCAGGCCTATACAAAATAAAGACATTTCATTTCAACTATTTGCTTTGGATTGGTTCATAACGAACTGATGAAATGAATTGATGAAATGCTGTTATGACAGCACGTCATATTAGACGACCCGCGTGGTGGAGCTGTCACCATACCAGTCTAACGTGCAGTGGGTTCAGGGTTTGATTCCTGGCCAGACAGGTATGTGAATAATGAATTTAGATTTCTGTTCTGGGTTTGGGTGTTTGTGGGTTCGTCTTTGTATGTCCATGGCACTAGACACAGGACAAAATCCTAGTGTGGAGCTGTGAGTGTAGAAAGTGAGTGTGTGTATCATAAAATAGCATTTATGCTCTCAAGGTGGTAGCTCTGGCTCTCAAAGCAATGGCGTAGGGCGGACAAAGTAGACTGGGCAAACTCCTGTCAGCGAGGCCTTTTGCATGATTCAATCGGACGGTTCCCTTGAAAATGCCTCCGCATCCTCCTCCAAAGAGGCCTCGCGAGACCCCTTTAAGTGCGAGGCCGGGGCCGATGGCCCACTGCGCCCACGCCTCTGTTTCAAAGAATATGGTTCACGCAGGGAGTTACCACCGCCACACCTATTTTATTTTTTTGATCCCCCTCTTCCCTGAGACCAAAACCTTTCTACCTATCTAGATCCGGTTTCGTTTCGGGGTGGTTTGGTTCGAATGTCAATATACAAATCAACGTGTACATATATAAATTACTCCTACCGATGAAGCCATCGGTAGGCAGTTAACAGGTTCAAAATTGCAAGGTAAATATACACAAAAACTGATGTTAATTAAAAGCTTGTAAAATAATTTTACGCCATGGATCGCATATCAAAGGAGTCCTATTAAATGCAGTATATTTATTTATGAGGTTTCAATAATATCTTTATTGTTGTGTATAAAAATGCAGTATTAACTTTGATGGTAATAAAATGCAGCAGTATGGTTTGTATATTGTGTAAATTTATTGAAGTGAAACTTCTTTATCGGGGTTGGAAAAAAATTTAGTGTAACATTTTTTCCTTACGCGCCATCTTTTTCTGTTACGCGCCATCTTTTTCTTATCCCTACCACGCGTGATATTAGATAGATTATTATAGATTAGATTATTAGATAAAGTTTAATAAAAGCCATTTATTAAACTTTATCTAATTTAACTTTATTTAACCAATTTCTGTAAAGTTGCATATAGTAAATTATTTTTTGAAAAATAACGTCATAAAGAAGTTTCACTTCTTACGAGTGTACGCTAGTACACGCACACATTTTTTATTATAATTATAGTTAGATTATTATGGGACTAAAAAAAAATTGAGTCTATTTTATGTTTTGTCGTATATTGTAGTATACTGTAGTCTCATGGGACGATGTGGTCGCCAAGCGACAAAGTCCTTTATTTAATAAATAAAACATATAAAAAATACAGACGAATTGAAAACCTACACACGAGAGTTCTTTAAAAAAAGTTCTCGGAGGTTTGTGAAGTCCACCAATTCGCACTTGGTCAGCGCGGTGGACTATGGCCTAAAACTTTCTCATTCTGAGAAGACCCGTGCCCAGCAATGGGACAAAAATGGGTTGCACTTCAAACAAGACTGTCCCTAAAGTTCACACATCACAGACAACCGCACGTGGGTGGCTGTGAAAATAAAAATCCACGCAACACGGGCCAAATCGAGTCAATTACACCCCAAGAAAGGCGCAATACAGAACTCATTACACGGAATATATCCCTGGTGAAATTCAACTGTGTTTCACATTCGCACCCTACAGTTTAAAGGCCAGCACTTGACGTTTATTTCCTTTTTTATATTTCGTAATCTACGAATTTAATATAGCCAGACGTAAAAATGTTGCGTGAGGAAGATGACGCCCGTTTTAATTTGAACGCGGAATGATGCGGTTATTTAAATTTGGAACATTGTTGGTTTGAGTCTCATGATTTACGGGCAATTTTGAGCTTATTTAATCATTATAATTCATATTATAAATGAACTATGGGTGAATTTAATTTTAATTTTCAACTACGAACATCAGTCACAATTAAATTGAATTGATAAAATATAATTTATATAGATATGTTAGCACCGACTGTGCTTCGTCCGTCGAGATTGCGGACAAATACTTTTAGCGTATACGATGTCCCAACGAAGGTCGTTCAAAAGAACACCGTGGGATTTTACCTGGTAAGGAGCATAACCTCTCAGCTGCCTCCGCTGCCGAGAAGAACATTCGAAGTGTCCCGACAAAACAAGAACAAGAAAAAGACTGTGCTTCATAACATCAGCGTATCAGTATATTTTGTGTTGAAAGGTGTGCTTAAACATATTATTTGATTTGAAGCGTTATATACACATTAATGTTAATGTGAAGCAACGCATATGTGATCAATTTTACGTTGTGTTCTACTATATTAGCAAATTAATTACAGTGATCATTTAACATTAAGTGGTCTGATTGCTTGCTACTTCCATTACATAAATTATAATAATAACCAGAAACTCTACTGCTTAAATTATAAGCATTTTTTTGTTCTCGAGGGGGAAACCTCCAAAAGGTACCCCACGCCGTGGGAGCCACGCAGGGTTATGGGATGGGTGGGATTCTTACCGAACTTTACGCTCCCCCTCCGGTGGCCGTCTTCTGCGCTACAAAAAGGACTCCGGGATCTCCAAAGAAACGCAACCGGAATTCTCTGAGCACGTTGCCTCATGGGGCTCTTCCCAGATGGGCGGCCGGGCCGCCGTTCCGTCTAGTCTTTACGACGGTATGCGACCACACATACCGCCGACATTTTGGCGGTTCGAGCTCTCACTCAAGCCACCCGCAAGCCCTTTTTAGTCACCTCTTATGACATGCAGGTGATACCGTAGCCCTATTCTGATCCTGGAACTACAGGGACGTAAATTGTAAGCATAAGCCGTATTTATAAGTAAGCATTTCATATTCTAATACATTTCATAAATGAATTATTGTTGTGGGATTTTTTTAAAGCAGTCGGATGTTATTTTTCATAATAATTCATTTAATTTAATTATTCGTGGATTTCACTGTAATTAAAAATGAAATTAAATCACCGTAAAATTATTTAGTCATACAGTCTGTCAATTCGAGAAATAAGACAATTCCGTCCAATGATGCCTCACATGTTATACTTTTCGACTTATGGGTATGCCAAAGAAATGGACATACATACATGTGTATGTTCGAAAAACATTATCTGACGTAGTCGACTAAAATATAAAGAATTTACGTTCCGCACTTATCGTTTTGTTCATTTGGGCGCGTCAGCCGTCAAGCGCTGTCATCGTGCCGCGACTGTTTCAGTAGGAACCCTGACGCCTTTAATCCTTTCCGTTACCAGAGTTTATTTAACACTGGTGCAGTAGGATTATAATTTTTGATCCTGCGAGTGCACTAAACCATATACGTGGCTCATTAGTTCTCGATCTCGGCGTAACGAGGCGCGCCTAATTGCGGGAGCGCCGCGCCGCAAAAATGGCGGAAGGAATATATTAGGGTAATTTGAAATTAATGTTTTACACTCTTTTAAACTTTTAGCATCGGCAGGCGTTGATGTGTCTCAGGCGGCTTGTGCCAAGACGTTGTTTTAGGTATTTCTATCTACTGTTTCAAAGGTCGTTTTTGAGGAGTTTAGGAGTGGTCTTTAGAGGACTTCGGGGTTTGAAGTGGCAAACTTAAAATTAAACGATTAAAATATATTCTTACGAACAGAATTCAGTTGTTTAAGTTCGTCCGTAATATATGGTAAAGTAAATAAAGCTTAATGTTTAATTTTGCTGTTACTTTTTTTGTTAATATGGCACAGTTAATCTTTTAGGCTATTCATGAAACTAGCAAGACGCTCTACAAATATAAAGATTTGCTTTATTTTTGTTGACGCATTATACTATGGATGCAATATGAAATAATTCGTTGTTTCTTCGCGAACTGCTCGTGTATGAACCATTAGGATGAAATTGGCACGCACGCAGATGCACGCATGTAAGACTGCGCGACACGCTCGACAGGAAAATCTTCAATAAACAACAGTATTAATTCTGGATTTAAGCTGTTACTTCAGGAATTAGAGTCAAAAATACGTACGTTTTCTTTCATGGAATCGCGGAGCAAAGCAAACAATTTGGTACATTTAACGAAGCGGGTTCGAATGCTTTAACAAGGGGAAGAAAGAAATACTATTGCGTTTGATGTAGGCTTGCCTTTTGTATCGCGTAATGGAGTTACGTGGCGGAGCTTGCAACGCTGTACACGAACTGTAGTTCCGTGGGGACGTGTTTGCGGGCATTTATAATATATATTGTGTTTTACACTTAAAAAGAGTTAATGGCGCATTATCCCACGGCTCGTGTACTTTATATGCAAATCTTATTTATGCAATCATTAATTATTTATTTATCCTTTGAAATACATTAAAATTCTGGCTACAAGGATGAATTTAATGTCTAATCTAATGTCTTTTAATGTCTAATCTAGTACCCTCGACTATGGCGATAATTGCGTTATGTACAATCTGTAGTAGGGGAGTAGAATACTGCTAAGATATCCCTTGCCTTTCGTAAGAGGCGATTAAAAGGGGGCTTCTGGGTTTGAGGGTGGTGGATGCTTGAACCGCCCAGCCAACAACCTCGAGAAGAATGGCGGCTTATTGGCTGCAAGTTGTCGTAGACACCAGGTGTAAGGGGACAGCTACACGTCCCCCAAGAGACGAGCTCATGAGGGGTGCTGCGCTAAGGGGCACCGGTGCGTTACATCGGAGATCCCGGGGTTACCTGCAAGCGCTGAGGAAAGCCACCGGGGAAGTTTTAATGGGTAAAAATCCCACAAAACTCGGAGTCTCTCCCAAAGCTACGGCGTACCTTTTGAAGGTTTCCGTCACCCGTCAAAAAAAAGGTACAATCGATAGGAAATTGATAATTGAGGGGTGACCGTCGGTGGCAATGTTACCGTAAGTTTAATTTTAATTTGACTGAAGTAGCAAACGAGCATGCAGTCCACCTGATGGTAAGTGGTTACTGCCGCCCATGGACATCTGTAATCAATTTCATACATAACATGGGTTCCATCTGAAGTCAATCACAGATGCGTTGCTACTACCGAGGACTATGATGGTCGCCTCATGTGAAAGTGTGCCGGCAGTCACACCCTCCCATCGAAACGCAAGATATGCTTCACGCTAGAAATAGGTGTGGCGGTGGTACTTACCCGGTCGAACTACACTGGTTCTACCAGCTTGAAAAAGCATCTCGAATAAAAGTCCCGGTTATCATTAGATTTCAGTAGTTTACATTTGTGTAGCGTTTGAGGAAGTTGTACTACACCCTTCACCAGACCTTACACTACATTGTAATAAGGCAGACATAGATGTGGCGGTGATACCCTTATCGTTCTACTATGTATACAATCCAATTTTATATACATAATCTAAATGGAATTTAGGCGTTGTTTTGACGCTATAAGCAGTACGTTTGAGGCAGTTCTACCCCTTTGTATCGTAATGGAGTCACGCGCGAACCGTACTCGATCTGCGTATATCCGCTCATATTGGACGCACGTGAGGTGATTTTACAATGCCGGGGACGGATCCGACACGACTGGTACACGATTTAGATTAACCAAGTCATAGTTCAAAGGTTGCTACGTCGTTTTGATGTGAAGCGTCATTAATTCGGTCAAATGCTTCTTGTAAAGGTAAAATAACATATTCTTATGGCAAGATTGTTCATCACTTTGGGAGTACATATAGGCAATATTTAGTACTATAATTTTGAGCAGGGCGTCCCAAACTGTTTGTAGTGATGCTTTAAGGAGTCAAAGTATCTTTCAAGAGTTTCGTGTTGATGCGAGTCAGTGAAGTATAGAATGAAAGTGGCATATTCTAAATTAGAGCCCCGCTTTGCTCCGGAAAAGAAGATCGTCCTACTATTTTAATATTATATTATATTATATTTAATATTATATTAAGATTTTTATATTTAAATTTTTATCACTGTCTTGGTGTCAATAAGAATTGTGGAATAAAAATAATGTTTGTTTCTGGCCACCTGTTTTTTTATCTAACTAAAGTAGCAAACGAGCAGTCCACGTGATGGTAAGTAGTCACTGCCGCTCATGGACATCTGTAATTTACTTTCTACAGAACATGGGTTCTATCTGAAGGCAATCACAGATACGTTGCTTCTCCCGAGGCGACCATCATAGAAGAAGAACCAGTGCAGTTCCACCGGTTAGGTACCATTACCACACCTATTTCTAGCGCAAAACAGATCTTGCGTTTGGGTAGAATACAAGTGGCTGCCGGCGCACTTTTATATGAAGCGACCTTAGTCCTCGATAGTAGCAACGCATCTGTAATTGACTTCAGAAACTTAAGAAAATAAACTTAATCACTTACTTAACTTAAGCAACTTCATATAGAACCCCTGTTCTATTTAAGTTCCTTATATATGTCTAAAAGTTGTAGTGACCACTAGCACGCTCGATTGTTGCTGCAACCCGATAAAAAAAGGCATTTTTGTACGGTATTGAGAGTCAAAAATCGGTGCATCGTAAAAAAATGTAAATTTTAAAGGGCGTTGCGGTACTAACGAATTTAGGATCCACTAATTTAGAGAATAGATGCCATTACTCGTTAGATTATAATTATGTCAGGCGTTAATAGCACTGCAGTCGCGTGCGGTACTCAAATTCGGAACTAAATTCACCATTCCGCACTGTGTTTAATTAGTGATTACTACGCAGTAGAACGGATTTGGTTGCGTTTGATAACTCACGACGGCATAGAGGGTGTGATTTTTTTAATAATTCAGTAACTCGGGTTTGATGTGACATCAAACGCAGAAAGACAGGCAAATAAAAAAAACTGTTGTGTTACTACACAGTATAAAACAAAGTCGCATCTCGCTGTCGGTCCCTATGTATGCTTAGATCTTTAAAACTACGCTACGGATTTTAATGCAGTTTTTTTGATAGATAAAGTGATTCAAGAGGAAGGTTTATATGTGTATTACATGTATAATACAGTAGAGAAACACTAATAATTTTAGATTTTTGACTTTTAGACGAAACGAGGTTCCCCGGGTAGTAGTAGACAATAAAGAAAATTCGTGGGTCGTGGCATATAAAGGTAGCGAGAGGGTGGGTCGCGAGACAGGATGATGATAAGATGGAAATCCACTTATGAAGGCCCGTCTTAGCCGCGTATGCAAACAATCTGCAATTAACAAAGGGTTTGAGTGTGCGTGTGTGTGTCTCCACACCACTATATGTTTGGTTTATCGTTTCACGCCTATGAGTACTCCGAGGATAGTATTAGTGGTGGGTGGTTATGCTAATTGTTAATATTTTGGTATCTATATATCTTTAAATGTTTAAAAGTAATATACTATAGAGCAGTGATAGCCTAATGGTTGAAACTTGCCGTCTCAATCGGGAGGTCCGAGGTTCAAACCCAGGCACGCACCACTGATTTATGTGCGTATTAGAAATTACTTATTACTGCTTTTCGGTGAAGGAAAACATCGTGAAAATACCTACACACCCGAGAGTTCTTTAAAAAAATTCTCGGAGGTGTGTGAAGTTCACCAATTCGCACTTGGCCAGCGCGGTGGACTATGACCTAAAACTGTCTCATTCCGAGAGAAGACCCGTGCCCAGCAGAGGGACAATAGTGGATTGACGACGACGTTTAAAAGTAAAGATAGTCACTTATTAAGTTCATTTTATTACGTCAAGACTCACTAAGATATGATTTTTTTATTTCACTCTTACGTGTTAAATAGTCGTTAAATTATATTTAAGTCTACGGACAACAGCTAGTAATAAAATATACAAAATGATATATAATGTTATAGGAAATTTGTAAATTGGCAACGTTTTTTAGCCTGTAATTTTTTAGTTAAATTATTTCGTCTTCAAGGTATGTTTATTGTATATTTGCATATATCATTCATTTCTAATTCAGTGACCAGACGGAAGACACCGAATCTCTTATAATTTTCATTCTGTAGGACTATTTATTGATCTGTCTGTACGTTAGAATTATCTATCTGTTACTATTCATATTCCAGAAATATTTTTAAGAAAAACGGTTTGTTGTGTTTATCGACTGTATAAATAACTTCGTTTATCGTTTTACAAAATGTTACTGCTTATTTATTACCCTCCGTCTTATTTAAAACGTCTTCTTGATGTCGTCTTGAGCTGTTTTTTGACAGCAATCAAGGTGAACTTTTGATCACAGATAAAAATCTGTCATCAAAAGTTCTATCATCTTTAAATTACAAAACATATTAGTATTCCAAATGCCTGTATGTCAAAACTCGTAAACTTGTCTAGACTGGAAATAAAAAGAAAATACGAAGTTCATCCCAGAGTTTCTCATGTAAAGCTAATAAAAGTAATACATGTCCAATCGGGGAAAAACTTTTTTCGTTTAAACTCCGCGTTTTATGTACACTGATTAAAACTTCCACGACCCATCTATATTTATTTAGTCATGTTTGTGTTTCAAACGAAATGTTTAAGGAACTTTTGGTGCTATATGGTATCGAACCCTTTCATGGTTTGTTTCTGGTAGAAGCCATCATCAAATCTGTTCCTACCTTATGAAATGAAACGCTGATTTGTTCTGTTTTTTTATTATCTATATCTATATCTATTCTAACATTATAAAGAGGAAAACATAGTATTTTTGTATGTTTGTCATGAATTAATTTAAAAACTATTGAACCGATTTTAAAAAATCTTTCATAATTAGAATGCTACATTATCCTTGAAAAACATAGTCTTTTTTATTACTAAAATATATAAGTCGTCTTTGCTAAAATGTCATTCAAAGTGTCAAAAAATTTACTCAATTTTTTTTCATAGCATACACTGGCATTCCTATTGATAATAGAACAAAACATGTTGTACCATATAAGAGAAAATATCAATATCTAAGGAAGACTTGGACACCGCCTTCACAAAGCAGTCATCGCAAAATTTTTTGGGACTACTATCGGAATAACATCTATAACCACTAGTGTCTATGACTATTGACCACATCCCCATTACGGATGGGGGACGGGACATGTCCAGGAGTGATGTTCAAATGTATAATGGTTGGATATATGTATTTCATTATAGTTGATTACAGATGTTCATGGGCAGCAGTGACCACTTACCATCAGGTGGACTGCATGCTCGTTTGGCACTTCAGTCAGATAAAAAAAACATTATTATACACCTTGAACTTAACACGCAACTAATAAAAAATATAGTCATGTCTTCCAATTCAGTAATTTGTACGAATAGGACAAAGTAGTACGCCGTGTCTTTGCTTTACAAATTGAGTTAGCCAACTCGTTTGTGATGCTTACCCTGTTTTATTTAATTATTTAGCAAAAGAACTAAAAGTTGTTTCGAGTTTCCGTAGAGATGTATCTACTGAATTTTTCGTTAATGGGAAAAGTAATGAGGGATCACCGTGATTAAAATATATACCATTTAATAGCATTTAATAAAATACTTATTTAAAGTTAAATTTAGCTGTAAATCATAATAAAATTGAAATATTTTAAATATATTGAAGTTTATTAAGTATTAAAAGATTTTTGAGATTAGGATTTTTCACATGGTCATATATAAAAATATATGTATAAGTATAAGAATTATTATTATTCGATCTGATTTTGCGAAGATTATCACTTACAGGTTTTAATATTAATAAAATATGACAAAAGTATCTTTTGACGACCCGCGTGGCGGAGCGGTTACCATACTGGTTTGATGCGCAATGAGTGCCAGGTTCGATTCCCGGCCAGGTATCTGAATGTTGAGTTTAGATTTATGTTCTAGCTCTGGGTGTTTGTGTATTCGTCTTGTGTGTGTCCATGGTACCCACGACACAGGAGAAAATCTTAGTGTGGGGCTATACGTGTTTAAAGCGTGTTTTTTTATCTTATAAAATATTTAAAAATATATTTTTGTACGTTTCGTACCGAATAGAACATAAATAATAAACAAAATAAATGTCTCTTATGATCTAAAACCCACCAAATCAAAACACACTTCTTAACACTGCTATTATGAAGCAAAGAACAGGACACCGCAGCATCCGGAAAAAAGACCACCTTATAACACAACAAAACAACAATAAAAATCTCTTCTCAATCGCGCGTCAGCTAATGTACTCCTGATCGAGTCGAGCGGGGAATATTAATCAGTGGCATGATTGATCGCCGCCGACAATGTGTGATGCGGGAACTGCATTAATCAGCGACCAGACATGCCGAAACATCGTTATACGCGCGGTCATGCGTTGTATTTCAGCGTTTAGTGATTTATCAGAAGGTTGTTATGGGTTAAGTATTGTCAGGATTAAAAGAACGATCCCTGTAAGATGTAAGCTCCTCTAACATATATGTGTATTCTCCTCAAGGATGTATGTCAAGATCTCTCCTTGAGCCTATGGTCGATTGACTCGTGAGCATCTAGTTCCGGGAGTAGAATAGGGGATGCCCCCTGCCTGTCGTAAGAGGCGACTAAAAGAGGCTTCTGGGGTTGCAGGCGGCTAGAGTGGGAGCTCGAACCGTTCGGTCAGGCGACCCAGGGAAGGACGGCTGTATGTGTGGTCGAATACCGTCGTAAATACTAGACGGAGCGGCGGGCCCAGTCACTCATCTGGGAGGACCCTGATGGGGCAATGCACTCAGAGGATTCTGGTTGCGTTCCTTTGGAAATCCCGAGACTTTATAGCGCTGAGGAAGGCCACCGGGGGTTTTAGTGCGGTAAAAATCCAACTTAACCCGGCGTCGGTTATCTTTTGAAGGTTTCCCTCTCGAGAACAAACAGGCCGGTATGTTAAAGAATAAGCCTTGAAGCGGGGTAATTGAGAAACTGATTCTTCTTAGTTTTGATTATATCAATTTACCAGACCAAACAAATATTTTACCGCTCGCGCATACACATGCAGCCTTAAAACACACTTTTTATGTAGAAAATTGATCTATTTAAGAATGTGGCTATTTACTGTACTTTATGTACTTTTAAAAGTCGAAGGTTCTCGTAAAACTTAAAATAGTGCGGGGGTGCAAGCGGGTAAGTAAGCTCGTAGAATATTTTGAGACAGATACATGTGTTCGCGCGTGCTCGACGGCGCGACGTGACAACAATATCTGATGTGCCACGGACACCCTAATTAGACCCAACTAATATAGTTATTTCTTTCAAAGGTAGTAGCTTACGTGTTGGCATTGTTCCACCTATTGCTGGGCGTAGTACCTAAAACAATTTTTTAGTGCTAAAATGATTTTGGAAGGCCACGATTCGGTGAGGATCAGTCCAATATTCCAATGGGAACATTGGTTAGAAGTATCTACCTATGTACAAGTAAATATAATCACATAGTATGTTAATGTTATGAAATGTACTCTATAATTATCATTTTTTGTGGTAGCATAGCAACGAGCGCAGGGAACAGCTGGTCCATAATCCATACTTCATACTAATATTATAAAAGTGAAAGTGTGTTTTTTTGTTCCTCTTTCATAGCTATTATATGATATGGTTTATATATGGTTTATATCCACATAGCTATTATATGATATGGTTTATATGCTGGGCGATAGTTAGGAGGACGGAGAGTGACGTAGGCTACTTTTTACAGCGCTCTCATAATCCCATGAGAATATCGGTGTTTTATTAGTTAATACATATTTAGTAGTTCCAGACGTTGTTAATAGATGGCGTTAGTAAAATTCATTTGCAAGTTTTGAATCATGCTACCAAATGTTAATTTTCTTTTACCTGCGGGCGAAGCCGCGGGTAAGAGTTAGTGTTGTATTAAACGTCAAGACACACAGTCAACACATCGACTGATATTTGAGTTATACAGAATTACGTATGTCGATTTTTAATAAATAAAGATAAAACAATGGGATCAAAACATTCTGAAAATGTTCGTACGACCCTTATACGACACGTTTACAAGAATAAGTGGATAACTCCTATATGAAACAAGACCTTAAACATAGGAAATATCTCAAAACGGATACACACGTTTACACGTCGTCCCGGAGTGGCTACGTGACACGAATATCTTCGTGCCGCGTAATTTGGGAGTGGACTAATTCTGGGTTTGCATGTGGGACAGTCTTTCTCAAAGTTTCTCTTCTAAAAAAATTAACGTTTGACTGTGTGTTTCATAGAATCATAGTGATGATGTTTAGCAAAGTTGTTGTGCCACGAAGATTTCTGTTTTTTTTGCAGTGACGTAGCAATGCGTGTGGGATACAGCTAGTCCTTTATAATATTCGGGCTTTATAAGATGTTAAACATAGGAAATATCACTTATGAGCGCTGGAAGGCTACGGGAGTGCGGTAGGGACCCAGGAAAATCGGGAGGTTAAAGCGACGTAGTTAGCCAAACTGCTTTGTGTTTTACTATGTATAGACAAATTCAACAAATATTGACATGTACTTAATATCCACGTGTTAAGTAAACGTAATTTGATGCACAGTTCTAGTGCATCGCGTCCCAGCCAGCAACCCGAGGAGTTGACGCAGCACATCGAACGTTCTCACATATCGTGAGAATACACGGCATTCCGAGCTCTAACACTGACTCGGTTCCACTTTAGTTTTAAGGTAAAATGTTGTCGTTATTCTTAGTCTTAATTAAATATTAAGCATGGTTTTGCATTTCTCTGCGACCTTCGGCCGCCACCAACATGACTCACGTAACACTCGTTAATTTGAAAATTTATTGAAAATTGAAAGTTGTGCTGGATATAAATTTATTTAAAATTTGGTGGTTAAAGGGAAAGTTTGACAATCACTGGCTTAGAGGGTTTTGTAAGTTTCTAACGATGTTTAACTGGTTGCGGAAACATGTCATTTTCACATTTATATTCTAGATTCCGTGCGCGGTTCAAAACGCGTGTGTGGCCTTAATTACAGCATTATAAGGCTATGGATGGAACATTTTGGTTGCCTTAAGAAATAATGCTTATCGTATAGTATTAAATTTTACAGGCCATATTGTAGTGAAAAATAAGTATCCATAATAGATTCGATTCAATAGATCTAATTTGAAATGAAAGGAAATGAAATGTCTTAATTTTGCATAGGCCTACGGAGGCACTTAAGAATTGTCTGTTACATAATTATATATTTTTTTACACTACCACCGGATCGGAACACGAACTCAACTGAAAAGATCTAAAAGTGAGTTTTAGTGCCTATTTGGCAACCAACCAGTATTCCCCATATAAGTCCCCGCGGTGATCAATTTCTGGTACATTAAGAGGTAATATAACAACTCATGCAGCCTGCTACCTGCCTAAAATTTTCAGAGTTACCCGGTTAATCCAGCCATCCCCTAAATTACGGCTATTATTCTTGTTCTTAGTTTTTACACACACTGTATCAATACAAAATTGATACACACACTCACATACCGTGCCGATCGGCTACGTGACAGGAATTTTCTCTATCACGAGAACTTTAATTTGGTAGATGACTAATTCAATGAGCTTGTCGTTTTCAAATTTAAGTCGAATAGTAGTTAGAGCAGTGATAGCCTAATGGTTGACACTTACCCTCTTGATCGGGTGGTCCAAACCCAGGTTCAAATCCAGGCACGCATCACTGATTTTTCTAAAATTATGTGTGTATTAGAGAATAATTATCAGTCTTTCGGTCCAACAGTGGATTTCAGTGAACGAAAACATCGTGAGGAAACATAAACACCCGAGAGTTCTTTAAAAAAAAAATCTCGGAGGTGTGTGAAGTCCACCTATTCGCACTTGGCCAGCGTGGTGGGCTATGGCCTATAACTCTCCTATTCTGAGAGAAGACCCGTGCCCAGCCGTGGGACAATAATGGGTTGACGACGAGTAGTTAGAAGTTTGAAAGGTAGCATCTTTTGTGGATTGATTGCGTCAGTCCATCACCTCAGTACCAATTTTTGTTCTATAACAGCAGTGTTAAGCGCTGCTTTGTTTTAGGTAAATTGATAAAAAGTATGGTCATCCGAAGCAATCGTTAGTCCTCAGGGCTGAGGGCTAACGATTACTGGTTGTCTATTTTAGTTGTCTTTAAGTAGGATTCTAATTTATGTGATGTTGGTCACGGGTTTTCATTGGCGGTGACCAGTCGCGTCGATCATTACCATCCAGAGAACTGCATGTTCGTTTCCTACTTATATAGTTTCCTATGGATGTAGGAGGTACTTTAGAAGTAGCTAAGGACGAGGCGTTCTACTCGATATTTTCTTTGTCACATACCGCTAATCGAAAGATAGAAGAATACAGTGCTGTTATATGGCAGTACGGAGTTGCTCTTTTTCTTTCTCTCGAGGGGGAAACCTTCAAAAGGTACCCGACACCGTGGAAGCGACGCAGGGTTATGTGTGATTTTTACCGCACTTAAACTCCCCGGTGGCCGTCCTCAGCGCTACAAAGATTACTCCGGGATCTCTAAAGGAACGCAACCGGAATTCTCTGAGCGCGTAGCCCCACCGGACTCCTCCTAGCTGGGCCCACCGCCCCGTTTAGTCTTTACGACATTATGCGACCACACATACCGCAGCTCTTCCCGGGGTCGCCTGACCGAACGGTTCGAGCTCCCACTCTAGCAGCCCGCAACCCTGGAAGCCCCTTTGAATCGCCTCTTACGACAGGCTGGGGATGCCCTTGCCCTATTCTGATCCCGGAACTACAGCGACGGTGACGGAGGCACGGACACGGTAGCTTCAAAGGGTTCTTCACTACCACCTCATAAAACTGCTAAGTATCTTTGTGACTCAAGTGTGTATCGATTTTCATTCACTAGATTATAAAAGCAATATACAAGTATGTATTTCTAATTTTCGTTACAATTTCTCCAAATAATTTTATTTAGCAGCTGGGTTCTGTAAGTTTACTTTGTATTACTCCCAAGGCGACCTTTAGGTAATTGTTAATTTAATTACATACAATCAGCTTTAGATTGTTTTGTCAATTTTCGTTCCGACAACACTCGCTACTCCATTAACTTTGACAAACACTGGACGGTAATGAAATGAAAGATGTAGTTTTATTCTTGTAGACATATTCTAGAAGCAAATTTAATTTGGCTTGAAAAAGAAAATTACGTGAATGTACTGCAGATTTAAAAAAATATACTCCTATTTTTTAAATCTGCAGGTAAAAGATAATCACTACATAGTATAAAACGAAGTCGCTTCTCGCTGTTTGTCCCTATGAATGCTTAGATCTTTAAATCTACGCTATGGATTTAATGCAGTTTTCTTTATATTAGATAGAATGATTCAAAAGGAAGGTTTCTATTTATAATACATGTATAATATAGCATAGAAACACTGATAATTTTAGATTTTTGACTTTTAGGCGGAACGAAGTTCGCCGGTTCTTCTAGTAACAACGAGACATATTTATCAGAGACTTTGAAAGTTAGCCCTGAGGAGTAGCTAATTAGCAATGCATCTGTGGGTAACTTTAGATAGGACTTTTATCGATTCTGGGCTCATTTCAGATTCTTATAGGTAGTTGGACACGTACCATCATGCATGCGCGGTTATTTCTTATTATACTACCAAATACCTAATTGAATGTTTGGATAAAAATTACCCTAACTAGCGTCTAATTAGTTGGTGATGACGACGTTATTAGCTCCCATAAAAGCTCCCCTTAGGAAAGCGTTATGTCCAACAGTGGATTCCAAAAGGCTAATGGAATGGAAGGTTATCTTATATTGGTGAAAAGAAATGTATTTAGTTGCATAGGCCTACTGTGAGACGAGAGCAGTGATAGCCTAATGGTTGAAACTTGCACTCTGAATCGGGAGGTCCGAGGTTCAAACCCAGGTTCAAACCACCGATTTATGTGCGTATTAGATATTAATTATCACTATTATTATATTAATGACTTACTTGAATACTTATTATTATATTATGATATTAATTTTTCGGTGTAGGAAAACATTGTGAGAAATCCTACACACCTGAGAGTTTAAAAAAAAAGTTCTCGGAGGTGTGTGAAGTCCACCAATTCACACTTGACCAGCGCGTGATTTATGGCCTAAAACTCTGTCATTCCAAGAGAAGACCCGTGCCCAACAGTGGGACAATAATGGGTTGACGACGACTGTGAGACGTCAATTGTAATACTTTTTCATATGCTTCTACTGGATACGCCCTAGTAAAGAGTAGTTTAATGTCAAATGTCTATTTTAAATATCACTTTTGATATCTAATGAAATGAAATTAATATTTATTCCTATTAGATTCCAAACCGAAAAGACTTAAATAATTCATTTATATTAAATTTCTTCTGGTTTCAAGCCTACTTATAGATGTTTAAAAGTAAAAGTTTAATGGTATCTTCGATAAATGTGTTGTGTTCAAAAGATGACTATTAAAGGAAATAGAAAACGCGGTAAAATTAAAAACGTTTAGGTTGGTATAGCTAACAAATAGAAATGTGAGTAATTCATTCTCTTTCACAAACAAATTACTGACTTAATTTCAATCTGTAATTTGTGCGTGAATCTGTCAATTCAATGACACACAATGATATGATAGTTTATATTCTGTACCACTATACAAAGTATACTTTGTATATGAATCAAGCTGGCGAGGCTGTACCTAAAAGGACGAACAAAATATCATATTCTTTAACAAAAATAGGATTTATCTTATAAAATCCTACTTAATATCCTAAGTAAATAAATACGATCTTCATAAATCTGGCAGAAAAGCCTCAGCAGTATCGTAAACAGGTCAAACAAATCAGCCAATCACCTACTTAACACCGCCGTCAAAGCGCTCATCATAAAAACAAGAATCATTAAGAATAATTTAGTGAACTCAGACCAAAAAATAACTTATCGTTAATCCAAAAGCTGACTCTCCAATCTTATCATACTAATATTATAAAAGTGGAAGTTTATGAGTGTGTATGTTTGTTACTTCTTCACGTGTAAACTGGCTGGAGCGATTTTCATAAAATTTGGTAGGGAATTAGCTGATACTTTGGATTAACATATAGACTACTTTTTACTGTGGGAAAATATGTTATTTCCACGGGACAATCGATTTTTGTTAACGCGGGCGAACCTGCAGGATTCAACTAGTTAAATATATTATTGTAAAAAAAATTGACTGCTTACAAATAATTAACTAAAAATAGTAGACAGAATGATTAAATTTAAGGTGCACGATGATAGATGTCGTTTAGCTAATATTTATGAATACTTGTTTGACCCTGTGTGTCATATATACAACCAGTGGCGTAGCTAGACGTGAGCGCAGTGGGCCAGCGCCCTCGCACTTAAAGGGGTCTCGCGAGGCCTCTTTTGGAGAGGAGGCGGAGGCATTTTCAAGACCAACATCCAATGAAATCATGCAGCCCTGGGCCTCGCTGATAGGAGTTTGCCCACGTCTACTTGGTCCGCGCTACGCCATTGTATGCAAAATAGTTAGTACGCCACTGTATACAAAATGTTTAGTGCGGTAAGAATCCCACATAACCAGGCGTCGCTCCCACGGCGTCGGGAACCATTTAAAGTTTTCTACCTCGAGAACAAAAAAACGGTCATACTACATGTATGGCAAATTAAATACATTCACATTTATAATATTAGTAGGGATATAGCCTATGTTACTCTACCAGTTAGAAAAAAATTACGACACCTCATACATTAAATGCGTTAAGTTGTTTGGGTTGTATAGGTTGCTAAAAAAATTGACACACATACAACGAAAAACGTTGACAAAGCTTTCCCAACATATTACTGAAGTAAACCAAATTATGTTGATTTGCTTAATAGACACAAAATAAGCACATGTGTAATGAAAATAACAGTGATTGCTTTCATACAAAACCGTATTTTGAATAAGTTTTACATTGCTATACGGTAGTGAACGAATGATGGTCACTTAATATAAAAGTGTGCCGGCAAGCACACCCTTCCATCGCAACGCAAGAAATGCTTCACGCTAGAAATCGATGGTTCTTCCTCGGTTGAACTACTCTGGTTCTACCACCTTGAAGTTTTGACATTACGGAACAAGTTTTCATTCACAATAATCACAAATTTTAATGTTATATTTAAAGTTATAACAAAAGGAAGAAAAGGAGACAACGCCTAAGATGTGAGGACGACATCCGGCAAATAGCCGGGATAATTTGGAATAGAATAGCCCAGGATAGGAGAACATGGCAAGCTATAGGGGAAGCCTTTGCGGGAACGCAAGACAATCTGTAAGCCGGTGTCAAACAAATAAGTTAAAATATATATTTAAATAGGTTATATCCTATCCTACTAATATTATAAATGCGAAAGTTTGTGAGAATGTATGTGTATTTGTTATTCTTTCACGCAAAAACTACTTAACGGATTAGGTTGAAACTTTACAGTAGTATAGGTTATACATCAGAATCACACATGGGCTATAATTTGTAATGATTTTTTATTTATAAGGTTATAATATAACGAAAAATATCAGGTTAGTCGGCAAATAAGTTGTGCTCTGAGAGCTATCTTCGCGTACGCTGCCTAAACCGTTGGAGATATCCAAATATAATGTACCATGGGATTGTTTGGCTCACATAGATCTAAATAAAAGTCCGCGACAGCATATGTCTATATTTTATGTATAACCCACAATAACTCTTTTTATACTTTGAAAATTTTAAAAATATCAAGTTGATGTTTCCATGAGTTCTATACAAACTAAATATTAATCCTTATCAAAATAAATGATTTCAAAAAATCAAGCATCTAATAAAGATTGAATCTGCCTTTTACACCATATAAATTGGATAAGTAGTTTAGAAGATATTACGAGTATAACATATTGCGTAGTCAATTGATTGACCGGCAGTAAGCGCCATGCGCCGCCGCCGTATACAACGAAGTTGTATGATATTAATATTTGAATGGTTATAAAACAAGGAGCAAAATGTGAAAGGTCAATGACGTCTCTGTAGTTCGGGAATAAGGCTACGGTATCCCCTGTCTGTGGTAAGAGGCAACTAAAAGGGAGCTTTCGGGGTTGCCGGCGGCTAGACGGAGAGCTCCAAACACCCAGTCAGCAACTTCGGGAAAGATGTCAGCATGTGTGGTCGCATGCTATCGTGAGAGCCAGGATGGACGGAGCTTGAACCGTCCAGCCAGGTGATCCCGGGAAGGACGGTGGCATACGTGTGGTCGCATGTCGTGGTAAAGACCAGATGGAGTGGTGGGCCCAGCCGCTCACTCTGGAGGAGCCTGATGGGGCAATGCACTCAGAGGACTCCAGTTGGGTTCCTTTGAAGATCCCGGAGCCCTGGTGCTTTAAGAATCAAAGATAACCATGCGTCGCTCCCACGGCGTACCTTTTGAAGGTTTCTCCCTCGACAAAAAAGAAAAAAGTCAATGAGAATGAAACAGCGGAAAGGTTAAATATGTTATTCAATCGTCATTGACCTTTTAATGTAACACAACTCGGCACATATATCAGATTAGCAGTAGTTTAAGGTCGTAGTTGACCACGCTAGCCAACTGCGCGTTGGTAACCGTCACGGATTTTGAGACCCTTTCTTAAAACTTTTAATTTCAGAGTAAGCATTAATATCTGTTGCCGACAAAACTAATTCAAATTAATATACGTGCCTGTGATTTGAAATTTGAACACACTGATTTAGGCGATTAACACACGGCACCGCGCACCGTCGCGAATAGCGGTGCCCCGCGCGGTAAGGTGATTTACGCACCTGTACGCGCGGATGGACCGATCATCAAAATAAACTTTTCGACATCGAAATGCATTTTTGCTTCAACGATGATCCGCGCGGTTAGGCGCCAGCCCGTGTGTGAGGCGCCGACCCCCCGCACTGTCGTTCGCGCGGAGACACGGTGGTGATGAGAACACCGCTGGACCGCGCGGCCAGTGGGTGTACATTTGTGAGGCATCAACGGATTTATTAGACCCCAATACAACATGAGATCCGCTTCACCGCCTACCGTGGCAGTGAGCGGTACCGTATGTTAATCGCCTTAGGAAGTAGGGCAAGGTTTCAATCTGAAGTAAATCACAGATGCGTTGCTACTCCCGAGGACTATGATGATCGCCTCATACAAAAGTGAGCCGGCAGGCACACCCTTCAAATGAATCACAAGAACTGCTTCACGGTAGAAATAGGTGCGGCGGTGATGCCTCCCTGGTTGAACCATTGCTCTACCACTTTGCAAACTTTATGTGGCAGACTAAATTCCACGCGAGCGAAGCCGCGGGCAAATGCTAGTATTCTATATTATCAACTAAATATTGTAAGATTGTTAATAAAGGCTGAATATATAAAGTTACTAGCACAAGTGCAAGATGATGTTCAATCGTTTTCCGGAGGCTTTGTCTTCCATTTTGATCCGAGTTAGCGATAACCTAAATTTCCTGATAAATGCCCCTCAATATTACACGTCACGTACAACTAAAATTATTTGAGAGCCGCTGCGATTTATCCACTTCTTGTTTACATATTTTTTTCTTTTATACTTTGCGATACGATCAGTAATTAAGTATCACGACGTTATACAGCAGCAACACGACCGCTATACCTTCTTTAATGTAGAAGATTTCAATGCAAAAAATAATACCTGGGTTTCGATTTTAAATACACCGATTTTCTTCAGGACATTAAAAATTTAACGAGGAGACTTAACTCAGTTCTTAGAAGGTACAATGTACATGTAGAGTGGTACGACTTCAATTTCTGTTCAGGCATACATTTAAACGATTATATCTTTGGTATCTAGGTGTTTTCTCGGTCTTACCAGTCTCTAGTTACTTCTACTAGTCTTTTCTAGTAATAGGTTGTAAGTGTAGATCTGACACACGTGTCATAGTACTTCTTAGTGAAGAAAAGGGTTTCTCTCTAGGTTTTATGTTTTGGTAGAATAGGGATTTAACCCATTAAATTACATAACAATACTCAAGTGTCATGTTAAACATACAGGGTGTTTTTTCAAAAAGCACCCAAATCGACACACATGGTACAAAAGCGGTAATATAACCGTTTTTTTTGAATAAAAAAAAACAGTATTAAAGAATATTGAACCATTTTATACCCTTAATACAAAACTCGTGGACCTTAGTTCAAAATTGGAAATGCCATTGGTAAATCCATCCATCCATCCATCAGCCTTTGAAAGTCCACTGCTGGACATAGGCCTCCCCTAATCTGCGCCACTTCGACCGGTCCTGAGCCATCTGAATCCAGCGGTTACCCGCCGTCTTCTTCAGGTCATCAGTCCACCGGGTCGGGGGGCGGCCTGCACTCCTTTTGCCGAGGCGTGGTCTCCATTCGAGGACTCTTCTACCCCATCGGTTGTCTGTCCTACGAACGATGTGGCCTGCCCATTGCCACTTCAGCCTACTAATTCTGAGAGCTATGTCGGTAACTTTCGTTCTCCTACGGATTTCATCATTACGAATTCTGTCGCGCAGGGAAATACCAAGCATAGCTCTCTCCATAGCTCGCTGAGCGACTTTGAGCTTACGCACGAGGCTCACAGTAAAGGACCACGTCTCGGCGCCGTATGTCATCACTGGCAACACACACTGCTCGAACATCTTCGACTTCAGGCTCTGAGGTATATCGGATGAGAAGATATGGCGCAGTTTCCCGAACGCTGCCCAGCCGAGTTGGATTCTACGAGTGACCTCTTTCTCGAAGTTGGACTTACCCATCTGCACCACCTGCCCCAGGTAAATATATTCGTCAACAACTTCGAGGGTGGTGCCGTCTACAACGACCGGTACGGGTGTGACATGGACGTTAGACATGATCTTCGTCTTGTCCATGTTCATCTTAAGACCCACCCGTTGAGAGGCACCAGAGAGGTCGCTGAGCATGGTGTTGAGGTGCTCCATCGACTCCGCCATGATGACTATGTCGTCTGCGAATCGAAGGTGAGTGATATATTCGCCATCGATGTTGATGCCGAATCCTTTCCACTCCATCAGTTTGAACACGTCTTCCAATGCAGCGGTAAACAGTTTCGGGGATAATACATCCCCCTGTCTCACACCGCGCTGCAATTGGATCGGGTTCGTACATCCGTCGTGTAATCGGATCGACATTGAGGCTGCCTTATATATACACTTCAACACTTCGATGTACCGATAGTCAATCTGGCATCGCTGGAGCGACTCCAACACCGCCCATGTCTCGATAGAATCGAAGGCTTTCTCATAGTCCACATAGGCCACACACAACGGCAGATTGTACTCCTCGGCCTTCTCTACTATCTGCCGCAGTGTGTGTATGTGGTCCATGGTACTAAAGCCTTTTCGGAATCCGGCTTGTTCGGGAGGCTGGAAGTCGTCGAGCCTGCGAGCTATTCGATTATTGATGACCCTCGAAAACACCTTGTAGACGTGGCTCAGAAGCGCGATGGGCCTGTAATTCTTCAGTAAAGACCTGTCGCCTTTTTTGAAGAACAGTATCACCACGCTTCTGCTCCACGCCTCCGGTGCTATACCCTGGCTTATGACGGAATCGAACAACTGTTGGAGCGCTTTCAAAATCGGCCTCCCTCCTGCTTTAAGCAATTCAGTTGTGATTCCGTCTTCGCCGGGCGCTCGGTTGTTTTTGAGCTGTTTGAGGGCCAATCTAATCTCGTACAGGCTGACGTCCGGGATATCTTCAGTATAGTGTCGGGTTAGCGTGGCTCGCTTGTCATTGACAGGCGGCAAAGGGCCACGTGAAGCGGTATATAACTGCCCATAGAAGCGCTCAATTTCTCTCTGAACTTCAGGCCTCGCGGCAACTGTGGTGCCGTCATCCGTCTTCAGCTTCGTTAATAAGCTATGCCCAACACGCAAATCCCCTGCGAAGACCTTGGAGCCCTTGTTCCGCTCAATTTGCTCTTTAATGCGATTTGCATTAAAGAGACGGAGGTCGCGTTCCATCCTGTTAGAGATTTGCGCGTTGAGCCGCCTAAGCTGCGACAGTGAAGCTGGAGACTGCACACACATTGCCCGCCGTTCTGCCATAAGTTCGAGAGTTTGGACCGACAGTCTTTGAGTACTTCTATTGGAGGGGGTCTTATAGTACTTCGACCCTACCTCGTGGGCAGTTTCTACCAACTTGGTGTTCATTTCGTCAACATCAACGCAATTTTCTAGGCATTCCAGGCGATTGCGTAGCTCGAGTTGAAAGTCTTCAGAGCCCTGGATTTGACAAGATCTTGGACGGAGTATCGACTTCATAAGGCGGGACCGTTCCAGCTTGATCTTGATATTTAACGTGCCTCTTACCATCCGGTGATCGCTTCCGGTCTTAAACCTGTTGATCACAGAGACATCGTTAAATATGTGCCGCTTGTCTGCCAGTATGAAGTCAATCTCGTTTTTGGTAGTACCATCGGGACTCATCCAGGTCCATTTCCTTTGAGGCTTCTTCTTGAAGAAGGAGTTCATCATATAGAATCCTTCCTTTTCCAAGAAGTTAGCCAGCAAATGGCCTCAATGGTTCCGATTACCAATGCCAAAGGGCCCTACCTTCAACTCATCGCCACATTGAATGCCCAGCTTTGCGTTGAAGTCCCCCATCACAACCGTGAAGTACGATTTTGAGGTACGTATGGCTTTAGATATGTCCTCATACATAACCTCAACCTCGTCATCAGAGTGCATCGATGTCGGCGCATATACCTGTATGACCTTCAGCGAGTACCTCTTGGATACTCTGAGTATAAGGTATGCTACCCTGGGCGACACACTCTTGATCTCCACAACGTTGTTGACAAGTGACTTGTTGACGAGAAACCCGACACCACCTTGGGACAGATGTTCGCCCTCCCGGTGGTAGAACAAGTTACCAGATTTTAGGATCATCGTGTCCTCCCCCTGTCTTCGGACTTCAGATAATCCTATAATACTCCAGTTAAACTTGTCTACCTCTTCTTCCAGCTCATATATCTTCTCATCATTCCTCAGAGTCCTGGTGTTATATGTTGCCAGGTGCAGAAGTCGTCGGTTGTGGTAGCTCGATCTCTGCCGGAGATTCTTAGCACCCCCTGCCCCGCCGTAACCGTGACCGCTACCATAGCCAGGAATAGCGGGGCTGCCGGGGACTGGGGGCCATGGTTTCGGTTGAGCTGCCATTAGGGGGTTTTTGCCGTAGTCACCGCGCTTGGCTGTGCGTGTTGGTGACCGCAGTGAGTTTTAAATTCACAGGGTGATGCTGCTGCCCATCACCTGGTTCAAGGTCCCTTAGTCGCCTCTTACGACATCCACGGGAAGAGAGGGAGTGGTGCTATTCACAAGACCGACACCACACGGCCCATTGGTAAATACTGTCATTTATTATCACATGAGGCGACCATCATAGTCCTCGGGAGTAGCAACGCATCTGTTATTGACTTCAGATGGAACCAATGTTCTGTATGAAGTTGATTACAGATGTCCATGAGCGGCATTGACCACTTACCATCAGGTGGACTGCATGCTCGATTGCTACCTCAGTCAGATAAAAAAAAACATACTAGTCTGTGCGTCCGCGACACGATAAATCGTATTTACTAAAATTATCGTACCGTCCGCTATTCATACACTCCCGTTTACATTTTACAGCGAAACTGCAAATAAATAACGAATCAGACAGATTTACGGGCGCTTAAAGCAAATTACGGATGGCAATTATGCTTAAACACGAAAATTAAAAGTTGCCGCGGTTAATGCGAGAATTAACACCGTTCGTGACATTAAATGGGGGTACAATAACTGGGGGTACATTAAATGGGGGTGCGGGGGGACAGGGGTATAATAAATTTAGTTGACAGCAAGATGGCGATAATTCGAAACCGGAGGAACAAGCTAATAGACGAAAATTAGCTCGGTTTTAGCAACTGCGCCTAAATTGATTATAATTGTGTAGTTTAAAATAACAGCGCTGTTATTTTTACTAATTAAAATAATTGAAATAGTTATCAGATATTTAAGGAATTGTAATATTTCATTTGCAAGATAATAGCCTACGTTATTCCGGTATTTTATCGATTTTTTCTATAAATTTGAGTTCATTCATTCTCTTCCTATTCTTTTTGTGATAAAAAAAAAACGACGACTTAATTGGATAAAGATTACATGTTATCGTACAATATGGTAATGCAGCTTGTCTTTCGGGAATCATGCTTTATACGACCTTACCGCTATGCCCGCATGGTCAAAGGGAATTAACAATGACTTGTTTAACATACATGACACGTTTCTGGTGGATAAATTAGTGACAGTTCCACAATTAAAAGATTTAGGGGACCAGAGGTAATGCTGACCACTGACTGACACTGACAGTTTATCTAAGTGTACGTACCCTGACATACTGGAGCTTTAAGCTAACTTCAATATACGTGATAGCGTGATTCAGAACTTGCAAATGAATTTTACTAACGCCATCTATTAACAATGTCTGGAACTACTAAATATCTAGCAACTAACAAAACATCGATATTCTCATTGGAATGAGAGAGCGCGGTAAAAAGTAGCCTACGTCACTTTCCACCCTCCTAACTATCTCCCAACATTTAAACCATATCATATAAAAACTATGTGGCGACGTGAAAGAGGAACAGACAAACAAACTATATTTTATTTACCTTTGTTTTTCAAATTATATATCTCTGCTTTGTATGAATAACTGCAAATACAAAATACATGCATATTCGCATGCAAATTTTAATCAAGTATAGTTTTATTCTTTCCAAATTATGATGAAAATAAGTGAGAGCACTTAGAACTTGTTTACTATACATTTCGGCCTTCGGTAAATTACTAATAGTACATTATGACAGCTAAAACACTTCTCGTCAACCCATTATTGTCACGGGGCACGGGTCTTCTCTCAGAATGAGAGTGTTTAGGCCATAGTCCACCGCGTTGGCCAAGTGCGAATTGGTGGACTTCACACACCTCCGAGAACTTTTTTTTAAGAACTCTCGGGTGTATAGCTTTCCTCACGATGTTTTCCTTCACCGAAAAGCAGTGATAATTAATTTCTAATACGCACATAAATCAGTGGTGCGTGCCTGGGTTTGAACCTCGGACCTCCTAATCGAGAGGGCAAGTTTTAACCATTAGGCTATCACTGCTCTAAACATTGCTAAAATACTATTGTCTTCCATATTATATGGTTTTATTAGCAACCATTATTTCAACATATTATAGAATTGAAAATTTGCTACTGTAACTCCACTGTGGTTAATGGTTTCAAGTTATATTATTTTAACTTTGTTCATTAAGAAGATACAAACATACAGCATTGTTTAATTTTTAACTGGCTCTTCTATAAAATTAGCACTTTTGTAGTGTTATTATGTATTGATATATGTCATATTAATACTAAATAATGATCCTTGTAAAAAGTTAAAAGTTATTATGAATGTTTAATTGAGCTTTGTGGTTAAAAGTAAGAGCAAGTGTTAAGTAGAACTATTTTAAATTACAATCTTTATTGAAACGAGTCATACTTACTTGGAGAACTCTGAGAAGTTAGTTGAACAGAGAAACACTGAGAAAGCATCTATTTTAGCGAAGGTTGCGTCCACTCCTCCCCACACCGATTTGTGGTTTGACGAAACTTTCTTTAATTAGTTTCTAGTATTTAGGAAGATTCATAATGGGGCCTTACACTAATCTTTAGTGATTTTACGTAATATATGGTAAAATTACGCGGGGAAATATGTCTTGTGTTATTTACTAAGTATGGATATGTTACCATGATTGGTTTTAATTATATAAAAGGTTTTGAGTATGGTTTTTATGTGGTTAAAACCAAACTTATCTAGTACCATTTATTTTGTTTTCAAGGAAACCTACAAAAGGCCGCCTTGCGAATTATGCCATGTTATGTGGGATCTTTACCGAAGTAAAACTCCCTGGTGGTCGTTCTCGGCTGCGAAGAGCACTCTGGGATCTTCAAAAGAATGTAGTCGGGCTTCATCTAGGTGAGAGGCTGGGTGCATCGCATCTTCTGTTCTTTACGCTGCAAAATCTGTTACATAAGCGAATTGCATATCCATGCTTTTATTAGATTATTTTTAAATTACATTAATTAAGGCTGCCTTTCGAGCAACCAATAATAGCAGAGTTAAGCGCTATTATGTGTTCATTATTCGTTATTCTTATATTATAAAAAGTATAAAAAAGTTCCACCATCGCTAAACCTTTTTTTTTTGTTTTCGAGGGGGAAACCTACAAAAGGTACCCGACGCCGTGGGAGCGACGCAGGGTTATGTGGGATTTTTACCGCTCTAAAACCCCCTCGATGGCCGTCCTCGGCGCTATAAAGAGGACTCCGGGAACTCAGTCCGACCGCAACCGGAATCCTCCGAGCGCGTTGCCCCATCGGGCTCCTCCCAGATGGGCGGCTGGGCCCACCGCTCCGTCTAGTCTTTACGACGGTATGCGACCACACATACCGCCGTCCTTCCCGGGATGCCATCGCTAAACCTAGCTTTATGTTTTAGTGGAATAGCGAAAATGTTGACAGTCTTAAATACAGTCATTGTATTCAAGAGTAGCAACACATCTTCAAAGTCAAATCGTAAAGTATGTTTGTTAGTGTTATGCTTTACTTATAACGTATGCTTTTACGCTTTACTTAGAAAGAAAAATAAGAAAGAAACATTTATTCCATATGGCACTACAAATATAAATACATATACAGACTTAAAACTAAATAACACGAAAAAGAGAAAAAAGAAGAAAAAAAGGGGAAAAAAAAATACTTAAATTCTAAAATCATTGTGGTGCCACTTAGATGGAAAAGGTCGCACTCAGCATTTGTCAACGGCGAACCGCGACCACTGGTTGTCAGTGCGACCTTAAACTATGTACTTACAACAATGGAACATTCATTTAAACCTGTCGTTAGCGGAGACACATTCATAAAGTCCTACTCCGCACTCGCGACCAATTTGTGGTTACGCCAAAACTTGCTTTAATTAGTTTCTAGTATTTAGGGAGATTCATATCACAAGCGTCCTTAGGCGGCACAGTTACTAGGAAATAGCGGCCTGGTTTTGTGTGCTTATGCGTATATGTGGGTGGTACATTAAACTACGCTATTTTCATCAAGCCTCTATTGTTCCACGAGTACGTGTTACGTGTTGATTCATACGAGGAGGTGTATATATGATTTTAGGGTAATATTATCATGGAATTTATACATTTTTCATATGTAAAGGTGTTTGCGGTTTATGATTTTTTTGCTGGTATTTCGACCCATTTGCATGGATCGTGGTCACGGACAAGTTGCGCTGGCGGAGAGAGACCGTCGAAGCAATTCAACAATAATGGTAAATTAACCTGTCTTTTTTCCTTTTTCTTTTTTAGATTGGGGATCACTACACACTACACTAACTGTATCCATACAAGTTAGGTTAACTTGGCTTTATTTGTGATTTAAATAAACCTATACCTTTTCTATCTCCACATCACTACATAGTACAAAACAAAGTCTCGTCGCGCTGTCTGTCCCTATGTACGCTTAGATCTTTAAAACTACGCTACGGATTTTAATGCAATTTTTTTAATGGATACAGTGATTCAAGAGCAAGGTTTTTATGTATAATACACGCAATATGCATACATTTTCAAGGTGGTAGAACCAGTGTAGTTCAACCAAGGAAGTACCACCGCCACACCTATTTCTAGCGTGAAACATTTCTTGCGTTTCGATAGAAGGTTGTGATTGCCGGCACACTTCCACATCAGGTGAACACCATAGTTCTCGGGAGTAGCAACGCATCTGTGATTGACTTCAGATGGAACCCATGTTCTGTATGAAGTTGATTACAGATGTCCTTGAGCGGCAGTAACCACTTACCATCAGGTGAACTGCATGCTCCATTGCTCCTTCAGCCAGATTATAAAAAATGCTTATTATAGAGGAGCAACATTGATAATTTCAAAAACTCGATCTTGGGAAGTTGAGAGTGCAGAAGTGCTACTTTTATTATTTTAAATTTTGCTTTACATTTTACCAAGTATGAAGAAAATCTGATATCATTAAGCAGAAACAGGTGCATTAACCAACACCGACCATCTGAGGACATTTTGATTATGTGTTAAGATCATCATCTTGTTATTTTTAAAATAGATTTTGGGCGTGTTTGTAACATAACCTTATTACAGTGTTTTATAATTACACACCTTTCACTTACCTCTATCATTCTCATATTTAATCGGAGCGATAAAATGAATAAATAATTCCCCCCGTGGGAATCTGTTGGGAATAGAATACGGATGTTCATTAAGATCGCGCGGTGCCGGAAAAGTCGTATATTGTACGTTGCCACGTATGTACCAGATTAATTATTCGCAGTAGGTTAATTGCGTATATTCTTGTTAATATAAGATCTAGCGCATATGCGATTGTGACGTTGATCAATTAGTTTGATTCCAGTGCCCGTACGATATCTTGAATCAAAGAATTTTTATCTAAAATTTGAAGTAAATTGAACCAAGAAATCATGTTTTCCCATACAAACTTTACTGCCATTTTTCACCCCATTAGGGGGTGGAATTTCTAAAAATCCTTTCTTATCAGGCCCCCACGTCATACAAAGAACACACCCTGCAAGTTTCAAGTCTCTACGATCAGCGGTTTAGGATGTGCGTTGATCCGTCAGTCAGTCATTCAGGACAAAGCATTTTATATGTATAGATTTGAAGTGTTGTTTGTAACACAGTATCCAAATTACAGTGTTTTATAATTACACACCTTTCACTTACCTCTATCATTCTCATATTTAATCGGAGAGATAAAATGAATAATTAATTCCCCCCGTGTGAATCTGTTGGGAATAGAATACGGATGTTCATTAAGATCGCGCGGTGCCGGAAAAGTCGTATATTGTACGTTGCCGCGTATGTACCAGATTAATTATTCGCAGTAGGTTAATTGCGTATATTTTTGTTAATATAAGGTCTAGCGCACATGCGATTGTGACGTCGATTAAATAGTTTAGTTGTGTGCTTGTAGGATTTTGTGGATGTGATAGCTTAATGAAAATCGCCCTTTTTAACGGAAAGTCTGAGGTACAAACCCAAGAATGCGCTTCTGATTTTTCTAAAAATTAAAAATTAGCCATCCATCCATCCATCCATAGGCCTCCCCTAAATGGCGCCACTCCAACCGATCCTGTGTCCTCTGAATCCAACGGTTTCCCGCTGTCTTCTTCAGGTCATCGGTCCACCTGGTAGGGGGGCGACCTGTACTCCTTTTGCCTAAACGTGGTCGCCACTCCAGGACCTTTCTTCCCCATCGGTTATCGGTCCTTCGAGCGATATGGCCGGCCCACTGCCACTTCAGCTTGCTGATTTTGAGAGCTATGTCGGTAACCTTCGTTCGTCTACGGATTTCATCGTTGCGAATCATGTCTCGTAGCGAAATTCCGAGCATAGCCCTCTCCATAGCACGCTGAGCGACTCTGAGCCTTCGAATGAGGCCTTTAGTGAAGGACCACGTTTCCATTAGCCATTAAAAATTAGCCATCACCTACAAACCTACACCTTTTTCTTTGCTATTGAGGGGGAAAATACACATATAACCTAGAAATCATTTGTAAAAAAAGTACTCAATTGCGTGTGAAATCTTCCAATTCACGCTTGCCCAATGAAGGGATTTATGGCATAAAAACCGTCTCACCTCGAGACCCATGCCCAGCTGTGCGATAACAATTTAGTTTACAATCAATAGTCGTTATGCATCTATGTGTTATGCATCTACAAAGGTGGTAGAACCAGTGTAGTTCGACCGGGGAAGTACCACCGCCACACCTATTTCTAGCGTGAAGCAGTTCTTGCGTTTCGATGGAAGGGTGTGGTTGCCGGCACACTTTCACATGAATTGACCATCATAGCCCTCGGGAATAGCAACGCATCTGTGATTGACCTTAGATGGAACCCATGATGAAGTTGATTACAGATGTCCATGGGCGGCAGTGACCTTACCATCAGGTGGACTGCATGCTCGTTTGCTACTTCAGTCAAATAAAAAAAAAATGTACTAGTTTTCTAGTTTCGCCTATTGACCGATAGTCTAAAAATATTTCATCGATTGTTTAGTTCAGTCAATACACGTTGAACTGTCGATCGATTGCTGTTATAAAAACGCGATCAATGTTGATTTTTAATTTCTTAGCCGAGCAACTATTAGTCCTAATTAAGGCATAAATTTTGTGACATCCGAAAAATATACACTCAAAAATATATCTTTTATTCAAATTGTTTTTTTTTTATATATTTTATTTTAGAATTAAATGAATATTCCAATGACCTGACTTCTAAAAATTGTATTTATCTGCCAGGCCTAAGGTTACTGCTTTAATATATAATATATAAATTATGTACACCTTGTAGTAAAACAAAATATTTTCGAGAGTTTGCCAGCATTCTAGGAACTCCTCCTGGAGGCAGTATTTTGGATAGCGCTATTTATATTCAACCTGAAATACTGTTATTTATTATGTAAATTTTGTATACATATATATTATTAATTATTCTTTCACAGAAATTTTCAAGTAAATACAGCTAGAATTTAATTATTTTTGAAATACTCGTAAAATTTGTGGTGAATTGTTTTTGAAATCAATAAAATAGGCAATGTTTCGTTTAAGAAATAGAGTAGTCAAACATTGTATACAGACGTCAGAATTAGGGATTGAAATCCGGCCGCTTTTTTCTCAATCCGGCCGGATCCGACCGCATACGGCCGCATTAATCGAACGGTTAAAACAGTGTAAAAAAAGGATCGATTTCTAACAGTAATTATTTTTGTAATGTGAAATCTTTGTCAAAATATACAATCACCGGATCCGGTGGAGGTTCGGTTCCGGTGGTGAATTGGTACCAGATCCGGATTGTATAAATTTGTGCCGGATCTGCCGGATCCGGTTTTCCGGATTGCAATCCCTAGTCAAAATATGGTGCTATTGAAATCAGTCTAAGTATGAACTAAATATATCAATAGCAAGACCAAAATAAAACGATGTAGTGGTGCTGTGGTAAAGAAAATATACGTTTTCTAATGCCTTCATGGATGGCACATCAGTGATCGGTCTTGATAGGATTCCTGTACTATTTAGGATGGGTTTACCTCATGAACATATTTACTTCAAGCGTCATTCTCTTCTCGCTTTAAGCGATAGTGTCGAGCATCTTAGCAACATGAATTGACATGACTATCTTAAGAATTTTTGCAATGTAGTAGAATGTTTATTGTAGACAAGATACTAACGCCCTACCTATTTATAGCGTGAAGGAGTTATAGCGTTTCGGTGGAAGGGTGTGGTTTCCAGCTCACTTTCATATCGATTTTAGTCCTCGGTCCTCACTCATCTGTGATTCATCTTTGTTCTGTATGCAGTTTTTATAGTACTGAAATTTATTAAAAAAAATGTTTCAAGGTCGTCGTAATACAAAATCCTCTGGTATCACAAAACCTTTGAGACTTTTGTAGCAATATTAAAAGCGGTATATATCATGTAAAAAAACAAATCTTATGTTAAGCTACTGCGCCTTTCTTCACTGTGGCCGGGTATAGTTACCCGGGTAATCGCTGGAAGGAGCTGCGCGAGACGGCCCGGTTATTAATGACGCGCCGCCCGCTCCTATTTACAACTCATTAACCGGATCCGCCATCTTGTACGCAAATATCGCTACTGACTGTTTGATTTATCTGGTATTGTTGTGCTTGGATATTGCGGTTGCGTTACTGTATTGTTTGTCGTTTGTTTTTAAATAAACACAATTTTGGAAGTGGATTTTGTTTTTACAAATGAGGGTTTGTATTGTGTTGGTTGAAACGAGCAACTTCAGTTTGATTAGGTACCTATGTCTGTGAGTAGTTGGAAAATAAGATATTAAAAAGATTGAAACAGATTTGAATACGTTTTTCCTAGAAATGTGAATTAAATAAAATATAATTGAAATAGCACTGTTATTCATATTTACAATTCAATTCATTAACCGGTTGGTTGATTCATACACCGCATGAATGTGATTAGCGATTGGGAAGAATAAATACAATGTTATAAAAAGATACACATTCATAAAAATATTATGCATGCGTAGCACACGCATGCTACTTTGTGTGCTAGGTTTTATTAGCCTTCGTCCCTGTAGTTCCGGGATCAGAATAGGGCTACGGTATCCTCTGCCTGTCGTAAGAGACGACTAAAAGGGGCTTCCGGGGTTGCGGGCGGCTAGAGTGGGAGCTTGAACCGTCCAGCCAGGCGATCCCGGGAAGGACGGCGGTATGTGTGGTCGCATACCGTCGTATAGACTAGACGGAGCGGTGGGCCCAGCCGCCCATCTGGGAGGAGCCCGATGGGGCAACACGCTTAGAGGATTCCGGTGGTGTTTGTTGGAGATCCCGGAGTCCTCTTTTTAGCGCCGAGGATGGCCACCGGGGGGGTTTTAGTGCGGTAAAAATCCCACATAACCCTTCGTCGCTCCCACGGCGTCGGGTACCTTTTGAAGGTTTCCCCCTCGAAAAAAAAAAAAAAAAGGTTTTATTAGCCTTCACCCTGTAGTCGAGGTGTAGAAATCGGCTACGGTATTCCCTGCTTGTCGTAAGAGGCGACTAAAAAGGGGCCTCTGGGGTTGCGGACGGCTAGAGTGGGAGTTCGAACCGTCCAACCAGCAACCCCGAGAAGGACGGCGGCATGTGTGGCTGCATCTCGCCGTAAGCACCGGATGGTGAAGGGGATGGTAAACTTCCCCCAAGAGATTAGCCATGAGGGGCGCCGCGCTAGGGGGGACACCAGTGCATTCCATTGGAGATCCTGGGCTCCCATACAAGGGTAAAAATCTCACATAACCCGGAGTCTCTCCCAAGGCTTCGTTGTACCTTTTGAAGGTTTCCTCTACGTCACAAAAAAAATGTTTTATTAGCCTTTATAGTTTGTTATGTTTTCACTAATATCAGCGCTCCAATCTTATTCGTGGGTGCTTACTAAAAATAACAAAATAATAATAATAATAATAATACCCAATTTTCGTATAAAAAGATTTTGACCTTATTAAACTTAAACTATTCAATATTTTCCAAGCTCAACAAAGCAATAGTTATGACAGCGGCCAAGAAACCCATTAAAAGGCATACCGATTTCTCGGTTAAACGCAGGAAATTTAAAATTAAAAAACTTTTATAACCATCACATGAGTATCCCCGGTTTACCCAAAGCTTTCGCTATTAAAAACTATTCAAAGAGCTTTAACTTCTGGAAGTGCGGCTAAAGTTTAAAGTTAAAACTTAGCCAGGTGCTCGGCATATCATGCTTCGTGTTATTACACGCGACAACGCCCGCGGCGCTGCTAGCGTTGCATTTGTTATACGGTTGAAGCGAACGAGCATATAGTCCATCTGAGGTAGGGGGTACAGTCACCCATCCATCAGCTCTTTGAGGTCCACTGTTGGACATAGGCCTCCCCTAAATGACGCCACTCCAACCGGTCCTGTGCCCTCTGAATCCATCGGTTTCCCGCTGTCCTCTTCAGGTCATCGGTCCCACTGGTGGGGGGGCGACCTGTGCTCCTTTTGCCTAAACGTGGTCGCCACTCGAGGACCTTCCTTCCCCATCGGTTATCGGTCCTACGAGCGATGTGGCCGGCTCATATCGCCCATGGACATCTGAAATGAATATAGAACAGTGGTTCTATCTAAAACCAATCACAGATACGTTGCTCCTCCTAAGGATCAAGATAGTCGCCTTAGGCTCTAAGGCGAAGACGAAAGTACGCCGTACACTACTAACGAAACGATGACCCGCGTGGCGGAGCGGTTACCATATCCATCTGATGCGCAATGGGTCCCGGGTTCGATTCCCGGCCAGACAGGTATTTGAATGATGAGTTTAGATTCATGTTCTGGGTCTGGGTGTAAAGTAATTAATGTAAAGGTTTCCTATAATATTTTTTTCCATCTAGCATCATCCAGCGCGGTGGACCCGTGCCCAGCAGTGGGTCAATAATGGGTTGGCATCAATATTTTTTTGCTGGATGAATCAATTTTTTTTCTATTATTTTTCAAAAAATCTACTAAGGCGGATAGAACTTCACATATTGTAAAGGTCATGTGAGTATTACAAAATTATAAGTGATATTGAGCCCAACAATTTAGGTAATAGCCGGCCTGAGTCATGACATGAAGTATGACGTAAGTGGAGAATAATGAGTGATCTGAGTGCTGTTGATGTTCTTACGTGTCAGACGTGTACTCTGTGGTGTCAGACTTAGTATATCATTACATTTATTTCTTCGATATTCAACCGACTGCGTCAGAAGGAGCGTATGTATGTTTGTGCGGATGTCCATTTCTTTGGCACTTGACAGGACATATGACGTAATGGAGAATAATGAGTGATCTGAGTGCTGTTGATGTTCTTATGTGTCAGACATGTACTCTGTGGTGTCAGACTTAGTATATCATTACATTTATTTCTTCGATATTCGACCGACTGCGTCAGAAGGAGCGTACGAGAGTATATATATATTGTATGTATGTCCATTTCTTTGGCACTTGACAGGACGTATGACGTAATGGAGAATAATGAGTGATCTGAGTGCTGTTGATGTTCTTACGTGTCAGACATGTACTCTGTGGTGTCAGACTTAGTATATCATTACATTTATTTCTTCGATATTCGACCGACTGCGTCAGAAGGAGCGTACGAGAGTATATATATATTGTATGTATGTCCATTTCTTTGGCACTTGACAGGACGTATGACGTAATGGAGAATAATGAGTGATCTGAGTGCTGTTGATGTTCTTATGTGTCAGATTTGGCACACCATTACATTTATTACCTCGATATGTAACCGATTGCGTAAGAAGAAGAGTAACGTACGAGCGTATGTATGTTTGTGTGTACGTCCATTTCTTTGGCAATTGACAGGACGTATGACGTAAGTGGATAATTTGGAAGGTGGTAGAACCAGTGTTGTTTGACCGGGGAAATACCACCGCAACACCTGTTTCTAACGTGAACCATTCCTTGCGTTTCGATGGAAGGGTGTGGTTGCCGGCACACTTTCACATGAGACGACCATCGTAGTTCTCAGGAGTGGCAACGCATCTGTGATTGACTTCAGATGGAACACAAGTTCTGTATGTAGTTGATTACAGATGTCCATGGGCGGCAGAGAGCAGAATCCGACTTGTGTCTGAAATCGAGAACTCTCTGGAGCGGGTCTCGACATGGGGTCGACTTAACCTTGTTGAGTTCAACCCCACGAAGACACAAGTCTGCGCGTTTACCGCTAAAAAAACCCCATTTGTCATAGCGCCAAAGTTCAAGGGAATTCCGCTCACTATTGATAAAAGCGTAGGGATCTTGGGAGTTGACATCTCGTGTGATGTGCAGTACCGGAGTCATTTGGAGGGAAAAGCCAAGTTGGCGTCCAAGAAATTGGGCGTTCTCAGCAGAGCTAGGCAGTACTTCACTGGAGAGCATCTTGCTATGCTTTATAAGGCACAAGTGAGGCCCCACATGGAGTACTGCTCGCATCTCTGGGCAGGAGCGCCACAGTATCAACTTAACCCACTTGACTCCGTACAGAAACGCGCGGTCCGAATCGTCGACCCAAGAATCTCCGACAGATTGGAACCTTTAAGCTTGCAGAGGGACATAGGTTCCGTTTGTGTGTTCTACCGGCTTTACAATGGTGAGTGTTCCGAAGAGCTTTTTGACCTGGTGCCTACGTCACCCTTCCTCCATCGCATCACTCGCCGAAGGATAAAGTTCCATCCGCATCAACTGGACCCGTGGCGGTCCTCCACGGTTCGGTCTGCACGGTCTTTCCTACCACGCACGTGCAAGCTGTGGAATGAGCTTCCTCCTGACGTATTCCCAGAGCGCTATGACATGGGGCTCTTCAAAGGTGCAAAAAGAGCTCTCCTTCAAGGCCGGCGATGCATTGGCGACTCCTCTGGTGTTGCAAATGTCCGTAGGCGACGGTAACCACTTTCCATCAGGTGGCCCGTCTGCCTTATCGTTAGGTACAAATATAAAAAAAAAAAGACCACTTACCATCAGGAGGTTTGCATGCTCATTTGCTACTTCAGTCAGATGAAAAAAAATCTTCAGTTTTCGTCAACAACTAACTGCCCTGTAAATGACACTTTTATCTTATATAGGAAAGGTATTACGAAGTAAACCTAGCACCTAAACCTAAAGTATTACATAACTTTGTATACTGTATATAAATTACATACTAGTAACCCATTTAAAGTATATTTAGTATTTAGCCACTAAGTATTTTTCTAAGTATTACCAAGTAATTTCCATAGATTCAACTTTCGTTACACGGCTCGTATACTACACGCTCGGGCAGAGTTATTTCAATGCGAAGTTTCGGGATTTTTTCTCCCGAGGCGCGGCTGGACCACGTTCCCGAAAATCCCGAAGTTACATAAACAGGCGAAGTTGAGATTAATGACTTGTGAATAAACTTCCGCGGAGAATTCACCATTGTGATACTCTGGGCTTGATTTTGCCGAAACATTTTTACATGTGTGAAAAATGTTTTAGGACTTAAATTTATATGATCGGGAGGAAAATTTGATTGGCTCATTGAATGGGGGCGAGTTAAGTGAATGAAAGGAGTTTATTTAAGGACTTAAGTTTTGAAGTTAAAATCAATCGAATTGTAAGTGCTACCTAACAAAGTAGTGGCTGTGAAATTTATATGAAAAGTGCTAAATGGTATGGTGAGTCACTAGTTGGTTGTCTATGGATTCCGATTCAGTAAAATAATATCCTATTTTTCAGGAAAATTAACAGTTTAATAGGACTTGGGTAATTTTAAATTTTCGGACGAGGTCCATGCATTCAGCGAAGTTACGGGCAGACGCGGGTTTATATTAGGGATACGAAGTGTTCTAAATTAGAAAGTCTCGCTAAAAAAATACATCGTAAAAAGGTTTGGTCGCCCTTGTTTTAGACTTAAAAGCAACACCTAAATAGTTAGTAAAATAAGTGTATAATATTTTCCATTTTCCACTCAAGCAAGTTTACATTCCGACAAGCTGTTCGGAAGAAGATGAGGAAAGATGTTGAACTTACTTAGATAATGCACAATCATAATAATATTCATTGTATAATTTTATAGCAGTATTTATAGTTTATTATTTTTAATTATATGCATATACATAGTAATATATTTGTATATGTTATTCTTATATGTATATTATTCTATCCTTATTTTAGTAACTTATTACTCTATCTGTTAGTGATGTGGCAACTATCTATACATAAAATAAATAAAATAAAATCCATGATTGGCTGTATGTTTAGTCTGTAAGATTTGTGTTGTTTTTTTTGAACTTAAGAGCTGTGCATTTGTTGTTAATGAATAAATAAATATGTTTTAGAAGCTAACCTTAAGGTGAGTTAATTTTCCGATCCACTTGTTTTTACGAATTGTCATATTTTTGTAAACATTTGACTTGACGACATTATCCTTAATAGTCGGATATGTATTTAAACAGTGTGGGTGTGTACGCATTATGAATACATTATTTTTTTCTTTCTTCTGATACCCACTTGGTTCCGGGTTCGATACTTGTAAGTTTTCTTCAGCGACATGTAAATATTATCTACCGGATCATCGTTATTTAGGTCGTATTTGGTGCGATCCGGTGGTAGTATAATAAAAATGTGCAAAAAAGACATTTCATTTTATTTCATTACCCACTCGTACATAGCCAGCGCGGTGGACTATAGCCCGAACCTCCTTTCCACCTGAGTGGAGAGATTTGATCGAAGTAATTGTATTAATCATAAGCAGGATGGTATATAATAAATACGTCATTGAAATGTCCGGGAAAATATACCTCATAAGAAACAATGTCTCCACACACTGCTGGGCACGGGTCTTCTCCCAGAATAAGAGAGTTTAGGCCATAGTCCACCGCACGGGCCAAGTGCGAATTGGTGGACTTCACACACCTCCGAGAACTTTTTTTTTTTTAAGAACTCTCGGGTGTGTAGGTTTCCTCACGATGTTTTCCTTCACCGAAAAGCAGTGATAATTAATTTCTAATACGCACATAAATCATTGGTGCGTGCCTGGGTTTGAACCTCGGACCTCCCGATCGAGAGGGCTAGTTTTAACCATTAGGCTATCACTGCTCTATGTCTCAACACTACCCTATAAAGTCTATAATGTAAAAGGTCCGATGTATCAACGCCTTTATAAGTTTCTAATTTATCTCAAATCACCTTTGTTGTTGATACTGCGCGAAAAATTCAAGTATTTTTAAGAAATAATCCAGCTTCATGATGTAAAAGTGCCCCAAAATGATTGATGTATCTTTTCTGCTTTAAGAAAAATGAGCTCGGAGCTCAAGCCGTAATTTACTTCATGTTTTATGCTAGGTCTGTTGAGAAATTAATTCTGTAGTCTAGATACACCGCCCTAGCGTAGACAGGTGCGCCGAGGAAGGTCTTACGCGGCTATTTTTAGTTAAGTTTTTTTGGTAAATATACCACATTTACATACGCTTTTGCTCTTTTTCTTATAAGGGTGGTGTTTGTGGGTAACTTATGTTACTATACTACACTTTTTCTTGCCATATGTTAATACATAAGATAAGAAAAGTAAGGCATTATGCATAACCGTGTCTGTTTGTTCTCGTTAACCCATTATCGTCCAACTGCTGGGCTCGGGTCTTCTCTCAGAATGAGAGAGTTTTAATCCATAGTACACCGCATTGGCCAAGTGCGAATTGGTGGACTTCACACACCTCCGAGAACTTTCTTTTAAAGTACTCTCGGGTGTGTAGGTTTCCTCACGATGTTTTCCTTCACCGAAAAGCAGAGATAAATATTTTCTAATAGGCAAATAATTTCAGAAAAATCATTGGTCAAATCAAAGCCTGGGTTTGAACTTCGGAACTCCAGATCGAGACGGCAAGTTTCAACCACTAGACTATCACTGCTCTGTCTGTTTGTATGTGCATATACTCGTAGATATTTTTAATGGATGGCGTCACAAGGAGTGTGATGTTTATCTAGCGTATGCATGTATGTCTGTATAAATGCATGCATGGAGTATGGCCTAAAACTCTCTCATTCCGAGAGAAGACCCTTGCCCAGCAGTGGGACAATAATGGGTTGATGACTTTTTTGGGGTGGGTTAAATTACAGCATGTTTCTGAACGACAGTGGCTGCTAACCGTCAGTTGGACAGACGCTCGTTTTCTACTTCCAGATAATTAGACAAAAATGTTAGTTAATAGTTGGAATAAACTTTTCTTTCTTTCTTTCTTAGTTCAACTTAAGTACTTCTTTAATTTCCTAAGCACCGACCGTAAAAAGGTGATTACGAATATCTTTTAACAGCGTCCGTAATGTTTAAAAACGAAATTAAACTTCAAACAAGGGGTATGTACTTGCAAAATTAATTTTGCCGTGTAGCGACACTTATCGTCCATTGTCAGCAAGTGGCGCACCAAATTTTAATTTTATCATGATTTATGGGCTCATATTGTGCGCCGTACTTCGGTACATCGTGCTAGTGTCTTGGAGATGAAAGAAAATGGGAAATTAAAAACTAAATTGGTAAGGTAGAAAGTGCATGGTACGTAGAGGTTCCACCGCCACATCTATTTCCAGCGTGAAGCAGTTCTTGCGTTTCGGTTGGTTCGAGTTGGTTCGTTACACCTATTTCTAGTGTAAAGCTGTTCGTGGGTGGATGGGTGTGGTAGCACACTTTTACATGAGGCGACTAAGATGAGTCGTTGAGAGTAGCAACGCATCTGCGATAGACTTCAGACTTGCAAACGCGGCTGTGATTTCTAAACAGGACTCCGTGCTTGTTTATCACTTTAATCTTATAAAAAACGAATCAAATTGAATATATTGACGAGTATGCAGCCCATATTAGTAAATTTCCTGCTACTCTTCGAATTTCGATAGCAATTGTCTCTCCCTCTATGTAAAATTAAAATCCCTCTATTCAAAAGATACACAAAAACGAATACCTCTAAAGTGGAAAAAAATCTAAAATCATCATTTAGATTCATCACTTAGCCGGGGACTAAAACTTGACCCCTCTAGGGTTTTGATAGGCGGTCCTTATCTATAAACAACTCTTTTCAGATTTGGGGGTTGCCTTGAAATTTTTTTCACGACATAAAGAATTTAGCAGTGTGTAGGAAAGAGACAGAGAGGAAGGCAGAGGTGAAGGAGAACATCGTGAGGAAATCTACACACCCGAGAGTTCTTTAAAAAAAAGTTCTCGGAGGTGTGTGAAGTCCACCAATTCGCATTTGGCCAGCGCGGTAGTCTGTGCCTAAAACTCTCTCATTCTGAGAGAAGATCCGTGCCCAGCAGTGGGACAATAATGGGTTGACGACGATGGCTTAACTACCCACTTTTTCAGGACTTATGTCTTAAAAATAGTCCAGTCTCCGAGCAGTCGTGTCAATGGGAACGTAAGGGTTGCAGCGAACACTAACTTAGTTACAAAATTAATTTAGAAGTCCGGCTGCAATGGCGCTTTGTCAGGTGCACTACAATGTCTTTTTGTTGCACGCGTGATTTACGAGCTCATACTATGAGTTACTTGTTCCCAAGTTTCGGCTTGCAGAATAAAATAAACTGACTAGTTACGTAACGTTGTTATTAAATAGGTTTCTCTGTAACACACGCACTTGAGCTGTCGTGTTTGTTTTTTGATTTATGCAGGAACCTTAATTATAATTAGTGTAAAAATTATTATTATTTATCTCTCCCTATAGAATCCGTTTTTTGGGTTGAAAGTGCGATCAACATTAGTTTAGCTATTCAATATAATAGATACACATAGAAAGATCCAGAAATTATACGAGTAAGTGTTCGTCATAATGTCTTATATTACGTATTGCTTACTTTTATGTTTAGTATCAGAAAATACCAATTTTGATATTGAAGCAATGTAGCCGTCAAAGAGGTAGGTACATAAATTATAATTATTTGTATTGAAAGTCAACAAGCATAAATAAGTATTGAAGTTATTAGAGTAGTACCAAATGGAAATAATGCCCTTAATTAGCTTAATTAGAATTTCTCAAATATCTGATATTACTTGACTTATTAGAATTAAGAACGCTTATTTTTCTTTAATGTTTAGATATCTACGAGTGATGTAAGATTCGCATGTTCTTAGATATTCGCATTAGCGTGGTGCGAATGTTTTGCGAATATTGAATTGCAATGTTTCGCAAAAAACGTACCAATGCTAAATACATACCAAAAACTGATAAAAAAACAACATTGCGCATTTCAGAATGCCAAGTTTATGATTTTTTGACCCCTCCCCTTCTTGTCACAACTGGTTACATTTATGAGACTCCTCGCTAGTGTGATATTTTGCTATCCTACACATATAAATTTAAAATTAAATACGGTAGTTCCAAAATTACATGTGACAATACAAATTTTGTATTCCTCTCCACCCCTTGTCACACTTTATCGACCCCCTCCGCTCCCTTAAGGTGTGACGTAATGGATGGCCCCTAAGGGGTAACATCACTAATATCTACTATATTGTAATATTTGTTTATCCATTTGGTAATCATTTTATATAAATATTAATTGCTACATATACATATTTAATCATTAACATTAAAGCAAGCACGCATTCCACCTATTAGTAAGGGGACATAATATTATGTAACCAAGTTCTCATAAAACTAGGATTCAATATGAATTCAATTACAGTTGTATTATACTTCCGAGGACTAAGGTAACCTCATGTGGAAGTGAGCAATCACATTATTCCATTGAACCCCAATGCTTTTTGCTAGAAATAGGTATGGCCGTGTAATATCCTCGTCTAAGGATACTCGATCTTCCACGTCGCAATATGCCTTAGCTGTAAATATTCGTAAATAACTCCAAGATTCGCTGTAAATAGTTATTTTCTTATAGTTCAGACGATTGACTTCGATTCTCGAAGAGTACGTCTTCACAGCACTGCTTCAGCAAAATAGCAGCTTGAATTCTGCAACACTGTCCTTTGCTTGTTTCTTAGACAGCAAAGTGAATAAATAGTAGGGCTAGCAGACTCGTATCGAATGCGAAGCGCTAGCGATAGTTGTTTCGATTTGTAACGGAGATTTTTTAAACTTGGCAAAAGTTAACAGAATATAATGAAATACCCTATAATTGTTTTGATTATAGATAGATTATAGACAGATAGATTTGATTTAATGATAGATAGAGAAAATGTTATAATAACTAATGACAAAAAACTTATGTGACTAATACGTACATGTTATAGAATTTCAATAATATAATGTCTATTAGGTTGTTAAGTAATGCAGGTACTTTTAAATAAAATTTATATTTTAAACTTCTAGCACGTTAGCTTTTCGTATTATAAAACCAAACCTTAATCACAAACATAAACCTTAAACATAAACATTAATCATAAATATTTGTATTTATTATAGCTCACTGGAACACAGGTATAATTACGCCATTACCTTAATCTTTCACATTCTAAACGAAGGCCTGTACTTAGGAGTATAACAATGTAATTAATGCTAATGTCACCTTAATTTGTTTTTATATTTTTAAAACAAATTACACTTTACGTTTTTATATCACTAAAATATATGAACCAATTGTTGTCAACTACAATCGGTGCTTATATTGGAGTAAGTAATACCAGATAAATAAAAAAACAGGTCTTTTATCTTTGTATCATTTTATTACTAAGATTCAAACAACTCAGATGGCGCTGTTCTCAACGCCATACAATATTTCTCGATACAAGAACAATTCGTCTGCGACCGACCTAACCGTTCAGGTATTTGGCATGTCAAAGGCAACTGCAACGCCCCTTCTGACATTCCTCCAAGTGTCTGGACGTAAGCGACGAATAGTGAATTCTAAAGTGCATAAAATTCCACTCAAAGAGCAGCAATTCATTGAATTGTCAGACAGACATTCAAATAAGTATTCGCTTTATCTTGTACTAAATAAAATCGTGTATATACATATTTTTGTTGTGCACAGGTGAAATTTAGTTCATGTGATTTTGTGATTATTGACGTCAATAGTTTAAAATTAATTAAAATGATAATTGGTGTGCTTTGAAATGCATTATGTTTTGGTTATGTTGATAGACTGATTGTAGTGTCAATTTCACCAATACTCGTGCTATTTTTAATAGCACCGTTCCTTTTTTAATATGGACATTTATAATGTTTTCTTTTAAATGGATACGCAGCCCATCTCATGGACTATATACTCATTGATGTCTACATAACCTGCTCAACACAGAGCAGGAGTTATACCTGAAGTTAGTAACAGATCGTAGCTTATCATGACGATTAAGATGGTTACTTTGATTTTAAGTGAGCTGGCATTCATGCTCATTCATCGAAGCAAATGAACTTTATCATCTTAGAAATAGGTGTAACGAGTGTATGAATACTCGTAACTCATCGCATGTATGTATAAAATCTCACTTAAACTTGTTTATAGATGCGTTGCTACAGCAAGAAAGTAAGCAAATTGTCATAAAATGAGTCCCTTATACTTGTACTTTGCTTTTTGTGTTTATAACACGAATAAAACGTTAATTCTTTGTCGTGGAAAATAATTAAAAATAGAATACCTCAAGTACCTTTATAATATTAACAGGATTATCCTTTATCCTCTAATGCGTGTGGGAACCCTAACATCAAGGACACAAAGTGAGTGTTATCCCGAGCTAAGCGCTACTCATTCCTTGCCAACTTAATTAAAATCTCTTTGTTATCTTGCAATCTCTGTCTTGTTGAGACCCATAAATAAATGTTGTCAAAATGAACCACAGCTGCCGTTTGCTATGTGTGATACAGACGGTATATGTAGGTTTAATTAGAGGTTCTAAATTATATTTAATGTTGGTGGTAGAACTATGATATTCGGCATCAAAACAAAACCACTATACTCTGTTGCTATACTGAATTTTGCTTTGAAGAATGTGGTAAAAAGTAGATTAGCAAGGTGGCAGTTGGCGAGTGACTTGTGAAGGTTTTTGAAGTGAAACTTCTTTAGGCGCATGAGGGTAAAATTTTTACAGATGAAACGTCACGCCGGTATGCAACGGAAGTGTCGGAAAAGAGAGAGAGAGTGATCGAGACCGATTGAGAGAGAGTAAGACAGGGCGAACGTAGCATGAGCAACTAGCCGTGGAGTGAGAGTAGGGAGCAAGCGAGTGAGAAAGATTGAGAGAAAAAGTGAGACAGAGCGAACGTCGTATCACGCCTTTTTCCCTTCCTCTTAATCTTGGAAATTTAAAGTTTTGGATTTGTATAAATATAAAAAAGATTTATAAATTAGTTCGCCAAAGAAGTTTCACTTCTGACATGTGTACTTTGTACGCACGCATGTTTTTTTTTTTTAAGTGGGTAATCCTCATGGATACCCAGCCGTGTGTATCACAGCTCACTGTGTTTTCTCCTCGCACCGTACGGCGGGAACATGGGTACGCTTTCGCACTCATCTGCGACCCGGCCTGTGCCTGGCTGCTCCCGCTGCCCACGTGGAGCATGGAGCTCCCGTCCATCAGCAAGGCGCCCCAGAAAACACAAAGGCGCGCCTTACCTCCAAAGGCCACATCCGCAGGGCGACGGGCCAACCCCGAGGCCACCACCCAGGGGCCGAGGGCATGGGCAAGCCCACGTCATCCTTGTAGGGATGCATTGAATGTAGACAGAACCTTTGTTCTGAGTGACGTTGTTTATAGATGTTTATGGACGGTAGTTGTTGCCACTTACCATCAAGTGGACTGCAAGCTCGTATGCTACTTCAATGTTATAAAAAGAAAACTATGAAATTCGTTACAACAAAACCACTACATTTGCATTGTATTGCCATATTGCGTTTTGCTTTGAAGGCAGATTTGCAAGGGGATAGAATGATAATGGCTCAACCCGAGAAGTACTACTGCCATACGTATTTCTAGTGTGAATCAAATCTTGCGCTTCGGTAAGAAGGTCTGGTTACCGACACACTTTTATATGGGACGACCAATTTAGTCTTCGAGAGTAGCAACGCGTTTGTTATTAAAGTCAAGCAATAACTCCTGCTTTATATGACGTCGATTGCAAAAACTCATACATAGTAAAGTTATGAACAGGAGGACTGCAAGCTCGTTTGCTACTTCAGTGTTATTAAAAAAATGTCTATTTTGTAGCTAGATTTTATTGATAAAAATATATGTATATGTTTGTTTAACACACATGTACCTACCTATATATTAATAATACGTGAAGCAAAAACTTGTGGTGCGTTTTTAAGTAATATGCCGCGGACGGATTATTATGAATTTTGCACGGTTATAGAGGACGTAGAGGAGTGCAGAAAGTTAATATTTTTTTCAAATAATGCATGTAACATAGGTATGTTACATGCATTATTTGAAAAAAATATTAATGTTTGTGACAAATGCACGGTAGTGTGTGTAATGTGTTTTAGCTGATTTTATGTAGGTACATAAAATCAGCTAAAACACATTACACACACTACCGTGCATTTGTCACAAACACAAAACAAATAAACGAAATAGAACATTCAATGTCTTACTATGAAAACGCATAACGTCAGAAATGTCAGTGTCTTTGTCAAAATACTCGCTATTAGGTACTTTTAAATGCGGCTTAGCTACATAATTAAACTTCTTTTTATATTTAACGGGTGCGTTCAAAACTACTTGAAAATTATTACATTTTATATGAATTTGAGAAATACTCGTACTACTCTGGACAATATAAAGTTTAGTTTTTTAAAGAGATGCGTCGAGTAATATTATTACTATTAATATTTTAAAATACGCAATGTGACGTACATTGCGTTTTTTAAAATGTGTGCACTAAAATATAATATTTAGTCAAACTAAAATCGTAGTTTAAAAGCAATAAACACTTATAAACCTTAACGCTTTTTTAATCCAACATATACTCGTAAGACTCAGAACGTTGAAAAATAATCGACACCGCATCTTAACTTATCTAGTTAATTGCTTCTAAAGTTGCGATCGTTAACAGTAGCGAAGTGTGCAATAAATTGGAGCCGTCTTGCGTCACGCGCCCGACTTTACATTTAAATGAACCAACCGTACCACTATAATTTACTTTCAAAACAGCAAACTATAGCTGTTTAATACCGAGCTACACACGAGTTATATTTTTACCCGATTGCGCCAGGAGGGTATTTTAAACGTATGTCTGTTTGTATGTATATTTCTATGGTACGCACTACAGCTCAAAAGGTTTAATGGATTGTAATATAAGGCATATCCATTGAAATCGACTCTGTCGTCTGAGTGACATGAACTTTATTATCTTTAAATATGGTGCGTGTGGTGGTGATCATTGAAACAGGGGAGTGGGTAGAAGGTATATTTTATTTATCATACCAATATGGATATCATACGAAAGTTTGTAACCAGACTACTAAAAATTATATATGTAATAACACTTTTACAAAACTTTTTTGTCGTAAAATCCGAAAAAGCCTTAAACTAAATAAATTTTTTTCAACCAAAAACCCTGATTGCTTAAAAACAATCAATTGAAATTCAAAGCTGTTTGTTGCCTTTTTAAACAGCTGGTTTTTTTGTTTTATAATTTTAACACTTTATAGTAAAGATATCTGTTTATGGTTTTTCACTAATCTTTAGTTCACTAGTCTTTGTCTTGCCAAAAACGCTCTGCGTTTAACACGGCTGTCATGGGCGTAGCTTTAATTTTAAGGACGGACAAACACATTTAGTACTATAAGCTCCCCTATTATAGCCGGATGCAAAAAAAGCGGAGCTAGTTTAAGAATTTTTTGTCACCCTAAGCTGAAGGGATGTTGGAGAGTAGGGGGGGGGGCAGAACAATAACTGTCTACTATTAGTTATAAAAAAAGGAAAAAGGTCCTCTTGTTCGAAGAGTTTTCATTTTTTTATTCTTTTACATGCTACTTGGAAGGAGTACTCTACCTGTACATCTTGCGTGCTGTTATAAGTAGAATACAGAAGTTGATGCAGTCGCGGTGTCTCCTATTATTTTCTACGTTTACATTAGGTTATTTATCATACTATCCTTTATAGCCAAACCCAATCAGTAGGTAGTTTTTACCTTTGTTGTACGAGGGGGAAACCTTCTAAAGGTACCCGACGCCGTGGGACCGACGCGGGTTATGTGGGATTCTTAGAGCACTAAAACTCCCTCGGTGGCCGTTCTCAGCGCTGCGTGGAGGACTCCGGGATCTCCAACGGAACACAACCGTCCCTGATGAGCGAATACGCCCACCGCACTTTCTGTGATTTGTTTTATCTAACAAAAGAATAATAAACACATATACAATCACATTTTCACCACTTACACGACATAATTTCGCCTTTATAACATTAGTATGATGATTATTCAGTCTTGTCGCGGGGCGTGCGTGCCGTGCGCCCCACGTGCGTTGTCGTGAGTGCGCAGGCGCGTCCGTCGGCTAAAGCGAGTCCTCACCGACGGCTCTTACCGCGACGGAGGGGTGCGGGCGTGATGTTGTAACGGACGGACTTTCGCTCGTCCGGCGCCGGAAGCCCGCTCGTGTGTGTACTTCGCGTCGGGGAGTTGCGCCGTTCTCTTCCTGCGTCGATGTAGAGGGTGCGGGGGGTAGGTGCGGGGGGAGACGTTTTTAAAAGAAACAAGAATGACGTTATCTGTCTAAGCCTTAATGGACCAGCCAAAGCCTAGCCCTAATCCCCCTTGCCTAGCCCTAATATTCTTCGCTCTTCTGTCGCGGAGAATCTTCTTTCTTCCTGCTGCAGAAGGTCCTTCCGTCCTGCAGAGTTTCCAGTCTTCAGTGTCTTGAGTCTTCTTTCTTCTTCAGAGTCTTCTTTCTTCTTTTTCTTCTTTTCTTCTTGGGAGTGCTTCTCTCTGGAGGCCATGCTCGCCGCTAAAACCCCGTCGGGTCCGCTGCCCTTCGGCTTTACCTTAAAGAGAGCCGCACGGCTCTAAGCCCATATTGCCTAATATTTCGATCTTAATTTTACTTTGGCTGACCCATGTCCGGCTAAATCTTTATTACTTCCCAAGGTCTTACATTCATGTGTCATACATCAACAGATTCGTCTTAAAAAGATCTATAAAGCCATACAATTCTTATTCTTACATCTAAAAAGACAAAAATGTTATTCATAAAAAACATCGTAAAAACATTGCAATTTTGTCCTATTGTACACCTATTTTCCTTAATAAATCCTAAGTTCTAAATCTTATCCTTATCTATTGTATATAAAAATGTAGAGAAATACTTAACCTATCGATCTACACTAATTACAACAATACAACTTAATTAGAACTATCAAAAATTACAATGAACATATAATTTACGTAAACTTCCATAAATCTTACGTAAACCTATTCTCTATCTCGTATTTATATCTTGCATCTCTTTCATATCGTGTTATAATCATAGCTTGAGTCTGTTGTGATCCTATCGTAATAAACATCGAAATCTTTTAACTAAATACAATACTTCGTAATCATAATTCGATACATAAGGGAACTTAATCTAATTAATTAGACGAGTCGCCGACATCCTCCCCCTCGTGCGTAGCACCAACTCCTGACCCGGCGACTCCGTGCTGCTGGCCCGATGCGATGACCGCCTCCCCGCAGTCTGGCTTGCTGTCCGCCGACCCGCTGCTCGGCTCGACGACTGCTCGCTCCTCGTCGCGTTGCGCCGGAACCAGTAGCACCACCTTGGAGCTGGGACGTTTCAGGATGCCCCCTGCCGTGCGCACCTCCAGTACTCTGGTGCGCCCGTCGGGTCCAGGATAGGTTCGGACCACCTCACCCCTTGGCCAGACTCCTCGCGGCAGCGTGGCGTCCACTATGAGGACCGTATCCCCACACTGCAGGTCTCTCTTGGCAGCTCTTGCGTCGACTCTTCTCGGGATCAGAGTTGGAAGGTACTCTTTCACCCATCTGCTCCAGAAGTGGTCGGCTAGTCGCTGCGCCGTCTTCCATGTCCGCTGGCCGGTGAGATCTTCGTCGGTGAATATTCCCAATCTTGTGCCGCAGGATCTCCCAATGAGGAAATGATTGGGAGTGTGGGCCCCTTCTTCCGTATCTTCGTCGGCTTTGATGAGAGGTCTTGAGTTCACCAGGTGCTCCGCTTCCACCAGCAGAGTGTACAGGACTTCTTTCGGATGCCTTCTCTGGAGGATTGCCGCCAGGGTCCTTGTTAGGGACCAGACGAGGCGATCCCACGTGTCCTCCTTGCTGGGGGCCCCAGGTGGTATAAGTTCCCACCTGATGCTCATTTTCTTTGCCGCGGTGATGACATCTTCCTTGTTGAGTTTGGTGACGGCTTCTTTGCTTGATCGGCGGTTCTCCCCCTCGTGAGGTTTCCAGCGGGAACCTCCCCAGCTGCTGGAACTCTTGTGTGCCGCGGCGCTCCCTGCACCATTGACACCGATGAACCATCGACTTGACCGCAGACCGTAGTCCCAGGATCCAGTAGCGTCGCCTCAACTCGTTGATCACCGTTGCGTGGTTACCATGACCCAACTTCTCATGGTAGTACTTGATGAGCAGCCCGGTGATGTGATGCTGGCTATCCAGCACCACAGGTCTCTCTTGCCGCGTGTGTACTGCTGCGTCGATTCTTCCTCGGAGTCGTAGTAGTCCATCTTCCATGACGACGTCCAGTTCCTTAAGCCGGCTTTCTTTCTTCAACGGCCTTCCTTCTCTGACGCAGAGTACTTCTTCTTGGAAGCTCTCTTCTTGACTTCTTCTTAATACAATCTTCTCGGCTTCCAAAATCTTGTCGTGCTCGAGGGGAGTATATCTTCTCTCTTGAATCTTCATATGCTTCATCTGCAGTAACCTCGCTGTTGCCCCCACCAGTTGTGTCCATCTTGAAAACTTGGCTGGGTCTGGATCCGGACGCTGATCGACGGGCTGGGCCCCCACAGTCGATCCCCCTTTCTCCATTCCCGTGGGCTTCTTCTTGACGGTGCGTGGTTTCTGCCAATCTTCCTCGTTGCTCCCGCTGTTGAGAAGATTCCCCTTCCGTGCGATGTCCTTGCCGAATTCTTCTTCTTCTCTAGAAGATAAGTGCGCGCTGGTCCCGAAGTTCACAGGTCTCGACGTTGCTCCGCTGGACCCGTGTAGCACCCACCCCAGATAGGTCAACGATGCTACGGGTTGACTTCGCTTCCCCTTGCGCGTGGCTCTGGACACGATGAGCTCCCAGTTATCTTGCCCAATCAGCAGTTTGGGTGATTCCTCTTCGTAGTATAACTGGTCAGCCATCGACTTCAGGTGAGCACACTGCTCAATCTTCCTCTTGTCCAATCTCTGAGGCGTCAGGTTGATATCGTCGATCGTGCGTGCCCCAGAGATGGTCCTCTTCTTGTCCTGGTGCAGTCCCTTGACCTTCATATTCAACTTCATGGAGTCTTCCTTGGTGATGGTTCTTCCTCCAACGGTTTCTAGGGTGAGCGCCTCCATGGGTCCCTTGAGTCCGATTCGCCGCGCGACCGCCGCGTCGAGCAGCGTGACCGTCGAACCCTCGTCCAGCAGCGCCAGCACCTTGGCAGCCCCCCTTGGCCCGTACAACTCGACTGGAATCATCTTCAAATACGCCCTTCCTGTCCTTGCCGCATTCACCGGGAGCATGACATTGTTCGCGATTTCCCTCCTCTCTTCGGGCTTCGGGCTAGGCCCCCGTTCTTCATGAAGCACGAAGTGATGCCACCGGTTGCATGCCTTGCACGGAGGACGCCGACATGTCTCCTTCTGGTGCCGCCCTCGCAGACACCTGAAACACATCCGTGACTTCTCAGCGACGTCCCACCTCTCCCTTACCGGCAGCCGTAGGAACTTGCGACACTCGTAGAGATGATGCTCGTCTCGGCAGTGTGGACAGGAGGTCTTCCTTTCTTCCTTGACTCGATCGGACGTGGTGTGTTCGGATTGACGCCAGGGAGGCTGCCTTTGATGCACCGTCTCCTGCGTCGCGTAGGGTCCACACCGGTCCGCTTCCCTGTTGAGAAACTTCATCATTAGCACCAGGTCTGGATCTTCATCTTCCTTCTCGGCGGCATAGTCGTACCACCGATAGCGCAGCACCGCCGGCATCTTGTCCACGATGGTCTTTACCATCTCCGGCGAGTGTAGGTACTGCGGTCTTCGAAGCCCCCGAATTGTCGCGACAGTGTTGTTCACCCGGCTGGCAAACACGCAGACGTCGCGCGCACCTTCCGTGATGCGTGGCAGGTTCTTCACCTTCTCCAACTCCATCAGGATCTGGGCTTCTGGTCTTCCGAACCTCCGACGAAGAGCTTCCAATATTTCCTCTGGTGGGCACTCCGAATACAGGAGACTCTTCACTGCCTCCCGTGCCGCACCCTTGATGGACCGCCGCAGCCGCGCCATGTTCAGAGCATCCGCAAACATCGGCGCAGTGTCTTCATACACCGTCCTGAAGGCGATCCATTCTTCACTTCTCCCGTCGAAGTCCGGCAACTCGTGCACGTAGCTCGGCGCACTCCTTGGCGCCGCGCTGATTGCCTTGATGATGGCCTCCGCTAGATCCTTGGTCCCGTTCGTTGAAGGTTCCTCTTGGTTCTCTGGCTTGACGGCGGCAATTGGAGGTTGGATGGCGCGCCCCTCCTTGGACGTGCCCTGCTGGTGCCCCTCCTTGGGCACCTCCCCCCGACGTACCTCTTTGGACATCCGACCGACCGTCGACTGCACCCATGTCTGCACGTTGGCGTCCCAAGCAGGATTCCCTTCTTCATCTTCGGACTCCTCATCTTCCACCTGGGCCAACTCCCATTGGGCCCGGGCGAGTTCCGCTGCTGCTTTCGCTTCGTCTAGTTGTCGGCGCGCCAATTCCAGCTTGGCTTCACGTTCCCGACGTCCCGTAGACACGACGGAGCGAGTCTTCTTCTTTGCTGCAGGTGCTGCCGTTGCAGCAGCTGGAGCAGCAACTTCCGTCTCTGTAGTGACTCTTGACTCGTACGTAGTTAACGTTCCCTCTGTAGTTGTGCCCGAGGTTCCCGACGTTCCCGAAGAGTCAGTTGTCCCTTGTGCCTCTTCTTCAGCACGGGGCGCAGTCGACTGGTTCGGCGGCGAGGTACCCCTCTGGCTCCTGGTGACAGGCATGACGACGTCAGTAACCCGATGTCTCGACGAAATACACGTAGATCCGGCTCGAAGGACCAGCAGATGTCGCGGGGCGTGCGTGCCGTGCGCCCCACGTGCGTTGTCGTGAGTGCGCAGGCGCGTCCGTCGGCTAAAGCGAGTCCTCACCGACGGCTCTTACCGCGACGGAGGGGTGCGGGCGTGATGTTGTAACGGACGGACTTTCGCTCGTCCGGCGCCGGAAGCCCGCTCGTGTGTGTACTTCGCGTCGGGGAGTTGCGCCGTTCTCTTCCTGCGTCGATGTAGAGGGTGCGGGGGGTAGGTGCGGGGGGAGACGTTTTTAAAAGAAACAAGAATGACGTTATCTGTCTAAGCCTTAATGGACCAGCCAAAGCCTAGCCCTAATCCCCCTTGCCTAGCCCTAATATTCTTCGCTCTTCTGTCGCGGAGAATCTTCTTTCTTCCTGCTGCAGAAGGTCCTTCCGTCCTGCAGAGTTTCCAGTCTTCAGTGTCTTGAGTCTTCTTTCTTCTTCAGAGTCTTCTTTCTTCTTTTTCTTCTTTTCTTCTTGGGAGTGCTTCTCTCTGGAGGCCATGCTCGCCGCTAAAACCCCGTCGGGTCCGCTGCCCTTCGGCTTTACCTTAAAGAGAGCCGCACGGCTCTAAGCCCATATTGCCTAATATTTCGATCTTAATTTTACTTTGGCTGACCCATGTCCGGCTAAATCTTTATTACTTCCCAAGGTCTTACATTCATGTGTCATACATCAACAGATTCGTCTTAAAAAGATCTATAAAGCCATACAATTCTTATTCTTACATCTAAAAAGACAAAAATGTTATTCATAAAAAACATCGTAAAAACATTGCAATTTTGTCCTATTGTACACCTATTTTCCTTAATAAATCCTAAGTTCTAAATCTTATCCTTATCTATTGTATATAAAAATGTAGAGAAATACTTAACCTATCGATCTACACTAATTACAACAATACAACTTAATTAGAACTATCAAAAATTACAATGAACATATAATTTACGTAAACTTCCATAAATCTTACGTAAACCTATTCTCTATCTCGTATTTATATCTTGCATCTCTTTCATATCGTGTTATAATCATAGCTTGAGTCTGTTGTGATCCTATCGTAATAAACATCGAAATCTTTTAACTAAATACAATACTTCGTAATCATAATTCGATACATAAGGGAACTTAATCTAATTAATTAGACGAGTCGCCGACAAGTCTTATAAGTGCTTTATCCTAAAAGTTATTTCAATTAAGTCGTTACTGAAACACTAAACACAGCTACAAACGATTAACTTTTCGAGAATGCAGTGTCTCATTTAATTGTGTTTCTATTGTGATGCGCTGAGCGCTCCCCCATTTTCTTTAGCACTTTATGTTGCTTAGAGTTTGTAGGTTAATTTCCTTCTAGGAGTTTAGGGTTTAAGTAAGCGTGATGTGGTTGTTAAGTTGCAATTTATATTCGTTAGTAAACTCGTCGGGATGCTCACAGCGAGTATTTTGTTTTCGCTGCGTACTTGGTCAGATGCACATGATAGCGTTCCCTTTATAAGGTGGTGGCAATATGCTTGCTACCACGTATTTAATCGATTTTCTGGCATCTTTTTCGCAGCAATATTTTTTTGTTTATAACAAGAAAAAAAAAATAATAAAAAAAAATTATGAGTGAACAATTGAAAATGAACTCTCATCACTCACGGGCTGTGGCAACTATATTGCCACCACATTTACCAAAAAGGAATTTTCAAAAATAATATCATAATTTTCATCATAAATGTATATACTTTCACTATTTGTTCCGTTTTTAGTGTTAACACTTCTACGTTCGTCGGCCTTATATAGGGTTAAATCATCTAGTGCCCGTGATAGCTCGAGGATCCGTCAATAAGCTGGCGTATGCTCCGATGCATTTTCACTGCATTTTTAGCCTGAAGTCTAGAGCACGTCATACCTTTTTTTGTGACGGGGAAGAAACCTTCAAAAAGTACACCGAAGCCTTGGGAGAGACTCCGGGTTATGTGGGATTTTTACTCACTAAATCCTCCTCGATGACTTTCCTCAGCGCTTGCAGCGTGGTGCCCCTCAAGAGCTCATCTCTTGAGGGACATGTTACTGTCCCCCTTCACGTTTCGTAACTTACGGCAATATGCAGCCACACACACCACCGTTCTTTGCTTGTAGGACGGTTCGAACTCCCTCTCCAGCCGCTCACAACCATAGGGGCCCCCTTTCAGTCGCCTCTTACGACAAGCAGGGGATACCGTAGCCGTATTCTACTCCCCGCGCGTAATATCTAGATAATAAGTCAACACGCTTATGGCCGGCCTGATGCGTTTATGTTGCGTTTTTAGCCGTCAGATTTAGTGCGCATGTCTGCAATGTCATCCGCGAGTTTGTAGTGATTAATTCGCAGCATGTAGCCTGCGTTTGCGTAGCGCCTACATAAGATGAAAGTGTACATGTTGGAAACTAATGAGAGAAACGTTGCCGTCACGTTGCGAACTTTTTGCGTAAACGCTAAAAGCGTAAACCAAAGGACTAGAAACTGTGCTAAGGGTCTTATTTTCTCGCTTTGATCTATACACAAAAATAGACATTTATCCTATATCGGAACATAGGTCTTCCTATGACGTTAAATCTGTAGACATACACATCATCTCTGTAGACATATATTTATTTTTATTTATTTATAATAGTATAGTTCAAAATACTAACTAAACATTACAGGTTATCTTAACCTAATGTGTTTAATTAGTATAAAACAAGTATACAGAAATTCAGAAATCAAATTTAAATTCTTCACTTAGATGTTTGTGCGACCAGAGATTGAATCCGCACGGTTTAGTAATTCATGTAATTTACTTATTATTATTTTTACTTTCTTTTTTAGCCCCACATTGGGATTTTCTCTAGTGTTGTGGGTGCCATGGTCACGCACAAAGACGAACTATTAATTTATATGTAAGTTAAAAGATATAATTTACTACTATACGAAGTCAGAATGAGTATTTTTCACTAAATTATTATGTACATTTATTATTTACATAATAAGAAAAACGAATATTTCTTCAAAATTTATTTAGCGACCTATTTCACAATTATTGCAGTGTATATTAAATCTCGCTGTCTGCCGCAGTGCATTCTCTGGTAAAAGACAGTATTGTTCTACAATAGTATCTACGGTCACGCCAATCTTGGTATTCGGACTCAAAAGTTTTGATAATTCCGTTTTCCTTACAAAATTTAAGTAGCAGTTGGGATAGTAAATTGTAACTGCTAAATAACGTAGTAACCACTCATGGCCACATGAATTGCCACATGAATTGCTGCTCCTGAGGGCTAAGGTGATTGCCGCAATAAAAGGGAGCTGGCAACACCCTTCCAACAAAAAGGGAGAACCGCTTCACTAGAAATATAAAGGTATTTATAGGTAAGGCGGTGATTCCTAGATGTTATTTTTTTAATCTGACTGATGTAGCAAACCAGCATGCAGTCCACCTGATAGTAAGTGGTCACTGCCGCTCATGGACATCAGTAATCAACTTCATACAGAACATGGGTTCTGTATGAAGACTATGATAGTCGCCTCATGTTAAAGTGTGCCGGTAACCACACCCTTCTATCGAAATGCAAGAAATGATTCACGCTAGAAATAGGTGTGGCGGTGGTACTTCCCCGGTCGAACTACACTGCTTCTACCACCTTAATACGCTCTACCACCTTTAAAATATCAGGCTAACTCACATTTTTGTCCCCAATGTAATTTACTTTATATAAGGAGTTGGTTACAGATATTCATGGGTCGTAGTGACTACTTACCATAAGGTGGATTACTGCAACTTCAGTGTTGTAATATAACATATGTGTTGGCGACGTCAATTCTGTCCTCACCCATTATTGTCTTGCTGGGGATGGGCTTCCATTTAGATTGCGATAATTTATTTTTAATGCGCATAGTTTTTGTAAAATCAGGTACTTGTGTCTGTATCAAATCTTCGACCTCTCGAATTGGGAGGTTGAGTTTCAACTAAGTACTACGCTATCACTGCTCTTGTTATAAAAGTGGTTAATGACTTTCTGGTGCAATAATAATAGCGGTCTTTTGGAGGTACAGGATTTGTCACTGTCCGAGTAGATATACAAATTATTCCCTTTTATGTTCTCGTTTTGGGTGCTGAATAATTTACGTGTCAATGCACCCACAACACGCTAGTCAGTCTGAAAGTAAACGTAATTATTTAAATATCTCTATTTAAGACATTTACAGTTTAAAACAAGTCTCTAAGCCCTCGAGACAGTTAATTAGACAAAATTAATTTTCAAATTACTAAAGTCAAAGTTTATTTCATTCGGTATCCTTTAATTCTGTAGCGTGCGTTGCTCTGGGTGGTAGACAGGCAAAATATGGGAAGCGTCGCTCGTTACTTCAATGAACGTACTAAGCTGGGTGTAGTTTATTTATTCAAAGATCTTTTTCCATCGGCAGTGATAGTGAGGGTACCTGATACTGTAAATTCGGTTTTTTACTAAGCTACGGAACCTTTATACAGCTACAGGAATAGTTAATGTGGAATGAAAGCATTTTTTACCAAACAACCTTGACACGGAAAAATCCGAGTCGGTGTATATCTACTACAGAATCGATAATTCGAATGGATAATATTAAAAAGTAGTAGAAAATAGGAAGAAAGATGAACAACATGACAGATGATCCATTAATTTGTTTATTAATAACTTGTTGAAATAGTTACTTACGCAACATTAATATTTTATTTATTGTATTTCTATTAAAACTGGGTGTGCTCCCTCATTTTACTTGTATTAAAAAATGTAACGTATAACTTTTAATTGTAATAACTTTTAATAGAGTACATGAATTAACGAAATGTATAGATGCGTTGCTATTTTCCTGAGTTGAAATGTTGATATGGAAATAAGCCGGAAGGCACAATCTTCCAATGAAACTCAATGTTATTTGGTGTTATGACTGTGAATTACTAGATTAAGTCTTAGCACGATATGGATATATGTATATGTTTAAGTTCTTCTATAAGCACGTTATAAAACAAAGAATAGTACAAATCAAAGTCGCTTCTCGCTGTATGTCCCTATGTATGCTTAGATCGTTAAAACTACGCTACGGATTTTAATGCAGTTTTGTTAATAGATAGGGTGATCCAAGAGGAAAGTTTGTATAATACATGTATACTATAGTAGAGAAACACTGATAATTTTAGATTTTTTACTTTTAGGCGGAACGAAGTTCGCCGGGTTAATTAGTTTCTAATAAAGTCATAACTTAATATTTTGAGAAACCAAATTCACAATTGACGTTCAATTGACGTTCAAATCCAAATCACACCGTAACTATCACTGCAAAATAAACGACCGGTTCTTATTCTGATAAATAACACTAGTTTTATATCGAACGTTTAGATAATAGGACCTTTTGACGAAAAATTGTTTCCACGAGTGAATTATCATCGGATAAAGAGGCCGACGGACCGTGAAAGTTAAAGGGCGTTGGAACAAAGCGTATTTCTTTCGGTGCCAAATTTCAAATTATCGCCCTATGTTCCTTTGAGGCCGACATTTGAATAAGCTATTGTTCGTAGCTGTTTAAGCGTGATGGTTACAATAATGCTTGATGGTTATGTTGTAGCAGCTATTTAGGTGACAGGCTGTGGTGTGTCAGTAAAGCTGACGCTTCCGGGTTCGATCCCCGGTCCAACGGATGTCTGAATGACGATTTTTCTATTTTATATGATGAATATTTCCTTTCTGTCTGAGTGTTAGTGTATTCCCTTTTGTTTGCATCCACGGTACCCAAATAACATGTCAATCCTATAACATGGATACGAAAAATACCTAGTGTAGGGTTATGAGTAAAATAATTGGTATAATCAAAAAGTCTACCTGAAGTCGACCATAGATGCACTGCTATCTCTCAGGATTAAGTTGAAATGCCTTGGATAACTTTATCTCCTTTACTTTTCGACTTACAATGCAGCAGCATTTAACACTACTATTATTAGATACCAACTTCACAGTGTAGTTCGACCGGGGAAGTACCACCGCCACACCTATTTCTAGCGTGAAGTTGTTGTTGCGTTTCGATGGAAGATTGTGGTTGCCGGCACACTTTATACGAGGCGACCATATTAGGCCTCGGCAGTAGCAACACGTCTGTGATTGACTTCAGATAGCACTATCTATTGGAAGTTGCTTACAGATGTCGATGGACAGCAAAGACCACTTACTATCAGGTGGACTGTATGCTCGTTTGCTACTTCAATCAAATAAAAAAAATATATAGAAAAAGATATCGCCGTGGTGTCGCTGAAGTCTAATCAAAAGAGTTCTCATACCACTCATTTGGCTATACACTATTTTGGACTTTACTAATTTAATTAAGACGTTTTTAAATAATTTTCTCCAATATTTCATATGTTCACGGATATCATGATCAAACTTCATTCAGCTGTCGGCTGTCTAGTCTAGGAAACCTTGTGTAGTATTTCTAATTATTTAAAGGGACCCGCTCCGCCATTAAAGGTAACGCCCAACTCATTCATAGCCCAATTAATTTGTCGCGTCTTAAAAATTGTTGACGAAAAAAATTGAACGACAAAACTCATTTTATTCTAAGCTTCGAGCTAATTTCTTAGAAATTATTACTGATTATCAATTGGTTTTCAAGGTGAAGTTTGTTGAATAGTGATCATTGAAGTTTGAAGTGTTCTCGGAAAAAGTTTTCATCCAGATTTCCAAGAAACAAATCTTATTAACTTATAAAGCATCCTTAAAATACTAAAAGATGCCTCATCAAATATCCTAAAAAGATTAAATGAAGACACTCATTTCAGAAACGATGGAAACTGAATACGTGTATATAAACATCATAAAATAATTTGAAAGAATTCAGGCATACATCAGGTGATATTAATATATGTAGTAAATAATTTAAAAATTATTTTAACACTAGCTGTACCTTACGCGCGTTCCTACGCCATTACAAAAAATGCACCAGAAACCTTCGCGAGCTTGAATAGTTTACGATCCTATAGAGGACATACAGACAAACATTTTTTTTGAAGTGAAACTTCTTTAGGCGTATGAGGGTAAAATTTTTACAGATGAAACGTCACGCCGGTATGCAACGGAAGTGTCGGAAAAGAGAGAGAGAGTGATCGAGACCGATTGAGAGAGAGTAAGACAGGGCGAACGTAGCATGAGCAACTAGCCGTGGAGTGAGAGTAGGGAGCAAGCGAGTGAGAAAGATTGAGAGAAAAAGTGAGACAGAGCGAACGTCGTATCACGCCTTTTTCCCTTCCTCTTAATCTTGGAAATTTAAAGTTTTAGATTTGTATAAATATAAACAAGATTTATAAATTAGTTCGCCAAAGAAGTTTCACTTCTGACATGTGTACTTTGTACGCACGCATGTTTTTTTTTGTTCTCGACGGGGAAACCTTCAAAAGGTACCCGACGCCGTGGGAGCGACGCAGGGTTATGTGGGATTTTTACCGCACACAAACCACTCTCTAGGACAGAAAGATAAAAGCATTGACAATGTCGATGCTGACTGCCAAGACTACTCTGCCCTGCTCTGAGAGCGTCCGGACACCGAGGATAGCGTCCACGGTTGAGTTTAAATACATTTTGTCGTTTTATGTTAAATATATTAAAAAGTCAAATAATGTTGCTTTTAAAATTCAACATTAAAGTCTTGTAGCGTTTAGCGAAGCATTACCACTTTTATTTGCATTGCATCGGTGTCTGATCTTATAATGTCCCAAAAAGGCTCAGAAAATTGTAACCAAATTTGGCAAATTTCGCTCAACGCTGACAATGTTTTGGCTTTAACAGTCACTGAATTTTATCACTACATAGTATAAAACAAAGTAGCTTCTCGCTGTCTGTCGCTATGATGCTTAGAGCTTTAAAACTTTGCTACGGATTTTAATGCAGTTTTTTTTAAATAGATAGAGTGATTCAAATCGAAAGATTCTATACATGTATAATATAGTAGAGGAACACTGATAATTTTAAATGATTAATTTAAGACGCTAAGGTTTTCGTTTTCTTATAATTTATTTCATTAATATAACTTTAAAAAGTAATCAAAACTATTTTAATTTAAAGTTTTTAACATTTATTTTATAGAAATAACAGTAAAATATGTTACTATGTATAAATATCTAAAACCACTAAAAGCTGAAAGAATTCTTAAATATTTGAAAATACAGAACTATAAACAATTTAATCGTGACTTTATCAGAAACTTTATTACTGCGTTGCAATAAACATAACATAAGAACTTGGGTTCGGGTAACTAGCTTTATCTCGAAAATGAGGTTCAATTCTTAAATAAATAAACGACGTGGTTGTATTTAACGTAATATGAAATACATTTTTGATTATTCTGTTTATAATATAAAGAAAGAAAGAAATAGTTAATGCGTACACACCCCCACAGAGTTAAGGACACAATAAAATATATTAACAAGTACTATTTGATACGTGAGTGGTATGCATCAAGAAACGAGTCCTTCTCAGCATTATGCTGGAAATTAATATTACATCCGATTTGGAATAAAAACTTGACAGTACGTAATTAACAAAACGATGATTTTTCTTTGTATGAAATTTGTGACAACATATATAATAGAATCGAAAAAACACAACTCCTCGACACATACGGCAGATAAAAAATCACCCGTTGTAGATAAAATACTATTGAGAAGTTTCAATAGGACGCTAATTATTTAGATTTTTTTTTAATATTTTTAGGTTTATACTAAGCTGCATTTAAAAGCAATAATTTTGGCAAAGACATCTGACATTTTTGACGTTATGTGTTTTCATAGTAAGACATTGAATGTAATGTGTTTTGAGTTGATTTTATGTATGTTTTATGCATTATTTGAAGAAAATATTAGCATTACGCAATCCTTCTCTACATCAACTATAACCGTACGTAATGTCATACTTCTCCGTCTTTCAATTATCTAAAAACGGATCACAAGCTTTTGCTTCACGTATTAATATATAGATATATAACGTTTAATATAGTTTACGTTTCCGTTTCTAGCCATATCTTACACTGTATATATTTTAAAATAATGAACGAAATCAAGAACATTGCTATTTCGGGAAACCCTGATGATCATCATGAATTTAGTGGCTTAGTAAACTCCTGCAATATTTGCAAGAAGCGTAGTGCAATACACAGATGGAAGTTAATAAGACTTAGGACGGACTTGAGTTCACAGTGTCGTCGCAACCCCAGAGGACTAAGTTGAATGCCAATGTTGACATCTGCCTTACCACATCCTTCAAACCTAATTAAAAACTTTAAGCTTCTTCAAAGACAATAAATTCACTATAGACCTTTTTTTTCTAACTATGTTTTTATAATTTATACACCGTTGTGTACTCTCCAGGCTTCTTCCTTTAAAGGGCACCTGTGTACTAAAAGTGGGACATGAAGTTCTTCGGCTTTCGGCTTTCATTTATAAAAATAACGCTGAAAAATTCAAGCGATTTTATGTGAGCATTTTGTCAACCCCTGTTTACATCGGTAGTTAGCGGCGTGGCGTCCATTGATATTCGAAAATTAAAAATAAAAAACCAGTAAACCGCGTCTGGAACTGCAGAGCGCACATAAAATTAAATATCCGGAAAGAATCAAGGCTTTATCTGTAATAGAAATCTTGTAGATTTATCGGGCTGCGGCGAGGGTACAGCCAGTTCGAATGAAATATAGGCTGAATGGCGGGCGGGCGTTGCTTATTTTTTTCAAAGACAACACTACACGCTGTATTGGCGCGCTTTTCGAGTTTTATTTTTTTGTGGCGTGCCTTTTGTTGTTTGCGGCCACCCCACGTTTTGAATCCGTAATTGATTTTCTTTGTACCAATGAAATTCCGTTCGTGTTTTTTCTAAATCGGGTATATTGTCAGGACTTATTGGTGCAAAAATTGGTTTGGTTTTGTCAAAGTTGAAAGTGAGTTTTTCTTTTTTGTACATCGATGTTACTGCAGTCTCATGGCTGTTGTTGTGACACAATCATGTGAAAAACGTGATAAGTTTTTTCAACAATATTTTAAAAGTTTGTTTAATATTGAAAAAAATATATAAAGTGTAAGTAAAGATAATACATATTAAGCAATAAAATTATCTATTACGTACATTGGCTGTTGAAAAATAGTTAACTTTTAAATATATACTTATAAATACGAAACGAATAGATAACCTCTTTCCTATGGAAAGTTGGTTAAAAAAATATCAGTTTGTTTGTGGTTTATATAACACACCGAAGTTAGAGGTACGAATATGTTAGCTTTTACATACGTTAAACAGACAAGCGCAGATAGTGATATTTTTTGCCATTTGGGCAAAAAAATCTAAAACAGATCAGCATAAAGATTAATGGAATTAACTTTAAAGTATCACCTTGACTCGTAACGAATGAAGCCCCTTGAAACACTTTATAGAATGTAACTGTCACCCGCCATTTTAAATGCTTTTAAAAAAAAGTAACTTTGATTTAAATTGTTTTTTTGGTAAACAAGACAGAATTTAAATAAATAAGGATATCTCAAGATACAGAGTATAAATATAATTTTAGTCCTTTAAATTAAATTGAGTAGTTATGGTCTATTGCGATTTCAAGCACATAGTAAATGAGGAGATGTCCATTATGATGATTATTATGTCCATTTTTCTCCGTGATGCGGCGAATACGGGACAACTCTAGCATATTGGATAGGGTGGACCGTCCAGTGTTAAGACACTGGAAAGTGTGCCACATGCGCTCCAGTGGGGTTATTTTTAACATAATGTGTAACGTAGCAAATTTGACCCCATAAGTTGTGTGTTAATAATATGTCTCAGAGCCATCTGTTGGGTCACGGTACTCAATTACCGTAGATCGATAACCAATTAGTCTGTGGTTCTTCCCACAACAAAAGATCTAGCCTACAAATGTAACTGATATTTTGACATAATTTAAAATTTTGTTGTGCTTTTATAATTGTATTATTTATGATGGATATGTAACTTGTAATACTAACATAGTTAATAAATAGTTACTAACAATATTTATTTATTATCATATGGACTTTGTCTGAATAAAAATTAATTAATTACTTAATTATTACTTGTCCGTCTGTTTGTCACCAGGCTATATCTCATGAACAATGATGGTGTATTTCTGTTACACCAAATACTAATAAAAACAGAATAAAACATACATAAGGAGGGGTTACTGTTTTTTAAAGGTACGGAATCCTGAGCGTGAGTCGACTCGAACTTAACCGGATTTTTACATATATTTGTGACATATAGACGCGTAATTTTTGATTTATTACAGATATGTATAGATACTCTACGGAGGTTTTTATAAGTGAAAATGCGTTATTGTCCCAGTTACATTTTGAACAATTCAGCAGTAACGGAGGTTGTTATTCCTTTTATATTTTTTGTCCTCTGCAATGAATCAGTCGTCTGCCTAGACCGTCTCGGGAATTGGAATGCCCATTTAATAGTAGTGAACACGACTTGTCGTGACGACCATGTATGGTGAATGTTTATCTGTATGCAAATCTTCAGTCGTCTATAATTTTGACATAAGTATTGGTCTTCCTCCTGTGGTATTCCCGGAGCGCTATGACATGGGGCTTTTCAAGGAAGGTGTAAAAAGAGCTTTCCTCCAAAGCCGGCGATGCATTGGCGCCTCCCCTGGTGTTGCAAATGTCCATCAGCGACGATCGTTTGGCCTAACTATAAAAAAATGCATATGCTCACATTATTGATTACTTTTGTTATTTCGTCTGTGTTTCTTTAGAATGACTAAGTTAATTTTCATGTGAAATTCAACCAATTGTATGTTATGATTTAACATGTGAAAATATCACAGGTTCTTTGTTTTTGAATTATTAAATTACATCACATATCGATGGAGTTTGTTCCATATATATAGTTTATTATTATTATTTACATAACAAATAAGAGTGGAAATATTTTGATTATGTTACGGTGATGGTGATACAACGCTGATCGATCGATACGTCGTGAAAACGTTTCAACTTTTTTTCAAAGCCTAGCTTCTTATCAGCGCTCTAAATTAGGTGTTAACCTAAGCTAGGAGTATAAAATATAAAACTGAAAAGTTTTTGCGTTAAAGATTATCAAACACACATCCTCGAAAAGTTTCCCATTCATAATATTAATAGGATATAATAATCGTCGTGTCGTGTCGCATATGTAAATCGTATTTTAACCAGTAAATTGCAATGGAATTTTTAAATGAACGTTATTGAATTATTCAGTTTATTTCAAGTTCCTCTATTTTCAGTCCTGAATGGTTAATGGCGGAAAATTACGGTTAGTTAACATCATTTGATTGTGATTTAATATTTTACGTTCAAATAAAAATGAATTTTATTTCACCTTTTATAATGAGGTGACATAGTGAATAATAGTATTTTATATTATTGGTGGTAGAACCAGTGTATTTCGACCGGGGAAGTACCACCGCCACACCTATTTCTAGTGTGAAGCAGTTTTTGGGGTTCGATGGAAGGGTGTGGTTGCCGGCACACTTTAATTTGAGGCGACCATCATAGTCCTCGGGATTTCAGATAGAACCCCATGTTCTGTATGAAGTTGCTTACAGATGTCCATGGGCGGCAGTGACCACTTACCATCAGGTGGACTGCATGCTCGTTTGCTACTTCAATCTTATAAAATACTTTTTGTATGCTAAACTATTGTATACAAAGAGTTGATTGGTAAATATTACGTACTCCTGTGATATTCTGTGGGATGCTGGATATTTCCTTGTGACATTTACCACGGTTAATAAAATGACGAGAATACCTACAACTGATATGGTTATCATGTTACACTGCCATTCTTCCCGGGGTTCAGACTCTGTGAAGAATGGCAGTTTGTCCCATAGAGTTGGCCATAGTGTCTGATGGGGCAACAGGCTAAGAGGAGTCCGACTGCGTCCCGTTGAAGATCTAAGGCCCTTTCGCAGTGACGACGACGGGCATCGGGGGAGTTTTGGCTGATGTTCTTCGTACATATATGAAGAACAAGAACGCTACGGGGTTGGTTACAGAAAGAAAGTCCATGGACGTCAATAACCGCTTAGGTCAAGCTGCAGTCCACCAAGTGGCTTACACGTTTGCTACTTCAATATGTACGAGTATTATAAAAAGAGGCACACAATAATGCGGTAAGAATCCCACATAACCCGTGTCGCTCCCACGGCTTCGGGTAACTTTCGAAGGTTTCCCCCTCGATAAGCCCAAGAGTGGATATGTGCCTAGAAATGACACATAAGCGGTGTTGTGGCATTTAAAACTTGTACATTTATAACATGTATATATTTATTAAAGTAACACGCTACCAATACATATTAACATAAGTGAATATTTGTGCCTCTAGTGAAAACGGATATAAGTCCTATTTTTGTGTAATTCACTTTTTATTTGTCACCCATGGCAACAGTCGAAATTCGACCGCAATTCAACCCAAAAACTGAACTTTATATTCGAAGTAACACGAGTAAATCTTAAATTTTAACCAAATTTGATAGAAAAACGGAGTACTATGAAAAGATTTCCGTTTGTCTAATCATTTTTCTAAAACCATATCTAATCGACAATCTGCGTGTTGTACAAAACGGATACATATCGAACGATCGTCTATCTAACAATATTGTTAGAAGTTATTTTGATAAAAAATGGATTTATACGCGTTTTCACTAGGTGCAAAAATATCACAGTGACGGTATATGTTCAATATGTCATAATACGAGCGATACACCGCCAGTTTCAAAGCAGTGTCGGCCAAAGAGAAAACCGCCAGGAAAAATAATAATTCCCGTTTTATTGGAAAAGTCCTTCAACAAGATTTTTCCATACGAAGAAAGCAATTTATGTGATAACGTTCCGAGAAAATTGCTTTCTGGCCTTTTCTTGCGTCTATTGAATTTATTGCCTGATTCAAACTGAGTGATATTTATTATATAACTACAGCATGCTCCATGATGTATGTGATCGGCCGAAAATCGCTTTACGGGACATCCTGTATAAGGTGTTTGTTTTCTATGAAATATTAGGGATTATTGGAAGCGAGGTGTTTGTACAAAATATGTAGGTTTTGGTGTACCATACATAAAAGGTTAAAACTGGCATCTATTTTTAATAGACTTCTAAAAACGAGGAGGTTCTCAAAATCGTATTTTTTTTAATTATAGCAAAGATATTTGGATTAAGAAAGATTACTCTTTGCTCAGAATTAAAAACTAGGACAAAGTGTCTCAATATTAAAATAAGTATATAGGAAGTACAAATAAGGGAAAGGTCTCAATTACAATACATATTGTATTAAGGACTTATTAATGAAAGTTAGGTAATTTACAAGTAGCGGCATCAAAATACTAAAAAGTAATTTGAAAATATATTATTAAATATAAAATTACTGACCAGATTTTTTCTGACAATGCCTTGAAAATGTATAAGAGTTGTTTTAAATTTCAGCCACAGTAGGTTCTACTTGAGTAGGTATATTTTGTATGTTTATACAACCAACTTAGGTATAAAGCAAAATGAGCACTATCGATAGAATACACATAAATTATGGTGGTAGAACATATGTTCGACCGTGGAGGTATCAGCCCCAAATATATTTATAGTTCTTGCCTTTCGGTAGAAGGGTGTGGTTGCCAGCTCTCTTTCACAAATGGTACCCACTCTCTTTCAAAAAGTGATCAACTTGGTCGCCGGGCGTAGCGACGCATATGTCATTGACTCCAGATAGCCACCTAATTCTGCATGAAGTTAAATGATGTCCATAGCCGGCAATGACCACTTACCATTAGATAAACCATCAGATACTACTTCAATAGAAAAACACACACACACACATACACAAAATCACCATATTTAATTATGTTTTTTGAAATTAGTTTAAAACATTAACACACTAGAAAATGTACTACCGTATATCCATATAGTTGAACGCTCTGGAACTTTGCAGAACTTATTAGCATGATAAATACATTTCCCCTTATTCACACATATCTCAGTCTAGACTAGACTAGAACATTCCCGCGAATCGTATACGTAGCACATAGCGAACATACCCAACGCAATGGAAATATTCTTCAATGTAGTATTACCATGACTTACTATGACTGAAGGACAATTCTGATTATCGAAAAGTGAGTAATTTATCCGATGACGACAATTATAATAAAATGTAATAAACTTGCCAAAAAAAAAAACGATAAAAGTAACCAATGAATAATAATAATAATAATATAACACTTTATTGTAACCAACAAAACAAAAATTACAAAAGAAATTTATTATATATTATTATATTATATTCTCCTACGGTAAAACCAAAAACGCGATTTTTTGTAAACCGTCAAACAAAGGAAGGTTGCCTACTTAGTAGGTACATGTCATGAGACATGACAGGCACGAGTTGCTGCAACTAATTATGATGGGAAAAGTAGCTGGCAAAATAATAGTGGACCGGAGGAAGAAATCCTTGTTACGGAATATCAGAGAGTGGACAGGGATAGCGAGTGCTGCCCAACTATTTCGCCTCACTAAAGATCGAAGGAAGTTTGCTTTGAAATTCTACAATTATCATGTAGCTTTTTCATTTATTGATTCTGAGGCGATACGAAGTTCACCGGATCAGCTAATTTAACTTTGAAAACTCGCAAAATCCGAGGAAATATTTTTGAATGGGCACTCCATTGCTTCTACAGGCCACTTGATGCGATCCGAGACACTTTAATATGAGATGTTATACAGGTTCATGTTCTTCATTGCCGTTATTTAATTAAAATAAATCGAGCATGATTATAGTAATACCACATCAAATCCAGTGATGCTCTATCTGCCTAACATATTGGGTCTTAAATATTTTTTAAGAACTAATAAATGAAAAGTTAAGCCAATATAACCTAATTGAATTTCTATCCACATACCTTTGTATTTGTTCATGAAATTAATTTATGTTCTGTCCGACTGTTGTTCTTAGAATCTGGACACACTATTCCATGTAGGGTGACGCGTTTCGCATACTTACACGCGACGACGGGCGACAGGTGCAATCGCGGTGAAACCTGCTTCGATCATCAAAGAGGTGTGTATTTGAAGCAGTAATTCACATTCTATGTATTTTTATCCGATTGAAGTAAACGAGCATGCAGTTCACCTGATGATAAGTCGCCATTGCTGCCCATGGACATCTGTAAGCAACTTCATACAGAACACGGGGTTCTATCTAAAGTCAATCACAGACGCGTCGCTGTAAGCTACTCCATATAAAACAGGGGTCTATCTGATGTCAATCACAGATGCGTTGCCACTCCCGAGGACTAAGAAGGTCGCTCATATAAAAGTGAGCCGGATTTTCTTTAAATGACTTTATGTTTTGTCCTATAGTTGTACTTGGTCGCGGTGAAACCTACTTCGATCATCGAAGAGATGTGTTATTTGAAGCAGTAATTCACAGTCTATGTATTTTTTTCCGATTGAGGAAACCAATAAGCATGCACTGATTCTGATGGTGAGCTCATGGACATCTGTAAGCATATTCGTAAAAACAATCTGAAGTCTATCACAGATGCATTTCCACACCCAAGGACTAAGATGAACACCTCATACAAAAGTGAGCCGGCATTTCGAAAAATGAAATTATCCTGCGGATCTTGTCCTGCAGTTGAACTTAGAAGCTGGACACACTATTCCACGTAGGGTGACGCGTTTCGTATACTTACACGCGACGACGGGCGACAGGTGCAATCGCGGTGAAACCTGCTTTGATCATCGAAGAGGTGTGTATTTGAAGCAGTAATTCACAGTCTATGTATTTTTTATCGAATTGAAGTAGCAAACGAGCATGCAGTCCACCTGATGATAAGTCGCCATTGCTGCCCATGGACATCTGTAAGCAACTTCATCCAGAACACGGGGTTCTATCTAAAGTCAATCACAGATGCGTCGCTGTAAGCAACTCCATATAAAACAGGGGTCTATCTGATGTCAATCACAGATGCGATGCCATTCCAGAGGACTAAGATGGTCGCTCATATAAAACTGAGCCGGATTTTCTTTAAATGAATTTATGTTTTGTCCTATAATTGTAGTTGGAAGGTGGACACACTATTCCACGTAGTGTGACGCGTTTTGCATACCGACACGCGACGACAGGCGACAGGTGCAATCGCGGTGAAACCTACTTCGATCATCGAAGAGGTGTTATTTGAAGCTGTAATTCACAGTCTGTGTATTTTACTATCAGCGGTAGGGTGGACTTCCGTGAAGGTTTACAGGTTCGCTATTTTGCATGAATAATGCAACATATAACGATAATTTTGCAGGAGACGTTAGGTTTTTACTTTTTTTATGACAGAAGTTGAAATTATAAATATTAAAATGTCTTAGTAGAACGTACCAAGTTTTCTGTTCTAAAATTATATAATAAATATAAAACTATATCTTTGCATATATTATATTATCTATATCAAGGAGCGAGCTGTAGAGATAGTATAACATAAACTTAAAATGCTTACTACACTCATATCCCCACATAGCATTTTCTCTCTCTCTTTTTTCTTTCTCCTGTGGGTGCCATGGACACACACAAAGACGCAAACACCCAGACCCAGAACAAGAATATAAAGTCATCATTCAGATACCTGTCTGGCCGGGAATTGAACTCGGGACCCACTGCGTGTCAGACCGGTATGGTAACCGCTGTGCCACACGGGTCGTGTCGTCGTCGTAACGTCAGCGTATAATTACGAACTAGTTAAACCAACGTATTCCTACAATGATTACTTTAGATTTACACATATTTTAGTGAAACAGTTCTTGCGTATGGGTATGGATGTTCTCAGAAGAAGCAACGCATCGGTGAACGGTCTCAGGTAGAACTTGTGTTGTATTTGGATTTGGTTACAGATATTTACGGGTGACAGAAACCACTTCCCAACAGGTGTGCTGTATGTACGTTTGCTACGTAATATAAGATACATCTAAAGTTTTTACACTTAAATATAGTGAACTAACTAAATTCTCATTAATATTATAAAGCGGAAGAGAAAGTTGGGCGCTTACACATATAATACACGCTTTCCATGCTCATAGCCCCACACTTGGATTTTCTTCTGTGTCGTGGGTACCATGGACACATACGAGATGAATACACAAACTCCCAGACCCAGAACATGAATCTAAACTCATCATTCAGATACCTGTCTGGCCGGGAATCGAACCCGACATCCATTGCGCGTCAGACCGGTATGGTAACCAATCTGCCACGTGGGTCGTCAAATAGTGCAAAATATGTTTGTGACTTAGAAGTAGTTTATAGTGAATTTTATTAAACCAGATACTGTAACTGAATTTCAAAATTCTTCATTTCCTTGAAAATCGAAATAAATATTTGAATATACAGTTCATAAAATATCGATACCCACGCATTCAAATACATGTAGTACAAACTTTATGATTCTATGGGAAAATACTTCATCTCGTAGGGAGGGAATCCAGATGACATGCAATGAGGCGGTGCGAGGCCCACCTGATCTCTCTTTACTGCCGTACGTGCAACGGGAATATTCTTGAAAATAGAGCGCGCTAAACTGGTACGTGTTGATATAAAATATCTAGATATGCCTGAAAATAGATACGCTATCACGCTAGATAATAATCAACGTGATAAACAGAAGATCGTAAGGATTCGGTTTTCGGACTTTATTCGCGTGTCTTTTTAAGATGAGATTTGAAGATGCAAACCAGGATGCAGTCCACCTGATAGATGTGATCACTGTCGATCATGGACATCTGTAAGCAACTTCTTATAGAACATGAGCTCTACCCAATCAAACATGCGTTGCTACTCCCAAGGTCCAAGATCCTTACCTCATATAAAAGTGGGCCGGCAACCACATCCTTCCAACGAAATGTAAGAACTGTTTTACGCTGGAAATAGGTGTGGCGGTGGGACTTTCCGGTCAACCAACATTGGTTCTACCACCTTCAAAGTGGCGACGCCACCCAGCCAGTTAAACCATATACCGCCTTTAACATGTATGTAAATTTTGTAATTAATTATGTGTTACTAATGTCGTCTGGTCGTCAACCCATTATTCTCCCACTGCTGTTTTTCTCGGAATGAGAGAGTTATAGGCCAGAGTCCCCCGCGCTGGCCAAGTGCGTATTGGTGGACTTCACACACCTCCGAGAACTTTTTTTTAAAGAACTCTCGGGTGTATAGGTTTCCTCACGATATTTTCTTTTACCGAAAAGAAGTGATAATTAATTTCTAATACGTACATAATTTTAGAAAAATCAGTGGTGCGTGCCTCGGTTTGAACCTCGGACCTCCCTCCCGATCCAGAGGGCAAGTTTCAATCATTAGGCTATCACTGCTGCATTACTAATACTCATATTATATTTTTACTACGATTTACTGATACTATATATTGTTGGAATAATTGCTACGTGGCATATCCTTCGATTTAAATCCATGCTTGTAATGTAGAGACACATGTTTGTGTTGTCAGGTGCTAGTACTAGTCTAAATATACTCAAATGTATGTTTCTTGGAGTATAATTTGAGGCGACAAGTAAACGAATGTAAGGTTGTGTAAATGACGGATTTTTGAAGCGTTTAATTGTTACACTACACTCTACTTGGATAACGGGTCATTCTTCCACTCACTGCTCACTTTCAAGGGATGACCATTTTAGGCATTAGAATCTAAGTTGAATTTACTGTCCATTTAATGATAATTTCAGCAGCTATTTCAATATTATGAAAAAATAAATTGCTGGCATACACATACGAATTAATTCACTCTTTTTGTTTGCTTGGCTGGGGGTCATATTACGATGTATCTTCGTCTTTGGGAATGCCAACGCATCTATGGTTGACATAGATAGATTGTTCTGATAAGATCGCTTACAGAATTCCATGGTCGTCAGTTACCACATATCATTAGGAGAAAAGTACGGTTATAATTTCAACCTTGTAAAGAAGTTTTACTGCAGATTGAATACGAATACTTCTAATTTGGAAAAAAAAAGTTCAGCGATAGAGATATTTATATATAAAGAACTAGTTGATCCGGCGAACTTCGTTCCGTCTAAAAGTCAAAAATCTAAAATTATCAGTGTTCTTTCACTATAATATGCATGTATTATACAAATAAACCTTCCTTTTGAATCACTCTATCTATTAAAAAATTAAAATCCGTAGCGTAGTTTTAAAGATCTAAGCATACATAGGGACAGACAACGGGAAGCGACTTTGTTTTATACTAAGTAGTGATTCGACATGAAATACGGTTCATAAAACTGTTTCTTTAACAATACAAGGTGTAATGAATATATTTATGGTATTTTGAGTATTATATAATAAAAGTGAAATAGGAAATAAACATTTTCTTCATTAAATGTGAATAAAGTAAGATAACTGTTAACTGCCTATAATTAATTATCTTTGTATACTATATGCTCCAAATGTACTTAATTACAGTGGAAACTTTACTGATGAACGAATTTCCTATTTGTATGATAATTTATTATTAAGACCATTGTTTGTTTCCCTAGCAAAATAAAATAAAAATAAATAAAAAAAATAAATTGTGATACTTCTCAACTAACCCATTTTGTATTTTAATGTAGGTCGTGCACTCATAATGTATTTTTATGTAGTCGCTCACTCATAATGCATTTTGCAGCGCTAAGTGCCCGAGCTGCCTTACCTGACACGAAACCTGAATTAATTACATGGTTAATTATTTTTTCCAACCGTAGTGAAATTAACAGCGGTGTTTCTTATTTTTATTTCACTTCTTTAATGGCCGTGCTAATGAGTGGTTTGTTTATAAGAATGTTTACGGACGCAACTTGCTATTTTGAACATTTTTCGTTTTAAAACTAGCCGTTCCCATGGCTGCACCCGCGTTTCTTGTATCCCACGATACCCGTGGGATACAAACCACGTGACTCCTCCCTTTTCTTGATGACCAACCATAGTATTTACCTTAGACAGAGGGTCTTAGGTCTCCTGTACATTTGCCATGTTTTCCCGGGACCAGAATCCCTGGGATCCCTCTTGGCTTCACCGCGGCGCCCAAAGCCACGGTTACTGAGCCCCCTCACCACGACAAGGTGGAGATCCCTTCGAGGGGAGATCTGGCAACGCCTACTTTAAAACGTATATGAATGTATTTGCTCTTTTCTTTGCTAATTATAAACCACACACAATGCCAGTAGATTCGAGAATTAATAGAAAATTGAATTTAGTTAGCGTGTAATTTTATTTAATCGTAAAAAGCCGTGATTGCTCATAATGCTTTTGAGGAATTGTGTTATAGTAGTACTCTTTGTAGTTAATGCAAAGACTACAGATTATTCGCTAAGTTGTCGGGTAAGGTTTTCTAGTTTCGTCCCTGTAGCCTCGGGGTCAGAATAGGGCTACGGTATCGGTAATTTTATTTAATCGTAAAAAGCCGTGATTGCTCATAATGCTTTTGAGGAATTGTGTTATAGTAGTACTCTTTGTAGTTAATGCAAAGACTACAGATTATTCGCTAAGTTGTCGGGTAAGGTTTTCTAGTTTCGTCCCTGTAGCCTCGGGGTCAGAATAGGGCTACGGTATCCCCTGCCTGTCGTAAGAGGCGACTAAAAGGGGCTTCCGGGGTTGCAGACGGCTAGAGTGAGAGCTCGAACCGTTCGGTCAGGCAATCCCGGGAAGGACGGCGGTATGTGTGGTCGCATACCGTCGTAAAGACTAGACGGAGCGGTGGGCCCAGCCGCCCATCTGGAAGGAGCCCGATGGGGCAGCGCGCTCGGAGGATTCCGGTTGAAGTCGTTTCGATATCCCGGAGTCCTCCTTTTCAGCGCCGAGGACGGCCACCGGGGGTGTTTTAGTGCGGTAAAAATCCCACATAACCCTGCGTCGCTCCCACGGCGTCGGGTACCTTTGGAAGGTTTCCCCTCGAAAACAAAAAAAAAAAAGGTTTTCTAGTTTATTTAGGCAGCTTTATAAAAAAACATGAGTTCCATCTGAAATTAATAAACAATATGTTTCTAGTCTCGAGGTCTGAGACGGTCCCGTTATATGAAATTGTAACCATGTGTGCAATTTCATATAAATTTCATATATCCATAGTCACGCTAAAACTGTTTTACAGTAGAAAATTATGTTAAAATATCTAGCAAGTTTATTTTGCATACTACTTTTTATTAAGCTGGCATAGATTTTATCGCGGGCTTAGAGCGCGGCGACCGAATCAAGAAAGTCCGTAACGAAAAGAACCTAACACTCCGCTTACCATGTAGCACGGCTGAACGTTCGCTTAACCTGTATGTATATGGTACGACGGTATAAAGCTCGCACGGATTGAGACGAGCTGCTAGGAAATCGGATCAATATGTAAGCTGTTTGTGCAAAAGTAGGTATATAGTATCAAAGATAAAAACTTTAATTAATAGCAAAGAAAAAAAAAACTACATGAATAAATGAATAATTATAATTTTAATAATTGCATAACTTGATAAAAAAATGCTATGCAATAGCTTTACCCCGGCAGTCCCCGAGTGCCGCAAGTTTTATTTTAATTGTTGTCTTGGACTGTGGCAACATGACACCAAAAAAAATAAGGTCGTTCGGTTTGAAATCAACCGTATTTTTTGTAAATATTCTTTAATGTCGTATGCAAACTTTCACAAGAATTTTACGAAATTTCTATGGAGTCATGGTCCATTTATGGTGCACGCTATTACCAGTATTATCTTCAGGTAACCCATGTGTGGTTCAGGCACATTGAAGGAATAAAACGTTCGATAAAATTTTACTTCCCGAGAAAATTGTCTTTTGAATTTTGTTAATAGGAGCGCAGCAACCATTTTCGGCAAGATGGCGGCCTGTGTTTCGAGATCCCACCCTGGCAGCACCAGCCAGTGGAGGTGGAACAACACATCAGAAAGCTCAAGGAAATCTGGGGACAGTTCGAAAGTCGGCGCGTTAGAGGACCTAAGTTGGCGCTAGTTAATAGGTAAATAAACTAAAGATACTATCGTCACATTTAATTCTGCTTTAAAGTAGTATTTCACTGTGTTCTATTTAAAAGGTATAACACACACACACATACGCACACGCTTTCTACACTCATAGCCCCATACTAGGATTTTTTCCTGTGTCGTGGGTACCATGGACACACACAAGTCGAATACAAACACCCAGACCCAGAAAACGGTATCTAAACTCATCATTCAGATACCTGTCTGGCCGGGAATAAAACCCGGGACCCATTGCGCGTCAGACTGGTATGGTATGGCGTTCGGCCACGCGGATCGTCAAATAATGCAGGTTTAATTGAGGCTAAGGTTTAGCGAAGATTGTTACATTTGTGGTCAGTTTTCGGTTAATTTATAAGTATTTTGCTTTTTTTTCCAAATAGTAATATAAGACGTGAACCTGCATAGCTTCTCATTACAAATTATGCATACTCGTTTGTGACTTGTTAAACATTTGTATAAAATAATATTTTGTATTCATCTCACAAAACCCATTCCTTTGGTAACCGTATCACTTGAGAGCATAAAAAATAACTGATTGCAATGTCCGCTATAATGGATTTAAAATGACGTCACTTAACATGATTGTCATCTGTTAATATTAAATAAATTTTAACTCATTCAGTTGTGGTTAATTGGGTCAGTTGCAAGATTAAACGGACACATATTAACTAACAAATGAACTTAAAAAAATATTTATTTCAATTAGTAAATTGATGAAATTGTCGATATACAAATCATATATATTTTATTGGCAACACATAACGCTTTCTAGTCTTTCAATATTATAATTCCATAAATTCAGCCTTAAAGTGTTTTTAACACTTGTTATTAAAGCAGCAAAAGGGCAAAAGGTGTGCAGGCCGCCGACCAGCTGGACTGGTGGTAAAGAAGACGGCGGGTAACCGCTGGATTCAGATGGCTCAAAACCGGTCGAAGTGGCGCAGATTAGGGGAAGCCTATGTCCAGCAGTGGACTTTCAAAGGCTGATGGATGGATGGATGGACGGATGATTAAAGCAGCCTGAACAGACCAGACATTTTATGAGTAATAGGTTCTAGTTATTCTATATTATATATTGACTATAATCGAGATATACGGACAGACCATTAGTTGTCAACGTTCGGTAATTGTCCCGATAGTTTAAGTTACAATTACACTTAGCTAAAGGCCCTCTTAATAGCATTAAGTACTTACTGGATCGTAAATAACGAAACTTGGGCTCAATTCTAAGAAAATTTCATTAGAGACGAAGTTAGGTTCCAATTTAGTGCGACTTGTTGTGTTAAAGTTTCGAATTAATCAAACGGTTTCCTATTTTGATTGTGGTCCAGTTGGGCTAAGGTTTGCTTTGGAATTCATTTAGTAATTATGTTCACAACATTATAGAATAATTGCTTAGCGTGGAAGGCTAACAGAGTATTCGATAATATTTTGTTCTATTAGTATTTATATATTAGTAGATTATAAATCATCATTCGAAATTATACGAGTAGTAATGCCAGTGATGAACTACGGCGCCGAAACATGGTCTTTTACTTCTTCGAAGGGTCAGGGTCGCTCGGCTTGCTATGGAGAGGGCTATGCTAGGAATTTCGCTACGAGACATAATTCGTGACGATGAAATCGAATAGACTAACGAAGGTCACCGGCATAGCTCTCAAAATTAGCAAGCTAAAATGACAGTGGGCCAGCCACATTGCTCGTAGGACCGATAACTGATGGGGAAGGAAGGTCCTCGAGTGGCGACTACATTTAGGCAAAAGGAAAAGAGGTCGCCTACTCACCAGGTGGACTGATGACCTGGAGAAGACAGCGGGAAAACGTTGGATTCCGAGGGTACAGACATTCGAGGACCGGTTGGAGTAGCGCTATTTAGGGGAGGCCTATGTCCAGCAATGAACCTAAAAAGGCTGATGGATGGAGATCATAAATAAATCATTTTTAAAGTGGATCCTAATTAAAACAATCCTTTATCGATGTTACATTGTTAAGTACTGCAGTGTTTTGGTTTGAAAGGTGTAGTTAAGAAGTCTTATTTGTCTGAAGCGATAACAAATCTTGAGGTATTATGGCCTTGGGAATCTTATCTGGCTGATCACAGGAGTGCATGTGTGGTGTCCGTTTACTGCTTTCTAAGTAAATAAGATATAACCACAATAATTACTTTTTAACCTGAATGATTATGTTACACTGTTAAAAATATTCCATCCATCCATCCATCAGCCCTTCGATGTCCACTGCTGGACATAGGCCTCCCCTAAATGGCGCCACTCCAACCGGTCCTGTGCCCTCTGAATCCAACGGCTTCCCGCTGTTTTCTTCAGGTCATCGGTCCACCTGGTGGGGGGGCGACCTGTACTCCTTTTGCCTAAACGTGGTCGCCACTCGAGGACCTTTCTTCCCCATCGGTTATCGGTCCTTCGAGCGATATGGCCGGCCCACTGCCACTTCAGCTTGCTGATTTTGAGAGCTATGTCGGTAACCTTCGTTCGTCTACGGATTTCATTTTTACGAATCATGTCTCGTAGCGAAATTCCGAGCATAGCCCTCTCCATAGCACGCTGAGCGACTCTGAGCCTTCGAATGAGGCCTTTAGTGAAGGACCACGTTTCGGCGCCATAGGTCATCACTGGCAACACACATTGCTCGAACAATTTCGACTTCAGGCACTGAGGAATTGTGGACGAAAAGATACTACGAAATTTCCCGAACGCAGCCCAGCCGAGTTGGATTCTTCGAGTGACCTCCCTCTCAAAGTTGGACTTACCCATCCGGATCGTTTGTCCCAGGTAAATGTACTCGTCGACAACTTCGAGAGGAGTGCCGTCAACAACTACCGGTATGGGTGTGACATGGACATTAGACATGATTTTCGTCTTGTCCATGTTCATCTTAAGACCCACCCGTTGTGAGGCACTATTGAGGTCGCCTAGCATTGTGCTGAGGTCCGTCAGTGAACCTGCCAAGATGACTATATCGTCGGCAAATCGAAGGTGTGTGACGTGTTCGCCATTGATGTTGATGCCAAGACCTTTCCACTCCATCAGCTTGAACACATCTTCCAATGCAGCGGTGAACAGTTTCGGCGATATGACATCGCCTTGCCTGACTCCCCGCTGCAGTTGGATGGGGTTCGTGCTTTGGTCGTGTACTCGGACTGACATGGTGGCGGCTGTGTATACACACTTCAACACCTCGATGTACCTATAGTCGATCTGGCATCGCTGAAGGGACTCCAGCACCGCCCAGTGCTCGATAGAATCGAAGGCTTTCTCATAGTCCACATAAGCAACAAATAACGGCAGATTATACTCCTCGGTCTTCTGTATAATCTGCCGAAGCGTATGTATGTGGTCCATGGTGCTGTAGCCTTTTCGGAATCCGGCTTGTTCGGGAGGCTGGAAGTCGTCAAGCCTGCGTGCAATACAGTTAGTGAGGACTCTCGAAAACAACTTATACACGTGGCTCAGAAGCGCAATGGGCCTGTAGTTCTTCAGGAGGGTTTTATCGCCCTTTTTTCGCAATCGCAATTTTTAAAAATATTGCTTTGACGTAATTATTGCGTTATGGACAAAACTATATAGGGACTTCGGGGATCGTTTTTTTTATTCAGTTATGAAAACATGTATTTGAGCATTAAACGGTTATCTTTCAATCCGCAGTGAGCTCACCCGTTACATGGATACCGTGATCGCGCCGTTCCTCGACACTTACCACAGGAACATCCAGACCTCGTACCAGCAGTTCACCAGCAAGATACTCAGGCGGATCAAGGATGACATCAGCGCTGCTTTGAAAAAGAAGCTGCAGGTCTACGATGAACTCACTGAGCTGGCTGACAGCTTGAATGTACCAGGTAGTTTTTTATACAATGACATTTGTCTCCAACCTGTTATTTTTTTAGTAATGGGTACAGATCTTCTTGCAGAATGAGATTTAGGCCGTAGTCCATCTCATTAGAATAATTAAGACATTTGTAGATGAATGTGGTCAATGTACTGTAAGTATGTGTTATGTAAAATTGAATGTTTTAAGATACATACACGCTTTCTACACTCATAGTCCCACATTAGAATTTTCTCCTGTGTCGTGGGTACCATGGGCACACACAAGATGAATACACAAACTTCCAAACACAGAACATAAATCTAAACTCATCATTCAGATACCTGTCTAGCCGGGAATCGTAGCCGGGACCCATTGCGCGTCAGACTTGTATGGTAACCACTCCACCACATGGGTCGTTAAACATACTGGCTGTACAGTAGGATTACTTTTACGTTTTGTTAGTGTTATAGTGTAGTATAGTGTAGTGTGTATAAGTGCATCTTGTCTCTGCAATTGTTACAATTAGTATAATACAATTTGTAACATATTACTTAGGGTTTTCATAGTGCTGTTCTAATTAAAAACGAGACTAGTTATTTATTCCGCTACGAAGCACCATGTCCTAAAAGGACGGACTTTGGCTCAACTTTTATCCACGCAATATAATTCGACAAAAATATAATAAATTCGTGTTAAGCATAATCCTATTATATTCTGCTCTCAAAATTTATGTCTAATTACGTCGGAGCAAAGATCTCCCAAGGTGACTATCTATTCCGGCTTTGTTTTGAGTTTTGTGTGAAAAATGTTTGCTTCCAGTAATTCATTAATTACTGTCGCCTTTAATTTTTTTAAGGAAGGAAAAATACTTGATATATTATTCTCGATTATAATATATCTGGTAAGATCAAAAAAAACATAGAGACGCTTAGCCTTGAGGATCTTGTCGGCAATGGGGCATGGATACTACTATTTGCAAGTAGTAGAACTAGTATAGTTCGATCGAGGAAGTACCACCGCCACACCTATTTCTAGCGTGAATCATTTCTTGCGTTTCGATATAAGAGTGTGGTTGCCGGCACACTTTCACATGAGGGGACCATCATAGTCACCGGGAGTAGCAACGCATCAGTGATTGACTTCAGATGGAATCCATGTTCTGTATAAAGTTGATTACAGATGTCCATGGGCGGCTTACCATCTGGTGGACTGCACTGCCACTTCAGTCAGATAAAAAAATATATATATGAAGAAAATCTGGCTCGAAGGACCATTTTGAGTGTCATTTCTGTACATTGCTGCCGAATTATCTAAATAGCAAAGTAGACGTAGAGGAAGAAATCAAGAAAAAATGCAGAGATGGAAACAAAGCGATAGAAACAATTTAGTTCATATCACTCCTATAATTTATACATGTCATTTGGTCCAAATTATGGTCCATTTAAGACCGTTATGCAGTTTCGCGGTTAATCCGTGAATATCTGTGGTTTAGTTTAACTAATCGATACATCTCGTCGAGTATGTAATTGCATAGCTTCCTCAATTTGCATAGCTAGTAAAATAGGATATAGGAGATGGGTTCGAGCGATCTAATTGCATTGCTTCGAGCCTATAGCAATAGTTGTGAGGCAGTTGCCATCAAGCAGCTATTGGGATCAAGACTCGGTAATTTGACGCTTAGACATTACGTGTATAAACAATTGATGTAATATAGATATACAAATTCAAATTCTTTATTGCTCATGCTTATTATCTAAGTCGGCTCTTACAAATAAATTTTGGTACAAGTATGCACCCTGTAAGGGTATTGCAATATAATGTCTACATGTCGGCGCGACACCGCGTATTTATGAAAAACACGTCGCCGATAATAATTATTTTAGTTAGTTTAAAGATCGAAAATTGTTTGTTTATTGAATTACCAACATTTAATGATTTTTAGAATTGTAATTGATGTAAATGAGTTTACCCTCCATAAATTTGTTATTGTCGGGGTGACAACCAAATATTGTTATAAAAAGGCGAGCGAACGCCGGTAGAAAAAAATTTCTTGTTTAACCATCGAAGCGATCGGACCTCCTAAACTGTGAATAAATCGAAGAAGTTTACTCCTGTGTTTTACTTGAAATCTTCAAGAAAGGACAATATTGAAGACTGACCTGGCCTTCCTGACGTCACACATCACCACATCTACTTCGTTATACATAATATTTAGAGAGGTTAATCGTCATTATTACAAAATAGCTCAAACATATGAATAATAATAGAGATCGATTACATTATGAGACTACGAGAGATTACGAGAGATGATAATACAAAGCGATTGGGCCTAAATTTTGGCTTTTTACCCTACTTTACATGTGTTGAGCGTCGGCTCTTTTGAATGAAGTATTTTTAAATTTCAAAAATTAGTTATTTCATCTATTTTGAGCTAGCCACGATCACAATTATTGAATTTTGGAAACCTTTTTTTTCAACGTATCGGTTCAGAAGTGGGCTTCTAAAGTTGTGGTGATTAAATTTCTTAACGAATAGGGAGGTAAAAAATGTATGATTCATATTCGAGGGAAATAATTCAGTTAAAATTTTGCGTACATATTGGTCGTCATACTAAATTTAACATAGCGAACTCCAGGATAGTGGATCAATTATTTTTATGCAGCCTATGATAGGGATGTTAAATTCTTTTTTTAAATACCAAAAAAAAAATCAAGTTACTAAGATATTGTCTTTAAAAACTATTTTAACTAATTTTTTCTAATCCCATTCGAAGGTCAGCGATATTTCTTCGTACAAAGAGAAAACCCGCGATCAGTATTGTGCTAATGATGACAAATGATCACTGTATTTGGTATGCTAAATCTGTAATACCGGAAAGGGTTATTTATTTTCATTGCAGGAATAATTTTAACATGGAAATTCACTCGATACCGATTTAAATATATTGTTCAATGTGACAACCCTATTAATACCTATCCTTACTAATATTATAAATGTGAGCGTAAATTTGTTTGTTACGCTTTTACGTGAAAATTACTCAACCTATTATTGTAAAACTTTGCAATCTAACTATTAGAAAAAAAAACACAAAAAATATTTTGTAAATAGTGATCGCATTGATTTAATATTTTAAATATTCGCGCTATTGGAATGTAATCTTTGATATTTATTTAAGGGCTTCAACGCGAGCGAAGCCGCGGGTGAAAGCTAGTTGTATAAATGCGAATGTTTCTGACTATATATTTATGTTTGTTATTTTATCAGGCAAAAAATATCGTCGCATCTTTGGTACACCGAAATCTTGTAACCTAGATATAATCTAATATATAAAATTCTCGTGTCACAGTTTTTGTTGCCATACTCCTCCGAAACGGCTTGAACCATTTTTACCAAATTTTATATGCTTATTCAGTAAGTCTGAGAATCGGCAAACATCTATTTTTCATACCCCTTAAGGGTTGTCCACCCTTAACATTTATTTTTTATTTTTTATATGGCAAAACTACGTTTGTCGGGACAGCTAGTAACATATAATAATTTATTACATATACGATCATAAGCATGGTAGACGCGACCAAAGCGGGCGTAGCCTTGCTTATAATATTAATTCCATTAATTCCAGTAATGTGCGACGAGGAAAGACGTGCGGCCCGGACGGTGGCGAATCGGCATGTAGCTCAGACCTACCGGTGTACTGAAGAAGCACGTGCATCAATGGGCAAGATGGTCAAGTATGCTGACGAGATGATCAGCATAACCAGAAGTCACATGCAAGCCTCGATAACAGACGCCACCAGGTCTTTGAATACCAGTGGCGGTGTGGATGGTCTAAAGTGTGTATTTAGTTTTAAATCTTTGCGAGTCATGACGACCCGCGTGGCGCATCGGTTACTATACCGGTCTGACGTGCAATGGGTCCCGGGTTCGATTCACGGCCAGACAGGTATCTGAATGATGATTCCTGTTCTGGGTTTGGGTGTTTGTGTATTCGTCATTTTGTGTCTATGGTACCCACGACACAGGAGAAAATCCTACTGTGGGAAGCGTGTTATTTAGAGGTTGTACTAGTACCGTTCGACCGTAAAGGTACCACCGTCACACTTATTTCTAACGTGAAGCAGTTCTAGAGTTTCGTTGGAAGAATGTGTATGCCGGTTAACTTTTTTTTTTTTTTTTTATTTGACTGAAGTAGCAAACGAGCATGCAGTCCACCTGATGGTAAGTGGTCACTGCCGCCCATGGACATCTGTAATCAACTTCATATAGAACACACAGATCACAGATGCGTTGCTACTCCCGAGGACTATGATGGTCGCCTCATGTAAAAGTGTGCCGGCAACCACACCCTTCTATCGAAACGCAAGAAATGCTTCACGCTAGAAATAGGTGTGGCGGTGGTACTTCCCCGGTCGAACTGCACTGGTTCTACCACCTAGAATACAAGGTGACCATCGTAGTCCTTAGAAGAGGCAACGCATTGTCTTTAGGTAAAATTACTGTTCTACTCGTATGTGGGGACGGTATCACATGTCCATGGGTGGAAGTAATCACGTGCCATCAGGTGCACTGCATTCTCGTTTGCTATTTCGATCGTATGTAAAAAAATTACGTAATCTGGTAAATCCCTGAAAGTCTCTGATATAAGTCCTGTGTACTTAGTGTGTACCGACTATATTTAAAATGTTTAAACCAGCGGTTCCCAACGGGTGGTCCGCGGACCACTGAAGCACGCGAAGTGGTCCGAGAAGCCATCCAAAAAATATTGTAATAAGAGAAGTCAACACAATGACAGTTAAGTAGCGGACAGCCGTGATTGAACACGCGCATAAATATTGTTGGCTTTGAACAACAATGTACGCGTGTCTTGTTAAAAATTATGAACCCCATATTAATTTCCAGACATATTTTTATCATAAATTACTCTCTCATACCGATGGTCCATGGGTCAACAGATATTTTGCCAAATGGACCTTCGTCACCAAAAGGTTAAGAAGCACTGGTTTAGACCAACTGTACCTCATCTTTAACGGATTTTAATTAATTTCCAGAGTAAACATAACAACTTGTCTAAAAGAGCTATCGAAAGCAGCTGTAACTCTTGGTTACGAGCTAGATCTTAGCCTGACGAACGCTAGACGTCACAACGAGCAGTCCTGCGAGAAGTTAACCAACTGTAACTCAAGAGTGCGGAAGAATACCGACGAGTCAGTGGCTATGTTGCGAGATGCACTTTATCAATGTGTTTACGCCTGATTATTTTTAAACAGAGTGAGGTAGCAAACGAGCATTTGACCCTGATGGTAAGTGGTCACTGCCGACCATGAACATATGTAAGAAATTATATATACTTCTTTACAAGAACGACTTGTTATCTTAAGAACTACGATTTTTATTGGAGGCCAATTGTTGAGTTACACAAAATAAAAGTCCTTAAAATGAATGGACTTACACAGACCTATACTCAAACTCATTATAAATATTACCTAACGACTTACCGACAAATTTAAAAAAAAACAACATGATAATTATGAAATTGAACACAAAATGTCAATTCAATGTATATAATACTTGCCACGTTATTGTTGTAAAGAGGGGATATAATAAGAGTGGTTTTATCTAAAGTCAAATGTCAATCACAGATGCGACCGTCTCAGTCCTCGGAGTAGCAACGCGGCTTTGATTGACTTCGGATAGCACCGTTGTTTTGTTGTACTTACGGTCCATGTGCGGTAGTAACCATTTGCCATCAGGTGTGCAAGCTCGATTACTACTTCAACGTTTTTAAAATGTTAGAATAATATTGGTAGACTAACATATTTTGTTTCATTTATCCATTTGGGGTACAACCCATTATTGTCCCTGTGCTGGGAACGGGTCTTCTCTCTGATTGAGAGAGTTTTAGGCCAAGTGCGAATTGGTGTACTTCACACACCTCCGAAATCTTTTTTTTTAAAACTCTCGGGTGTGTAAGTTTCCTCACGATGTTTTCCTTCACTGTAAAGCAGTGATAATTTATTTCTAATACGCACATAAATCAGTGGTGCGTGCCTGGGTTTGAATCTCAGACCTCTCGATTGAGAGGGCAAGTTTCAATTATTAGGTTATCACTGCTCTGCATTTATCTATTTAGTTAGACAAAGTAAAAATCAAATCAACTTATTTGATAGTTAGCAAATTCTTATACCCTATGTAAGTAATGTTAGACGTACAGTAAAATAAAATAAAATAAAAATCCGTTAAAGTTACATATCCGCAGTAATGTTGGGCAAATTCGCTATCTGACTGACCATCTTAGATATCAAAACAAGAATAGCAAATATTTTTTGATAGACTCATGAAATAGAACATGATCTATAACCAGTTTGTCGCTATTGTCCACGGATGGTAGTGATAGACTAAAATTTGTGTATAAATGGAAAACATGAAAAGACAATTACTACAATGGAATATGCCTGAATGAAACTGACTATGAATGAAATGACTGATGATATGAATCTATAAATCTCTACACCACTAGGTGTAGAGATTGTTATTTGTTGTCTATAAATCGAGCAAATTTTAAAATGTATGTGTGACCAATACATAGCCGTTAACGCCATGACGCGTTAACGTGTTGACGCAGCTGACACCTGGTTGACAGCTTGACGTCACCACTATGCATCCATAATTAATTTGTCATTGATCGACTTACAGACGCTAACTGTCGTCTATATAGTTCCGGGATCAGAATAGGGTTACGGTGTCCTCTGTCTGTCGTAAGAGGCGACTAATGGGCCTTGCGGGGTTGAGGGCGGCTAGAGTGGAGTTTCAACCGTTCGACCAGGCGATCCTGGGAAGGACGGCGGTATGAGTGGTCGCGTACCTTCGTAAAATCCAGACGGATCGGTGGGCTCAGTCGCTCACCTGAGATGAGCTCGATGGGGCAACGGGCTCTGAGGACTCCGATTGCGTTCCTTTGGAGATCCGGAGTCCTCTTTGTAGCGCCGATGACGGTCATCGGGGGAGATTTAGTGCGATAAAGATCCCACATAACACTGCGTCGCTCCCGTGGCGTCGGGTACCTTTTGAAGGTGTCCCCCTCGAGAACAAAAAAGACACTAGTTGTAAGTAGCATTCAGCCATTGCTGTCAAAATAACTTCCTCAATTTCTTATTCTATTAACATCTGTTTGTAAATATCTGTGATACACGAAGAAAATAGAAAAAATATTATTTCATTATAATACAACTTTGGCAAAGGGAGATCTCCCGCCAGGCTAGGTGATCATGCCTGGGGAGCGGCCGTGCTCCGACAGCCGTTGTTCGGAACTTGGATATATGCGGGGTATTGAGAATATCGATAGCGTGTTTCAGAATACTAGTAGCGCCAGCTCTTGGTGAATAGCGGGAGGTCGCCACACTACATATGTTTGATATTCATTTATGGTTAAAGGTGAAGAGCAAAAGAGGCACCACCGCCACACTTATCTGCTTAATAATAGTGATAAGCGCCGCTGAACATTTTGTGGCCCGCAGGTTGGCATTGCATGCGCTGCATTATTCCTTACAAAAAGACAAGTCTTCGATATCTCAAGTCACTTATCGCAAAACGTATTTGACAAGGAGCGAGCGAATGGAAAGAGCGAGTGAACTTGTTATTCTAGTTTAAAAGCACTTTTATTGTCTCTTTGCTAGGCAATGATCCTCGGAACGGGTGTATGTAGCGTGACTTTCGATTCCCGCGTGACTTTATTTTCTTAATGCTTTCTTTATAGTGCGAATGGAAATCTTTGATGATGCGTCTGGGAGAAATGTAAAACATGCTTTGACCCAGGTTCAGTTTTTGTTAAAATTTACTTGGTACTTCAATACAAAATTTTCCGTTGTTATAAATTCATTCATTTAAATTTTATAAAACGTTTTATTCTTCTTATCATACTAGATATTATTTAAGCGAAAGTTTTCTAACAATGTCAAAAACTATCGACTTGGTTTGGCACACATACAAATGTTTATGACATGAATTAACACGTATACAGTTTATCAAGGTAAATAACTAAAGTAAAGGAGGTGAAATGTTTAGCTATACGTTTTAATTATTGTTGAATATGCAAAAATATGATAGCAGTGCAGCTTGCAGTGCTGCTTTCAACCATTATTGAAACTTGCCTTCTCGATCGGGAGGTCCGAGGTTCAAACCCAGGCACCACTGATTTATGTGCGTATTACAAATTAGAAATTAATTATCACAGCTTTTCGGCGAAGGAAACATAAGGTTCGAGTCCTGTGTAAACCTCAACCTTGTTGGGTTGAATGCAATTTTTTTCGTCACCGTTTATATATGTAGCAATTTATTACATAAATGTTCATCACTCCAAAAATTGGACACTACTATGTTTCCAGTAAACATAGAGTCATATCTATTAAAATAGCAACGCTGGGAATAAAAGCTTGTAACACAAAATTCTGTAAAACGCAACGGTCGCTCACCCTTGCCATCACACGTTAGTTTTACAAAATTGAAATTCAAAAACGGGCAACGCGAAATAATATTACGTCGCCGGCTAAACGATTTTTAATTTGTTTTAAATTTCCCGCGCCACGGCCAAGTCCTCCAAATTCGCAATTAAGCCGTCAGAAAATTGCACATTTCCACAAAATGTGTCGTCTGACCGTCCCTTCGCAATCTGAAACATTGTATCAACAATAAACTTTTGTGGGTCCTCTGATGAATAGATTGGGCGTGGAGCTACGAATATATAGATACCGAGAGATTTCAACTCTAATATTTATATGTAAGTAAGTAAACGCATGCTACATGCCTGATCTCTTGAGACCAATAATGTACATGAAATAAAAATGAGAAATCTGTTTTCTTACAAAAAAGATCTTAGAAACTTTGTGATTATACCATTTGGAAATCTATATTCATCAACTCTTAAGAAATAAGATGTGCGTTTTGTAGGTACGAAAACTTGGATTATAAGCTAACGTATTTTCTGTTCACCAAATGGTAAGTGCCCGCTATACATGGACAGCTGTAATCAACCCCAGATAAAACCACCACCAACATTTCCAGCAGCATGTCGGTGGAAGAGTGTCGCTGCTGGCTCACTTTTATAGGAGGTGACTATCTTAGTCCTCGGGATTAGCGACGCATCTGTTATTGATTTCAGATACAACTCTTGTTCTATATGAAGTTGTAGATGTCCATGAGCGGTCGTGACCACTTACCATTAGCTGGACTGCAGTTGGTTTGTTACTTCAACCGGTTTAAAAAACATCTGAATCTTATATGTGGTTTGATACAAATACATTGCTCCTTTTTTTGTTTTCGGGAGGAAAACCTTCAAAGGTACTCGACGCCGGGTTATGTGTGAGGTAAAAAACCTCACTAAAACCCCCGGTGGCCATCCTCAGCGCTGCGTGGAGGACTCCGGGATCTCCAGTGGAACAGAACCGGAGTCCTCCGAGCACGATGCCCCATTCGGGTTCTTCCCAGTGAGCATTTGTACTTACTGCGCCTCCTGGTGTTTAGGACGGCGTGCGGCCTTCCTAAACACCGGGTCGTTTCGCTGGACGATTCGTGCTCCCACTCTTATCGCCCACAACCCCAGAAGCCCCTTTTTAGTCGCCCGGAATTACAGGGACAAAATGCATTGTTCCTAAACAAGAAGTTGGAACGATGCACAAGTCTCCCATACCACATCATTTAGACGAATACATAGTAGCACTTAGCACACAGCTGTGATGTTGTTTAACACCGGAGACACCGGATAATACCAGCGTATTATCCAGTGCCTCCGCTTTCAAACAACAAAGGATAACATATTCAAAACACTATAACAGTAAAAAATATAACTCTCATTCTGACAGAAGACCTGTGCCCAGCAGTGGGACAATAATGGGATGTCGAGAATTATCAAAGCTTGGACATTTGAAACTACGTAAGAGTCGTTAATGCATTGTCCGCTGTTAAAACTGTACCTTTAAAAATATTTCACGTGGTGTACCTACAAAAAATATTTTTTCCAATATATTCTTTACGCGCAGACCGTAGACCATACATTTTAGAAAACGCCAACGTAGGCAAATCTTCGAAAAATAGCCTACGCCTATTTCACGCACGATTTAGCAATAATCCCACCCAAGATCCTGTTAACACTACACATAACTTAGCAATATTCATTCCACGTCAAACCGTGTCCAGCGTTAGTACCTCAACAACCCTTGTCGTGAACGTCCCTTCTAATTATGGCTGGTCCGACCCCAGTAATTTACAGTTATTCGAATCCGACATAGCGAAATCAAATTATTCAAATATTTAGACGCGGTTCAACCTAATGAATTTAGATTAGTTGGCCCTGTGTTAGTGATGTAAGAAATATTCGCATTGCGTTCGCATGTTTTTATGTTATAGCATTCGCAAGGATTGATGCAAATATTTTGCGAATATTAAATTGCATTGCTTAGCAAAAAAGGTCACCAAATCTATTAAAATTGAAATCGAACTGCAGTTTGTCGACCTTAAAAAAACTTCGCCAAATTTATACCCTCCGGCACCCTATACCAAGAACCGAAAAAAACAACATTCAAATTCGCATTTGTGAATAGGGTACAACCCATTATTGTCCCACGGCTGGGCACGGGTCTTCTCTCAGAATGAGAGAGTTTTAGGCCATTGTCCAACGCGCTGGCCAAGTGCGAATTGGTGGACTTCACACACCTCCGAGAACTTTTTTTTACAAAACTCTCGGGTGTGTAGGTTTCCTCACGATGTTTTCGTTCACCGACAAGCAGTGATAATTAATTTCTAATACGCACATAAATCATTGGCGCGTGCCTGGGTTTGAACTTCGGACCTCCAGATTGAGAAGGCAAGTTTCAACCATTAGGCTATCACTGCTCTATTCGCTCACTGCTCTCTGCTCATTCGCGAATGATATGGAATATTCGCATTCGCATTCGCGAACGTCAAATAGTGACACTCGTAACATCACTACTGTGTATAGGGCTAGTTAGGGCCGGCGGATTTTGGCTGACCAGTATTTATGGTTGGAATTGGAGCTATTGTATCTGTTAGAGATTAGTTCAAATTAGTGTGCGCTTGTTAATGGTTAGATTTTAAATTGATTAAACCGAAAGCGATGTCCAATATTGAATTATATTCTTTGTGTACTAGTTTAGTGCTCACTAATGGATTGAAGTAAATTTATATTAAAAGCGTTTAAAATTGGTTTACTTTGCTTGTAATATTCATTAGAATAGTGATATAGAGATCGTGCTGAAAGCTATATTATATTGATACATTATTTATTATTATCTATCTGAATTACATGGCGAAACCATTCTATCGTCTTTTATGTTTGAACATATTGTAGATTATAATAAATAAAATCAATGTACATACACTGTCTTTATTTACATCCATATAGGGTGATTTTTAAGAATAGCTTTTATGAATTCAAGTATTTACTTTGTAAGAACCTTTTTTTATTTTCGAGTGGAAAATCTTCCAAAGGTACCCGACGCGACGCCATGGGAGTAACGCCGGGTTATGTGGAATTCTTACCTCACTAAAACCTTCCTCGGTTGCGGTGGCTGTCCTCATCGGTGCGAGGGGAACTCCGGGATCTTCAACGGAAAATAACCAGGGTACTCCGAGCGCGATGCCTCTTTCGGGCTCTTTCCCAGTAAGCACTTTAACTCACCGTGACTCTTGGTGTTTACGACGGCATGCAACCATATATGCCGTCGTCCTTCCCGGGGTTGCTTGTCTGGACGGTTCAAGCTCCCACTCTTACCGCTCGCAACCTCGGAAGTGCCTTTTTTTTTGTTTACGGGGGGGGGGAAATCTTCAAAAGTACGCTTTGTCAGTACCTACAGCGCAAAATCTGTTACCACTTAGAGTTCATATGAACCATGTACTTTAACTGTCATTACTTTAGATGATTAAATTGAGATGAACTTAGAATAGCAAACGTGACATAGTTTTGATCAGAACGTCAATAGCTAAGAGCCTTGCGGCTAAACGTGCCTCATGCTCCGAGACAGATCCCGGCGCATCCCTCACATCACAATATGAGGAAAACATCGTGAGGAAACCTACATTCCGGGACTCTCGGGAGTTCCTTAAAAAAAGTTCTCGGAAATGTGTGAAGTCCACCAATTCGCATTTGGCCAGCGCGGTGGACTATGACCTAAAACTCTCTCATTCCGAGAGAAGACCCATGCCCAGTATTGGGACAATAATGGGTTGACGATGAATTATAGTGAGATGGACAAAAATCGTAATATATTTTGTGGACTAATGTGGTAAAGTGTGGTTAACATTGATAACTCTATGCGTTCTTAACTGAATAATAGAAATATTTTAACATATATAGACACGCGCTTTATTTGGTTTGACTTGACCCTGATGCCAGACTTCACCGAGTCTGTGGATTTCGATGTCTGACGGACCGTAAACAATTTTTCATTAACTCTAAAATTCGATGAAATTTGTCATAGTCATCAAATTACGTTAAATATTAATCAGCTTAAGAGGATATTGAACTTAGAATAGCCGAACTAACATGATTGTGATCAGAGCGTCAATAGCTAAAGAGCCTTGCGGCTAAACGCGCCGCGTGCTCCGAGACAGATCCCGGCGCATCCCGGACCGTCGACAATGTGCTAGAGTCTTGTGACTGTGGTCGTCACGAATGGACTTGACGTTCATGTTCATGTTGACGTTGTATGGTTGAGGCGATTGTGGTTGGAATTTGTAGCACTATGTAATCTAAATCTATATAGCAAAAATGTGTTATTGCGTTGGGTTTATATACTAATATTTACAGTGAGATGGACGAAAATTATATTTTGTGGACTAATGTGGTATAGTGTGGTGAACATTGATAACTCTATGCGTTTTTAATTGAAGGATAGAAATATTTTAACATATATAGACACTCGCTTTGTCTGATTTTTCTTGACCTTGACGCCAGACTCTACCAAGTCTGTGGATTTCAATGTCTGATGGACCGTAAACAATTTTTCATTAACTCTAAAATTCGATGAAACTTGTCATAGTCATCAAATTACGTTGAATATTAATCAGCTTAAGAGGATATTAAACTTAGAATAGCCGAACTAACATGATTGTGATCGAAGCGTCAATAGTTAAAAGTCTTGCAGGTAAACGTGCCGCGTGCTCCGAGACAGATCCCGGCGCATCCCGGACCGTCGACAATGTGCTAGAGACGTGTGACTGCGGTCTCTACGAATGGACTTGACGTTCCCGGTGTATGGTCTAGGTGAATGTGGTTACGTTATCGCTTCATGTTATTAGTAATTTTCTACAAAAAGTTATATTAGGTAATTAGTAAATTCTTGCAAAGATTAAATATGTTGACTAAGAGTAAGTTGATTTAAGTACCAAAACATCACAGAAATATTATAAATTTGTTTTACAAAACTGAAATATTTTAAATAAACATAATCGCGGTCGGACTGCGTTTAAAAATGTAACATGACATGCGAGTAGGGACGTATAACAAATATTAAACACCTTCAAAAATTTTAATGAAATAACGTTTTTCGGCCACTGGTAGCAACTGACATAGATTCCGTTTTGACGTACCGCGAAAAATATATCTTAATTTCGTTATAATAGAGCATTACTGCCACTGTTTTGTTTGCTACTTCACTATTATAAAAAAATACCGTTCTTTTTTTAATAATGTAGTAGCAAACGAGCATGCACCTGATGGTAAGAGGTCACTGCCGCCCGTGGACATCTGTAAGCCACTTCGAATAGAACATGGGTTCTATCTAAAGCCAATCACAGACGCGTTGCTACTCCAGAGGACTAGGATGGTCACCTCATATAAAAGTGTGCCGGCAACCACATCCTACCATCTCGCGCAAGGAACGCTTCACGTTAGAAATAGGTGTGGCAGTGGTACCTCCCCGGTCGAACTACAATGTTTTACCACTTTTAGTCATCCAAATTAGGCGAAGACACGACATCTCACCCCCCTTTGGTACTTACCTAATACTTTTTTTTATAAGATTGAACACCATCAAGTGGACTGCATGCTTGTTTGCTAGTTCAATCAGATAAAAAGGTAGATTGCATTTTTATTTGCTACCTCAATAGCATGAAAAGTAATTTGCACATACGCAAACATACAAACATGTGCACAACGACTCTCTCTGACCAAATTATTCAACGTTACCATTCTAAGAACTCATTCTAGAGACAGTAATTTGGATACAGTTTTTTATATTTCATTTAACGAATTGTTCCTTTTTACATTTAAGTTATTCTCTTATATGTATTTAAAGTAATAAATATAAGTATTTTGAGAAACTATGTCCTTGGGGGCCAAAAGCGCGATGATTTTTCAAAGAGCTGTCTTCGCGCCTGGTTGACGTTTCAGGAGACCCAAGGGCTGGTGCGTATTTTGGCCAACGCATCAGTTTAGCCATACAACGAGTTAATGCCGCAAGCATTCTTGGGACTCTCCCAAGAGGCAGCGGCATGGACTCTTTGTTTTATTTATAGTTTGTATTTTTCTTTTAGATTTAAAATAAAGTAATAATCATTTGCATTTAAATAATTTACTTAAAATTTTGTTATTTCTCAAATTATAAATAATTTAGCTGAACGCATATTTCATAGATATCTTCCTCACAAGTTATAAACGTTTGCGCTAAACACAAATAATTATGTAAAATATTGCAAGTAACTCTTCCCAAGGTCAACAATTTAAATGAAATACATTATGTTTAATTTTTGTATTGTCTTAGCTATTATAATTCCTTGGATATTATTGGATATCCCCGAAACTGTTTACCGCTGCATTGGAAGACGTGTTCAAACTGATGGAGTGGAAAGGATTCGGCATCAACATCGATGGCGAATATATCACTCACCTTCGATTCGCAGACGACATAGTCATCATGGCGGAGTCGATGGAGCACCTCAACACCATGCTCAGCGACCTCTCTGGTGCCTCTCAACGGGTGGGTCTTAAGATGAACATGGACAAGACAAAGATCATGTCTAACGTCCATGTCACACCCGTACCGGTCGTTGTAGACGGCACCACCCTCGAAGTTGTTGACGAATATATTTACCTGGGGCAGGTGGTGCAGATGGGTAAGTCCAACTTTGAGAAAGAGGTCACTCGTAGAATCCAACTCGGCTGGGCAGCGTTCGGGAAACTGCGCCATATCTTCTCATCCGATATACCTCAGAGCCTGAAGTCGAAGATGTTCGAGCAGTGTGTGTTGCCAGTGATGACATACGGCGCCGAGACGTGGTCCTTTACTGTGAGCCTCGTGCGTAAGCTCAAAGTCGCTCAGCGAGCTATGGAGAGAGCTATGCTTGGTATTTCCCTGCGCGACAGAATTCGTAATGATGAAATCCGTAGGAGAACGAAAGTTACCGACATAGCTCTCAGAATTAGTAGGCTGAAGTGGCAATGGGCAGGCCACATCGTTCGTAGGACAGATAACCGATGGGGTAGAAGAGTCCTCGAATGGAGACCACGCCTCGGCAAAAGGAGTGCAGGCCGCCCCCCGACCCGGTGGACTGATGACCTGAAGAAGACGGCGGGTAACCGCTGGATTCAGATGGCTCAGGACCGGTCGAAGTGGCGCAGATTAGGGGAGGCCTATGTCCAGCAGTGGACTTTCAAAGGCTGATGGATGGATGGATGGATGGATATTATTAAGTATAAAATTTATATATTTTATACTTAATATCACGAAGTGAGTGACATCAGGATGGTCGAGGTGTCTTCATTATTATCCATTCTTGAAGATTACAAGTAAAACACAGGAGTAAACTTCTTCGATTTATTCACAATTGCGGAGGTCCGATCACTTCGACGGTTAAACAAGAATCTTTTTCTACCGGCGTTCGCTCGCCTTTTTATAACAATGTTTGGTGGTGTGACAATAACAAATTTATGGAGGTTAAACTAAATTACAATTCTAAAAATCATTAAATGTTGCTAATTCAATAAACAAACAATTTTCGATCTTTAAACTAACTAAAATAATTATTTTCGGCGACGTGTTTTTCATAAATACGCGGTGTCGCGCCGACATATACATCTATAGCATTAACATGTAAGTGTTATCAAAATGTTATCAAAATAGACTCTTAACATGATGAAAATAATGTTTAGAAATTATATGAAATGTAGTAACAGTCCGAAGACGTTTCTTATTACACCAAAAACCGTCTTAACCAAAATTTCCTTTAAAATTGTATATTTCTAAGCTTTTCACCGTCGCTGCACGTCTACCGGAAGGTATAAAGGTGATGTATGTATGCGGTGAACTATGCTCGGTCACTCGTACGTGCTGCCAACGTTAGTGTAAAAGTTAAATATACCTCATTCGTGAGGGGATTTTACTAAAACTGCTTGTTTGTAAGTGCAACACGTTTTCCATGAAAGTAAATTGAGATAAAAGAGCAGTGATAGCCTAATGGTTGAAACTTGCCCTCTCGATCGGGAGGTCCGGTTCAAACCCAGGCACGCACCAATGATTTATGTGCGTATTAGAAATTAATTATCACTGCTTTTCGGTGAAGGAAAACATCGTGAGGAAACCTACACACCCGAGAGTTCTTAAAAAAAAAAAGTTCTCGGAGGTGTGTGAAGTCCACCAATTCGCACTTGGCCAGCGCGGTGGACTATGGCCTTAACTCTCTCATTCTGGGAGAAGACCCGTGCCCAGCAGTGGGCCAATAATGGGTTGATGTGGATGTGCAAATTGAGATAATAAGTCATTTTTGGTATCTGAGGATCATGAACACGCGAATATAAGGTACATCATGCAAGTAGTACAAATAATCTCGCAAAATATTGACATGTAACACCTTAACAACTAAGCTTCATAAATAAATATTCGGGTATCCAGTGCTTATGAATGAATTAATTTTCTTTGAAATTATTTGCAATATGAAAATTATATTTACGTTTTTACAGCTCTTTTCCTTTTCTTTCGTTTTTGAAATGTAGGAGTATTTCAAGACTGGAGGTTTGACCGAGAAGGTGCCATCGCTACACCTATTTCTAGCGTAACTCAGTTCTTGCGTTTCGATGGAAGGGTGTGGTTACCGGGACACTTTTATTTGAGGCGACCATCTTAGTCCTCGGGAATAGCAACGCATCTGTGATTGACTTTTGATTTCTTTTTTACCACATTTTTAATACCCCAACACTGATGTTACTAGGCAAAAAACAGGTATGGCGGTGATCTTTTCAGAGTCGAACTACAAAAGGTTATACTACCTTAACCTTATCTATTTCCTTACCTATATCCTTCCACCAACTCGCACTTGGCCAGCGCGGTGGGCTATGGCTTAAACTCTCTTATTTTGAGAGAAGACCCGTACCCAGGAGTGGGACAATAATGGGTTGACGAGAACTACATATACCTATATAAACATTGCTAATATTTCAATGTTATAAACCAAAAAAATATGATAATATTTTAAGTATCTACCACACGAAAATTTTCGATGAAACCATTTCCATTAATATACTTATTTAGAAAGTTTTCATATTGAGGTAAATATAACAAGGTAAAAATATCCCTCCAAATCTCGAGGGATGTCCGTATTACCGGAGATACGAAAGATAGATGTGTTGAATCTCGGCGCGTTGGAAAAATATTATGCCACCCATGTTGCTATTTTTGTACACTGCGATATTGGGGTTTGAGATTTTTTACAATATGAAGTATAAAGCAAACATTTACCTTATAGTAAGTGGCTACTGTCAACCATGGACATCTATAATTAAGCTCAGAGAAGGTAAGTCTTACTTTTTCTTTTTTTTATTTGACTAAAGTAGCTAACGAGCAGTCAACCTGATGGTAAGTGGTCACTGCCGCTCATGGACATCTGTAATCAACTTCATACAGAAGATGGGTTCTATCTGATGTCAATCACATATATGTTGCTACTCTCGAAGCCTATGATGGTCGCCTCATATAAAAGTGTGCCGGCAACCACACCCTTCCATCGAAACGCAAGAAATGCTTCACGCTAGAAATATGTACTTGAAGTCAACTACAGATGCTTTGCTAACCCTGCAGTCTAAGATCGAAAGCCTCGGATACGTATGTCTCCCTTACCACAGCTATTTAAATTCATTTTTTTTTTATTTTGCAATATCATGGGTACATGAAATGATGTTGATGATGATGATGTTGATGATCTTCTCTTCTTCTTTATAAAAATGAATGTTTGTCTGTATGTCCTCTATAGAATCGTTAACTATTTATATGATCATGTGATGGTCTTTAGCAAAGTTGTTATTCATGAGCTTGCGAAGGTTTCTGGTGTATTTTTTTGTGATGGCGTAGCAACGCGCGCAGTATACAGCTAATATTATATAAAGATGGGTTCGCCAAGTTCCGCCTTTCAAGGCATGTAAAAATTTCAAATTACAATAATTTTTAGGTACAAACTATATAACATTGATTATGATATTCAATTGACATGTCAAAGTTGATAAAATTTTAACAATATTGAAATTTAAAATGGATTAAGATCGAAATTGGACATAATTACAAGATTCTTTTATTAATTATATTAAGAAATTAGGTCATTTATAAATTCTTTTTAATTGAATAGTAGGCCTTTTGAATTAAATAAGCTTTAGTGGACGTAGAGAAGGAGTGCAGAATGTTAATATTTTTTTCAAATAATGCTTAAAACATACATAAAATCAACTAAAACACATTACACACACTACCGTGCATTTGTCACAAACACGTCATATTAAACGTAATAGAACAGGCAATGTCTTACTATGAAAACACATAACGTCAAAAATGACAGTGTCTTTGTCAAAATACGCGCTATTGCTTTTAAAGTAGCTTAGTCAATTAAACCTCTTTTTACCTTTCGGGTGTATTTGAAATGACTTTAAAATTAGTAAAAATTCATTTAATTTGAGAAATATTTGTGCTACTTTGGACAATATCAAGTTTATTTTTTAAGTTGAATTAAGATCGAATTTCGACCGTTGCAAAGGGTAACTAGTAATTATAAAAAAAAAATTTTAAACAAAAAATACAACCGACTTCCATGCCACATAAAAGTAAAAAATAATTTAAATACATGTTGGTTTAGAGCAAACACAGCTCTTAGTACATAGTCCCGAAGTCGGCGCTTACCATATTTTGCTGGATCATGACGAAACTACATGTATCTTATATGAGCGCCGACTTCGGGACTATGTACTAAGAGCTGTGTTTGCTCTAAACCAACATGTATTTAAATTATTTTTTACTTTTATGTGGCATGGAAGTCGGTTGTATTTTTTGTTTAAAATTTTTTTTTTTCACGCTTTTCAGTCACGATAAAATCAGTTATGGCTGTTGCTAGTCGTCCGCTAACCGGATGAATAAAATTAATTATTCGTCCGATTTTCGGATGAATAAAATTATGTGCTGACGTCATCATATAAAAATAGACTTCTTTGACACAACCGGTCGGGGGCGCTACCGCGCCCCCTCCCTTAGATTCTGAATTGGATAAATCTGTTCGAACCTAACCTAACCGAATAAAACAACTTTTTCTGAGTAAACATTTATTTAAAGAATAGACCTATAATTTTCAATATTTAAAGTAGAAAAAGTAATATAAACCTTATAACTAAGAGTATAATTCAACTGATACTGATAAAAATAACCCATCCAATTTAAAAAGGTTGGTAGTACTCTTGCATCTTTCAGGTAATTGTATTCAAAGTGGAATTTTTGATCATAATTATATCCTCTCCGAAACTCATTGTTGGTATTGTGAACAACAACGTATTTATGTATACGTATACGTAAGCACAATATGGCCGATGCCTACGGTTTAAACTTGAAGGACCCCAGCATTATCAGGGTTGTGGAGTTGAAGGTCAAAATTATCATGTCATATCTTTGCTTAGTAATCTCATTACATATACGTAAGCACCATATGGCCGATGCTTATGGTTTAAACTTGCAGTACCCTGCATCATCAGGGTTGAGGAGTTGAAGGTCAATTTTCTTATCATACGTCTTTGCTTTGTAAATATATTACATATCCATAAGTATCAAATGGCCAACGCCTATGGTTTAAGCCTAAAGTACCCCTGCATCATCAGGGCCGAAGAGTTGAAGGTCAAAATTATCATGTCATATCTTTTCTATGTAATCTCATCGCATGCACGTAAGCAACAGATCCCCAACTTCTATGGCTTGGGCTTACAGTACCCTGCATCATCAGGGTTGAGGAGTTGAAGGTCAACTTTTTTATCATACGTCTTCGCTTTGTAAATATATTACATACCCATAAGCATCAAATGGCCAACGCCTATAGTTTAAGCCTGAAGTACCCCTGCATCATCAGAGTTGAGGAGTTGAAGGTCAAATTTTTCATTTTATATCTTTGCTTAGTAATCTTATCAGATATACGTAGCGACCATGTAGCTAACGCCTATAGTTTAAGCTTGAAGCACCCCAGCATCATCAGGATTGAGGAGTTGAAGGTCCAATTTTCCACCGTATACAAACATTTTTTAATGTTTTACCTTACATTTTTTTAAATATCATTTTGAATGCGTAAGATTGAAATAGCTAAGTTTTATGGCTTAGGCATTCAATACCCCTGCATCATCAGGATTGAGGAGTTGAAGGTCCAATTTTTCGTCGTATACCTTTGCTTAGCAATGTTATTACAAATCCGTGAGCAACAAATGTCTAACGTTTATGGTTTAAGCCTGCAGTACCCCTGCATCATCAGGGTTGAGGAGTTGAAGGTCAAATTTGTCATCGTACATCTTTGCCTTGCTATCTTATTATATATCCGTAAGCACTAAATGGCCATCAACTACGGCTTGGGCTTACAGCACCCTGCATCATCAGGGTTGAGGAGTTGAAGGTCATTTTTTTATAATATGTCTTTGCTTAGTATTGTTATAACATACCCATAAGCACCAAATGGTCAACCCCTATGGTTTAGGCTTGAGGCACCCCTGCATCATCAGGATTGAGGAGTTGAAGGTCAAATTTTCATCACATGTCTCTGCTTAGTAGTCTTGTTACATATATGTAAGCACCAAATAGCTAATGTTATAGTTTAGGATAGCTGTAACCCTGCATCATCAGGATCGAAGAGTTGAAGGTCAAATTTTTGGTCAACCTATATAAGCATAGATATATAATACATATTTCAAGTTTCATAAGAATCGATTCAGCAGAAGCCGAGTTATCTCAAATTATCTAAAAAACTTGAGGAGTGGTGGTGGTTTCCACCCCATAACTCAAAGAGTTAAGCATCACAGCATACCCATGTCCAAGAGAAAAAGTTGCGTGACAAAATTTCCTATCAAATGAAAGAAAGAAAATGGAAATCGGTTTATAAACACCCAAGTTATTCAAGATTTTAAGAAACTGACATTTTCCAATTTTCCGGGAAAACCGCCGGTAGGTTTTCATTTTCCTCAATATGGGACTGCCTGTGAAACTAGTCGCATACAATGTCGTATGAATCGTGTCGGTAGGTTGACGATTTCTAGCCATTTCGCCCGAACATACATAAAAAAAAAAAAAAAAAAAAAAATATACGTGACGAATAGATAACCTCTTTCCTTTGGGAAGTCGGTTAAAAAGTTGATAAGGTAAGAAAATTAAATTTCATTCATTTATTTATGTTTCCAAACTTTCCAACGCAACGTTATTAACAAGTCTCATTATCAAGCGTACAACAGTTCAATATATTCAAACTGTGAACATTTTAATGTAGTCATAAACTAGTTCAAACTAATTCCGTATTGGTTTTCCATTCCATTCATTCGATAATGAATCTGGGTGTTCAGAGTTTGTACTTTATTCCATTCCATAAACATTTCGTGTAATAATCGAGAGCATTCAGAATGTTATGTTTATTTACATATTCAGTATAGATGTTTTATATATTTTATGCAAGTATATTGGTATCCATGAACATTGTTTTATAGGATGGAAGTACCTAAACAAGTCACTGCCACCAATGGAGGTTTGTAATCAACTATATAATAAACAGGTATTCTATTTGAAGTCATTTAGAGATACGTCTATGTACGTACAAAGACATATCTCTAAATGACTTCAAATAGCATCCTGAGCATAAGTAATGGTCGTATATCATTCAAACAGCAATCAAACTCTGCAGTCAAAATGCAAGAATGCATCACGCCACAAATAACTTTGGCAGTAATACGGCTTTTTTCCATAGGGGAATCCTTAGTCAGTTCTTTTTGTCCGGGCCGGGTAAACCGCGGGACCGCGGGACGCTAATATCACTTGACCGCGGTCAGCGGTAAGTTCTTGGTCTAATCATACTCTTTCTGCTACCTGGCGTGCTATCTTTATTTTATTTAACTGAAGTAGCAAACGAGCATGCAGTCCACTTGACGGTAAGTGGTCATTGCCGCCCATGGACTGTAATCAACTTCATACAGAACATGGGTTCCATCTGATCTCAATCACAGATACGTTGCTACTCCCGAAGACTATGATGAACTCCTCATGTGAAAGTGTGCCGGCAACCACACCCTATAAAAATCTAAACAGGATCCGAGGCGTGAGGTCAGTCAACGATTGGCTCCACTAGAAAGCAAAGTTGGATTTTGGTTGCAATATTATGTATATGGGAGTTTCCAAGAAAATGTAAACATTTTCATATTTTGGTGGTAGAATTATTCTACCTGCCACACCTATTTCTAGCGTTAAGCATTTCTTGTGTTTCGGTGGAAGGGTGTGGCTGCCGGCTCATTAAAATATGAGGTGTTTACACTTTTATTTAGTGTTTGAAAGTGGCAACTCATCAGTGATCGACTTCAGATATGCGAGTAACCCCGGTTATAAAACAGGGGTCTCTCGTACATCTGAATTCAAAACCAGTCGAAATACATGGGCAGAACTTACCATCGGATAGATTGTATGCTCATATTATGATTGTATCATCAATTGCTACTATATTGTGATAAAAAATATGTACCCACCAATCAAAAACTTTAAAGCCACATTTTATTTTTTTTATTTCACTGAATTAGCAAACGAGTATGCAGTCCACCTGATGGTAAGTGGTCACCGCCGCCCATGGACATCTGTAATCAACTTCATACAGAACGTGGGTTCCATCTGAAGTCAATCACAGATGCGTTGCTACTCCCGAGGACTATGATGGTCGCCTCATGTGAAAGTATGCCGGCAACCAATGAAATATATTTCATTTTAATCATAAAACATTTTAAGACAGACAGCTGAAAATTAATATAACAAAGGCATAAATAAATCAACATAATTTAGAAATATATTCTTGTTTTAAAATAACAGAGGGTCCAATTTTATTTACCTAAGAACAGATTACGAAGTTATTAATGAAGGTAATATGTTTCCAAACCACGCGAATGTACCAGTCTGATGAACCTAGGACCCAAAACTTTCACAAAGACAAAGTATCGGTTTGTTCAATATAATGTTATTCTTGTACGTAAATTTTGATTTATTCAGCGGTTTTATGGTAAATTGTTATTGAAGTTTAGTTTTAATATAAGTTTGTTTATATTCAATAGAATAGATTGCTTGTAAATGAAAAGCGTTTATAATGAAATGAAATGACTTTACTTTGTATAGGTCGGGCACTTACAAATTATGAAACATTCTTTTTTTTTCTTACACTTTGCAATTACTGCGCTACATGAGTGATAGCTTAATGGCTGCAACTAGGGTTATCAAAGGTCCAAGGTTTTAATAGCATACAAAGGCATTTCTCAATTCTGCTTTCCATTGAAGAAAAGCTGAAAGTGATAGAACCAGTGTAGTCGACCGGGGAAGTACCACCGCCACACCTATTTCTAGCGTGAAGAATTTCTTGCGTTGCGATGGAAGGGTGTGGAGCCGACCATCATACTAGTAGCAACGCATCTGTGATTGACTTCAGATAGAACCCCGTGTTCGGTATGAAGTTGATTACAGATATCCATTAGCGGCAGTGACCACTTAGCATCAGGTGGACTGTATGCTCGTTTGCTACTTCATACAGATAAAATAGAATTCTATAAGAATTCATAAACCGCATCGTGAGTACCCGTTAAGTATTATAATGTATCCATTCCGCGATAATACTAGTCTAAAATCATACAGATAAAAAGAAATACATTGTTAGGAAACCAATACATCTCACATGAGGTACTCGTAATGTATTGGTTAGGTTAGGAAGCTTACTAATTCATACATGACCTCCGCGGTGGAATATGGCTTATTCTTATTCGCAGAGAAGACGCATGCCTAGCAATGACACAATAATGGGTTGTCGTCAACCCATTATTGTCCCACTGCTGGGCACGGGTCTTCTCTCAGAATGAGAAAGTTTAGGCCATAGTCCACCGCGCTGGCCAAGTACGAAGTATTGGTGGACTTCACACACCTCCGACAACTTTTTTTTAAAGAACTCTCGGGTGTGGAGGTTTCCTTACGATGTTTTCCTTCACCGAAAAGCAGTGATAAATATCGTATAATACGCACATAAATCAGTGGTGCGTGCCTGGGTTTGAACCTTGGACCTCCCGATTGAGAGGGCAAGTTTCAACCATTAGGCTATCACTGCTCTTTCCACAATAATGGGTTGATGACGAGTAATGTAAAGATAATATAGAAACAAATGTTACAGAGCCTTACGTTTGTCCATATAAATATAATGTTATATAACAAGTATTGCAGTTTGCTTCTATAGGAAATATTTCGAAGTAGTGTTGTTTTTATGTCCACCAATTCAAACTTGGTCAGCGCGGTGGACTATGGCCTATACTCTCTCATTCTGAGTTCACCTGTGCCCAGCAGTGGACCAAAAATGGGTTGATGTGTGATTGTTTTTATTTCTTTTATATATAATAATGTAGCGAACAATTCCTATAATACATAAAAGAAATTAGCCTCATCTCCTAACCAGCCCTTCTAGACTATTAACCAAAACTTATTCAGACCTTACCGCTTACTAACCTTTTTTTTTTTTATTGACGGGGAGGAAACCTTCAAAAGGTACACCGGAGCCTTGGGAGAGACTCCGGGTTATGTGGGATTTTTACCCACTAAAACCTCCTCGGTGGCCTTCCTCTGCGCTTGCAGGGGACCCCGGGACCTCCAACGGATACCACCGGTGCCCCCTAGCGCTGCGCCCCTTACGGGCTTATCTCTTAGGGAGCGTGACTGTCCCCTACGCCTTTCAGTGTACGACAACATGCAGTCACACATGCCGCCGACCTTCCAGGGGAGCGCTTACTAACCTAAGAAATGTTGGCTTAAAGAGGCATGTTTGTGTACCTCATATTTTGATTAGCCCAAAAGTTCATTGAACCGTGCCCAATGCCCACGGAGGCCGGAAACTTGCGCACCTCATTAACGTTTAATTCATTAAGCTCAAGGGCATTGTCCTTTCCTAACTTGCCCTAACCCTACATATGTAATAGGGCGAGATATTAATATACGATACTTACCTGGCCGTCGCCCGAGAAACTTGAGTAATGAGATTTTCTTAGTCTTTGAGAGTGGTATTTGGTAGACAATTGCTATGTATGGCTCTTTAGCTATGTTATTGCGGAATTTATACATTTTATTATGAAACGGGTACTCACGATATGCGTTTTTTGTATTTCTTTCTGTCAATATCTCGACCCAGTTGCATGAATCGTGGTTACGGCCCATCTCGAAATATCAGCAGAAAAAAATTCAAACACATAATAAAATGGATATATGGCTTTTCCACAATGAGAAGAATTTTGGCTATAGTTTACCACTAAAATACAAAATACAATATACAAAACACAATATCTTATCACCAATATCTTATCCACCAATATCTTATCCACCAATATACAAAATACAATATCTTTTGCTTTAACTACGAAATATTGGACGAGGAAATTTGCGTGACTGAGAGTTCTGTAATTTATTTTTAATATTTTGTTTCGTATATACTGTAAATAGATTAATACAACTTTAAATTGTAATAACTTTTGATAAAGTAGAGCTGATTAACTACATATATTGAAATATAATTAAATGATATAACAAAATCTGTCGTGTAAGAATTGGGTCCTGGAATTCGAATCAGGTATTTAAAAAATAACATGGAACTAGTAACAATATCAGAACAGTCAATAACAATCCTAGTTTAAAACTGTTATAGGTACTTTTGTAGTTTTAGTGTTTACATCAAAATAATGTTAATGATTCTAAGTCAGCTTTAATGACATTAACTACAAACATCGACCTAACTATCATTAATAATTCCAGGCCTCAAGTTAGGGTAGCCGAAAGCTAAGACGTGCTTAAGTATTCAACCCTATTACGAAGCAGGGATATAAAGCTGGTGTAGTTTAATACGTAGATATATTCTTAATGTTCATAATATTATAGTTGCTACCAACCTTGGAAGATTGTAGGGCTAACACCGATTCGGGATATGTTTAACAAGCTGAAAAATAAACGTTAATCTAGGCTGTAAACTGTCAGTGTTCGAAATTTAATCCAAATATAATCAATATTTCCGTCAAATTATTAATACATGAAGCAAAAACTTGTGACGCATTTTTAAGTAATGTGCCGCAGACGAATAAGTATGAAATTTTGCACGGTTATAGTGGACGTACAGAAGGAGTGCAGGGCGTTAATATTATTTTCATATAACGCATATTTCATACATAAAATCAACTAAAAATATATTACACACACTAACGTGCATTTGTGACAAACATAAATAATAAACGATTCACGTTCAATGTCTTACTATGAAAACATGTACCGTCTTAAATGTCAGTGTCTTTGTCAAAATACCCGATATTGTTTTAAAATCTGGCTTAGCTAATTAAACCTCTTTTTATATTTAACGGGTGCGTTCAAAATTACTTGAAAATTATTACATTTTATTTGAATTTGAGAAATATTCGTACTACTTTGGACAATATGAAGTTTAGTTTTTAATTTAAATTACGATCGAATTTAGACTGATGAGTCGGGTGACTAGTAATAATAAACATACATTTACTAACTTTCGCCTTTATAGTATTAGTAATAATTTAATTTAATCTTGACAGTATTAGTAATACGAAAACACTTGGACAAACAAGTTCGTAGACAATGTTTCCTTTTTAAGGTTCCGTATCCAAAGAGGAGATAGATCTCCCGCCAGGCTAGGTGATCATGCCTGGGGAGCGGCCGTGCTCCGACACTCGTTGTTCGGAACTTGTATATATGCAGGATTCTGAGAATACTTCGATAGCGTGTTTCAGAATACTAGTAGCGCCATCTCTTGACGATTAGCGGGAGTTCGCCACAAGTAAAAACGGAACCCTATTACTAAGACTGTCTGTCTGTCACCAGACTTTAAACTGTAGCTCATGAACCGTGACAGCTAGACTATTTGAAATTTTCACGGATAATGTATTTCAGTTGCCGTTATGATAACAAATTGTAAAAACAGATTAAAACAAATATTTAAAAGAGAGATGTGGTAGGTACCGATCCCCTCCGTGCGCGAGTCCGAGTGTCACTTAGCCGGTTAATTTAAATATTGTATCAATTTAATTTAGATGTAGAGAATGATAATGCACTAATTTGTAGGTTTTTTATTTGACTGAAGTAGCAAACGAGCATGCAGTCCACCTGATGGTAAGTGGTCACCGCTGCCCATGGACATCTGTAAGCAACTTCATATAGAACATAGGTTCCATCTAAAGTCAATCACAGATGTGTTGCTACTCCCGAGGACTAGGATGGTCGCCTCATATATGTGCGCCGGAAACCACACCCTTCCATCGAAACGCAATGAATGCTTCACATTAGAAATAGGTGTGGCGGTGGTACTTCCCCGGTCAAACTACACTGGTTCTACCACCTTCCAAAATACATACGTAAAATAGTCACCTGTACGAGCTGTAGCTCGTACAATGACAATGCACTAATTTGTAGGTATACATATTACATAAATATTTTAATAAAATTGAGTAGCAAACCAGAATTTATTATTAGTATTTAAATAGACCATGAGAAAGTTACCTTAATAGAGAAACCGCAAGCACTGCGGAGTTTGAAGGATATCTTTCGTACCTTATCTAAGACCTCATAATGTCGCAGCGTTCAAGGAATATTTTAAGAAGAAGTTCGTTCCTAAGTTAACACCTTCGTGGTGAAATTAATGTGTAATACAAATTACTTGTTTGTGTCTTAATGTATAGATTAATGATTTTTTTTAGAAAACCTGGATTATTAAAGTAGTATTTTATAGGATTGTACTGGCAAACGACCATTCTGTACACCGGATGGTAATTGGTAACTGCTACCCATGGACGTCTAAGCAACTTCATACAGAATAAAGGTTTGTCTAAAGTCAATGACATATTCGTTGCTGCACTGGAGGACTAAGTTTCAATCCGTCCAACCAAGCGACCGGGAAGGTCGGCGACATGTGTGATCGCAGGCCGTTGTAAGGAAAAGCAATTGCACGGGGCGTATTTGCTCACAGAAGAATAGCCCAACAGGGGCATCACGCTAGGAGGACTCCAGTTACGTTCCGTTGGGGATCCCGGAGCTCTCCAAGCGGCACTGAGAATGGCCACCAGGGGGGTTTTAGTGAGGTTAAAATTCCACATAACTCTGCGTTTCTCCCACGACGACTTTTTGAAGGTACTGGTTGCCTCTTAATATAAAAAAAGTACTCGTAGTTGACCGGCGATATTTAAATGCATAGTTTATTTAAATGTGAGCATAACTGAAATGTCACAGAACATGCGCACAATAAACTAAACCAACATATTTAATTTGTTCGACCCGATTTGTGTGTGTGACACATAGAATTGAGTCGGGAAACTAATTTCGAGTTTCGTATGTACAGTCCGAAATATCAGCGCTGACTTCTGCCTCGTTAAAACTTCTTTTATAGATGTAGTGGGCACTGGAAGTGGTATAATGTACATACATTAATAAGTAACTTTAAATTTAAAAAAATCTGCTTAAAAACGAGGGGTTGTCTTTTGTTACAATTGATTGTTTCTAAGAAGTCGAATTTTTGTTTTTATAGCTAATAATTCATTTAATTAAGAGTTTTTCTTTTGGATTTTGTACGCAATAGTAACATAACAATGTTATAACATATATTTGCAGTGGTCTATTTACTTGTTTTTATTCGATACCCGTATTTTGATAATAATTTAAAAAACCGTACCTTCTCTCGTTTTCTTATCTGATTGAAGTAGCAAAAGAGCATGCAGTCCACCTGATGGTATAAAATGGTCAAATAGAACATGGGTTCTATCTGAAGTCAATCACAAATGCTTTGCTAATCCCGAGGACTATGATGGTCGCCTCATATAAAACTGTGGCGGCAATCACACCCTTCCATCGAAACGCAAGAAATGCTCCATGCTAGAAATAGGTGTGGCGGTGGTACTTCCCTGGTCGAACCACACTGGTTCTACCACCTACAAAATTGCAGGTTTCTCTGATCGCAGGTGGCATATTTAAAAGTTATTTCCTTGACAACGGAGCTATTCCAATAATATGTTATACGTCACAGTCTGTCAATTGTTTTGGGCGCTACACATGCCAAACAAACAATATATGTAAAAAAACATATGTGCATATGGTTAAAAAATATTACTCGTCTTTTCACGCAGTTCGGTAAAAAATAGGATGTCTTTGGTATATTTCGGCAAACTCATCGCTGTTTACATCTACGTATAGCACCAAAATACTCTTTAGTGAGCCAGTCACGTATTTTCGTTAAACAAGATATAATATTACCGCACTGAATACAAATATAATAAGTGAAGCTTATTGAATTCGAAAATTATGAAGAGATACTTTTTAAGTTTTTGATCGACAAAAAAATATCAGGAATGAAACGCACTAATATCTTATTGACATATTATATTAGATTTTATTCTTTCAAACTATTTTAAGATTTATATGTTTTTATTTTCATAATCAAAAAAATATTTTTGTTGCTGTTTACGATATCTGCTATTAATAAAATTAACTGTATATGTTTAAATTTATTTATAAATATATGAGGTTAATATAGGTATAGTTAGACACAAGCAGCCACTTCCAGGCACAAATATAGGGCGCTACATCCATGTTTATGCAAATACAGCACCGTGTAGGCATCTTGTCAAAAGACTAGTGAAATATTTTGCGACACCCCGAGATTTGACTTATGTTCTCCATCTGGAAATAATGCTCGTGTGGGGGAGATATAAACTGGCTTTAGCTGTAAGCTTCGTGTAGGGTTGCTACATAGACAAAATACCAGGACTATGCTATATAACTATATACAAAAAACTGTATACCAGAAAACGTCGGGATGATTACTATTACAGAAGAACACCTCTATACCAAGTAGTTTTTGGCTGACCATCGTTGTTATTTTAATTTCTTTCCTGGTCAATCACAAGTTGGGTGACCAAACCTACAAAAAGAAGACACTTTGTATATGTAAATTGATATATTTGAACCTGATATTTTACCGAAAACGACGGAAAGTTTCAAAACTGTCCAACTTCCGTCAAATGTCTGGAAACCCTATTCGTAAGTTCACGTTTCTTATAAATAGTGTTTGGGGTATAACTTGAACTTACACTGTATTCAAAATGTTAATATAAATAGTATAATATATTCCTTATTTGAACATTTCACAGGCGCGATATATAAAAATATAAAAGACCATTCATACCGGCACACGAAAGCTAAAGGTCCAATAACCTTTTATCGCTCTTATTTAAGTGGGTAGTAAATAAATATCTAATTAATACATGATTACACTTACCAGGCAGAGAAGGTAAGAAATCTATCACCGAGGAAGTACTAAAGGTTCTATGCATTGCACATTTCAAGGTGGTAACACCAGTGTAGTTCGCCCGGGGAACTACCACCGCCACACCTATTTCTAGCATGAAGCATTTCTTGCGTTTCTATGGAAGGGTGTGGTTGCCAGCAACGCACGCAACGCGTGCGCTTTTATATGAGGCGACCATCTTAATCCCGCGGCAGTGACCACTTGCCATAAGGTGGACTGCATGCTCGTTTGTTACTTCAGTCAAATAAAAAAATAAACATAGGAAAAATTTGGGAGCTTTCCCGGGATAATATCTGTGCATTGAAAACAGTTTATAGGCGACGGTGGCCACTTATTAAAAGGTAGATATGCCCGATTGCTTTGATATATTAGAATAAAATATTATAAAATGATAAAAATAAGCTTTGCACTAAAAATAAAAAATATGCTTTGTGGTAGTCAAACCCCTCATATTTTTGCAAGTTACAATTTTCTATCATATAAACGCTTGTCGCGAGATTACGGCCATTTTGCATTAATTAATAACTAATTAATAATAACAATATTGATTATATATAATTGCATTGTCATCAGGATCATATGTGTATTCCAAATTTTTCAATCAGACACTGAGAAATGGGTTAAATTCAGGTTGCGAGATGACCTAAACATACATACTTATATCCCGACATACCCACAAACATTGCCAGTTAAACAAATGCTTTTAAGGCATAAATTGACGTCATATAAGCAGACTTATATTCTGAAAGGGAGAAAAATCAATCCGCTACAATCCAGAGATTTGTTGACTCGATCTGATTGATCGGGAACTTCGGAAACGTATCAAAAGTTCCCATCTCCCTGGGTTCTACATGTTTCTTTTTGGGGAAACTTTGCAACTGAAAATCTCATTAGCGAACCGAATCGAACTTTGATGTGCGCTGATGGCACATAATTTGACGGATTATGTAGATTCCCGCTCATGTGCGGTGCACGCGAATTTGTTAAGAAATGTATGATTTTAAAATATTATCGCGGAATCTATACATTTTATTTTGTTGCCGATATTTCGAGTCAGTTGCATGGATCGTGGTCACGGCCAAACTGCGATAGCGGAGAGACATCGTTTACAAGCACTATTGGTAAATTAACCTATCGACGCTACGTCCAGTTCGTTTTTCTTTTTTAGGTTCCATATCACGACACACAATACTATTGTATCCTTACGCACCACACTTTGTACTATTTGCGATTTACAGAAACTGTCAAGAACATCTATCCAACCAAAGTTATCTTTAGTCAAAGTAATATTTCATATAGAGGAATTGCAATACTCACGATAATAGCTAAGATTGACCTCTTGTCAACCTTAATCATTGTCCTCAGTATGAGTTTCTAGCGTACTCTTAAAACAGTCTTTCCAAAGGAATGTTAGAAAACAACAACGTTAACGTTCAATGTACATTGTAATGTATGGACTTGTACTCAGGGCACAAACAGCAATAATGCGTGATATGACTGTGGTTATACGGCAGAAATTATTATGATTAACTTAGCAGCATTTAAAATTTGTCCACCAATTCGCACTTGGCCAGCGCGGCGGACTGACCTAAACTCTCTTATTCTCAGCGAAGACCCGTGCCCAGCAGTGGAACAATAATGGGTTGATGAGGAGGAGGAGATTTTAAATTACTTTTTTTCTAAATATGACTCATGAAAAAGTAAGAAAAGGTTTATTTTTTAATAAATATATCGTAAATAAAATAGAAATTATTACCAGCTGCGTTAAAAACGACTTGTGTACAGTCATAGAAAACAGTTTGAACATTACATCCAGTCAAGTACACTCGGACACAAAACGTATAGCTCGTTTTATTCCAGATATATTATAGTTTATACAGGACCACAAATCATTTTAAAAACCTAGCTGCTCTCGCAAAGCTAAGGCCGTGGTTTCTCCTAAATTCCTAGTTGCTTTGGCGCTTGGACTTCTAATTTTGATATTGCCCGAAATTTGTCGACTACGAACGTATATTAGTGCAAGTGCAGACTTGCGATTTTATATGCTTACGGGAACAAATTAAAAGTTATGTTCGATTTTTAACTTTAAGTAGTATTATAATTGACAATTTATAAGTGCCTTGTTGGCAGACGCAAAACTACAAGTTCAATGTCAGTTTTATTAGTTTAATGATTAGTATGGGTCTGTACGTAATTTATCAAAGAAAATAATAATAAAAAAAAACACTTCTTTATAGTAATGCACCGATTACACAAACCCAGCTTAATAATTAAAGCAATAACATCAAAGAGTTTGAGGGGTCGTTGATGGAATTATCCTGGTGCATCACTTAGTCGATTACAATCACTTTTTACTCATCGCACGTGTTTCTGTGCCCTGGCTTGAAAGGCTTACTACGTCGGCGTCCTTACTTTTCACTTAAGGCAAAATATGTAGCACATCTTTTGTATTGGATGGTGTAAGTGACCAGTCACAATTTTTATAAAGAGAGGTCATTTTTGATGATGCTATAATGGTTTTGTTGAAGGTCGTGAGCCATTGACAAGAAATCACAATAATATTGATTTATAATAAATGATGTTTTGTTGCCCTTCTTTGTATCTTGTTCAGGCGATTTAAATTATTAGGCTCGGTTGCTTATGAGACCTTTAAATATTCATAAACATGTATATTAAAAATGAATTAAACAGAGGGTACTGAAAACGTAAACAGTTTGTTAAAATTTTCCTAAACGTACAAAATATGTTGTCCGAAACCGAAAAGTTGCAGTTATTACAAACAGCATGTTTCGTGAGTTTTATAGCGAAGCTTTAAAAACTGTGGCTGACGTTGTGTCAGCGGAGTTCGTGTGTATCCAAGCATTGTCGCGGGTAAAGTTAGTGTGGAAGCTGGGTTTTGTATGTGCGGCGAAAAATTTTAAAACTTCGTCGTAATACATTTGTAAATTTGCGTATGTAAAGTTTTGTTGAGGTTAATGTTATGATTAGGTTGTCATTTGCTCAACTTATGGGTTAAAGGTTGAAGTAAAAATACTCCAAGTAGTTGTTATATACAAATTGATTATTTTGTAGGCTACATCAAGACAAAAACAACATATATCCATCGAAACCTAAACAATAAACATAAACTGAATTGTATAATTTTAAATTAAATTTCTTTTGATCGATATTCAGAATCTCATATTGCTTTATACTCAAAAATACTGTAACAAAATTTAGTTTGCTTAGCCCGTTTCGATGACTTCTCTTATCTAATGTTGGAAATTCCTGGTAAATAGTCCATTAGCAACATTGACTATTTTCATTTAGGAGGCGTGTCTGGAGTCTATGCTATTATATTTTATAGAGTTAAAACTACAAAAAACGCAAAATCGCACGTCTGTGCAACCAGAATAGTCGTATGCACAGGCCCTAATGCGCCGCTGCTTGCCGCAAAATGCCGACGTACAATATGTCAGTGCGACCGCAACATTCTGCTGAAATTAAGGGAATTAATGCTGCAATTTTCCACTTTGGAACATGTTAGAAATTATATTGAACGTGGTACCGTTGTGGAGAATCGAGAGGTTTTTGTTTCAGCGCTTTGAAGATTACTATGAATTGTGGTCATCGTTTCTCCTGTGTCACTGTAGGACCTTTGTTGGAGTCTAGAATATGTAATTCCACCTCAAATATTCGTACCGTTTCAATGTAACCTAAACTAACAATTCAAATATTCATGTAAGAACCAAATTTCAGTCGTGCGGCGGAGGAATTATCTGTTAGGGCTTACGAATGGAAAGATAGAAGTTTTTAGCAGTGAATAAATTAAAATCGAAATTGAAGCGGGTATAACCCTTTATTGCTTTACTTTGGTGCCAACTAGACATTATGGGTTAAATGAATAAGAGCGATAAGCACTACTGTGTTCTGATTTGATGAGTACCAGGTACTTCAACTTAGTTCCAAGGTAATATATACATAAGTAGTCGATCCCAAGTTATTTGCTGTTTGCCGTTGTTTGATACTATTTAGGAGTAATATCATTCCCTGGTGGTAGAACCAGTGTAGAACTCAGAAGGTATCATCGCCTCAATGAATTGCGTTTCAATGAAAAGGTGTGGTTGCCGGCTTATTTATTTCTAAAGCGACCATTACTGTCTTCGAGAGTGGAAACGCTTCTGCGATTGACTTCAGATAGAACCCCTGACCTATATGATGTTGTTTACAGACAGTCCATGGGCGGCAGTAAACAATTACCATCACATAATATATACTCTTATTAAAAAGATGTTTATACAGATATCACTTACCTACTTATTGTTAGGTTGCATTCAAGTTGGAAACTTTAATTAAATAAAAAAAACGTAAAGACACACAAAATAGAATGACGTGAATAAAGCACCAGAAAATGTGCCCAGAAAGATGGATCATCTCAAAGTTTCGAGATGTAATTCATGCACGAACTGGAGAGTATTTCAAAGTTTTCTATAAGAGGGAATATCGGATGTGGATGTATTTTAGGGTGACCGTATAGTGAGTAAGTGAAATTACTTTGCTTTATTTAGGGTGTATTTGTGGTTAGATTTGGCAGTTATTTCTGCTTTTGTTTTTACCAGGGTTACCAATTCTAAAAAAAATATCTTCCTAAAGCCTCTATAAAAAAACCCCTGAAATCCCCACAATTAATTGGAATTCCGGGCAACTTCGCGTTTTTCTGAATCAAGTCGTAGGCTTTTCCCTGACGACGATAAACAAAAAAAAGTAGTATTGGGGTTTTTTTCGTCGTCTTGCATGATCATATAGCCTGACGGGAGATTTACTTTTAAAAATATCTATATGTTGAAGTTATAAAAATCCCTAAAAGTACCTACCTATAGAAATAGAACACCCCTAAAAACCTCATCCTACTTTTTTATACCCTAAATCTGGGGGAAAAACCCCTAACTTTTGCCTGGTTTTTACTTTCTTATATCATATTCATTTATGTTGTCAAATTATGCTTTAAAAAAATGGTTAGCTATTAACTATGTTTTTTTGATGCATATTAAACATATTTTTAAAATCTTAAATTAAATTATTTGAACAATCAACCAAAATCTCTATGCATTAATCAAAATATTAGAATACGATGTTGTAGACACGGCAGTAGTTTAGGCCTACCTTTGCTTATATTTATTATTAATAACTTATATGTACCGACATGATGGTATTATTTGTAGGCAGTTCTATTCTCTATATTTAAAGTTAAGTGTATTTAAACCATTGAAATACACAAGTGCAAGAAATTATGCGCCAGACAAAAATATTAACGTGTGTAAGAATCCAAGTACACGCGCATAAAAAGTTTTAAATCAAATTAAACCTTTAATGATATGTTTCAGTGTACGTTCTCCCTAAGATGGACGTGAAAATATTTTCCTTGTAGCCTCTGACGGACATTGGCTTCATGTTTTATTAAAGCAAGTTTAAAGATTCCTCTGAAGAAATTTCGCTGGAATAGCAACGAAATAGTCACCTGCCAATAAGGACGTTTACATTTATAACGAGAGAGAATTTCAAAGATACAGACTCTTTATTGCATACCAAAGGTAAAGGAGGTCGTGGCACGATGCATCGAAAGGAAAGTTAGTGATGTGACTTTGAATTTAGATTTTGTGAATGAAACTGAACGTTTTGGTGGATTTTTAGATATTTTCCTTTATATCCGATAGGGACTTTAGATATTTTCTTCTACTCGTATATATGCTTCGTGGAGAAAAAGAGAAGAGTTTTGGCCGTACTCGATTATGCGGATCAAATGTATATTAAAGACTTTGGAGCTCTCATTACAATGTAAAAAAACATGATTGAAAAAAAAGTACAACATAACAAAAAGACAAACCCGCTCAGTTTCTTGCCGGATCTTCTCAGTTGAGGTCGTGTTCCGATCCGGTGGTAGTGTAAAAAAAATGTAACTGACAATTTGTAAGTGCCTCCGTAGGCTTATATAAAATAAAGACATTTCAATTCATTTCATTTCACTTCTCACGCTTTTAATAATTTTGTTACGAAAACTCTCAGGATTTGTAATCGATAATATTGAAGTCTATATAGTGTTAGACATAGGCCTTCCTAATGGGAACAGCTAATAGTCACGATGTCCGGCTTATACGTTGGTGCGGTCACCGCATTGAATGGTGTTGTTACGATAATTACTACTAGATCTTCTACTAGATTTTGTCCTGTATTTGCCTATTATGACGTTTATATATGGAAAGGAAGTCATGTCATTCATGATCTATTTCTAGCGTGAAGCATTTCTTGCGTTTCGATAGAAGGGTGTGGTTGCCGGCACACTTTCACATGAGGCGAACATCATAATCCTCGGGGGTAGCAACGCATCTGTGTTTGACTTCAGATAGAATCTATGTTCTATATGAAGTTGCTTACAGATGGGCAGTTACTCCATGGGCGGCAGCGACCACTTACCATCAAGTGGACTGCATGTTCGTTTGCTAGTTCATTATTATTAATAAAAATTGGGAGACCTCTCCAGATAGGAGCCGTGTTCTTTGAGTTGTTTAAAGCTGTCCTTAGCCGGCAGTGACCACTTACTGTCTACATGTGAGCTGCATGCTTGTTTGCTATTTCAGTTTTATTAAAAATGGAAGTCGTAAAAAATAACATATGTATTATCATATATGTAATTCATATTTTGATCTATTTTAAAAGCGTGAATCAATATCCGCTTTACTAACTAATCATTACTCAGATGTTAAAAATATCACGCTAGAACACATGCAATTCTACTGAGGTAGGTAGTTCATATTTGAAACGATTCGTCAGTTTGTAGAAAATTCATTTCAAATATCCGTGCTAGTCAACATGAAATATAGGTTCAGGGATTGATCTGTACCGATACCTATCTAAATATAGATATAGATCAGCTAGATAGCTAGGGCAAGGGGACCTAAAACGGGACAGTCCCGCCCTACTCGGGACGTATGGTTACGTTACGTATGATTTAATATTTCGTATGTGTTTGTCATTTTTGATTACTTTCATCGTCATATAACATTATTAAAAATATACTTAATTGACGTATATATAACGTACAAACTAGATTGCTTACTATACGTGAATAATAATACGTTAATAATGATAAAGGACGAAGTTTGACGGTGATTTTAAAATGGTTTTCGGTCGTAAATTGAAAGTCCAGTTAGTAAGACACCTTGCGAGGAATTTTCGCAAATTGGGACGCATTTCGTGAAGTTCGGCAATCTAGCGCTGTCGTAACGCAGCCGGTTGCTGCACACGAGCAATGCTTGAGTGTTTTACACATGCAAAACTCGCATTTTTTTTTGCATGTGTCTAATAATTTGGCAAAAAACCGTATATAATGTTTAAACTCAACTGCTTACTTTACATGATTAATATTACGTTAATAGCTATAAAGATGAAGTTTGACGGTGATTTTAAAACAGTTTTTAGTAGTAAATTGAAATTTTCCTTAACTTGAAATACAGCTTCATTTTATTTCCTTTTCCTGTGGACGTCGATACAGAAGTCCAGTTAGTAAGACACCTTGCGAGGAGTTTTCACAAATTGGGACGCATTTCGTGAAATTCAGCACTTTAGCGCTGTCGTAACGCAGCCGGTTGCTGCAAACGAGCAATGCTTGTTTTACACATCGGCTAGATTTGCTTGTTTATGTAATTTTACTTCGTTGTTTTATAGTGTGATGCGTCGTTGTATAATTAATATTAAATATATAGAAATAAACAGGCGGTACTGGTGTACATTTTTATGTGTAGTGTAGTGTGTGTTTTTATGTGTACCTGCTTTGTAGCATGCGAGTTGAAGACAGAAATATTAGGTAAATTCAAAAGGTGCCATGTTGCCCGATCGGGCGAGTTTTGTCGGGCGAGATGACGAATAACCCGTAAGAACTATGTTTTTTCATTAAGTTCGCTAAATAAATAAGATGCTACAATCGGTTCATTTTGAAAAATATAATAAATATAATATAAATTCTTTGAGACCAAAGTAATTAAATTTAATAAGTGAATTATTTACCTAAATCGTTTGTACGAGTATTTGTACAATTAGGATACATTTTAGGATTGAAAATAGTGTTAAGAGAACTGCCATATTTATTGCGAAGGATTTAATGTAATTTGAATGTATTTTTGTCTGTTTGTTAAGATAATATTTATTTTATTAAAATTTATCCACTCCATCAAAAGCTATTGCAAACTAAAATTAATAAGATGAAACCGCAGGGGTAGGGAGTATTTACAATTATGGAAGCCACGTCTTTGACAATAAAAACATGTGTACGAAAAAAGTTGACGAGGTAGTCATTCATACTATTCATAATAATATTATAAAGGTGAAAGTTTGTGAGTGTGTGTGTTTGTTACTTCTTCACGTTTATACGGCTGGAGCGATTTTCGTAAAATTTGGTAGGGAGTTAGCTGACACTCTGGATTAACATATAGGCTACTTTTTATTGTAGGAAAATATCTTACTCTCACGGGACAATCGATATATCGATTTATATAAACGCGAGCAAAGCTGCGGGGTTCATCTAGTATCACATGTAGCGAAAAATATAGACATACATACGTACATAAACGTTATGTTATAATTTAACATTAAGCATACTTGTATTTTATTTTACATTTCAGTACTCGGCTCAATTTAAGACATCTCGTGGGGCAGGGGTTTCCACAAATTGGACCGCACTTCAGCGTGCAATTTGCCGTTCAGCGATTTAGCGCTGTAGATGTAACGAGCGAGCGTAGCGCGATCATTTGCCAAACGAGCGCTCGAATGCTTCAGACAGCGGCTAGGTTTGCTTATTTGTAAAATACCAAATTTATGTTCCGTTTTTGAAATCTTTGCTTATTGGTTACCGGCAATCAGATGCAATTTTGCAGGCAAAGTTATGTGGTTTTATTGTAGCGGCATGACTAGTGGCGTATGATGACATAACTGGCAAAATGCCAGAGTCCCATGGTCCTGAGGGACAGCCTGGCTCGACCCCCAGAACGATTTAAAATGCATTACCAAAGTTAATGTTACATTAAAATCAAAGCCCATATTCTGAAACGAAATTCACCTTCAAAATTTTAAATTCATATATATGTTTAGAGGATACATAAAATATTTTTAGTTTCTTGGTTATGTAATACCTTGTAGTATCTAATCGAAGATATTGTCAAGGATATCGAATTTGTGGCTTATGTCATTAGTCCCGAAAATGAACGAGCTTTTTTTATCTGACTGAAGTAGCAAACGAGCATGCAGTCCACCTGGTGGTAAGTGGTCACTGCCGCTCATGGACATCTGTAATCAACTACATACAGAATATGGGTTCCATCTGAAGTCAATCACAGATGCGTTGCTACTCCCGAGGACTATCATGTTCGCCTCATGTGAAAGTGTGCCGGCAACCACACCCTTCCATCGAAACGCATGAAATTCTTTACGCTAGAAATAGGTGTGGTGGTGCTTCCCCGGTCGATCACTGGTACTACCACCTTGAAAATCCTTATGTAAGCATAGCGTCGTTATCTGATCAGACAGACTGTTGATAATAAGTATACAGTTTTTACTGCCAGATTTGTTTTTGCCATTTAAAAGCAGCGAAGAGAGCTGCTGTATTCTGGTTTTAAAGAGATATGCATTAGTATATCTCAACCCTTAAGGACTAAACTGGAATGCCTTGAATTACCGTGGCATTCCAATTTAGTCCTTAAGAGCAGTGATAGCCTAATGGTTGAAACTTGCTCTTTCGATCGGGAGGTCCGAGGTTCAAACCCAGGCACATCAGATTTTTCTAAAAATATGTGCATATTAGAAATTAATTATCACTGATTTTCGGTGAAGGAAAACATCGTGAGGAAACCTATACACCCGAGAGTTCTTTAAAAAAAAGTTCTTGGAGGTGTGTGAAGTCCACTAATTCGCACTTGCGCGGTGGACTATGGCCTAAAACTCTCTCATTCTGAGAAAAGATCCTATAAGTGAGACAAGAATGGGTTGGCACAACCACCACATTAAGGGTAGCGATGCTTCTGAGATCGACCTCGGTAAAATCTTATCTAGGGTTAATATAGATGTCCATGGTTGGCGGTGGACTGACCAGGTGGAAGCCAATCTCGTTTCCTAATTTTACACTATATACATAGCCTCACACACACCCATGTAAACATTTAAAATTATATAAAAAACAAACGTACTTTGCACCAATCTGTATTGGATCCGTATAGAAGTCTGTTCAGTTTTCGTCTATTGCAAAGTAAGAATTACCCAGCTATGAGATAAAAAAAAGGTTTGCAGCAATATGTTTACCAAGATACAAAAATAAAGCGTGGAATTGTATGAACCGCCCTAAGTGTATTAAATTACTTCAAGTAGACATGAAACATAAAAAGCGTTTTGCCAAGCGGTATAAATGTTTCTCAGTGAAATCAATTTGACAGAAATCTCCCATTTAGTTTCTTTATTGTCCGCCCCGAGCGCTGTTTGCGTTTCGTTGCCTTCAAAAGAGAATATTTAAAGAACATTACGACTATTTTTAGAAAGTAACATATTTTTATAGTATGTGTTTGTTTGCAGCATCATTAGGCCTGTCTTTGACACGTCCCTGTAGTTCCGGGATCTGAATAGGGCTACGGCATCCCCTGCCTGTCGTAAGAGGCTAAAAGGGGCTTCCGGGGTTGCAGGTGGCTAGAGTGGGAGCTCGAACCGTTCGGTCAGGCGATCCCGAGAAGGACGGCAGTATATGTGGTCGCATACCGTCGTAAAGACTAGACGGGGCGGTGGGCCCAGCCGCCCATCTGGGAGGAGCCCGATGGGGCAACGCGCTCAGAGGATTCCGGTTGCGGTCGGACCGAGTTCCCGGAGTCCTCATTATACCACCGAGGACGGCCACCGGGGGGGTTTTAGTGTGGTAAAAATCCCACATAACCCTGCGTCGCTCCCACGGCGTCGGGTACCTTTTGAAGGTTTCCCCCTCGAGAACAAAAAAAGAAGGCCTGTCTTTGACAAATAGCAGCACTTCAGGGCTGGTGTGTAAAGGGCAAGTAAAAGACTTTTACTTCCAACTTAATCAGATCGTAATTTCTGTTGCCCATGAGTATTCGTAATTAAGCCCATAGAGAGCACATACTAGCAGTACAACATTAATAAATATCTAGCAATTCACACTTGGCCAGTTGGGGGGTACAACCCATTATTGTCCCACAGCTGTGCACGGGTCTTCTTTCAGAATTAGGGAGTTTTAGGCCATAGTCCACCGCGCTGGCCAAGTGCAATTTGGTGGACCAACTGGACTTGGCCAGTGCGGTCTACTCTGGCGTAAAAATCTCTTATCCAGAGAGGTGGCCAGGCCCATTCGTGAGGCAATAATGGGTTGACGATGACCATAATGCTGTACGTCTGATAAGTATACCATCGATCAGCCCTTGAATGCACTGCTGGATATAGGCCTCCCCTTGTCTGCGTCAATTTCGCTCATTAATATGATGTGCCTGGGACTTTGCATGGATCTATTGTGTCATTTGGGAAGTGTTGATTACGGATGCAGGTGACTATATAAAATATAATGAAGCTGGAGAAATGAGAGTGCAATCTGATTGCAATTTTTACCGTTGCCTAAGCACATTTGTAATCAATCCTATAGTCCTATGACAACTCGCGTATCGGAGTGGTTACGATACCGGTCTAACATGCAATGGGTTCCGGGTTCGACCCCCGGCCAAACAGATATATTATTGAATTTGGAATTATATTCTGGGTCTTCGCGATTTGTGTCATGACATGTGTGTGGTCATGGCATTCACTACAAAGGATAAGAAAATCCTGGTGTGGTGCTATGAATATAGAAGGTAATAGAAGGTATGAGTGGATTGGTGTATCTATAAGAAGTCGACCATAATGCAGTGCTACCGTTGTAGACTAAGCTGTTATGCTTTATGGGTCTTTGATTTAACAACAAACAAATAACAACGTCCACTAATCGCACTTGGCCAGCGCGGTGGACTATGGCCTAAGCTATTCCATTCTGAGAGAAGACCCGTGCCCAGCAGTGGAACAATAATGGGTTGACGAAAGTAATTAACAACAAAGCTCTTAACGCATATTGATCAAATAGTTTAGTAGAGCCGTGTGCTTATACGATTTGATGACAATCAGTTTGTTTAACGATAACGCGCATCAAGTCAATCCAGTCATTACCAATTGTGTTATTCCTGCTACTACTACTTACTAGGCTATTCCCGCGGCTTTACTCGCTTCGGTAGCGTAATTCGGTCTACTTTTTTATGAGACTGCCACCCATGGACATCTGTAATCTGTAAGCAACTTCATACAGAACATGGGGTTCTGTCTGAAGTCAATCAAAGATGCGTCGCTACTCCCGAGGACTAAGATGGTCGCCTCATATAAAAGTGTGCCGGCAACCACACTTTCGTCGGACCGTTTTGCTTTACGCTAGAAATAATGCTGCTACTACAGTAATGAGTATCTTATGTGTTGATAGTGCGTTAAATATTCTCATAAACCTAGACATTTATACTCGTAATTCCATCCATGAGCCCTTTGATGTCCACTGCTGGAGATAGGCCTCCCCTAAATGGCACCACTCCAACCTGTGCCCTCTGAATCCAACGGTTTCCCGCTGTCTTCATCAGGTCATCGGTCCACCTGGTAGGGGGGCGACCTGTACTCCTTTTGCACCTGTCATTTGGGGGGGTTTTGCCAGTAGTCACCGCGCCTGGCAAGCGTGTTGGTGACCGCAGTGAATGTTGGAATTTCACAGGAGATGCTGCTGCCCATCTCCTGGATGTTTTTATCCCTTAGTCGCCTCGTACGACATCCACGGGAAGAGAGGGAGTGGTGCTATTCAAGACCGACACCACACAGCCCATACTCGTAATTATAATTTATTTATTATAAGTTTTATGGGAATCGTCTGTTGATCTGTCGTTTATAAATAGTCGCGATCGATTATTTAATCGAGGTAATAAATATTGATCTATGCTTAGTTGTTTTTAGTGATAGATATTGCATAAATTAGTCTCACACGAGGCATCATTTCCAAATCAGATTAAATAAAACAATAAAAATAATTAAGACATGTTTTTTGAATATTTTTGATTTTCCAATTTATTAATGTTATAGTTTAGGTCAGTCTCTAACCGACATCAGTACCTATTGGGTTAAGACAAAATACAATTTAGTATACCAACAATCATCTCTAATTAATTATGAAGTGAACTTCACACCATACATACCTACCCCTTTACCGGTAACAAATTAATTTATTGATTACTATTGGTCGTTGTATATTATAAAAATACATATATATGTGTCGTGATATGGAACCTGAAAAAGAAAAACGAACTAGACGTAGGGTAGATAGGTTAATTTACCACTAGTGCTTGTCAACGGTTAATCCCCGCCGCAGTTTGGTCGTGACCATGATCCATGCAACTGGGGCAAAATATCGGCAGAAATAATTTTCAAAAAACGCATATCGTGAGTACCCGTTCAATAAAATGTATAAATTCCGCGGTAATATTAGTTTAAAACCATATTTATCATAACGCAATCAATGTGGTATTTTAATTCTGAGAGCAGATATCTAGTCTTATTATTAGTGGTTTTAAGCAAATCTACATACATTTTCATATACTTTTAACGTACATCTAAACACTTATTCGACTAAAAGTTCGTTTGTGCCGGGTAGCATGATAGTTATACTTATTACTAGACATTATTTATTACTTAGGTAACATCTGTTAACCATTTCTATAACATTATACGAGCTGTAAAAATCAAATGAATCCTTGGATTTTAATCACAAGCATTAAATATTTTTCTTTGCTGTTTCAAATTAATGGAAAAATATATTCGACATTTAAAATATTCTGCTAAACTTTTATTCCTCTTTGCGTCATTCCAATATAGGCACTTAGGAATTAGCGTTTCATATTCCCTCTCGTTGCGAATTTTAATAAAAATATTTACTGAATAGCTGTTATGAACGGGAGCGATTATAAAGGTCACTGCCCCCGTCTCTTGCTCGACAAGTAACGAAATATCTCTAATTAGTTACTTTAAGGATTCGCTTCAAAATTGGTGAATTTTGAACCCTTTTTTTAAGTATCGGAGAATTTGTCAGTTATAACTGATGATTGTCTGGATTTGGAATATGCATAGTGTATCTACACTGGGAATATTTTTAAGTATTATTACGTTCAACGGTATAACGTTATTTTTTCAAAATGTTACAAAATCAGTCTATAATTGAATCTAGGTATTTTTTTAAGGAATATCCCTTTTTATATATCACTAGCTGTACACTACGCGCGTTGCTACGCCATCACAAAAAAATACACCAGAAACCTTCGCGAGCTGATGAATAACATCTTTGCTAAAGATCATCACATAATCAAATAAATAGTTTACGATTCTGTATAGGACATACAGACATACATTTCGTATTTTCATGTTCACATACAATTACCTACTTATATCCATTTAAAGGGTTCTATAAGGGGGTTTGAACTCTAGTTGTTCCTGCATTTCCCACTTAGGTGCACCCAAAGCTTCTTTGAGGGTAAATTAAGCGGTCCCAGTGAGATCCCCAGTCATTAGATTCAATTTAATAAAATCCTTTTCAAACTAGTTAATATAAGTTACTCGATACTTCTCAATATCTTTCTAACTTTCAGTCCGAGTTTAAGGTGGCTTCCCACGGATCGCGACAATACAGACGCGAATTAATCTTCACCAATGCTGTGGTAATAATAATGTCTGTGATAGCGTAAATAACACGCATCTATAGTACGTCGATTTGCTACGAATAAATATATTTATTACAGTCATTTTTTAATTACAATACACTAAAAAGAAGAAAATCAACATTGTAATAGCAATCCATTATTTTACTGCATTGCACAAATTTATCATATAAAAACTGGTAGCGAGAGTAAATTTTGAAAATAAAAAAGTTTGGAAATGGCCTTCGATTTACGAGACTAACATACATATATCTGTACGGAAACGCACTGTCCAAAAAGCCTCACTTAGCTACACTGTGGCTGTCCGCGTTAGTGCGTGCGCGAATTTTAATAGTCCACAGAATCAAGCGCCGTGAGAAGCCCCTTTAAGACGCTTCGCGAGTAATTAGTTTCGATTTCAATCCACTCGAACCTCCACCGTGACCTGCTTTACTGCCCGCTCCTTATAGTTTTTACTATACCAGTTATAAGTGGCGATTCTTAAAAAGAAATAACAAGTTACTGTTCGATTCTGTAACGAGTTTGGAACTAAATTAAACTAGTTAAGAGTACTGAGAAATAATTTTGTTTGAATTTAGAACCAAAAAAGCGACTGCTTAAAAACGATTGATGCCTTTAGTTTCAGTAAATTGTTTTAAAACAGTCGAGTTTTTTTACATTAGGTTTTTTGAATTTTGCCTCATAATAGTAACCTAGTGTTATAATACTCAGGTATATTTTTTGCACTGTTCTATTTATTAGCTTTCAATCGGTAGGTACCCAAATTCTTATGATAGTAAAAAAATCTTCACTTCCTCCCCTTTTTCTCTGATCGCAGGCGCTATATTTAAATATTGTACAGTCTATGTAACTTTAACAACTGCGTCGATTCCAATGGTATGTCATATGTTACAAATCGTAAAGTTGTGTGAACTGTAGCGCGTGCTAAAAACTTAACACATACACTCATACCTATACACAAACATACACATTTATCGGAAAACACCTTAATTACTGAAGGAGCTGACTGAAGTAGCAAACGAGCATGCAGTCCACCTGATGGTAAATGGTCACTGCCGCACATGGGCATCTACTTCATAAAAATCTGGTTTTATCTGAAGTCAATCACAGATACGTTGCTACTGCCGAGGACTATGATCGTCACCTTAGATAAAAGTGTGCCGGCAACCACACCCTTCCATCGAAACGCAAAAAATGCTTCACGCTAGAAATAGGTGTGGTGGTGGTACCTCCCCGGTCGAACTACACTGGTTCTACCACCTGTTATAATATGGTTTGAATATTTTTATACCGGGATCTAGATGAAATATGAGATGATGGATGACACTTTATCAGTTTAGTTTTCTAGTCTGATTGAGTAACAATCATCCATTCATGTGGTTACAACCCATTATTGTCTCAGTGTTGGGATTGGGTCTTCTCTGAGAATGAGAGAGTTTTAGGCCATAGTCCACCGCGCTGGCCAAGTACAAATTGGTGCACTCCGAGAACACCTCCGAGAACTTTTTTTTTTAAACTCGGGTTTGTAGGTTTCCTCAAGATGTTTTCCTTCACCAAAAAGCAGTGATAATTAATTTCAAATACGCAAATCAGTGGTGCGTGCCTGGATTTGAACCTCGGACCTCCCGAGTCCGGTCAAGTTTCAACCATTAGGCTTTTACTGCTCTATCCATTCATATACTCTTTCGTATACCCTACCTAGTACGAAAGTGGACGACAGTATATAAATTAGAATATTTCAATACCGAATCCTTGTCCAAACACGATATATCTTACAATAATAAACATAGAAATGTTTGTACAAAATATCCATCAATTACTTTAAGTTTGCTTAGGAAGGCGCATTTGCTCCAGAAATGATTTCATAGTCCTATGATCCTGTGTCAATAAGAATGATTAATCATATAAGCCGCTTATACCCTTACTGGGGGTGTGAAATCACTGTGAAGGGTTCGAGGCAACCGGGTAAATAGGACAAATGGGGTTAGTAGGTTTGTTATTGTCATTCTGCGATGACGGGTGTTATCTCAGATTGTATGCAAAGTATGTATGTACTTTGCTTATGGAATTGAGCTAGGTACATTTTAAAATTAATATATTTTAACTTTGTTGTTAACATTGTAACACATATATAATTATTTAGTAGTTTTATTGCAAATAAATGTATGTGTTATTACTGTTATTACGGACACTAGGCGTATTAACGAAGTTTGATAATATTTATAAATTATACAATTTTATATATAATATCGATACCCACCAAACATATTAATTTACCTAATTGTTAAAACGCAAGGATAAGAAAAAAATTCAATTTTCGCAATACCAAAAAATTTAATACCCGCACACACGCGTTCTACACTCACAGCCCCACACTAGGATTCTCTCCTGTGTCCTGGGTACCACGGACACACACAAGACGTATACACAAACATCCAGACCCAGAAAATGAATCTAAACTCATCATTCAGATACCTGTCGGGCCGGGATTCGGAACCCATTGCGCGTCAGACCGGTAAAATCCTACTGTGGGGCTAAGAGTAGAAGAGTAGAAAGCGTGTTTTTTTATCTGTAGTTAATTAGAGACGTCCCTAAACGGCACCAGCCACTATACCACCAGGAAATCAAGCACTTTTGCTACATTGTAAAAGAAAATTCAATAAAAACTCCACTTACATTTATTTGTACAGAAACTACAGATTACTCATGCAAGACGTACGAGCGAAGCGAATTTAGTATGTAAATTTTAGGAGGCGCCAAAGACCGCAGGTTTACTGATGCGCACAAAGCATTGAACCGAAATAGGTATTCTACGTGCGAAGTGGATCAGATTCTTCAACCAATTTTGATGGAAACAAAATATTGGTCGAATATTAAATCGAAAGGCAGCATAGAGCAGTGATAGCCTAATGGTTGAAACTTGCGCTCTCGATCGGGAGGTCCGAGGTTCAAACCCAGGCACGCACCACTGATTTATGTGCGTATTAGAAATTAATTTTCACTGCTTTTCGGTGAAGGAAAACATCGTGAGGATACCTACACACCCGAGAGTTCTTAAAAAAAATGTTCTCGGAGGTGTGTGAAGTCCACCAATTCGCACTTGGCCGGCGCGGTGGACTATGGCCTAAACTCTCTTATTCTGAGAGAAGACCCGTGCCCAGCAGTGGGACAATAATGGGTTGACGAGAATAATCGAAAGGCATAGCTGCTTACTTTTGACTAATCATCACCGTGTCTAAACTAATAATACTGGTTTTCAGAAAACGAGGTTATTTTATGATAGGCATTTACTTTTTCTATGACACTTCCGGGGAAGGGTAACCCCCCCTCGGTTTGATACATCCTCCTTTATAGATACATTGTCCACCAGTTGTGTAGGTGGACAATGTAGATAATACTATTAAATTATACAGAAAAATATTTTTCTTAAAAATGAAAGATGAAATAGTTTAGTACCTACCGTTGCCGTAAGCTAGTCTAGAAGAAATCGCTAATTAGCGTTAAGACCGGCTTTTAAAAATGTATTTTCTATTGTTGTTTTTCTTTTACTGTTATAATTAGGTGTAATATTATTATTATTGTCATTTTCTATCGATGAGATTTTGTAGTTGATTTTTTGGGGGGTTGATTCATCATTAGTTGTAGATAATACTGTAAAATCATACCGAAAATTATTTTTACTTAAAAATAAGATATAGTTTAGTACCTACATTTGCCGGAAGGTAGTCTGGAAGAACTCGCTAATTAGCGATAAGAGCTGCTTTTGTATCGTTTAAAAATGTATTTTCTATTGTTGTTTTCGTTTCTCTTAGTATAATTAGCTGTAATATAATTATTATTGTTGTTTTCTATCGATGAGTTTTAGTTGTGTTTTTCGCAAATTTTCAATACCGCGAACATTGTCTTAAGTATAGGACAAATTATTTGACTGATTATATTGACTACCTACTTCTATTTCGATAAAATTATCATATTTCCGATACCCGTCATTTTTAAGGGTTCCGCGGGAAACAATCCCATTCCGTATTTCACTCCCCAGCCCATTGTTAGAATGATAAAAGAGCCCTTGAGCTGCGCCCTTTAATACGATGCCTGCTTACCTGTACAGAGATTAATAAATACAGATGTGATAAAAGTTTTATGTTTTTTGCCTAGTTACGGTGTTGGCTGTCGCTGTAGAGTAAAATAGACGGAAAAAAATAAATAATACAACCGGCGCTCCCCATACCACCCACCTTCGCTGGATTGCGACGAAACTACATGTGACCTCTATGAGCGCCGACTTCAGAACTATGTACTAAGTACTGTGTATGCTCTAAACCAACATGTATTTTTTTTTCTTTTTTGTGGCATGTAAGTCCGTTGTATTTTTTGTTTAAACAATTTTTTTTCACCCTTTTTAGTGATGATAAACTCACTTTTACTAGTATTACAATAATGTCAATGAGTTTACATGGTATACATAAATGGAAACATTAATTCAACCTCAACCTTACATGACAAATTTAATATAAACCTAAGCTATAACTTACAATAGTTTTATAAGTCATATTAACTGAGCGCACTCTTCATCAGCACATCCTTGGACAACAACATAGCAGGGCATAAAACTGTTATTAGGAAGAAACAGGCATGGCGCTGATTGTAGGAGCAACACATCTGTGATTTTATATAAAATTCCTATTCTATATGCAATTGTTTATACATGTCCAGTTTATACATGGCGGCAGAAATCTCTTCCCATCTGAACTGCAGTACTTCAGTACGATAAAGAAACAGGGTCTGGTAGCGTAGGCGTGCAAGTTTTCTTTAAGCGAAACTAATTAATATTTTCCATAATTATGAATATTTAAACTACGCTAGAATGAAAAGATGGTATGAGATTTTTTTAAAGAAGGGTGGTTTTTCACTAAAACCAACTTTTAATAAAAATATGTGTAATAGAAATGTAACTGAATTTCTGGACAAAGACTACAATATCTATGAAGTTGGGTTTTTATGTACTTTCTAATAAGGCTGAAGCCTTAAATCTCATTACGTCTTCTTACTTACGTCACAACCCTATTGTTCTTGTATCACTTGGCACTTCTGCGCAACACAGTCTAGAAAATTTCTTCGAAAATAATGTACGCCGTGAAAGATAATACTTCTCTTTGGATGAAACAAAATTAAAATTCATAAATCTGCGGTACCTTGAGCGCGATATTAATATCAGAATAAGGCGTTTTATAATTTAAATTGCGTGTGATGTGAACCCTGAGCTTAAGGGTCGAATCACACTGTGTTTATTTTTACACTAAATTCCTAAATAGAAATCTAATTCCTAAATCTGAAAGATGAGCTTAGCTTCATGTTCTGGGTCTGGGTATTTAGTGTATTCGTCTTGTGTATGTCCATGGTATCCAAGACACAGGAGATAATCTTACTGTGGGGCTATGAGTGTAGAAAGCGTGTGTGTGTGTCAATGTTAGAATTAGTCTATACTAGTTGGTTACTAGTGTGGCCGAATTATTTCGACCAGGTATCCACACTTGTTTCTACAGTGACGCGTTTTAGCGGTAAGCTTTTGGTGCCAATCTCTGTCTTTAACAGAAGTACCATATTGAAAAATGTCCTCTATTTGAAATTGGTTCAAATGTTTTATTGTTTTATTTTAAACAGCAAATTTATTCTATTAATTTTAATAATTTTATTTCTTTTCTTACTATTACACCTTGTTTCAATACTTATAACAGGAGTATTATAAGTTTGTAATTTACTTGCAGTTTGCGGAGTAAAAGTTTAAAGCGCGACTTCCAAGTTAAACTTAAGGTCTTATTATTTCTATTTCATTAGTATGTTGGATAACAGCTGAGGGTAGTTTGCGACTGGCCGTTAGTGTGGATAGACCCTAATGTACACTGATTAATGATGTTCTGTCTCAATAGTAATCTGTGATTTTAATATTACTACAGTCTACGTTCCTTGGACTTAATTGTTTGCTTGATTTCCTTGTGACCTGCAGGGGGTAGCAATTATGCACACATCAAAGAAGAGATGGTAGATTTTTGTTCGACTCCGGAGGCACGGATCATTTAACGAGCTTTTTTATAACATGAATATGGCAATTCTTTACTTACTTTTCAATGGATAGTAATTATTTTACACTACCATATTTAGAAGTTATATGAGTGTATTGCAGATAAAACATTATTTCTAGAGCGTTTTTTCGTATTACTGAAGTATCAAACGAGCATGCAGTCCACCTGATGGTAAGTCCATGGTAGTCACTGCCGCTCATGGACATATGTAATCACCTTCTTACAGAACATGGGTTCCATATGAAGTCAATCACAGATGCGTTGCTATACCCTAGGGCTATGGGCGCCTCGTGTGAAAGTGTGCCGGCAGCCACACCCTTTCGTCGAAACGCAAGAAATCCTTAATGCTACAAATAGGTGTGGCGGTGGTACTTCCCCGGTCGAACTACACTGGTTCTGTCACCTTGTCAACCAATCTACCTGATGTTCTAACTCTGATGTAACTTCCTACAAAATGAATGGTGTACAACCCATTTTGTCCAACTGCTGGGCACGGGTCTTCTCTCAGAATAAGAGAGTTTTAGTGCATAGTCCACCCCGCTGGTTAAGTGCGAATTCATGGATTGCGAATTGATGGACGAAATGAAGAGTCTATCTGAAGTCTATCGCAGGTACAACGTTGCTAGACAAGACTGTCACCACATTTTTTAAATGTGAATCGGAAATCTCACCCTTCCGTAACTCTTTCAAATGCTAGATACGCCTCCCGCTAGAAATAGATGTAGCGGGGGCTTATACTTAGCTATGGACTTAAAAAGAATGAGAGTTGTCTTCAATAGTACCTACTACCTTAGTTTTTTAGATCACTGTTTTTTACTGAGAAAAACATCAACACTTATGAGAAAACTTAGTTTCATTAATCTTTGCTAAGCAACATATGCTTAAACAATTCGCCGCTGAATTAATTGTATCTGCATAAGACGTAGCAATCTGCTTTGTAATTATTAATTATCTCGTGTTACAAGTGCAGTATCGCGTTAATGCAAAGTAAGTTCGAGGAACACACGTGACATACGAGCCTACAAAACGGCGAATGTCTCATATTTTATATTTTACAAAAGATTTCAATCCATCCATCAGCCTTTTGAGGTAAACTGCTGGACATAGGCCGCCCCTAAATGGGACCACTTCAACCGGTCCTATGCCCTTTGAAACCAACGGTTTCCCGCTGTCTTCCTAAGGTCATCGCTCCACCGGGTCGGGAATGGGGGGTTGTGCTTGGGGTCCGTTTTTAAGATACTTCCTGCGGACGGAGGAGTCTTAAAATCACCGCCGTATATAGTTGATGTAAAAAATTATTACTCAATGCTATTTTTTTAAAATAATGCATAAAACATACATAAAATCAGTCCAAAACACATTACACACATACCGTGGATTTGACACATAAATATATAATAAACGAAATAAAACGTCATTGTCTTACTACGAAAACACATTACATCAAAAATATTAGATGTCTTGTCAAAATACCCACTTTTGCTTTTAAATGCAGCTTAGCTTATTTCTTTTTAGCTTTGACGGGTGTATTCAAAATAATTCAAAAATTAATACTATTCAATTGTATTTGAAAAATATTCATGGTACTTTGGACAATATCAAGTTTAGTTCTTGAGTTGAATGACGGTCGAATTCCGACCGTTGCGATTATAAGTGCTAGTTAAATATTAAAATTTACTTACCATTCTTCCAGTCTGTATATAACCTACGGTATCATATGATAACTGTGTTAGCGCGCTTCTTAATACGTTCAGTCTGTTCTACAGGCGTTCGATCAAGCGTCTATCCGACGTAATTTCCAATTTCGCTCTAATCTATACAATAACCGATCAATGTTATAATTCCCAAACGCTTATCGTTCGCGCGCCTATTTTTGGATTATCTACGGAAAATTTGGAATGGAATTTAGTTTTTGAACGATGTAAGATTTTTTTTTATAAATCTAGTGTTTGAAAAGTAATCTGCAGCTTTTTTGATTTCCTGGTGTCTGGGTTTTTAATTTTTAACGTTGTAATTTTTAGGGCGTAGTAGAAATATAGTAGAGTTACAATAGAGCCAGCAGACTTTATTTGTCTGTGTTTCTGTGGTCTGTGGCGTGTAAAAAAATCTCAAAGGTGTGTGAGGTCCATCAATTCGCACTTCACCAGCGGGATGGACTATGGCTAAAATCCTCTCATTCTGAGAGAAGACCCGTCCTCCGTAGTGAGACGATAATTCTTTGACGACGTATACTTACCATTCTTCCAGTCTGTATATAACCTACGGTATCATATGATAACTCTGTTAGCGCGCTTCTTAATACGTTCAGTCTGTTCTACAGGCGTTCGATCAAGCGTCTATCCGACGTAATTTCCAATCTCGCTCTAATCCATACAATAACCGAACGATGCTATAATTCCCAAACGCTTATCTTTCGCGCGCCTATTTTTGGATTCTTTACGGAAAATATGGGATGGAATTTAATTTATTAACGATGTAAGATTTTTTCTCCGCAAATCCAGAGTTTGAAAAGTAATCTGCAGCTTTTTTGATTTCCTTGTGTTTGGGTTTTAAATTTTTAACGTATTATTTTTTAAGGCGCAGGATAAATACAGTATAGTTACAATAGAGTCAGGAGACTTTATTTGTTTGTGTTTCTGTGGTCTTTGGCGTGTAAAAAAATCTCAAAGTGTGTGAGGTCCATCTATTCGCCCTTAGCCAGTATGGTGGACTATGGCTAAAACTTTCTCATTCTGAAAGAAGACCCGTGGTCCGTAGTGAGACGTTAATGCATTGACGACGTATACTTGCCATTCTTCCAGTCTGTATTATGATAACTGTGTTAGCGCGCTTCTTAATACGTTCAGTCTGTTCTACAGGCGTTCGATCAAGCGTCTATCCGACGTAAATTCCAATCTCGCTCTAATCCATACAATAACCGAACGATGCTATAATTCCTAAACGCTTATCGTTCGCGCGCCTCTTTTTGGATTATCTACGGAAAATATGGGATGGAATTTAATTTATTAACGATGTAAGATTTTTCTCCGTAAATCCAGTGTTCGAAATGTAATCTGCAGCTTTTTTGATTTCCTGGTGTTTGGGTTTTAAATTTTTAACGTATTATTTTTTAGGCACCAGGGGAAATACAGAAGAGTTACAATAGACTCAGTGTGCCTTTGTTTGTCTGTGTTTCTGTAGTCTGTGGCGTGTAAAAAAATTATCAAAGGTGTGTGAGGTCCATCAAATCGCACTTCACCAGCACGGTGGACTATGGCTAAAATTCTCTCATTCTGAGAGAAGACCCGTGATCCGTAGTGAGACGATAATGCTTTGACGACGTATACTTGCCATTCTTCCAGTCTGTATATAACCTACGGTATCATATGCTAACTGTGTTAGGGCGCTTCTTAATACGTTCAGTCTGTTCTACAGGCGTTCGATCAAGCGTCTATCCGACGTAATTTCCAATCTCGCTCTAATCCATACAATAACCGAACGATGCTATAATTCTCAAACGCTCAACGCTCGCGCGCCTATTTTTAGATTATCTACGGAAATAAGGGATTCAATTTAATTTGCGAACAATATAAGAGTTATTCTACGTAAATCCAACCTATTTTTGATGTAAGCATGTAAAAATATTGAACTGTATTTTAATATCTACAGCCTGTTTGGATTCCCGGTGTTTGGGTATTAAATTTTTAACATACTAATTTGTTAGGGCGTAGGGTAATTTTCGTTTTTTTCTTATTCCCAGCGCAAACAAGGAGTGTTATAACAGATATATTTTGTAAAAAATCGAATAACTAATCATCATTTACTTAGGAGAAACAAAGAAGAGAAAGATTTTGTCTCTACGCTTAAAACCGGAGTTTTCAAATGAGTTCAAAATTACATACGGAAAAAAAATAAAAAAAATAGCTAATTAGCTAAATAGCTAATTAACATATCAGCGATATATAAATATAATATATATTACGCACTAATATCTTGCATCATATTTATTGGGAATATCATCATGAGCATTGATAGCCGAATACTTGAAACTTGCCCTCTCGATCGGAAGTTCCAAGGTTCAAACCCAGACACGCACCACTTATTTTTCTAAAATTATGTGCGTATTACAACTTAATTATCATTACTTTTCTGTGAAGGAAAACATCGTGAGGAAACCTACACACCCGAGAGTTCTTTAAAAAAAAGTTCTCGGAGGTGTGTGAAGTCCGCCAATTCGCATTTGGCCAGCGCGGTGGACTATGACCTAAACTTTCTCTTTCTGCGAGAAGACCTGTGCCCAGCAGTGGGACAATAATGGATTGACGAGAGAGATCATTATTTAAGGTTTAATATTCCATTATTTTGAATTTAAATTTAATGCCTTAAATATACACAAAGTGAATGTCACGTTGAATCGTTTTAAATGTCAAGGCAAATGACAACAAAGGTTCGTAGTCGCTTGACTTCGAAATGCCGGCGGCGTATGTCACATTACTTGTATTGTGACCATTTCCCGACGGGAAAAGGCGCATGAACCTGTATTGTAGTGAAATTTGAGTAGGAAACAAGAGATACACAAGGTATTTTGACTTAGTCGTATTAGCTACGTAAGGTCGAATCAATTGAAGATTCTGATTTTATTCCTGTGCATAGTGTGATACATTTTTTTTACCTGATTTAAGTAGCAAACAAGCATGCAGTCCACCTGATGCGTTGCTACTCCCGATATGGTCGCCTCAAATAAAAGTATGCCGGCAACCACACCACCGAAACGCAAGAAATGCTTCACGCTAGAAATAGGTGTGGCGGTGGTACCCCCCCGGTCGAACTACACTGGTTCTATCACCTTCGATGACGCGAGTTCTATAATTTATGTTCACTTACATAGTGATCAACGTGCCTAAAGAAAATTTCACTTCAAAACACCAGTAAGAGTCTATCCGACAATGGACATAGAGGAGGCAATAGTATGAAAAAAATAAACGTGTACATCCACTCAGCAAGTTCTAAGAGCAATTGAAGAAATGATGATACGTCGAAGATTGAGCCCTAGATTTTATTAGCTACGTAGCTGACAAAAATAGGTCTTTTACGTGACCGAAATCAAATATTGACACACTTCAAATTCTTCGCGTTACCTGTGCAATAAAAGATATGAGTAACAGTGATAGAAAAGCTAGAATTGAAAAATTGTTAAGACTATTATATTAGAATAGTTTAGGGAAGAACAAAAGTGAAATAACAAACGAGCATACAATCCACGTGATGTTAAGTGGCAACTCCGTCCACGAACATCTTCAAGCGACCGCAGATAAGATCAACTTATCTGACTACCCGCGTGGCAATACGGTTATCATACCGGTCTGACGCGCCATGGGTACCGGGTTCGATTCCCAGCCAGGTATCTGAATAAAGAAAGCGTGGTAGAAAGCGTTGTAAAAAGCGTGTGTATCTGAGGCTAACATGTGTGTTTCTACCTCTGAGGATTAAGTTCGAACGCTTCGGATAAGAATGTCTCCCTTCACATATTTTTGACCAGAACATGGCAGCTCGTTACACTGTTAATAGTTATAACTCTTACCGTCCCTGTAGTTCCGGGTAATCCCGGTATTCTAATGAATAGGGCTACGACATTCCCTGCCTGTCGTAAGAGGCGACTAAAAGGGGCTTCCGGGGTTGCGGGCGGATAGAGCGGGAGCTCGAACCGTTCGGATAGGCGATCCCGGGAAGGACGACGGTATGTGTGGTTGCGTACCTTCGTAAAGACTAGACGGAGCGGTGGGCCCAGCCGCCCATCTGGGAGGAGCCTGATGGGGCAATGCGCTCAGAGGATTTCGGTTGCGTTCCCTTCGAAATCTTGAAGTTCTCTTCGTAACGCCGAGGACGGCCACCGGGGGGTTTTAGTGCGGTAAAAATTCCACATAATCCTGCGCCGCTCGCACGGCGTCGGGTATCTTTTGAAGGTTTACTCCCTCGAGAACAAAAAAAAAGTTATAACTGTTACAATGCAGAATTAGGTGTGATGGTAAGTACTAGTTTTGTATACGTCGCTGAGGCTCAACGACATATATAAAATGCGTTAAAAGTCTTTGTTAAACAGTTAATTGTAAAGTCATTTCGTATGGTTCTCCGGTTGTGTTCATTGAAGATCCTGGAGTCCTTGCAGCACCGTGGACGACCACCGGAGGATTTTTGTGCATTAAGAATCCCACGTTACCAGGCTTCAAAGTATTTTCTTTGACAGTTATAGCAAGTGATAAATATTTTTAAGAATATATCGAAGAGAGATGAGTGATGCGTGACGTCAGGATGGTCGACGAGTCTTCATTACTGTTCATTCTTGAAGATTTCAAGTAAAACACAGCAGTAAACTTCTTCGATTTATTCACAATTGAGGAGGTCTGTTCGCTTCGACGGTTAAACAAGAATAATCCTTTCTACCGGCGTTCGCTCGCCTTTTTATAACAATGTTTGGTGGTGTGACAATAATAAATTTATGGAGGGTAAACTAAATTACAATTCTCAAAATCATTAAATGTTGCTAATTCAATAAACAAACAATTTTCGATCTTTAAACTAACTAAAATAATTATTATCGGCGACGTGTTTTTCATAAATACGCGATGTCGCGCCGACAAATACATAACTTTGAAAATCAGTGTATCTAAATTTTGAAACTCGGATAGGTACTCCGATTAAAGTGGAGTACTAATCATGTTTATTAGATACCCCCTAATGTGTATCTGCACTGTAAAGGTTATAATTTTTTAGAAACGCACTGTTTTATGATTTCACGTGCCAAAAATATGCTATCTAAACCCGACATCAATTTTCGATTAATAGTTGCTCAAGAATTTTCGTTTAAAGGTCTCAGCACACATATCAACTCGGAAAGGGATCGTCACTGTATCGCCTCGAACCGGTTACTATTGTTCGTATGAAACTCCATACTGCAACGCACACTAATCGGCATCGTAACGTAATCGGGACAGGCTCAGAACCGCGATGCTGTGCGTGGTCAAATTGCAGTTCTAGAGCTTACGACTCGTCGTCCCCGCGCTTACATCTATCCGTACCCGAGCTCACATCTCTTCGTCCATCCTTGCCCCTGTCCCCTCCCGCGACTTGCCCGCCGATTACCAAACGTGCCGCCGGTAAACTGTAAGCGCGGTGTTGCCGTAGCCTAGTTGACGTACAGGAGCTGCTGATACGCTGCGTACGTTAGGTTGACGCCTGGTTGACGGCAAGGCAAAAGGCGATACGGTGACGATCCTTTTCCAAGTTAATATGTGTGCTGGGACCCTAATTGTCAAATAATTATCAATGAATAGTTTAATGCGTATCGATTCCACAAAATTTCTTTTACATTGAACTCTCCGCTCCTCAATATCAGCAGCATCCTCAATATCATCATACTACTATTATAAAGGAGAAAGTTTGTGAGTGTGTATGTTTGTTACTTTTTCACGTCTGAGCGGCTGGAGCGATCTCCATAAAATTCGGTAGGGAGTTAGCTGACACTCTGGATTAACATATAGGCTAATTTTTACTGCGGGAAAATAGCTTATTCCCACGGGTCGATCGATTTTAGTAAACGCGGGCGAAGCTGCGGGATTCCCTTAGTCATTCATATTTTTACTTTATGAAACAAAATACCAACATAAATGTCATCTTAAATTTAATTCAGGGTCAACTAACATTTTAGGTCACAATAAGCATAATATTTCGCTAATTATGTTCCATATACAATACATGAGCAATCTAATTTCGCAATAATTACGCCGAAAGCCCGGCACAAAGGCTAACGTAAATTCCCCACATAATGGGGATTACGCATTATTTTCGTAAATGACACGATTATAATGTCTTTGTTTGCGACATTCTGGGAGCGTATGTTACGGGTTTGGTTCAAAGTAATTTAAAAGAGAAATGTGTTGGTCTTATTAGTTGTTGTACATTATTTTTTTGAAGGTAGAACCAGTGTAGTTCGGCCGGGGAAGTACCACCGCCTCACCGCCATTTGTAGCGTGAAGCATTTCTTGCGTTTCGATGGAAGGGTGTGGGTGCCGGCACACTTTTATATGATGAGGCGACCATCATAGTCCTCGGGAGTAGCAACGCATCTGTGATTGACTTCAGATAGAATCCAGGTTCTGTATGAAATTGATTGACCACTTACCATCAGGGGGACTGCATGCTCCATTTGCTTCATCAGTCAAATAAAAAAATATCGGATCGGGAGTTTCAGTTCAAATCCCAAGTCTCTAATTTTTCAAAGTTATGAAGTAAGAAATAAATAAGCGAAATTAATTGTTCCTTGTTACAACGGCGAAGAAAAATATAACGAAATATGTATGTCAGAGAGTTATTTGAAAAAATCTCAAAAGGGTGTGAATTTGGTCAATTCGTAAAAGGTCAACAAGGTGGTTTATGCCCCTCTCACTCCGAGAAGAGACTAGTACCCAGGATAGGACAGTAATGGGTTGGCGACGACGAATATTTTATACTATAACATCTATATCAAAGTATATTTGGAAATGCACCAACAATTTATAATAAATTACCAGAATGGATACGTAACCTTACAGTTATTAATATATTAAAAAAAGTGCTGTCTAAATTTCTTGTGGACAAATGTTATTATACAATTGATTTTTAAATGACAATCATTCTAATAATTAATGAATATTGGCTGGTAATTCCATGACCCGCTGATGTAAATATTAATACAATAATAATAATGCATTAACTATTGTTAATTTATAAACAATAAATATTATATGTATGTTATATTGTATGCCGATTTGGCCGGAATACGGCGAACAATGTATAATTTAAGAACTGTGCATGTACCTACCTGTATTCCACACTAAAGATATTTGATTTGATTTGATATCTATGTAATAAAATAAGTTCCTATTATTTTTCTTAATTTTAGTTCCTTCACTTCGCTTAGTACGAAATTCATAATGTTTTATTACAATCATTGTCTATGTTTCCAACCATTATTTCATACAATACAAATTATGTATGAAAATAAAAACTTAAGCAAAAAGTATGAAAATACTTTAAAAAAACACGCTTTCTACAATCATAGCCCCCACACTGGGGTTTTCTCCTGTGTATTGGGTACCATGAACACACACAAGATGAATACACAAACACCCAGACCCAGAACATGAATCTAAACTCATCATTCAGACTGACTGACCGGGAATCGAACCCGGAACCCATTGCGCGTCAGACCGATAAGGTAACCGCACCATCACGCAGGTCAAACAAAGACACACATAACTAAAACACATAAACAATGACTGTTTTGCACAAACTAACAAACTGGTACTAAGGGTACTACGTGTCGAGGGAAGTACGTTTTAAAACAAGACTATGTTTCATCCCTTTGTCTTGACTTGTCTGCCTTTGGGAAATCTCATAGATAAATTATTCCAAGTCTCGCGACGGCCGACACAGATGCGTCAAAAAGAATGTCAAATTACACGTAGATGAAAGTCAAAATTGCAGCAAAGGAAGCTTGTTAAGTATAGTCCTTCGTAATAATGATTACAGGGCATATTTATTTCTTTAAAAATTGGGCGAACCAGTGTAGTTCGACCGGGGAAGTACCACCGCCATACCTATTTCTAGCGTGAAGCATTTTTTGCGTTTCGATGGAAGGGTGTGGTTGCCGGCACACTTTTACATGCGACCATCATAGTACTCGGGAGTAGCAACGCATCTGTGATTGACTTCAGATAGAACCTACGTTCTGTATGAAGTTGATTACAGATGTCCATGGACGGCAGTGACCACTTACCATCAGGTGGATTGCAGGACTATGGTGGTCGCCTCATACGATTGGGCCGGCAACCACAGCTTTCCATCGAAACGCAAGAACTGCTTCACGCTAGAAATAGGTTTGGCGGTAGTACTTCCCCGATCGAACTACACTGGATCTGTCACCTTGTCAACCAGTCTACCTGATGTTCTAACTCTGATGTAACTTCCTATAAAATGAAGGTATAACCCATTGTTGTCCCACCGCTGGGCACGGGTCTTCTCTCAGAATAAGAGAGTTTTAGGCCATAGTCCACCGCGCTGGCCAAGTACACTGGTTCTACCACCTGTAAATCATTCATCATCAATCAAATCATTTGAAAAACAGCAGGAATGCTAGGAGCAGAAGTTAGAACAATACAATTCATTTTTAAAATATCCGCAGTTGCAAAGATGAACGAGACAGATATTGAAAAATCAAACAGCTATCATAGAAAATGTCTGGTTTACGTTACAGTTCTAAGAGTGTCACTATTCCTTACGTTACCTTTGAAATACGACGTACGGCAAGGTATTCCCGGTATGTAGTTCGGTTTTAATGCTAGTCGGTTATTATGAAACAAGTTTATGACAGAGATAAAGTCTCTATGGTTTGACTATGACGGTATCTTTACTCCTTCACAGTTCTCATGTTATTGTGTTTTTCGCTTTAAACATTGCGAGGTAGTATTTGCAACGTACATATTAGCTGTTTTACCTAAGTGTTTTAATAATTTTTAGATGAGCAAATAAGACACAATTTTAAGCAACAAGTATAAAGCATAAAATTGTACAGGATTCTTTGTATAATGTGGATGTGCACTAAGAAAGTAGGTATTTTAAAATCTAACCCCTGTGAACTAAATGGAGCAACTAAAGATTGTCCGTCTGCTGTCCGTGTCCACTTCGGTCACGTTTACTATTTTATTGATTGTCCTATATGTTAATCTAGATCTATAACTATCTGTATGTTAAATTGAAAAAATCCGAAAAATAGTTTTTACGTGACAGAGTAACAAATCGACGTACCTCCTCAAAAATTACTCATTTATAATATTAAAAAGATATGATAGTCAAATATCAAATGCAGTTACCGTATCAGGAATATTATTTTTATAGCAGCATTATTGGAAGCGGGATACCCGTGACGTTAACGTAGAGGAGAACTGACGCGTCTTGTGGAACTTGTGGACTTTCTGTGTGGATGTGTACACGCTTTATCTACTGGGCTCTTTCTGTGATTATAGTACAGCCTGTGAACATAGTACTGAGAGGGTTAGGTTATTTTTATATTATGGAAGTGTTGGTCTTAGTCCATGGGAGTAGGAAAATTATTTTTATAGCAGCATTATTGGAAGCGGGATACCCGTGACGCTAACGTAGAGAAGAACTGACGCATCTTGTGGAACTTGTGGACTTTCTGTGTGGATGTGTACACGTTTTATCTACTGGGCTCTTGCTGTGAACATAGTACAGGTTGATGAATACAGCCGAAATACTGAGAGGGTTAGGCTATTTTAAATCATGGAAGTGTTGGTTTTACTAAAAGGTCAAACCGCCACACTTATTTCTATCGTGAAACAGTTGTTGCGTTTCGTGGGAAGGTGGGGATGTCAGCTCTATTTATTCTGAGGCGACTATCTTAGTCCATGGGAGTAGGAAAATTATTTTTATAGCAGTATTATTGGAAGTGGGATACTCGTGACGTTAACGTAGAGGAGAACTGACGCGTCTTGTGGAACTTGTGGACTTTCTGTGTGGATGAACACGTTTTATCTACTGAGCTTTTGCGGTGAAGAAAGGGGTTGCTGATTATAGCCAGCGTACTGAGTGGGTTAGGCTATTTCTATATTATGGAAGTGTTTCTAGCGTGAAAACGTCCTTGCGTTTCGTGGGCAAGGTGGGATTGCCAGCTCTATTTATTCTGAGGCGACTATCTTAGTCCATGGGAATAGGAAAAATATTTTTATAGCGGTATTGTTGAAAGCGGGATACTTGTGACGTTAACGTAGAGGAGAACTGACGCGTCTTGTGCAACTTGTTGACTTTCTGTGTGGATGTGTACACTTTATCTACTGAGCTCTTGTTGTGAACATAATACAGGTTGATGATTATAGCCGTCGTACTGAGTGGGTTAGGCTATTTTTATATCATGGAAGTGTTGATTTTACTAAAAGGTCAAACTGTAACACTTATTTCTAGCGTGAAGCAGTTCTTGCGTTTCGTGGTTTCGTGGTGGTTTGCAAGGTAGGACTGCCAGTTCTATTTATTCTGAGGCAATTATCGTAGTCCATGGGAGTAGGAAAATTATTTTTATAGCAGTATTATTGAAAGTGGGATACTCGTAACGTTAACGTAGAGGAGGACTGACGCGTCTTGCGGAACTTGTGGACTTTATGTGTGGTTGTACATGATTTATCTATTGAGCTCTTGCTATGAAGAGAGTAAGCGTTACTGATTGTGGCCGTCGCACTGAGTAGATTAGGCCATTTTTATATCAAGGGATTACTGGTTTTATCAGAAGGTATTGAGCTTCCTCCTGAGGTATTCCCGGAGCGCTAAGACATGGGGCTCTTGAAGGAAGATGCATAAAGAGCTCTCCTTCAAAGCCGGCGTTGCGTTGCGACTCCTCTGGTGTTGCAAGTGTTTATATAGGTGACGGTAACCATTTTCCTGTCATCCTTGTCATTTGGTACAAATATAAAAAAGGTACCATTGCCACACTTATTTCTAGCTTGAAAAAGTCTTGGACTTCGATGGTAGAATGTAATTGTCAGCTCTTTTTCATCTAAGATCTGACCATCTTAGTTCTCGAGAGTAGAAACGAATGTGATTGACTGCAGATATAATTATTGAAGTTATAGTGTCCATGGGCAGCGGTGACTATTTACTATCAGGTGGACTGCATGTTTGTTTGCTACTTATATCTTTTAAAAGAAAAAGAAATTACATCAATCATACAGTGAATTGTTAATGAATATGTCATACGTGATCACTTGAAAGTAACCTGGAAATTAGTTAAAAATTCTGAAATATCTTTTTTAGGTAAGAAAGAGCATTTCATTTCAGGAGTTGAAACAAAACCAAGTGCACTTTCCACTCAAAACTTAACAAGCCTTGAACAAGTTAAACGATGTCGTGCTGCAGTTTGATGAGGCATAATAACTCCCGCTGCAGTGTCTTTAGACGATGAAAAGTTTTGTAGTTATTAGCATATATTTAAATAAATTACAATATGAATATATTTGTGTTTGTTATAAACACAAATATATACTTATAAACCGTTTTTATGAATATAATTGTTTTAAAACAAAATTAAGTTAAAAAACAAAATATCATGTTGAAACCACGAAACTCACGTTTCTCAAGTACCTTTCTAAACAAAAAGTTGAATTACACGTAAATAAAATGCAACAGGAACAAATTAAATAATATGTGATTGACTCACGAGAGTTTGGCCGTGACCACGATCCATGCAACTGGGTCGAAAAACTCGGCAGAAAGAAATTCAAAAACGCATGTCTTGAGTACCCGTTACATAACAAAATTAAATAGTCTTTCCAAAGTGTAGGTAACGAAAAAAACAAATCTCAGTGCGAACTTTGCACAAAACTTTGCGAGTCTCGAACAAGTTAAACGATGTTGTGCTGCAGTTTGACGAGGAATCTTGAGATGAGAATAACTTTCACTGCGGTGTCTTTTGAGTAAAGTAAACTTATATTATTTAGTGTCTTGTATTTAAATAATGACGATGTCATTACATATGACACTTAATTTTAGTAGAACTAGTTTAGCTTAATGGGTAAAAAGGCAAATATTAAGATAAAGATTTTCTGGATTTCATTTGCATATGTAATCCCAAATTTTAAAATAAATTTCAAACTTTCGGTAAGTGAAAGCAAGAAAAGTAATATAAACTAATTAAAAACACTGTTTAATGTTAAGGCGTTGGCCTAAACTTGACGAAATACCGGTGCGCATTAAACTTTGCGAGTCTCGAACAAGTTAAACGATGTCGTGCTGCAGTCTGATAAGGTGTAATAACTCTCGCTGCAGCATCTTTTAAGTGCAGAAAACTTTTGCTATTTAGTATGTTAAATTTAAAATAATGGCATTGTCTTGATTTAAGTAAATGAAGCTTAAATCATTTGTCATCTCAGTTTTAAAAATGAATTGTAAGTATAGTTGTTATTTTTAAACCACCATTACTTAATGATATTATGGAGACAAAAATTAAGCTAAAGCAATAAACACATGAATCCAAAAATTAAAAAATATGCCTTTAAATCCCTTTCCATATACGACATACTGGAAAAAAGCAATACGAACGAATTAAAAAACCTTTCACAAGTTAAAGCCAGGAGTTGCAAAACAAAACCCCAGTGCGCATTTCGCTTAAAACTTTGCGAGTCTCAAACAAGTTAAACGATGTCATGCTGCAGTTTGATGAGGTGTAATAACTTTCGCTGCAGCATCTTTTAAGTGCAGAAAACTTTTGCTATTTAGTATGTTAAATTTAAAATAATGGCATTGTCTAGAATTTGAGTAAATGAAGCTTAACTTATTTATTATTTTGAATTTAAAAATGAAATGTAAGTATTTTTAAACCACTATTATTTATTGACATTATGGAGACAAAAAATCAGCCAAAGTAATAAACACATAAATCCAAAAATTAAAAACATGTCTTTAAAGCCGTTTCAAAATATGAAATAAAAAAAAGCGGACATGAAATACAGAAACGAATTAAAGAACCTTTCACAAGTTTAAGCCAGGAGTCGCAAAACAAAACCCCAGTGCGCATTTCGCTCAAAACTTTGCGAGTCTCGAACAAGTTAAACGATGTCGTGCTGCAGTTTGATGAGGTGTAATAACTCTCGCTGCAGCGTCTTTTAAGTGCAGAAAACTTTTGCTACTTAGTATGTTAAATTTAAAATAATGGCATTGTCTTGAATTTAAGTAAATGAAGCTTAACTTATTTATTATTTTGAATTTAAAAATTTAAATGTAAGTATTTTTAACGACTATTACTTAATGGCATTAAGGATACAAAAATTAAGCTAAAGTAATAAACACATGAATCCAAAAATTAACAAATATGTCTTTAAAGCCGTTTTAATACCTATATAAAATACAGAAAAAAAGCGGATATGAAATACAGAAACGAATTAAAGAACCTTTCACAGGTTTAAGCCAGGAGTCGCAAAACAAAACCCCAGTGCGCATTTCGCTTAAAACTTTTCAAGTCTCGAACAAGTTAAACGATGTCGTGCTGCAGTTTGATGAGGTGTAATAATTCTCGCTGCAGTGTCTTTAGACGATGAAAAGTTTTTCCATTTAGTCCGGTCATTAAAATCTTTAAAATATTCAAAGTCATTTACGTCTGAACTTCATATTTTAAAGTTCGGTAAACATTTTATGCCCTGGTATTGTTTTGTGCTAAATAAATTAAGACAAACCTACGTTTAATGGGCTTTGGTGTTTATAAAAGTATTTAATAAAGTACTAAAAAACATATACGGACTGTGTCATAGTAGCCATATTTGAAAATTGACGAGGCTTAGATGTATAAAGATCGAATAATCTAATAGCTTCTAATTTAATTTATCATCATGCGTTATAATATAATAAACCATAACATATATTATCATAGACCGTAAAGCATTCTTTTCCCATAACATTGAAAGAAGGAGTATGCATTTCACCTGACGTTCGTACATGGACATCTGTAACAAACTTCATGCCGAACAAAGATTCTAGTGATACCTACCCGCTCTCCTATCTTGATCGAACGATGCACTTTGACATTTATTATTATTATTTACGGGTCTACCTACAATAAGAATCATTCGGAAAATTATAGTACTATGCGTTAATCCATCCTTATCTTTTTTGTTTCTTTGAATTTATCTTAAAGTAGAACACAAATATGTAAATTTGTCTTGTTCACACATAAACAACTTTACAAGGTAGAGTCCCACGCAAGGAGTGAAAAATCCTGCAAGAGATCTGACAGATCTCGTAATGCAGCATGTTTAGACGCACAAAACTTTAATTAAACACTTCTAACGAGGGTGTCAACAAAATCTTCGAATTACGAATACCAGAGCACTAAGAAACGAGCAAAAGGTAATACCATAAAAGAACAGTTCAAAAATGCACTCTAGCACGAAACACGATGCTTAAATTGCAGCAGATGTAGCGTAAGTGGGCAAACTACATAGAAACGCTTAAAATTTCAGAAACGAGCGCTCAAGCGGAACTTGGATGTGCACCTGTTTTCAAATTTCGTATGCATCGAACACGTCCAGCGGAAACAGCTACAATGTGAATACATTTAAAACCCTATTATTTGGATAAACAATTAAATTAAATTGGAATTCGAAAACAATGCGCCTGATCGTAAAGGAATCGCATATTGGCTGGACAAGCTAACAATGGGTGCGATTACATAGATGTCGATATTTTAATTAATGTTTAAACTTCATTTTGATTTACTTATCGCTTTTTGCTAGACCTAAAGCTAAGTTTTCACAGGACACAGGAAACAGTTGTTACAAGGAATTCTTGCTATTATCTACTGCTGGAACTAGAATGCTAAGTAAAATTTGTTAGAACTATCCTGCATCTATACCAGAATAACTATAATAAGGTCTTCATTTTAAGAGTGTTACGAGAAATGACGATAAATCGATTGTATTTAGAAAGTTATAGGCCAAAAAAGGATATATAGGCATATTATATAATACTACATAATTTCCGCGGCTCCGCCTATTTTGATCCCGTTAATAAGTATCCTATATGTTAATCCAGTTCGTAAACTAGACAAGTGAGAAACATAGATATGTGCCAAATTTTTGCTAAAAGAGTAAGAAAGAAACAGACACCCTCATAGAATTTCGCATTTCTATTATAACTAAAATTAGAGTAGCAAACGAGCTTTTACTTTGTGGGTAAGTGAATTCCGTTCACGGACAATTATAATTTACTTCATATAGGGGTTCCACCTAAAATAGGTCAGTGAAGTGATGCTACTTGTGAGGTGTTTTCTGCCATGTAAGTGAGCCAGCAACTATACTCCCTCATCGAAGCGCATGAACTGGGATATGATAGATGACATAAAGATGGACAAACTATCCTTCAAGTTGTCTCGTATTTAAACACAACAGATTATTACGCACGAGTGCCTACGCAAAAACGTCATGTCTAGTTACCCCAGGCAATAGCCATAATATGAACCTTGAGAATTGGTTTCTGATGCCTAAAACCATTACTTTTATGGTCGTGACCCTCTTTACATGCATTTTTTATCTATAGGTCTCCCCATACACCATACATTGTCAGGCCGCTTAACAAAAAACCTGCTAACATCAGCTTCCAAATCTGAAACTCTATAAACGCACTTAATCAAACCGTTTTTATGACGATACTCGATAATCCGAGGCACCGATCGCATTTGACCGGTCCCCTTTGTTTCGCCCAATAACTGGCGTTCATGAGAGATAATTAGCGCGCATTTCGCTATGCAATTGCTAGGGGTGGCCACCCACTGGGGTGCGGTGTTTTTGATAATTACTATTACATGCATGGCGACGTTTCGATTATTGCACTGAAAATGAAATGAAATGCTTAATTTTAACATGAGTTGTTTTTTTGGAGTTGAAGTAGCAGAAGGTGTAGTTAACATGAGAGTAAATGGTCATTACCGCCAGAGTTAATGCTGACCGCATGACTTCTAGTTCCTAAGTATATAATTATTAATTGTGGAACTTTCACCTATTTATCCACCAGAAATGTGTCATGTATGTTAAACAATTCACTTTTAATTCCCTTTGATAATACGGGCGAAGGCGCGGGTAAGAGATAGTATATCGTAAACGTGAAATTTTGTGGTATGTGTGTGTGCGTTTGTAACTCTTTCAAGTAATTATTACTTGCTGGATTTCACTGAAATCTTGTATACAAATAGTTTATGATCTAGATTATAACATAGAAAACTCATTACCGAAGCGAAGACGTAGGAATAGCCTAACTAATCTGTAATTAATTAGTAACAGTAAAACTAATACATATTGCTGACATATAAGTAAAAGAAATTCGCAAAACTCATACAAACCAGAAACAAGTACACTCAACAATCTCAAGTCTCGAACTTTCCTAATTACACGTATTCACAATCTCTTAGGAAAGTATCCGCAGTGTCCCTTGTAAGGACAATTTCCGGCCCAGTAAATCCATGTGGACATAAACAATTTTCTATTTATGTCCCTCCCTCTATCAGTTGAGCGTTAATAATTCCGAACCCGATCAATATGAAGCTTTTAATATTACAAACAATATTTTCTATATTCATTTGTTATTCTCTTTTAATACGATCTGGTGTAGTGTTATCATGACATCCACTGCTATCTTGTTACTATGAAATCTATTCTTACCTTGTTACAAGCTTTGGTGGGTCACTTTCATATGGGGCGATAATGATCGCGTAGCGTTGCGTAGAGTTGCGCAGCTTCTTTGGATTATAATGATAGTCCGTGAAATAAGATACGCAACTACATATGATCGACTTTAAGTTACGGTTTTTGCTATAAAAGGTAGTGTAGTAGTACAATCTATACTAATGTTATAAAGAGGAAAACGTTGTATTTTTGTATGTTTGTCATAAATTAACTTAAAAACTACTGAACCGATTTTAAAAATTCTTTCACCATTTGAATTCTACATTATCCCTGAAAAACATAGGCTATTTTTATTAATAGAATATATAAGGCGTCTTTGCTAAAACTTGAGTAATGTGATTCAAAGTGTCAAAAATTTTGCTCAAAAATTTTTTTTCATGGCATACACTGTAATACCTATTGATAATAGAATAAAAAAATGTCCAGGAGTAGTGCTCAAATGTATAATGGTTGGATAGATTACATTATAGTCTGCGCGAATGAAGTCGCGTCGATTCTGCTAGTCTTACATAAACCAAGTCACTAACAATTATTCCTATTCATGTCGCTTTCTCTGTCGATTGATCACTACATACTCGTAGTATAAAACAAAGTCGTTTATTGCTGTCCGTCCCTATGTATGCTTAGATCTTTAAAACTGTGCTACGGATTTTGTTGAGTTTTTTTTATAGATAGAGAGATTCAAGAGAAAGGTTTTTATTTATAATACATGCATAATATCCACTATATTGTGCATGTATTATAAATAAAAACCTTCCAAAAAAACTGATAATTTAAAACTTTTTGCCTTTAGGTTTTTTGTTCGTTGGGTCCGCTAGTGTATAATACAATGTTATGAATGTATGTAGTTATGTTTTTCGATGTCTATATAGAATTCACGTCTCGGAATCGAAATAAGGGAATTGTAGGAAGTTTTGTACATACTCGTATATATTTTTGTTATTAATGCCAATTCACCCTTAATAATTCGGCGCCCAATATATGATGGACTTATTATAAAGAATATCAGTATAGATATGAAGCTTTTACCTTAAACATTACAAAAAAACGTTTAGGCCAAAGGAGCACATGTCGCCCTCTCACCAGGTGGACCGATGACCTGAAGAAGACAGCGGTAAACCGTTGGATTTAGAAGGCGCAGGACCGGTTGGACTGGCGTCATTTATGGCTTATGTCCAGTGGACCTCAAAGGGCTAATGGATGGATGGATGAATCAATCAGACTGCAGGAGAATCAACATCAAATCTATTTTTACTTTAAGTTACTGAAAACAATTTTTGTTTTTGCTCAAATGCGTCAGAAGAAGGGTTAATGTTTTTGGAGCGTGAGTATGTATGTCAATTTCTTTTGCACGCGTTACAACCGAAACGGCATGACTGGTTGTAACCCGGCATTTTAATAAATTTAATTTGCAGAGTGACACCGTGCATGCTCCAACTAAAAAAAGCGTTAAATAAATCCGGACTGCTTAAAAATTTTCGTCTAAGCCTGAAGACAACTTTTTTAAGCAGTCGGGTATTTGTTTTAATAAAATTTGACTATATGTGTGCTAATTTTCAGAGAAATCTGCACAAAGCACATACACACATACACCCACACAAGCTTTGACCTTATAATATTAGTAAGATTTGTGTATGTCTAAGGCAATTGTAGGGAGCTATATATGTGGAAATCGTTTTATTTACGTTTGTCCTCGATGTCAGTTGACCGTTAATAATTCCGAGGCCGATCAATAGGACGGAAGAACGGCACTTTCAATATTCGGGCTCCTTTGTGTCATTAGATACAGAAAAAATGGCTTATGTGTCTCTCTTTGTTGAATTTGCAAGGAGTCTAGCGTTGTATTGTGTTCGGTATTCACTTATTTTCTTGGATTATCTTACTTTTCTTAGATTTTTTGTCAGTTTGAAGTAGCAAGGTACAAGCGCTCCTAGTTGTACGTTGTTACTGACATCCATAGGCATGAGCGAGTCGTCCCTGTAGCCTCGGGGTCAGAATAGGGCTACGGTATCCCCTGCCTGTCGTAAGAGGCGACTAAAAGGGGCTTCCGGGGTTGCAGATGGCTAGAGTGGGAGCTCGAACCGTTCGGCAGGCAATCCCGGGAAGGACGGCGGTTTGTGTGGTCGCATACCGTCGTAAAGACTAGACGGAGCGGTGGGCCCAGCCGCCCATCTGGGAGGAGCCCGATGGGGCAGCGCGCTCGGTGGATTCCGGTTGAAGTCGCTTCGAGATCCCGGAGTCCTCCTTTTCAGCGCCGAGGACGGCCACCGGGGGGGTTTTAGTGCGGTAAAAATCCCACATAACCCTGCGTCGCTCCCACGGCGTCGGGTACCTTTGGAAGGTTTCCCCCTCGAAAACAAAAAAAAAAGGCATGAGCGAGTAACTTCATATAGAACAAGGGTTCTGACTGAAGACGATCACAGATGTGTGCTACTCATCAGGAGTAAGATGGTCGCCTCACATAAAGTAAGCTAGTTTTCAAAAGAAGTCAGATCATTTTATTCTGAAATATGAATTTCCACGGTTCCTCTACTTATAATTATTATATAACAATCATTGAAGTACCACCGCCCCGCCCTATTCTAGCGTGTAGCAATTTTTGCGTTTCATGGTTGCCCGTTCAATTTTATAAGAGTATCATCTTAGTGCTTGGGAGTAGCAACGCATCTGTGATTGACCTTAGATAGAACAAATTTTCGTGCATGCAGACACAGATTTACATACATACGGCGGCTATAATTTTTAAGATGTCGTTCACCGTTAAAATAAATTTTAATATCGATCCTGGTTACAAACTCGTCTTGCATCTTTAGCAAATTCACTTATACTGCGGGAGGTTTAACTGATTCTGGGATTACGGACTCGGTCGCATCTTAATCTCCAATCTCACTGGATGCAAGTTAAGCTGACGTATCCGCAGCAACCGCCAGTTCTAATTTACCGAATCTGAATTAAATGGACGAATTGTTTTACAAATTTGTAGCTATTTTATAAGGTTTAAATCTGTAGCTTTGGTGGAAGCGGGTGTAAGTCTGAATTTTTGTTGTCGAATTAGCAGAAAAACGATACCCTGCTATAAATATCTATGGAGATCTTTTAAAACTTCTCCGTATTTTCTAGCAATTTTGATAGAAGTAAATTTGGCAAAACTATGATTTACGTAAGTTTACGTGTTTTCACTAGGTACACAGACATTGACGTTGCCGTTTGGTTTTTAAGAAGATTGAAACGACGAACACTTTTTTACAAAAAAATCTTACAAAAGCTTTATATTTTTTTAAAAGCCTGTATGTATTTGACATAGTTTGTAAAATTTTTTGTAGAACATCAATGTATTTTAACATATTTTAAGGACAATTTAACGGATTATTTTAATGTATGGATGAATGTTTTTTTTAATTTCTTATTATAGAAATGCAAGAAGCGTAGGGACTTGGGTATTTTTATAAGTAGTATTAGGTCTTGATGCTAATAAAGTGTAAGTACGTACTGTTAATGTCGACGAAACGCGTGGCGGAGCGGTTACCATACCGGTCTGACGCGCAATGGGTCCCGGGTTCGATTCCCGGCCAGACAGGTATCTGAATGATTAGTTTAGATTCATGTTCTGGATCTGGGTGTTCGTGTATTCGTCTTGTGTGGGGGGTGTGTTGTGGGGTTATGAGTGTAGTGCATTAATAAAAGTAAAGTATTCAATGTTTTGATGAGATCAAAAATAAATTTGTGAAAGTAAAAATCATTGTTTTGTGTGGAATCGGTTTTATAAAGCACCAGTTTCTCTCTCTTTTACAGCGGTTAGCAACTTCAAATAAAACAGGGGTTCTATCTGAAGTCAATCACAGATGCGTTGCTACTTCCAAGAACTAAGATGGCCGGAAGAAAAGTTGCCGGCACCCACACCCTTCCCTCGAAACGCAAGAAATGCTTCACATTGGAAATATGTATGTCGAACTACACTGGTTCTACCACCTCCAAATACCAACTAGAGTTACTGCGTGTTCAACTCATATTCCAGCCGCGAAAACTATTGACGAAAGCTCCGATTTAGGGAGACCTATGTCCAGTAGTGGATCTCAGCAGATTTAAATACTTACATTTAATTTAAGAATGAATTAGAATATATTACAGTATTAAATAAATCTATACTATAATAAATCTGTAAGAGGTCGCTGTCTGTACATGGAATAAATTTAGGTGAAAACCATTTCTAGAGGTATTTAATACGATATACAACCCAAAATAATGGTTTTTAGAAATCTTTTCTGTTTGTCTGTTTGTCTGTTTATCTGTTTGTCTGTTTGTCTGTTTGTCTGTCTGTTTGTCTGTGTGTTTGAAAACGCAAATCTCAGAAACGGCTTATCCAATTTAAATATAATTTTCATCGATGTGTTGTGGGAAACTTCACTTAACATTTAGTGTTTATTTTATGTAAATCGGTTTATAAATAAAAAAGTTATGTCAATTTAAAACTACGCAGTATTTATTCTGTGGTCGATAAGTGTTAATAAGATAAGTAACTGCATAGTTGAATTGGTTGAAACTAAACGTGTTATGGTCTGTAAAATGTATTCCTTTGTTATGTATTTTTTATTGGTCATGTGTGTACCTATGTTTTTTGATACTATACAAATCTATATCTCTATATCTATATATACTTATATAAAAACGAAAGGATGCTCTCTCACTCATCTATTGAATAAACATCGTAGAGCCTAAACTGCGAAAGATACGAATATGATTTTACTAGGGGTTCCTTTTATGACGTAGACGTCAGTTAAGAATGAATTTTCTGATCCCCCCCCCCCCAATTTAACCCAAATAGGAGATGTAAGTTTGTATGAAAGTCAGTCAATTTTGAGGCTACCTCAATAAAATTTAGTATTTCGCTTTAATTTTTATGTTAAAACATAGTTTTAAACCGACTTCCAAAAACAAAAAGGAGGAGGTTATCAATTCGTCTGTATTTTTTGTTTATTTTTTTTAAATTTTATATTTGTTACTCGATTTCTCCGCACTGGGTGAACGGATTTGGATGATTTTTTTTTTCATTTGAAAGGTAGTGCGTGTCATGGGGTCCCATTTATTTTTAGTTCACTTTTGACAGTGGCATCCATAAGAAAAGCGCATAGGTCTGATATTTGCATTAACGATGTGCGCGATAAATAGATGAATAACTCAATTTCCCGCCAATCGATTTTAATTATTTTTTTTTATTTGAAAGAATGTACTTCAAGGGTACTCTGATGAGTTTGATACGGTTCTGATCATAGAATCCATTTCTTTGAAGCAAATTAACGAAATTAGCGATACTCGGCCAAACCTAAGCTGTAGGAGTCCAATTGGGTTGAATGTAGAATGAGATTACTAAGCAGATATTTCCTAAAAAAATTACCTGCAACTCTTCAATCCTGATGATGCAGGGGTACTGCTAGCCTGGTCCGTAGAAGTAAAACAATTTGTTTTTATGGATATATAATAAGATTGTTAAACAAATTCATGGGACAAAAATTTGATCTTCAACTCCTCAACCCTGATGATGTAAGGGTATTTCAAGACTAAACCATAAGAGTTGGCTATTTGATACTTACGGTTATGTAATAAAAATACCAAGCAAAGATACACGGTAAAAATTTTGACCTTCAACTCCTCAACCCTGATGATGCAGGGTTACTTCTAGCCTAAGCCATAGGAGATGGCCATTTGGTGCTTTCGGGTATGTAATATGATTACTAAGCAAAGACATAAAATTAAAATTTCGACCTTCAATTCCTCACCCCTGATGATGCAGGATACTGCTAGCCTAAACTATACGAGATGGGCATTTGGTGCTTTCAGGTATTTAATATAATTACTAAGCAAAGACACATGATGAAAATTTTGACCTTTAACTCCTCAACCCTGATGATGCAGGGGTACTTCATGCCTAAGCCATAGCAGTTAGCTATTTAGTGCTTTCAGGTATGTAATATAATTACTAAGCAAAGACACATGATGAAAATTTTGACCTTTAACTTCTCAACCCTGATGATGCAGGGGTACTTAAAGCCTAAGCCATAGAAGTTCGCTATTTAGTGCTTTCGGGTATGTAATATAATTACGAAGCAAAGACACAATGCAGGGTACTGCAAGCCTAAGCCATAGGAGTTGGCCATTTAATGCCTCGGGTATGTAATATAATTACTAAGCAAAGACACAAGATGAAAATTTTGACCATCATCTCCTCAACCCTGATGATGCAGGGGTGCTTCAAGCCTAAGCCATAGCAGTTAGCTATTTAGTGCTTTTGGGTATGTATTATAATTACTAAGCAAAGACACATGATGACAATTTCGACCTTAAGCTCCTCAGCCCTGATGATGCAGGGTACTGCAAGCCCAAGCTATAGAAGTTGTCACGCAAGTGCTTACGTATAAGTAATAAGAATACTAAGCAAAGACATGGAATATTTTTTTTTTACCTTCAACTCCTCCCTGATGATGCGGGATAGTGCAAGCCTAAATTATAAAAGGTAGTCACATAATGCTTACGGTTGTTTTTAGTATATATTATAAGTTCAATGACAGCTCATTAAACTGGATTGTGATTAATAAATTAAACTTCAATTCACCAACCCTAATAATCTAAGTACACAACCTACTTAAGAGTTTGGTACTTATTGATTACAATACATTACAACCCGTTCCTGAGAGAACATTATGATGAAAAGTGTCACTTTGAATACCTAAATCCTGAAAATGCAGAAGTATTGTCATGTTATTGTTAAGAGTTGGATTTAGCTGTAGCTTCTTTAAACAGGTTGGGTTAGGTTAGGTTGGAACATAAAAGAAAACATAAAAAATACCCGAGCAGGGTGCGCCCTGTTCGTATGAATTGTAAAAGTGTTTTGATTATGTTTTCTGCTTTACAAAAAACAATGCGGAATTTACGCACACAAATAGCCCGATGCACCTCTTACAAGATCTTATCTTTGGCCACATGAAACAAAATATGAACTTAGAATATATGTCGCTGTTCAGTGATATTCCAATTTTCTAATGATTTACTTCAAGTAGGTAATAGTGCTTTGTTATCCGGAAAAGTTAAAAGCAATCTTTATATCGATACGTCTTCGTTTAAATGTGGAGGAGTTGGTTGAAAAAGTATATCCCGATATTGTTAATACAACCAATAACACTATAAATTGGTTCCAAAAGACGGCTATATGAACACCAATGAACGTGTCGATAAAATAAATGATTTATTTTTTTCAAAATTTAAAGCAGCGTTACAGATCTACTATTCGGTAGACACAGTCATTGTGATGGAGGAAGCAGTACATTATCCAGCAGAATTTTTGAATTCCTTAATGCCTTCCGGAACTCCTGAACACAAATTAATATTAAAAGTAGGTTTACCTATAATCTTACTTAGAAATTTGAATCCGCCAAAATTACTTCAAATAGTATTTTCCAATTCGGAAAAGTTCAAATCAATCTTTATAATCGATACGTTTTGGTTCAAATGTGGAGGAATTGATTGAAAAAAAAAATACATAACAATATGTTCCTACCCACAAATACACACTTTAAATTCGTTTTTTCACTCTGTGTTTGACCAGGTAATCCTTGAGCGGCCAAACCGATTATAATGTTACTACTTTTTATCATAGAATTCCCACGGTGTCGAGATTTGCGCGGGAAAAACTTTGTGACACGTTGATTTGCACGCGGGCAAAGCCGCGGGTACAGCTAGTAAATAAATAAAAATGCTTCAGTAATATAATGTGTAATGTAAATATATTTCAGACGTCATCTCTGTAAGCTGTACATAAGATATTGTCTTAAGAGGCCCAACTCCTACAATATTTCTGACCTATAATATTTGGTGAAAGAGTGTGGTTGTCGGCTGTAATACCTACATATGAGGAGACCGTATCAATTCAGGAACGGCAAAGCATCTGTTACTGCTTTCAGTTAAAACCCATTTTGTATAGAGAGTTGGTTACAGATGACCATCTGCGTCAGTGACCACTTGCCATTAGACTTAAGTAGCAAGTACTAAAATTTGTGATAAAAAAAATAAAAGAAATTTCCTTCCTAACGGTTTCGTCCCATTAAAAGTATTAACGTTTAACATATTGAAAAAAAAGTAAAGATGATTTAAATTTACTTAATACGCCCGATCTTTTTTTAATATTCCTAGCTCCTAGGCTAATTTGGCTCTACTGAAAGAGCCATTACATTATAAAGTCTAGGTGATTCGAGGAAACTTTCCCGCAGACCAATTGAAAAGGTGGAGCTCGTTCTAATTATATTGAAAGTTGGAGCGACACTTTTTTCCGCAACCACCGCGGAATACTGAACAGCCTCTGTTTTCGTCACGGACTTAAATCACTGATGCGTCCTTTTAAAATAGTAGTTTTAATGTTATTTTATTCATTTCTTTATTATTCTGGATTTTAGACGACCCGTGGCGTAGTGGTTACGAGTACCATACCGGTCTGACGCGCAATGGGTTCTGTGTTCGATTCTCGGCCAGACAGGTATCTGAACGATGAGTTTAGATTCATGTTCTGTAAACTGTAATGTAACTGTGTGTAAAAAGCGTGTAAAGCCTGTAGTTAATCGAGGCATGAACAGTGATAGCAATCGGTTGAATCTCGACCTCTTAACCAAGCAACCGAGGTTCAAATCATGTGATCTTTCCAAAATGATAAAGTGTACGTTTTAAAAATACCGTTAAACATTAATATTTTTGTAACAAACAAAGAAAACATCGTGAAGATACCTATACTTCTGAGAGTTCTTTATAAAAACTAACAAACGTGTGTCGTCAACTCATTATCGTCCCACTGCTGGACACGGGTATTCTCTCTGAATGAGAGAATTTAGGCCATAGTCCGCTGCGCTAGCCAATTGCGAATTGGTGGACGGTGTCAAACGTATGTAAAGTCTACCAACTGGCACTCGGCTAGAGTGGTGGACTAGGTCTATACTCTCTTTATTCTGAGAGAAGACCCAGACTTGGAACAATAAGGGGTTGATACCAGCAATATTTCAGAAGGACGAATTGTACTATGCTCCGGTTCTAAATTACACACTTATTTTTGGGATGAAGCAGTTCATTGGAACGGTGACTCGGATAGTAATTCAAATCAATAATATTTTCTCCAAAGTAGATACTTTACGGGATTCTTTTTGAACGTTGATAAATAATTATAATCTGTCACTTGTTGTTAAGTTAGGGTAAAGAACCGGTGACAGGAACCCACTTATTTTTAAAGTTTTGTATGCGACATAAAATTATTTTAATAAGCATGGGACTGAAGAAATCCAACAACACTTGTATGGGTTTCGTTATAGCTTTAACTCAAGCATGCAGTCCGCCAGATGATAAGTGGTCATCACTACATAGTATAAAGCAAAGTCGCTTCCCGCTGTCTGTCCCTATGTATGCTTAAATCTTTAAAATTACGCTACAAATTTAATGCAGTTTTTCTAATAGGTAGTGATTCAAAAGGAAGGTTTTTATGTATGATACACGCATAATATAGTAGAGGAACGCTGATAATTTTTGAATTTTAGGCGGAACGAAGTTCGCCAGGTCCACTAGTTTAATAGTAGTAAACGTTTCTACCTTTAAGTCCAACACAGATGGGTTGCTACTTCCAAAGACTTAGATGGCCGTTTAATATCAATGTAAACCGGTAATAACAACCATCCACTGAAACGCAAAACATGAATTAGATGTGTTATTCATAAGTATGGTGGTAGTACCGATGTAGTCCGACCGAGAAAGTACCACCGCCACACCTATTTCTAGCGTGAAGCATTTCTTGCGTTTCGATAGAAGGTTGTGGTTGCCGGCACACTTTCACATGAGTCCTCACATGACCATAATAGTCCTCGGGAGTAGTGACGCATCTGTGATTGACTTCAAATGGAACTCATGTTCTGTATGAAGTTGATTACAGATGTCCATGGGCGGCAGTGACCACTTACCATCAGGTGGGCCGCATGCTCTTTTGCTACTAAAGGCAGATTTAAAAAATAATAATTAAAAAAAGTACCTCCTCTTTCGAACCCTACTAGTTTCACCACCTTGTGAAACATTGCGACACCTTGTATGTGACACATTGTACACCCATTCTACCACCTGTTCTATCATACACCTTCTTACAAAGAATTTGAATAATGATCCTTTTAGAATTTTATTAAAATGACGAGAGGGCACAACTGCAATTTAAGTCTATGTTATACGGGCCAACTTATTTTATTGGTTGATCTTTAAAACTTTTAGCTTGTACTGCTCTGCTTTATTTATCTGGTTCTATTATTCGTTCTTTTTATAGCGAAATTGTGTTTAGAGCTTATAATCTGGCACTAAATGATCATTATGAAATATGATAATTCTGATATTTTTGTTTATACGACTCGGTTAAAATAAAATAATATCAGACAATCAAAATAAATAAATTATTCAATAGACATGTGGTCGTCGTAGTTTATGTCAGGATAAAAATTAAATACGGTTTTTTCAAGATAAAATAAGTGCGTTTTCACGCATTAATTGTGTATTTGTAAGCGGTAGAACCCTTTGTGGTTCAACTCCCCAGACCACACAGTAACTACATACCTATATACCTATTTTTGCCTTATTACAGTAATGTTGGTTGGAGGAAGCCGTTGTTAAATACTTGTTCCTTGTCCTCCGGGGTGAAAAGGAGGATCCAGCCATCTTGGAATCACTGAAGCTCAGCGCTCCGGACGAGAGTGTAGGACGGAGACTGCTCTCACCTCCGTTGGCGTTGCCGAGCGTACTTACCAACCTGCTGCATGACGCGCCCACCACCAGAGCAATGTGCACCTTGAATTCCGTAGCGCAACGCATTGACCTTTTCAGCTGTACACTGAGCGAGTTCACCAGGGCTTTCAGGGAAATTGTAGAAATATAGTATTAAAATTGGTGTAATTTGTTAAATCTGATTATAATATTATTATTTAATTTTTTGCCTTCAATTTGGATTATAATTTTAATTTGAATATTTTTTATTTATATTTATTTTAATGTATTTTTTTATTTATAGTATTATTGATTGACATAATTTGATAATTTGACATTCTATTTGGACTGTTACTCGTTAATAATATTTCTACTAATAATTTGATAATTTTAATACCTAAATATTGGTAAATGTTAAATAATTCAATTTTAAAATGATAATTAATGTATACTAACACACTTAGCATTTACTAACGAATTAGGCATTCCTGTAATGTTAGTAAAGATTATTGAACAAATGAATAAATGTTAAACGCTGGTTAGTTTGGTTGATCGTCGTCAACCCATTATTGTACCACTGCTGGGCGCGAGTCTTCCCTCGGAATGAGAGAGTTTAAGGCCATAGCCCACCGCGTTGGCCCAGAGCGAATTGGTTTACTAAACAACGTCCTCAGGAGCATCTGTGCCCAACTTTAGTAAAGAATCTAAAATTATCGGCATCATATGCGACGGTAGCCACATAAATGCATACCTGCACTTACCTGGTTAATCGAACTTGCAGTCCACATGTTCGATTAACTATTTTTCTTAGTTTAACATTGTGTATGAGTTTGACACAATAAGTGTGATAAATCGTGCTCCTCCCAGATGGACGGCTGGGCCCACTGGTCCGTCTAGTCTTTACAACGGTATGCGACCACAAATACCGCCATCCTTCAAAGGATCGCCTGGCTGGACGGTTCAAGCTCCCATTCCAGCCGCCCGCAACCCTGGAAATCCCTTTTATCACCTCTTACGACAGGCAGGGGATACCGTAGCCCTATTCTGATCCCGGAACTACAGGGACGAGAGTGTGATAAACCTATAAAAATGTTGATGATGAAGTTGATTATTTAGCAGTTAAATAAGGCACTAAACGTTTTTTAACGGAAACTTACGAAGTTTCCGTTAAAAAAACGTTTACTATTTCGGAACTGAACCGGAAAAATGTAGTAACTGTGTACGGTGTTCGTTCCAGTTTAGATTTCACCTCAAAAAGTTTAAAAACATTGCCCGAGCGGCCCACCTGTCGGGTGAGGTCGTGGCATTTTGTTTTTCATTGGATTCGTATTCGAATAGATATGCGAAGTCTATGCACCTGTTTGTAGATAAAAGACCAGTCATTTCATTGGTGTCTTCAACAGAACAGTTGGAAAATGAAATCATCAGTTTATCAGGTAACAAATCCGAGACAATTATTGATTTGTCTCGGATTTGTTACCACAATACCAATAAGGATTTCATTGAGCAATTATGTGCTTCCTATCCTTTTAAAATTGTAAATAAGAAAGTTTGTGAAGATGTATTTGGACGTTTTTATGCAAAACTACTAGTCGGATTTTTTTATTTTGCACAATGGTAGTGCTTGACTCAAACACATAGAATACATACTCATTAAGTGGTAAACGTGACCGAAGCAGGCAAAGTCGCGAGAGTCGATAAATTCATACGTGAAGCAAAAACTTGTGATTCGTTTTTAAGATTCTTGCCGCAGACGCGCATTGTTAAAGTTTTTTTCAAATAATGCATAAAAAATACATAAAATATTATTACACACACTACCTTGCGTTTGACACAAACACATTAATAATAAACGAAGTAGACTATCCAATGTCTTACTATGAAAACACATAACGTCAAAAATGTCAGATGTCTTTGTCCAAATACCCGCTATTGCTTTTAAATGCAGCTTAGTTAAAAAAAACTTTTTTCCTTTAACGGGTGCGTTAAGAAATATTAATGCTACTTTGTAAAATATGAAATTTATATTTTTTATTTAAATTACAGTCGAATTTAGACCGTTGCGACGAGTGACTAGTAACATATAATAATATAACAAAAGTTGCGTATTTCATTGACTGACTATAAAATGATTTACAAAATTAAAGAAAGGTCATATCAAATATAGTTTATAGAACTATATGTTTAGTTATTTTATATATTATACAAGTAGCAAATGGAGATGCAGCCCATCTGACGGTAAGTAGCAATGAGCGCCCATGATTATCTCTAATTAGTCCTAGTTATTAGGCACAAACATATTATATGAGGTCGGTTAGTTCACTAGAATCCCCGAGGACTAATTTGGAACGTAAGCTGTTTAGGTGTATATCTTCTATTACACTCAATCTAGAACATAGTAGCACTCATTACTGTTATTATTTTTAGAAAATAGAAATATGTAAGACGTTTGTGGCTCCAGTCGAAGCAGAAACGGCTCTAAGATTATTTAAGGGCTTTCACATTTAACAACATAAAGGGACACTTCTGTTAAAGCAATAACTACACTCACGCTTTCTACACTCGTAGCCCCCATACTAGGATTTTCTCCTGTGTCGTGGGTACCATGGACACACACAAGACGAATACACAAACACCCAGACCCAGAAATAGAATCTAAACTCATCATTCAGATACCAGTCCGGCCGGGAATCGAACCCGGTACCCATTGCGTGTCAGACCGGTATGGTAACCGCTCCGCCACGCGGGTCGTCAAATAACTAAAAAGGTGGTGATAATATGCATCAGCGATGGTTGAGTGTTGTCGCTTGTTGTAGCGACTGTAGTCACATGTCGAATGTCGGCGTGAACTGTCGCTCGTGTGTTACCTGCCTAACTCGAGAGCGACTAACATTTTCCTCAAACGTCAGTCGCTCTGCCTTCGAAGCGTCGATCGTTAAACACTAATGTACGTATCTATTTTTATAAGGCTATAAAAATTGCTTTAAATTGTAGTAAAATTATGAGCAGTAATAGTCTAATGGTTGAAACTTGCCCTCTCGATTGGGGGGATCGAGGTTCAAAACCACAGATTTATGTGCGTATTAGAAATTAATTATCACTGCTTTTCGGTAAAGGAAAACATCGCGAGAAAACCTAGACACCCGAGAGTTCTTTTAAAAAGAAAGTTCTCGGAGGTGTGTGAAGTCCACAGAAATTAATTATCACTGCTTTTCGGTAAAGGAAAAGATCGCGAGGAAACCTAGACACCCGAGAGTTCTTTTAAAAAGAAAGTTCTCGGAGGTGTGTGAAGTCCACAAATTCACACTTGGCCAGCGCGGTGGAGTATGGCCTAAACTCTCTCATTCTAAAAGAAGACCCGCGCCCAGCAGTGGGCCAATAATGGGTTAATGAAATAGTAAAATTCGCCGAAATTAATGCTTACCCTTGCAGTGCTATGCCCAAGCTCCAAAGCTACTAAGCTCATTTTCTGTTTTATGTTCAATTTCTCTTTGTGTTTGTTAATTTGTTTATTCTCTAATTTCATTTTTTCCACTGTGTACTTAATGTTACTTATTTATCCTACTATAATTTCTGTCCTTCATTAATCCCTGTTATCTTTAGCAATTCCATGCATAGGCATCTTTAGCAATTCCATGCTAGCCAGCGATCTCTTTCAGATACCTGAGAGATCGCTGCTTAGCGATAAGACCGCCTATTGCATACAACAGATCTACTTTGTATGTTATTGTTATTTTTGTATGTGTTTATAGTGTGCAATAAAGAATATTCTATTATATTCTACTAAAATATAAAACAAAAACGTTTCTACAGCACACAACATGTCATACGTAAAATGTCATGAAAAGCTGAACGAGTCAGCGTATCAGCGCTTCGCAAACTCATATAAAACTTTCGTGCGAACGCAAATGCTGACTTTTAAAATTATTATTACCCTCTGACCGGGTATTTTTGAGCTTTTCGCTTTAATGGCACCGTGCTGAAATATTTTTGACGTTCGCGTCATATTAGACGTACATGTGCGCTGAGATTAGTGGATTTATAGCGATATTAATACTGTGAAATATTTAATGGTTTGTGTTTTTAACAATATATTTAAGGGTATTATTTAAGTAAAAATGGAATTTTTCCAATGCAAATAAACCACATTTTTTTGAAAACTTGGCATATTTTAGATTACAAAATTCTTTCGAAAACAACAAGACGAATCTTGCCGTCTTTAAATATAGGAACCTTTGTACATGATAATATGTAAGCGTGCGACGGTCGCGAGAAACAAAATTGAAAAGTAAAAAGAAAAACATTCGGTTTGACATTATTTGAATTTAGCTAGTCCCGCGCCCGCCGCTCGCCTTGTTGTTTATGTTTTATTAATATTTCGGATTATATATTCTAAATTGTGCTCAATAGTTTTTGAAGTGAAACTTTTTTATCGGGGTTGTTGAAGTGAATTTTAAGTGAAACTTCTTTATCGGGGTTGGAAAAAATTTAGTGTAACATTTTTTCGTTACGCGCCATATTTTTCTTATCCCTACCACGCGTGATATTAGATAGATTATTATAGATTAGATAAATAGATAAAGTTTAATAAAAGCCTTTTATTAAACTTTATCTAACTTTAACTTTATTTAACCAATTTCTGTAAAGTTGCATATAGTAAATTATTTTTTGAAAAATAACGTCATAAAGAAGTTTCACTTCTTACGCGTGTACGCTAGTACATGCACACATTTTTTTTTTACTGCCGTCTTGGCTCCAAAGCTTACACCGTCGTTTTTTTACCCTTATCGATCTACCTCAACCACCCATATCATTATCGCAATACTTATATCAACTGTTAATATTTAAAAAAATATATATCCTACAGACAGCATTTGAAATAGTAAAAATATATAATTTCCAGTGCGATTTCTTACCAAAATAAGGCAATAAACTTACTACGGACGGTTGGTCGCGAGTCTCTTGTGAATCCGATACAAATTCGGTATTAGCAAGCTTTGACTGGCTTAGAGAGAATTATTTATGGGCTACTTGTAGTTATAAATAAGTTATGTACCTGTTTTATTCAACTTAGTCAAGGTACTGAAATTTAGGATTCCAAATTTGATCCTCTCCTTGGAAAATTGGACAGTAAAAACACACACACGCTTTCTACTACACTCATAGTCCCACACTAGGATTCTATCCTGTGTCGTGGGTACCATGGACACACACAAACGCCCAGACCCAGAATATGAATCTAAACTCATTCAGATAACTGGCCGGGAATCAAACCCGGGACCCATTGCGCGTCAGACCGGTATGGTAACCGTTCCACCACGCGGGTCGTCAAAACACACGACCGGTGATTAAATATGATGAAGAGCACATCATATTTAATCACTGGTCGTGTGTTTTGCTTCGGAAGTCATGTTTTTATTTTTTTTTTTATAGCATTGAAGTAGTAAATAGCATTAAATAGCTAGTAACAGCATGTAATATATCAGACGGTAAGTGGTAACTGCCGATGGAAATTCGGAAGCATTTTCATATGGCCAGTTGTGAGCATATTTATATAGAACTTCATAAAAACCAAAACAACCGAATGTAAATAAATAAATATACCAAATTATAGATTAAACTATATGTATATTCTATAACTTACACTGTACACTTCTGTAACATGTCGGCACACTTTTATACGAGGCGACCATCATAGTCCTCGGGAGTAGCAACGCGTCTGTGATTGACTTCAGATAGAACTCATATTCTATTTGAACTATCTTACAGATATCCATGGGCGGTAGTGACCACTTACCAATAGGTGGACTGCATGCTCGTTTGCTAATTAGTGTTTATTTCATGAAAATTATACTGCTCTGCAAAAATATATTGCCGACCGAGGCATTTGTGATTGACCTCAGATAGAACTCTTGTTCTGTATGAAGCTGCTTACAGCACCTTCATACATGCACACGGGTGGCAGACACCATAAACCATCAGTGAATCACGCTTTCTACACTCATAGCCCCACACTAGGATATTCTCCTGTGTCGTGGGTACCATGGACACACACAAGACACAGACACCCAGACCCAGAACATGAATCTAAACTCATCATTCAGATACGTGTCTGGCCGGGAATCGAATCCAGAACCCATGGCGCGTCATACCGGTATGGTAACCGTTCCGCCACGCGGGTCGTCAAAATCAGGTAGACTTCATGCTTGTTTGCTGTTTAGGCTTATAAAAAGTAAACTCTCTTCTCCAAAAACATGAAACGACATATTTCTTCTCAGTATGTCTATTTTTACTTACTTTAACTGAACTAATCTAACGTAGTGCGTTAAAATACTCGGTCATATTTTATAAGCTTGAAATAGAAAATGTTATTTATTACCCACTCTATTACAAAACGTATCTTAAGGTTACCAAAAAAGAGTAATTTTCCTCCCACATGTTAAAAATGCAGTGTTCACCTCGTAAATATCATTCAACTTTAATTTACTAAAGCCGTATACTTTTACGAACTCAAAATATCTATTTAACCTTTCACCTTTCAAAGTATAAAGGTACGTTCACACTTTTCCAGCCTAGTATTACTTTTTAAATAAATATTTCAAGATGCATTAGGAGTACAAAATAAATAGACCACAAATAAAATTCGCCGTAAAACGCATTGTTAGCCTCAAACTTCAAACTTAATTGGAGTGCCTAATCTGTGGCTATCTTTGGCTTTTAAACCAGAATAACAGTTTTTTTTTTTATTTTATACAGAAGAAACAGTGATAGTGCTACTGTGGCGACCTCTCTCATGTCATAAAGAGATGGCACCTCTAATATTTCAGAATCACTTTGTATTCTCAAATACGAGTTCCGTACTGAGACTGGTGGCAGGATCTTCCTTTGCCAGAATAAAAAAATAAAAAAAACTATTATTTAGATACATTAGGTGTAGCTACAAGTTCCACATTTAAAGTATATGAAAATGTATGTAGATTAATGTATGAGCTAAACTAGAAAGTTGTTCAACAAAAAGTCGAAGAACCATGTCAATCACCACTACATAGTATAAAACAGTTAAATATTAAAACTTAGATATTTAAAACTACGCTACGGATTTTAATGCATTTAAGCATTTTTTACAAGATAGAGTGATTCAACAGGAAGGTTCTTATGTATAATACATGCATAATATAGTGGAGAAACACTGATAATTTTAGATTTTTTTGCCTTTAGGCGGGAGGAAATTCGCCGGGTCAGCTAGTGTTTTGATAAATAATTGTACAATTATCACCGGAAAATTTTTTTTCTATTGCCTCAAATAAACGATTAATTCACGATTATTTACAGACTATTGGCCAATGCGAGTCTGGAAAAGTAATGCACAAAGGGATAACGGCTGGATTGACTGTATGCGTTCTAACATCGACTAAACAGTTTATCGTCATAAAGAACATAAGTATACAAGTCGATTAAACTATTTGATCACGACTTTTGTATCAGCGCTAGACTTCAGAGTCGTGCCATGATTGGTACTTCAGTGATGTTCAACCCTAAACAAGCTAACCCACACCGATCAATTTCAGCCAACACAATTTATTCGAAACTAGCGAATAACATTTTTCGGGTATCGCAAAAAGCCTTGTCTTATTAACGACCTGTCGCACCCGTAACTAGATGCGAATAAAAAACGAGAAACTACTTGATCGTGTATTGCTTGTAAGTGAAATGTGATATCTGGACAGGTTTCTTTTCAGAATAAGAAGTTTTATTTTGCAAAACGGACAAGTGCAGGCAGTCTTATATACTGTAGTGTATATTTACAATACAATATAATACAAAATTTCTTTATTGTACACCAAAACATAGGTAACAAGAACAAAAGATACAATGGAAAGTACAACAGGCGGTCTTATCACTAGAATAGCGATCTCTTCCAGACAACCTTAGTGGTTGAAGGAAAACATTATGGGTGCAAGAGAGGGCAGGGGTGTACAAAAGTATGACATACCGACTTAATAAAATGTGAATATATATGTATATGTATATATCAGCAGCTAATTTAGACGTTACAGAGATTAAATAGAAATAAAAAGAGAAATGCTAGGACAGCAGATATACAATTGAATAGAGATGGAAAAAATATAAACGACTATTTAAGAAGTAAACTATAGTGAAAGGTAGAAGTCTTTTACTTGTTTTTTAAAAGAATCCAGTGACTGTGCACGACGGATAGCGATAGGTAAGGAATTCCATAAGCGCACAGCCACTGAAGTAAAGGATTTCCCATAGAAAACTGAAGAACAGGAAGGAGTTAGTAAGGAAAGATTTTCGTTTGAACGAAGTAGGTGAGTATCGTGAGAGAGATGTAGATATTTAAATCTTTCCTTTAGGTAGTGTGGACTGTTTGGATTAAACAAGACGCAGTACAAGGCAGAAAGAATATGAGTATTCCGACGAAGACGAATTGGGAGCCACTTGAGTCTTATACGATGTTGAGAGACATGATCAAATTTGCGAATCCCAAATATGAATCTAATGAATAAATTTTGAATACGCTCAAGCTTGTTTAGTTGCTCCTCGGTTAGATCTAGATAGCAAATATCTGCATAGTCAAGGATAGGGTGCAATAACGACATTGCAAGTGAAATTTTAGTAGAAATTGGTAAGAAGTTACGAAGCCTCCGAAGTGAACCCATTGCTACAAACACTTTCCTGCTCACCTCGTTAACCTGAGGAACCCACGACAGAGAACTATCCATATAAATACCCAGGTTTTTAATTTTGTCTGATAAAGGCACATGGACACCATTAAATGTGACGGCAGGTAGATTGCTGATGTCAACTTTATTTAATAGCCTAGAGCTACCAATGACAATGGCTTGGGTTTTTACAGGATTGACTTTCAATCCATGTAATTGGCACCAGTTCGAGATACAAGCCAAATCTGCATTTATAATACCGATGGCTTTCGGTAAGTCCTCGATTGGACATTTATAATATATCTGCAGGTCATCGGCATAAAGGTGGTAGAGTGAAGATATGTGAAGGGTAATCGAATTGATATAAATAGAAAAGAGAAGAGGAGACAACACGCCACCTTGTGGGACGCCAGCAGAAATGTCCAACCACGATGAATACTCATCATTGATCATTATACGCTGGCGGCGCCCATACAAGTAACTCCGAAACCAGTCAATTACAGACGGAGATATGTTAAGAGCCCGTAAAGTTGCAAGCAAGATGTCGAAATCAACCGTGCCAAAAGCGTTGCTAAAGTCAAGCAACGTTAACACGGTCACTTCTCTCCTATCCATTCCTAAACGGATGTCATCCGTGACTTTCAGTAACGCAGTGGTCGTACTATGACCGAGCCGGAAACCTGATTGGTAGGGATTTAAAAGATTATTACAGGAGAGAAAGGAATTGAGTTGATAATATATAAGACGCTCAAATACTTTGGAAAGGAATGGCAAAATGGAAATTGGACGATAATCAGAACAGCAAACGGGATTAGACTTTTTAGGTAATGGAATAATTTGAGCGTCCTTCCACGTTGAAGGAAAAAAGCTGTAGGAAATAGAACAGTTAAGGATATGTGTAATGACAGGAACAACAAGGTCAAGGATAGGAATGATCATATTACGACCAATGCCATCACTGCCGACAGAATCCGAATGAATAGAGAGAATGCTTTTCTTAACATCACGGCTGTCAAATTGACTAAAAGAAAAAGGGGGATACTCAGGAGTGGGATACATAGAAAGAGCATTTAAAGTTGTTTGTTTTGAGTTGCTATCAATACAAGAAATAGTTGTGAAGAACTGATTAAAACAGTTGAGGCTAATATTACTTGGAAAGGAGTTGTTACGCGATTTCCCAACTCCTATAGACCTAAGAAATTTCCAGACCTTTGCAGGATCTGCGTCTTCAACAGAATTATGAATATAGCGTCGTTGTGCGTCTCTACACACCTTATTGCAATGGTTCCTGATGTTTTTATATTTTATGTGATTTTTATCGCTGGGATTTGACTTGAATCTCGATTTAGCGTTATTCTTCTTTGTGATTAATGCCTTTATGTGTTATTTATGTGATATTTTATTTAATCTGGTTTTATTTCGATCCTTCCTTACAACCTTACAATATGTATGAAAATTATTGTCGATGTTGCATATAAATTAGAAGCATAAAGAAACATTTATACTTTAGATTTATACGTGTCCTGTATTTAAATCTAATTTACTGTGCGGCACTGTGTTATTTGTGTTATTCAAATTCTTTCTCGAAGATATCTTAATTCGAAGCACGAAAACGTGTATGAAAATAAGGTCTTACTCAACAAACTGTTAAGAGCGCGCGATTTTAGTTAAGCAAATAGCGCCATATACTACTTAATCGCATACTGTCGATTCTTTATCGCTTATTCATTACTCGCGGACAATGGGACCGGCTACCTCTCATATTTCCTTTAACATTCTTCAAAGACTATTTACTGTGATAGTCGTTTTATAAAAAATAAATCGTCTTTTGTCTCTGTCGGTCCCATTTCGCGTTATTATAAAGACATCCAGTACCAAGCAAATAAAGAAAATGGAGGAGCTCTCAGGCTTTTGTTTATTTTTCATTTGCTTAAATATATTCATGAGGTTTTTCCTAAAACAAAGCTTTGAATAAACGGTTTATTATTGCTTTACACCGCGTGATATCGGCATACAGCGCCATTACATCTATTTTAATACGTTAATGGCCTTTTTATTTCTGGAAGTTCTAAAATATAGCTCTTTGCGTTTTCGGTAATTTGCTTGGTGGTTGTTTGTTTTGCTTTTGTTTGTTATATATTGACTTTGTCCGCGGTTATACTTGTATGGATTACGTTTTACCGAAGTGCGAAAGGAGAACAGTTATTTTAGATTTTCGAATGTTATGTAATGTTTCTTTTTCCTTGTGGTACTTTATAATAAGTTGCAATTTATATTAAGATATATTTAATGATTGTAATAATTTAATTAACTTGTGGCCACCCACCGCAACTCGTCAAGAGATGGCGCTACTAGTATTCGGATACACGCTATCGAATTATTGTCAATACCCTGCATATAAACAAGTTCCGAACCTAGCCTGGCGGGAGATCTCTCTTTGCCAAAAACTTATTGTTATTTACTCTAGTTGCCACCTTACTTTGCAGAAGCATATCAAGCCCCCTTGGAGTCCAAATGTTTTTCTATGTCTGAAATGATTTCCGTTTATATTTGAGATATAGTTTACACAGTTAAGCGTTGCAATATCGGAATAAGTACTTTTTTTATCTGACTGCAGTAGCAAACGAGCATGCAGTCACACGTTTCACACACTTTCTACACTCATAGCCCAACACTAGGATTTTCTGATATGTCGTGGGTACTATGGACACACACAAGACGAAAACACAAACACCCAGACACTGACAGAACATGAATCTAAACTTATCATTCAGATACCTGTCTGGCTGGAAGTCGAACCCAGGAACCATTTCGCGTCAGACCGGTATGATAACCGCTCCGCCACGCGGGTCTTCAGCAGTCCACTTCGTGGTAGTTTATTTATTTGTTTCTTTTGTTGACAAACCAGATTTAAGAAGTAATTATAACAGTTAACGAAGAGACTCAGCTAATGAGGCTTTAAATACAATTTGATGTGAACATTTGGGAGCTCAGTGCTAATATAATTTAGATTAAAACAAACGACAGGCCTAAGGATTACGCAACTCAGTTTCAGTTATTCATTAATATCTGACAAGCCATAGGTATGTTTATAGGCAAGCGGAAAAACATATAATACACATATAAAGTGACTATTTAGTTTATTTCCCCAGTTTCGGCGGCTTTGTTCACATTTTTTTTATTTGATTGAAGTAGCAAACGAGCGTGTAGTCCACCTGATGGTAAGTGGTCACTGCCACCCATGGACATCTGTAAGCAACTTCAAATAAAACATGGGTTCTATCTGAAGTCAGTCACAGATGCGTTGCTACTCCCGAGGACTAAGATGGTCGCCTCATATAAAAGTGTGCGGGCAACCACACCCTTCCATCGAAACGCAAAGAATGCTTTACGCTAGAAATAGGTGTGGCGGTGGTACTTTCCCGGTCGAACTACACTGGTTCTTCCACCTGCAAAACTGTTACAATGGTAACGACTGTCCCATGTGGTCTATCTAATATAATCTAATCTAAGCTAATCTAATCTAGGTCATAAATTATCTGTGATCAAATTTCAGCGAATGCAAACGGTAGCTTTTGCGTGAAAAAAATAAAAATAAAACACACATCTTAGTCATTATAGAACTGATTTGGAGGTACTAGAGTAGCAAAAAGTACTTTTTATCTCAATAATTGGTGTTCCTTCGTGAATATCGAAAATCCTTAAGGAAAAACAGAACCACGTGAAAACTTCCTTTAAAAAAATTAAAAAAAATAAAAGAAAATATATGGTATTATTGACGCTTTATTACCTAATTTTTCTGCTTTATTACCTAAATCCTGCTTTAGAATTAGCAGAGAAATTTGGCCATATATTAGTCATTTGAAATGATTAATATTATTCTCGGTTCGAAGATGTCTCAGGTTTACTTTTTCTATTATGGTAAGTTTACCTACGTTAAGTGGAAGACTCTAATGGTATTTGCATGGATATTGACTATACTCTGAGATCCGGTTGCATTATGTCTATGTCTATCTGATTTTTAATAAAACAACATTTTTATTATCGAAATGTATAGCAAGAAATGCTTGAGTTAAAAAAATCTATTGTATTATTTAAAGTTAAAATTTGACTTATTTTAAAGTTTAAGTCGTAAAGAAGTTGTGATTTTACTGCTGATAGCAAACGATCATGAAGTCCACTTGAGTTACTTACAGGTGACCATGGGAGGTAGTCCCATGGACACCTGTAAGTAACTTCATATAGAACATGGGTTCTATCTGAAGTCAATCACAGATGCGTTGCTACTCCCGAGGACTATGATGTCGCCTTATATAATAGTGTGCCGGCAACTACACCCTTCAAACGAAACGCAAGAACTGCTTCACGCTAGAAATAGGTGTGGCGGTGATACGTCCCCAGTCAAACTACACTGGTTCTATCACCTTTTACAGGTTAATAAAAATTATAAGTTGAACTCAATTTTAAAATGTGCTATTATGTGGTAAAACAGACGTATAATGAGATCACTTGATTAGATCTCAGACTTTAAAAGCTTCCTAGCTTATTGAGTTCCAAGGAAAAATCGACAAAACATCCAAAGTGGCTACTATTACGGAGTAAAATATTTTCTTGATTTCAATTCTGGTAAAAAATGTTTCGAATTGGATTAGAACAAATTGGGAATAAATGTACCGTTTATTTTTAATATTGAGATTCGCAACATATCCTATCTATATTTTGACGACCTGCGTGGCCGAGGTTACCATACCGGTCTGGCGCGCAATGGGTTCTGGGTTCGATTCCCGGCTAGACAGGTATCTGAATGATGAGTTTAGATTCCTGTTCTGTGTCTGGGTGTTTGTGTATTCATCTTTGTATGGTACCATCTTTGGATGGTCCATGGATCTTTGTATGATCCATGGTACCCACCACACAGGAGAAAATCCTAGTGAGGGGCTATGAGTGCAGAAAGCGGTTTTTTTAAAGCTTATTTTCATACAAAATAACATAATAACAGTGAGTTAGAAGATTAATATAGCCAGATGACCATTGCACTAGCGAAAACGCAAAGATTATTAACATGGAATACAGTTTAGACGTCCTTTTAAACACCTCATGATATATAGTCTTTATAGCAATAATTACTGCCGTGATATGCGTGTTAGAGACCGCAGTGGCGTATGTTATTCAGGAAGTCGCTGGAGGCCATTTTTTTAATCTATACTTAACAATAAGGTAGACGACTTACCTGATGAAAAGTAGTCACCGTCGCCTATGGACATTTGCAACACTAGAAGAGCTGCCAATGCAATGCCAGCTTTGAAGGAGAGCTCTTTTTCCTCTTTTCTTGGAGAACCCCAAATGAAGGGACTCAGAGAACACCTCAGGAGGAAGTTCATTCCACATCTTGCACGTTCTTGGCAGGAACGAGCGTAGACTATTTCTAGCTGCTTGGTGCGCATACCACGGTTACGTAGCATCGGTCCTTAGCTATGGTTTGACAATCTGGGGAAATTCATCTCATGCGGTCCACGCATTCAAAATTCAAAAAAAATGTATTCGGGCAGTATGTAATGTCCACTGGTTGGACAGTTGTAAACCTCTGTTCAAAAATAACAAAATATTAACTTTACCTTGCATTTATATTAGGGATATATGTATGTTAACACACAAATATCCAGAGTATTTTAAAAAAAAATCAGACCATACGAACAGACCCACACGATACCCAAATAATCTCGTTGTACCCCACTATTCCTTAAGACTTTGCCAAAAGAATGCATACTATATGGCTGTAAAAAATTATAATAAATTACCTGATTCCGCAAAACAATTGTCATATAAGGAGCTTAAAATAAAATTGACAAGATGGTTACTTATTAAATGTTTTTATTGTTTAAATGATTATTTAGAATTAAGTGAGATTGACATATAAAATTATAATAACTTAATTGACATCGATATATTTAGCGCCCGAGCCACAATATTTAAAAAAAATAACTTTCCTACAAACAATAAATTTATTTAACAAAAATACTGACATTTTCTAATTTCAACACTAATCAATTTACAAATATTAAGCCATAATTTAACCACACTATTATCGTTCACAACAATAAAAACGCAATGACGAACACTGAACGAGAACCTATCGCTTCGAAAGCCAACGAGCAAATGACCCAGGTACATTTTTTTTTTTTTTTTTTTTGCGCCCAGACAAAAGTGGAAAGGGCTACCCTCCATGCGGGGAGGGTGGTGGTGAATGCTCATGCATACCAATACGGCCGTCCGCATTGGTTATGTGGGACTCACGAGAGACCTACGTGCCTACCCACTAAACACCACCAGAGGTTGGCTTTGGCCTCTGAGGCCTTAAAGCCGTCATCGGAAAAATGCCCCCTATGGGCTGAAAAGGGGGTTTTACCCAGGTACAGGTTTCGCATTTCTTATATAGGCCCTTGCTCAGTGACGTCACGTGTTGTTTATTAGTTTTCTAAGACGGTCCTAATACGGCCTCTCCTGACTGTGCACCGTCCCGGGGCACCGATTCGTCCTCGACGCTGAGTTTCGCATAGCACGTTCGCAGCAGCAGCTGATGAGAGTCCAGCTTCCGCATGGTCACTTGCCAAATTTGCAGAACGTGCAGATGAAGGCCCAGCCTCTACTGTCTACCTCGGTTTCAGAATCAGTATCTGGCGAATTCACAAATAAAAATAAATACCAGGAAGCATTACCCAATTTGCCTATCTTTCATCCTTCACACATTCAAGGCCCCCTTCACACAAACCTAGCACAACCAACTAACTTCCTAACTCTCACATTTTTCCATTTCATACATCATCTTTGTCATACATGATCTCAGTCATAAACAGCTAAGTACATATGACGGTTGGCTCGCGATTTCCAACCGTCACTTCACACACCACACAAAGTGTTTCTCGCATACATGGTAAAGCCCCTGTCTTTACCATGCATCCGACGGCCTTTACACGCCTCTCTACGTGTTTCTCGCATACATGGTAAAGCCCCTGTCTTTACCATGCATCCGAAGGCCAACCCAGACCACGATAAAGCCCCTGTCTTTCATCGTGTCTGTAGGACCACCCAGACCACGATAAAGCCCCTGTCTTTAATCGTGTCTGTAGGACCACTGTCCCATCGTACAGTGTCCATTGCCTGCCGGACCGCGTCCGACACCTGCCAGACCGCGTCCGACACCTGCCAGACCGCGTCCGACACCTGCCAGACCGCGTCTGAAGCCTGCCAGACCGCGTCTGAAGCCTGCCAGACCGCGTCTGAAGCCTGCTGACTCGTCTCAGTTCGAATCAGCAACATCCAACTCTGCACAGAAACAAAATAATTATATAAAAGCTCGTTACATAAAAATCATGATAGGTATCAAAAAATACCACGCGACTCTCGGGACACCACTTTCCCTTCCAGAGTACCACGTATTGTGCCACTGCCTGTGTGGTTTTACCACGAGCTCCGCTAAGCAACTTTAATTTATATCGGTCACTCGCATGTATTTTCGCGTAACTCGATACGGGTCTCTCATCCCAGAGTCGAGCTTGCCTGATCTAACGTACTGGCGCTCATCATGAAAGACACCCAATAAACTCAAGCCTTTCGGAATATAAAATAACAGTTGAGACTCCTCTTCTACAGGAGAATAGCGATAAAAGAAAATGTTGTTTTGACAAACAGCGTGTAGGATCTAATTGACCGTCCGACAACTCTTGCAACAGAGCCTGAGCACCAGCGCCAGCGGCCTTCTGTACCCAGCTTAAGGACTTTTCGATGCTGTTCACCCGCGCTGCTGATGGATTTTAACCCAAGCAATCGGCACGTGACATCATTACTCCTATTTTAAAGTTAAAGTCCTGTAAGTAAATCCATCAGCGCGCAACATGAGGAAGCAGATCCCTCTCGCGCCCAGCAGACCTCAGAGCATTGCAGTCAGTAAACAAAGTAAAATTAACATCAATTAGATAATGTCCGAAGTGTTGCAATGCCCTGACGACCGCGAGTGTCTCTAGTTCGTAATGATGATACCTGCCTTCTGAGTCTAGTCTCACCATACTTACTAATGCGCGACAACGCGCTTATTACCGTCACAATGTTTTTGCATTAACACCGCACCATATCCTACGCTACTTGCATCTGTGTGCAACTCTGTGATTAACTGTGGAACAAAAATTGCAAGTATAGGCTCATTAGATAAACAGTTAATGATGTATTGCCTTATTTGCTCCTGATCAAGTCCCCACTCAAATTTCAACCCATGTCCCACTACTGGGTACGGGTCTTCTCTCATAATGAGAGAGTTTAGGCCGTAGTCCACCGCGCCGACCAAGTGCGAATTGGTGGACGATTCAAATTTAACACCCTTCCCTAAAAGTTTAGAAATGCTTGCAGTCCTCGCAGCGCAATCTCCCATGCACCGCCGAAAACAGCCAGCCAAGCCCAAAAATTGCCGGACTTGCCCAACATCCCCTGGCGCAGGCGCGCCAACCAAGGCCTCGATCCCTCCAAGGCTCGGCCCAACCTGACCGTGACCCTTGTAGGTTCAATGAAAACAACGCATCCGTTTGCTTCTGCAACACATATCTCAACAGCCTTATGCCTTCCTCTACAATCATACCCAGCAAAAGTACATCACCCATATAGACAAGAACGTTTCCGGCATCAATAACCTTCTCAAGGGTTCCGCCGATGATGCGCTGATACGCAGCCGGAGCATTACACAACCCAAATGGCATCTTAAGGAGCTCACAATGGCCTTCAGGAGCCACAAATCTCGCCAAGTGCACAGAGTCCTCGACAATCAAAACCCAACAGAATCCAGAAGCCATATCCAGACTGGAAAATAATTCGTAGCCACACAGATGGTGTGATCCATTAATGTGATCCTCAATGAGCGGCAGCGAATATCGGTCTCCAATCGCAATCCCATTAAGCGCTCTGAAATAGACACACATCTTGTCTAAGCCGCCCCTCCTGCCCAGGACTACGCGACCGGCGCACTGCGATTCCGACTCTCTAACCATGTCACTATCCAACAAATCCCTGAAAATATCGCGAACCCTCAACCCTTCTAAATGAGATAAACGATACGGATGATATGCCACCGGCACTGAACTAGACAACCCAATATTCATACCTTCAGCCTCCAACAACTGTTGTAGTCGCTGCACCAACCATCAAAAATGGGCAAAAGGAAGAGATAACAGACATCAAAGAATCCAATTCCGTACCCTGAATGGGTGTACTGACACCAGTAGGCCCGTCCACCCCTCGCACAACGCCAACATGTAGCCCACGAGCAATACATTGACTATCTTTAGTCCGAACATACACAACACTGTCTCCATTTAAAACGTCGGTACCGATAACAATCTGCGCATTCATGCAAGATGTAGGTACGACCATAAAATCTGCCTCTAAAGCTATATGAGGAAATTCAATTATCAAATTGACGTACTCACGCGCCACTACCCCATTGCTACCTAGCCCTTTCATCAGACAATACGTAGGCTTACGCTGGCTCGAAAGACGCTTAACGATTTCAAAGGACATCAACATATTAAAGAACATATCAGCGCAGACAAAAATAATAACCCGAAGAAATCTGTGGTATCTGAACACATACTTAATTCCGGCTCTAACCACTTGATTGAATTACATAAACCTCAAGTGATATCCGCGGGGCGTCATCACTTTTCACGTTTAGTAAGAGAAGCAATCGAGATCAAAGAACATCCTAAGAATTTTAATAGAGAAGACGGTTTTAAGTTAGCGCAAACGTGGAATCCAGTGGATAATTTATGTCAATCACATAGAGTTCAAATTTTGGTGCGTAAGGATACAGGTAGCGTTGTACGTCGTGATATGGAACCTAAAAAAAACCGAACTAGACGTAGGGTAGATAGGTTAATCTATCACTAGTGCTTGTCAACGGTTTCTCCCCGCCACCGCACTTTCGCCGTGACCACGATCCATCTACGGTCAATATCGGCAAAAAGAATTCGAAAAGTTTTCAAAAACCGCATATCGTGAGTACCCGTTAAGTATTAAAATGAAACCAATGAAAAATGTTAATTGCTCCGCTGTCCATCGACACGTCAATCGGAACACCTTTTACGACTGCGGTGCAAATGTCGTCACTCCCCGAGTCACTTGACAGTTCCCCACACAAGCCAATACTCCTCTGGCCTGGAGCCCAAGTGAGAGATCCGTACCCGGCAAAACATAAGTCTTCGTTACGACCATCCTTCTTACAAAACCCACACGACTCAGTGCCAACGACGACCCAATCTCAGTGCCAACGTTGGCAGGGGCGGCACGCTGTTGCGGCGGCGCCCGACAATCAACTCCGACTTGACCCGTTTTGCCTTACGAGCAGCACCCAATGTCTGGTCTGTAAGTCTGCATTCTGTTCCTACCCGTCACGACCGGTATACGAATATCAGGCCCGACGTTGAATTCAGGTTCAGTACAATTAGCTAGAAACGAAACCAAACTGTAGACCGTTAAACTAGAGTTCGAAGCCACTGCTTTGATTTGTGAGTCTGTCATTCCACGAACAACCATCCGAACCATGAGCTCCTAGCTAAGCCCTTCGACTATACGAAGGCGCAACAACGATCGACGAGTACACTCTGCATACAACAGAAATTCATCAGAGCACGTGTTCACAACCTCAAAAAGAATACTAGCGTAGACAATCTTACGCGGGATTTAAATTCCTTAATAAAATTCGACCACGACCGATTACGTCGTCCACTCGTTAAGCCACGTCCTAGCATCACCCTTAAGGCAAAACTGAAACACGCGAGAAACACTAAATCACTCCAGCCATCAGACAACTTCGCCCGTTCCACCTCACTACACCACACCTCAGAGTCGTGCATCGACGGATTGAAATTCGACACAAAATAAGCGCGCTTTGCTTGATTGACAGCAAAGGTACCCGCGAGCGCTTGCGTTGCACCGACATACGGTTCGTGACTACTTTAAGGAGTGTTATCACTTCAAGACGACACCGAAGACGCGTCTGCCGTCCCCCGTTCGCCATCGTTAAGCCGGGACACAATAGCAACAAACGCTTGCCCCATCGAGCTTTCGCCACTACGCAAACGACTGCGGCGAACCGACGCAAGCCTACAAACACACTCACGCGCACGATCTCGGTCCGAACCCGAGGAACACTAGCGGCGACGACGCCGTGAGGAACGCTTATGAGCACGACCGCGACCATTCATCACATGATCCCAATCAAAGGTTGTGATTACGCACCGGAGATCACCACTACAATCTATCGCCGCTCACTACTACCATCACCAGACCCACAAGAATCCCTAGCATGACCAAAACGGCGCCCTCGTTTAAGACACACACCAGTCCGCATCGGCGGAGTGCCTTTCGACCTACTTCACGATCTCGACCGATTCGGCACTACGAACCGACCCTAAACACCTAAACTTCAATTTACCGGAGAATAAGTAGTTCCGTTTTAGAAACCTAAACGTTAACGTAAAATTTACGAAGTACCCACGACAAGAATTCTAATAATAATAAGAGTAAGTGGGCTGAAAAGCCAATCCCACTTCTGAATTTAGCGCCCGAGCCACAATATTTAAAAAAAATAACTTTCCTACAAACAATAAATTTATTTAACAAAAATACTGACATTTTCTAATTTCAACACTAATCAATTTACAAATATTAAGCGATAATTTAACCACACTATTATCGTTCACAACAATAAAAACGCAATGACGAACACTGAACGAGAACCTATCGCTTCGAAAGCCAACGAGCAAATGACCCAGGTACAGGTTTCGCATTTCTTATATAGGCCCTTGCTCAGTGACGTCACGTGTTGTTTATTAGTTTTCTAAGACGGTCCTAATAATATATATTACGACTAGAAATTAGACAGAATGACGTGTAAAAATATATGTATTTTATTGACTTACTTAAATGAAGTAATGATAATGTTAACTATGAAAAAATGTAAATTTAAAATTTCAATATATTAATGACATATTTTGCATGCCTTATGGGTAGAATAAGAGGTTGAAATATTTAATCATAAGACCAATTTGTATTACCTTATTCAAAGCAAATAAAGAAATTATTATTATTATTATTATTATTATTATTATTATTATTATTATTATATTATTATTATTATTATTATTATAGCTTTTTTGAAGTGAAACTTCTTTAGGCGCATGAGGGTAAAATTTTTACAGATGAAACGTCACGCCGGTATGCAACGGAAGTGTCGGAAAAGAGAGAGAGAGTGATCGAGACCGATTGAGAGAGAGTAAGACAGGGCGAACGTAGCATGAGCCACTAGCCGTGGAGTGAGAGTAGGGAGCAAGCGAGTGAGAAAGATTGAGAGAAAAAGTGAGACAGAGCGAACGTCGTATCACGCCTTTTTCCCTTCCTCTTAATCTTGGAAATTTAAAGTTTTAGATTTGTATAAATATAAACAAGATTTATAAATTAGTTCGCCAAAGAAGTTTCACTTCTGACATGTGTACTTTGTACGCACGCATGTTTTTTTTTTATCTGACTGAAGTAGCAAACGAGCATGCAGCCCACCTGACCATCCATGGGACATATCCCATGGATATCTGTAATCAACTTCATACAGAACATCGGTGCCATCTGAAGTCAATTTGCGTTGCTATTCCCGAGGATTATGATGGTCGCCTCAAATGAAAGTGTGCCAGTAACCACGACATTCCATCGAAACACAAGAAATGCTTCACGCTAGATAAGTGTGGCGGTGGTACTTCCCCGGTCGAACTACACTGATTCTACCACCAATAAAAGCTTAGCTTTGTTCCTGACTTGCCACTTAAAAAATCCATGTGACGATGCTATTTAAGACCAATAGTATAGAGCAAACATAGTAATTCTCGATACAATTATTAGATTTCCTCTATCTTATCTCCGAAAATAAATTCAAAGTTCTCTTTATAAGACAAGATATTTTCCGTTTCATACAATTGTCGATATCGGAGTCATTTCACTTGATTACCTCCTCGTTTCCCCGAATTAGAATCAAAATCCTCATTATAGAGCGACAAGCGATTTCACATTTCATTTGCTAAAACTTCCGTTTCATTTGTAAGGTGGTTGGAAGAGAATGCGCTTATCGGCTCACATTCGTACAAGGCGACCATCTTAGTCTTTGGGACTACTAACATATCTGTCATTAATTTTAGATACAAATCAGGGGTTCTGTATCTGAAATCATCATTTTGAAAGCAAACTTTATATTGAATATTCTGTGTATATTTGATACTCATGGGTGGCAGTGATCACTTATCATCAGGTGAATTGTGTGCTCATTTGCTGCCACTGATTTTTTTTTGTTTTCTAGGGGGAAACCTTCAAAAGGTACCCAACGCCGTGGGAGCAACGCTGGGTAATGTGGGATTTTTACCTCACTAAAACCGGTGGCCGTTCTCAGCGCTATAAAGAGGACTCTGGGATCTCAAAACGACATCAACCGGAGTCCTCCGAGCGCAATGCCCCTTTTAGGCCCTTCCTCGGTGACCGATTGATGCTCACCGTGTCTCTCGGTGTTTACGACGGCATGCAGCCACACATGCCATTATCCTTCACGGGGTCACTTGGCTGGACGGTCCGAGCTCCCACTCTTACCGCCCGCAACCACAGAAACCCCTTTTAGTCGCTTCTTACGACAGGCAGAGGATACCGTAGCCCTATTCTAATCCCGGAACTACAGGGACATGCCGTTGATTTACCAAATATTTCCAGTCAACAATATCACAGAGACTTGCGAAGTATCATTTGATTAACTCCACACTTCCCTCAGAATTAGAATCGAAATGTTCATTACAAAGCGACAAACCATTTTCCGTTTCATTTGCTATACGTAATTTTAGCCACCTTTTATCTCCGGCAGTAATTTATCCGAAAGCCAGTTGCTTCCCAATCGTTTTAGCGATAGGGTATTTGATTTGTGTGCCTCGAAATTTATTATTAGCTAATTTTTGTGGTTATTTATAACTAGCGTTTTCCGCAGATCAGCCCTTTTGGGTCATGTTTATCACAATGAAAGTTATATTTTGTGTTAATATGGGCCATAAAGTATCAGCATGCGTGAATTTAACCTAAATGTTAATTCATGCATTTTTTTCTTAAAATTTTTTGCTCACTTCTCACAAATAACATTTCTTCTAATATATAATATTTCTTCTAATTCTCATAAATATTATGAAATTTGATTGATTGATATAAAATTTGATTGATTCGTTCTCTTTTAACCCAGCGCGTTAAAAGTGATACATATACTTCGAACATTTTAGTGACATAATTTTGTTTTTAAACTTTCAATTCTAAAGTAGTCTCCACTACACTTATATTTTCCATTCAACAGCCATATTACGTACACTACTGATTATGTATTACTATTGTACTAGCTGTACCCGCAGCTACGCCCGCGTGCAAATAAATGTATCGCAAAGTTTTTCCCGCGCAAATCTCCACTCAGTGGGAATTCTACGACAAAAGTAGTCTACATGTTGTTCCATAACATTTTCTATAGTAAAAAACCCGTAAAAATCGGTTTAGCCGGTCAAGGATTACCCGGACAAACACAGAGTGAAAAAACGAATTTTAAGTGTGTATTTGTGGGTAGGTGCATATTGTTATGTAAAATGTTATGAAAATAAGACGAATCAGAATATCGTAAACCCCTTTTTTGAACCAATTTACAGTCTTAGTGGTCACATTAACAATATCGGAATACATCTTTTCAAACAACGCCTCCACATTTAAACCAAAGCGCATCGATTATAAAGATGGATTTTAACTTTTATGAATTGAAAAATACTATTATAAGTAATTTTGGTCCTTTTAAATTTCTGAGTAAGATTTACATATAGGTGAACCTACTTTTAACATTAATTTGACAACCTTGACGACCCGCGTTGCGGAGCAGCTACCACACCCGGTTCGATTCCCGGCCAGACAGGAATCTGAATAGATTCATGTTCTGGGTCTGGGTGTTTCTATATACGTCTTGTGTGTCCATGGTACCCACGACACAGGAAAAAATCTTAGTGTGGGGCTATTGTAGCAATTGAAATTGTAGAAATTTTCTATTTTATTGAGTGTAGAAAGCGTATTTTTATTTAAAAAAAAGTTTGTGTGGAGGAGTACCGGGAGGCGGGTTGAAGGAATCCAAAAATTTTGTTGGATAATGTCTTCGATCTCGATGGCTGTATCTACAGAATCTTCATCCCAAATAGTCAAATAACAATCCCGCATTGAATTTCCAGTATTCCTTTGATTTGAAATATAAAAATGTTAGGGAAATCGTTGCTACAAATCTTGAGTGGACGCTCAAAGGCGAATAGGTAGGCATTATGACCGCTTTTCAAAAGTGTGGGCGCAACGCTGGACGACGCCACGGCAATAGCTATTTTTCTATCAGATCTTATATTTTTCGCTAATAGTAAATTTATTAAAAACGTTTTACCCGTGCCCCCTAGTGCATCTAACTAAAACTAAAAATCTAATGACAGTATCAATGATACGTAAACTAATTTTGGTTCTACTAACATTTAAGCGGCCCTCAGGTATGTTTATAGTTTATCTTTATTAAGCCTTGTTTGTGGTTCATTACATTAAAATTTGAATTTGTCGGCAAGGTAAATCCAAATTATTTTGTACTTTTACCTGACAGAGGTTAAACCTCTATTAATTTCATATAAACTTTGTGACACATTGATTCCCAGGCGGGCGAAAGCTTTGCATTTCCGATACTAAATAATTTAAAAATGAGCGGGTTATTAAAAAAATAATACTAAAATTAGTATTTATGAAAACTACAGTATATAATAATAATAATGTACATAAGACAACTGGATTCGAACCCCAGACCTCGCGTTTCTAATCTGCCCGACTTGGCACCAGACGGCTATCACGATTTTAATAAAAGACGCGAAATTCACATACTTATGAATTAAAAACATCATCTACTTTGGCTTATTTTGACACACTTTGTTATTCTAAAATTAATTTAAAGTATGTTGTTATTTAAATGCATGTTTTCTATAACATTATTTATAATGAACATATCATAAATATAAAAAGAAACAATGATGTTGACCTTGCTCGTTTATTAGAGCCAAGTGTTCATCAACCATGCTTCAATATTCATAAATGCAATAATTTATCACAAAAGTTGCAAAAGCTTCTTTATAATAATAATTCATGATATAATTGTTATATCTTATTTAGATACTGATCGACTTATTTATGTTAGTATTTTGCTTAAAAGACTATCAATTGTATTTTGTCCATAATATTTATTTTCTGTAAAAATGTACGGGTGTGGTCAATAACATAACTTTATTTATGCAATAATAGTTAAGAAACTATTTATGTAACATGAACATGGAGTGACAAATGGAGTCGATAATTTTATTTTGAAACAATGTTAAAAAAATTTATCGCCTTTGAATTATGGATTCGAATAACTATTTTACTGTAATAGTATGACGCGCCATCTGTTATCAATCGGGAATACCTGTACTCTAAGAGCGATTTTACATTAGGTCGCAAGATGCGCGGCCGCAGCGCGTCAACGGATGCTTTTTTATTATTGAAATATTTCATAAATTTATAAATTAAATTAAAATCAATTTGAATCACATCTATTTTTATGATAATTGATAGTTACAAATTTATACGTATTATTTTTGCATGAATTCAAAATGGCATCCGGGCGGCCATGATGGCTACTGTCATGTCACACTACTGTCATGTCACACATGTTTACATTAGAATTTAACAAAATACGCGACAATCCGAATTTTACGGATATATGTTGTCGACTCGAAATTAATGTTTTTTTATGTTTTATTATTTAGATAAGGTTTTAAGTAAGTCTATCGTACCCCTTGACGAACTTGTCAATATGGGACTTTGTCAAAAACGAACTTCCATACAAACATTTATGCCCGATTTTAACGCTTTCAACCCATTTTTTTCGATAAAAAGCAGCCTATGTCCTTTCTCGAGGTCAACACTATCTGTGTGCCCAATTTCATAAAGATCGGTTCAGTTGTTTAGGCGTGAATAAGTAGCAGACAGACAGACAGACAGACAGACAGACAGAGTTACTTTCACATTTATAATATTAGTAGGGATTATGTATTACTTGTCTTGAGTTTGGGGTGTATTATTAATCGGGGATAAAACAACAAATACATAGATAACAATTCTGTTTGGAGATGAGAACAGATGTTCACCGTGTCTTTTATTTTCTTAATAAAACCGTCAATAATACGTAATCAACGTTGATTTATCGTGGTTTTTACTCTAACATAATTTTCTCATAACATCAAAGCCAGAGTCTTTAAATTAGGTTACCAACTTGATTTTCTTGTGTTCATTAATCTATATATTAAACAAAACTTACAGCTTACTTACTTACTTAAATAAACACTTGGGATCCGCTTTTAAGATACGTACCACGGACGGAGGACTATGAAATTACGCACGGTTAAAGTTAATGTAGAGAAGGATTACGAAATGGTAATATTTTTTCCAATTAATGCATAAAACATACATTAAATCAATAAAAAACACATTAAAAACACTACCTTGCATTTGACACAAACACATACACATATAATAAACGAAATAAAACATTCAATGTCTTATATGAAAACACATAACGTCAAAAATGTCACATGTCGTTGTCAAAATACCCGCTATTGCTTTAAATGCAGCATAGCTAATTAAACCTCTTTTTACCTTTAACTGGTGCGTTCAACATAACTTGAAAATTATTATAATTTATTTGAATTTGAGAAATATTGGTGCTACTTTGGACATTATGAAGTTTAGTTTTTTAATTTAAATTACGGTCGTATTTCGACCGTTGCGACGGGTGACTAGTTTTCTTAATTATCTGATCCCCAACTTTTATTTTAAAATGTTTTAAACCTAGCCATTTGTAGGTCTGTCTAGCCAGTTGCAAACCGCGGCTTGGTTTTCTCGCTACATCGTTCACTAAAGCGAAACACTAATTGAATCAAACTATCCGGATCTTTGAAGCATTCGATTACGTAGAGTTAATTAGAGGGAAATAATTACGGGCATTTCACTCTAGAAAGAGTATAAATGAGTGTCTGTAGTTTTTTATAGAATCGTAAACTACGGTTCCTTGCCAAATTATTAGACTCTTGCAAGAAAATGCAAGTTTTGTATGTAGGTCGTAGATATCAAGAAATAATGTAATCCTTCAAAGTTGTTGCTCATGAACCTATGAAGATTTTTGTTTTTATTTGTGGTGGCGTAGCAACTGCACGCGTGTAGGCTACTGCTAGTAAAATATATCTTTTGCTATAAATCAGTTAAATAAAAAAAATCTATAAACCTCGGCCAACGAATTAGCATTGCTATTCAACGGGGTAATGTTGCCAGCATTCTGGGAACTCATCCTAGGATAGTAATTTGGATGCATATTTTTATTTATGATTTGGCAATTTGTTTCTTTTTAAATTTAAGTTATTATTTTGTATGTATATACATAATTATATGTATATATAATTATGAAATTTTATTTAAATTTAATTATTTAATATTAAATCAGTTTGATCGTATGTACATTTAAATTTAGACAAGACGGTTAGGCCTTATAGTCAAATATTTTTTTAAACCTAATAACGTAATGTAAATAGATAGACCCTATTTGATACATAGTTTATTTTTAACTATCAAATAGCCAATTATATCTTACGCTATTAAACGCTTTTAACATTCATAGCCCCACATTAGGATTTTCTCTTGTGTCGTGGATGCCATGAAGACGCACAAAGACGAATACTCAAACACCCAGACTCAGAACAAAAATCTAAATTCATCATTCAGATACCTGTCGGGTCGAGAATCGACCCCAGAATCCACTGCATGTCAAATCGGTATAGTGACCGCTCCACCACGGATCGGTAGGTTATTTAAAATATAACGTCATGTAGAAGAATATATCTAGAGAATATATATTGTATTTTGTTATAAAGGTAGAAAGTTTATTTTTATCTGAATGAAGTAGCAAACGAGCATGCAGTTCACCTGATGGTAAATGGTCACTGCCGCCCATGGAAATCTGTAATCAACTACATACAGAACATGGGTTTCATCGGAAGTCAATCACAGATACTCCCGAGGACTATGATGGTCGCTTCATGTGAAAGTGTGCCGGCAACCACACCCTTCTATCGAAACGTAAGAAATGCTTCACGCTAGAAATAGTTGTGGCGGTGGTACTTCCCCGGTCGAACTACACTGATTCTACCACCTTCCAAAGTATAACAATACCCAGCGTGGTCTAGAGATAAATGGACGATCAGACAAGTTAAGCTGACCCCGTAATCACTGGATACAGGCAATTAAACCTTGCGGATGCCTATAAACCTTTTAAAAGTATTCCATCCATCCACTAATCCTTCGACGTCCCGAACATACGCCTTTTTTAATGACTTTTTTCTAATGGTTGCCGCGTCTTATATGCCCATTAATATTAATTTTAATTTTTTCAATATCAAACCGGACACAAAAAAACGACTATCTAAAAATATTATTTCGCTGCCTTCTGGAAAGGACAGTACAACATGTATTAAGATAGACTCTTAAAATTACGTTAAAATTATCTGTATAGACTTACTCTGCGCTGATAGAAGATAATCTAATGCTTACCTGTGAAAATAGAAACACAAATATTAGAGTACGAAGTAACTACAGTAGTAATTTTGATATAGAAAACTCTGTCCGTTCAGCACTGATAAAATATCCTTAACACAAATATTCCGTCACGAATTACATCGTCTGTCGTGACCTTTATAACGTCATCTAAGTAGAGATGACATCGTTATAGGCAACCCATTATTGTCCCACTACTGGGCATGGTTTTTCTCTCGGAATGAGAGTTTTAGGCCATAGTCCACCGCACTGGCCAATTGCGAATTGGTGGACAAGTAGAGATGACATTAAGTTCCAATCACTCTCGTCCCTGTAGTTACGGGATAAGAATAGGGCTATGGCATCCCCTGCCTGTCGTAAGAGGTGTCGTATGCTGTCGTAAAGACTAGACGGGGTGGTGGGCCCAATCGTCGATCTGGGAGGAGCCCGATGGGGCAATGTGCTCAGAGGATCACAGTCGCGTTCCTTAGGAGATTTCGGAGTCCTCTTTGTAGCGCCGAGGACGGCCACCAGGGGGGTTTTACTGCGGTAAAAATCCCACATAACCCTGCGTCGCTCCCACGGCGTCGGGTACTTTTTAGAAGGTTTCGTCCTAGATAACAAAAAAAAGGGTCCAATCACTCTAGCAACGATTTCAAATACATTGAGAGGAATGATCAAATTTAAATATTTGAATGCCTGAAAATACGAACGTACAAATGATCGATGGTAACAGAATGCTTTCGCCAAATTCCACCTGTAATTTAAGTGCCTCTCTGTCTGTAAGAAGAGATAACAAGAAGTATCATGGGAAATTTTTAACTATGTACTTACGTTAGAGACGGTCAATAATACCAAAACTTAAACTGACTAAAAACTGTAATCGGGTCTAGTATTTTAGGCGTTGGTATATAAAATATCATTTTAAATTTACTTACGCCACAAAAGATATTGACCGAAACCTACTCAAAGAAAGACATTAAACCGTTCTAAAAGTATGTCTAGTAGTGAATGACCCATTCATTCACTACTAGACATACTTTTAGAACGGTCTACAATTAAAAACAGAGGTGCCCGGTATATAGCGGCCGATTAGCCAACGAGGGGCTTTCTTACACGCTATAAACCTTACGAATCTTGATCCCGGCCGGTCTACCGTGTACATTAACGGCTGTAAGGACACTGTACAGTATAAGCAATGACATAAATAAGATATTTTCAATTTATTAAAATTGATGAAGACATAAACGTTCTATCCTCTCTCTCATAGGGTCATATACGAGGCTCGAGAGAGGAGAGAGAGGCTCTAAATTATGACGTAGTTCCAAGTTTCGGTGGGAGCGCGTAGGGCTATAACGTCTAGGTGAAATTAATATTAGTAAATTTGGGTATCGCGTACTAAAATTATGAACATTTTATTTAAAAAAAAAAACGCTATATCCATATACAATACAAAAATAATAAAGTATATTTTTGTAAATACAAAAAAACATAAGAATTGTATACACAAATAAATGAAGTTGTCAAATTTAAAATAAATATAGGTACGTACTATAAAAACCCAAAAGAGATGTGTTACGAAATAAATAATATGTTGTGAAATAAAGATAAAGAATCCAAATCATTGCCTCTTGCGTCCCAAAACTTCTCGGTGTCTTACTTTCATGATATGCTATTAAAACATATTTTTTTCAATTTTATTTATATTTATAGCTTAGCGTAGAGTTTAACTGCTTGAAGCATTCAGTGGGCTATTTGCCTTACACACATATTTCACTAGCAAACCTTATCGGGGCAGCACGAATGCATTATGTAAAAGCGCAGCCTTAAACGATACCATCTTGTTGCACCGAATCGCCGGCAGTTCGGCTGGATGCACGCCAACACTGATTTGTGTGTCGTTCGATATATTTTATTGATAAAATAAGTAGCTTTGAATTTTATAAGGTTAGCTGAAAGTTTGTGTAAAAGATGCTGGAAATGAGCATGCACTTCTGATGGAAAGCGGCCACTGTCGCCTATGGAAAACTGTAAGCAACTGTATTATTCTATCTAATGTCAATCACGGATGAGTTGCTACTTCTGAGGATTATGATGGTTGAAATTAAAATGTGCCGACACTCACACCTTTCGACCGATACGATACTGCTTCATACTAGAAATATGTATGGTGGTAGTAGGTACGTGGTCACTGCCATGGACATTTGTAAGCAACTTCATATAAAACATGGGTTCTATCTGAAGTCAATCACAGATACGTTGCTACTCCCGAGGATTACGATGGTCGCTGCAAATAAAAGTGTGCCGGAAAGAGTAACCAATGTCTATCTTAAAGTATTTAACAGAATATGAATAAAAAGCAGTATTTTTATATATAGTCTTTCTGTTAGATGAATTTAAAGATCAAGCAGCAAAAAAGGAACAAACAAAAGTACCCATATATCTTATTCCAGATCGCTTCGAGGATTGATCGATTGCAAAATACTTCGCAGCGAATGGGTTGATCGAGTCAACGTATCAAATCATTCAGGGGAACGAATGAACAAGCATTAGAACAAGTGATGGTGCGAACGTGGCACATTTGAAGGAATTGGAAAAATAAATGAAATGTTGTAGGCGAACGATTCAATGGAGACCGTTTTCGGAGTGATACGTGTGTAGGAACGTTTTAACGCGTCACAAGAAGATGCCGATTAGTATAGGTTTTCATTTATTGTTCTGCAATGAATTATTAAGATCTTATTTTTTAAGTATGGTATTAAAATAGCATTTCACTTTAAAGAAACATTATACAGTCCAAAACTTTGAAAGTCCATTAAAAAATAGAATGTTAGAATGCTACCATTTCACAAGATTGTAAAATGATATTTAAAACAAAAATCTAGTAGTTGGGACCATTATAAGACCAAATAGTCAAATAACAATCCCGCATTGAATTTCCAGTATTCCTTTGATTTGAAATATAAAAATGTTAGGGAAATCGTTGCTACAAATCTTGAGTGGACGCTCAAAGGCGAATAGGTAGGCATTATGACCGCTTTTCAAAAGTGTGGGCGCAACGCTGGACGACGCCACGGCAATAGCTATTTTTCTATCAGATCTTATATTTTTCGCTAATAGTAAATTTATTAAAAACGTTTTACCCGTGCCCCCTAGTGCATCTAACTAAAACTAAAAATCTAATGACAGTATCAATGATACGTAAACTAATTTTGGTTCTACTAACATTTAAGCGGCCCTCAGGTATGTTTATAGTTTATCTTTATTAAGCCTTGTTTGTGGTTCATTACATTAAAATTTGAATTTGTCGGCAAGGTAAATCCAAATTATTTTGTACTTTTACCTGACAGAGGTTAAACCTCTATTAATTTCATATAAACTTTGTGACACATTGATTCCCAGGCGGGCGAAAGCTTTGCATTTCCGATACTAAATAATTTAAAAATGAGCGGGTTATTAAAAAAATAATACTAAAATTAGTATTTATGAAAACTACAGTATATAATAATAATAATGTACATAAGACAACTGGATTCGAACCCCAGACCTCGCGTTTCTAATCTGCCCGACTTGGCACCAGACGGCTATCACGATTTTAATAAAAGACGCGAAATTCACATACTTATGAATTAAAAACATCATCTACTTTGGCTTATTTTGACACACTTTGTTATTCTAAAATTAATTTAAAGTATGTTGTTATTTAAATGCATGTTTTCTATAACATTATTTATAATGAACATATCATAAATATAAAAAGAAACAATGATGTTGACCTTGCTCGTTTATTAGAGCCAAGTGTTCATCAACCATGCTTCAATATTCATAAATGCAATAATTTATCACAAAAGTTGCAAAAGCTTCTTTATAATAATAATTCATGATATAATTGTTATATCTTATTTAGATACTGATCGACTTATTTATGTTAGTATTTTGCTTAAAAGACTATCAATTGTATTTTGTCCATAATATTTATTTTCTGTAAAAATGTACGGGTGTGGTCAATAACATAACTTTATTTATGCAATAATAGTTAAGAAACTATTTATGTAACATGAACATGGAGTGACAAATGGAGTCGATAATTTTATTTTGAAACAATGTTAAAAAAATTTATCGCCTTTGAATTATGGATTCGAATAACTATTTTACTGTAATAGTATGACGCGCCATCTGTTATCAATCGGGAATACCTGTACTCTAAGAGCGATTTTACATTAGGTCGCAAGATGCGCGGCCGCAGCGCGTCAACGGATGCTTTTTTATTATTGAAATATTTCATAAATTTATAAATTAAATTAAAATCAATTTGAATCACATCTATTTTTATGATAATTGATAGTTACAAATTTATACGTATTATTTTTGCATGAATTCAAAATGGCATCCGGGCGGCCATGATGGCTACTGTCATGTCACACTACTGTCATGTCACACATGTTTACATTAGAATTTAACAAAATACGCGACAATCCGAATTTTACGGATATATGTTGTCGACTCGAAATTAATGTTTTTTTATGTTTTATTATTTAGATAAGGTTTTAAGTAAGTCTATCGTACCCCTTGACGAACTTGTCAATATGGGACTTTGTCAAAAACGAACTTCCATACAAACATTTATGCCCGATTTTAACGCTTTCAACCCATTTTTTTCGATAAAAAGCAGCCTATGTCCTTTCTCGAGGTCAACACTATCTGTGTGCCCAATTTCATAAAGATCGGTTCAGTTGTTTAGGCGTGAATAAGTAGCAGACAGACAGACAGACAGACAGACAGACAGAGTTACTTTCACATTTATAATATTAGTAGGGATTATGTATTACTTGTCTTGAGTTTGGGGTGTATTATTAATCGGGGATAAAACAACAAATACATAGATAACAATTCTGTTTGGAGATGAGAACAGATGTTCACCGTGTCTTTTATTTTCTTAATAAAACCGTCAATAATACGTAATCAACGTTGATTTATCGTGGTTTTTACTCTAACATAATTTTCTCATAACATCAAAGCCAGAGTCTTTAAATTAGGTTACCAACTTGATTTTCTTGTGTTCATTAATCTATATATTAAACAAAACTTACAGCTTACTTACTTACTTAAATAAACACTTGGGATCCGCTTTTAAGATACGTACCACGGACGGAGGACTATGAAATTACGCACGGTTAAAGTTAATGTAGAGAAGGATTACGAAATGGTAATATTTTTTCCAATTAATGCATAAAACATACATTAAATCAATAAAAAACACATTAAAAACACTACCTTGCATTTGACACAAACACATACACATATAATAAACGAAATAAAACATTCAATGTCTTATATGAAAACACATAACGTCAAAAATGTCACATGTCGTTGTCAAAATACCCGCTATTGCTTTAAATGCAGCATAGCTAATTAAACCTCTTTTTACCTTTAACTGGTGCGTTCAACATAACTTGAAAATTATTATAATTTATTTGAATTTGAGAAATATTGGTGCTACTTTGGACATTATGAAGTTTAGTTTTTTAATTTAAATTACGGTCGTATTTCGACCGTTGCGACGGGTGACTAGTTTTCTTAATTATCTGATCCCCAACTTTTATTTTAAAATGTTTTAAACCTAGCCATTTGTAGGTCTGTCTAGCCAGTTGCAAACCGCGGCTTGGTTTTCTCGCTACATCGTTCACTAAAGCGAAACACTAATTGAATCAAACTATCCGGATCTTTGAAGCATTCGATTACGTAGAGTTAATTAGAGGGAAATAATTACGGGCATTTCACTCTAGAAAGAGTATAAATGAGTGTCTGTAGTTTTTTATAGAATCGTAAACTACGGTTCCTTGCCAAATTATTAGACTCTTGCAAGAAAATGCAAGTTTTGTATGTAGGTCGTAGATATCAAGAAATAATGTAATCCTTCAAAGTTGTTGCTCATGAACCTATGAAGATTTTTGTTTTTATTTGTGGTGGCGTAGCAACTGCACGCGTGTAGGCTACTGCTAGTAAAATATATCTTTTGCTATAAATCAGTTAAATAAAAAAAATCTATAAACCTCGGCCAACGAATTAGCATTGCTATTCAACGGGGTAATGTTGCCAGCATTCTGGGAACTCATCCTAGGATAGTAATTTGGATGCATATTTTTATTTATGATTTGGCAATTTGTTTCTTTTTAAATTTAAGTTATTATTTTGTATGTATATACATAATTATATGTATATATAATTATGAAATTTTATTTAAATTTAATTATTTAATATTAAATCAGTTTGATCGTATGTACATTTAAATTTAGACAAGACGGTTAGGCCTTATAGTCAAATATTTTTTTAAACCTAATAACGTAATGTAAATAGATAGACCCTATTTGATACATAGTTTATTTTTAACTATCAAATAGCCAATTATATCTTACGCTATTAAACGCTTTTAACATTCATAGCCCCACATTAGGATTTTCTCTTGTGTCGTGGATGCCATGAAGACGCACAAAGACGAATACTCAAACACCCAGACTCAGAACAAAAATCTAAATTCATCATTCAGATACCTGTCGGGTCGAGAATCGACCCCAGAATCCACTGCATGTCAAATCGGTATAGTGACCGCTCCACCACGGATCGGTAGGTTATTTAAAATATAACGTCATGTAGAAGAATATATCTAGAGAATATATATTGTATTTTGTTATAAAGGTAGAAAGTTTATTTTTATCTGAATGAAGTAGCAAACGAGCATGCAGTTCACCTGATGGTAAATGGTCACTGCCGCCCATGGAAATCTGTAATCAACTACATACAGAACATGGGTTTCATCGGAAGTCAATCACAGATACTCCCGAGGACTATGATGGTCGCTTCATGTGAAAGTGTGCCGGCAACCACACCCTTCTATCGAAACGTAAGAAATGCTTCACGCTAGAAATAGTTGTGGCGGTGGTACTTCCCCGGTCGAACTACACTGATTCTACCACCTTCCAAAGTATAACAATACCCAGCGTGGTCTAGAGATAAATGGACGATCAGACAAGTTAAGCTGACCCCGTAATCACTGGATACAGGCAATTAAACCTTGCGGATGCCTATAAACCTTTTAAAAGTATTCCATCCATCCACTAATCCTTCGACGTCCCGAACATACGCCTTTTTTAATGACTTTTTTCTAATGGTTGCCGCGTCTTATATGCCCATTAATATTAATTTTAATTTTTTCAATATCAAACCGGACACAAAAAAACGACTATCTAAAAATATTATTTCGCTGCCTTCTGGAAAGGACAGTACAACATGTATTAAGATAGACTCTTAAAATTACGTTAAAATTATCTGTATAGACTTACTCTGCGCTGATAGAAGATAATCTAATGCTTACCTGTGAAAATAGAAACACAAATATTAGAGTACGAAGTAACTACAGTAGTAATTTTGATATAGAAAACTCTGTCCGTTCAGCACTGATAAAATATCCTTAACACAAATATTCCGTCACGAATTACATCGTCTGTCGTGACCTTTATAACGTCATCTAAGTAGAGATGACATCGTTATAGGCAACCCATTATTGTCCCACTACTGGGCATGGTTTTTCTCTCGGAATGAGAGTTTTAGGCCATAGTCCACCGCACTGGCCAATTGCGAATTGGTGGACAAGTAGAGATGACATTAAGTTCCAATCACTCTCGTCCCTGTAGTTACGGGATAAGAATAGGGCTATGGCATCCCCTGCCTGTCGTAAGAGGTGTCGTATGCTGTCGTAAAGACTAGACGGGGTGGTGGGCCCAATCGTCGATCTGGGAGGAGCCCGATGGGGCAATGTGCTCAGAGGATCACAGTCGCGTTCCTTAGGAGATTTCGGAGTCCTCTTTGTAGCGCCGAGGACGGCCACCAGGGGGGTTTTACTGCGGTAAAAATCCCACATAACCCTGCGTCGCTCCCACGGCGTCGGGTACTTTTTAGAAGGTTTCGTCCTAGATAACAAAAAAAAGGGTCCAATCACTCTAGCAACGATTTCAAATACATTGAGAGGAATGATCAAATTTAAATATTTGAATGCCTGAAAATACGAACGTACAAATGATCGATGGTAACAGAATGCTTTCGCCAAATTCCACCTGTAATTTAAGTGCCTCTCTGTCTGTAAGAAGAGATAACAAGAAGTATCATGGGAAATTTTTAACTATGTACTTACGTTAGAGACGGTCAATAATACCAAAACTTAAACTGACTAAAAACTGTAATCGGGTCTAGTATTTTAGGCGTTGGTATATAAAATATCATTTTAAATTTACTTACGCCACAAAAGATATTGACCGAAACCTACTCAAAGAAAGACATTAAACCGTTCTAAAAGTATGTCTAGTAGTGAATGACCCATTCATTCACTACTAGACATACTTTTAGAACGGTCTACAATTAAAAACAGAGGTGCCCGGTATATAGCGGCCGATTAGCCAACGAGGGGCTTTCTTACACGCTATAAACCTTACGAATCTTGATCCCGGCCGGTCTACCGTGTACATTAACGGCTGTAAGGACACTGTACAGTATAAGCAATGACATAAATAAGATATTTTCAATTTATTAAAATTGATGAAGACATAAACGTTCTATCCTCTCTCTCATAGGGTCATATACGAGGCTCGAGAGAGGAGAGAGAGGCTCTAAATTATGACGTAGTTCCAAGTTTCGGTGGGAGCGCGTAGGGCTATAACGTCTAGGTGAAATTAATATTAGTAAATTTGGGTATCGCGTACTAAAATTATGAACATTTTATTTAAAAAAAAAAACGCTATATCCATATACAATACAAAAATAATAAAGTATATTTTTGTAAATACAAAAAAACATAAGAATTGTATACACAAATAAATGAAGTTGTCAAATTTAAAATAAATATAGGTACGTACTATAAAAACCCAAAAGAGATGTGTTACGAAATAAATAATATGTTGTGAAATAAAGATAAAGAATCCAAATCATTGCCTCTTGCGTCCCAAAACTTCTCGGTGTCTTACTTTCATGATATGCTATTAAAACATATTTTTTTCAATTTTATTTATATTTATAGCTTAGCGTAGAGTTTAACTGCTTGAAGCATTCAGTGGGCTATTTGCCTTACACACATATTTCACTAGCAAACCTTATCGGGGCAGCACGAATGCATTATGTAAAAGCGCAGCCTTAAACGATACCATCTTGTTGCACCGAATCGCCGGCAGTTCGGCTGGATGCACGCCAACACTGATTTGTGTGTCGTTCGATATATTTTATTGATAAAATAAGTAGCTTTGAATTTTATAAGGTTAGCTGAAAGTTTGTGTAAAAGATGCTGGAAATGAGCATGCACTTCTGATGGAAAGCGGCCACTGTCGCCTATGGAAAACTGTAAGCAACTGTATTATTCTATCTAATGTCAATCACGGATGAGTTGCTACTTCTGAGGATTATGATGGTTGAAATTAAAATGTGCCGACACTCACACCTTTCGACCGATACGATACTGCTTCATACTAGAAATATGTATGGTGGTAGTAGGTACGTGGTCACTGCCATGGACATTTGTAAGCAACTTCATATAAAACATGGGTTCTATCTGAAGTCAATCACAGATACGTTGCTACTCCCGAGGATTACGATGGTCGCTGCAAATAAAAGTGTGCCGGAAAGAGTAACCAATGTCTATCTTAAAGTATTTAACAGAATATGAATAAAAAGCAGTATTTTTATATATAGTCTTTCTGTTAGATGAATTTAAAGATCAAGCAGCAAAAAAGGAACAAACAAAAGTACCCATATATCTTATTCCAGATCGCTTCGAGGATTGATCGATTGCAAAATACTTCGCAGCGAATGGGTTGATCGAGTCAACGTATCAAATCATTCAGGGGAACGAATGAACAAGCATTAGAACAAGTGATGGTGCGAACGTGGCACATTTGAAGGAATTGGAAAAATAAATGAAATGTTGTAGGCGAACGATTCAATGGAGACCGTTTTCGGAGTGATACGTGTGTAGGAACGTTTTAACGCGTCACAAGAAGATGCCGATTAGTATAGGTTTTCATTTATTGTTCTGCAATGAATTATTAAGATCTTATTTTTTAAGTATGGTATTAAAATAGCATTTCACTTTAAAGAAACATTATACAGTCCAAAACTTTGAAAGTCCATTAAAAAATAGAATGTTAGAATGCTACCATTTCACAAGATTGTAAAATGATATTTAAAACAAAAATCTAGTAGTTGGGACCATTATTAGGAAAAAGGTTAGGTTGCGGCAGCACCTCTGTCACACCTGGTTTATTAGTGCTAATAAGATCACTAAGTCACATACTTTTCTTCGGAACCCAAGTTAAACAAAATACAGTAGACCTCAAATGGTTTTTCCATTAAAGACGACCCGCGTGGCGGAGCGGTTACCATACCGGTCCGACGCGCAATGGGTCGCAGGTTCGATTCCCGGCCGGTCAGGTTAAGTCAGGTATCTGAATGATGTGTTTAGATTCATGTTCTGGGTCTGGGTGTTTGTGTATTCGTCTTGTGTGTGTTCTTGGTACCCACGACACAGGCGAAAATCCTAGTGTGGGGCTATGAGTGTAGAAAGCGTGCGTGTGTGTGTTTATCGGTACACAAGTTAAACAAAATACTCAAATCAAGAACAAGTAGAACTGAAATCTTTATTCTGTTATAAGTCATTAGTAACAGGAGATGACCAAGGCGTCAAACTTGAGGGAACAATAGTATTCATAAATTACTTTTTTTTCATGCAGCTCTGCGCTATTAGATCAGTGGAATCCTAATGTTTGAAAGTCAGCCCTTTATCCGAGGTTCAAATCTTGTTCAAATTTCTGATTTATTTCAAAAATGATGTGCGTATTAGAAATGATCAATAATTTTCGAGTAAGGACAATATCGTTAAAAGAACTAGAGAGTAAAATACTCGAGAGTTCTCTTTAAACATTTTTCAAAGTTGTGTCAAATCTACTAATGTACGACAATAATACGTTGACAACTGCTTTCCTGGGTCATGCTTACCCTGGGTCAAACTAAAAAGTACCGTATTTGTTACTCTACTTAAACTATTCATCCATTCCATGAAACGCATACACTTTTGAGTAATAATTGTCCTAATTAATCCAAATAAATTTGAAAATTACGATGATAATAATAAAGTTTTAAGGTAGGGCTGATGAATTGATGTAGCAAACGAGCGTGCAGTCTACCAGATGAAAAGGGGTCACTGCCCATGGACATCAGTAAGCGATTTAATATAAAGAATTTGTCCTTTATGAAGTCAATCACAGATGCGTCGCTGTTCCCGAGGACTGAGATAGTCGCCTTATATAAAAGTGTGCCGAAGAGAGTAACAAATATCCATCTTAACCTACTCGCGTCATTAATATTATACGTATAATAAGGGGTATTTTAAAAGTAATCCACGTGAACCCTATATCAGTTTTTATGAAGTTCTAACAATAAATCCTCGTAGGCAGATCAGCGTCCGCGCGGCCGATCGCCGACCGACGCTCACAAAAACTTCCATCCGCTATTATACGGAGAACTCTTTCTATATCCCTATTTGGTGCAAGGTATACACTTTTACGTAATAATTGTACAAGAATAATATTCTTTGTTACGTTATATGACAATCTGATTGACCCTTATTTGTGGATTTGAAAATTAATAGAAAATAATTGTTATTTAATGTTACAGTTACATGTATAAAATATATGTGCCTATAATATGACAATATTTAAAAATGAATATAGAAAGCTTCATCACAATTTTATAATAAAGTCCTTGTTCTAACGCATCTCTTCAATAGTAGGTATAAGAGTTTATGCAACAAAAAATATTTTGTTTTAAAAATACGTAGTATTACAAAAAGATGTACTTTGTGTGTGTATTTTGTGTGTGTGTGAAAAACTGTGAATATGAAAAAATCACATTGTATGTTTTTTCACATGCAATACAAGTTAGAGGGGCCTGTGTGAACTTTAACCATTTAGTCTTTCCTCCACCACTTTGTGGATCTAATCCGTATTCCACTCGCATTCTCTTTTAACTTGGACCACATCTGAAAAGTCTTTCTTGCCTGTGCTCGAACATATTGCAAGTTCTTTGTAAAGTGTTCGTTTCGTTTATGCTGAATGTATCGAACTACTTTTATTGGATAGGGCTTGTTAAAGTTTATATTACACAACACTTTTTGACCCTGCAAGCTCGAAGTTCAGACATAAGCGGTGTATATCTATATGAATCTTTTCGAGTTTTGTTCTATATTCTTCCTGTAACAAGTTCTGAAACAATTTAAACTTAGCTTCGCTGCCTGTTTCGTGTGATATGAAAGAAACATGCAGGCTATAAGAAAATCTTAAAGTTTATATTGAAGAAATAATTAAAGTGCAGCATATTAAAAATGAAAAGTTTTGATAGCTGTTCAGTTTGTATTCCTAAAGATATTTAAAATAAAATATAGCGACATTTGTATCATATCGGCAGTTTATTGTGTCGCTTCATATATCACTGCTTTGCAATGATTTTTTATCATAAGATATATTTTTTTTGTTCTTAGATTTAGTTAGATATTACACTTCGTACACATTAGGTGAGTTGTATATACCTGTAATGGCGATTCACACTGAACCAAACGAATTGTATTTTTTTTGTAACAATGTATGTAATAAGTCCATGGTATATCTAAATAAATAAATAAATAAAATAAATAAATAAATAAGATAAAAATCGACGGCAGTCATGATTACCGACAGAAGTGGTAACATGAAAAAATATTCCCAAGGTAAACTTTAATATTCTCTAACCATCACCTACAACCAACCATCACAACCACACCTATTTCTAGCTTGAAGCATTTCGTGCGTTTGCGTGAAGGGTGTGGTTGCCGGCACACTTTTGTATGAGGCGACGATCATAGTCCTCGGGAGTAGCAACACATCTGTGATCGACTTCAGATAAAACCTGTGTTCTATATGATGTTGCTTACAGATGTCCATGGGCGGCAGTGATCACTTACCATCAGGTGGACTGCATGCTCGTTTGCTACTTCAATATTTAAAAAAAAAACTACCGCCACATCCAACACCAGCGACAATACCACCTTTACTCTTAGAACCAAGAACTACTTCACCACCTTCACCACTACATAGTAGAAATATCGGGAACAGTATGGAAACTGCCTACAAACGTTCGAAAAGGACACACTCGCAAGGTCACGCAAACATACGCGTCCACGTTGTCCTTAAGGGCAACTTAAAGGCAACTTGAAGTTTTTTACAGATGTCTATGGGCGGCAGTGACCACTTATCATGAGGTGGTTTGCCATCTATTTTTGATCAGATAAAAAAAACATATACTGTTTGAGATAACATAAATTCACTGAGATTTAAATTTATAAGTTTGCTCAAAATATAAACGGTTTTGCCATTTGAGCGCACAATTTTATCTCCAGTCGAAAACTTATAAGACAGGTTTATGTGTGACCCACCACGCAATAAACGCGATTCCTTGTTGAGAACTTGGCTGGTGTTTCAACGAAAATTTAATTAGGGTTACACATGATATGCAAAGAACGCCTCTATCCTCTAACCTCTAGAAGTCACTTTACTACAGCAGATATTACACGAAATTCTTTAATTCCCGCTATGAATTGCATTTTTCCGTTTTCGCAAAGATAGTGGGTGTTGTTTTTAAACAAGTTATTTCCGCTTCGCAAATTAAAATTCAGTATTGTTTGTTACGAAATTCCGTTCCGTTTCGTATTAATGTAATATGTCTGGTCAAAACACCTTTTGGAAATGGAACTTATATTTTTTATTTTTAGAATATGTCTGGTGAGTCACTTTCAGAAATTAATAGGATTTGTTTTTGGTCTGTGAAAATAGCAAACGAACATACAATCTATTTGACTGTAAGTGGTCAGTGCCTGTAGTTCCTCGATAAACTCCTGCTGTTGAAATAAATGCCTGTTTCAGGTTATTAGTTCTTTCAAGTCTGCACAAAAGTTGACACTGAACATTAATATGCGTATTCACCTTTTTTTTTGTTCTCGTGGGGGAAACCTTCAAAAGGTTCCCGACGCTGTGGGAGCGACGCAAGGTTATGTGGGATTTTTATCGCACTAAACCGATATGGGGACCGCCCCCACCGGTGGCGGTCCTCGGCGCTATAAAGAGGACTCCGGGAACTCGGCACGACCGCAACCGGAATCCTCTGAGCGTGTTGTTCCTCCCAGATGCGCGGCTGGGCCCACCGTTCCGTCTAGTCTTTACGACGGCATGCGACCACATACCGCCGTCCCGAACGAACGGTTCGAGCTCCCACTCTAGCCGCCTGCAACCCCGGAAGCCCCTTTTAGTCGCCTCTTACGACAGGCAGGGGGTGCCGTATCCGTAGTCTGATCCCATCCGTATTCACCTACAAAATGATTCAGTTGAAGGCAAAATACAAATCGACATTACCAACGAATTGATCGCTATACCGAATATTTTTTGTGCAACTGCGCAATCGATAGATGAATTGATTGAATGTGTTTTTCCGAATATACTTTAGAATTAGAGAAATCATAATTGGTTAAGATAACGATCCATTTTAACACCGAAGCACATTCATATCAATGTCATTAATTTTCAAATTCAAGCGAAGCTGCCAGATGTAGTCACGACACGTAAATCAATTGACAGTGTTATGAATCAAGATGAGGCAATGAATTATTTTTACTGTTGGTAGAACCAATGTAATTGACCGGGGTAGTGTAGTAGTGGACTGGGGAAGTACCACCGCCACACCTATTTCTAGCATGAAGCATTTCTTGCGTTTCGATGGAAGGTCGTGGTTGCTGGCACACTTTGTTTTGAGGCGACCATCTTAGTCCTCGGAAGTAGCAACGCATATGTGATTGACTTCAGATAGAACCCGTGTTCTATGTGAAGCTGATGTACAGGTCCATGACTTGTTACTTCAATCAGTTAAAAAAAAGAAAAATATCCAATTGAATTTTTGTTCCTATTGGAACCGGCTGGTATGCCACCGCATTGCTTGAATCTCAAAGTAAGTTCTTTGGTTATATTATTGCGAAAGATTTATCCACCAAAACTGTGTAATGGCACACGATTGGGGGTAAAAATATTATCGCCAAATTTGATTGATGCTACGATCTTTACTGCTAAATCTAAAGGAGAAGTTTGTATGATACCGCGTATCCCTATGATTTTAACTGATATGCTATTTGAATTGAAACGATTACAATATCCTATGCGTTTATCATTTGTGATGTCCATCAATAAAGCCCAAGGGCAAACACATATCGTTTGTGGTGTTAATTTGGAGAAATCATGCTTTTCACATGGCCGACCTTATGTTACCTGTTCCAGAGTCGGTACCTCCAGCCGTTTGTTTATTCATGCTCAAAATGTAAAAAAAATATATATAATGTTAATCCAAATGTTTTGGATTAAGTTTTAACTAATTACTAAAATATTTTTTTTTTAATAAATAAATTTATTGTTCCATTTTTTTATATGTCACTTTGTACGTAGAGAAGCACGTACCGGGCCGCTCACCTATCAAATTAGTTGATTATTTTTTTTTGATGGATAACTAAGTATCTACTGATTTTTATACTTTTGGCTTCTGCCAAAAGTATAAAAATCAGTAGGCTAGGCGATCATGCCTGGGGAGTGGCCCTGCTCCAACAGTCGTTGTTCGGAACTTGTATATATGCGGGGAATTGAGAATACTTCGATAGCGTGTTTCAGAATACTAGTAGCGCCATCTCTTGACGTGATGCAGGAAGTCACCACATACTCTTATTATGTACTCTTGTACATTACAAAAACCCTAATGGATGAAACTCGGTCTCTCAATCGAGAGTCTTAAGTTTGAATCTTAGGCACACACCACAGATTTTTCAGAAAATAATAAGCATTACTCCACGGCGAAAGACAAGAGTGAGGAAACCTACACGCCTGAGAGTTCTCTTATACTTCTTGAGGGAGTATGAAGTCTAATCATCTGTGCTTCACTAGCCTATGACCTAAAACTCTTATTCTGAGAGGAGACGTGTATCCAGCATTATAACAATATTTTTGTCGGCATATATATATGTTTTTTTTTGTCTAGCTGAATTACCAAACGAGCATGCAGTCTACCTGATGGCAAGTGGTCACTGCCGCCCATGAACATCTGTAATCATACAGAACATGGGTTCCATCTGAAGTCAATCACAGATGCGTTGCTACTCCCGAGGAGTATGATGGTCGCCTCATGTGGAAGTGTATATATTTAGTATATGTAGTACGACTGTTATTTATTAGCTATGCTGGTAATTACGTCCGATCGATAATTTCGTCATAAACACAAAAAATGATAAATTGAAATATCAATACCAATTTCCCTAAACAGCAACATCCGTAGGATCGTTGTTTAGCGAAATTTCAATAATTATGCAAATTCCACGAATTGAATATGAGAATAAGCGGCGATGCAGTCATTATGGTAATTCTGTGAGTAAACTGTACTGCTGTACTAATATATAACTTTGAGTGGGAAATTGTAATGGTTTTTTCATTGAAATGCTATGGTTTGGTTTTATGTGTTATAAAATACTCATCGTCAAAGTCATTTTAACTTTGTCTCTAGAAGTGATTTAAAGATTAAAGAAGATAAACATGCTCTCAAATTTATGGAAAGTGGTTACTGCCACCCATGAACTGTAAGCACACCTATTTCTATCGTGGAAAGATCCGATCCGATCCGATGGAAGGGTGTATTTGCTGGCACACTTTTAAATGAGGCGACCATCATAGTCCTCGGGAGTAGCAACACATCTGTGATTGACTTCAGATAAAACCCATGTTCTGTATGAAGATGATTACAGAAGTCCATGAGCGGCAGTGACCACTTATGATAAGTAAGCATGCAGGTAATGAGCATGCAGGTGGACTGCATGCTCGTTTGCTACCTCAATGTTAAAAAAAATAGTGTTCTGATGTGAGCTCAATCCATAATGATTGCCTTATATAAAAGTAAACTGGCAACTACAAGAAGAAATAACATCGATAATCGAATTCAGGATTTTTTTGATTTGAAAAAGAATATCATTCAATTAGATATCTTGGAGAAACATCAGCTCTCCGTTCCGTTCTCAAAAGTCTACCTCTGAATTAAGGTCTTTATTTTCAACCGTTTTTCAAATATTGTGTACAATTGCGTATATACTAAATATCTAATCCATCCATCAATGCATCCATCAGCCCTTTGAGGTCCACTGCTGGATACAGACCTCCTCTAAATGATGCCACTCTAACCGGTCCTGTGCCTTCTGAATCCAATGGTTTCCCGCTGTCCTCTTCAGGTTATCGGTCCACTTGGTGGGAGGGTGACCTGTGTTCCTTTAGCCTAAAAGATTTCATCTAATACATGTACATAAAATCTTTCAAACGTTAAGTAGAACGTACATATTTAGATTTATAATTAAAAGCGTCTGAAAACAAAACTTTTTATGTTAAACGCAGTGTTGGCAAGTTTAAGTGCTCTTAAATCATCCGCAACATGGACTCTTACACTTTCATCTTAAATAACTTGTTCCAACTACCCATAAATCAGGAGTAGCTAAAAGAATAGGAACTTAATGTCGAGCAATTTGCCCCATCTCTCTGAGCTGGGGTGGGGCAGAAACAATAAATTAACGCGATAGCCGCAAACCCTACGTGTTATCAGATAATTGTTTCCAGTTGTTCAGATAATTTTTGTTTTAAAGTCCGTTCAATGATGGATTTGAATTAAAAAATAAATTCAATATTTCTGTATGTACTTGTTTTTCGATTTTTAGTTGAAAATAAATCTATAATTTCTGTATTTGTACTTGATTTAAGATTTTTGTATCCGGTTGTAGAAAACGAGCACGCAGTCTGCCTGATGGTGGTTACTGTCGCTCATAAACACCTGTAAGCAACTTTATGTTGAACAGAGATTGTATCTGAAGTCACTCATATATACGTTGTTACTCCCGACTACTAAGATGGTCGCATCATGTGAAAATTAGTCGGCGGAAGTCCGTTCATTCGAATCGCAAAATCTGCATCATGTGACAAGTATTTTTGACTGTTAAGTTACAGTACTAATACTAGTAGTAGAAATACTGGTACATGTAGTATTAGCTAACACTATTATTGACTGATACTTGGCTTAACAATGGCGGTCCTTCAGCGAGATAACGCCTAGATTTTTTAATATTACTATTAACAATTTTTACTTTTTAATAGTGTAAACTAATAGTGTAAACTACTAGTGTTAAAACAGTAGAGGTGGTAGAACAATGTTTCGACCGGGGAGGTAGAAGAAATAGGTGTAGTCCATCCATCCATCTGTCGGGCGGTATGCGTGGTCGCATACCGTCGTAAAGACCAGACGGAGCGGGGGGTCCAGCCTGGGAGGAGCGTGATGGGACAACACTTTCAGAGGACTCCAGCTGCGTTCCTTTGGAGACCCCGGAGTCCTCTTTGTAGCGCTGAGGACGGCCACCGGGGTGGTTATAGTGTGGTTAAAATCCCACATAACCCTGCGTCACTCGCACGGAGTCGGATACCTTTTTGAAGGTTTCCCCTCGAGAACAAAAAAAATACACTAAACTTCCATACATACACGATTATACCCTGAAAATATGTCATCCCAGAATCTTGACATCTTGACGTCCTTGAACCTCTTTCGCGGACGATTCATCATTTAAGATTGTTTGTCAATTTTCATGAGTGGCTGAATGAAAAATATCAAGGTTCCATTCAATAGGGCAGTGTTTTCCAAGTTTTGTTATGTCGTGGCCCGGTTATTTTAATATTTCACCACTGTGATCTTTTCAAGTACATATTTAGGGAAAATGAAGAATACATTACAATGTCCATTGTATTAAACATATATGTATCAAAGCCAATTACTCTATGATGACTATTTTTACCTTTTTAAATGAAATATTCGTATAAACCACCAATGTCCTTCAATTGGCCAGCCTAAGACCTTGACTAAGGCCTAAAATCTCTCATTCTGAGAGAAGGGGCACAGCAGTGGGACAATAATGGGTTGACGACTCGTATATACCAAGTTTTTTCTCAACAGTGCCTTCGAAATTTGCTGTGTTGCAATACAAATTTAAAAAAAAAACGATGATGTAACCCGGTATGTTATTTTGGTGGTTATTGGGTCGCGACCCACCATTTGGGAAACGTTGCAATAGGATGTAGCGTTGCGAAGATAAATGACGTGAGCCATCTCACACAATGTAGCGTACAATCAATTAACTCTGTTAAAGACACGATCGGGTACATAAAATTGATTACGCGTCTCAGTGATGCTGGAGATAAACACGTAAATACGTACATAAAATATGCATTGAATTTTCTTATTGGACACGGAACACGGTACATACTAAATGTATGAGAGCGGATTAAGTTTTCCTATCATACTAATATCATTCTTCATACTAATGTTAAAATGGCGAAAGTTTGTGAGTATGTATGTTTGTTACTTCTTCACGTCTAAACGACTTAAGCGATTTTCATAAAATTTGATAGCGAGTTAGCTGACACTTCGGATTATCATATAGGCTACTTTTTACGGCGGGAAAATATCTTATTTCTACGGGACAATCGTTACATCGTTTTTTTTTTAACGCGGGCAAAGCTGCGGGGTTCAGCTAGTATTGTGATATATGTTATGTTGATTGTATGATCACATTTGTTTTCTGCTTAATCTATTAAGCTTAGCTCATTAAGTTTGCCTTTTGTGCCATAATTTTAAAGTAAGTTTCAAAGAAAGAAATATTTTATTTTATTTTATTTTTTAACAAAACTCTAGTTACACACTCCAAATTAGAAAAACGAACTAGATAGACCTCTCACACTCTGCAGAAATATAACTACCAAACTAAACAAACGCAAACTTCCTTAAGCCATCTGGTATTTTCATAAAAGCGAACTTCCTTAAGCATTTTCATTAATTTGTGTTCTAATACAAAAGATATCAATTATCTCAAGTACAGCACTTACGAAAGCAATTAACAGAGGGAAATTCAATATACAATTAAATCACCCATAGAATATTATAATAAGCAACAACCGGAAACTATTATCTGATAGAACGCAGTGCGCCGGCTGCGGTTATCGCATTAATTTATTGTTTCTGCGCCCAAACATTGAGAGTTGGGGCAAATTGCTCCATAAACTGCTTTTCAGATACTTCAAAAATTGTAATTGGCTTTTGTAGTTTTGATAGCTTGTTTTTTGATGAAATAGTCATGATCTTTAAGTCATAGTGATAATGACTTGCATAGAAAGAAACAATAAGGTTGAATCATTGTTTAATATTTGTATGGCTTATTTAGGTTTTTTTTGCCAAAACTAGGACCAATACTGCTATTGGAAGTTTAACAAGTATAAATTATGAACCGAAACGAAAGTAAAACTTTAACTATGGGTCAGAAACAATTATTATCTAATAGCATGTAAGGGGAGTGATAGTTTCATGGTTGAAACTTGCCTTCTCGATCGGGAGGTCCGAGGTTCAAACCCAGGCACGCAAAACTGATTTTTCTAAAATTATGTGCGTATTAGAAATTAATTATCACTACTTTTCGGAGAAGAAACCTACATACCCTAGAGTTCTTTAAAAAAAAGTTCTCGGAGGTGTGTGAAGTCCATCAATTCACACTTGGCCAGCGCGGTGGACTATGGTCTATAATTCTGAGAGAAGACCCGTGCCCAGCAGAGAGACAATAATGAGTTGTAGACGACGAGCATGTTAGGGAGCGTTCACGTAATTACACGCGTTCGCGTATTACGTAACAGAATTTGGGGGGACGCGGGGGGTCTTGTCAAATGTTACAATGCGATACAGAGAAAGAAGGAGGGATTGAAAAACGCATTACGTTACGTGTTTGTTTTTATTTAAGTAAAAAATCTTATTTAAGTAAAATACGGTCACAGCGGCTTACTCCCAAATTTCAGGGAGGGAGAAAGAGGTGCTGCAAAACATTACCTTGCGTTAAATGGGAGAAAGGGGAGGATACAATCTTCAAAAATGGCGTTACGTAATACTTGAACCCTCCCTAAAATGCTGGTTGCAATTATCGCCATAATATATTATTTCTGCGCCCCAACAGTGTAAGTTGGGGCTAATTGCCCCACAAGCTGCTTTGTTGCTACGTCACTATTTGTGGTTGAATTTTGTTATTGACATTGCTTGTTTTTGTGCTCTTATACTTATAATGATAAATTTCTATTATGATTGTAATTGTTTGCATACAAATAAACATTTAATTTGCTTTAAAACAAAATTAATTTAATAGTAATTGTGCTAAAATTTATACAATATGGTAAAATAAGTGGACGCATTAAGTGAGAGAATCTATTATTTATCGCTCAATAATAAATATAAATATATATAGGATGGGTGGCGTATCCTATATCAGTCATGGTAGCGTTCAATTGTGGGCGTGAGAATTCCCGTAATTCTAGGAGATAATTCCGATATTGACTTAGTCACTATCACACTTTATGGAATTAACATTTGGAATAACGTAAGTATAACTGGTATCAACAAGGATAGCGCTCCGTTGAGCGATGTGGGCAACAGCACGTTCAACAAAGTAATCTTTTAACTGAAAATAGATACCTAGATAGAATTAAAATTGACAGGACTTTTTTAATTATATTACAATCATAGATTACAATAATAACTTGACATTATGAATAATCATTAATATAAATACTATGTACTGACATTTGCATGCCACATTATAAATGGCTAATTGTGTGATATGAAATATTTAATTTAAGATCCTAATGTAAACCGCAATTATGGCAAATAAATCATTCATTCATTCATTCATTCATTCATTCATTCAACTAACTCAGCCGATCCACTTTTACGCATTCCGATCACACGACATAATCTACGCCTACCCGCACACCGTTGCGTTAAGAAAAGGTAGGTAGGTAGGTAGGTGCTACCCTCACTTGTCCAAGTTAAATAATACCATACGAACTATAGAACTAAATGGCGTTAAACATGAAATGCACCGTGTAAATGTGTAGATTTCCCATCATCCCCAACATATACACACCTGGAAGAGTCTAATTCTAAACCAGAAACAATTATCGGATAGCGGTTACCGCATCAATTTATTACATCAGTTTTCAAACCCCAATATTGAAGGTTGGGGCAAATTGCTCCATAAACTGCTTCTAAACTACTACAGGCAATTGTACAATAATTATGATAATAAAGTACATTTTACTTAGTATTATGATTGCTTAGAATAAAATTGTACCAGCAACTACATCCTTTTATCGAAACGCAAAAACTGCTTTACGCTAGAAATAGGTGTGGCGGTGGTACCTCCCCTGTTGAAATATTGTACCACCTACTGCTACTAATATTTGAATACTAGTGGTTTACACTAGTATAAAGTAGAAAATTATTAAAAGTAATATTAAAACATCTAGGCGTTAAACCGAAGCACCGCCATTATTAAGCAAAGTATCGGTGTGCCAATAATAGTGTTAGCTAATAATACTAGTACAATTATTTCTACTACTAGTGTTAGTACTGGTAACGTAGTAGGCCAAAAAGTTCAACAGAGAAAGAATTGTACTAATAATTTCACCTATAAACGACCAGGTAACAAAAAATAAGTTAATGGCAAAATATTAAATTTAATTTGTAGTGCAAAAAATGTTCTATTGGCAGATTATACATATAGACACTAGAGCAGTGATAGCCTAATGGTTAAAACTTGCCCTCTCAATCGAGAAGTCCGAGGTTCAAACATAGGCACGCATCACATGATTTATGTGCGTATTATACATTAATTATCACTGCTTTTCGGTGAAGGAAAACATCGTGAGGAAACCTACACACCCGAGAGTTCTTTAAAAAAAAAGTTGGGGTGGGACATCTACGCCTGGCCAAGTCCACCAATTCGCACTTGGCCAGCGCGGTGGCCTATGGCCTAAAACTCTCCCATTCTGAGAGAAGACCCGTGCCTAGGCAATGGGGCAATAATGGGTTGTACCCGTATAGCTTTTACTAGAGCCTTTTACAGATATATACACTATCGTTGAGTGCATTACATACAATCTATCATTACATATTATCACTACATACAATCGAACTACATTTTTAACCGACTTCCCAAAGGAAAGAGGTTATCTATTCGTCACGTATATATTTTTTTGTTTTTTTTTATGTATGTTCGGGCGAAATGGCTAGAAATCGTCGACCTACCGACACGATTCATACGACATTGTATGCGGCTAGTTTCACAGGCAGTCCCATATTGAGGAAAATGAAAACCTTCCGGCGGTTTTCCCGGAAAATTGGAAAATGTCGGTTTCTTAAAATCTTGAATAACTTGGGTGTTTCTAGACCGATTTCCATTTTCTTTCTTTCATTTAATAGGAAATTTTGTCACGCAACTTTTTCTCTTGGACATGGGTATGCTGTGATGCTTAACTCTTTGAGTTATGGGGGGGAAACCACCACCACTCCTCAAGTTTTTTAGATAATTTGAGATAACTCGGCTTCTGCCGAATCGATTCTTATGAAACTTGGAATATGTATTATATATCTATGCTTATATAGGTTGACGAAAAATTTGACCTTCAACTCTTCGATCCTGATGATGCAGGGTTACAGCTATCCTAAACTATAACATTAGCTATTTGGTGCTTACATATATGCAACAAGACTACTAAGCAGAGACATGTGATGAAAATTTGACCTTCAACTCCTCAATCCTGATGATGCAGGGGTGCCTCAAGCCTAAACCATTGGGGTTGACCATTTGGTGCTTATGGGTATGTTATAACAATACTAAGAAAAGACATATTATAAAAAAAATGACCTTCAACTCCTCAACCCTGATGATGCAGGGTGCTGTAAGCCCAAGCCGTAGGTGATGGCCATTTGTTGCTTACGGATATATAATAAGATAGCAAGGCAAAGATGTACGATGACAAATTTGACCTTCAACTCTTCAACCCTGATGATGCAGGGGTACTGCAGGCTTAAACCATAAAAGTTAGACATTTGTTGCTCACGGATTTGTAATAACATTGCTAAGCAAAGGTATACAACGAAAAATTGGACCATCAACTCCTCAATCCTGATGATGCAGGGGTATTGAATGCCTAAGCCATAAAACTTAGCTATTTCATCCTTACGCATTCAAAATGATATTTAAAAAATGTAAGGTAGAACATTAGAAAAATGGTTGTATACAGTGGAAAATTGGACCTTCAACTCCTCAATCCTGATGATGTTGGGGTGCTTCAAGCTTAAACTATAGGCGTTAGCCACATGATCGCTACGTATATCTGATAAGATTACTAAGCGAAGATAAAAGATGAAAAATTTGACCTTCAACTCCTCAACTCTGATAATGATGGGGTCCTTCAAGTTTAAACCGTAGGCATCGGCCATATTGTGCTTACGTATACATAATGTTGTTGTTCACAATACCAACAATGAGTTTCGGAGAGAATATAATTATGATCAAAAATTCCACTTTGAATACAATTACCTGGAAGATGCAAGAGTTCTACCAACCTTTTTAAATTGGATGGGTTAGGTTAGGTTGGAACATAAAAGAAAACACAAAAACTAAGCAAGCAGGGCGCGGCAGCGCCCTGCGAGCGGTTGCGCTCAGTTCATACGCATTGTAACAGTAATGTAAGATATCGCTTAGGCTTTTGTTTGATTTGTCATATAAGGTTGAGTTTAAATTAACGTTTCCATTTATGCTTGCACTATGCAGTCTTATTGATACTATTTATTACACGGTCTCGTATAAGTGAATTTATCGTCACTAAAAAGCGTGAAAAAAAAATTTTTAAACAAAAAAATACAACCGACTTCCATGCCACATAAAAGTAAAAAATAATTTAATTACATGTTGGTTTAGAGCAAACACAGTACTCAGTACATAGTTCCGAAGTCGGCGCTCATATATGACACATATAGTTTCGTCGTGATCCAGCGAATATATTGGTGAGCGCCGTGTTTGCTCTAAACCAACATGTAATTAAATTATTTTTTACTTTTATGTGGCATGGAAGTCGGTTGTATTTTTTTGTTTAAACATTTTTTTTTAATCTCTGACTAATATACGAGTTCATTTTTTGTATCTATTATAGAAAAGGTTAAACACACCAAGAGTTTGCCAAATTCCCGAAAGCAATCTTCATCCTAAGAATGAGCATCAAACAATAAACAACGCGGATCGCTTCCGAAGCCATCTTGGAAGTATGAAATAATGATATTGCTTTGGCATCCCTCCTCGTTTCCTTACAAGATGTGACTTAAAGTTTAAAAGCACCCTGATGCCAAGTGTCCTTTGGACGTTGATGCGGACGGACGAGTTATTGAAATGGAGCAAGACGTCGAGACGTCGTGCGGTGTAAATGATCCGTGAAGTGGAGATAGAACTGAATACTTTAAAGATAAAGATTTGGAGAAAAAATAAAATTGCTTAACTTAGAGTCGCGTTACTGAATTTTAGACAGATAAACGTTCTTATAATAAGGTACTAGTGAAACTACTTAAGTACTATGTGAGGCTAATGGGATATTAATTAAAATTTTAGTTTTTAGAATGATGTTATAGACTCAAAATATAGCTTTAATGAATTACATTGCATATGTAAGTTAGTCTAACAAAGACAAAAAAATTATACGAAAAATATTGGCAAATTTGTTAAGACAGTTCAGCTAATATTATTTGTATCACGAATTTATCGCAGAAGAAACAAGAAAACTATAATATGTAGTTTGCTGTCACTAAAACATTTTTATTAAACAAACTTTAAATGGCCCTAGGAAGTTATACCGTTTTTGTGACGGGGAGGAAACCTTAAAAAGGTACACCGAAGCCTTGGAGGAGACTTCGGGTTATGTGAGTTTTTTTACTGACTAAAACCTCCTAGGTGGCTTTCCTCTGCGCTTGCAGGGGACCCCGGGAGCTCCAACGGAACGCACCAGTGCCCCCTAGCGCGGCGCCCTTTACGGGCTCATCTCTTGGGGAACGTGCAACTGTCCCCTACACCTTCCGGTGTCCGACAGCATGCATTTTATTTCGCGCGGTCCTTCCCGGGGTTGTCGACTGGGTGGTTGGAGCTCCCACTCTAGCCGCCTGCATCTTACCTAAACTTGTTCTCCATAAATTGTAGTTGTCTTAATAAATTCAATAAACATTATATAAATTGCTTACGCAATATTTAAAATAGAAGCGAGATTCGAAAAAAAACATTGCAAATAACAAATTGGCCCTACTAGCCTTAGGAAGAAATTTATTGGGCCTATTAAATACGCTTTTTGAAACTTTGTCTACGATCGCGATTATTTAAATTTTTTACTTGTAGTTGAGAGTTTATTCTTGTAGATAATATTTTTGGTGTACCATATTTTCTGGGATTTTGTGACCTATTGTTTGAGAACTTAATCGGTTTACGGATTTTTTCTTTCTATTTTGAAAGTGTAAGGCATATTTTGTTTAGACTTATAGCAATTTACTAATTTTGTTCAGAATTTCTAAATTCTAGTCGTTAGCTGTTACTATTTATATAATTAGATAGTAGGGGATGTTGTTAAAATCGTACCACATACATAATCAACTTCTCTCTTACTTTAAAGAATTTTAGTATTTTGCTTTTGCTGTCGTTTGTTTTCTTCATTTCTAATGTTGGCTAATCTAATACTATTTACTTTCATTGAAATTGGACTTTATTTCTTGAGAAAAGTAATAAACCTTAGATTTATAATTTATTTCTTTAGTTTTTCATTTAACACATCTATAATTATCTATTTTGAAATTAGTTGTATATTAGGGTATTACAATTAACTTCTCTATATTTCGCTATTCTAAGTAATTTAATTTTAATATAACTTTCCTAGAATACAGTTATGATTGCTTTTCAATCGGAAACCCACTAAGCCTGGAGCTTTTAAATTGAATAAACTTCAACACAGTTTTATTCCAGAACTTGTTGTTCAATCACAAGCGCCATTTCTAAGACCGTGGTTCAAAAAACAACTAAATACTCAGCTCGTTAAAGTTGATATTCGTCTGCTAGGAAGACACGAATTTCTTGAGCAACTTAAATCAAATAAAATCAAAAATCGTATGGAAATTGTCTACGCTATTCGTCAGATGTTAAAATTGACGAAGACGCGGTTCGAGACCAAAGATAATATGAACATTTCTCAAAAGTTGCGAATTAGAGACAGGGTTGCCAATAACAGGTAGGTAATATTTGTAATAAAAATATTTGTGGGTACTTATATTTTTATTAAGTTTTTATGTTTAAGTAAATCTTGTGTATACTCGAAAATAATAAGCCTTCGATAAATTTTGAAAATTGATAATTTGATTACAAAAATTAGTTTTGTTGACTTGCTATGTTTTATAAAATCTAACGTTTTTTTCTAGCTCATTCCATGTAATCTATGCTCATATTTGCAATTTAATTTAAATAGTATAAAAGTAAAGATGGCATTATTTTAAGAAAGAAAAGACGATACACGAAAATAATTTAGAATTCCATACTTACCTACTAATTATTAAGCTATAAATTTATAGCTAACTTTTACTCCTAGTTAATGGATCATTAGGGAATCTAGATTGTAAGCGCTTGTTCACATTGAGGTCGCGGTCGCTGTAGCGGGCGCAATCGGCAAACATTGAATATATGACCTTGTTCAAAAGGGCGTGAATTCATCATATGTATATCAGTAAAGTAATAAGCATAAACACATTGCATTCACGCGTATACCAATTATGAGCGTAAAATGTGGGAATATCGCTAGACTCTTGACTCAATTTATTAGAGAAATTAAAGTAATGACCTATGTAAATTCCACGTTTACGTGTTTATTTATGGCTATAACTTGCTATGTACATTTACAATGATGGGCGAAAATGTAAACAATGATTGTTTCTAGGAAATGTGTTAAACTCGTACTAAGGGACAATTTACGTACAAACTTCAGAATGAAGGCAAGTTGCAATGGGAAATCTAGTGCCGAAATTTTGAAATGGAACTACGACATACTCGTGCAATGGTACACTTTTTTTGGACAAAGTCAAAGTCGTGGGTCAGTGCGCAGCTCTTGTACGGCGCATACGAAGATATATTAACTATTTATGTAGTTATAAACAAGTTGCGTAAATGTTTTTGATCCATCCATCAGCCCTTTGAAGTCCACTGCTGGACATAGGACCTAAATGACGCCACTCCAACCAGTGTGGCGTCATTTTCGTCATTTATTTATTTTGATATTTCTTCCTCCAAATGTCTTTATTTTTTATATGAAAGTAAGAAATGAACATGCAATTCACCTGTTGTCAATGTAAGAAAATCGCCTAGTTCACCGCATGCTTATGCGGCAACCGCACCGCCTCCGCTTGTTCAACGTAAACACGCCCTAAAATTCATTAATCAAAACTATAAACCTACAAACTTGTAACTACAAAATTCTCTTTCTAAACGCGGCTTATTAGGTAATATATTGTGAACATACATAATTATGTATGTACTTGATACATCACGGCTATTAATAGAATCTGTTGTAATATTCAAACCTGCTTGCGACAGCGTGTCTAGACAGTTTTGTTTTATTATTAATGAGTATTAAACTAGGTTAGTAACTAAGAGAGTTGTATGTGTTCAGCGCCATCTATACTCAACCTAAATAAACTATAAACGAACTTCTTATGGAGAAGACTGCATGATCACATACCACTAATTTATAATATTTTTTATGACTATCATTTTGTATATAGACTTCATCTTTATAATCTAGAAGTAACAAACTATCGTGCATTGCACCTGCTGTCCTTGGAAATCTGTAATAGAGTCCCTATAGGTCAACCTATTACTACCCTTGACTGTTAAGTTGGAATATTTTTTTAGGTGGAACCGGTCTAGTTCGACCTAGGATGTACCACCGCCACACCTATTTGTAGCGTGAAGCATTTCTAGCGTTTCGATGAAAGAGTGTGTTTGCCGGCACACTTTTATATGAGGCGACCATCATAGTCCTCGGGAGTAGCAACGCATCTGTGATTGACTTCAGATAGAACCTACGTTCTATATGAAGTTGCTTACAGTTGTCCATGGGCAGCAGTGACCACTTACCATCAGGTGGACTGCATACCTCGTTTGCTACTTCAGTCAGATAAAAAATATTTTGTAGGCGTCTCTCTCTCTTACCACAGCATTTATACATAAAGCAGCTAAAAACGCAGCTGTTATTCGACAGAAATAATTTAGGCTCGTGTCTTTGAACTTTATCCAGTAAATGTTTAACGGTGTGCATTATTCATTCTTAAAAAAAGTTCTCGGAGGTGTGTGCATCCACCAATTCGCACTTGGCCAGCGCGGTGGGCTATGGCCTATTACTCTCTCATTCCGAGAGAAGACCCGTGTCCAGCAGTTGCCAGACAATAATGGGTTGACGACGATCATTATTACTTTTTTTAATTGTGGCACAATATAAAGGAATGTGATAATATTTTGTACAAGATCACAGTCAAAATATTTTCACACTAGATACTTCATAGTTGTGAGCGTAGCATGTGTGATGTAGTATGTACTAATGAGTCTGTGTGCGTGAGTTTTGTATGAAAACATAATTCCGGATAACGTTGGCAATTGTTTTTAGCACAAATGCACATTGGGTGCATATCTAAATGGCGGCTTGTCACAACCCTGACGAATGCCTTCGGCTACCCCCGTTATAGACCCTCAGTGATCCAATTTGAATAACAAATTCCACAATTGAAATTTTGTTTCTTCATCCCATTAAAATATGTCTGGATTTAAAATCTTATTTCTATAAACTATTTTCTGTATGGAAATATTTTCGTTTGTTGCAAGGAAAATTGATGTTTTCATATTGTTTGAATGTTATGGTGTTATACATAAGGTAGATGGTATTTATTATACATAAGTTGGACCGTTTTTAACGAGGTTCTTTGGGATAATAAAATTCGACTTTTTTATAGTTGTACCTAACGACAAGGCAGACGGGCAAACTGATGGAGATTAGGCAGACAGACGTTCCACCTGAAGGAAACAACGACTCCAGGCAGGCCTAAAATTCTACCTCATTTAGAGATATTGGTGGATGGAAGTGGTCAGTTACCATAAACAAACTGCATGATAATTGTAACTATTACATTATAGGAAAGAAACCTCGTAGGTTTATGTTTTAGAGGATTTAAGGAAAACGACATGTAATTCAATAAAATTAATATAATATTAAATCTCTCTATATATTAATACGTGAAGCAAAAACTTGTGATTCGTTTTAGAATTGCGAAATGCTAATATTTTTTTTAAATAATGCATAAATCATACATAAAATCAACTAAAAACACATGCGTAATAAAGAAATAGAACATTCAATGTCTTACTATGAAAATACGTAACGTCAAAAATGTCAGATGTCTTTGTCAAAATACCCGCTATTGCTTTTAAATGTAGCTTAGTTAATAAATCTCTTTTTACCTTTAGCTAGTGCGTTCAAAATAACTTGAAAATTATTACAATTTGTTTAAATAAGAGAAATATTGGTGCTAATTAAGACAATATAAAGTCTAGTTTTTTTAAATTTAACGGGTTTAATTTAACTAGTTTTTTTAAATTGTCACAAAATAATAAATTGTAAATAATGAAATAATACTACATAAACAAACGTATAATATGAATTTTGAGTATGGCACTTGGCTGATGAATCGTCGACTGTTACAAAAGAACGCAGTGAAACAATAATCACATAAGCTTCTCGTGTGAATTAAAAAAACAGGCGAGCATCAGGTACATAAACAAAAAGAAGTAAATTAATTATCCAGGCGCTAAGTCCCCGGACACAAGATTGATTTGTGAGTCTGAGACTGATCGCTCCCCGTGGGGCGGGAGATTTACTGCTATGAAAGAAAACGTTGTATCTACACGGATTTTGTACTTACACTATTGTTGGAACATATTTTGGGTGGGTTTTTAGACGAAGATATTTTTAATGAGGTCAGTAGATTTAGGACTGCTAAAAATGGTGAAAACTATGTTAAAAGTTGTTTTTTTTATTTGCTAAGTCCCTAATGTAAGTAGATCTATATAGCGGTCTTGTCAAATACAGATGGAAGTTAGATTAATGCCTTAAATAGGGATTTGAGGTCGAGCAGTAAATGCTGTGCCACGTGTGAGCAGTGATAGTATAATTGTTGAAACTTGCTCTCTCGATCGGGAGGTCCGAGGTTCAAACACAGGCACGCACCAATGACGAATACACAAACACCCAGACCCAGAACATGAATCTAAAGTCATCATTCAGTTACCTGTCTGGCCGGGAATCGAACCCGGAACCAATCCGCGTCAAACTGGTATGGTAACGGCTTCGCTACGCAGGTTGTCATCAAGTCATGAAGTTATCATGAAGCAATGCATCTGTGATGGACTCCAGATATAACCTCTGTTTCATATGAAATTGTTACAGATGTCCATGAACAGCAGTGATTACTTACCATTAGGTGGAAGGCGTTGCTACTTCAATGTATTAAAAAATAATTACGAAACGAAAATAGATAGATATTGTATCCAGTTCTAAGATTCTACTCTCATTTTTCTGTAGTTCCGGGACTGGAATAGGGCTTCGATATCCCCTTCCCGTCGTAAGAGGCAAATAAAAAGGAGTTTTCGCCCAGCCAAGCGACCCCGGAAAGGACAGTGGTATGTGTGGTTGCATGCTGTCGTAAAGAACAGAAGATTTGAGGTGTTAGTACATAGTAGTAGATACTTTTGAACGTTATCTCCTCTATAACAAAAAAGACCGCTACTCTAAAACTGCAATCTTTGCCTCTGTTATTTTATCCCGTAGTATCATAATATACTAGCAATGCGTAAATTCAAACGTCACGTTTACGTATAAAATTATCTATAGCATGGTTCCACAATGAGGGCATAGTTCGCGTTTAGAACTATTAAATCGTGGGGCAAAAAACTATAAATTGTCGTCGCTTAGCTGCGCTGTGCAGTAATCATGCAACCGCCCGCGAGTTATGGGTTGGGCTTATTGCCGAACCATGCGATAAACGTCATGCGATATAATTAAAGTTGTTCGATACAAGTCATGTTATTTAAGATCAAATGTTGTAACCATAATGATACATAATTATACATTTGATGTTGGGTGTTTGCAAGGTAGTTGTTACGTTACGTTTTTTAAATAGTTGTCATCAATTATAACTTTGATTAAATGTTATTCAGGTTTTTGTCTGGACGAGTCTCGAACTAAGTACAGTAAAGATCCAATCGGTATGTTGTTCGATCCGTCATACAAGTCGTCATTGCTCGGCTATTTAAATTTCATAAAAATAGAAAGAGAGATTATGTATTTGAATAAGCATTAAACACGACAAAGAACAGTTGTAACAAAACACACGAAGAATTACAGCAATAAAATAAAAAAGTTTTGATGTTAAACGGTAGATACTAGAATAACTTAGCATACCACTTTCCTCATCAATCTAGATCCGCGTAGATAAATAAACAAATAGGGCAAGTTAAACGAAGCCGCTTAGATGTATCTATATTAATGTTGTTTCATTTTCTGGTTAGGAATCAATCGCGAGCGATTCTCAAAGTAGACCCCCAGTTTATTGCGAAACCGACAACTACCGGCAATTAAGTGTTGAAACTCAATTACATCAACTTTGAAGAAAGCACCCCTCGCTTCGCCGTGCGATGGGGAGTATCGGTGTTTTCCTTTAATATTTCCTCCATTACGCCTTTTTAACCTACCAGTGACTTATTAGTATTGTTGTTATGGAATAACTTGGCTCTTAATTATATTTAATTAAAACAGTTCGATGAAAATTTACAAATATCTTTTTATATATTTGTAAATTTTGTGCTGGTGTTATTTTTATTTGTTATTGTTATTTTTGGTTTATTTGCTGTTTATTACTCAATCACGCAAAAACCACAGGTGGTGGAACCAATGTAGTTCGACTGAGGAAGTACCACTGCCACACCTATTTCTAGCGTGAAGCAGTTCTTGCGTTTCGATGGAAGGGTGTGGTTGCCGACATACTTTTATATGAGGCAAACATATTAGTCCTCGGGAGTAGCAACGTATCTGTGATTGACTTCAGATAGCACCCATGTTCTATTTGAAGTTGCTTACAGATGACCATGGACGGTAGTGACAATGACCATCAGGTGGACTGTATGCTCGTTTGCGACTCCAATCAAATAAAAAAACACTGATCGGATAAACTTTAAATTTTGCATAGATTATGCTTAATATATCGGCCTGTCAATAAGCTACTTCTAATTTCGATATTTTACACCATTTAAAGATGGTGACTATTTTGGTAACATTTATACCCCGTTTCACTTGGATACAACCCATTACTGTTCCACTGCTGGGCACGGGTCTTCTCTCAGAATGAGAGAGTTTTAGGCCATAGTCCACCGCGCTGGCCAAGTGCGAATTAATGGACCTCACACACCTCCGAGATTTTTTTAAAGAACTCTCGGGTGTGTAGATTTCCTCACGATGTTTTCCTTCATCGAAAAGCAGTGATAATTAATTTCTAATACGCACATAAATCAATGGTGCGTGCCTGGGTTTGAACCTCAGACTCCCCCGATTGAGAGGACAAGTTTCAACCGTTAGTCTATCACTGCTCTAATGTATGCCCCTATACATTTATGTCCCATTTCACTATATTACATAATAATATTAATACATTTTATTTTCACAATAGTGTTTATCCCACACATCGCATTGCAGGTGGTAGAACTAGTGTAGTTTGACCGGGGAAGTACCACCGCCACACCTATTTCTAGCGTGAAGCATTTCTTGCGTTTCGACAGAAGGGTGTGGTTGCCGGCACACTTTTATATGAGGCGACCAACATAGTCCTCGGTAGTAGCAACGCATCTGTGATTGACTTCAGATGAAACCCTTGTACTGTATGTAGTTGATTACAGAAGTCCATGGGCGGCAGTGACCACTTACCGTCAGGTGGACTGCATGCTCGATTGCTACTTCAGTCAGATAAAAAAATAAAACATCGCGTGCCTCAAGAAGTTTCCATAAAACAATATAGTTAAAATACCAACAATACGCTCAAGATTTACATTTAGTTTATGCAATGCCTCTCGTAGACTATAGAAATGAATTTTTCAATAGCACGTACTCGTTGTACATATATTACCCGAGACTCGGTAGATAAATACAAGTATGTAAGAAATTTCACAATGCCACATATGAAATACAACATATTTTTGTAACATATTGTTAGCTTTATGAAAATTCGTGTTTCAGTGCTTAGTACTCGTATTACATATTTTATTAAAAATAAAAGCCGCGTGTTTTATCGCATACAAGTATTTCAAAATAAAAAGTTTGAAGGACTGAGATATGTTATAACTGGCAACTCACGATTTATTTTATAACAACAGGCTTTTATGCTCGTAAAGCCTCATTAAGGGAGGATTTTTAAAATCTTTTAGTGCCCACATTTAAATATGAAACCCCGTGTAATATTTGAGCAAGTTTGCTCGTAGAAACATCGCTCTGGGATGTTCATTGTCTTTCAGTTACCAATGTGTGTGACTTTAATTAAGTAATCCAGCGATTCACAACCTTTTTAGTATCAAGGGTATACGGTAGCCAAAAAAAGATGGCGGACAGAATCATTACATACTATAAAACAAAGTCGCATCCCGCTGACTGTCCCTATGTATGCTTAGATCTTTAAAACCACGCTACGGATTTTGATGCAGTTTATTTTAATAGATAGAGAGATTTTTAGAGGAAGGTGGAGGAAGGGAAATTATCAGTGTGAAATTATAAGTGTTTCTCTACTACAGAGAAACACTGATAATTTTGATTTTTGACTTTTAGGTGGAACGAAGTTCGCTGGATCAGCTAGTTTGGTATAAATGTATGACGTATTGTCTGGCAGTGTGTGGTTGCCGGCTCATTTTTATATGAGGCAAACATACTCGGGAGCAGCAACGTATCTGAGATCAACTTTAAATAGAACTCTTGTTTTGTATGACGTTACAGGTATCCAAGAGCGACCACTCACCATCAGGTGTGTAAAGTGTGAGTTAAGTTAACCAATTCGCGTAAAATTTACTCACATTCCTAAACATTAAAGGCAATACTTAAGAGTTTTACATATAATACTAGCTGTCCCGACAAACTTTGTTTTGCCATATAAAAAATAAAAAAAAACCCTTAAAGGGTATGAAAAATAGATGTTGGCCGATTCTCAGACCTACTGAATAAGCATATAAAATTTGGTAAAAATCGGTCAAGCCGTTTCGGAGGAGTATGGCAACAAAAACTGTGACACGAGAATTTTATATATTAGACTAGCTATCCCGACAAACGTTGTTTTGCCATATAAAAAATAAAAAAAAAATCTTAAGGGTGGACAACCCTTAAGGGGTATGAAAAATAGACGTTGGTCGATTCTCAGACCTACTGAATAAGCATATAAAATTTGGTAAAAATCGGTCAAGCCGTTTCGGAGGAGTATGGCAACAAAAACTGTGACACCAAAGTTTTATATATTAGATTTGAAAATGTCAGTGACATTTAGTAGCAAACAGTAGATAAATTTATATAACGTTTCCTCTGTGAAGTGAAATAGACACCACAATCACACTTGATATTCAACTTGGTTTAAAGTTAGCTTGTCGCAAATCCGTTTGTGTATTGGTTTTTCATTAACTTGAAATCTGTACAGTTTATCAGGATCAAGAGATCTTTTTGATAAATCTCATTTTATATCTAATTCAAATGTCAAAGATTGTTTGATTTCATAAGAGTAATGAAGGAAAGAAAAGAGCAAAACAAGCACATTTTTCTTGTATATGTAGAAATTACTATGAAATTAGCAGTCAGGTAGTTCGTTTTTAATATTTTTTGTAATTTAATTAACCTTTTCATTTTTGTATGGATCTCAAATAGATATGACGTATTTTTTTATCTGACTGAAGTAGCAAACGAGCATGCTGTCCACCTGATGGTAAGTGGTCACTGCCACCCATGGACACCTGTGAGCAACTTTAAATAGTACCTCCTCGGTCAAACTACCCTGGTTCTACCACCTGGCTTTCATTTCATACCAGTATTGTCTGTCTTTTTTTGTCTCGATTCAAATGATATGTCTTATGTTACATTCTGTCATATCATAGTATCTTCTCGTCCACAATTCCTCAGTGCCTGAAGTCGAAATTATTCGAGGAATGTGTGTTGCCAGTGATGACCTACGGCGCCGAAACGTGGTCCTTCACTGTAGGCCTCATTCGGAGGCTCAGGGTCGCTCAGCGTGCTATGGACAGGGTTATGCTCGGAATTTTGTTACGAGACATGATTCGCAACGATGAAATCCGTAGACGAACGAAGCTTACCGACATAGCTCTCAAAATTAGTAGGCTGAAGTGGCAATGGGCCGGCCACATCGCTCGTAGGACCGATAACCGATGGGGAAGAAAGGTCCTCGAATGGCGACCATGTTTAGGTAAAAGGAGTACAGGTCGCCCCCCTACCAGATGGACTGATGACCTGAAGAAGACAGCGGGAAACCGTTGGATTCAGAGAGAACAGGACCGGTTGAAGTGGCGGTATTTAGGGGAGGCCTATGTTCAGCAGTGGACATCAAAAGGCTGATGGATGGATGGATGGACATTCTATCAAGCCTTTTTGGCTATAGCGCGTTTCAAAGAAACGGACATACCTTTTCATACCTTTGAATAACATTACGCCTGTTTACAACAACAACGTGGCAAGTAAAAATTGACTTTTTGTATTTATTCTCGTAATTATCATGTTTCTTCTTAAATTTGCCGGTAAGCTTTATAATGATCGTATTAGGTCTGTGTAAGTCTTATCCCTGTAGTTCCGGGACCAGAATAGGGCTACGGTACCCACTGCCTGTCGTAAGAGGCCATTAAAAGAGGCTTCCGGGGTTGCGGGCGGGAAGAGTGGGAGCTCGAACTGTCCAGGCAAACGACCCTGGGAAGGACGGAGGCACGTGTGGTCACATGCCGCCGTAAAGACCAGAAGGTGCGGTGAGCAATTCACGCCCATCAGGGAAGAGCCTGAAAGGGGCGTACGGAGCGTACGGAGGACTGTGGCTGTGTTCCATTGGAGATCCCGGAGTCCTCTACACAGTGTTGAGGACGGCCACCGGGGGGTTTTATTGCGGTAAGAATCCCACATAACCCGCGTCGCTCCTACGACGTCGGGTACCATATGAAGGTTCCTTCGCGTAAAAAAAAACAGGTCAGTGTAAGTCTGTTCATTTTGAGGAATTTTATTTTGTGTAACTCAATAATTAGCTTCCTATAAAAATTGTAGTTTTTCAGATAACACGTTGTTCTTAGGCGATTATCATCCGACACTCTCTGATATAAACAATAAATATTCCTATCAGACAAGAACGTTCATTATTACAATTATTCACCCAAAACCATGTTTTAAACATATTTCACAGCCGTTACCACTCGTAGTCAAACGAGCCCATAATATCGAATTTGGTTACCGTCAGCAGTCTAAGCGTCCCGACGCAGATTTTAATGATGTCGTTACACCAAGACTTGCAGACGACATGCATTCATTTTATTTTGAAATTGATCGAAAGGGCTACATTTTGAATACGGGATGTTTTTATTCTTAAAATTTTGTCGTAAGAAAAAGTCGTGAAAATGATAGCAAATTTAAAATTGATAGTGTGTTTCAAAATTGAGTCCGGGAGCAAAATTCCTGTACATTAACATCGGTAGGTATTCTACGTGCAAATAACAGTGCTTACTGCTTCCTAGGAATGATTTCATCATTAGAAATAAATGTGTAAATACTTTATATGAGGGACCATCTTGATGTTGGGGAGATGTTATGCATTTGTGATTGACGTTGAAAAGTGGTATAATAATATGGGTTAACAGTACACAGTACAGTACAGGTACTACCGTTGCTACACCTATTTCTAGTGTGACGCAGTTTTTATGTTAGTGTTAAGCAATATAAATGACTTATATGTAAGGCAGAGCAGTGATAGCCTAATGGTTGAAACTTGCCCTCTCGATCGAGAGGTCCGAGGTTCAAACCCAGGCATGCACGATTTTCCTAAATTATGTGCGTATTAGAAATTAATTATCACTGCGTTTCGGTGAAGGAAAACATCGTGAGGAAACTTACACAGCCGAGAGTTCTTTAAAAAAAGTTCTCGGAGGTGTGTGAAATCCACGAAATCGGACTTGGGCAGGGCGCTGGTCTGTGGCCTAAAACTCTCTTATTCTGAGAGAAGATCCGTGCCCAGCAGTGGGCTATTAATGGGTTGATGAGAACCATATGTAAGGCAAGAATTTTCAAAACCTGCTTTCCATAGAGCTTTTGTCCTACATAAAGTAGGTTACAGGTGTATAATTACAGCAGTGACTATGTCGTACCGCACGCTTTTTTTAGCAAAAAAAGTGTAAAACACAACATCATCATTAAATCATCAATGACGATTATCATCAAAATAATTAATTGATATTAATGATAATGATATACAGCTTAATTTAAATTCGCTGAACGTCAGTCTACACCCTGCGTTAACAATCATCAGAATTTCACCCGTCGTTTTAATGACATCGTTATTATAACAAGCTTCGCCGTCGGTGTGCATTCATTTTGTTTTGAATCTTTGGGGGACTAAGTTCGAGGTAGATGAATTGGGGATTTTGAAAATATTTTGAAATGCAGATTTGTTTCATGCATTATTCCGTCGTTGCTAGAGACGCCTAGTGATTGAAACCTAAACTGCATGTATTCGATTATATATTAATATAAACAAATATGAAGTTAAATATTTATAAAAGTACTTTATATTAATTTTATTTTGTTTTATTAACTAAACAATTGATTAGTAGTTGTGGGATAATATAAAAATATTTTTTGGTCGATTATTCTAATTTATATATTTAATATTTAACCTGTAGTATGCATAATGTCGTCCCTGTAATGCCGGGATCAAAATATCGCTAAGCTATCCCATGTCAGCCGCAAGAGATGACTAAAAGGGGCTTTCAGGGTTGCGGGTGGCTAGAGTGAGAGCTCGAACCGTTCGGTCAGGCGACCTTGGGAAGAACGGCGGTATCACGCATGCCGCATACAGTCGTAAAGATCAGACGGAGCTATGGGCCCAATGGCTCATCTGGAAGGAGCCTGATGAGGCAACGCGTTCCAAGGACTCCGCTTGAGTTCCATAATGGGATGCGGCACCAGTTTCCCTCTTAAATTTACTCCATAGTATAAAACAAAGTTCTCGCTGTCTGCCCCTATGTATACTGAGATCTTTAAAACTACGCTACTGATTTTAATGCAGTTTTTTTAAAAGATAGAGTGATTCAAGGGGAAGGTTTCTATGTATAATACATGTATAATATAGTAGAGAAACACTCATAATTTTAGATGTTTGACTATTAGGCGGAACAACGTTCGCCGGGTCAACTAGAACGTAATATACCCTTGTACTTTGCTGCCTATAATACACCAGCTGCTTATAACAACCAGATATGTCCAGCAGATCAAAAAAGGTAAATGAAACAAAATAGTAGAAAAAAATGTGGCAAAGAAAGCTGATAGTGAGAATATGTTACGGAGGATACTTGAAGTCAATTAAAAGTAACAAGCTGTCCTTTCTTGGGGATATTAGTTATTTCTTGTTTATTAGTTAGTTTGCTTTTTTCATTAGCAATTATGTATTTTTCTTAAATATTATTATGTACTAGTTCACATTCGAAAACGTACAATTTAAACTAATGGAAGAACCTGAACGTAAAAGTAAACAGAAACTAATTAGTTCGGTTCCTATCTTTTTTAGTAACATTTTTTATTTAATAACTATTAACGATTATTTTTATCACAAAAACCCTAATTTTCTATAATTACTTTGAATTTCCTCACCATCTGAACACTAGTGTTAATATCAACCCTTATCAAATTTTAAGACCATTGTTAAACTGTTCATTTCGCAAACATATAAACCAACAATAAAAAGTTAGCTCACGTACAAAACCATTATTGAAAACGACTACACACGACCTGACAATAACAGTAACAGTAAAGACTTTATCAAATCGGTGCATTGTAGCTAGAGATATTGAAATATCAGTAACATTGTCCACAGAGCATACAATTAGATAATAAAATAAAATAAAACAAGATGTGGTGTGCATAATCTGATTTTGTTGGTGGTAAAATGTTTATTGTTGGGTCGGAGGAGGTTCAAGGGTACATGTTTTTAGATGGAAGGGTGTAGTTGCCGGATAACTTTCATGTAGTTCACTTCAGGTTGAAATATCCGACGACGACGACCCGCGCGGCGGTTACCATTCCGGTCTGACGCGCAATGGATCCCGGGTTCAATTCCTGGCCAAAAAGATAGGTGACTTTAGATTCGTGTTTTGGGTCTGGGTCTGGGTGTTTGTGTATCCGTCTTGTGTGTGTCTATGGTACCCACGACACAGGAGAAAATCCTATTGTGGGGCTATGAGTGTAGAAAGCGTGTTGAAGTTTATCTATATGAAGTTGTGTATAGACATCAGCGTGCGGCAGTGACCATCAGGTAAATTACGTGCTCGTGTGTTATTTCATTCTAATAAAAAAGTTGATATTTTCATGTTAATGTCTCTTATAACTTTACGAGGTGTGAACATTATCGTTTGACCGGGGAGGTACCACCGCCACTGGAAGGGTGTGGTTGCCGGACTTTTATATGAGGCGACCATCCTCGTCCTCGGGAGTAGCAACGCATCTGTGATTGACTTTAGATTGAATCTATGTTCTATATGAAGTTACTTATAGATGTCCATGGGCGACAGTGACCACTTACCATCAGGTGAACTGCATGCTCGTTTGCTACTTCATTATTAAAAAAAAATATAACTGATTAGGAAGAAAGGTCCTCGATTAGTGGCTAACGTTAGGCAATCATCGCCCCCGACCAAATGGATCGATGACCTGAAGGAAGCCAGTAGGAAACCACTGGATTCAAAAGGCATAGGACCGGTTGGAATGGTGCCACTTAAGGGAGACCCATATTCATTAGTGGATCTAGCAGGGTTTTTTAAATAAGATTACATAGTTATATATTTAATATAAGAAATACCAAACTAAAATGCAGCCCATGTGATGGTAAGTGTTCACTAAAACACAGTCATACATATCGTAAACACCCCTATTATGAATCGTAGATCTGGCTACGACGCGTAGACATAGCTACAAATAAACGTAGGCGATGCTACGTAATGCGGATAACCTACGAAACCGAGTACGTAATATGGCTCCTATAAACGTAACGCTAGCTTGCAATGTTCGTGGTTTGGGCAGGCAATTTTCTATGGTCACACACAATGGCTAAACTATGCAAGGAAGTGTGGTCGCAACCGGCACATCGGCTACGAAATGCCTTTGCTACGTTTAAGCGCTACACACACGTATTATTCCAATTTGGTTCATGGTTTGCTCAAAGTTTTGTACTGGTTGAAGAAAAACAGCGTTGTGATATAATTTTTGCATGACACGCCTGTTTTTTTTTTATTTACAGTAAATCACTTTGTTTCCAGCCTACGCCAACCCTTCATGTAATGAAACTTAACGAGTATATCTTGTGATACATAAAAAGTAAATCAAAAAATATTTATAGTAATGAAAAAAATGAAAAATTATCACTACTGTTGTGGTAAGTATAGTGAAATATCAATTAAAACATGGCCAAGTGAAAATTGGGACGCGAGCTGTAATTGGCTTTATCTTAAGATACAACACACAGTAGATCAGATAGCAAGTGGCAACCCATGAACATTTAATCAACTTCTCTTCGAATTAAAGTACTTTCTAAGGTCGGCTAGAAATGCTTTTTTATGAGTTGGTACGCCTCGTACTATTTCCTGTTTACCATACACTCAAAACGAAATACAGGGCATGCATAGTTTGCCCCTGTAGTCTCGGGGCCAGAATAGGGCTACGGTATCACCTGCCTATTGTAAGAGGCGACTAAAAGGAGCTTTGGAGGTTGCGGGCGGCTAAAGTGGCAGCTTGAACCGTCCAGCGACCCCGAGAAGGACGGTTGCATGTGTGGTCGCATGCCGCCGTAAATAACAGGCGCGGTGAATGTATTCGCTCACTAGTAAAGAGCCTAAAATAGGCATTGCGCTCGGAGGACTCCAGTTGTGTTCCGTTGGAGATCCCGCGGTCTCCCACGCAACGTTGGGAACGTCTAGCCGGGGGGGGGGGGAGAGGGATTTAAGTGCGGTAAGAATCCCACATTTGCCGTGTGGTGTCGGCCTTTTAGAATAGCACCACTCCCTCTCTTCCCGTGGATGTCGTACGAGGCGACTAAGGGACATAAATCCAAGAGATGGGCAGCAGCATCTCCTAGTGTAATTTACATCTACTGCGGTCACCAACACGCTTGCCAGGCGCGGTGACTATCGGCAAAAACCCCCAATGAAAGGTGCAGAAGAACCCCGGCCCCCAGTCCCCGGCAGCCCCGCTATTCCAGGCTACGGTAGCGGCCTAGGTAACGGCGGGGCAGGGGGTGCTAAGAATCTCCGGCAGAGATCCGGCTACCGCAACCGACGACTTCTGCACCTGGCAACATACAACACCAGGACACTGAGGACCGACGAGAAGATACAGGAGCTGGAAGAAGAGATAGACAAGTTGAACTGGAGTGTTTTGGGATTGTCTGAAGTCCGAAGACAGGGTGAGGACACGATAATCCTCAAATCGGGCAACTTGTTCTATCACCGGGAGGGCGACCACCTGTCTCAGGGTGGTGTCGGGTTCCTCGTCCACAAATCCCTCGTCAACAACGTGGTAACAGTCGACAGTGTGTCGTCAAGGGTAGCGTACCTTATACTCAGAATATCTAAACGGTATTCGCTGAAGGTCATACAGGTATATGCGCCGACTTCGACACACCCAGACGATGAGGTCGAGGTTATGTATGAGGACGTAAGTAGAGCCATACATACCTCAAAGACCCACTTTACCGTTGTTATGGGGGATTTTAACGCAAGACTAGGCGCGCGGAACGATGGCGAGCGGAGGCTGGGGCCCTTTGGAATTGGACAACGGAACCACCGAGGCCACTTGCTTGCCAACTTCTTGGAGAGGGAGGGCTTATTTATGATGAACTCTTTCTTCAAGAAGAAGGCACAGCGAAAGTGGACTTGGATAAGTCCTGATGGTTCATCTAAAAACGAGATAGACTTCATTTTGGCAGACAAACGGCACATATTTAATGATGTCTCTGTGATCAACAGGGTGAAAACCGGAAGTGATCACCGGATGGTAAGAGGCACATTAAATATCAACGTAAAGCTGGAACGGTCACGCCTAATGAAGTCTACGCTCCGACCAACACCTGTCCAAATCCAGGGCTCCGAAGAGTTTCAACTTCAGCTACGAAATCGTTTCGCGTGTCTCGATTCTTGCGTTTCTGTGGACGAAATTAACACCAAGGTAGTAACAACTGTCCACGAGGTGGGGTCTAAGTACTTTAAGACCCACTCCAGTGGTAGGTCTCGAGTTCTCTCAGAGCATACTCTCGGTCTTATGAGGGAGAGGCGAGAACTATGTGTGCAGTCTCCAACCTCAATGTCGAAATACAGACTGCTCAATAAACAGATCTCTCAGAGTAGGCGACGCGATTGGCGTGCTCATAACACCCATCGCGTAAAAGACGCTATTGAGCGAAACCAGGGCTCGAGAGTGTTCGCCAGGGATCTGTGCGTTGGGCAGAGCCTGCTGACGAGGTTGAAGACCGAATCGGGCACCATGGTTTCGACTAACCCCGATGTTCTGAGAGAAATTGAGAAATACTACGGACAGTTGTATGCTTCCGCACGAGTTCCCGCCCGCAACAAGGCGGACGACAAACGTGCCAAACTGACCCGACACTATACTGAGGACCTCCCGGACGTCAGTCTGTACGAGATTAGAGAGGCTCTCAAACAGCTGAAAAACAACAAGGCACCGGGCGATGACGGAATCACAACAGAGCTGCTAAAAGCTGGCGGTAAACCCGTACTAGTGGCGCTCCAAAAGTTGTTCGATTCCGTCATTACTAGCGGGACAACCTCGGAAGCGTGGAGCAGAAGCGTAGTGGTGCTGTTCTTCAAAAAGGGCGACAAAACTCTTTTGAAGAACTACAGGCCCATTGCGCTTCTGAGCCACGTGTATAAGCTGTTTTCGAGAGTCCTCACTAACCGCATTGCGCGTAGGCTAGACGACTTCCAGCCTCCCGAACAAGCCGGTTTCCGAAAAGGCTACAGCACCATGGACCACATTCACACGCTGCGGCAGATTATACAGAAGACCGAGGAGTATAATCTGCCGTTATGTGTTGCTTATGTGGACTATGAGAAAGCCTTCGATTCTATCGAGACCTGGGCGGTGCTGGAGTCCCTTCAGCGATGCCAGATCGACTATAGGTACATCGAGGTGCTGAAGTGTGTATACACAGCCGCCACCATGTCAGTCCGAGTACACGACAGAAGCACAAATCCAATCCAACTGCAGCGGGGAGTCAGACAAGGCGATGTTATATCGCCGAAACTGTTCACCGCTGCGTTGGAAGATTTGTTCAAGCTGATGGAGTGGAAAGGTCTTGGCATTAACATCAATGGCGAACACGTCACGCACCTTCGATTTGCCGATGATATAGTCATCTTGGCAGATTCGCTGACGGACCTCAGCACAATGCTAGGCGACCTCAACAGTGCCTCACAACGGGTGGGTCTTAAGATGAACATGGACAAGACGAAAATCATGTCTAATGTCCATGTCACACCCGTACCGGTAGTTGTTGACGGCACTCCTCTCGAAGTTGTCGACGAGTACATTTACCTGGGACAAACGATCCGGATGGGTAAGTCCAACTTTGAGAGGGAGGTCACTCGTAGAATCCAACTCGGCTGGGCTGCGTTCGGGAAATTACGTAGTATCTTCTCGTCCAAAATTCCTCAGTGCCTGAAGTCGAAATTATTCGAGCAATGTGTGTTGCCAGTGATGACCTACGGCGCCGAAACGTGGTCCTTCACGGTAGGCCTCATTCGGAGGCTCAGGGTCGCTCAGCGTGCTATGGAGAGGGTTATGCTCGGAATTTCGCTACGAGACATGATTCGCAACGATGAAATCCGTAGACGAACGAAGCTAACAGACATAGCTCTCAAAATTAGCAGGCTGAAGTGGCAGTGGGCCGGCCACATCGCTCGTAGGACCGATAACCGATGGGGAAGAAAGGTCCTCGAGTGGCGACCACGTTTAGGCAAAAGGAGTACAGGTCGCCCCCCTACCAGATGGACCGATGACCTGAAGAAGACAGCGGGAAACCGTTGGATTCAGAGGGCACAGGACCGGTTGGAGTGGCGCCATTTAGGGGAGGCCTATGTTCAGCAGTGGACATCAAAGGGCTGATGGATGGATGGATGGATGGAAGAATCCCACATAACCTGCGTCGCTCCCACGTCGTCGGGTACCTTTATAAGGTTTCGCCCTCGTAAAGAAAAGGGTACACACCGGTAGATACAGCTGTTTAGCAGCAGATATCGCAGTAGTAGCACCTCCGAGATCAAGTAACAAAGAATTCCACCTTTATAACTCACTAAAATGACCTGTACGAACACTAAAATCAAATAGTGATACAGCGGAACAGCGATACGCTGGCTCCGCCTCAGCTGTGAAGCATTTGTCTTCGTTATTTATTATTATTGTTGTATATAAGACGTCAAAGTTTCGCATACAGAGAGCCTCATTTCATAGCTCTATGGCAACTATTACCTAAACAGTTTTTAAGATACAAGCAGATAGCGACGCGGATGTTCAAATGTTTATGATATTAATTTAAACTTTACACGATTAGACGAGTTGGCTGTGAATTTAATTTAAAATTTAAATTCCATTTAATATATTTTTTACGTGTTAAAAATAAGAAAAATAAAATACATAAGTTGTATTTAATTTAAAAAAACAAAATATATTATAAAAGTAATAAACGAAAAGTAGTCTACAACTGGTGTTTTTTTGAAAATCATTTTCTTTGAATATACGTTTAAATAAATCTTTATAATAGTTTATCATATTCTTCAACTAATATTTCTTATTCAAAAATGGATATGAATTTGAAGTCAAAAATAAGCAATCTAAATAATGACAAGCGTTCATTTGCGTAAAGAAATGTTGCTTACAAATGCGGTACTATTTCGGATGTAACATGGAATATTTTGTGTCTTTTTAATAGCACTTCAGTCGAACCTTAAGGATATTTCACAGTTAACGTACATACTTTAATTATAACTTTATTTTAAATATGTTGTAATTTGAGATATGTATAGGTTAGTTGATTAAAATTTAATATGATGTATTATAATAGGTATACGTAGTTAATTTGACATGTGTGACAATTTTCAATACCCCAGTGGGTTAGAACAATTATGTGTATCGTGTACATAATTCTGCATATCGTTTTACTTTGCAAATAAATGATTTGATTAATTGATTTTGTTTTAATTAAAACTCAGTGGAAAATATCATATTTTTATCTGCTTACCGCTTATACCTTGCACGTCATAATCTAAATGGGACGTGTATATCTCGATTGCTTGTATAGGTGCTGTGCTTGAACTGTAAACTTGCGAGGATTTTCATATTCGAACATTATGATGTGTGGCGTGAATATGCTTGCAAGTGTAACGTATCGTGCTCTTAGCGGTTTAAAAGAATTTATGTTTGAGTAGCGTGAAGAGATGGAGGCTGGCAGGTAAAGTAAGTAACTCGATGTTTTTAATTTTTGAAAAATATTTTTGAAGTGAAACTTCTTTATCGGGGTTGGAAAAAAAATTAGTGTACCATTTTTTCGTTACGGGCCATCTTTTTCTGTTACGCGCCTTCTTTTTTTTTCCGTTACGCACCATCTATTTCTTATCCCTATCACGCGTGATATTAGATAGATTATTATAGATTAGATTATTAGATAAAGTTTAATAAAAGCCTTTTATTAAACTTTATCTAATTAATAAAAGCCTTTTATTAAACTTTATCTAATTTAACTTTATTTAATTTAACTTTATTTAACCAATTTCTGTAAAGTTGCATATAGTAAATTATTTTTTGAAAAATAACGTCATGAAGAAGTTTCACTTCTTACGAGTGTACGCTAGTACACGCACACATTTTTTTGTTTTGTTATACACAGCTAAAATATGTTAAATACGATCAAGCGTTAGTGCGTCTACAATGCTAGATGGATTAAAGATGTCGTAGCAGTCTTTGCTCTTCTTGATCAGATGGCGTACAAGATATTTTATAGTATGAAGGAAAATTATGGTAGCTATTATAGCATATATTTTAAGCTATAAATCATTTAAATATATTTTTATGTAGTAGTAAAAGAAAAACGTCAATCAGAAATATTGCGAAGCAGCTAAAATATTTTGTATAAAAAAATTTTAAACAAAAAATACAACCGACTTCCATACTAATATTATAAAGCTGAAGAGTTCAGGAACTACTGGTTCGAATTAAAAAATTCTTTTTGTGTTGAATAGACCATTTATCGAGGAAGGCTTTAGGCTATACAATTATATTTATTGGTTAGATATATTTTAGAGCAAAATATTAACCTCATGTTGATCCACCCGCAGTATATGCCACATGCGCTGTCGTATACGATGAAGTGCAATAAAAATTGTTATATGTTTTTTACAAGACACAGGAGCAAAATGGGAAGAGTAGGTCAATTTGAATGAAAACTTTCAATTTCCTAGATCATCCACATATTAGGTATCTTTTTTACGCGGGTGAAACCGCGGGTACTGCTAGTAGCATACATTTTAAGCTATAAATCATTTAAATATATTTTTATGTAGTAGTAAAAGAAAAACGTCAATCAGAAATATTGCGAAGCAGCTAAAAATATTTTGTATAAAAACCTAACAGTGTTCGTTGTATAGCCGTATTTAATCTCTTTGTTTGTAGATCTACAAGACAGTGGTCACTGCCGCTCATATATTGTTTATAAGTAAATTCATATTGAAAGGGGTCAACCATAAGTAGTTCAACAATGCATTGCTATCCAGGGACTAAGGCCCCTAGCACACGGCGTATTTTAATTTTAATTTTTCTCATTTGAAATATAACTGGCAACCACATCCTTCCATCGAAAGGCGAGGATTGCTTCAAGCTAAAATTTGGTGTAACGTGGTACCTTTCCATACTTGTTCTATTCCTGGAAAAAATACTGATAAAACCACTAGTTGATAAAAAGTTCGGACTTTTCATGACTTTAATTATGTTGACGTTAAGTATAGTAACATGAGGACCCGCTCGACGCAGCGGTTACCATACCGGTCTGACATGCAGTGGGTCCCGGGTTCGATTCCCGGACAGACAGGTATCTGAATGATGAGTTTAGATTCTTGTTCTGGGTCTGGGTGTTTGTGTATTCGTCTTTGTGTGTGTCCATGGCACCCACGATACAGGAGAAAATCTACTGTGGGGCTATGAGTGTAGAGAGTGTTTACATTTGTTTCAATTTGCTTAGTTTGGAATAATAATAAAATTTGATTCACTTTAGTTTATGATTTTAGACTAGTATTATCGCGGAATACATTATAATACTTAACGGGTACTCACGATATGCGGTTTACGAATTCTTATAGAATTCTTTTTGCCGATATTTCGACCCATTTGCATGGATTGTGGTCACGGCCAAACTGCGGAAGCGGGGAGAAACCGTTGACAAGCACTAGTGGTAAATTAACCTATCTACCCTACGTCTAGTTCGTTTTTCTTTTTTAGGTTCCATATCACGACACAAGTTAGGCCATAGTCCACCAATTCGCACTTGGCCAGCGCGGTGGACTATGGCCTAACTCTCTCATTCTGAGAGAAGACCCGTGCCCAGCAGTGGGACAATAATGGGTTGACGAGATATCACGACACACAACACTAACTGTATCCTTACGCACCACATTTTGCACTATTTGAGATTTACATAAACCAACTTCACTTTCACTTTAGTTTACCACAACAGGTCATTTCAATAGAAATAACTGCAACTTTTTATACAGCTATTGAAAAGTAATTCAGTGGTTTATGAATTAAATGGGGTGTTACCGCAAATGAACTCGAAAATTGAAGAAAAAACATTAACGCATACGAAGGTTGGATAAGCGATGAACTATATTTTTCTCATTTAATAGCGTGAGCAAAGAGCTCCTCTTTCTGTGGTTACTATGGGACAGATTAAGGAATTAGATTTTTTTTTATCTGACTGAAGTAGGAAACGAGCAGTCCATCTGATGGTAAGTGGTCATTGCCGCCCATGGACATTTGTTATCAACTACATACAGTCCGTGGGTTCTATCTGAAGTCACAGATGCGTTGCTACTCCCAAGGACTATGATGGTCGCCTCATGTGAAAGTGCGCCAGCAACCACACCCTTCTATCGAAACGCAAGGAATGCTACACGCTAGAAATAGGTATGGCGGTGGTACTTCCCCGATCGAACTACACTGGTTCTACCACCTTGATATTTTAAATAAGTCTCGGTTCAATTTTACAAGACGTGACTCTTAAGACTACTGAGACATCATCAAGAGTCGTGTTACTGTATCGACTCTTTTCTGTTAGGATTTGTTTAAGCTTATTTGAGTCGTATAAATCGTTTGAGCCAAAAAACAACTGCGTGTAATTTTTTTCTTAGTGAAGTGCATGCTTGGAAGGACTACTCCTGACTTAATAATATTTCCGTTTATATACGTTGTTGAGTTGAGAAACTTCTTTTAACTTAAATCTGTTCAAATCGTGAGTCATTAAAAATGGGACAAGTTTTTGCAATAGGAGTTAAGAGACTGACTGGATAGTTTTGAAATACTATGAGTTGAATGCTTGTGAGTTGTCTATGTCAGTTCATTAGTTATATTGTTGTGCGTTATAAGGCATTTGTACGAGTACAAACATCATACATATGTGTGGTAAGGCATGTGAGAGCATGTATTTCCATCTTAACGATCAATGTTTACTTGTCCTTGACCATGTATGTACATTATTTTACCTGTAAAGAACTATATAATTTTACTAACTGTTTTTTATCTCCCACGCTCGTATTCTTGTTCAATCAAAAATTGAGCGCGTAATCCTCTAAGATATATTTGTCGAACTAAGAATTTTTATAGTCTCGCTTACCTGGTCACGGTCGTGAAACTCGTTTAATGAAGTAGGTAAAAACAGAAATTGTGGTGACCGCGAGTCGCAGAGCCATTATTTTACTCAAAATTCATAAAATAAACTTTTTAATTTTCCGCTCCAAGTCGGTCCCACTAATTAAAAATGATTATCGCGTACCAAAAGACAATTTATTTCGTTTCTTTAATAATAAATTTGTGTTTTAACTGGGACGGATACTCGCTTTGTCTCGTTTAAAATAAAAACAATACCAGTTGTGAACGGCGTGCACTACTTTTGAAATAAAAAGTTCTGTTATAAAAATGTTTATAAAATATGAATTACATTTTAATAGAAATGCTTTTTAATTAACTTCAAAAGAAAAATCCAGGAGGTCCGTTTTAGAAGTCTAGAAAGTATGGAGAAATATTATAAATAAATTTAATGCCCTGTTTTATTACAACTTACTGATCGGTAATAAGGATTTAATTAGACCAAATTAAGGAAAAAAAATGTTATAGTCTTTATAATAATATCGACAAAAAATTTAAAACTTTACAGTTGTTAACTAAGTCATTGTTTTCTCAATGTAAAATGTCCCAATGTTAAATGATATAGTTTTTGGTCAATTTCCGTAATCATTTACGAGTTGTCGTCTCTTGTATTTCTGAGTCACGCTATTATTTTTTTCTTAAGCTACTACAAGACAGACTCTGAATTGAGATGTTTGTAGCTCGAATGCTTTTCCGCCAACCGCGAAGCCTAGTGGAATATCTTTATTTACCAACGAAGTAGTATGTAGTTCATAGTTAGACGGAGCGGTGGGCCCAGCTGCCCATCTGGGAGGAGCCCGAAGGGGCAGCGCGCTCGGAGGATTCCGGTTGAAGTCGTTTCGAGATCCCGGAGTCCTCCTTTTCGACGGCCACCGGGGGGGTTTTAGTGCGGTAAAAATCCCACATAATCCTGCGTCGCTTCCACGGCGTCGGGTACCTTTGGAAGGTTTCCCCCTCGAAAACAAAAAAAAAATGTAGTTCTTAGTTTACTTGTACGTCAATTTTTGCTATAATAACTGTTATTAAAATTTAAGATTACTTTTTCAAAATATGTTACTTTAAAGATTAAAAATTACATCAATAGTTTCCATCCAATAAGAATATTTTACCATTTATGTATCCACTATAATGTATGTCGTAATATAAACTACGTTCTACAATACTACCGAGTGTTCATAAGGACAATTTTAATCACTAATTTTCAAAGTATAAGATTATATAAATTGACCTCAGTACGTACTTAGTGCTGGAAACAGCTTCTTAAAGGCATCAAAAGAAAGTTCTAAGCAAGCTAACAGAAATTTCGAAAGAGCTCAAAATATAAACGAGTAATTTCAGCTCTTTTATCGTTCAGCGTTTTCAAAAGGCTCCTGGCTTTTGAGGCCAGATAAAGGCGTTCCTTGTATACGACAGCCATTAGAAACTGCACTTGCCCTGCTAATTTCTACCTATAGAAGAAAATTTTATGATAACTTTGCTGTAATTTTATACGAATGCTAAGTAATCTAAGGGGCTTGATTATTTTTATCATAAATCCGAAAAAATATCTAATAATTTGGAACATCTACTGGTGATCTACTGGTTCCGAGTATAGATAAGAACATTTAATGATTAGTAATCAAAACGTTAATCAAAAGTGGTGAAACTGCATAGATTTCCACCTACATGGTCTCCAAAAGTCCCCAACGCAAGCACCTTAGAATTTATTGTATTAAAATTTACTTTAAGCTGAGGGTTCCGAGTTTCGAGCCTGTTAGAGTCTCGTGAAAGTTGACTGTGGCTGTGGTAATCTGCAATAAGATTTAAAATTTATCTTCGGACCAAAAAAATTTAATCTATTCAATTGTATATGAGAGTACAGCATCACTACGTAGTATAAAACAAAGTCGCTTCCCGCTGTCTGTCCGTATCTTAGAGCTTGGATTTTTAAAACGACGCTAAGGATTTTAACGCAGTTTTTCTTAATAGATCGAGTGGTTCAAAGATAAGGTTTTTATGCATAATACATGCCTAATATAGTCGAGTAACACTGATAATTTTAGATTTTGACTTTTAGGCGGAACGAAGTTTGTCTGATCAGCTAGTAGTTAATAAGATGATAAGTTCAGGTGCTTATGGAATCAAGAATAATCGTCATTAAAATATATAGATATTATAGATCAATTCTGCGATTATTTTATTAGGCTTAAGTAATAGACAACTAAGTTATCCATTTTGCAAATCTATATATTTACAGCGATATCTATTTTGTTCACCGTACAGCAACTTCGTAAATAAAATATTTTTGGATTGGTCGAGAAATAAATAAATATAAAGCCACAATAAAAAACCCAGTATTTTTCGAATAAAATGGCCGCAAAATCACACTCCAATAAAAAAACGTATACAATGCCTTGCACAAACTATTTATTCGAGATTCGAGAACAGATCGGACTCAATTTTATTCAAAAACAAATACAAGCGCACAAACAAATCAAACAGAACTGTTTAAACAAACACTAATAAATGTGAAAAACAGATGTGCGATTCGACAATACTTTCGTTTTTCAGCCGAAAACCTACGCTAAGACTGAGTAGCAAGGTTGAAAGTGAACTGTTTCGATTTGAGGGCAGATTGAAAGGCTATATTGTTTGTTTTTTGTTTCTTTCCCCGTCAGTCGGACTAATGAAGACCCTTGTTCAACCAAGGGGTCCTTTTTAGTTTGTTTCGCGAAAACTATGGCCGTTTGATGCTTTAGCGCTTTGCCTTTGACTTTACGAGCCGTGATTTCGGCGTTGATTGCTCCGTCAAAATCTAATTTAAATTTGTGTCCAAAAATTCATTGTAATGAGGCTCATCAGAAAAGTTGAGTTGAATCAGCTAAGTTGACTTCGTAGACCGCGAAATTTTTGGAGGCTACAAAATGAGACAAAATAAGATATATCTGCAATGAAGTTACATATCTACAATACAGTTAATTACATGTTATTAAGCACGTTATATATGAAATGAAATGTCTTTATTTTGCATAGGTCTATGGAGGCACTTCCAAATTGTCAGTTACATATATATATTTTTTTTTTCACTACCACCGCATCAAAACACGACCTCAAGTGAGAAGATCCGGCATATTACATATGTTGGGAACACCTTTTGATATTTGTGAAATAATAAGTAAAACTGAATGTAAATAAAGGTTTATTGAGTTATATGTAAACTAAAGTAAATGAGTGCTTGTATGAATGATTGATCGAGTACACTCGCGAAGTTGTCTTGTTCCGTACGCGTCACGTAATGCACTGAATGTTATAATTATGTGAATTTAGTAAATGCGTCACCAGCAATGTGCGGTCGAAGACCGTACAACATATATATTAAATGTTTATTTCGGTTTTTTTACACTGTCCCTAATTAAATAAATGAAATCTATACAATATTTACACAAACTCTAAACTATAGGATTATTCTGCTGAAAAACAATAAGACGGCATAAATATCATTCTTTCCTCACGATAATGCTTGTTACAATACATATGAATTACATCGCCATATTACACAATTTTACCCCTTTATATACTTCAACCGAAGATTTTTACTTCAGACGAGATTTCGAAAGACGCCGTGTGTTCACTTTGCGGAAGATTGATAGACATTTTTCACGATACGTATTGTCGCATCAAAAGTTCTCAAAGAACTGACCTCGAAACGGTCTCGGTGCGAAGGAGATTAATCAGACTAGGTGAAGCCAACATGTTAAAAACAAATCATTTCGTGGCGGAGTGTTCACCATACCTGAAGGTGATAGAAGGCGTGAAGCATTGTGGTTCGTTGGGAGTGGTTGCAGGCACACTTTGATAAGAGGCGACCATCATATTCCTCAGGAGTGGCAACGCATCTGTGATTGATTTCAGATAGAACCTATGTTCTATATGAAGTTGATTACAGATGTCCATAGGCGGCAGTGATCACTTACTATCAGGTGGACTGCATGCTCGATTGCTGCTACAATTAGATAAAAAAATACCTGTATAGCATGTAGTGGGTTCCGGGTTCGATTACTGACCAAAAAAGTTTTTGAATGATGAATTTTAATTTTTGTTTTAGGTCTGAGTGTTTGTGTATTAATCTGTGTGTATATCGATGGCACCCGCGAAACACGACAAAAACATAGTGTAGGGCTATGAGCTTCGTCCCTGTAGTTCCGGGATCAGGATAGGGCTACGGTATCCTCCACCTGTCGTAAGAGGCTACTAAAAGAGGCTTCCGGAGTTGCGGGCGGCTAGAGCGGGAGCTTAAACCGTCCAGCAAGGCGATCCCACGAAGGACGGCGGTATTTGTGTTCGCATATCGTCGTAGAGACTAGACGAAGCGGTGGGCCCAGCCGCCCATCTGGGAGGAGCCCGATGAGGCAACGCGCTCAGAGGATTCCGGTTGCGTTCGTTTGGAGACCCCGAAGTCCTCTTTGTAGCGCTGAGGACGGCCACCTTTAGTGCGGTAAAAGTCCAACATAGCCCTGCGTCGCTCCCGAAGCGTCGGGTACCTTTTGAAGGTTTCCCTCGAGAACAAAAAAAGGGCTATGAGCTTTTCTTTTTATTCCAGCCTGGAGAGAATTAGTACATTTTTTTTCTCGGGATGCCTCCTACGGATTTACTGGTTTATCGTTGACTTAATACTTTTCCGCTGCTGGTCACTATCTCCTCTCATATGTATATAATGTAGATATTATTATACAACTTCCTTCGCGATGTTTTCCTTCAGAAAATCCAAGCAAGAGAAACCCATATACATATAATCAAATCACTACAAATAATGATTGAATTTCTTTGACAAAATATCACATGAAAAGTGTTGCGGGGACGAATATACCTTTTCAATAGAAAGTCGCCTTCCCTTAGAGAATACAGTAATGTGGCTTTTAATGCTTGTCTCATACTAACAGTTGGTCGCTTATCACTCAATATTATATAAAAACTTTTTAACACAAAGTATATACCGGCTTCCATGTCACAAAAAAGTAAAAAATAATTTAAATTAATTTTGGTTTAGAACATACTCAGTACTTAGTACATAGTCCTGAACTCGGCGCTCAACATATTTCGCTGGATGACGGTGACGAAACTATGTTCTATATGAGCATTTTAATGCAGTTTTTAATAAATAGAATGATTCAAGAGGGAGGTTTTTATGTATATTACATGTATAATATCGTAGAGAAACTCTGATAATTTTAGATTTTTGACATTTAAGCGGAACCAAGTTTGCCGGGCCAACTAGTGAAAAATAAAACAAAGCGAAGAGGCAGAATGGGAGGTACCACCCATACAACTATTTCTAAGCAGTGCTTGCGTTTCAGTGAAATGGTGAGGTTGACTTCACTTTCATATGAGACGACAATCTCAGACCTTGAAAAATGAAATGCTTCTGAAATTGAGTTGTATATTAATTTGATTGTAGACTTTCATGAGTTGCTCCTCACCTGACCTTTATTTCTGTATAAAAAAGTTATTTGATGCTTTAAAAATATATTCATACTCATACTTAATATCAACTTGTATCAACTTCTGCCCAATTCTTTAGAAATTATGGCTGACATTACACTTAGTTTGTTTTGTAGGAATCTGAATATCTTAGTTAAATATCACCAGTCAAATCTTATAAATAACATTCAGAAAACCAGATTATCCATGTGTTATATTTACAGTATAATTATTGTTTTTCCACCTCAAAGCTATAATCTAAGATAGCACTACTGCAAGTACAGTAGGGGCTTTATCTTTACACAACATTCAATAAATGCAAGGAAATTGCGGTATACATTGCTGGCAGCGACCCAACGATGACATAATTACAATGTATAGTATTTATTTAGATATATATACAATTTTTACACTTAAATCGAAACTTTCTACGCGACATGGACACCAGGGAACCAAATACCTACATATGAACATACCTACATGAATACCAAGAACCAATAATAAATAAAAAATAATTTATTTAAATGCCTGACTGTCTAGACTAATAATATTTTTATAGAATGTTATTCCAATATTTCGACCTATTTGTATAGATCGTGCTAGCCGCTTATTTCAAAAGTACCTCGATTTCTTTTTTATGCGGCTGACGAAGATAAGAAGCCTGCAATCTGATAATAAGTTATAATAACATGTATATGATCGCCTCTACGGGAGGCAGCGGCATCATGATCTATGCAACTGGATTAAAATATTGACATTATTGTAATAATTTTGGTTGCTGGATCACTTTTAAATGTATGAGGTGATCGTCTTAGTCCGCGTTAGTAGCAACGCATCTGTGATTAACTTTAGACCATTATTCAATTGGTGGCTATTTTTAATTTGTTATTTGGGTTGTTCAGAAAGTCATTTCGTTTTTAAGGTGGAAATGAAAGACGTTTTTCGTATAAAATGGATCATTTCATGATACTGGAGGAACTAATCACAGACGTCAACGCGACGACACAAGATTCTCTCCGTGAGGACATGAGGAACCCATATATAGAGCTTCGACGTTAAACCCAGGTCTTTCAGGTGGTCATAAACAGTTGAATTCGATAAATTGAACCTCTTATCAATTTCGATGGTTGTTATTCGCTACCTACATATATCGTGTCTTTATCAGCTTCAACCGGCCTTCCAGAACGTGGTGCATCTTCGACATCAAAATTACCGGATCGACATTTTGCAAACCAGTTCTGGCACTGGCGTATTATCAACACATCTTCTCCATACTCCATCATTTATACCTTTTCATTAGTAAAAAAGTAAAATATGACGAAAATGCTGCTTATTGCTTTTCATATTTAAAAGGGCATCTACAAAAAGGACTGCGTAAAATCAATTGAACTTTTTCACACACAAGCCTCATTTTATCACCTATCAAAACATGTATTATGTGGCTTATGTGTGAAGTTGGGATAAAAAAATATAATTAAATTCTGTGAGGGGAAAAATGAAATTACTTTCCGAACAACCCAATAGATTGTACCTATTTTTACGTTATCTATACTTATAATAAAGTTGTAGAGAGGTCAATTCTGTACATGAAATATTTTTCCAAAATAACTATCAGGGCGTGATTAGGGATCGATACTGATGCCAAAAATGCAATCAGTAAAATTTTTGTCTGTCTGTCTGTCTGTCTGTCTGTCTGTCTGTCTGCATAACCGTTATAGAAACAAAAACTACTCAGTGGATTTTAACGAAACTTGGTACGATTATTCTTTATACTCCTGGGCTGGTTATAGTATACTTTTCATCCCGCTACAATCAATAGGAGCAGAGCAGTAAAGGGAAATGTTGGGAAAACGGGAGAAGTTACTTTTTTAAGCTTCTGTCGCGTGGGGCTTCCGGGGTTGCGGGCGGCTAGAGTGGGAGCTTGAACCGTCCAGCCAGGCGATACCGGGAAGGTGGCGATATGTGTGGTCGCATACCGCCGTAAAGACTAGATTGGGTGGTGGGCCCATCCGCCCATCTGGGAGGAGCCCGAGTCCTCTTTATAGCACCGAAGACGGCCACCGGGGGGGTTTTAGTGCGGTAAAAATTCCACATAACTCTGCGTCGCTCCCACGGCGTCGGGTACCTTTTGAAGGTTTCCCCCTCGAAAACAAAAATAAAAAAGGTTCTTAAGCCTCATGTGAACGTGATCTAAACAATATTACCAATACATTAACTCAATAACACACAAGGAGTTACTCGCTGGCGGAGTCGCGGGCAAAGCTATTAACAATAATATTGTGCGGTTCCGTATTGCGATATTTTTCAACAGTATTGTAGATATGACATATTATATTTCCCTACTAAAATACGAAAGTTAATCTGTTTGTTACATCAAAACCACTGAACCGTGAGGAAGGACATAGGCTACTTTTTTTTACGAAAAACAACGGAAACGCGGACGAAGTCGCGGGCAACAGCTAGTATTAAATATGGTCGTAGGTGTATTGTAAACGTTGGCAACGCGCCAGAGTCCCTATTCCGTTGTCCGTGGCAACTTAGCCACGAATTAACCAATTACCTAGAGCTTATTGCTAAGTAAGTTCTAACCACCTTGTTTAGAATAAAACCATCTTTTCTTATGGATATTGTTACAACTAAAATTGCACGAAAGTAGCATTTCTGTATGAAATATTTCGTCTACAACACACAGGATTTTTTTATATAACATTGAAGTAGCAAAAAAGCATGCAGTCCACCGGTTGGTAAGTGGTCACTGACGTCCGTGAACATCCGTAACCTACAACCTGTGTAACAAGGGTTCAACCTGAAGTCAATCACAGATGCGTTGCTACTTCAGATGACTATGATGATCGCCTCATGTGAAAGTGTGCCGGCAACCACACCCTTCTATCGAAACGCAAGAACTGCTTTACGCTAGAAATAGGTGTGGCGGTGGTACTTCCCCGGTCGAACTACACTGGTTCTACCACCATTATTACATGTAATAACGAGAATTCTGCGCATTCTAGCAGAAACCTCCAAAAGATATTTCGTTGAGTCAACTCTTCGAGTCGGGTATTAGAATACGCTAAAACCGGTCAAGAGTGTTTTCGAGTGGATCTAACACATCTGACAATGTAAACCTAGAAAAACACAATGGAGATATGCCAATGTAATGGTTGGCTTAATAACTAGAACTGAAGTGGATTCTCATCTGTTACTACGAAAATTGCACATCTTTGAATAGGTTTTTATTCTCAGTGTAATATCCGAGGCATTTCGATTTACTTCCCAAGGGTAACACCGTATGACCATACGTTGACCACAAAATGAAAATTAAAATAAAATAATATAAGTAGTGTTTTTGTTTATATGTTTTTGTTTTTCTTTTTTGTATATATGTACATTTTGTAAATAGTTTTTTTTTATTTGAACCGTATTGTTAATTGTATTAAAAGATATCAATCCAAAAAAAAAAATCATTTGAACTTGAGAAATATTCCTGCTACTTTAGACAATATGAAGTTTAGTTTTTTAGTTCAAATTACGGTCGAATTTCGACCGTTGCGAAGGGTGACTAGTCCAAGCACCTGGTTAATACATCTCATACAAGGAAGTATTCTTATAAGCGGAATGATTTGATTTCATGTTATGTTAAAATTAGAGGCCATAATATTGATGTATGTGTGTCATACGTCTTACAGAGGTACGACGACGGTGTCGACATTTGTCAAAATTGTGACTTTTCCTGTTCTCAACTAATAACCGTCAACTGTAAAAGGAATTCTTAAGTATTTTCTGTAACACACATCGAGGAGGGAGATCTATTTACTTGTTATTACTTTTTTTTTATTTGACTGAAGTAGCAAACGAGCATGCAGTCCACCTGATGGTAAGTGGTCACTGCCGCCCATGGACATCTGTAATCAACTTCATACAGAACATGAGTTCCATCTGAAGTCAATCACAGATGCGTTCCTACTCCTGAGGACTATGATGGTCGCATCATATGAAAGTGTGCCGGCAACCACACCCTTCTATCGAAACGTAAGAAAAGCTTCACGCTAGAAATAGGTGTTTACTCCGACAATATTTAGGATATGAACGGAAAAAATGATAATACACCAATTCCTAATATGAAGTTGTTTTTGCGCATCATAGGGAGGATGTAAAGGCTGGCTGATTTACATATTAGGTGGCCATTTGGTCTTCAGGCATAGTAATGTGTCTATGATCAGCTTCATGTACAACTCTTATTTTATACGGATTTTATTAGTGTAACTCAGGTATAAATACACATCCTCTTACGCCCACACACAGTCACTCACACACACAGACACAAATAATGAAATAAGTTATTCTATTGTATTTACTTTTTCTTTTTTATTATGTACTTATTTACAGTGGAAAGTTTACTGATGAACGAATTTCCTATTTGTATGATAATTTAGTATTAAGACCATTGTTTGTTTCGATAGCAAAATAAAATAAATAAATAAATTATATTTCGGTTGTAATCCTAAATATATTGTAATCCATAACTGTACTAGGAGGTTTCGAGCGGGGCACCCTGTATTACGGGTTCACCCTGTTCAGGGGCCGTTTCTATGTGCTGTAACGATAAAATGTAATCAATGACGTATTTATTATTTTATTTATTTATTATATTTTTATTATTACTGATTTTCATGGGCGGCAAGACCAAACTATCAAGAGGACCTGCTGTGCTACTTTAATCTTACAATAGCATTAAAAAACTTCTCAAAACAATGAACTTAATATGAAAAGAGTTACTTACGAAGCATTTATAAAATATTTAACATTAAAGATTCTTTTAAAGCTAATTTGATCCCGAAGCGTCTAGACTACAAAAGACCTTTATCGTCCTTGTCTATTTATCGCGACGAATATAAAGAAAACCTGAGAAGACCCAGCGCTTTGTGCAAAGAACCCTACAAAACATAACAAAGGCCGTTACAACTACTATACATTTTTCATACAATTGCCTTATTTTTTACTGTGAAGCGATAAGAGTGTTGTATGGATTTTGGTGGGCGTTGAATGGTAGGATCTAGAAGTTTTGTATTTCTCTTTATATGTGACAAGCGCAAGGAAAGCGAACTTGTGAAATGCGACTTAGAGTTTTATACATAAAATCAATGAAATTAAATGGAATGTCTTTATTTTGTATAGGCTTAAGGGGGCACTTACAAATTGTCATTTACATTTACACTACCACCGGATCGGATTACGATCTCAACTGAGAAGATTCGACAAGAAAATCTGCGTTTTTTTTTGTTATATACCTTTTTCAAATATAATTACAATCATGTTTTTTACATGGTAATGAAAGTTAGTTCCAGTAGTTAATCCAATGAATGACCTTAAAAAAATATATTTTTGTAATGTGGTAAAGCATATCTAGTACGGTACCACCGTCACACCATCTTTAAAGTTAGGCCGTTCTTGCGTTCTTCTTCTTTCTTCATTTTCCTATAAGGCCAACATCTATAGATTCCTGATAGACCCTTGTTCTGTGTGAAGATCCGTCGAACTGTAGTAGAACGAACAAATGTTCGGAGCAAACGCCGGAATGGTATTTAAGTAAGTTTTTTTGAGTTTTTAATCACGTAAGTCTTTTTTTGATAAATACGAGTATGTGAGTGCCATACATTTAGAACGCCCTAACCGACATATTCAATTTTTGGCGCACTTTTGTAACCCAAAAATTGACTAAATAAAGATCTTTCTTTCTTTCATAATTACTCCTATTGATCAGTACTCGATGAGTACCACAATCCTATCCTACTAATATTATAAATGCGAAAGTTTGTGAGGATGTATGTGTATTTGTTATTCTTTCACGCAAAAACTACTCAACGGATTAGGTTGAAACTTTACAGTAGTATTGGTTATACATCAGAATAACACATGGACTATAATTTATACCGATTTTTTTTTATAAGGTTATAATATAACGAGAAATATCAGGTTAGTCGGAAAAAAAGTTGTGCTCTGAGAGCTATCTTCGCATACGCTGCCTAAACCGTTGGAGATATACAAATATAATGTATGGTGGGATTGTTTGGCTCACATAGATCTAAATAAAAGTCCGCGACGGCATATGTCTATATTTTATGTTTAACCCACAATAACTGTTTTTATACTTTGAAAATTTAAAAAATATCAAGTTGATGTTTCCATGGATTTTATACAAACTAAATATTAATCCTTATCAAAATAAATGATTTCAAAAAATCAAGCATCTAATAAAGATTGAATCTGCCTTTTACACCATGTAAATTGGATTAGTAGTTTAGAAGATATTACGAGTATAACATATTGCGTAGTCAATTGATTGACCGGCAGTACGCGCCGTGCGACGCCGCCGTATACAACGAAGTTGTATGATATTAATATTTCAATGGTTATAAAACACGGAGCAAAATGTGAAAGGTCAATGACGTCTCTGTAGTTCCGGGAATAAGGCTACAGTATCCCCTGTCTGTGGTAAGAGGCAACTAAAAGGGAGCTTTCGAGGTTGCGGGCGGCTAGACGGAGAGCTCCAAACACCCAGTCAGCAACTTCGGGAAAGATGTCAGCATGTGTAGTCGCATGTTATCGTGAGAGCTAGGATGGACGGAGCTTGAACTGTCCAGCCAGGCGATCCCGAGAAGGACAGTGGCATACGTGTGGTCGCATATCGTGGTAAAGACCAGATGGAGTGGTGGGCCCAGCCGCTCACTTGGGAGGAGCCCGATGGGGCAATGCACTCAGAGGACTCCAGTTGCGTTCCTTTGAAGATCCCGGAGTCCTGGTGCTATAAGAATCCCAGATAACCCTGCGTCGCTCCCACGGCGTACCTTTTGAAGGTTTCTCCCTCGACAAAAAAGAAAAAAAGTCAATGCGAATGAAACAGCGGAAAGGTTAAATATGTTATTCAATCGTCATCGACCTTTTAATGTAACACAACTCGGCACATATGTCAGATTAGCAGTAGTTTAGGTCGTAGTTGACCACGCTAGCCAACTGCGCTTTGGTAACCGTCACGGGTTTTGAGACCCTTTCTTAAAACTTTTAATTTCAGAATATCTGTTGCCGAGAAAACTAATTCAAATTAATATACGTGCCTGTGATTTGAAATTTGAACACACTGATTTAGGCGATTAACACACGGCACCGCGCACCGCCGCGAATAGCGGTGCCCCGCGCGGTAAGGCGGTTTACGCACCTGTACGCGCGGATGGACCGTACATCAAAATAAACTTTTCGACATCGAAATGCATTTTTGCTTCAACGATGATCCGCGCGGTTAGGCGCCAGCCCGTGTGTGAGGCGCCGACCCCCCGCACTGTCGTTTACGCGGAGACACGGTGGTGATGAGAACACCGCTGGACCGCGCGGCCAGTCGGCCAGTCATGTTAATCGCCTTAGGAAGTAGGACAAGGGTTCAATCTGAAGTAAATCACACATGCGTTGCTACTCCCGAGAACTATGATGATCGCCTCATATAAAAGTGAGCCGGCAGGCACACCCTTCAAATGAAACACAAGAACTGCTTTTAGAAATAGGTGCGGCGGTGATGCCTCCCTGGTTGAACCATTGCTCTACCACCTTGCAAACTTTATGTGGCAGACTAAATTCCACGCGAGCGAAGCCGCGGGCAAAGGCTAGTATTACATAATTGTCAGTGTCGCCTTCACAGCACCTATATCATGCATAATTAACACTACAAAAAACGCTGTTACTCGAATGATTTTAATTTAATGTTATATAATAATGTAATGGATACGGTTATATCATCACATAATCTGAAACTGCATAGGTGCCAACGGAAACTGGTTTTATAATACTCACCATAAAATATTTTCAGATTTGTGGTCAGAACCGATTAGTGGTGAGCCGACAGAAATTATTTTCAACTACTGCACTAATTGGCTATTACCTAGCTGTACTTTGCGGTTTTGCTAACAAAATCCTTTTAGTTATCCAATGGAGGTTTTTATTGTAATAATATTCTCTTTCATAGGAAATGTTATATTAACTCTTTTTTAAGTTGCTAGAATGTATATGGTTTGTCCGTGGTACTACCGCCACATCTGTTTAGTGTAGGTGTAGGGGAGTAGAATCGGAGAAGAAACCGCCCCGACCACCAGTAATTGGGTAATGCGCTCAGAGGATTCTGGTTGCGTTCCTTTAGAGATCCCGGAATCCTCTTTGTAGCGCCGAGGACGGCCACCGGGGGGTTTTTTGTGCAGTAAAAATCTCACATAACCCTGCGTCGCTCCCACGGCGTCGGGTACCTTTAGTAGGATTTCCCCCTCGAAAAAAAAGGGAGTAGAATACGGCTACCGTATCGTAAGAGCCGACGGAAAGGGGGCTTCTGGGCTTCTGGGCTGGGTAAGAGTGGGAGTTCAGACCATCAAGCCAAGTGACCCTGGCAAGGACGATAGCATGTGTTACGGGAGACACGAAACCGAGAGGTACTGTTAGCATCAAACGGTCACCGGGGAAGGGCCCAAAAGGTGCATTGCGCTCGGAGGATTCCGGTTGTGTTTCGTTGCAGAACCCGAAGTCCTCCACGTAGCGCTTAGGTCGGCCACCAGCGGGTTTTAGTGAGGTAAAAATCCCACATAACTCCCCGTTGCTCCCATAACAGCGTGTATTTTTGAAGGTTTCCCCCTTGATAACAAAAAAATGTAGGTAGGTGAGTTAAATATTTTTGCATTGTTTTGCTATCACAAATGCCAGTAAATGTTTTAATTTCAGGATTGAACATACATTTTACATGAGCAGTCATGTGTGAATTGGTCAGCTAATTGTTACCACAAAATGTGTCGGTGATGTTTATAATGGTTTTGATATTTACAAAACTGGAAATCAAATCTAATGGATCTATTCAAACCACGCCAATGTTAACAAATACTTGTTAATTACTTTCCTCTTTCGATAATAACCGATGACATTTAAAGTCACAATTGACTGCTATTCTGCAAATTTCTAGCGTGAAGTAGTTCTTGCGTTTCGATGGAAGGGTGTGGTTACCTGCACACTTTTATATGGGACGAACATCATAGTTCTCGAGAGTAGCAACGCAACTGTGATTGACTTCAGATAGAATCCATGTTCTGTATGAAGTTGATTACAGATGACCATGAGCGGCAGTGACTATTTACCATCAGGTGGACTGCATGCTCTTTGCTACTTCTGACCGATAAAAAATATATATATTTCTACCCTTCTTCTGAGGCCGTCGGGTAATAACAAGCAAATTTAAATAAAAGTATGTAAATATAATAGACTTTAGTACATATATATGGATAGCTTTAGTTATACCAATGTTTAGTTGCACGTTTAAAAGCCGACATAGCTGTGATTCCCTAATGGTTGAAACTTTCCCTCTCAATCGGGAGGTCCGAGGTGCAAACCCAGGCACGCATCACTGATTTATGTGTTTACTAGCATTTGCCCGCGGCTTCGCTCGCGTGGAATTGAGTCTGCCACATAAAGTTTGCAAAGTGGTAGAGCAATGGTTCAACCAGGGAGGCATCACCGCCGCACCTATTTCTACCGTGAAGCAGTTCTTGTGTTTCATTTGAAGGGTGTGCCTGCCGGCTCACTTTTGTATGAGGCGATCATCATAGTCCTCGGGAGTAGCAACGCATCTGTGATTTACTTCAGATTGAACCCTTGCCCTACTTCCTAAGGCGATTAACATACGGTACCACTCACTGCCACGGTAGGCGGTGAAGCGGATCTCATGTTGTATTGGGGTCTAATAAATCCGTTGATGCCTCACAAACGTACACCGACTGGCCGCGCGGTCCAGCGGTGTTCTCATCACCACCGTGTCTCCGCGCGAACGACAGCGCGGGGGGTCGGCGCCTCATACACGGGCTGGCGCCTAAGCGCGCGGATCATCGTTGAAGCAAAAATGCATTTCGATGTCGAAAAGTTTATTTTGATGATCGGTCCATCCGCGCGTACATGTGCGTAAACCGCCTTAGCCCGCGGGGCACCGCTATTCGCGGCGGTGCGTGGTGCCGTGTGTTAGGCTACGTTCTCACGGAGCGGTTTTCACCCGCGGCCGCCGCGGTTGCGGGCCCGCAGCTTCTGTAGGATGCAGATATAAGTGTAAAAAATTAGAGCAATACTCACGACGCGTTTTTCGCCCGCAAGGCGCGCGGTTGTTTGCGGCTCCCGCTGCACCAGCGGGCAATCTGTAGAACCGCGCGGGCCGCCGTCAGCCGCAGCCGCGGCAGTTTGCGCCTTCGCGCTCTGCGGTCAGTTGGAGGGCGAGTGCAGTAGTCAGGACCTCAACTGATGGTAAACCGCCCGTCTTGCGGTTTTCGCCCGCCACGTTTGCGGTCAATAATCGCAACCGCGACGGCAGCGGAACCGCAAAAATAGGCGGTCTCGTGAGTTTCGCACAGAAGCTGCGGGCTCGCAACCGCGGCGGCCGCGGGTGAAAACCGCGCCGTGAGTACGTAGCCTTAATCGCCTAAATCAGTGTGTTCAAATTTCAAATCACAGGGACGTATATTAATTTGAATTAGTTTTGTCGGCAACAGATATTAATGCTTACTCTGAAATTAAAAGTTTTAAGAAAGGGTCTCAAAACCCGTGACGGTTACCAACGCGCAGTTGGTAACCGTCACGGGTTTTGAGACGTGGTCAACTACGACCTAAACTACTGCTAATCTGATATATGTGCCGAGTTCTGTTTCATTAAAAGGTCAATGACGATTGAATAACATATTTAACCTTTCCGCTGTTTCATTCTCATTGACTTTTTTTCTTTTTTGTCGAGGGAGAAACCTTCAAAAGGTACGCCGTGGGAGCGACGCATGGTTATCTGGGATTCTTAAAGCACCGGGACTCCGGGATCTTCAAAGGAACGCAACTGGAGTCCTCTGAGTGCATTGCCCCATCAGGCTCCTCCAGAGTGAGCGGCTGGGCCACCACTCCATCTGGTCTTTACCACATGCGACCACACGTATGCCACCGTCCTTCCCGGGATCGCCTGGCTAGACGGTTCAAGCTCCGTCCATCCTGGCTCTCACGATAGCATGCGACCACACATGCTGACATCTTTCCCGAAGTTGCTGACTGGGTGTTTGAAGCTCTCCGTCTAGCCGCCCGCAACCCCGAAAGCTCCCTTTTAGTTGCCTCTTACCACAGACAGGGGATACCGTAGCCTTATTCCCGGAACTACAGAGACGTCATTGACCTTTCACATTTTGCTCCGTGTTTTATAACCATTCAAATATTAATATCATACAACTTCATTGTATACGACGGCGGCGCACGGCGCGTACTGCCGGTCAATCAATTGACTCCGCAATATGTTATATTTGTAATATCTTCTAAACTACTTATCCAATTTACATGGTGTAAAAGGCAGATTCAATCTTTATTAGATGCTTGATTTTTTGCAATCATTCATTTTGATAAGGATTAATATTTAGTTTGTATAAAACTCATGGAAACATCAACTTGATATTTTTAAAATTTTCAAAGTATAAAAAGAGTTATTGTGGGTTATACATAAAATATAGACATATGCTGTCGCGGACTTTTATTTAGATCTATGTGAGCCAAACAATCCCATGGTACATTATATTTGGATATCTCCAACGGTTTAGGCAGCGTACGCGAAGATAGCTCTCAGAGCACAACTTTTTTTCCGACTAACCTGATATTTCTCGTTATATTATAACCTTATAAATAAAAAATCATTACAAATTATAGCCCATGTGTTATTCTGATGTATAACCAATACTACTGTAAAGTTTCAACCTAATCCGTTGAGTAGTTTTTGCGTGAAAGAATAACAAATACACATACATCCTCACAAACTTTCGCATTTATAATATTAGTAGGATTAGAAATTAATTATCACTGCTTTTCAGTGAAGGAATCGTGAGGTAACACCAGAGAGTTCTTTAAAAAAAATGTTCTCGAAGGTGTGTGAAGTCTACCAATTCGCACCTAGCACTTTTTCAAGGTGGTAGAACCAGTGTAGTTCAACCGGGGAAGTACCACCGCCACATCTATTTCTAGCGTGAAGCATTTCTTGCGTTTCGATATAAGGGTTTGGCTGCCGGCACACTTTCACACGAGGCAACCATCATAGTCCTCGGGAGTAGCAACGCATCTGTGATTGACTTCAGATGGAACCCATGTTCTGTATGAAGTTGATTACAGACTTTCATGGGCGGCAGTGGCCACTTACCATCAGGTGGACTGCATGCTCGTTTGCTACTTCAGTAAAAACGTTTTATTGTATAAGATGTTTACACATTTTTCACATATTAACTCGTACAACAACGTACTCTTTAATCTCTCTCTCTCTTTTACTTAGATACTAAACCTACTTTACTCTTTACAAAATTCATTTGGACACATTTGGGTCCCACTTTCACGTTCAACGAATGGCGGTAAAAACATCGCAGTGCCTGCAATACGTCGATAACGATGAGTTTCAGCTGAAATTCCTGAAATATTCCTATAACAGACTGTAGCGGTGAGCTTTGAAAGCACCAATATTTTGGCCATTCAATCCCTGGATTTGAGTGTCACCAAATCGGAATAGATCGTGTGTGGTCCGTTTGTCATATCTATGACTAATTGTTGAATCATTGGATGGGAAATTTTGTTTGTTGTTGTATCTAAATACAAATTGTTCCTGCATACTCGCCATCAATGAGTACACAATATGAAGTTAATATAAAATTGTAATATTCCAAACTTTTACAACAGGTAGGCCGTGGGACTAAGTAATTCATGGTATGTAAGGTAGGTGAGTAAATAGGTGTAAGTCGAATTTGCAGAAATCGGAATACAATGTCGCATAATTATATACATTGCAGTGATAAACTAATAGTTGGAACTTGCGCTCTGGAACGGGAGGTCCCAGGCACCATAGATTTTTCTAAAATTATGAGTTAATAAAAAATGTTTACCACTGCGTGACGTGAAATTGTTTACCTCAAAAAAAAAAAAACTTTTCAAAGCCGTGTGATGTCTACTTATTCGCATTTGGCCAGTGCGATGGACTGTGGTTTAAACTCTCTCATTCTGGGAGAATACCCTTGCCCAGCAGTGGGACAATATTGGGGTGACGAGAGATCTGAAACTTTGTGATCTTTCGAAAAATCTGTTGTTTGCTACCGGCCATGAATCTGAAGTCGAAGAGACTAAAATTGGTAGAACGGGTATAGTTCGACCTAAGAGGTACCACCGCCACACTTATATCTTGTGTTAACCAGTTATTGTGTTTAGCTGCAAGTGTTGTCGCCAGTTCACCGTCCTGTGAGGCTACGATCTTTATTGACGGGAGTAGCAATATACCTGTGTTTGACCATATAATAATAAAAATAATTCTTTAATATAGAACCCCTTTTTTATAATTGGTCCTAGCTATAAGGCAGACGGGCTACCTGATGGAAAGTAGTCGCCTATGGACATTTGCATCACCAGAGGAGTTGCCAATGCATGCCGGCTTTGAAGAAGAGCTGTTTTCGCACCCTTTTCTGTATTAAGTTTTCAAATGTCTTCGGTACTGTCCACTAACTATCAGGCGGACTGCATGCTTCTTTGCATTCAACTTCATAAAAACCTAATAAAAAAACAAACAACCTATCGTTAAAAACAGCTCATTGTTCCTCAGATTACTTCCATACTTGTTTAAACTTATGAAACGTAATCAGTGCAAACGGTACCCTCATTTCCTGGGAAACTTGCGTCGACCTCCGAGATCCAGTCGCTAGATTGAATTTTAATTTTTTTATCCGACTTCACCGCTGCGCGTAATCCGGGAGCTAACTAAACCGGTCTTGTATGGCTTAGGGTATTGTTTTCGTTATTGGTTTATAACTGGGGTTTTTACTTGATTGCGTCTAAAGGAAGGTAAAGTTTTTCAAGCGTAGGTACGTCTATTTCTTTAGCACATATATCGTCATTATAGTCCCACTGCTGGGCACAGGTCTTCTCTCGGAATGAGAGAGTTTTAGACCATAGTCCACCGCGCTGGCCAAGTGAGAGTTGGTGGACTTCACACACCTCCGAGAACTTTTTTTTTAAAGAACTCTCGGGTAGGTTCCTCACGATGTTTTCCTTCACCGAAAAGCAGTGTTAATTAATTTCTAATACGCACATAGTTTTAGAAAAATCTGTGGCGCATGCCTGGGTTTGAACCTCGGACCTCCGGATTGAGAGGGCAAGTTTCAACCATTAGGCTATGTTTAGCACATACTACAGCCCAAATGGCTTGACGGATTGTAACATATGGCATTAAATTTGAATAGACTTATATTTTATTTGTAATAATTAGTTTCTTGTTTTCTTTTGGAGTTTACTTCTTAAGAATCGATCTGCATATATAAGGGCCTGGTATGAGAAAAATGTGAGAAGTAAAATCTACTGATGAATGACCTCGTTAGGTTTTTGGTCTTTGTAGGGACATGTAATATTGCAATATTACATGTCAGCAATTAAAATGAGATCATCTGAATCGTGAGAATGTGAGTGATGCATTTCAGCGAAAATATATGTATATGTATAGAGACGTCTGCGTCCGTCGTTTAAGTCCACAGTCTAAAATATACACGGTTAACGGAACACGTATTTTATTCCATAGTCCCAGATCTGTATAGGTAACCCTTTACATTACCTAAAGTATTTTTACCTTTCGGGTCTTTTTAAATCACCTTTACAATTAGTAACACTTAATTTGAGAAATAATTGTACTCCTTTGGGCTATATCAAGTTTAGTTTTTTAGGTTGAAATGCGGTCGAATTTCGACCGTTGTGACAGATGACTTGTTGGTACTTTAAGTCTTTGGTATTTCCAATATTACCTTAAAGATAATCACACAAACATTAGCTACACTTACGATGAATTTCAATAACAAAAAACCTTTATTTATTTGTGTTTATTTGACTGTGTTGTATGTGTTTACTTTCATTTATATGTGTTTACTACTTTCAACATAAATAACCAAGTTTACCCTAAACATGGGTTCTATAACTAAGAATCAAACTATGTTATGAGATTTATTATGAGCTGCGATTGTATAAAAAGGAACGGGACCTCACAAGTTTGTTCGTATTCCCTAAATCCCAGGATTGATGCGCAGTAAATATATTTTTTCTAAACAGTATATAAATATGAAGTTTATCTGATATTTAGATATAGCTTTTGCAGCGCCCTAATTGAAAATACAGAGCAGTGATGTGCGTAATACGTTTTTAGATGATTTTATGTATGTTTTATGCATTATTTGAAATAAATATTAGCATTCGTAATCCTTCTCTACATCAACTATAACCGTGCCTAGTTTCATACTCCTCCATCAGCGGCAAGTATCTTAAAACCGGTTCCCAATTTTTTGCTTAACGTTTTAATATATAGAAGATATTAATATATAGATAATTTTATGAATTGGTAAGTGATATTATGTAATATGCACAAAAAATGTTCCCGTATTTTGCCCTACTATTAAGACATATAATGCCTGTACAATTTCACGTATATTGCGAAAAAAATAATATTTGCGTATACGAAAATCTTCCACTTAATCATAAAACTATCAAACGAAGCGCTTCCAAAAATATCGCACAGATAATTTCAAATTTGGAATCAGCAGTTCCAAATTTGAAATTCCCGTATAACATTCTGTTGCGTCTAGTGGACACGGCCGGTTGTTGGTTTGACGCCAGATTATCTCTCACGCTCCACAGATTTTAATCACGCGCACCGTTGCCAATATGTCAATGGCCAAGAATCCACTGCTGTTGCTTAGTATTTCCGACACTGGACGATAAGATGTATGGAATTTGCTACCTTTTTGTTTCTCGTGTGTTTTATTATATGTTTTATGATATGAAGTATGACTAACTTTTTTTTTTTTTTTTTTAAAAAAAACACGCTTTCTACACTCATAGTCCCACAGTAGGATTTTCTCCTGTGTCGTGGGTACCATGGACACACACAAGACGAATACACAAACACCCAGACCCAGAACAGGAATCTAAACTCATCATCCAGATACCTGTCTGGCCGGGAATCGAACCCGGGACCCATTGCGCGTCAGACCGGTATGGTAACCGCTACGCCACGCGGGTCGTCAACTAGATTATACAAGGAAGTCTTATCTAAAGATAACACTATAGACCCTTTTAGCGACAGTGAAAGGTAATTCAAAGATAAACTAACAAAATTATTCAGTGTATAAAATATTAGTTTTCATTACTTTATTATTATATTCACTTATTTAATCGCATGTTGTGACTGCCTGTAAGTAGAATTATGTGCATTTCCGTACCTTATATTACTTTTCTCTATTTTTGTAGTCCATGTTATTCTGTTGGTGGTTCTAATAAAATAAATAAAAAATAAAAAAAATAAGTACAACATTTCTGGTTGGAATTTCAATTTCTAATACCTGAGTTTTACGGGAAAATGGAATGATTATCTGTTATCTATTTCTACCAATATAATTATTCGTGTATTATTTATCTATTGTAAACTATATATTATTACTACATTAAAAAAAATCATTTAAATTTTTTATTGCTCATGTGCTTATGAGCTTAATTTAGTTTACAAATTTAACTATAATAAATTCATAATTCAGACGTTTGACTGACCGGACCTCGAACCTAGTTACTAATGGCACGGTAGCCACGCCGTTATGAGTCGTCAATATTTGTAAAAGCGAATCTATCGACAGGATTACATGATACATTTCAAAAAATATTCGGTCGTTCTCTATAGGCTAGAATCCTGTTTAAAACCTGCAGCAACATTACGCTTGGCTGCCAATTTAATCCCATGGAAACGCTCGTAAATATTGCAGCTAAACATCCTATTCAAATCGTTAGAGCAATCTGCTCTTAGTTGTAGGTTATCGAAGCGTCGTCACTAGGTCGCGCGAATCAATATCTGTGTCAGCTTCCACCTGGTCTTCATTACGGAGTAGATATATTACGTGGGTTTAATTTAGAAGGTGGTGAAAAATACGAAGTTTGTTTGACCTAGGAGGTAATGCCACAACTATTTCTAGCATGAATGAGTTGTCGCGTTTTGTTGGTAGAATGCGGTTCACAGCTCATATTTATACGAGGCGATCAACTTAGTCCTGGAGAGTAGCATTGCATCTGCAGTTGACTTCAGATATAACCCTTGTCCCGTACAAACGTACGTTAACGCGGCAGTGATCACTTACCATCAGGTGGAGTGTATGCTCGTTGCTACTTTTAATCGTATTACAAAGGTGGTAGAGCCACAGTAGACCACACAGAAGCATTCCTTGCGTTTCGATGGAAAGGTGTGGCTTTTATATGAGGCGACCATCCTAGTCCTCGGGAGTAACAACGCAAGTTGCTTACAGATGTCCATGGGCGGCGGTGACCGCTTACCATCAGATGGACTGCATGCTCGTTTGCTACTTCATTATTATAAAAAAATGATTAGAATTCAACCCATACATTTAGATGCGCTTATTATGTTTGTTCATAACAATTACTGACTTAATACCAGATAGACAGCGCGCTCTTATGTTACTTCTATAATACAAATGAATGAAAATATTCTATTTAATCTCACATATAGCTCAACAGTAATTGTACTTCTACACTTTCTTTAAAAGTATAAGAATATAAGATAAATAGTTTGTAATTTTGCAACACTTATACAACAATTTCGTAAATTGCTTAGAAGTCAAGAAGTTGTTTCACTTCTTAGCAGTTACTATTAGTTATGCCAAAACATTAGCAATATTTTATTCAACTAGTAATGTTCTCGTTGAATTTATGAAGTGAGCAAACGCCCTTCTAAAAGGCGTTCAACTTCCAAACTGAGAAAATAATAAATAACCAAGTTTATCCAAAACACTCTGGTTCTGTAGTAAGAATCGGGTCAAACTAATTCGGACCAAACTGATTGGGGCCCGAGAAAAATGGCCTTGCGTAAGATTTATATCTTAATTTTGACAACTCCGGTGCGGCGGTAAATAAGTTATGAGATTTATTGTGAGCTGCGATTGAATAAAAATGAATGGGACCTCTCGAGATGCGTCCCTGATTCCCCTCGTTGACGTTCAGTGATTTATCAACGGGATCTTTGTGAAATACCAGTAAGATCTTTCGCGTCCTTTATATAAACGTATAAGTTGCTAGGATAGTCCCCACCATAACATTTATTTTTATAAATAACTAAGCTATTCTTGCGGCTGCGCCCGCTACGGCATTTTTACTACTTTAATGGATACTATATGTGTTAGTCTTGATCTGTTTGTTAAAGTTTTAGCTAAATACAACCAGTAGTTTTTGAAAGAATAATAAGTCTTGACAAGTTCTGAAAAAACAAATACGTATTAAATTATTATATATTACATTCATATACTACCTTATTCCCGCAGCTTATTCTCACAAACTTTTACATTTATAATGTTATTGAGACTTACATTTCCAAATTAGATAAGCCTATGCCTCTTAAAAGACGTTTACACAAACATGCAATTTTCGGTATACTACAGTATTTCTGTGTCTGTGTCTAGACTTTAGCCTGGGGTATTATAAATGCGGATAATCTGTCTTGATTGAATCCGAGTGCATGATTCGTTCGCATACAGCGTGAGGGTTGCGGCTCTCACGCATGATTGGTTTGAATATAGTACTGCTCTCGCAATGAAATTCGCAAAATGGTAACTTTGAGATAAACGTATATAGAGGTTTTTTTTTCAAATTTTCGTCTTATTTAGTTATATTTTCTTGTCAAGTGACGTGATGCGTTTTTTAGAAAATTTGCATTTTATTCATATAAATCAATTTATTCTTATGAATTACTGCGTTCTTATAAATTCTGATGAGTTACTGCGTTCCAGATTTCAATAATCACTTGATTACCTACATCATAAAATCTAACGTAAGTACTTTGCCTTTTGTTAAGTCTTGGTTAACTTCCAATATAAAAAGAAAACACTTTTTTCTTCACGTTTGAGTGTCTCTAAACTTTAGCCTGGGGTATTATAAATGCGGATAATCCGTCAACCTTGACGAACCGCGTGGCGGAGCTATTACCATACCGGTCTGATGCGCAATGGGTCCCGGGTTCGTTTCTCGGCCAGACAGGTATCTAGATGATGAGTTTAGATTAATGTTCTGGGTCTGGATGTTTGTGTATTCGTCTTGTGTGAGTCCATGGTACTCACGACACAGGAAATGTCCTAGTGAGAGCTAAAAGGTGTTTAAAAAAAACTCGACGCACGAACGCAGAGGGCTGCACGGTGATTGAATCCGAGTGCATGTTTCGTTCGTGTATGCATGAGGGTTGCTCATCTCACGTATGATTGGTTTGGACAAACAAGTCATCGTTAGGCCAATACTGTTACGGTGAGATAGATGAGATAAACGTGTATAAGTGGTTTTATTTTACAAATATTCACGCTTTTTGTCTAGCGAAGGTCCTTACCTTTTTTTTGTTACGGGGAGAAAACCTTCAAAGGGTACACCGAAGCCTTGGAAGAAACTCCGGGTTATGTGGGATTTTTACCCACTAAAACCTCCTCGGTGGCCTTCCTTAGCGCTTGTAGTAGGGAACCGGAAACTCAATCGGAACGAACCGGTGGCCCCTAGCGCAGCGCCCCTCACGGGCTCATCTCTTGGGGGACGTGTACCCCTTCACCATCCGGTGCTTACGGCGAGATGCAGCCACACATAACGCCATCCTTCTCGGGGTTGCTTGTTGGACGGTTCGAGCTTCCACTCTGGCCGTCCGCAACCTCAGAGGCCCCCTGTTAGTCGCCTCTTACGACAGGCAGGGGATACCGTAGCCGTATTCTACTCACCGACTACAGGTCCTTACTTAAACCACTTTTTCTTAAGTTTTGATCAACTTACAATATGTTTTTCTTCTGCCCACATTAACATAGACTTCTGATAAACAGCTTAAAAAGTTAATTTTACAAAAACGACGATTACCTACTGTGTTTTTGATCACAAAAAGACGTTGATATTTAAAATAAACAAGAATTTCCATTGAATATTTTTGATATAAATGTCTGTGATGAATTTCAATTAAATATAACAATGTTGCTCATTCTACTCATAACATTAATTGAGCATTGAACGAAATTCTTCACATTCTCCTCTGCCTAGAAATTAGATTAGCTTATCATAGTTTAATTAATTTATTTAAATTTATTTATAACACAATCCAGTACGAAGTCTATCTTGCGAGTAAGCAAGGAAATGTCGGAACCGTTCACGGCGCTCTGAATTAAATTTCTCCGGGACCAAGTTTAAACAACTATGAAACTAATCTAAGGTAGACAATGGACTGTTATTTTTCAAGGAAGCCGCGCTCTCCATTTCAAGTTTATTAAAACTCGGATGTGATAGTTGAGTCTGTTTATTAAGTTTCTATCTGGGAAAGGCTTATTTCTACTTTCGCTGTGTTGTTATTTTTTGTAGGCTATTCTCGTGGTCCCGGGTTCGATTACTCGGTGAAGGATGATAGTGAGGAAATCTACACACCCGAGAGTTCTATAAAAAAAGTTCAAAGCGCTGGCCAAATTCGCATTTGGCCAGCGCGGTGGACTATCGCCTAAACTCTCTCATTCTGAGAGAAGACCGTGCCCAGCAGTGGGACAACGATAGGTTGACAAGAGACATAACGAGTACATTGTCTTGATTTATAATACTTCTAACTTCAAGACAGACTCAATTTAATTCACACTAGCACTTGCTAAGCTAGTTGCTAAGTACTAAGAGTGCTTAGCATTTACCTATCCAAACTGCATAACATGACAATCAGCCCGCATAGACCAGAACTTAGTGTAACAATAAACAACGGTGCACGTTGATTCATGCCCCCGCCCCGCGCAATTTCCGGCGCCGCCCAACAGCTTACTGTCTTCCTGTGCAGTATTGAGTGTTTGGCACAAGTTGGAAGTGGCAGCGATGTTGTCTTGTAATGTGCCTCTTAGAGTATTTCGGAGATGTTAAGACAAACACGTGAGTTGTAATAATTCTTAATTAATTCTTATTATATGTATGTGTGTTTTTTACTCTTTCAAGCGAAACCTACCAGTCGGTTTCGCTGAAATTTGGCGCACACATAGTTTAAGACCTTGATAAACAAAAAAGAATTATGAATATCGTGGTATTCGTAACTGAAGCGAGAGAAGTTATTATTTTTTCCTTATAGGTATCAATGTATTTTTAGTTGTTGTCAGTCGATATATATATATGAGAATGATATATATGAGTAAGTCAGACATGATATATAACAGATGTTATAATGAATGATGGTAAGTTCTGATTTAATATCGTTTAAAAGTAACTGAAAATTCCGTCTGCTCTATTGCTTACAAAAATGATGTTTTTGTTTTAAAACACTTATCCGATAGCCTCTTGAAATATTTTTGACAAATAAACGGTTTTGTACCATATGTTATAACAGGTAAATTAATAACATTTCAAAAAATTGTAAACCAAAGGTGCGAAGGTATTTATTGAATTTATATTTATAGGATTCAAATGTATTTATAGTTTTTAAGGGCTTTTAACTTTGTGTCGATTGCAATGAGAACTTAAAAGCTTACGCGTATAACTTGTACCATACCAGTGTTAGCCGTTTGCGGAGCAGTGGCCGCCCCACAATCCGGCCCATTGAATTCAGTCCTCACAGCATCACGATGCGTCGTAAGCTGTTCTCACGTCACTGTTTACCCCACGACGCAAATTGAAAGTTTTAAGAAGTCTAACTTCTTGAGCATTGTTGTGATTTGAAACCCGATTTGGCTACAGGTGCGTTGCTATTCTCGAGGACTATGTAGGAACGCCGCGGATAACTATATTCTCATTTCACTTTTCAAAACCGAACACAGCTGCACTTAAAATTGTTATTATGAAGCAGATATAGGACAGGACGTAGTACGTAATTAGCGCTCTGAACCCGCTCGGAGAAATAGTCGCTGCGGCCATAGGTAACGGCGCCGTGTCACTGTAGTTCTGGGATCAGATCAGTCCTCTTTGTAACGCCGAGGACGGCCACCTAGGGTGGTTTAGTGCGGTAAGAATCCCACATAACCCTGCATCGCTCCCACAGCGTAGGGTACCTTTTGAAGGTTTCCCCCTCGACAAAAAATAGTTGTGAATACAACAATCTAATGTACTTATTCTCACTCCTCCAAATGAATATTTTGCAAATATACACAAGTGATAAAAAAAATGTTAAGAAACTCGGAACTTTATTTTTATATGTATGGATAGATCCTACAGAATATTCCTGCATATTCCAGCTCAAGTAATAGGAATCAGTCAATCAGATTGACGGATTGTGCACTTGAAAGCTCAGCGTAAGCTTGAGTAGAAAGATGAAATTCGGAATGCAATTCTCATGCCGTCTTTCGGTTTAAGGTTTCACATATTCTCGTCATAGTAGTGAACTAAGCTAGACTAATCGAAAAAACGTATTTTTCACAAATTGGAAAAGAAGGATGGTAAATTCTCAGACAAGTATTTCAATGCTTTCTCGTCAACAGAACAAGTGATGATAAAATTTATTACACTTTATGAATATTTATTTAGTTTATGATTATACACTAATTGCAAAAATATATTTAAGTATTGTTATATCTATGTAAAACACGTAAGACTGTAAAAACAACTCATTTTCCGCCTTTTGAAATCATCATAATAATATGCATTACTATAGTATATTTAATAAATGTCAAAGTGTAGCGTATCTTGCCAAACAGAGCTCTCTTTTACTGAACTGTAAGGCAAGATACTGGAGCTAACTTTCATTACCATGTAAAAAAAACATGATTGTAATAATATTTAAAAAATGAATATAAATAAGAAAAAAAGACAAACCCGCTGAGTTTCTTGCCGGATCTTCTCAGTTGAGGTCGTATTCCGATCCGGTGGTAGTGTAAGAAAAAAAATGTAACTGACAATGTGCCCCCACAGGCCTATACAAAATAAAGACATTTCATTTCATCACTTGATGATCAATTTCAAGTACAGTGGATAGGGATTTACCTCTATCCATCAGCCTTTTGAGGGCCACTTTTGAACAGAAGCCTTTACTAAGCTTATATCAGGATGTCTTTATATGCCAGCCTTACATGAATAAGGAACCAGTAAATAAATCATCTATACAGTCAACACGAGCATGTCGCGTACCATGTAATACAATTTACGCGAAATACGCCTGCGTTCAAATATTCAAGGTATCTTATGTGAGACAAAACATACGGTGATGATTTTGAGGCAGTCACATTCCTTTTTGAATTGATTTATTATAAGCCTGTTTTGATAGGTATTTGTTTTATACATTAACGAGTAGTTTATCAATGCACGTGCAGTTTTCTGATATTGTGATCCCGGTCTCTACTGGACATCAGCAATCAACCCCTAATAAGATTATTGTCCATCCTGAAGTTGGGCTAAAAATATGTTGCTATCTCTAAAGACTATTTCGAAATTCCTCGGATAAGTACATCTCTCTTTCTCGTCTACCCATTATTGTCCCACTGCTGGGCACGGGTCTTCTCTCAGAATGAGTGAGTTTCGGCCAAAGTCCACCGCGCTGGTCAAGTGCGAATTGGTGGACTTCACACAACTCTGAGAACTTTTTTTAAATAACTCTCGGGTGTGTAGGTTTGGTCACGATGTTTTCCTTCATCGAAACGCAGAGATAATTAATTTCTAATATGCAAATAAATTAGAGATGCATGCATTAGCGTGCCTGGGTTTGAACCTCGGACCTCCCGATTGATACTGCAAATTTCAGCCATTACGCTATCACTGCTCTACATCTCTCTTACTACGCCTTTATAACTTTTTTCGTTATATGTAGATATATAAGAAACGAGAATGCAAGCTATCAAATGATAATGGTACACAACCGCCCTTGGACATTAGCGAACTTTAGTAGAGCCGATGGCCTACTAAACGTTGGCCGTACATTTGTTGCTATTTCTTACTAATAAATTGAAACGCCACATATAAGTATCTCTGCCTTACTACATCTTAAATCTAAACACAGAAGTGATTTATAGTATAAGATAGAAACAATTGTAATGGTTGTAGCATGAACGAATCACAAAGAATTTCACCACATTTAAAATTGTCGTTCGTGTCTGACCGCCCCAACTATCCTCCCGTATGTTTCACCCTTGCGTGTGCCAGTAGTTATTCACTACAAGGTACAGTCTATGCAGATTACGGCAAGTCACATTTACCTGAGATTGTCTCAAGACGCCTCTCACCGCTAATTGAACGACTGCCTAGGATCTAGCTGCATACGAGATGTTCTAGTTAAAACTCGTTTTGTTGGAAGATATTGCTGTAGAATTTAAGAGCTATTTTTAAGGAATTACACAACATTTATTTTAACATACATAGATATTTTGTATAAAGTTTACCGCCCAATGGCTGTTACCGCGTAAGTAATTAGTACCTTTAACTAAATCTTTATATTGTCAATTTAGTAGGTTATGTATATAAAAGTCTCGTTAACAAACTGTATAAATATTTTAAATCTATTGTTGATATATTTAAAATGAAATATGTACCGATCACGTGTGTTATAAACATTTTTGCAATGTCTTATATGTGTATTGCGTTTCTGTGTATGTGTGCGTGCATGTTTGCACCTGCCCGCGTATGTTGTTAGGGTATATGTATGAGCTTATGTTTGTCTTCATTGACTTCATAGTGACCTGCGTCTTGCATGTGTGACGTTTCCCAGTCAGTAACATTTTTAGACGGTAATTTACTTTTTTCATGTGTTTGATATTAATGTATCGAATATGTTTGATATTATTCTATTATGTAATTATCTGGTTGAAACAGAACAGTGAAAACTCTATAATTATTATCTATACCCTAGCATTAAATCTAATATGAACTACGACGGCATTTCTGTTAGAATTTAATTTGATATTTTAATTTAATTATACAGGTATTCGAAATCCAAGGTAAAGGCGCTGAATATTATATAGAGTTTACATTTGAATGAATATTTTCTTTATAAACTTGAAGCTTTATATATCACTTGTCCGTCAAGCCGTAAGAAATATATATACGTTAAGTTGTATTATTAGTGATGAAGAAAAATATTTCTAAATTTTTAGTAAGGGTCGGCGAACATATGACCTATGCCCGCGAAATTTTCTAAACGTATCACACTAGCTGAAATTCGCGCAAATTACTGCGAGAGCGGAGTAGCACGTCGTGCGCGCTCCTGCGCGCTACCTTTCGCATGTGGTCGCTTCTATGCTCCTCAGAAATAAATTGCTGATATTTAATTTTGGATATTATTTCTAAAGGGACAATGACGATAATAGTTTGACAGTGAAATGCTCTGCGCTGCGCTCCGTCGTATGTGCGCCGGCCCTTACTTAAGACTCAAAAGATTAGGTGAGTCGTTGACTGAAATAAGGCGATTTGTCAATAGAACTTACAGTTACAGTTTTACAGTATACCTCCCATACAACTCCCTTCCCACCAAAACGCAGCAGGTCGTAACACTGCTTTTATTAGGCAGAAAGTTAAAAAAAACGCTTTCTACACTTATAGCCCCTCAGAAGAATTTTCACCCGTGTCTTGGGTACCATCGCCCCACACAAGACGAATACACAAACACCCAGACCCGGAACTCGAATCTAATCTTCTAATTCAGAAGCCTGTCTGGCCGGGAATCGAACCCGGGACCTATTTCCCGTCAGACCGGTGTGGTAACCGCTCCGCCACGCGGGTAGAAAAACTAAAGCGTGACTGATTTCAGAAGATTACGCTTGCTCTCTCTTTTAAGCTAGTTGTAGCTCGGCATATGTAAACTCCCCCTTACAACGGAGCAAACTAGAACATTTTATGAATAAATGAAGCCTTTCCGAAGGCCGTATAAACACGTTTTAATGAAAATTTACAATGATAAAGTTTTTTGTTTATTGCGAGCAATTCTGGAACTTTGCTTATTAGGAATTCCGGTTTAATTGTGAAATAGTAAATGTATCCGGTATTTTAGTGCGGTAAAAATCCCATATAACCCTGCGTAACTCCCACGGCGTCGGGTACCTTTTGAAGGTTTCCCCCTCGAAAAAAAAGTGCAGCACTCGGGGACTGCCGCGGTAAAGCTATTGAATAGCATTTTTTATCAACTTAATATGCAAATAAAATTATATTTATTTAATTATGCAGTGTTTTTTTCTTTGATATTAATTCAAGTTTTTTTCTTTGATAGTATTTTCTCACAAACAGCTGCTTACATATTCGTCTGAATTCCGAGCAGCTTGTCTCGATCCGTGTGAGCTTCGTACTGTCGTACCATATACATACACGTTAAGCGAACGCTCGGCCGCGCTACATGGTAGGCGGAGTGGGAGGTGTTAGGTCTTTTCGTTACGGAATTTCTTGATTCGGTCGCTCAAGGCCCGCGATAAAAGATATGCAATAGTTTATCTTGGGTTCAGCATGTCCCTTTGCTACATTCATTTATATTTATCGGCTAAAAGTTCAAACAGTAATAAAACTTATTACCCAATATCAACATTGTGATTATAGTAACAAATTTACATTGCAATAGACCTGATTTGCAATGATGAATTCAAATGACGAATCATGATACATTATCATCGTAATGACATTAAATTGCTGTGATTTACAATCATGATCATTACAGAGTATTATTATAAAATGTTAGCCACTATGTATAAAATTTAAATGTGTGTGAGGATTTGTAAGTCAGTTTAATTCAGTTTGTTCCACTGATAGTAATATATATTAATAACGCTTAGTTTTTAGTTCACTTGTGGTGCTCAACATGTAAGAGCATATGCCTTATTGGTATGCAGTTTTGTCGAAATCAAATGGTTTAAAAGACTACTTTCGGCTACACTTAAAAAACTAAGACTAGTTCTAAAAGAAAATCCTGAAACGTTTTTTCAACCAATGCTAAAGGTCCAGAATTTGTCGTAATCAAAATTTTAGAAACAATAGAATGAAGATTCTATTGTTTCTAAAAGATGCCTTTTTTATTTTTTTTGTTGAGGAGGAAACCTTCAAAATGTACCCATGCCGTGGGAGCGTCGCAGGGTTATATGGGGTTTTTACCGCACAAAAACCCCCCGGTCACCGTCCTCGGCGCTAAAAAGAGAACTCCGGGATCTCCAAAGGAGTCCTCTAGGCGCGTTGCTCCATCGGGCTCCTCGCAGCCTCGCAGTGGTGGCTGGGCCCACCGCTCCATCTGGGCTTTTCGACGGTATGCGACCACACATACCGGCGTCCTTCGCGGGGACGCCTGACCGAACGGTTCGAGCTCCCACTCTAGCTGCTCGCAACCCCGGAAGCTCCTTTTAGTCGCCTCTTACGACAGGCAGGATATACCGTAGCCCTATTCTTATCTCGAAAGTACAGGGACGAATGTCCATTCTTAGTGCCTAATTCCGCTCAACATAATAAAATAACAACTATATAACGAATAAGTCCAAGCTAGTGTTAAATAAAACAGACAAGTTCCTCGTCTTGGCTGAGATATTAAAATTTTTCCTGTCCATTATTTCAAACTGTAGTCAAACTCTCGGTTAATTAAAACTCTGATTACTGAAGCCGCCCGATGGCGGATCGGGAAGATTACGAAACGGACTTGGTACGGTCTTTTATCTGCCTTTATTATTTTTATTTTGTCTTGTCTTGTTTGTTTGTTAGTGTGAGCCAAATCTTGAAACTATTTTTTAACCTGTTTCAAATCCATTGAGCTTCAATTTTGCGATTTGGTTTGGACAATGTATGATTAGCTTATAACAATTAGAATTTTAAAGGTGGTAGAATCTGTAGCTCGACCGGGGAAGTATCACCGCCACACCTATTTCTAGCGTGGAATATTTCTTCCGTTTCGATGGAAGGGTGTGGTTGCGGGCACACTTTTATATGAGGCGTCCATCATAGTCCTCGGAAGTAGCAACGCATCTGTGATTGACTTCAGATAGAACTAGTGTTATAGATGAACTTCATTACAAATGTCAATGAGCGGCAGTAATTACTTACCGTCTGGTGGAGTGCATGCTCGTTTGCTACTTCCGTCAGATAAAAAAAAGAAACCCTTGGGAGTGTCACTACCCCGTAACACGCCCAATCTAGTTCTAATTGTACTAATTATAATTTGGGATTTTTATCGCATCTCAGCATTTGGGTATTTGAGAAGACGCAACCAGAGTCCACTAATCACATCGCCTCTGTAACGCTCTGGTATTTACGACGATATACTAGCAGTAGCGTCATCTATCTCGAGATCACTGGCTGGACGCTTCGGGCTCCCACTATTGCCTCTCGCAACCGTAAGAGCTCCCTTTAAGTCGCCTTTTACTTCAGCTTAATGATACCATAGCCCTATTATGTTACTGAGACTACAATAACGTATTAAAATACCTACCGCACAGTAATAGGCCGTACCAGACGAAATTGTGAAAAAAATCTGCCACAGCACGTTCGATGTCCGTAAATGTAAATGAACCCTAAAAAAGTTTAAATGAATTTAATACAGTCCCTTTTCTTTAATATTACAATATAAACTGAAGTCGCGCCATTTTAAACTGAATTTCAAAATTGGAACGTAGCGTTCTTAACCATTCAAACAAGTTTATCCCTTAATGCTTACAAATTAAGATTAAGAATTCGTTGATTAATGTAGTGGAAACTAAGTTAGAAGAGCTTTTGAAGGTCACCGTTTACACCGATACGAACGAACCTGAACGACCGAAAATTACAAAATTACAATAAATAGGAATATTGAAATAAAAATAAAAAATTGTATATACAATTTTATAATTTCAAAAACACTATTTTGAGCTGTCTAACGTCCGTGAGTTAGTAATTGTTAGTTTCAGTAGAAGTTTCGATATTCGATTCGATCGACCCCTACTTCATTGTGATGATTCAAAGTTTGCATTGCATTTTCGAATATAAGTAAAACATTGCAAAATTTGCTGCTTTTGAATATTCAAAGACTAATATTATAATTATGCGTGTGATTGCCGGCACATTTTTATATGAGGCAACTATCATAATCTTCGAGAGTAGCAACGCTTCACACAGAATCCATGTTCTAATTAAAGTTGCTTACAGATGTCTATGAGCGGCAGTGACCACTTAGCATCAGGTGGTCTACATGCTCGAAATAGCAAATATTTCGATCAGATAAAAAAAAAATGAATGTATTTGTTAAGCTTGATTGTTTTATTGCTACATTCTAAATAATAATAGTATCTACTAATGAAACAATAATCGTCATTGATTTTCAGTCGCATATGAATATTAAACATTATTATAGTTCAAACATTATTATAAATACCGGTAAATTTATAAAGAAAAATAAATACATTGAATATATGAAATGATTATGACACAGCTTCTCCATACAATATCTTCGTTATTTATTAGTAACATTTTTGTATACTTATATAAAAAGTATAGCATTATTATTCACAGGAAATTGATCAAATATATTTTGTTACTTTCATCTAAATTTAAATTTAACGCCATGTTGCGTTGTGGTGTGACAGGAACCCTTCTTAAATGGTTTGTAAAATTTGTTGGGCGCCTTATGGTCGTACAGATTTCAAGCGTTTATATATTATTTTCATGGTATTAGAGAAACCATTGTGGAATTTATAATATATTGCAACATTTAAATAACATTGATTCACATAGTACTATTAGCGTTCTCAAAATACCGATAGTAATATAATATACATTTGCGATATTTTTATATGAAAACTTATTTAAAGTATTACAATAATAAAAACATTAAAAATAAGAAGATATAAGTTGTCATGGGTTATCAATGGTCGGTCGTGCGAAAAATAATAGAGATAGTTGTAAACTAAGAGTTTGATATATAAGTAATTGTGATGTGAGAATAACACATAAATAATATAAATAAATGTAAACTAAGTATCTGTCAAATAAATAATTGTGATGTGAGAACGTATATTATTGGTACTCTAAGGGAGATCCGTTAACAGTATGAAACATCTTTGCGTATGGAGTTTTGTTGAATTATTTGAGTTGTAGATCTAAATTATTTTATTAATATATAGATTATAAATATGTTTTTGCCATAGCTCAGAAGATATTGTCTTAAACATAACACTTTAAAAATTAACAGTGCAAATAAGTTAAATTAATGCTAATTTAAAAAAATAATATTAAAGACGCTTCTTTAAATGTCGCTGTGAATTATAAATGAGTTATTTTAGAAAGATAATAATAGTAGTTTTAATAATATAAATTTACTTTTTAATATTTTAAAAAGCAACGCACAAATGATTACTTATATTCTTATGATAGCACATTGTCAATTATTTTGATACAAGAAGTAACATTGTTTAATTAATAGAATAACCCTGATTGCTTGTTATCAAGGAGTCGGAGTTATTCTATTAATCAATCGTTTATTGGTTTTTGTAATTATTTATTTCTTTTAAATCTTTTTTTTATCTATATTCTAACAGTACAAAAGAAACAGAAATTAAACAATATAAAAGGATTATAATACATAATTTATATATTAGAAAGGATTTGCTTACTAGCTTTAATTTGGGGCCTGTATTATTACGATGATAAAAAAAAAATATCTCTTCCTTTTCATTCTAATCGCAGGCACCATATTAAAATTATAGCCTATTTCACTTTCACAACTGAGTCGTTTCAAATGATACGTCATATATTACAATCCGTTAAGTTGTTTGGGTTGCAGTGCGTGCCAAATGAATGAACATACATAAATACATATAAAAATATATTGTAAACAATGTATTTTTTTTCGGTGAAGAAAACATCGTGAAGGGTGTACCTACACACTCGAGAGTGCTTTAAAAGAGTTCTCGGAGGTGTGTGAAGTCCACCAATCCGCACTTGGCCAGCGGCGGACCATGGCCTAAAACTCTCTCATTCCGAGAGAAGACCTGTGCCCAAAAGTGGGACAATAATGGGCTGACGACGACATAAATACGCTTGAAAAATACTACGCTCCGACTGACGCAGTCGGGGAAAAACATTAGGTACTCTGGTAACTCTTAGACAAACGTATCCAATTGCCACTTCTAAATGCAACAAAGGAAACCCTCGGGGTCAAATAGTCCTTACGCACTACGTTTCACCTATTTCCCACTTCAAAAAGGATTCAAAGTATTTTTAGGTACTTAGCGATGTGTTGCATTTGAAGCTATGAACAGACACACGCAAAAGCGATTTAATATTCCGCAAATAATACTCATTAAAAATAGTTAACGCTTTAAAATCTCATATATATAAAATTAGCCTTATATTCATAGTACAAAATTTGTATTTTTTCGTAACACATATAGTACAAAATTTGTGCCAAGCATAGTACAATAGTTGTCTTGCCAAACAAAGAAGATTTGTCTCGCCAACTAAGTATTAGGCTCATATAACATAGTACATAATTTGTACCAGTAAAATTAGTACAAAGTTTGTCTCGTCAACAAAGTAATTTGTCTCGTACAACAAAGTATTTTGTCTTATACAATATAGTATTAAAATTGTCCCACTACACATAGTACAAGATGTGTCTCGCTAAAAAAAATATGCCTTGTATATTATAGTACAAAATCTGTCCCGTCCAACGTAGTACAACATTTGTATCACTAGCAAAGCTATTTGTCTAATATAATATAGTACAAAAATTGTCCCGCTTCGTATAGTACAACATTTGTCTCGCCAAAAAATAATTTGTTTTGCATAACGTAGTATATATTTTGTCCCATCAAATGTAGTACAAAGTGTTTCTCGTGTATAATACAAAGTTTGTTTTTCAAGCAAAATTTACCGCAAACAAATTATTGTCTTTGTCAAATTTATACGACGTGGGGACCATTGTGCTAGAGAGGATCTTGAGTTCAATTGTCTATTTGATCTGGATGTAGGTATTTGTCATGTTTGAGTTTAAGGAGCACTTTAAACTTATCAAGTCCGAAAATTTTAGAGCATGGTGTATATTTGTAACGCTAAATGGACAATCATATCAAATGTGTTGATATTTTGCATCGATATGGATCTATTTCAATAATATTTTATCTAAATAATTATCATAAAATTACATAACTGTTTTTGAACTACATTTACAATTTTATTTTGAATACAATTAAAAATTTAATAATTTTTATTACCCTAAATGTAATATTATATATACCTGGGGAAGAAAGGTCCTCGAGTGGCGACCACGTTTAGGCAAAGTACAAGTAGGAGTACAAGTCGCCTCCCTTCCAGGTGGACCGGTGATTTGAAGAAGACAGCGGGAAACCGTTGGATTCAGAGGGCACAGGACCGGTTGGAGTTGCGCCATTTAGGTGAGGGCTATGTCCAGCACTGGACATCTAAGGGCTGGATCTAAGGGATGGATGGAAATTTAATATATTATATGTTGAAATATTATGTTATTATTGTTATTTTCTTACTATTTTCTAATGTTAATAAATATTATTATTTATTAACATTAGAATATAGTAAGAAAATCGTCAACAAAACATTGGATTTGCTTGTTGACTTTAATGAGTAAACTCTTATATAAGAGTGATATACATACATTCGGCCGCCGTATTTGTGTGTGTATATTAAATACGTTCACATTAGTAAGAAATGACTATGTTAGATCAGTGAAAATATTTAATCGCTTAATCTTTGCATGTAGGGCAACTTGCTTATTTGTATTACACTGTATCTTATATAAAACGTGATATAGCGCCCTTGATGGTGTTTTCATGGTTCACATAAGATGAGTTTTAATTGGAGTACCGCGTACGTGATACTAATGAGAGCCCGTAGCGTTTGTTGCTTTGTAAGAATTATTTGGGTGCTTATATTCACTTTTGTATGTTTTTAAAGTAGATTTTTTATGATTGCTCTATAATGGTATCGTTTTGGTAGAAGAGTGTAGTTGCCGGTTCTCTGTGATGTGAGGTACCCATTTGAGTTCTTCTGAATAGTAAATTATCTGTAATTGACTTCAGATGGAATCCTTGTTCTACGAGAAGTTGCTTACAGATATCCTTGGGCGGCAGTGATCACGTAACTCGTGTGCTCGTCTACACAATCTTTAATAATAATAAAAAAAAATCGATACTTCAATGTTATTTTCTTCATTAATTGTTTTATTTTTATTAACGTAATAGTTTATAACACCACATATCATATAACTTTACTCTTACGTATACCAGTTTTAAAATAACAAACCAAAATTGGAAATTCAAATTAATTACTGAAACCACTAGCCAACGCACATTATTCAAGTGTCCCTAATAAAAACTATCATGAATTGTTGGCAGCACCTATAAGTGGAGCGATAAATCGACAAAGGCAATAGGTTACACTGAGAATAACTTAAATTAGGTTAATGTTCGTCGGTAAACACTTGGTCTGATTGCTGGCGATCAACGAAAGATATTAAGGAATGAAGATATATTTTAACATGTATGTTTTTTTGTACAGTTTAAGTAGTACTTAAATGATAATGCAGTGTACCTGATGGTCATTGCATACTGCAGCACCTATGAATCTGTATGCAACTTTGACGACCCGCGTGGCGCAGCGGTTACCATACAGGTCTGACACGCAGTGGGTCCCGGGTTCGATTCCCGGCCAGACAGGTATCCGAATGATGAGTTTAGATTCTGTTCTGTTCTGGGTCTGGGTGTTTGTGTATTTGTCTTTGTGTGTATCCATGGTACCCACGACACAGGAGCAAATCCTACTGTGGGGCTATGAGTGTAGAGTGTAGAAATCGTTTAAAACTTTATGTAAAATACATGTTCTATCTGAAGTCAATTACAGACGTGTTACTACTCCAAGGACTAAGATGGTCCCCTCAAAAGAAAGTGCCATTGCACCACACTTTTTCAGCAAAACGCAAGAACTCCATCATAATAAAATATTTGTGGTATAGGTTATTAGTGACATTAACATTTTTTAAGGGTTCCTTCTAAGACAATGTTAATAAAATGTATTTGGAGACATTGTATTTCTAATATGTATTTCTAGGTATTGGACCAGTTAAAACCTGTACAGAAATACAGTGTATTAATAAAAATTCTAAGTAGTACTTGATTTCAAGCGCTTTTCTAATACAGATTGTTTTGTGTTTCACCGATATGGCTCAGATACGTTACAATAATGTTGATATAAAGTATGTAACTTGTAACTTTAGCATATATCAGCTTATATTTTAAACACTATTTGGTAATATAGAGTCAAATGCATACTCACGTGCTAGTAAGAACATTTATAGAAGATACACAAACATGCAACATACACAAACAAATTCGTAAGTACGGAAAAAAAAACAAAAATGAGACTTGATAGGAAACGAACATTATTAGCACTTTATAATCTAGTCTTATCGCCTCTCGCTGCGCGCCGATGTAAGTAATATAACTTAGTAATTAGCGAGGTCAGCAGTTTCGTTACTGCATTCTTATTTACATACAGTATTAAAGAAAAATGTATAACATATGAATATTTTTATAAACTATTCTTATCGCTTCTCGCTGCCCGCTAGCGGTCTTGCAAGGATCATGATTCAAGTTGCGCACCAACGTAAGTAATGTGACTTAGTACTTAGCGATGTCAGTAGGTTCGTTACTGCATTCATATATTCATAAAGTATTAAGAAAAAATGTAATACGAATTAACATTTTTATACGCTATTCCTGTCGACTCTCGTTGCCCGTTAACGGTCGTGTAAGGATCATGATTGAAGTTGCGCACCGACGTAACTAATGTGACTTAGTTCTTAGCGAGGTCGGCAGTTTCGTTACTGCATTCTTATGTTCATACAGTATTATAGAAAAATGTATAACATGTGAACATTTTTATAAACTATTCTTATCGCTTCTCGTTGTCCGCTAGTGGTCGTGCAAGGATCATGATTCAAGTTGCGCACCGACGTAAGTAATGTGACTTAGTACTTAGCAAGGTCAGCAGTTTCGTTACTGCATTCTTATGTTCATACAGTATTAAAGAAAAATGTATAACATGTGAACATTTTTATAAACTATTCTTATCGCTTCTCGCTGTCCGCTAGTTGTCGTGCAAGGATCATGATTCAAGTTGCGCACCGACGTAAGTAATGTGACTTAGTACTTAGCGAGGTCGGCAGTTTCGTTACTGCATTCTTATGTGCATAAAGTATTAAGGAAAAATGTATTACGTATTTTGCCGTTGTTTTATACTGAGATAAAGCTGAAAATCTTATGAACGATTGCGAGCATAATTCTTTGTACTATTTTTAAGGAACTTTAAAAATAATTTATATTTATTCACTGTTGTCTTTTTATATTTATACTAACATTTTTTTTAATTTGCACAAATAGGATAACGTAAATTAAATAAACCTTTTTATTGGTTACAGTGCAAATGTTCATAAAAAAGTTTAGCGAGAAAGTGGCTTCATTATAAAAATACAAGGTATATGGAAATATCTCGCGTTTTTTTAATAGAGCCACAAAATAAATGAAAATTAATTAATGATATTTCCATGTTATTATACAGGGTGTTTTTTCAAAGGGTACCCAAAATTTATTAACGTATTCTATACATAAATAATGTTATATATAATGTCAAAAAATTAAAATGACTCTTAATTAGTTAATTACAGCCGTTCTAAATTATTTAAAAGACTGCGTATTTTATGGACAATCATTTCGTAGTACGCTCATTCACACAAGCACTAACGCACACAAACTCGTGACACAAGTGTGCTGATGCGCGATTCTAGCTATCGAGACTGGTACGCTGTGTCAATTTGGGTACTCTTTGGAAAAAACACCTTGTATATTTAACTAGCTTATTTTCGCGTCCGCACTTTAGTAATATCTACCACGGTATTGAGTGTCCTATGTTTTAATCTAGTTCATAAACTATGTGTGTGGCAATTTCCAGCTAAATGTGACCGATAGATTTTGCGTGAAAGCGTAACAAACAAACAAACGTACACTCACATTTGAAAACCCGCGTAGCGGAGCGGTTACCACACCGGTCTAACACGCAATGGGTCCCAGGTTCGATTCCCGGCTAGACAGGTATCTTAATGATGAGTTTAGATTCATGTTCTGAGTCTGGGTGTTTGTAGATTCGTCTTGTGTCTGTCCACGGTACCCACAACACAGGAGAAAATCCTAGCGTGGGGCTATGAGAGCAGAAAGCGTGTTAACATTTACAATATTAGTAGGGAGGTAGCTACCGAGCGTGTATATAAAAAAAAACACGCTTTCTACACTCATAGCCCCACAGTAGGATTTTCTCCTGTGTCGTGGGTACCATGGACACACACAAGACGAATACACTAACACCCAGACCCAGGACAGGAATCTAAACACAACATTCAGATACCTGTCTGGCCGGGAATCGAACCCGGGACCCATTGCGCGTCAGACCGGTATGATAACCGCTGCGCCACGCGGGTCGTCGGTATATGAACTGATTGAAGTCACTGTGGCCATTAGTAATATCTAATCAACTAGTCGTCTGTAATCAACCACAGATAGGTTTAATTGGCTACGGATCGGTTACTGCTTTAAGGATTACGGTTGACAGAACACTTACTGTCTTATGATCCACACCAAAACACAGCAACTTAAATTCCTTTAACATAACATACTTCTTGTATTTTAAACTAGCTGAACCCCGTAGCTTCGCTCGCGTTAAAAATCGATGTATCGATTATCCCGTGAGAATAAGATATTTTCCCACATAAAAAGTAGCCTATATCTTAATCCAGATTGTCAGCTAACTCTTTACTAAATTTTATGAAAATCGCTCCAGCCGTTAAGACGTGAAGAAGTAACAAACATACACACTCACAAAGTTTCGCCTTTATAATATTAGTATGAATGATAATGATTTTGGCTGTAGGTGTCATTTATAATATAAAAGTAGCGAACAAGCATGCAGTCCACTTGATGGGCAGCGTCTGTTACTGCTTACTCATATATCAATGAATTCAACGCGAGGCTTTATCCACTGACGAGTTTATCTCTCAGATAAGTTTATCTTTTTTACCTTTCAAACCAGAACACAAGAGCTCATAGCTCAGCTATTATTGGGCATAAATATTTAGCGGGTAGTAGAACCAGTGTAAATTAATTATCGCTGCTTTTCGGTGAAGGAAAACATCGTGAGGAAACCTACACACTCGAGAGTTCTTAAAAAAAAAAAAGTTCTCAGAGGTGTGTGAAGTCCACCAATTCACACTTGGCCAGCGCGGTGGACTATGGCCTAAACTCGCTCATTCTGAGAGAAGACCCGTGCCCAGCAGTGGGAAAATAATGGGTTGACGAGAGAGAACCAGTGCAGTTCGACCGGGGAGGTACCAGCGCCACACTTATTTCTACCTTGAAGCAGTTCTTTCGTTTCGATGGAAGGGTGTGGTTGCCGGCATACTTTTATATGACGCGACGTATCTGTGATTGATTTCGCATATTCTTTGTAAAGTTTCTTACATGTGTCCATGGGCGGGAGTGGCGACTTACCACCAGGTGGACTGCATGCTTGTGTGATACTTTAATATTATAAAAAAAATGTAATGTGTAATGTATATTTAAGTAGTCAGAGGAATCTACCGTTTCAAATATTCCCTGTATGATACGTATTTAAATTTTCTAGAAGAATACGTAAGGTACATTTTTATTAAATAAGTAAATATATCCTTCGTATCCGTGTTTGCTCCGTCGATATTGGTGTAATAAACTTGAGATATGACAAATATTATTGAGCGAAGGCGAGCACCCAATATCAAGCTGTTTGTATTGAATCTCCTTTGATTTGTATTACGCTTAGGAATATTAAAATTTGTTGTTATAAGGCCTGATATTGTTTTTGAAACTGTAGTGGGTTTATATAAAATTCTGGAAGCTGAGCGAAACTATTTTAATAGAAAAAGATGGTACCAATTTTTTAAATATAACTGGTATTTTTCTTCGAGTTTACTCTGTCACTTATAAATTATGTTTCATCCATCCATCCATCAGCTCTTTGACGTCAACTATTGGATGTAGGCCTCCCCTAAATGGCGCCACGCCAACCGGTCCTCTGAATCCAACGGTTTCTCGCTGTCTTTTTCAGCTCATCGGTCCACCTGGTAGGGCGGCGACCTGTACTCCTTTTGCCTAAACCTGGTCTAAATTAAATAAAAAAAATAAAAAAAATGTCTAAATTATGTTTACTCGTAAGAAAACTTATGTGTTGAGGATATCTATAGGAGGTCTATTGTAGCTCTACTGGAGAGCCAATAACCACACCTATTTCTACAAATCCTCTTTCTTTCGCAAGTACCCTTTTTACACTCAAAGCCCCACGCTAGGATTTTCGACACACCGTTCGACACTACCACTATTTTTATAAACAGTTGCAAACATGTTTACACACGTCAACTTCCTTGATAAACAGATGTTCTCGCTCGTCAGACGTCAACACTGCAACAAGGCGTGATCAACTCCGCAACACACAAGTTGCCCGCAATATGTTGACAGCAAGTCGGCAACATGTTTATGCAACCATGTTGCTAAACAAATGTTTACCTTGAATACGTGGCCTTAGTCTTCATATGAAGCAACGCGTCTGTGGCGCACCTCAGATAAGCCTATAATATTATCTGGGGTAATTGCGTTCATGGTCGACAAAAACCATTTATCATCAGATAGACTGAGCAGTGATAGCCTAATGGTTGAAACATGCCCTTTCGACCGGGAGGTCCGAGATTCTAGTGCCAGGCACGAACCACTGATTTTTCGAAAATTATGTGCGTATTTGAAATTTATTATCACTGCTTTTCGATTAAGGAAAACATCGTGAGGAAATCTACACACCTGACAGTTACTTTTAAAAAAGTTTTTAGAGGTGAAGTCTACCAATTCGCAGTTGGTCAGCGCGGTGGACTATGGCCTAAAACTCTCTCATTCTGAGAGTAAACAGTTAAGTCTACCAATTCACAGTGCCCAGCAGGTTGACGAGAGACTGCATGCTCGTTAAATACACTATATTATAATATAACAAAATTCCGAGTAAAGATACTAAATAAACTCATTAATTCTACCACATTTTAACCACAGTCGTCAAATGTTTATTGCCTAAATAAATAATACTCATTTACATTGTTTTACTGAGTGAAAAGGTTTGTTGGTTTTAATTTCTTTGTCTAAACAATTTAATATAAATACTTATTACCGTAGAATAAATATATTTCACTTTGTGGCATAACTTAAACCTCGCGTTGTTTCACTTTGAATTTGATTTAAGTACTACTCGACCAAAACAATTAGGCGCATGTCAGTTGAAACGTCATTAGAACTAGGGATTGCCCACCCCGATACGAAGTATATTTTATTACTAAATACTAAGAGTATGTAGGTATACCATTATTAAAACATACGCCATAGTGGTATATGTTCAATAGTCGTGTATTTATTAAAGTACTTTCATGTGTTTAATATATTCGCAGACATGGAATTATTTCTTTCTTTTTCTATTTGTGTAAGAGAATAATGCTTGTTGCAGCACACACTCCATTTTCGACTTGGGAGACGGGAATACTGAGCTCATTCATCTTTTCTTGTTAAAAGTATGCATATTTTGAATGTAAGAGTCCTTTCTCCTCCACGAATGGTCTTTTTAACCGACTTCCAAAAAGGAGGAGGTTATCAATTCGTCTGTATTTTTTTTTTTTTTTTTTTTTTTTTTATATTTGTTACCTCATTTCTCCGGACTGGGTGAACCGATTTAGATGATTTTTTTTTTATTTGAAAGGTAGAGCGTGTCATAGGGTCCCATTTTTTTTAGTATTTTTTTGACTAGGGCATCCATAAGAAAAACGCATAAGTCTTAAATTTGCATTTTCAATGTACGCGATAAATGTATGAATAACTCAATATCCCGCCAACCGATTTTGATGATTCTTTTTTTATTAGAAAGGATGTACTCCAGGGGTAGTCTGATAAGAGTTTGATAAGGTTCTAATCATAGGATCTTCAACTTTTTGCAGCAAAATAATAAAATTAGTGATAGTCGGCCGAACCTTAGCTGGAGAAGTCCAATTGAGTAAAATATAGAATAAAATTACTATGTAGGTATTTACTATGAAAAATTTGACCTTCAACTCTTCAATCCTGATGATGCAGGGGTACTGCTAGCCTGAACTATAAAAGTTGGTCGTTTGATGTTCGCGAATATATAATGAAATTGTTAAGCAAATTCATGGGACAAAAATTTGACCTTCAACTCCTCAACCCTGATGATGCAGGGGTACTTAAAGCCAAAACCATAGGAATAAGCCATTTGGTGCTTACGTATATGTTATAAGATTACTGAGCAAAAACATAAGATGAAAAATTTGACCTTCAACTCCTCAACCCTGATGATGGAGGGGTACTTCAATCCTAAACCATAGAAGTTGGCAATTTGGTGCTTACGGTTATGTAAAGAAAATACTAAGCAAAAATATAAAATCAAAAATTTGACCTTCAACTCCTCAACCCTGATGATGAAGGGGTACTTCAATCCTAAACCATAGGAGTTGGCAATTTGGTGCTTACGGTTATGTAAAAATAATACTAAGCAGAGGCACAAAATTAAAATTTTGACCTTCAACTCCTCGACCCTGATGATGAAGGGGTACTTCAATTCTAAACCATAGGAGTTGGCAATTTGGTGCTTACGGGTATGTAAAAATAATACCAAACAGAGGCACAAAATTAAAATTTTGACCTTCAACTCCTAAACCCTGATGATGCAGGGTACTGCAAGCCTGAGCCATAGAAGTTAGCCACCTGGTACTAACGTATATGTTATAAGATTACTAAGCAACAATATAAGATGAAAAATTTGACCTTCAACTCCTCAACCCTGATGATGGAGGGGTACTTCCAGAGGGGGCGCCCTGTTTGTATGAATTGTAAAAGTGTTTTATGTTTAATTTTTGTGAATATGTAGATGCACAAAGCAAACTTAGAGGCTTTATTTAAATACAAACATAAAAATATAGTCACTAAAAAGTGTAAAATAAAAACTTTATAACAAAAAATATCTACCGACTTCCATGTCACAAAAAAGTAAAAAATAATTTAAATATATTTTGGTCTAGAACATACTCAGTACTTAGTACATAGTTCTGAAGTCGGTGCTCATATAGGACGTAGTTACCGTCGTCCAGCGAAATATGTCGAGCACCGACTTCAGGACTATGTACTAAGTACTGAGTATGTTCTAGACCAAAATATATTTAAATTATTTTTTACTTTTTTGTGACATGGAAGTCGGTAGATATTTTTTGTTAAAAAGTTTTTATTCCTACCCATTGTGAGGCTTATTGACGAATAATCAACTAATTTAACAATAACTTTAGAAATTCAACGATCACTCATTAAACTAACATTATAACGAAATAACATTAAACACGTGCTGGCTAACGAAAATACCTAGACGATACACGACTGCACGTCACTAGAGGATTCGCGGAGACAGAAGCGAGGTGCTGGGTACGGAACCGCTTTTGTTTTATGCGCCTAATTGTTGTGGTCAAGTAGTATATCATTTTAATATACTTTTTGATGCTGGTAGTATGGTTTAGCCGAAGCACTTCACACTCATTAAGATTTTTATTTTTACTTACAGATAGTGTAAGGAAAAGTATTGTACCTACCAGACAATATTTTACTTTTCTGATAAGATATTTTTTCATATATATATTTTTAATATTTTGTTTTGTATATACTGTAAATAGATTTGTGTCTTATTTAAAAACTTACACGTATTGTATTGTTTAAAACATTAAAATATTTAACTGCTCCGGTAGGCATATCTAATCAATATTATATGTAAATAAGATTTTGAGAGAATGTACGTGCTGAGCTATACATATAGCTTAAAACCTAGATTATCCTACTAATATTATAAATGCGAAAGTTTGTGAGGATGTATGTGCATTTGTTATTCTTTCACGCAAAAACTACTCAACGGATTTGGTTGAAACTTTGCAGTAGTATAGGTTATACATCAGAATAACACATGGACTATAATTTATACCGATTTTTTTGTAATTAGGTTATAATATAACGAGAAATACCAGGTTAGTCGCAAAAAAAGTTGTCCTCTGAGAGCTATCTTCGCGTACGCTGCCTAAACCGTTGGAGATATCCAAATATAATGTACTGTGGAATTGTTTAGCTCACATAGATCTAAATAAAAGTCCGCGACAGCATATATCTATATTTTATGTATAGCCCACAATAACTCTTTTTATACTTTGAAAATTTTAAAAATATGAAGTTGATGTTTCCATGGGTTTTATACAAACTAAAAATTAATCCTTATCAAAATAAATGATTTCAAAAAATCAAGCATCTAATAAAGATTGAATCTGTCTTTTACACTATGTAAATTGGTTAAAGTAGTTTAGAAGATATTACGAGTATAACATATTGCGTAGTCAATTGATTGACCGGCAGTACGCGCCGTCCGCCGCCGCCGTATACAACGAAGTTCTATGATATTCTTATGTGAATGGCTATAAAACACGGAGCAAAATGTGAAAGGTAAATGACGGCCCTGTAGTTCCGGGATTAAGGCTATGGTATCCCCTGTCTGTGGTAAGAGGCAACTAAAAGGGGGCTTTCGGGGTTGCGGGCGGCTAGACTGGGAGCTCCAAACACCCAGTCAGCAACTTCGGGAAAGATGTCAGCATGTGTGGTCGCATGCTATCGTGAAAGCCAGGATGGACGGAGCTTGGACCGTCCAGCCAGGCGATCCCAGGAAGGACGGTGGTATACTTGTGGTCGCATATCGTGGTAAAGACCAGATGGAGTGGTGGGCCCAGCCGCTCACTTGGGAGGAGCCCGATGGGGCAACGCACTCAGAGGACTCCAGTTGTGTTCCTTTGAAGATCCCGTAGTCCTGGTGCTATAAGAATCCCACATAACCCTGCGTCGCTCCCACGGCGTATGGTACCTTTTGAAGGTTTCTCCCTCGACAAAAAATAGAAAAAAGGTCAATGAGAATGAAACAGTGGAAAGGTTAAATATGTTATTCAATCGTCATCGACCTTTTAATGTTACAGAACTCGGCACATATGTCAGATTAGCAGTAGTTTAGGTCGTAGTTGACCACGCTAGCCAACTGCGCGTTGGTAACTGTCACACGTTTTGAGACCTTTCTTAAAACTTTTAATTTCAGAGTAAGCATTAATATCTGTTGCCGACAAAACTAATTCAAATTAATATACGTGCCTGTGATTTGAAATTTGAACACACTGATTTAGGCGATTAACACACGGCACCGCGCATCGCCGCGAATAGCGGTGCCCCGCGCGGTAAGGCGGTTTACGCACCTGTACGCGTAGATGGACCGATCATCAAAATAATCTTTTCGACATCGAAATTCCTTTTATTAAATTGCAACACGGCCTGCATCAACGATGATCCGCGCGGTTAGGCGCCAGCCCGTGTGTGAGGCACCGACCCTCCGCACTGTCGTTCGCGCGGAGACATGGTGGTGATGAGAAAACCGCTGGACCGCGCGGTCGGTCGGTGTACGTGTGTTGAGGCATCAACGGATTTATTAGACCCCAATACAACATGAGGAAGCCTTAGGAAGTATGGCAAGGGTTCAATCTGAAGTCAATCACAGATGCGTTGCTACTCCCGAGGACTATGATGATCGCCTCATATAAAAGTGAGCCGGCAGACACACCCTTCTAATGAAACACAAGAACTGCTTCACGGTAGAAATAGGTGCAGCGGTGATGCCTCCCTGGTTGAACCATTGCTCTACCACCTTGCAAACTTTATGTGGCAGACTAAATTCCACGCGAGCGAAGCCGTGGGCAAAGGCTAGTTACATATAATTAGGATAATTATTACCACGATAGACGTGGGATAACCTGGAAAAATATATATTACATTTAAGTAATGTGTAAAGTAATTATATTGATTATGTGAAAGAATGGATGGCCGGCTAGTTTGCATGAAACGATGAGAGAGTTTTAGGACATCTTTCTATTGAGGCAACTCATCTATGTTGACTTCAGGTGGAAAACCTATTCTCAATGGTCATAAATATCCGTAAGCGTCAGTAACCACTTACTAGCAGACAGATTGCAATGTATTTTAACACCTTGCATCCTTTCGATTTATACATAAATTAATTTACGATGATGTTCAAACAAGGTGTAGAACCAGTTATCAAGGTGGTAGAACCAGTGTTGTTCGACCGGGGAAGTACCACCGCCACACCTATTTCTATCGTGAAGCAATTCTTGCGTTTCAATGGAAGAGTGTGGTTGCCGGCACACTTTTATATAAGGCGACCATCTTTGTCCTCGGTAGTAGCAACGCATTTGTGATTGACTTCAGATAGAACCCTTCTGCTGTATGAAGTTGCTTACAGATGTTCATGGACGGCAGTGACCACTTGAACCACCAGGTGAACTGCATGCTTGTTTGCTACTTCCATCACATATAAAGCAAATAATATTATTCTTATTATTTATAGCCTTGTTAACATAGCGTATTGACAAAACAGGAAGAAACTTAGACGCACCATTTGCTCGAAAATAAAACATAATTGCAAATTATTGCTTACAGTCGGTCGTTGGCTCCTATTCCGAAGGTTCCATTGTCTGCAGTTAGTATCGGTAACGCACGGACATTTTGCAGTCAATTCTACTGTGGGATCCTGATACAACCCGAAGTAAGGTGCTCCTCTAAGTTTGTCACCAAAATAAAAACAAAGCGTGCAATATTCGTCCTTACGCTCATTGCATATGAAGCGAAATTGCGTGTAGCTGCGAGGTGTCGGTCGAAACTTTGTTGGCTCTGGGTTCTTGTATAGGGTATTCATGGGCAAATGTAGGATCGGACACAATAGCTCCTCAGTCGCCTCGTATCTATTGATGGCGTTTAGACAATCGCCGACTGGTTTGTTGGGACCCGTTATGATTGAAATCATATATTGTTGTTCAACTGGTCGCATGGGTCAGATTTCGGAAAATAGAATGTTTTTCTTAAATATATATATCTACATTGAAGTATCTTTGGGACCAGTTATGTCCATGGTTTGGGTTATTGTCCCACTGCTGGGCACGGGCCTTATCCCAGAATCAGAGAGCTTTAGGCGGTAGGCCACCGCTCTGACCAAGTGCGAATTGATGGACTTCACACATCTCCGAGAACTATTTTTTAAAGAACTCTCTGGTGTGTAGGTTTCCGCACGATGTTTTTTCACCGAAAGGCAGTGATAATTAATTTCCTATAGGTATGCACATAAATCAGTGGTGGGTTTGAACCTCGGACCTCCCGATTGACAGGACAAGTTTCAACCATTAGGCTCTCACTGCTCTAGTTTACCAAGTTTTTAAACGGAATATCATAAATATATTTTGATTATTGTGAATCAACAAATATTATAAAGAAGTTTATGACGATATATGTACATAAGTTTGTTAGTTTTACACCTAAAAACTACTAAATGTATTTAGATAAAATTTGGCTCCCTTATAGTTTATGACTTGGATTGAGACGTAAGAAATTTGTACTGTCTTAAATATGAATAAGGCAGGAGAATCAGTGAAAAAAACTAACACATAACAAAAGGAATTCATTCTAGGTAGGATTAGCGCATCACTTGGGTCAATTAAGGTTATAAAGTTTACTCAGAGGGTGAAGTTGAAACACCTTTGGCATGTGTCTCGCCTTCACATCCGTTGTTATGAATACAAAAAATGATTTGATGCTTATTGATTAGGAAAACAAGTAAGGTTTCAAGTTTAAAAATCTTGAAATGTACTCTTAAGATAAGTTTTTAATGGTATTTACGATTGAAATGACTGCTATTATAATATTTTTTATTAATCAGGATTGTCAAAACGTAGTCTTAAAGCGGAGCTGCGTTAGGGAAATTACGTAATATCTTCTCGTCCACAATTCCTCAGTGCCTGAAGTTGAAATTATTTGAGCAATATGTGTTGCCAGTGCTGACCTACGGCGCCGAAACGTGGTCCTTCACTGTAGGCCTCATTCGGAAGCTCAGGGTCGCTCAGCGTTCTATGGAGAGGGTTATGCTCGGAATTTCGGTACGAGACATGATTCGCAACGATGAAATCCGTAGACGAACACAGCTTACCAACATAGCTCTCAAAATTAGCAAGCTGAAGTGGCAATGGGCTGGCCACATCGCTCGTAGGACCGATAACCGATGGGGAAAGAAGGTCCTCGAGTGGCGATCACGTTTAGGCAAAAGGAGCACAGGTCGCCCCCCTACCAGGTGGACCGATGACCTGAAGAAGACAGCGGGAAACCGTTGGGTTCAGAAGGCACTTCGATTAGAGTGGCGTCATTTAGGGGAGGCCTATGTCTAGCTGTGGACCTCAAAGGGCTGATGGATGGATGGATGGATGGAGTCTTGAAGCTACCTTTTATAAAACGTATCTAATTTATGTGATGTGTAACATTGTCTATTTTATCAACAAAATTATTATGTATATAAAGTTGTAAACTCAAGTAGAATCACGATTTGTTTCTTAAATTTATAAATGGATTAAAAGGTGATGGAACTTTGTGGTTTGACCTTTGCTGTCTTACTGATTAACGTACGGGGCTCAGAGTTAAAAACAAAATATAATGTTGTGTATTTTCATTTTAGAGATAAAATTAAACGACATATAAACAGGTGTTTTTGTCTTCAAAAGTAGAAGATTACAAAATATTAGTTCTATCTTTTAAATTTATTTTTTATAATCTGATCGGAATTTCACTTTATTACTATTAAGCATTAGTTTTTTTTTATGATATTGAAGTAGCAAACGAGCATGCAGTTCACCTGATGGTAAGTGGCCACTGCCGCTCATGGACATTTGTAATCAACTTCATATAGAACATAGGTTTTATCTGAAGTCAATTACAGATGCGATTTTAGTCCCGAGGACAATGATTGTCGCCTCATACAAAAGTGTGCCAGCAGCCACACCCTTCCATCGAAACGCAAGAAATGTTTCACGCTTGAAATAGGTATGGCGGTGGTACCTCTTGTTCTACCACCTTTTATTTCAGTGTGGTAAAGCAAAAATTTTCATCCATACCAGGCTGAGATGAAGTAAGTTTCAGGTTCAAATCCCGGCTACACTTATCTCAATAATACATCTAGATTTCTATTCTGTTCTCCTTGTTTGTGTTTTCCGCTTTGTGTATTTCTATGGCACCTACAATATAGGGAACATCCCAGCATAGGGTATAGAGCGTATAGAGATCGTTTTTATGTGAAAGGTATAGAACGACCGGCAAGACACATGTGACGTGTTTCAATTTAGTCTTGGAAATAATTTCTTTTACAAACAACAAGTTATTTAAGATTTGCTGTATAATTTGCCGGTCAATATCCCTTCTTTGCTCAATGTAAGAGGGGAATAGAGGATTAAAATATAGATACCCACATAAATCACTTAAATCAGTGGTGCGTGTCTGGGTTTGAACCTCGGACCTCCCAATTGAGATGGCAAATTTCAACCATCAAGCAATTGCTTTGTCACAAACGTTTGCCTTTGCAATATCAGTAATCTATAAGATATATCCATAGTTATTATCTTAGCTTGATGATGACGCGAATGTCGCGAGCTTGTACATTTATCCTGTGCTGAAAATTGCTCCAGGCGCTTGAACAAGTTATTATTTCAATAAACGATTATAGATTAACTTAATAATCCATACTAATTTTATAAATGTGAAAGTGTGTTTGTTTGTTCCTCTCTTACGTCGCCACACAGTTATAATATGATATATATATGATATAGTTTATATGCCTGGAGATAGTTAGGAGAGCGGAGTGTGACATAGGCTACTTTTTACCGCGTTCTCTCATTCCCATGAGAATATCGATGTTTTGTTAGTTGCTAGATATTTAGTAGTTCCAGACGTTGTTAATAGATGGCGTTAGTAAAATTTATTTTCAAGTTCTGAATCACGCTATCACGTCTATTGAACGTAGAACTATTGAACAGGCAGCATTACCTCTGGTTCCCTAAGTATATTTTAATTGAGGAACTGTCACATATTTATTCACCAGAAATGTGTCATGTATGTTAAACAACTCATTGTTAATTCCCTTTGACTATTTGGGCGAAGCCGCGGGTAAGAACTAGTTTTAATCTAAGCCTAAATTAATACTAATCTACTTACTGTTAACATTATTAATACGTTTTTAAACAACAAAACATTAAGATTATAAAACAGCTATTTATATCTACTCGCGTTTGGTGAGCCAAGCGGTTAACGCAGCTCATTCAATCCGCTGAAACCCGGCTCCATTCTATCAGTGCCTTCACGCGTACGTTATTCGTTTTCCATCAAAAGCTCTAAAAGCCTCTCGTAAAACGGCAAAATAAAACGCGGTACAGCAGGACAATGGCGCGGGGCAATTTTTCACGCGTGTGGCCTATACTCAAGCGTATAGGTATTTGGCGTATGACGTCCGACTATAATGTCTTTGTATTAAGCCGTGTATTGATTCGTGAGTGAATGGTAAGGTCGGCGAATTCGTTTCATGCCTGCAGTTCACTTTTTCGTGTTTTTCGAATAAATAATACTTTGTGTGTATTTGTATTAGTCTTATCAATATTTATTGATAGCATACATCTTTACAAGATTGGTTATAAGCGTTAAATGACAAGAAAGCAACAAAAATATAACATAGTTACCTACGTATGAATAACCCAATATAAAATAAAGATATTACATTTAATTTCTGGTATAATCAAGTTCTTGCCTTTCAGTGAAAGAACAGATAGCCAGCTGGTTCTACTGGACCTGGACCTGGATCTGCTGGACCCTATTCTGGACTGAAAGCTACAGCAATTATTTAGATATATTAAAAATACCCTTTCGATTTAGTAAACCTTAAATTAGTTTACGATAAATAACTTTCACGCGTGTGACCTATACTCAAGTGTATTTGTACTAGTGTAGTTCGACCTGGGAAGTACCACCGCCACACCCATTTCTAGCGTAAAGCATTTCTTGCGTTTTGATGGAAGGATGGGGTTTCCGGCACCCTTTTATTTGAGGCAACCATCATTATCCTCGGGAGTAGCAACGCATCTGTGATTGACTTCAGATGGAACTCATGTTCTGTATGAAGTTGATTACAGATATCCATGGGCGGCAGTGGCCACTTACCATCAGGTGAACTGCATGTTCGTTTGCTACTTCACTCTAAAAAAAATAATAATACTGAAATAAATTTCAGCATATACCATCTATTCACTGGTTAAGTCTTATATATGTACCTTATCTGATGTCCGCTGACAATAATGTGCTATTGTATCGAGTTTTATTTACTTTCGGATGATGCGTCATTTCGGTTCTATGCCGTAAGAGGACGCTTTGATGAGGGTCGAGTAATGTTCATTAATGATGGATTGTGTTATACTTTTATGTCTGTCATGTATTTAACGTACATATTTTAAGATTATGTTTTTTTTATTTGACTGAAGTAGCAAACGAGCAAGCAGTCCACCTGATGGTAAGTGCTCACTGCCGCCCTTGGACTTATGTAATTAGCTTCATACAGAACATGGGTTCCATCTGAAGTCAATCACAGATGCGTTGCTACTCCTGAGGACTATGATGGTCGCCTCATGTGAAAGTGTGCCGTGTTATGGTGGGTAAATAGTGGTTTATTTTTCGTTATCACTAATTTGTTTAATAAAATCTCTTGTTTCGACCGCAAACGAAATCATAATAAGGTTACCTATACGCCTAAGAGTGCCTAAAAAGTTTTTAAAGGCATGTGAAATCTATTAATTCGTATTTGGTCAGTTTGGCAACTGTGGTTTACGCCCTTCCCATTTTGCGAGAAGATTGAAGACTGAGGATTAGTTCAGCGTTTGCAATTTTTTTTTATTATAATGAAGTAGCAAACGAGCATGCAGTCCACCTGATGGTAAGTGGTCACCGCTGTCCATGGACACTCTCTGTAAGCAACTTCATATAGAACATAGGTTCTATCTAAAGTCAATCACAGATGTGTTGCTACTCCCAAGGACTAGGATGGTCGCCTCATATAAAAGTAAAAGGTTACTGGCTATATAGGCCGAATTTCACAAATTTCTCAAGAGATGGAAAATAACGAAAATATATTGAAAATTGACGAAATTAGTTATGTGTTACATTTTTAAAAGTTGATCACACCGGGCACCTATTTAATAGTAAAATGATACCAATAAACGTTTTTAGTTGCGTTAATAATGAGATAGTTAAGAGTTCCCTGGCAGGGTGTCTATGAGTGAATTCGGGGAAATGGGACCATAAATCCACATCGGCAATATGTTATGGAGAGGGTAACTTAAATTAGGTTAATGTTTGTTGGACATTAATTTAACCACATATATGTTAGTTATGTGATATTCTACAGATGTTCGGGAATGCAGGGTTGGCAAATTTTGGTTTTGATTTGGAAATATTGTTTTACCTATGTAAACCAATTAAAATTTATTTAAATCTCTTTGCTATCAAAGAGTTTCATATAACTCTTAATTATATGGGATATTTTAATAATTATTTGTCATGAATAAACATGTTTATTCAGCTATAATAAATAATATAAAATGAACGCTTAAAATGCAACCTACTACATATTTCCATATGTAGGTTAGGTTGTATGTAGTATGTTAATTTATAATAACTAAACATCGCTGTTTATTTATCTTCATGTTAATATTTATTTAATATCAGAGCTTTATTTAGCTATCTAAACGTTTTTTTTTTGTTTACGAGGGGAAACCTCTAAAGGAACCTGAGGCCGTGGAAGCGGGTTATGTGGAATTTTTACTTTACTAATACTCCCGCAGTGGCCGTCATCAGCGCTGCGTGGAGGAATCCGGGATCTCCAACGGAACATAACCGGAGTGCAATGTCCCTTTCGGATTCTTCTCCGGTGAGCAAATATGCTCACCGCACCTTCTGTCTTTGAGGCGGTATGCAACCATACATGCCGCCGTTCTTCCCAGGGCCACTTGGCTGGACGGTTCGAGTACCTACTCTAGCTGCCGCCACCGCCAGAAGCCCCTTTTAGTCGCCTCTAACGACAGGCAGAGGATACCGTAGGCCTATTCTGGTCCCGGAACTACGGGGACAATAGCAAAATACCTAAAAATAAAAGTATATGTATGTATTTTGCGGCCACGTATACTTCGTATATTGATAGGTATTCTGTTTTAACTCTGATAAGCTAAATAATTTTGTATCACAAAAGTTTAACATAATTTTCACATGAATACTACATCCAAAAAAAACAAGATACGTTTCTACTATCTTTTTAAACAAAGTAATGCACTGGAAGCATCGCACAAATTTCTTGAATTATTTATTCGAACACAGAAAAGTTGAACGAGTTTAATGCACTTGCCAAGTAGGTAATCTCCCGAGCTGTGAAAGAAGCGCCTGAATTATTCTAAGTACTTTGTTCCTATTACAGTTTGGAAGTAATAAGTTTGGCGTCAAGAATATGGATGATGTTTGAAGGGTTTTATAACGGCCACTGTTCAGTTGGACCCAACCATCCAACTGCCTTTTTTGTCCACCACTTGGCAAGACTTCTTCTTATTTTTGCGAATTTTGTCAGTAGTCATATCAAAAACTAATAATAGAGCAGTGAAAGCATAATGGTTGAAACTTGCCCTCTCAATCGGGAGGTCGTAGGTTCAAACCCAGGCACGCACGACTGATTTATGTGCGTATTAGAAATTAATTATCACTGCTTTTCGGAGAAGAAAAACATTGTGAAGAAACCTAGACACCCGAGAGTTCTTTAAAAAAAATCTCGGAGGTGTGTGAATTCCACCAATTCGCCAGCGTGGCGCCAACATGGCCAGCGTGGTGGACTGTGGCCTATAACTCTCTCATTCTGAGAGAAGTCCCGGGCAAAAGGCTTCTGTGTTCTGCTTTGAATGAAGTAGTAATGTTAGTTCGTGGCATTCTAACTTAATCTTAAGAGTGGCTAGGCATCTGTAAGCATATTGCACGATGGACCGATTTGATTGAGAAGAAAAAAAGTGCTGGATTAACGATTATATCTATATATTATATGGATTTTTAAGTAATATGCCGCGGACAAACTAGTATGAAATTTTGCACGGATATAGTGGACGTAGAGAAGAAGTGCAGAATGTTAATATTTATTTCAAATAATGCATGTTACATACATAAAATCAACTAAAAACATATTACACACACTACCGTGCATTTGTCATAAACATAAATAATGAACGAAATAGAATATTCAATGTCTTGCTAAGAAAACAGATAACGCCAGAAATGTCACTGCCTTCGTCAAAATACCCACTATTGCTTTTAAATGCAGCTTAGATAATTAAACCTCTTTTTATATTTAACGGGTGCGTTCAAAATTACTTGAAAATTATTACATTTTATTTGAATATGAGAAATATTCGTACTACTTTGGACAATATGAAGTTTAGTTTTAAATTTTGAAATTATGGTCGAATTTTGACCGATGCGATGCTACGGGGGACTATTTAGGTAATAGGTGGATCAATGACTCAAAAAAGACACCGAGAAACTACTGGATTCACATAGCACAGGTCCAGTTGAAGTGGCGCTAATTAGAGAAGGTCTATGAGAAGTATTTCTTCATGATTGTAGAGAGTTTTGTTATATAAATGTGCTATGAACCAATTCAAATACAAAAATTACCTGCGCAAATGTGGTATTATATTTACTTAAAATAAAGAAAGACTTATGGTAAAAAGAGCATCAAATCAGAGGGTCCTAAAATGTATAATGATTTGCCAGAACATATAACAAATGCTAAATCCTTTAACAAATTTAAAAAACTTCTTAAGCTTTACACAATTAATAAAATAAATAAATAGTAAAAATAAATTAAACATCACTCAAACACACTCCATTTACACACGCATGTACACGCACATACACACCAACACCCTTTCACACACACATCCTTCACACTTTGTTCCATTACCCACACATGTCTCCCGGACAAAATTTGTATTATTTAACTTTTAAGTTTCTCATTTTAAGTGACCTTTTTATGTCTTATGAGAAATAAATGATTCTTTAAACCCAATTCGCACTTGGCCAGCGCGATGGACTACGGCCTAAACTCTCTCATTCTGAGAGAAGACCCGTGCCCAGCAGTGGGACAATAATGGGTTGACGACGAAACCCAATAAGCCTTGTTCAGCAGTGGAACTTAAAACACCGTTGGATAGATGAATGGAAAAAAAGTAGAGCTTAATTTTTATTAATCCTAGCTTAAATTACTTGCCTTGTAAATCGCAAGCTTGTTTGTTACTGTTTACTTAGAAAAAAGCAGTTGAAGGTAGACCCTCTTAGTTTCTTGGAAGTCCATTAAACATAACAAATCGTAACCAGATAAATGTTATCTACTACATAACGTGAGTAGATAACAGTCATCTGGTTTGGTATTCACAAAAACGAAAGCATATAATTTCTTTGCTTTAATTTTTATTTATTCTACTGAATTAGCATTCCTTTTCAAAATATTTATTATGTGGCTAATTTTAAACCTAAGTCTTCTGTCACTGATTTCAATATTATGTTTTGATTAAACCTAGATTAACTTACAAAACCGTAATCCCATTCTGGATTTTCAGCTTTGCTTGTGTACTGAATTCTATCTTTTACATAAAATAACATTACACGAGGCCCGCTTTGATTGAGTTAATCATACCGTGAACTTCAACTAATGATTTCAGATTTAATCTGTCAAGATAGATTATATTTATTTTATTTATATATTTATTGCACCTTTAAAAAGTTACAATAGAGCAAACTTAATGTCTGATGGCATTCTCTGCCAGTCAACCCTGGGTGGCTGGAAAATTTGCGGCAGGTGTTTAAACAAAAATAATAAAGATATTTAATATGTTATAAATACATCATATACATACTATATCACAAAAATATATATTATACATACATATAATAGACAAAAAACAATACATATTATATAAAAGTTAAATAAAAGATGTTTATGAAACAATGACAGTGTTCAGATAATGCTCTCGGACAAGCTTTTTAAAGATGAACTTACTGGGTGCTTTCCTAATGTGAGCGGGCAGGGCGTTCCAAAGCAATACCGCCTGAACAGTGAACGAGAAATGGAAGAAACCGCTAGTATGCGGTGGAATAGTTGCTCTTAAGTTATTAGACGACCGAAGCATTTTGTCATGTGTTATATTGAACCGAGTAATTAAAATTCTATGTTTAATATACGGGCTTTGTATTTAGTATAAATGTGTTTTTTAATAATAAAATGTAAAGATAAAATATATAAGTCAGCGTTAGAACAAATGATTAAAACCAGTTTCTTTATATAGCAGCAAACGAGAATACACTCAATTAGTGGTAAGAGGTCAATGTCGTGACAAAACTTCATATACAACAAGGGTTGCATCTGTAGTTAAACACAGATGCGTTGCTGCTCCGGAGTACTAAGACGGTCGCCTCATATGAAGGTAAGCCGGCAACAACACCATTCCACCGAAACAGAAGAATTTGAAACGCTAGAAATAGGTGGGGCGGTGGTGCCTCCCCAGTTGATCCACTACACTCATAGCCCCACACTAGGATTTTAACTGTCTCGGAACCATGGACACACGTAAGACGAATACACAAACACCCAGACCTAAAACACGAACTAAACTCATTATTCAGATACCTGTCTGGCCGGGACTCGAACCCGGGACCCATAGCGCGTCAGACCGGTATGGTAACCGCTCCGCCACACGGGTCGTCAATATACGTTGTACCTTACTTTTATTTCATGAAGTCAAATTTTGTCAGAGTACTATAATACAAGTATATCGCAAAACCTATTTCGAATCCAATATAGGATTAAAACCACCTTCGACATCGAAGCTCATATCATGAAATTTTAATATTTCTAAGTCTAATATAAATCAAAGGGATACAAGCAGGATGATATTGGGTGCTCCGGAGATATTCAATAATATTTGCCGGATCAAGTTCACTACAATCGTAGCAAACAGCAATATATTACAAAGTTACCTACTTGTGCAAAACTCGGTTATAATTTCCTGTATGAAGTATTTAAAAAGGAAGTAAATGAGACATTTTGTTACGACATTCATCAAAGAATAGTAAATTGTAGTATTACATAGAATAGTATATTATTGTATACTCGCATGGAATTTTATCTACAATAACTTTAGGAGAATCCATCACTCCATCTATCCATCAGCCCTTTGATTTCCACTGCTGAACATAAGCCTCCCCTAAATAGCACCACTCCAACCGGTCCTGTGCCCTCTGAATCTAACATCAGGAGAATAATGACTAATAATTACTTTGAAAGACTTACTTTTTACTTTTTCTTTATTGCTATTGTTATTATCATTTGACTTACTTGTTACTCGCTCCTTTTTGCAAGCAGTCTTCGCCTATAAATGTAGTTGCACTTAGCTTTTTAGTATTGTATAATTGTGTTATTTTTATATTTTATTTGGTGTAAACTATGTAGGTGATCAAAATAAATAAATAGATAAATAAATAAGACAAAATTAATGTAGTTTACACCGAATTTTTGTTATTTAATCAATTACTTTGATAATATTTCCACACAAATTATAAGTACAGTACTCCTTTAGTCTGTGCAAAAAAGTGGCTACCTACGTAACTTGATGTTATGACGGGCTTACGCCCGCTACGAAGGTTACAATGATTTGTTACTACGCTACTACTACTTTTGTTACCTTCGGTATAACAAACACAAATTGCACAGCCCTATTGCGTCCTATTGCGGTTCGTAGCTGTTGCCGATTGTCAACTGTAATTGCATAAAACTGCAGAACTCTCAAGGTGGTAGAACCAGTGTAGTTCGACCGGGGAAGGACCAACGCCACCTATTTCTAGCGTGAAGCATTTCTTGCGTTTAGATAGAAAGGTGTGGTTGCCGGCACACTTTCACATGAGGCGACCATCATAGTCCTCGGGAGTAGCAACGCATCTGTGATTGACTTCAGATGGAATCCATGTTTTGTATGTAGTTGATTACAGATGTCCATGGGCGGTAATGGCCACTTACCATCAGGTAGACTGCATGCTCGTTTGCTACTTCATTCAGATAAAAAAAATTACTAGCTAGAACTAAATTAGCCTACGTATGTGCAATATTTTATAATAAACATATTTATATCATAAAAATCCTTTGCCACCTGCGAAAAAATATAACAACAGATAGTAAATTAAATATTGGTTGAGCTATCGAATGAAAAAAATGTTTTTAAAGTTCGGTGGACCTTTATTCCAATGGACCGGGTTCTGATTTCAATTAAATTTTCAATATATGGCAATGAATCATCTGGGTTATCGTGGAAGCTGGGACGTTTCGTTATTAATCCTAGCTCTTAAGGAAAGGTGCGTTTAATTAAACCAATAAACTTGAATAAATATACAGCCCTTGTGAAGCCTAGTATATGATTTTTCAGTATTTAAGATTTTGTTCACATAATGCAATCTGTGCAACATTATTTTTATGCCTGTCCATTCGTGTATATCACAAATGAATTACACAACCACTTAGAAAATTTCTTCTAAATTATTTAGAATTTCTTATCTACGAGTACACTCTTACGACACTACGAGTAATCTACACCTTATGTATTACATTCAAGGCACGGTTTACGTCTATATTTTTTAACAAATAGATTTAAGATTGATAAAAACTTTTTATTTAAAAAAAATCTTTATCACCTTTATCAATTTAATTTAAATTTTTGAGTATACTATTTTTAAACAACCTGTATATAGAATAAAATCTACTTAAAGGTAACAGCGTGGCCTCATATAATTCAAGCGGTAACATTGTAAAATAATATCTAAAAGCAAATAAATTATCGAGATTGGATAAAGCTATAAGGTCTGTATGTAGAAAACTAGATTTACGGCCTCCAGTGTACTATAACCATAAAAAGTGGGACAACCCTATTTATATTTTGCCAAAAAAATGAAATATGATTTTTATGGGAAGTTTTAAATAACACTTTGTTATAAAATTGTCGATTATGCTTTATAAAGAAAGACATGTATTTGTGTGTGTAAAATAAATGAAAATACTCTTTGTTGTTGTTAATCAATATTTTCTTTATACGTTTCGGAGAGTTTTCAGAAGATCAATTCGATTATATTCAATTGTGTTAGAATAGAATAAGGGCCCTCATTTAATTCCCTGTATTGAATCAGTATTGACATACAAATGAAGGATGTTTTATAATAAACTAGTTAACTAACTAACTAACTAAAATTATCACTATTCCTCCACTATATTATGCATGTATTATACACAAAAACCTTCCTCTTGAATTCCTGTCACTTTATCTATTAAAAAAACTGTATTAAAATCCGTAGCGTTGTTTTAATAATCTAAGCATACATAGGGACAGTCGGCGGGACGACTTTGTTTTATACTATGTAGTGACGACGCGCAAAAACTAATCGCATAGTACATTTAGCTATTATTGATATATGTTTCAATGTACAGGGTGTATAAAAAAGCACCTGCTAAATATGTTATACAGGGTGTGAAAAAAAGTAACAGTAAAGTAGAGTTCGTGTCGAGAACTGTAAAATACTTATGGAAATGTCCTATAAAATGCGTAAACTATGGCTACGAACAAACTCAGGAGGTATCGAGCACGCTAATCTAGTACACCTGTGACGCGAAAAATGTTACCGTCTCACGCTACTTGCTAACCTTTTAACTTTACATGTATAGAAACGGGTTGTATGGTTTTATTGTTTGTATTTAAAGTGTATGTTTTATACTGGGTGTACTTATTTTTTTGTGTACGTAACCTACGTATAGCTGACCTATAGCGAATATTTAAGTTAATTTAAGCTTAATGTCCACCAAAACGCACTTGGCCAGCGCGGTGGATTACGGCCCAAAAACTCTGAGAGAAGACCCGTGGCCAGCAGTGAGACAATAATGAGTTGTATCCCAAGCTTAATATTCCGTCGATAAATCGTGGTCACGCCTATGCCTATGGACGATCAGAGTGGTGGAGCGGTTACCATACCGTTCTGACGTGCAATGGGTCCCGGGTTCGATTATCGGCCAGACAGGTATCTGAATGCTGAGTTTAGATTCATGTTCTGGGTTTGATGGATTGTATATTCGTCTTATGTGTGTCCATGGTACCCACGACACAGGATAAAATCCTAGTGTGAGGCTATGAGAGTAGAAATCATGTTTTATGGACATCTGTAAGCGAAACCATATGGAACAGAGGTTATTTATTAAGTCAATTATACATGCAGTGCTACTTCCAAGAAATAACATGGTCGTGTCATAAGACAGTGAGCCATCCACGGCTCTACCACTTAAACACAACGCCAAATAGTTGTGGTGGTGGTGACTCTCCGGACAAACCATAATCACACCTCGTAAATACAGTACAAAAAATGGTGCCTCGTTCCAAGTTAAAAAAGAAGTGTCACAGCAATCGAACCCAAAACTGAATCACCTATAAATCTTGACAAACAATATTATATCGACAAGGTAACTAAACAATCACTTTATGTTCACACAAATAGCTGCGATATGGGTATCCGTATGGGTCTTGGCCATAAATAAATTAGCTTCACTCCGGGGACTTGGCCGCATCGTAAATACAACCCCTCTATGGGGTGTGATTTAAAAAAATATGTTAAAGGAATTTTATGAGGCTTCGTTCGATCCGGGGAATAGGTATGGAATAATGTTGAAAATTGACTTATTTAAGCTATATGTCTGATAAAATGGGGTAAGAATTCTGGTGACGCGCCTAATAAATGTATGGTTTACTAGCAGAACCATCGGGGATAATGTAGCACTATAATGGGGAAAGATTTTTTTAAATTGGTTTAGTAGGTATTCCAGGTGGTAGAACCAGTGTAGTTCGACTGTGGAAGTACCAAAGCCACACCTATTTCTAGCGTGAAGCATGTCTTGCATTTCGATAGAAGGGTATGGTTGCCGGCACACTTTCACATGAGGCGACCATCATAGTCCTCGGGAGTAGCAACGTATCTGTGATTGACTTCAGATGGAACCCATGTTCTGTATGAAGTTGATTACAGATGTCCATGAGCGTCAGTGACCACTTACCATCAGGTGAACTGCATGGTCGTTTGCTACTTCAGTCAGGTAAAAAAATGAAGTGGTTACTATCACATCTGTAACAACTTAAACAGGATTGTAGTTAGTCTATGGTCGACACAAAAACCTAAAACTGTAATGAATATAAAGCTGTTCTTTCTTCTACATAACTAATTCAATATACCTATTGTTGTGAGGTGAACATCGATGTAACCTATTGTTAGAAGCAACACCAATCCTATTGAGCCCTGCCCCGAGCAGCCGAGTGTAATAGATAGTGTTGCCATTGTTCGGTGATGGTTCGTTGGGTCCCTAAGAAGTTATAACTATTAAATTTGCTCAATAACACAAGAACTAAAATGTTAGCCGTACATTTATTACCAAATAAGATTTTGTTGTTAATTTCAATACGATAAATATGCAGTGTATTTTTGTAGCTGAATCTGTTTTATACAATTGGCGTAGCAAACAGCATACAGTCTTCCTGATGATAAGTGGTCAGTGCCGCCCATGGACGTCTGTAAGCACATTCATGTAGACTAGGGATTCTCTCTGAAGTCAATCATATGCGTTGCCACTCCTGAGGGCTAAGACGGTTGCCTTATATTATAACCATATGATGTTAGATAGGCTTGTTCTTTATTGTTCACAAGTAAATCGATTACAAAAGTTTGTTGCCAGACAAATTTGATTTATTTATTTATTTATAAACATTATTATAACATGTTTTTATAAGATTGAAGTAGCAAACGAGCATGCAGTCCACCTGATGGTAAGTGGTCACTTCTGCCCATGGACATCTGCAAGCATATTCACACGGAACACGGGATTCTATCTGAATCATAGATGCGTCGCTACTCCCGAGGATTAAGATGGTCGCGTCTTATAAAACTTTGCCGTGTTCAATATGAAGTTGCTTAGGCAAAGCGCAAACGTGGACACTTTTGTGTCTTGTGTTAGATAGCTACCTATGTATATTTGATTTCTATAGAACCAATATGACATCATTCAACTCCCTCCGGATTCGTATGTCCAATTGCTTCTACTTAAATACTATACTATTCATGACGATCAAAAAGTGTTCGGTGTCGGAAACTGGAAACTGAAAGTAGTCAGTTGAAGACACAAGCAACATTAACAGACTTCCTGACAATTTCCACCAGACACAGCAACTATAGGTAGCTCATGTTTCTAGTAGTGTGCCGTGTCGGGGATAGAAAACACGCTTTCTACACTCGCTTTCTAATCTGTGTCGTGGGTACCATGGATACACATCAGACGAATACACAAACACCCAGACCCAGAACAGGAATCTAAACTCATCATTCAGATTCCTGTCTGGCCGGGAATCGAACCCAAGACCCATTGCGTGTCAGACCGGTATAGTAACCGCTCCGCCACGTGGGTCGTCGAAACCGGCAACTGTGATGTGACCACAGAGAATATGTTTCCTGGGATGGTGTGTCGGTAACAGAAAGTGTCCACGTTTGCGCAGCGCCTTACATATCCATGGGTGGCAGAAACCATTGACGCGACGCATGCATACTACTTGCATAACACTTGTTTTCTACTTCAATCAAATGAAAAATAAACAAATTTTAATTTCACAAAAATACACATTGTTTTGTCAGTCATGACCTTTAAGAATTTTGATCTACTTTTTAACAAAATGCATTTGTTTTCGCAAAGTAGCTCATAACTAAAAGCGAGAAGGTTCTATCTAGTTATTTCAGTTATGAAGACAAAGGAAAAACGTATGAAGGTTACGAATGGGCTGCTGCAGTCAATGTTACAATGCGCGGGACACAATTATACGTGAAGTATGGTTAGTAAGCGTATGAGGTAATATTTTGTTACTTTTTTTAAACACTGATATACATTTTGTAGTTGTGGATTTCGACGCTGGTCAACCTTAGGGAATCGCCGCCACACTTTCCTTTGTTATTTAAGTAGCAAATTAGCATGCAGTTACTAAGTAATAGAGTGTAGTTTGACCGGGGAAGTACCACAGCCACACCTATTTCTAGCGTGAACCATTTCTTGCGTTGCGATGGAAGGGTGTGGTTGCCGGCTCACTTTCACATGAGGCGACATCATAGTCCTCGGAAGTAGCAACGCATCTGTGATTGACTTCAGTTAGAACCCCGTGTTCTGTGTAAATATGCTTGCACATGTCCATAGGCAGAAGTGACTACTTACCATCAGGTGAACTGCATGCTCGTTTGCTACTTCAATCATATAAAAAAGACATAATTTACAGGTATAAAGCGTATGGTCCGACCAGGGAGTAACCACCTCCACACGTACAATATATACTAGGTACTAGCTGCAGCGGTTCTTATTGCACGTGGACGGGTGTGGCTACTTTCATATGAGGGTATCTGTAATCAACAGATGTCCATAGGCGGCAGTGACCACTTACCATCAGGTTACGTCATGCTCGTTTGCTACTTAAGTCATATTAAAAAAAATCACCTTAGAGACTTACTCTACTATACGCAGCCCCTGTGGCATCAGTGAGCAGCAACCTTATACGGATAAAGTTTCTATGTGAAGTCAATCACAGATGCGTTGCTGCTACCGAAGACTGAGATAGTCGCCTTATATGAATGTGAGCCGGCAACCACAATTTCCACTTTAAAGTAAAACTGCTTGGCGCTAGAATTACCCCCCCGGTGGCCGTCCTCGGCGCTACTATAAAGAGGACTCCGGGATCTCCAACGGACCGCAGCCGGAATCCTCTCAGCGCGTTGCCCCATCGGGCTCCTCCCAGATGGGCGGTTGGGCCCACCGCCCCGCCTAGTCTTTACGGCAGTATGCGACCACATAAACCACCGCCCTTCCCGGGCTCGCCTGAACGAGCGGTTCGAGCTCCCACTCTAGCCGCCGGCAACTCCGGAAGCCCCAATTAGTCGCCTCTTACGACAGGGGATGCTGTAGCCCTATTCTGATCCCGGAACTACAGGGCGCAAATTTGACCATACTCCTACCATCAAGACAGTCTCGAATTACTTAAAAAAAAGCAAATGATTAACAGAATATTAATTAATACCTGCCCAAATAGCACTGCAAAGCGCAAAGTGTACTTAAATTGGTATAATTTCGAAGCAACTTCAAGAACAAAGAAAATGCATTCCTAAAATGAAAATTCTTATTAAAATCGCTATATTAATTTGCCTTGTATTTTGTAGAAGAATCACTTACTTAACGCACGGAAACAAAACGGTTTCTGTGTTGCTATTGTTCTAAAATGCCTTTGAATTAAAAACAATGCCCGCCATCTTTGCTAGCAGCGAAATTTTAAAATTTGAATCCGGAATTTCGATACTTGGAATATATAAAATGGGTAGATGGTCCTAACAAAGGTATTTTCTATGTGCTATATAATCAAATTCTTTAAAAAATCTCTTTAGACAATTGCTTATTTCAAACTACTTTACCAGATGGTAGAACCCGTTTTTTCTAGCTTTTATTTCTAGCGTTAAGCAATTATCGGTAGAAAGGTGTGGAAGGGTGAAACTCGGTCCTCGTAGAGACGTTTTTCGCTGATAGCAGGCACCAAATTTAAACATTATAAAGTCTATATCTGTCTAACAACTGATTCGACTCTAATGATAAATTATATGATGAAGTCCTTCAATCCGTTTGGGCCGTAACGCATACAAAAGTAGATACGTACGTTTGCACGTTCATACATACATACGCTCGAAAAACATCACTTTTTAAAAAAATAATTGCGCATATTTATTGTTCTTTCTTATATTTTAAACATTCTAAGATCCGATCATAACATAAACTTAATTATAATTCGCACATTAAGTCGCCTTTCAAATGTTTTCGCTGACTCTACACAGCGCCAGAAAAAGTCTGTGCACACGAAACGGTATTTCTAGAACAAGCAGTATATTGTTTACATCCCGTATCGCTGGCTTAACAAAGCTTGTGAGGGAAAGGTAGTGTTCCGTGAAATAAGAATTCAGTGCATCCGGGAATGAATTGTTTTATGGTCAACTATTTTAGTGCCGTTTTATGAGGTTTCTAAAGTTGATAGAAAATAGAATGTGTATGTGTACGCATGTGTGTGTGCATATAGGCCTAATAGGTCCGTTGATGTAAGAAAATAAAAGTATGGCAGCGGTGGGACTCGAACCCACGCCTCCGAAGAGACTGGTGCCTTAAACCAGCGCCTTAGACCGCTCGGCCACGCTACCTATATCCGACATCCCTAAAATTCAACTAAATAACAATAGTGAACACCCTTTTTATATAATATCTAGTAGCAAACAAGTATGCAGTCTACCTGACGATGAGTGGTCCCCGCTGGCCATGGACATTGATAATCAATCTCTGATAATATCAGTTTTACCTAAGGTTGGTCACAGATGCTTTGCGATATCTGAGAACTAATATGTCACACTTATCACACCCATCCAGTAAGAACACAGTAGCGCTTGACATTGCTGTTACAGAAGTTGTTGGTGCTTGTCTAAAATATGAACAGAATAAAAGTTAAGAATATTCTTGCTTCTTTAAGCACGGGTTTTCAAAACGGAGCTCCAGTTTGGAAATTGCCACACTAATTTCTTTCTGTATATTTATTTTTGCCGTATACATGAATGCTTCGGTCGCTTCAATGCGCGATGCCTTTGAAACGATGCTGCGATGCCGGCAGATAGGGCAGAGATTTTCAACCTTATTTTGTCGAACGAACAAACATTCACATTTAAGTGGCCATTTTCCAAAAAAGGTATCTGTATATATCTGATATTGCATTGTCATTTCCTCTAAAACCGACCGAAATGCAATACTACTCTATGAGACAAAGTTGAAATACTTAGTTTTTTTTTATCTTTTATTACAAAAAAGTGACGACAAAGTGAAGTTGAACGGTCCACCGTTCTGAATTCTGGTCAAGGTTTGAAAAAGTCTGATGAAGGACATAATTCCTATTTTAATCAACTCCATCGTTATACTTAAATATAAATGGCACTTGACATAAGATAACAATAGCTATTTACCGTGGTTTCACTCGCGTTTTAAAAAAAAACATCATTACTTAAAATTGCAATAGTATTAAATAGAGTAGATGATTTCAAAGTCTAAATCTTACCTCAAAATTTGGGATCGAAATATATTTAAGTTATTATAATTAAATGCAGTAGTTTTGCTTTATTATGCGATCTCACACACAGACACAAACAAAGAAAAAATATAGAATACTGTACTATTACTCATTTCAGTCTCCAAAGGTATATAGTTTCTTTTTTAAATACATGCGATGTACAGATACGTGAAACTTTCATTTTTAATATGTGTACAAATTGGTATCATACTGTAGAGCCTATCGATAGCAGTGTTCCCAGTGAAATTCAACGGGTATATCCACCTACATGGCAAACACCATCAGGTATAAACCAATCAGAGTTCTCTAAAAGTTCTACATATTTAAGCGAAACGTTTCAATACTATTAAAAGAGAATAAAAAACATGATAGCGGTGGGATTCGAACCCACGCCCCCGAAGAGACTGGTGCCTAAAACCAGCGCCTTAGACCGCTCGGCCACGCTACCTATATGTATACCTTCCGACTTTTCGCATAATATTCGGTAATTAGTCATTCAAATCGCATATTTATCTTTTTAACCGAATCAGAGAAAATGAGTTATTTTTTATTTGACTGAAGTAGTAAACGATCATGCAGTCCGCCTGATGGTAATGGCCACTGCCGCCCATGGACATCTGTAATCAACTACATACAGAACATGGGTTTCATCTGAAGTCAATCACAGATTCGTTGCTACTCCCGAGGACTATGATGGTCGCCTCATGTGAAAGTGTGCCGGCAACCACACGTTCCATCGAAAAGCAAGAAATGCTTCATGCTAGAAATAAGTGTGGCGGTGGTACTTTCTCGGTCGAACTACACTATTTGATGGCAAGTGGTTATCGGGCTCCACTGAAGTCCATCACAAATGTGTTGCTACTTTCAAGAATTAAAATGATCACTTATACTCGTATAAAAGTGATAGATGGTTCATGGGGCCTTCCACCGAAACGAAAGGAATGCTTCTAATCGAAATCTAAACGAAAGAAATAGGTGACATGATTGTAGTTCCACGATCAAACTAAACTAATATTAACACCTATCTTATTACGAAATGAAATTTTAATATAATTTTTGTGTTCGTCTATTTATATGAATACTAGCCTTTACCCGTGGCTTCACCTGCATGGTCAAAGGGAATTAATAATGAGATGTTTAACATACATGACACATTTCTGGTGGATAAATGTAGTAAATAAAGCGTATGTCTTATTATTTTTCAATTATTTACAATATTAATATAAAACCAAAAAACAATTTATCGCGCGCGAATTCAAAATTCAGAAGAATGTATTAGTTGCCTTAGACTTAAATAAATTACATGTAGCATTTGATATTGTGATTCAGAACTAGCAAATGAAGTTTACTAACGCCATCTATTACCAACGTCTGGAACTACTAAATATCTGGCAACTAACAAAACATCGATATTCTCATGGGAATGAAAGAGCGTGGTAAAAAGTAGCCTACGTCACTCTCCACCCTCCTAATTATCTTCCAGTCTATAAACCATATCATATAATTGCTATGTGGCAACGTGAAGGAGGAACAAACGAACACACGCATTTATAATATTAGTATGGATGAAACGCCTATAAAAAATAGATGCTATTATCCACCGGCTGAGCTACGTTGTTTGCTATACGTATATTTGATATTTGAAACACTTTAATGGAAGCATCAGAATTCAATTATTGACATGAAACGTCTATTGGTACGCCGTAAGGAAGAAAGCACACGAGCGACAACGTGACGACATCCTTGTTCACGGCCTTCGGTTGATATCGATAACTTGCGACAGTCGACAGTCAGCGATGGACGGATCTGAAATTCCTGCACACTTGCACGACAATGCATGGTTTGATATGTTACGTTATTCTTAATACAATGGCACTAAATTTAAACGAGTGCGAACTACTTATTTTTAGGAATTTCTTTGACGTGTTTATAAAATGATATCAAATTGATGGGTCTACTACATTCAGAACAGCTCTCCTGTCCCCAGTGATATTATAAGCCTTATGTTTTGACGAATCAATAAGCTCTGGAATGAAGTGGATTCTAACTTTCTTATTATACTCATCATTCAATATTCTTATGTAAACAACAGTTTCCTTAGAAACAAAGGACATATTTTTTCTATCATTTCCTAACTTATAGTGAACTGTTAAGAAGAAACATCGCTTCATATTTCAGCAACTTACGACTGAGACGCCCCAAGGCTGTTCAAACCCGTTATTCGGAATGTCTTCCGCTACATATGTTTCGATAAATCTACTACCAAATGAACTTGTCTGATCCAGAGTCGGATACAATACATTGCGGGGTGGAGAGGCGGGCTGAGCATAAATTGTACGTGGACGCAGCAATCGATGTGGCACGATATATTGCTTAGTTCCTTGTTTAGACTGCGCGACGGTACTGTGAGATGAAAGTTCTTGTAACGCTAAACTTATGGAAACTGAATCGTACGACTAGAGTTTCGAATAGTTTTGATGAAACAATTTGAGATTGAAGCTATCAGATTTTTTTTAAATCGTAATAGATACGCGTTGGCATTTCATCTGATATTAAGGCCTAACATAAAGTAGACAGACAACATAAAGAACAAGAAGCAAAGTGAAGCAAAAGCTTTCGTCTGAGGCAGATGAAGGTCTTCTTGATAAAGGTGATAGTCGGCCGTGTGCGGATAAAAAAAAACCTATAGAATTTTAAGATATAATGCTTTTGAAATTAATACCCTATTATATCCCAATATTAAATCCCAAATTTGATTAATATATCACTATTGGATTTATATTGTTATATATTAAATAGTAAATGTTAGTTTAGTATCAGTTCCCTATAGAAATTAAATTATTTTAAGGTGTAATTTTCTGCAACAAACGTGCACACTTAAACTGGGCCTTTATACTCAGTAGTTATAAATTAAGAATTACTTTTTACAAAGAACTAAGTTGACTAGTTTTTTTTCATTAAGATCACCAAGGAAATTAATGTAAGAAGCCATTAAGTAATTCATAACATTTCTTTTAAAGGGAACGAACTTAAGAACTGTTAAAGCCTTTCCGGATTTGGCTAGCACGGTTATTTATTAATCTTAAATCCATCGAGTATTGAGTGAACACTCACTGCTGACAATAGGACAAAAATTGTAATAATTATATTTACTAGTCACCCGTCGCAACGGTCTAAATTCGACCGTAATTTAAATTAAAAAACTAAACTTCATATTGTCCAAATTAGCACCAACATTTCTCTAATTTAAATAAATTGTAATAATTTTCAAGTTTGAACGCACCCGTTAAAGGTAAAAAGAAGGTTATTAACTAAGCTGCATTTAAAAGCAATAGTGGGTATTTTGACAAAACCTTCTGACATTTTTGACGTTATGTGTTTTCATAGTAAGACATTAAATGTTCTATTTCGTTTATTATGTATGTGTTTGTGTCAAATGTAAGGTAGTGAGTGTAATGTGTTTTAGTTGATTTTATGATCAACTAAACCATAGTTGATTGTATGTATGTTGTATGCAATATATGAAAAAAATATTAGCATTGCACAATTCTTCTCTACATCAACTATAACCGTGCGTAATTTCATACTCCTCCCCTGCGTCAAGTATCTTAAAAACGAATCACAAATTTTTGCTTCGGTTATTAATATATAGTTAAAAATACTTTAAATACTCTCGACAAAAAGAAAAAGCCGAAATACAATTAATCACAATTCAAATATTGGCGAAGAAAGCCCAAATTGGTCCAACCAGAGTCGATCCGGAACAAAATTTGAAAGTGAAATTTCCAAACTCTGTATCCTTAATTACCAGACCCTCTAAACAGTTTCATGGTAATTATGCCATACAATTTGCATAGCGGCTCGCTTCAGTTTGGCGACTATTAAATAATATAACCGAATATTTATGATCCTTTTGAAGGAGGTAGAACTTTGTTTCAATTTCGGTCACGCCTACGGCATTCTTATTTCTGCTGTATAATAGCTCTGAATGTATTTTCTTATAATGTGGAAGTAGGAAACGACTATGCAGTTTATCTAACGGTAAGTGGCCACTGCTGCCCATGGACATAAGTGATCAAAAATAGATAAGACCTAAGAGTCTTGCCTATGACTGTAAAAGATGGTTGCTCCCACTTTTTTTTTTTGTTCTCGAGGGGGAAACCTTCAAAAGGTACCCGACGCCGAGGGAGCGACGCAGGATTATGTGGGATTTTTACCGCACTAAAACCCCCCGGTGGCCGTCCTCGGTGCTATAAAGAGGACTCCGGGTACTCGGTCCGACCGCAACTGGAATCCTCTGAGCGCGTTGCCCCATCGGGCTCCTCCCAGATGGGTGGCTGGGCCCACCGCTCCCTCTAGTCTTTAAGACGGTATGCGACCACATATACCGCCGTTCTTCCCGGGATCGCCTGACCAAACGGTTCGAGCTCCCACTCTAGCCGCCTGCAACCCCGGAAGCCCCTTTTAGTCGCCTCTTACGACAGGCAGGGGATGCCATAGCCCTATTCTGATCCCGGAACTACAGGGACGTCCCACTAAGAACTAAGTTTAAACTCCTTGAAATAGTATCTTTACTACACCATTCAGAACTAAAAAGCAGCACTTTCCACTGTTGTCATAAAGCAGAAATAGTTTCCCGGTGGTTTCTCCGGAAATAAAATATACAGGGATTTACTATCGATAATTATTCCAACTTCACCCTTATCATTTACCATTACTGTCTCAAACGAAACATCTTATGAGTGTTAAGGATTTAGGGCAAGAGTTAGCAGTTAATGGGAAGATTGGCAAGGGTTGGGATCCGGAAGATTCAAATTTGCAATCGCCTTGTGATTTTCGTTAACTTGTAGAAGAACTTCGTCTTCTACAAGGGTAACGCTTTATATTATAGCTTCGATAGTAGTTGTAAGCTTACCTACAGATGGAGGATCACTGAGATTGAAAAAAAATCGAAGGCAAACATGTGGAATGCCGACAGAAGTAAAAATTAAAAAATGTGCGGCGCTTGGGGACTGCCGCGCCAAATCTATTGCATAGCATTTTTTATCAACTTATGCAATTATAATTGTTTATTTATTTATGCAGTATTTTTTTCTTTGATATTAATTCAAGTTTTTTTTTCTTTGATACTATATACTTTCACACAAACAGCTGTTTACATATTCGTCCGATTTCCAAGCAACTTCTCTCAATCCGTGCGAGTTTCGTACTGTCGTACCTTACAAATACACGTTAAGCGAACGCTCGACCGCGCCACATGGTAGGCGGAGTGGGGAGTGTTAGGTTTTTTCGTTACAGAATTTCTTGATTTGGTCGCCCCGCTCAAAGCCCGCGATAAAAGCTATGCAATAGCTTAAAAAAACACACTAACAACTACCACCGCCACTGGCGTACGGCGTATGTGGTGTGGGCCTCCGTCCAAGGCCTCGCGATGCAAAGGGCCTCGCATCTCACAGACACAGGTACTCACGCCACACGTAGCCAAAGTTTTCTCCAAGACTTGCGACCCTTTGGCGACCCTTTTTTATTATAGCTTACCTACATTAAGTTTAGGTATTGCGCCGCCACTTGGTGGTCAGTGGCCAACACATCACAACAATCACCCACATCGCTCTGACGTGATTGCGAATCAAACATTTTCCTCTAACTTTTTGACTTTTTATATTAGTAAGTATGCAGTTACAAGATATGTATATAACTAAAAAGTAAATAAACATTAGCATATTGAACATCAACTAGCAAACATAGCGAACCCATAAAATTTCTCACTATGAAAATCGCACCACGCGCCTATAGGAATTTTCACTATAATAATGTAAAAATGTATAGAATGCTAATTTTAGGCTAAAAACAAATTAATCGAAATATACTCGCAATTGTAGACAGGATAACTTTATATCCACATCCAGAGCGGATTAACCTTATAGCTTTCAGACTAGCATGAAATTGAAACCAAATTACACATTTTATTATTTTGAAATCCAACACCAATAAAATGCAGCGCCTTCCCACTGAATCACGTTCCGACTAATTAAAAATAATTATGATTTAATTACAACTATGACAGCGTTCGCGAACGCCGATTGAGGGCGCCAATTAAGTTAATTAAAAGGTCTCTTGTTAATTTGCGCTGTAAGCAACTTGTGAACGGAATTTTAGTTTTTATTTTTATTCGCTGCTGATTTATGATATTCTTGTGTTATGTACACCGTCTTCAGGTGGTTAAATTCTTTGTGGTTCGACACTCTGCGCCACCGCCACACCTATTGATATAAGTAGAGTTCTTACATTCGTTTTTATTTTCAACCGACATTTAAAAGAAATGAAGTGTTTTATCTATTCGTTATGTTTATAGAAAAGGTGAGGTTTTTATTGGAATATAAAATGAAAAATATATCGGAGCCGTACTGAAAGAGAGTCAAGAGGGACAGGTGTCATTGCAAAGAGTTAGAAGACGCCTTTGCCCAGAGGAAATTCAGATAAGTATATTTGGGGATAATTTCATGATGTCGGATTAGCAAACGAGTGTTCAGTCCATCTTCTAGTCAGTGGTATCTGCCACCCATGGATATGTGTAAGCAACTTCACAACACAGAACAAGAACTTTATCTGAAGTCTGTTATATGTGAGTTGCTACTTTGTAGGGTCAGATGGTCGCCTCATATGCAAGTGAATCGGCATGTCACTGAAATACAAGAAGAACATGAAATTTTAAATAGCCGCCGTGGTACATCCCGGTGAACCACTTGTTCTACCATCTTAAAAATATATCTTACAATTTTTAATTTACCATCAAATAGCTGGATATGTAATAACCTTATTATTTCACTTCATCTCCTAATACTCTGAATAGCTAAAGATGTCTAACATCTCTCGGGTGCGAGGCTACATTATCGCTAATTATAATACATCTGAAGACTAATCATATCGTAAATTTGTCGAACTATGTTCCATTAATTAGTTCCCGTGCTTGCATCTCGCAAATGAACGGGTACACGTTGAATCTTGTTCAAATTTGAAGTACAGTGAATATCAAAGAGAATAAACCAATACCATTTAGTGAACATTTGGTATATGACAAAACTGATCGGTCATTCGCAAATGGCATAACAATGTCAATCTCCAATTAAGCTCACAGAAGCAATGCGACGTGAAATTTAGTTACTGTTGAGTATTTCGGAGTATACGAAATACTAAAGCTAAAATATAGCATACAGATAGTTTATATGCTAGACTAACAAAAAGAATGAGGAGAATACTACTATTCTCTACCGTAGTGGAGGCAATCGAAGTCGGCAAAGCCGCGGGAATAATACTCTATATATATATATATATATATTTTTTTTTTATTTCACTGAAGTAGCAAATGAGCATGCAGTCCACCTGATGGTAAGTGGTCACTGCTGCCCATGGACATCTGAAATCAACTTCATACAGAACACGGGTTCTATCAGAAGTCAATCACAGATGTTTTGCTACTCCCGAAGACTAAGATGGTCGCCTCATATAAAAGTGTACCGGCAACCACACCCTTCCATCGAAACGCAAAAAATGCTTCACGCTAGAAATAGGTGTGGTGGTGGTACGTCCCCGGTCGAACTACACTGGTTCTACCACCTGCTAAATTTTGGTGGGACCTTTTAAAAAGATAAGTTGCTAAGTACGAGTTTGCGTTTTCTTTATATTTGTACCTAACGATAAGGCAGCACCTGATGAAAAGTGGTTACCGTCGCCTATGGACATTTGAGACACCAGAGGAGTCGCCAATGCTTCGCCGGCTTTAAAGAAGAACTCTTTTGGCACATTTCTTGAAGAGCTTCATGTCATAGCGCTCCGGGAATATCTCAGGAGGAAACATTTCATTCTCATAGCGTTCCCTAAGAACAATTATTGTTCAAATTTTGCTTATTATTGCAAAATATAATTTAGAAGGATTACGATTGGATATTGTAATTGGATATGAAAACTCAAACGAGCGATGTACATTGCATTGTTTGCCACACTCAATAAATTCGTACTAGTAGTACAGGCTGTTGCTAATCGACTGCACTGAAGACAGACATAATTATGTATTTTTTATATAACTTGGAGCAGTGATAGCCTAATGGTTAAAACTTGCCCTCTCGATCGGGAGGTCCGAGGTTCAAACTCAGGCACGCACCACTGATTTATGTGCGTATTCTACTTTAATTATCACTGCTTTTCGGTGAAGGAAAACATCGTGAGGAAACCTACACACCCGAGAGTTCTTTAAAAAAAAAAAGTTTTCGGAGGTGTGTGAAGTCCACCAATTCGCACTTAGCCAGCGCGGTGGACTATGGCCTAAGCTCTCTCATTCCGAGAGAAGACCCGTGCCCAGCAGTGGGACAGTAATGGGTTGACGACGACGATGTGTGATTAGGCCAAACCATGCAACCTGAATTTAACCCACTTTTCAGTGTCCCATTGAGCTGAAATTTGAATGATTCGTATAGTTCTGATGACAATGCAACTTTTTACTATCAATATTGTTATTAATTTAAAATGGCGGTCGCGTCATAATGGCGAATTACATATATTTGTACACCTTATATGGGTATCAAATGTATAAATTTATGTGTAAAATTCAGTACACTGCCGAAAAATAGCAAGATAAGAAATATAATTCAGGAAACAACAGACCTAGCCAATCTAACGGGGACAATCTTGTGACAAGCTTTTATTTGATAGAAAACCAATAGCATTACATACAAAAATTACAAAATAATTTACAACGTCGGAGATTATTTTTATATACATATTACTAATGTCTCGCATTTTGATTTTGATTATAATAGCTATTAAAATATAAAATAACTTGATTATATGTATATACAAAATAATAACTTAAATTTAAAAAGAAACAAAATGCCAAATTAAAAATAAAAATCTGCATCCAAATTACTGTCCATAGGATGAGTTGCTGGCAACATTACCTCGTTGAATAGCAAGGCTAATTCGTTGACCGAGGTATGTGCCAGCTTTCTGATCATTCGTTGACTCTATCAAACGTTTGGACAGATGCTTAAAAAATAATTTAGCATTTAATCCACACGGTCCCATGGTTTCCACGCAAAATGCCAGAAATAAGTAATCTTTAATTATATCTCCATATTTTAATTATATTTTGATAGAAAATTGTAACAAAATGATGGGTTTTGAAATATATTGACTTTGTATTTTTGACGATACGCATGGTGGAGCGGTCACCACATCTCTCAGATACGAGGTACGTTCCATTTGTGGTTCAACGACCAGATGTCTAATGAATGAATTTAAATTCATCTTCCGAGGATGTTATTTGATTATTCTTATCTGTATGTATATGATACAGGAAAAGTATTAGTACGTCGTCAACCCATTATTGTCCCACTGCTGGCCACGGGTCTTCCCTCAGAATGAGAGAGTTATAGGCCATAGTCCACGTCGCTGGCCAAGTGCGAATTGGTGGACTTCATACACCTCCGAGAACTTTTTTTAAAGTACTCTCGGGTGTGTAGGTTTTCTCACGATGTTTTTCTTCACCGGAAAGCAGTGATAATTAATTTCTAAAAGGATTAGTGCGGGGTGGTAAGTGAATACCTTTAGTTGCACTGCATGGCTGTTTGTTCCTGTTATATAAAGAACAATATATTTATACATCATATTTTCAACATTTTTAAAATAAAATGCAAACAACATATTGCTACCAGCATAAATTAGGCCACGTTTAGACGCTTTAAGCATTTTCAGCGAAACCGATGTAAAACCTTTGAAAGGACACTGAATTCTAAAGCGCTGTACCCGCCTTTGTGTCGGGTAATGATTTTTTTGATGAACCGCCGCTAGTCCTATGGGGACGGTAATGAGAGATAAGGTTGTAAGGAACTTAGGCGACTACCTCTGGGCGTGGTTTTTGTATTCAGGTTTTTGAAAAAGGACGTCTTTTTTGATTTATTGCTCTTGTCAAGGAAAAAAACGTGGGCGTAGAAGTTGAATAAGTAAACATTTTAGGCGAAAATGAAATGTAATGTTAAGATGTTGACAAGCAAAAGAAGGTAGTCGCTGGAATCAGAGGATTAAAGACATATTTGAATTATGCATGCTGAGGTCATTTGCACTGTAAAGGTGGTAGAACCAGGTCAGTTTGACCAGAGATGTACCACCGTCACATCATTTTTTGCATGAAACACTGTTATACGAAACGATCATCTTATTCCTCAATATTGACATCACAATTGTAATTGACTACAGCTGAACCTTATAGAACACTAGCAGTTCTCCCGGTTTCACTCGCGTTTGTAAATATATATATATATATATATATATATATATATATATATATATATATATATATATATATATATATATATATATATATATATATATATATATATATATATAGCCTAAAGCCTTCCTCGATAAATAGTCTATTCAACAAAAAAAGAACTTTTCAATTCGAACCAGTAGTTCCTGAGATTTAGCGCGTTCAAACAAACAAACAAGCTCTTCGGCTTTATAATATTAGTATAGATAAGTGATAGAACATGACGTGATTGGGGATGTCTGTCGTCGTGAGAACAGTAAGCTCATTGACAAATAGGTCCTATGTAAAGTTAATCACACATGCAGTGCTCCTCTTGATAGTTAGCCGGTAGTTAGTAATTAGAAATGCAACTCAATAACTACACTTGATTGTTCTAAGTAGCACGAATATTTCAGAAATTCAATTAAATTGCACTATTTTTCAAGTTCTTTTAAAAGAAATGTAAAAAGAAGTTTAATTGACTAAGCTGTATTTAAAAGCAATAGCGGGTACTTGGGCGAAGACATCTGACATTTTTGTCGCTATTTGTTTTTAATAGTAAGATGTTGAATGTTGTTTTTGTTTATTATATAGCTGTATGTATTTGTGTCGATTTCGTGATAGAGTGTGTAAGGTGTCTTTAATTGACATTATGTATGTTTAATGGAGCAGTGATAGCCTAATGGTTGAAACTTGCCCTCTCGATCGGGAGGTCCGAGGTTCAAACCCAGGCACGCACCAATGATTTATGTGCGTATTAAAAATTAATTATCACTGCTTTTCGGTGAAGGAAAACATCGTGAGGAAACCTACACACCCGAGAGTTCTCAAAAAAAAAAAAATGTTCTCGGAGGTGTGTGAAGTCCACCAATTCGCACTTGGCCAGCGCGGTGGACTATGGCCTAAACTCTCTCATTCTGGGAGAAGACCCGTGCCCAGCAGTGGGCCAATAATGGGTTGATGCGATGTTTAATGCGTTATTGAAAAAAAATATAAGCATTTGGTACTCCTTCTCTACATCAACTATAACCGTGCGTAATTTCATACGTCATCGTCATCGTCATAATCTTTAAACGGGTCCCAAGTTTTTGCTTCACGTATTAGTAAATAGATTTATTAGCATTTATATTATATGGAGCAGAGGAGTAACATGTGGCTAAACGCTTCCGCGTTTTAGACATCACGCTAACACGTTCAATGTGATTTTCACTCATGCTTCTCCGATACCGGTGTATATTTTGATGAAGTACTTTGAGCGCTTGGCGTGTTAGTGGCACTGCGATAAAATTTACAGGAACATACAGGAACATGCAGGGTGTGTAGGTGGGTAAATTTGTAAATGCGCCGTTTTAAACTACAAACTTTGAATAGACACATGAGTGCCGTGTGAGACAAAATCCTATCCTTCTACTCAATCTGGAACGACGTTATATTTAGGCCTGTCTAGGGTCCAAGGCAGTCTACGTAGTTGGGCAAATCTTTATTCACATTTAGGTTTACTAGATCATATGGTAATAACGGGGGTATGAGGCCACACGTACTGTCCTTCCTGAGCTGGCTGGCTGGACGGTTCGAGCTCCCACTCTTGCCGCTCCGACCACCTACAACTTGGAAGCCCTCTTTTAGCCCCTTTCATGACAGGCAGGGATTATGTAGCTCTATTCTGACTCCGTGTCTACAGGGACAAGAGGTTTTCTATCTATTTTGCTTAGACTAGTGGAGTGAATAAAGCTTACCCTAGCTGTGACATACTAGGATCCAAAAATAATGTAAAAAGTTGCAAGTATGACCAATAAATTAAATTAAATTTTCTTTGAGTTATTCGTAAATAAATTTGAAATGCTTCTGTTTTTCTTTATCTTTACGGGGATTAGTCGTTTTACAATAAGAGTATTATGGATTCTATGTGGTTTTTATGAATTAAAAACTATTTTTATAGACAGAATGTCGGATTCAGCCACGTCGTAATATTAGGTTAGTTTACTTCGGTTTTTATATTTTGTGCGGAACCCGGAAACGTTTTATACCTTATGGATATAGTACGAAGCTCGTAAAAGCCTTTTGAAACCAAGCGCGTTTGATCTTTGCTTTGTGTGGATAATGATTTTTTTGTCACAAAATATAGTCGCATGTCATAAAATTTGGAGTTTATTGTATAGTTTCTGTGTATTTTTTATTATTGATATCACCACATAGTATAAAACAAAGTTGCTTCCCGCTGTCTGTCCCTATGTATGCTTAGATCTTTAAAACTACGCTACGGATTTTAATGCAGTTTTTTAAATTGAATGATTCAAGAGGAAGGTTTTTATGTATAATAACGTAGTGGAGGAACACTAATAATTTTAGATTTTTGACTTTTAGGCGGAACGAAGTTCGCTGGGTCTGCTAATATAAAATAAGCATGAAATCAACTCGATGGTAAGTAGCTACTTTTGTATATGGACATCTGAAATTAACTCTAGGTATGATTAGTCCGCTAGGGGCCACCGGTTCGTTCCGTTGGAGTTTCCGAGTCCCCTACTACAAGCGCTGAGGAAGGTCACCGAGGAAAGGAAGTTTAGTGGGTAAAAATCCCACGTTACCCGGAGAATCTGTATACCAGATCATTACAGTTCTTAACTTTGCCGATGTTAGGTATAAATAGGCCAAGCGTGAAGGAGGAGGCGCCGGGGACGAAGATAGCGTTCGCCCGGCGCGGTGTCCTTATAGTTCCGGGACTAGAATAGGGCTATGGTACCCTCTGCCTGTCGTAAGAGGCGACTAAAGGGGCTTTCAGGGTTTAGGGCGGGAAGAGTGGGAGCTCGAACCGTCCGGCCAAGCAACCCTGGGAAGGACGTCGGCATGTGTGGTTCAATGCTGCCGTAAAGACTAGAAGGTGCGTTGAGAGGTTCATGCACACCAGGGAAGAGCCCGATGGGGCAACACGCTGAGAGGACACCGGCGTCGGTCCATTGGAGTACCCGGAGTCCTCTACGCAGCGTCGAGGTCGACCACCGGGGGAGGGGGGGTTTAGTGCTGTAAAAATCCCACATAACCCACGTCGCTCCCATGACGTCGGGTACTTTTTGAAAGTTTCCCCCTCGAAAACAAAAAAAGGCCTGGCGGTGGTGTTTCTGTGTGGAAAGTTTTTGGAATAACCACCTATTATTTAATTGATAATATTAAATAGCAGGTTATTTGCACATCTGCTGATAAGTCGTTAATGCTTTTATTAGGCATGGGTAAAAATTAGGATGATAGAATCAGTATAGTCCGATGGGGGAGATGCCATCGCCAAACCTACATACATAGCATAAATCAGTTCTTGTGTTTAGGTGGAAGAGTAGTTTTATATCTTGGTACTGGATGCATTGCTTATTAGACTTGATTTAGTTGTAATCTTGCTGTAGTGTCTTGTCATAATATATTTTATTTTTCACTTTAAACTAAAACAGAACACTTGTTGTCTCTGGTCATGTATTTTTTTCACTAACATTATCATTCAAGCTTTTGATGTTTCACTGTCCTCAATCCCTCACAAACGCAAAACACTGCATACTCAAATTTCAAATAAAAAACAATGTAAGGACCAAATTAAAGTAAGCAGACTACTTAGAAAAATAATTTGCAAACATAGGTACACTCATGAACAAAAAGAAATAGGTAATTATAAAACAAGAGCTCTTGATTCATTTGAGAATAGTTTATTAGAATTTCTTCAGGCGTAAAGAAAAAGATGAGAAAAATAACAATATCGTTGCTTAACACACGTACGGCGAAATATCATAGGTCAACGAACCTGTTGTTTCTCTTTGATCACGAGCCTAGAAATTTCGTAAATAAAGCTTTAGTTTCAGATTATAATTATGATTAATGCAAACAATAACCCTACAAGCACGATTTTATCAACAAAGAAAATGTTACATTTAGCTTTTATACAATCGCTAAATCTCCATAGCGTGATTCAGACACATTTTACTAATGCCATCTAGCCTGTCTGTCGCAAATTAATCAAACTTGACTTAAGATTATTTCTGGTTTATGCATAGAAGGTGTTTCGTTACGGTAAACGTAGACCAACTTCCTTAAAGCATTATCGATGTTCTAATCTCGCTCACTGATTGGTCACAACGGTGACGGATGACAGACAGCATCTGTCAAGCACGGACGTACGTCATCACTTGGGCGTACCTCTCTCTTAGGACGCTAACCGACTCGAACGGACGCGCGCGCTGCTATCGTGACAATTTTTCGAACTCAACCGCTTTAAAACCATTCGCCAGTGCCGTGTATCAACTGTTTAGCTGTGACAACGGGAGACCTGTACAAGCACATCATCCCGAGCTCGTGGACAACGAAGGTGGAGTCATCGGGGCTGTACGCAGACCAAGGTACGTGCTGTGCTTGTGCCTAATCTGTTGTGGCCTATCGTCGAGAACATCGTCTTTAGAGACTCACTCGCTCTGACTTCTGTCAGTCCCAAAAGTGGGATTAAAGCCGTCCCACCCTCTGAGGGACGCGTATCCTACATTTTTTTTGGTGCCGAAACCCGGGACTCCACCTAATCTAATTGCGAGATTAAACTATCCTGTGTATTTCTGGTTCAATCGCTAGCTTAGAACTCTAAATTATCGTTTAAAACTATAATTACATATAGCATTCTAAGTTGTTTCATCCCATCAGAAATATATATTAACACGAATCGTGTAGTATTTATAATTATCGCCATCGAACAGGGCTCCTAAGATCGTATTTACCGCTTAATAATTATATTAGTCGTTGACAATTATTGTAAGATCAAATTAGGCAATCACTTTTAACATTATCGGTGCTTAATTTAATATCGGCTCACAATAATATCATCATTTCATACGTTTTCATCGTTGTTTTAACATCATAATCGTTCCTTAATACGTGGAATATTCCAGAACAATAATACGAAGTTGTAATATTAAGAATTTGCAATTCACCTAACTGTTAATTTTATCAAAAGGTCGGAGGTAGGTCGATATTCTTACGCGTCGATCGCTAGGCGCGTACGAAGACGTAACGGAAAAATATAGATCGAAGACTCGTCGCGTATCGATATATCATATCGATAATTATCGTTTTCTGTGTTCGATAATTTTTTATATTGGACATAATCGTGATATACCAGGTGGTAGAACCAGTGTTGTTCGACCGGGGCAGCACCACCGCCACACCTATTTCTTGCGTTCGGTGGAAGGGTGTGGTTGCCGGCTCACTTTCACGAGGCTTTCACTTTCACCCTAAATCTTAAGCTAAATCTTTAATCATCTTAACAATGTCGCTTTTAAGAAAACATTCTACTCGTAAATTAAGTGCGTTGAAACGGTCAAAGTCCAAATCGGTTGATATCGATTATACTCATGATGATTTGCCTTCTTTGCGTAGAAAACGAACTATTGCATATAAACGAATGACCAAGGCCTTAGAAATAGGTATCCTGGCCACAACTGATTCTTCGCAGCGAGATTTGTTTTTATCGTATCATCAAGAAGCTAAACAAATATATGCTACTTTTGATGATGCTCATTTCACCATTTTAGAAATTTTAAATGACCCTGAAAATGAGGATAGCGAAATTCAGGAACAGTTTGATGACATGTATTTTCAAGTATTATCAATTTATCGTAATATAACTAAAATCGAATCGTCACATACTTGTAATAATACGTCATCGAATATTCGGTTACCTAAAATTGTACTTCCAAATTTTAGTGGTAACATTAAAAAATGGCCTGAATATTTCGATACTTTTAACGCATTAATTCATAACTCGGATTCGCTTACCGATACCGAGAAATTTCATTACCTCGTCTCTTCACTTAGTGGCGATGCACTAGCAGTTATAAAAACATTTCCGATGACTCACCAGTACTACCGTGATGCATATGAAGCGCTTATCGCGCGTTATAAGAATAAACGCGAATTAGCTTTTACGTGTTGGCGCGACATTTTGAACATTGAATTTAAACATAATAACGCTCACGAATTTCGTAAGTCGCTTGACTTGTTTGAGGAAAACTTGTGCATTCTGAAAACAATTAATTTACCTATCGATCAGTGGGATTTTGTCCTTGTTTATCACATTTTATCGAAACTTGACACGAGTCTTCGTCGCAGCTTTGAAGAAAAATATTCGGTATGTGAACTCCCTTTATACAAACAGCTTAAAGACTTCTTACACTCTAAATGTGAAGCATTGCTACGCGATAAACATTTTTCTGAGTCAACTAATATAAACAAATCGTCACAAAATATTTCAACTACGAAGATTAAACGTAACAATTCGTCGCACGTACTTGTTGCTGCTCATAACCAAACACAAACCTCGAATATATCAAATCATGATTCTTTCAAATCTTTAATAAACAAATGTCCTTTTTGTAACGAATTACATACCATCTCGGCATGCACTGAATTTATTAATCAACCGCTCGAGGAACGCATGAAAATCGCTAGTGACAAACGTTGGTGTTTTAATTGTTTGAAACCATCACATCAATTAAAAACTTGCAAATCAATATTTACGTGTCGTATGTGTAAACGGAAACATCATACCTTACTCCATCGCGATAATATCGAACCAAATCAAACCGTATCGTCTTTGGTTTTAAGGTCACCTAATCATACAACCGTTTTGCTTGCGACTGCAATCGTTCAAGTCAGGGATGCAACGGGTGTTATGCAATCGTTTCGTGCGTTGTTCGACACGGGTAGCCAAAGCAACTTTATTACAGAATCAGCTGTAAGACGTTTAAATCTAATACCCAATCGAGCTACTAACAATGTAAGCGGTCTCGGTGACATACCTACGTCACTTGTAGGTGACGTCACCTGTTCAGTAGGTACAAACAATAAAGTTCTTTATACCTTAGACATGCACGTGATTCCAAAAATATGCGGTGATCAGCCTATCGCTAAGTTGAACACTTCTGGTTGGTCACATATCAAATCGTTACCATTAGCGGACCGCTGCTTCGATATGCCGGGACCCATTGATATACTGTTCGCCGCCGATGTTTTTGCTGACTCACTTCTTAACCAACGCATTAAGGGAAACTCTAATCAACCTACTGCCTTTAACTCTGTGTTCGGCTGGCTTCTCCTAGGTAAAACTCGCTTAGATTGTACCACTTTGGTACATGCTTCGTTAGATATCGATAATCAATTAATTTCCCTAGTTCAACAATTTTGGCAACTCGATACCGTTCCGAAGCCATTACATTTGACTCCAGATGAGCTACGATGCGAACAAAATTTTGTATCTAATCATTTACGTGATGCATCAGGACGTTATACCGTGCGCTTACCCTTTAATAATTGTTCAGAACCTATCTTCGAAGGCTCTCGTGACGTAGCATTGCGTCGTTTTTATGCTATCGAACGTAGATTGCTACGTGATCCGGATTTACGTGCTCAGTACGTTGACTTTATGTCCGACTATATAAAATCCGGTCACATGTCCTTGGTCCCCACTAGTGAACTGGGTACAGGAAAATACTATATACCTCATCATTGCGTGTTACGTCCTGACTCGGCAACCACTCGTCTTCGTGTTGTATTTGACGCCTCGGCGAAGGACTTACGCTCTCGTTCCTTAAACGACTGTCAGCTTACCGGTCCGAAACTACAGCCCAACATTTTAGAAATCCTTTTGCATTTCAGAGAACATAATATTGTGTTTATGTGTGATGCTCGACAGATGTATCGCCAAATACTTATCGCCCCTGAACATCGCGACTATCAGCGTATTTTTTGGAGAGCTTCGCCTAACGACTCGCTTCAGGAGTACCGTCTGAATACTGTAACGTATGGCGTATCGTCGTCTCCATTTTTAGCATGCCGTACTCTGCTACAGCTCGCAGAGGATGAAGGGGATTCGTACCCTATCGCGAAAAGGATCGTTCTGTCCGATGTCTACATTGATGATATTGTAACTGGTTTTAACACGTTTGAAAATGCTAAAAGGGCAAAAAATCAGCTTATCGCCCTTTTTAAACTAGGTGGTTTTGAACTCAGAAAATGGGTGAGTAATAATTCGCAACTTTTATCGGATTTGCCTGAATCAGATTGTCTTAAAGGTTCTGTATCGCTTGACGACTCTGAACTTACAACATTAAAGGTTCTTGGGTTAAAATGGGATTCTTCGTCGGATGCATTTTTCTTTGAATTTAAATCTTTAGATCGGCCTTGTACTAAACGTTCAATTCTGAGTGAACTCGCTCGAATATTCGATCCCCTAGGATTCTTAGCGCCTATCACAATACAAATCAAATCGTATATCCAAAAACTTTGGATTCTTGGTGTTGGATGGGATCAAATTCCTCCTAATGAGATCATTAGTACTTGGAACACATATAAAACTCAACTACCAGAATTATCTCAACTTCGAATACCCCGTAAACTTACATGTGTTGAAACAGATACGTGCGAATTGCACGGATTTTGCGACAGTTCTGAGGTAGCATACGGAGCTGTTATCTATCTACGCGTAACTGATAATACCGGTGCAGTTCACGTTTTTTTCGTGTGTGCGAAGGCTCGCGTGGCCCCACTTAAACGTATCTCTCTGCCTCGGATGGAACTGTGCGCAGCCGTACTTCTCGCCGATCTGTATACATTTGTAAGGGATGCTTACCGCAATCGTATTAAAATAAATGCTGTTCACCTGTGGTCTGATTCAACAGTCGTACTGTCCTGGTTGCGCTCTCCTGCATCCCGATGGGCTACATTCGTTGCAAACCGTGTAAGTCATATTCAAAACGTAACATCTCCTGAATGTTGGCATCATGTATTATCTGGAGACAACCCCGCTGATATTTGTTCGCGCGGACAGTTTCCTAATAAGCTTCTCCACAATGTCCTTTGGTGGGCGGGACCACACTGGCTCTCTGAAGATCATGAATCGTGGCCTTTAAATAGCATAACTCATTCAATCGATGACGAGGTAATTGTCGCCGCGGAAGAACGTAAAACCGTAACATTGCTTTCAGGTAACAATATGGAGCAAATAATAATAGAACCTAACATAATTGAAAATCTAATAAATCGATTCTCATCATTATCTAAAATTATTAATATTCTCACTTATATTAATCGTTTCATAAACAATTCACGGAATCCAAAGAAGGCAAATCGTAATAAGTTTCTTAATAACATTGAACGACACACAACTCTCATGCAAATCGTTAAACATGTCCAGACTTACACTTTCTCGCAAGAAATATATAATCTACAAAATAATAAGCCGTTAACCAAACCATTTCGTAAACTCAATCCGTTTCTCGATGAGAAGGGTGTGCTCAGGGTGGGCGGCAGGATTTCTCGATCAGGATTAGAATACGAACACAAGCATCCTGCCTTCTTACCTTCGAATCATGTTCTTACCGATTTAATCATTGACAACCTTCATCAGAATTACTTACACCCGGGCATAAACACTACACATTTTCTACTCCTACAGCGGTTTTGGATTATCGCCGCTAAACGCACTATACGCCGTCGCCTTTCGAAGTGCATTCAATGTTTCCGTACAAACCCGAAGCCGTTACAACCCTTTATGAGTGACCTTCCTTCATTCCGTCTTAACCAAGTTAAGCCATTTTCGGTAGTAGGAGTGGACTTCGCTGGGCCGTTTCGTATCAAACTCGGTTCGCATCGGGGTGCTAAGATTGATAAGGCATATCTATGTCTATTTGTCTGCTTAGCGACCAAGGCGGTCCATCTGGAAGTCGTCTCGACGTTATCAACTGAAGGTTTTATCGCTGCTTTACGGCGTTTCGTGGGGCGTCGTGGCCGCTGTAATGTTATTCATGCGGATTGCGGCACTAATTTTGTCGGCTCTAGAAACCTACTTTCATCTTTAATGAATCAATCCTCGAGCGCGGAAAACATTGAGTTTAAATTCAACCCTCCTGGTGCTCCCCATTTTGGAGGTGTATGGGAGATACAAATAAAGGCGGCCAAATCACATTTATATCGAGTGGTGGGTGATCAGGTTCTCACATTCGAAGAGCTAACGACTCTATTTGTTCAAATCGAAGCGGTATTAAACTCGCGGCCTCTATGTGCTATTAGTTCTGATCCGAATGATCTTTCTTGCTTAACGCCAGGTCATTTTCTTACCTTAGAGCCTTTAACTACTGTTCCCGATGAAGATCTTTCTAACATCAATATAAACCGGCTTCATCGGTGGCAGCTATTACAATCCTTTCAACAGAACTTTTGGTCCAGATGGAAAACCGAGTACTTAAATTCCTTAACACAACGAGCCAAATGGACCAAGGATTCTAAACCGTTATCAGTAGGTTCGATGGTGATAATAAAGGATGATAATCGTATTCCTTTGCAATGGCCTTTAGCCAGAGTTGTAAAGTTACATTTCGGTGCGGATGGGATAGCTAGAAGTGCTGTGGTTAAAACCGCAAGCAACCATCTAATTCAAAGACCGTTGGTTAAGCTCTGTCCTCTACCTGTAGAGGACTAGCTTAAATCGTTTCTAACCTTATCGGAGCTTAAGTTTAATTACCGTTTCTTATTCTTTTCTAACTTAAGCTCAACATATCATTTTATTTAATTTTTTTCTTTCAATTAAACTAACAACAATTCGTATCAATTATTTGTATCGTATTCATATCATTAATCGTTTCTATCATGTGCATCTATCTTCTTTATCGATTGACCAGAAAATACCATTAGTATTTTGGTGGGCGGGATGTTTCGTTACGGTAAACGTAGACCAACTTCCTTAAAGCATTATCGATGTTCTAATCTCGCTCACTGATTGGTCACAACGGTGACGGATGACAGACAGCATCTGTCAAGCACGGACGTACGTCATCACTTGGGCGTACCTCTCTCTTAGGACGCTAACCGACTCGAACGGACGCGCGCGCTGCTATCGTGACAATTTTTCGAACTCAACCGCTTTAAAACCATTCGCCAGTGCCGTGTATCAACTGTTTAGCTGTGACAACGGGAGACCTGTACAAGCACATCATCCCGAGCTCGTGGACAACGAAGGTGGAGTCATCGGGGCTGTACGCAGACCAAGGTACGTGCTGTGCTTGTGCCTAATCTGTTGTGGCCTATCGTCGAGAACATCGTCTTTAGAGACTCACTCGCTCTGACTTCTGTCAGTCCCAAAAGTGGGATTAAAGCCGTCCCACCCTCTGAGGGACGCGTATCCTACAGAAGGTGTATGTATACTCCACGTTCATTATTATATTAATGCCTATAAATTTTGGGTTTAACTCTAATATCCTGATTTACAAAATAGTTTTTTTGTTGTAAAACTAATTTTGCTCGAATACGCCTTGCAGAGTCTATTAATTTTTTTAATGTTCTTATTTAGGAAAAACAGCTTTAGAGGTTTTTTTTAATAATTATCCATATTTTAGAAGTTCTTTTGCAGCTTTTTGTGAGTATCGTATTATACATTGACAATACCTTAGAAGTAAGTTTATTCCACAGCTTACCGTGGAAAAACTTGCTTCAGGATTTCAAACAGACAAATATGAACATTTTATTTTATTACATATAATTTTAATAGTAACTAAAATGCACTGTGTGACTTTTAAATTCATATCCATCGCTTAGAAGTTTTGAAAAAAGGTTCAACCTTGGATAGGTCCGTCCTAAACCACGCTTCGAAAAAATAAAATTGTAAGTCAAAATTAGGTCAAGCACAAAATAAAATACGCTGCATTTTATATACTTCATTTCTAGTATTTTAACTGAACGTTCCTCTTCAGCGTATAAATCGTATAAATTTTTCATTTTATTTTTTAAATTATTCATAGCATTTCTCGACATAACTGTACTTTGCTTCGTAAAAATCTAATTCATTACTTGCTTTTGGTCCCGTTTTATTCAGTTACAAAAAAGAAATGCGTCTTCTTGGAGACTGAAGGAAATTTGTAAATTGAATCCTTATCAACCTTCTATAGGTTTTTATTTTGGAAAAAAATAAACAATTTTATAACCTTCAAGATCTATTATGTAATAGCATAAAATGGCTAGGAATTATCGCGAGGAAATTGCTTGTAAGTTTTGGTTTAAAATCTTAAAGGTAAAAGTTTCAGTACGAGGGAAGACCAATGGTCAAAAGTAGGAAAGTACTGAATTAATAATCAAGTATAAGTTATTAGTATAACTTTAAAATACTGCTTAACAAATTCTTTGACAATTGATACGAAAAGCGACTAAATTCTAACTCCCGCTAAGTTAAGCAAGTTTTTGTCTATGTTATGCCAAGGGTTTGTCACTAAAGTAAATGTACTGGAATAACAAAATATTTATACATTAGTGGGTATTTTTCCTATCACAAAATACCATCATAGTCGTCAACCCATTATTGCATATTGCTGGGCACGGGTCTTCTCTCAGAATGAATGAGATAGTATAGGCCATAGTTCAAGGCCAAGTCGAATTGGTGGACAAAATAGCATCACATTTACCATATTTTGACCGTAAGTGGTCGGCAATTTGCTGCTCGCTTTCGCCACTTAGACTCTCTTCGGCTTGCAGAAATTTCAGGAACTTCTTTCTCACTAGATCTTCCTAGATAGTTTTTTACAGCAAATTCTATATATCTTTCTTTATTATCCGTAAATTGTCTTGATGATCCTTTAGCTCTCAGTCACTTTTTTTCTGAATGCGGGTAACCGTTCCCTCAAGAAACCGCGATGTCAAAGGTTTAAAGGTCACGACCGCTGCTTTAGACGATTTGCTAAAATATTTCTTAGCAAAGCATAATCATGTATAATGTTATGGCTTTCTTTTAGGAAGCAACCGAGCAAATTTATTTTCTTAAGAGAAAAAATAAAACCAAGGAAATTTCATTTCCAGAAGTCTGGAGCCAGGCTTATCAGGCGTGCAACTAGTTTATTTATAAGCCAAGGATTAAAGCATAAAATATTAGACTTTATGCGCTGAAACTTACGTTAGCGGAGGGCAACATAGTTTCAAGAAACATAGTTATAAGAAACAAAACTAACTATGTACTGAGACCTCAATCTGGCGTTCAGGTGTTTTTTTTTAATAATGAAGTAGCAAACGAGCATGCAGTCCACCTGATGGTAAGTGGTCACTGCCGCCCATGGACATTTGTAAGCAACTTCATATTGAAAATAGGTTTTATCTGAAGTCAATCACAGATGCGTTGCTACTCCCGAGGGCTAAGATGGTCGCCTCATATAAAGTGTGCCGGCAACCACACCCTTCCATCGAAACGCAAGGAAAGTTTCACGTTAGAAATAGGTGTGGCGGTGGGACCTCCCCGGTCGAACTACACTCGTTCTACCACCTTTAAATTTTATTGTATTGTATTTCACATTGCACGTTAACGTTTACGGTTTCAGTCATACCTTGCAATGTTCTTTGCAATAATGGGCATAAATAATGATTGTTTTGAGGAAACATAATAAGCCGTACTAAAAACTTTTGCTTAGCGCTTCAAGCATTTGCGTTACGCGAATTGCGAAAATTTTATGGCCTTATAAAGCTAAACATACATTAGTTTCAACGCAAATATGAATTTTTGAAACGAATCTTTCGTGGTCCTCAAATGAGTGTGGCAAAAAACATAGGATGAGAGTAGTTGACTAATCCGAACCTCTTCCAAAAACGCATTGCAACAAAATGGTGGCATGGTCTCTAGACCGCCCAAAATTGTAAAGACGGTGCCCAGTAGTGGGACATAAAAAGGGGTGCGAATAGAAATTGAAGGCAGTAATTTACCTGTGAACAAACCACGGTGTCCATTCATACATTGTTCAATACAAATATCCTTTCAGACCGTAACCTTTCACTTTGGAACGAGCCGTTTTAAATTAATGGTCGAATAAATCATCCTATCTTGTTGGCCAGAAACGCTACGTTTGGTTTTCGAAAGGAACTCGAAATAGGGAACAAAATTGTTCTGTATTAAAACTACCCATAGTTTTACCAAGCTATACCTAATAGCTTTTGTGACTCAGTTGCGACGTTTAATTTAACTGATTTAAATTAAATAAAAAACTAATAAATAATAATACATTTCATCTATATTGAGAGGACATAGACCATCAATTTAAAATTCAAGAGTAGGTACTGAAGATTACGTTATTGTATCAAATGCAGAGTAAAATAGCGATTACAGTTTACCATTGAAAATACGTAACGAGGCGAAATTCTGGGATATTTCTCGTGTTTAAAACACATGTCAAGTTGTAATTGTGACATAAAATAGAAATGATACCAGTGATGGAGAGAGCATATGTTCGGCGCATGATGCATGTACTTCCAGAGATATATGGTTCCTCTTGCCATAAACGTTTTTACAGACATTTAATTTCTTGTATTTGGATATCGAGTATCTAAATACAAGAATTTAGGGATACGTTGCTACTACCAACTAGTTATCGACAAATCTAAAAATTGCAATTTAAATCAGGAAATTTTATAATCAATTAAAATAGACCCATTTAGAAACGACCCCCGTGGCGGAGCGGTCACCATACCGGTCTGATACGCAATGGTTCCCGGGTTCGATTCCCGGCCAGATAGATTTCTGAATGATGAATACACATTCCTGTTCTGGGTCTGGGATTTCGCGTAAACGTAAACGCAACGTGCATGTCTGTGTCTATGGTACTCCCGATACAGGAGAAAACCTAGTGTGGGGCTATGGGTGTAAAAAGGCGGTATTATTATTATTAAAAAGTGAGATATTAGCGAGTAAAAAGTGAGACATAATCGAGTAAGAAGTGAGTAGCAAAGAGTAGAACTTTAATAACTGTCGAAACTATTGTACGGACCGGACGGGCGGCCAATTCCGCGATCTACACAAGTCTTTGTCTCAATCTAAACAGAAATGGCTGGCGATGAACAATTATTTGCCTTGTAAACGTGATTAATTGGAACCCAGTTGGCTTTATGATGTAGTAAAGTAATGTAAATCACGTTACGGGTATCTTTGGTGACATTTATTTTGTTTGTTGAGATAATCTATTCTGGGATTAAAGTGGTTTTTGTTTCCAAATACATAAAATACGTAATTAGTGTTTTATATCGTTTCATGTTTACTGTTAAGCTGAATGTTAATTAATAAGTTGCGTATCATCAAAATGGAAAAGAAGTGAGATAGGTAATTATAACTATTATGCGTAAATTAATATAACTTCTTTTATAACTGATTTTGAGAGTAAAGAGTGTGTCCATTGGGTGCTTTGGTTAGTAAATTGCTACTTCTAAATTACACATACATTTTATTTAAAACGTAAGATCTCGTCCGTTCGCAAGCATGCAGGCTCGGGCTAAAAGCTAATGTATTTTCATAATATTTATTACGGAGCAGGTAACTACTTGCAGTTTAGTTAAATTATTCTGTTAACATAACCATAGTATTCAAGTAAACTGTTAGAGAGATTAGTGCTTCAAAAAATGTAATTCGATTTACCGGCGAGAAAAAATTATGTAGAAAGAAAACTGATATGCTAAAACGTCACTTTTTATTAAAATTTTAGTTTTTAAAATCGTAGTAGGATACGAATCATATTCATCATATGTAAATCGGATTTTTTCTTTATCTTTACCCAATTATTTTCGAAAATCTATAGCTTCTCAGCTCTTCACTAGATATTTGGTTTATACCACAGATGTGTTTATAAAAATATCATTTGCAAAATAAATAACTTGAATTAAACACGTGGCGCAAAAAAGTAGTTCATCTTTTACTATAATTGCCTTCGTAACAATATTCAGCTAATGTAAATATAAATAATAACTTTAGTCTCATCTCATCAACCCATTATTGTCCCACTGCTGGGCACGGGTCTTCTCCCAGAATGAGAGGGTTTTAGGCCATAGTCCACTGCGCTGGCCAAGTGCAAATTGGTGGAAACTTAATACGTAGTATTTTGATACTTAACGGGTCCTCACGATATGCGGTTTATTCGAATTCTTTTTGCCTTTTCCTTTTAGTACGTAGTAGTAGGAACTTTTAGTACTGAGCATGTAATTTTTGTATTGTAACGAATATGCGTATTTTCTTTCTTTTTCTTGCATTATTAAGTAATTTTATTCTGTAATACCACCTTTCAACAAAATCTTTAAAATATACCATTTAGTTTGGTATGATTTATAACAGATATTTACTCTAAATAGTACTGCAGAACTTAATGTCATAGAACCATTAGTACCGCAGATACTAAGTAATGCTGTAAGTTATAATACAACATTACACGCATGCTCCAATCGGTGTTTCGAATTAGCTTACACGTCGGCACGGGATAGGACAATATTGGCCAGAATTACTCAATCAAACCGTTCCCTCTAGAGGCAATAACGTACTCCGTCAAACATTTATGCAAATCAGCGAAATCACTTCTCGACACCTGTAAGCCACGGGTAATCCGTGCTATGTAGATTGTTCCAGAGGTTATGACGATATGAGGAATGTGCAAGAAATTTAACTTTTGAACTAGAAGTATTTATGAAGACAAAAAATCCGAGGGCTAAAATTAATATTTTCAGTCGCACTAACATGAAGTACTAGCAGAACCCTGCAGCTTCGCCCGCGTTAAAAAAATCAATGTACCGATTTTCCCGTGCGAATAAGATATCTTCCTACAGTAAAAAGTAGCCTATATGTTAATCCAGAGTGTCAGCTAACTCCCTACCAAATTTTAAGAATATTACTCCAGCCGCTTAGACGTGAAGAAGTAACAAACATACACACTTACAAACTTTGGCCTTTATAATATTAGTATGATACGATGACGTACTCGTATGATGAAGAAGAAACTACGAAGCAAGTATTTTTTGTATTGTAGCGAACAGAAGTATTTTCTTTCATTCTTTCTATTTACTCATTTGTTTTATAATACCATCTTTTACACAAGATCCTAAAAAGATACATTTTGTTTCACTTTAGTCCTAATGTTAGTCAACCGCTGAAAACTAAGTAAAGTTGTAACCAATGTAACATGCATCCTACCTCCGATTGGTATTTCGAATTAGCTTACACGTCAGCACGGGATAGGACAATATTGGCCAGAATTACTCAATCAAACCGTTCCCTCTAGAGGCAATAACGTACTCCGTCAAACATTTATGCAAATCAGCGAAATCACTTCCCGACACCTGTAAGCCACGGCTAATCCGGTGCTATGTGGTTTGTTTCAAATATGACGATATGGGTTCAAAACAAACTTATGAATAAGGAATTGTTATGAAAACAAAAAAAACAAGGGCTATATTAAGCTTTTCAGTCGTAATAGTAACATAGAAGTATTATTATATTCATATTTTTGTAATGGTATATTTACTACATTTCATTTGGTATAGATAATATTGTTATAATAAAAAATCGACCCTTCCACCCTCTTGACGACCCGCGTGGCGGAACGGTTACCATACTAGTCTGACGCGCAATGGGTCCCGGGTTCAATTCCCGGCCAGACAGGTATTTGAATGATGAGTTTAGATTCATGTTCTGGGTCTAGATGTTTGTGTATTCGTCTTGTATGTGTCCATAGTACCCACGACACGGGATAAAATCCTATTGTGGGGCTATGAGTGTAAAAAGCGTCTTTAAAGCGTCTTTTTCTTTCCTATTTTAGTTTTTATATATTATATAGCTTATTTGACTATACTAAGTAAGACAATTCTAATGAATATCATATGTCATAATCCTTCAAGTCATTTGGACTATAACGCATGCTAGAGAAATTTATTAATTAATTTATTAACAAAATCAAAGCTCCTAAAATGATAGACGTACAAATCTGATATAGTTACACCTAGAGCCAATTACGGATTTATATCTAATAGGTGCAGTAATAATTTAACCATCACTTGTGTTAACTGATGATGCTTAAGAGTTTGTGTGTGAATGTGTGTATATGTGTGTGTGCACATGACTAATGAATATAATACAGATAAATATAGTATGTATACTTACATAAATTTATACTTAAATGAACATACAAGCACATATTCATACATATGCTCAAAACATTGTTCTCTGTCTGTATTTGGGTAAATACTCAACAATAATAATATTTCCAATTCTTTTATAATAATTATTGGTTGATCATGAATGACGTCTGTTCTATTAAAACAGAATACAGAAACGCTCAACAGTATTGTTATTAAGCAAAAATAGATCAGAAGGAAATCGTTGGAGTCAAAAAAATCACAAAAAGTTCTTTAATTTAGGTTAGTATGTACGATCGGAAACACCTACTTAAATATTTTTGTCTAAATCTATGCTTGGTGCCTTTACGCAAATATCCGATTGTGGTTGGATAATTAATTTATATCCAAACGACTAGGAAATTGCCACACATCCTTTAACTGTATTATGTTTGGGGTAGAGTATAAATTGGCTATAGACTTTATTCACATTCACATACACATACTCACATCCACAGATAGTACGTCGCAGATAATACAGACGCAAGTTTTTATGTTGCAGCTCAAACGCCACTAGACAAATTATGCTGTATGATTTTAGGACGATGGTATTTGCAAAACTAACAATTAAAATTTTACCATATATCGCTCGAAGAACCGATAACCGATGGGGAAGAAACGCCACGTTGGAGTGGCGCCATTTAGGGGAGGCCTACGTCCAGCAATGGGCATTAAAGGGCTGATGGATGGATGAATGGAACTAGTGGTAATAGCTTTTATATGTACATATAGGGTTTAATTATTGAGCCATATAATCCAGCATGAAGCAGTTCTTGCGTTTCAGTGAAGTAGCTCATTTTTATTAGGGATCCATCTTAGTCCTTGGAAGTAACAATGCACCTATAATTGACTTCAGATAGAACCCGTGTTCTGTACGAAGTTGCTTGTCTACGAAGTAAAATCGATACAAACATTCAAAAGGGAGTGCAGCGCCATCTAGTTGTAACACAAATAACTGTTTTTATAACTCGTTTTCCTTTCATGGAGTTCCAAATGACGATTTTTTTGTATACTTAAACCTAACGATTAGGTAGACGGGCTACCTGATGGAAAGTAGTCACCGTCGCCTATGGACATTTGCAACACTCCTTTTTTGAAGAGCCCCATGTCATAACGCCCCGGGAATAGCTCAGGAGGAAGCTCAACGATTCTAAATAAGTTGACTTGTAAAAAAAATTAAGTAAGCTGTATGATGTTTATACAGCGCTTTGTATGTCTACGTCAAGTATGAAGTCGCACATGTGAACCAAGCCTAAAGCCCGCACGGGGGGAAACGAAGGTGTTAATTAGGCACAGTAAGATACGGTTTATTCGTTAGTAAAGGGTATGTTGGATTCATCTTTTAATACTGGATTTGGGCCAACTAATTTGGAGCTTGTTTGATAAATTTTAATGGGTTTTCTGTTTCGCTGGGTTTGTATGTATTTAAATGTGGGCAGGATGGAATGTTTTAATAACTTTCGCCATTTTGTTTTGCATTTTAAATGTATGGCTTTTAGAATTGTTTAAACTAAACTAGAAATTGATAAATGGGTATATATTTAGAACAGCAGTAGAATTATTCAGTAAAATAAAATACTGTCAAAGTAGAGTTCATTTAAAAAGCTTAATAGATTTTATGGTGTTAAATAGAATATCGTTAAATAGTTAAATATAAAGAGAATCTGCAGGTGGTAGAACCAGTGCAGTTCGACCGGGGAAGTACCACCGCCTCACCTATTTCTAGCGTGAAGCATTTCTTGCGTTTCGATGGAAGGATGTGGTTGCCGGCACACTTTTATATGAGGCGACTATCATAGTCCTCGGGAGTGCCAACGCATCTGTGATTGAGTATAGATAGAACCCATATTCTGTATGAAGTTGATTACAGATGTCCATGGGCGGTAGTGACCACTTACCATCAGGTGGACTTCATGCTCGTTCGCTACTTCAGTCAGACAATACAGTCAGTCAGTACAAATAAAATAAATAAAAACTTTTACAGTATTTTACATACTACTATAATCATCATATACCGAAAAATCATGTTATTATGTATTGTTAGGTTTTGCGAACGCATACGTTAATTATAACGGGTATGTACCCAACTAAACTAATTCACAATATTTACAATGATGTCGTATCTGAGATGGTTCACAGACGCAATGTCCCTTGAGACTAATTTGGATTACCTCATGTAGAACAATAAGCACATTAGGCAGCTCAAACGCTAAATACAATGATTTGGTTTAGGTATGTACGTTATATAGTGTAGATTTCATTATCACTCCACATCCACATCAACCCATTATTGGCCCACTGCTGGGCACGGGTCTTCTCCCAGAATGAGAGAGTTTAGGCAATAGTCCACCGCGCTGGCCAAGTGCGAATTGGTGGACTTCACACACCTCCGAGAACTTTATTTTTAAGAACTTTCGGGTGTGTAGGTTTCCTCACGATGTTTTCCTTCACCGAAAAGCAGTGATAATTAATTTCTAATACGCACATAAATCATTGGTGCGTGCCTGGGTTTGAACCTCGGACCTCCCGATCGAGAGGGCAAGTTTCAACCATTAGGCTATCACTGCTCTTTTATTCATTATCATCATCATTATTGTGCTCATTATCACTCATTTGATTGTTTTCATACGTCCATGATACTAGTGAATTGCGCATTCTAGACATTCTTATACATCTTTGAGAACATTTTTATATGACACTAGTTGACCCATCGAACTTCTTTCCGCCTAAAAGTAAAAAAATATATCAGTTTTTCTCCATTATATTATACATGTATTATAAATAAAAACCTTCCTCTTGAATCTCTTAATCTATTAAAAAAACTGCCTTAAAATCCGTAGCGTAGTTCTAAAGATCTAAGCATACTCAGGGACAGATAAGGAGAAGCTTCATTGTTTTATACTATGTAGTGTTGTAAACTTCATATAAAGAAAATAGGTTTTCTTTAATTATTTAGTTCTTTTATAAATTTGACATATCTGTCTAATTTTAAAACCTCAGAATATATTTTGTGAAGAAAGATAGCTTTGGTGGAATAATAAACTTGAAATGTCGTTTCTTATTTTCAAAAGCAACACATTTGCTTATTTTCCAAATCCCTAAGATATCATATTATAATTATTTTATTTCATATAGAAAAATCCTCATGGTTACGGTAATCCTCACAGTTAAAGCAAGGAATAATTATGTAATGGTTACTCACGATGTAAGGTTTGTAGTTCTTTTATGACTTTTATTTCGACCTAATTTTGTGGATCGTGGTTATTACCCTTCCCGTACATATTTCAATGCATTAAATATTTTAAATATTTTTATATTGAACAAATAAACGTTTTCACAATTTGCACATTCGTAAATAACTGCAGTAGTTATAAAGACTGTGTCGCAGCCGTTTACGCCACCTCTGGACGTGATTGAAGTATGTTCCTTTTGAAGTTTATAATATTATGGTAGTATTTGTGGATCGTGGTCAGAGGGAACCTTTCCGTACATATTTTGATGCATTAACTCCACACTAGTATGTATAAGATTTAAGTAATCATTAATTACTGAATCACACACCTTCTCTGTGACGTGCCTCAAATTGTAGCGTGAACCCAATTCAAATCAGTTCTTCTATTTGGGTAATAAACGACAATTTTAAGCATAATAGCTACACATTAAACATTCATTCTCGGCGTCAACGCTTCGAAATTTATGCAACCGCGGTACAAATTAAACACGCTTTCTACACTCATAGCCCCACGTTAGTATTTTCACCTGTGTCGTGGGTACCATGGACACACACAAGAGTATTACACAAACACCCAGACCCGGAACACGTATCTAAACTCATCATTCAGATACCTGTCTGGCCGGGTATCAACCCCGGGACTGGTATGGTAACCGCTCCGCAACGCGGGTCGTCAATACGACGTGATGTCAAAGTGATCATTAATTTCTGATTCACAAACATCTTCCACTCTGTGACGTGCTTCAAATTGTTGCGTATGAACCCAATTCAAATCAGTTCTTCTATTTAGGTAATAAACAACAATTTTTAGCATAATAGCCAAACATTAAACATTCGTTCTCGGCGTCAACGCTTTGAAATTTATGCAACCGCGGTACAAATTAAACACACTTTCTACGCTCATAGCCCCACGCTAGTATTTTCACCTGTGTCGTGGGTACCATGGACACACACAAGAGTATTACACAAACACCCAGACCCGGAACACGTATCTAAACTCATCATTCAGATACCTGTCTGGCCGGGAATCGAACCCGGGACCCATTGCGCGTCAGACCGGTATGGTAACCGCTCCGCCATGCGGGTCGTCAATACGATGTGATGGCAAAGTGAGCATTAATTTTTGAATCACACACCTTCCACTCTATGACGTGCCTCAAATTGTAGCGTGTACACCCAATTTTGAAATAATTTCTTCTATTTAGGTAATAAACAAGAATTTACAGCATAATAGCTAAACATTAAACATTCATTCTCGGCGTCAACGCTTTGAAATTTATGCAACCGCGGTACAAATTACATCCTATACTTAGCTTTACAGCGAATAAATATGACTTTACGATTCCCGTAAAGAGTTTTTAGAGGACGCTCAGGTTACCCGTAAACACGTAATGAATTGCCCCATTTCCGTTCGGAGCTGAATATATTAATCATATTTAGGTACCATTATGTTTCTAAAAGGTATATAAAGTAAACAAAATTTAAAACAAACCTTGAAATTTTTGTATTGAAGGTGGTAGAACCAGTGTAGTTTGACCGGGGAAGTACCACCACCAGACCTATTTCTAGCGTGAAGCATTTCTTGCGTTTCGATGGAAGGGTATGGTTGTCGGCACACATTCACATGAGGCGACCATAGTCCTCGGGAGTAGCAACGCATCTGTGATTGACTTCAGATGGAACCCATGGTCTGTATGAAGTTGATTACAGATGTCCAGTGACCACTTACCATCAGGTGGACTGCATGCTCGTTTGCTACTTCAGTCAAATAAAAAAAAAAATAATAAACGCGCGTATGGATTTCGTTTCTTCATTCATTCTGTTATATAACCGCTCATTTAATGTTAATTTATTTAATCATTCTTCAACTAATAATTCATCCAAATTTGATTCGTATTTTCATGAATTCACCGAAGCATATAACTTGACTCGCTCATCTTTTCATTCAGTCTTTACTTTATAGAGACTGAATAAATAATGCGTATTGTAAAATTTGTAACTACAAGTACTACAATCTAAGTTATAAGAGATTGATCAAAAATGCGTTGACGTCCGTAGGGATTCAGTAAGCAAATCTTGTGTACTATCCTTAGTTATTTGTTATTTGATGACGCGCGTGGCGGAGCGGTTACCATACGTATCTGACGCGCAATGGGTCCCGGGTTCGATTCCCGGTCAGACAGGTATCTGAATGATGAGTTTAGATTCATGTTCTGGGTCTGGGTGTTTGTGTATTCGTCTTGTGTGTGTCCATGGTACCCACGACACAGGGGAAAATCCTAGTGTGGGGCTATGAGTTAAAGCGTGAAAGTGTTAGTTTACTAAATTAAAATTAGAAAATAGCATCTTTAAAGCGATGTTCCAAAACTAAGTTATGTATACCATTAGGAATGTAATTAAGTATGGCAGATGCTGTCACGGTGGAAAGACTTTTCACACCTTTAAATTTAGCACCTGGTTCTAGATGATAATTTGCTTTCCCACACTAAAATTAAGTTGTGGATACTACGGACATACACAATATCACAGTCTCAACAATTCAAATTTAGAACGAAAATATAAATCCAGTATAAATATCTGTCTCACCGGATATCGAACCCGGAGAGCACCTACTTTCAGCGTGAAGCAGTTCTCGCGTTTCGATGGAAGGGTGTGATTGCCGGCACACTTATGAAGAGACCGTCTTAGTCCTCTGGAGTAGCAACGTACTCGTATTTGTGATTGACTTGACACAGAATCCATGTTTTATTTGAAGTTGCTTACAGATGTGCTTTTCAGGTGGTAGAACCAGTGTAGTTCGACCGGGGAAGTACCACCGCCACACCTATTTCTAGCGTGAAGCATTTCTTGCGTTTCGGTCGAAGGGTGTGCTTGCCGGCACACTTTCTCATGAGGCGACCATCATAGTCCTCGGGAGTGGCAACGCGTCTGTGATTGACTTCAGATGGAACCCATGTTCTGTATGAAGTTGATTACAGATGTCCATGGGTGGCAGTGATCACTTACCATCAGGTGGACTGCATGCTCGTTTGCTACTTCAGTCAAATAAAAAAAAAAGATGTTAATGGGCGGCAGTGACCACTAACCATCAGGTGGACTACATGCTGGTTTGCTATTTCGATCAGATAAAAACGAGCATGTTAGACCGGAACAGAAACCGCTGCGCTACACGACAAAAGGTATCAATTCTGTTAACGACTAACTTTCCAACTTCATACAAGCAAAACATCCTGAAACTTATCTTACTTCCATCCATTATCTCTCATGACTGAGAATCGAGATATGGCGCCCGTCCAAAAGATATCTTGGAACAGGAAATCCTGGGGATAGCTGCTAAAGTCCTTTTGAAATCCTCCTTTTGTATGTTCTAGAGATAGAGTAGATTTTAAGACAATGCGACTTGCTACATTCTTATTAAACCTTTACCCTTAGTACGAAACTCAATCGAGCTCGCACGATCGACGCGAGCTCTCGGTTAAAAATCTTGTTTCGCATTTTCGGTAGTAGTACAAGTGTCAAAAATTATCGACCGAGCAGCGATCGAGTGATTTTTTATCGATAATTTTTTGTCTCCTTCACACGTTCACAAAAAAGTGAGACAGAGTATAATTATTATTCTTCCGATACAAGTAAATACGAGTAAGTACTCGATACTTTTGTTTCGGTACCAAGTACTTTTTAGTGTCGAATCAATCTTGCGATACTTACTTAATATTGAAATAAAAGTATTTGATATCGAATCGAATGAAAGGTCATTCAGATAGAAGTAAATACTTGATACTTTCATCTCCGTAGGTACCAAATTCTTTTTGCAAAGATGCAAATTTTGTGATACTAACTTCTATCGAAACGAAAATGTTTGGTATCTATTTATTTATTTTTTGAACACCAACTTAATGTACACTAATTCCAGCTTAAGCAGAAGATAACATTAGAAAAACGACAAGTGTCATTATAATTAAAGGTGTAGACTGCATGCACAGAAAGCGAGTGTAAACTAATGAGAAAAAAAATACAAAATATTATTATATCAGCTAATTCAAAATAAAATAACAATGTCGTAAAACGTTGGTAAATGAAATCATCGGTATGTAGGAATAATTGAAAATAAATTTATTCAAATTGATTTGTGAAATTAAATAATAAAAATAGTCAAATAAAGAGATATAATCGGTTAATTAAAGTAATAAAATGTGTCAATTAAATATCGATTAAAGTATCGAATCGAATCTTACTACACGAGTGTTACTTTAAATATTTTTTGAACGTACCTTTCAACAAGTTGTCATTTGTTAGTAAATCCTTCTCCAAGAAGATATGTCATAAGTCACAAGCCATTATGCCGTTTGCGTTGCAGCCGGCTACAGCGCCGGCCATCAATTGGCCAAAAAAACAAATGTATCGTTATGAGTAAGTATAGATACTTTGATGGTACTCATATAAGTAGCATCGAAAAATCGATTGAGTACTACTCATATGAATAAGTATGAGTAGTACTCAATCGACATCTTAGGGGTATTGGAACATCCTTATGTCTAATACGCCATTATAATATATTTGACATTTTTCGAAACGTTTACGTGAAGTTTTTTTTTTTAATGCAAGTTATTGTATGACGTTATATAAACATTATGCCATTATATGAGTATTTAAATTTGAATTAAATCTTATATCCGTTATTATGAATTTGTCTTATTAGTTTAGCGTTTTTGTTGCTGGAAATAACAAATTGTGGTAATGACTTTGATTTAAAGCGATAACTTATGTATACTTGCAAATACACCATCGAAAATAAACAAAATTTACAAAAATAATAGTCAATACTAAAATCCATGTTTTGCATTTTTTGTTTGTGTAATAAAACAAAATCTTAGATGTGCCTACATAGAATTATTTAAACGTTTAAGATATTGGGTTCATCGACTTTCATTTTTTAGAATTAGCAGGACTACATAAATTAAACGATAAAAACATTTTATACTGCACTTTACATTGTTTCAAAATTGAAGATAATACAAACAAAACAAGTTTACACAAATTTTTTATATGTTATAAAATATAAAAACAAAATTTACTGATAAAAGTGAAAAAAATCAAGCTTAAATGCGAAGAATCCATGGCCGCATATTATTATTTATCTATGCCAATTGCCATGATGCCATGGCTGTAAAAATAATATAAAAAAAATATCTAAATGAAAACAACTTTCGAAGTTAAAGATAAATTAGAATTAAATCATTAATCGTTTATGTTTTTAAAACATTTAATCGTTTAAGTTATTAAATCTGATAATAATATGATGAATTAAGTGAATATTATAAGGTGGCGGATATGTGAAAAGTGAAATACTAAATTGTACACAAGTGTCCATATTTCATAAAAAAAATATATTACCCTAATTAAAAAGAACAATAAACTTCTTTTGAACCAACTATATCGCGTAGTACTTAAGTTTAAGGTATTCATACCTATTAACTGTTGATAACTTATTTAACCTTTTACTATAGAAAATTATAAACAATAAAATCGAATGTAAAATTTTCTTTGGTTTCATGTTTTATGGTTGTTTTTTATACGTGTTGGTTTTTATACTTAATTCACTAATTGTTGTAATCACTATTACACTTAATTAGACCGATATGAAGAAATAGTCATGTAGGCATCGAATAAAAGTTTTATTGTTGTATGTCCATGTGTTATGTTTGGTTTCTATGATTTTCTTTTTAATAGACAATTTCTCTCTTGATAAATGCAAAATATTGTTTCATTGATAGTATATTAATGTGAGATGTTTTTAGACTGCCATTTATTTTATATCAAATAAATATGTAAATATATGAACCTGATCAAACTTCTGTCAAATTAAATTTATGATTGATTTATTCACTATTAAAGGTACTGATTAAACTGGTATGAGGAAATAGTCATATAGGCATAAAATAAAAGTTTATTATTGTATGTCAATTTGTTAAGTTTGGTTTATATAATTATTTGTTGTGCTTTTGTTTTAAGTGGCAATTTCTCTCTTGGTTAATGCAAAGTATTGTTTGGTTAATAGTATATTATTGTGAAATATTTTCAGAAACTTTTTATCAAAATACTATGTTATTAGATAAATCTGATCAAAGTTGTCAAATTAAAATTTCTTTTAAAATATATTTCTATTACAAAATAACCATCTTTTATTAATGTTCATAAGTATGCCTAAGTCAGAAATTAGTAAATATACATATATAATATATGTTAGATTAAAAGAAAAAATAACTTAAAATCCACTAGTTTGTTAGTATATTGGTGGTTGGGAAGGTGCGTAAGGAATAACAATGCAGGATACAATCATATTTTTTATTCTACTACCACTTTACACAGAATAATTATGTCTGAAATATATGTAGGAGAAAGAAACGGTGCAAGAAAACTCCAAATGCACTTTAAAAACACCACATTCATAGTCACCTTGGCCGGCATCACGGCTCATTCTTGCTTTACTTTTAATGGAGTTCCAAAAAGGAGGAGGTTCTCAATTCGTCTGTATTTTTTAGATAGCAGGCCATGGTTTCTAACTTAGCTGATCTGAAATCAGAATAACAATAATTATTAAATACATAAAATGAACAATTTTGATTGTACCTATAAACCTAAAAAGAGGTAACATTAGAAAAAAATCACTAACTACTACTTCTTTGTTAAAACAAAGTGTTACAGGATCACTAAAGTGCTATGTCCTTTTGAATCGTCATTACACACCATCATTTAGTACATCCCATAATTCCAAATAAATCAGCAACTCAATATTGTAGAATGTAAAAAAAAAACTTGTTGCTTTACATATTTGAAATGAATTATTCTATGTCCACATAATGTCATTTAACATTATTCAGGTTACTAAAAAATAAATAAGTCATATGGTTGCTGTATGTAGTCTGGTAGTCACCCTGTCATGAATATGACTGAATACTTATTGTGAAACCTAGAAGGCAAACAGATTCACCATTCTGATTGAATGTTTTCATAAATGTATTTATTGAGTGCTATTTAAGCAAATGAAAACTTTAATAGTTGGCTCCACCATATTTAGGTTTGACTGATAATATTTGGTTTCAATGATCAGAAATCTGACAAGATAATAACTTATAAGTTAGTTACTATGTGCATTTCTTATAAACATTTTCACTTACTATGTATATGCACATTCAGTGAGGGAAATTCCTACAATAATAATGTGTCCATAGGCTTCACTATTTTTAAATAGGAGGTGAAATGAAATAGCATCCGATAAGACTAGGAAACCTAAATATATGATAGAAACTAAAAAAAAGTCAGATATGTAACTTTGGTGTCACAAATGTGGGCACTAATTAATAAATGCTGAACTTTGTTTCATTTGTTGTCAATATTCTAGCAACCATGAGAATTTAATTTTTAAAATATGTACCGGCTTAGAGATATCTATGGCCGGCTTAGCTTCACTAATACTTTTACTTAGCTTTACCAGGTGACCGAACTAGTTTAGTTGAAACTGGTGAAATTCCACTGCCCAACTTATTCTTAGCGTGAAGCAATTCTTGTGTTTCAATAGAAGGGTGTGGGTGCAGGCTCACTTTTATATGAGGCGACCATCATAGTTTTCGGGAGTAGCAACGCATCTATGATAGATCTCAGACAGAAAACTTTTTATAAGAAGTTTCATACGGATTTCTATGGGCGGCAGTGACCACTTACCATACAATACAAGTTCGTTTGTCACTTCAATCTATTTAAACAAATAACACGCTGGTAATCCCCATTGGCATAAAAAAGTAAACCGCAAAGAACTCGTAAATAGAATTGTATATATTGTACAATAGTAAGTTTATTAATAGAATAAACATCAACAGAAATCATACATAATCTTACCTTAGTCTCCACTAACGCACAAGCACAAAAATCACAAACATATTATTCTTATAATGTATATTTGTAAAATAAATATTATTCTCTCATAATAGTTGGCACAAATAATAATTAAAGGTCCATTTGGGGCTGGTACAATTGAATAAACTTTTTCTCCGAGATGCGGTTTATTTGCGATATTTTTTGTATTTCCTTTATATAACGTTGTTCCCAATCCCGACGGTCAACTTCTACAGCCTCTTCAATGACTCTCAGTGCGAAATAATACCTAGCAATAAACATTTTTCTCTCAAATTTCCTACGAATTTCGACAACTCGGTAACAAATTTTTGGTGAGCTACGACTCGATCAAAAATCTTGTAAATGACGTCATTTGCACGTCATTTGCATGTTTTCGAATGTCAAATATGACAGTCATACTGCGAAATCACGTTTTATCGACTGTTTCTGTACGATTCGCATCGTTTGACCGAGCCGGAGCTCGATCAAAAATCTTGTATTGTAAATATTTAGTTCCGAAACAAGCGGCTAGGGGCGCTGCTTGCCATCAAATATGGGCCGATACAAGAAAAATTCTTGTTTCGCAAAAACAAGATTCTTTCGTACTAAGGGTACTTATTGGACTTTTGTAATGTAGCGATTTTTTGTATTTGTTGGTAACAAGTAACAAATTACTATTATATTTTCATTGTAAAGATATTGGAATGCAAAGATAGTGAATTTTTATTATATTTTCATAAGTTTTTTCATATCCTACAAGTAGCAAACGAGCATGCAGTCTACATGATGGTATCTCGTCAACCCTTTATTGTCCTACTGCAGGACACGAGTCGGCTTTCAGAATGAGAGAGTTTAGGCCATAGTCCACCACCCTCGGCAAGTGTGAATTGGTGGACTTCACACACTATTTTCTTTTTTAAAGAACTCTCGGGGGTGCAGGTTTCCTCACGATGTTTTCCTTCATCGAAAAGCAGTGATAATTAATTTGTAATACGCACACAATTTTAGGAAATCAGTGGTCTGGTTTGTGTTTGAACCTTGGGCCTCCCGATCGAGAGGGCAAGTTTTACTGCTCTAAGTATCACTGCTCTAAGATCTAAGCATACATAAGGACAGACAGCGAGAAGTGAATTTATTTTATACTATGTACTGATATATCGTTGAAGTTTAATAAGTTGAACCGACGTTACAAAATTATATAATTGTATCGTATAATCGTATACGACCGGTTATCCGTATAATTGTATCGTATAATCGTATACGAATGAAAATATGGAGTTGGATAATTATATGCTATACTATATTGTATAGATACTATATTGTATAGATATGTATTTTTTCCAAAAAATAAACATTAAAATTTAACGAATGTTCTTAAACCACCACATTTCATACGATATTTTATTTGTCCTCTTCATTTACTTAGTAAGTAAAATTTATAGCAGTAATCCAACCTCAATTTGTTACAAATAATGACCAACATTTGAATAGTTCTTGTTTTAAATTGCTGGGTTAATGAACAATTACCGTAACAACTAAATTAATGTGCGCATAATGTGTCCGCAAAGTTTGTTTTATTCAGGATTCTAAATATTTATCTGACAAACATCTCTATGTAAACCACCCTAAACTGTATATACGTCAAAAGTTTATAGAATTACCGTACCTATCATAATGCAAGCATCAACATAATTTTCCTTTTTTTTTCTCGCCGGGGAAACCTTCAAAAGGTACCCGACGCCGTGGGAGCGACGCAGGGTTATGTGGGATTTTTACCGCACTAAACCCCCCAGTGGCCGTGCTCGGCGCCATAAGGAGGACTCCGGGACCTCCAAAGGACTGCAGCCGAAATCTCTCAATCAGCCGGAATAAAGCCGGAATTCTCGGCTTTTTGGCTAAGATCAAAGTGTAACATAATTTTCCTACTCTTGCCTTTTAACATTATATTGAAAATTAACTAAGCAACAGTGTAGCGATGTCTCAGATTTTTCACCGCAGAGAATTGAAAAAACAATTTAGAAAATGTTTATATTGACGCGGGTAAACGAGATTTTACATATCTCGAAAAATACGAATTATTCAAAAGAATTTTATTTTACTAAAAATATAACCGACTTCTGCAATACAAAAAAAAAAATTAAATAAATGTTGGTTTAGTACATAGCTCTGAAGTCAGTGCTCTTACTGAACGGATTATATCAGTATGAAATATCTGAAATTGTATATACATATGTATCTAAAGAAGTATGTTGGGAACTATACTTCATAGGTCCATAATTTTTGTTTGTATTTGTTTATTAACATTGTATTATATTTTTATACGTACAATGAAATGAGAAAAAAAGGTTAGATATTAATTAATACGGTCATGTATTTAAAATGTATATGTACCAATGTACACCAGGATGTCAGTGCTTATGTACTCGTATTTTTGATGCAGAGGCCTACATGTTACGAAGGCGTTACAAGCTATTGTAATTAAAATCGCTATCGCGTCCTTCATCGCAACGCCTGTGGGTGTATTCTATAAGCACCAAAATCGAAACTTCACTTAAAAAATTAAAAATATCTCATGCTTTTAATGAAAGTAACAAACGATCATGCAATCCACCAGATAACTATCAGACTGAAGAAGCAAACGGGCATGCAGTCCACCTGATGGTAAGTGGTCACTGCCGCCCATGGACATCTGCAAGGAGTATATATACACGAGTATGCAGGTAAACTGCATACTCGTGCGCTACTTCAAACTTATCATACAAATATTATAAAGGTGAAAATTTGTGAGCGTGTATGTTTATTACTTCTTCAAGTCTAAACGGCTTTAGCGATTTTCATAAAATTTGGTAGGGAGTTAGCTGACACTCTGGATTAACATATAGGCTATTTTTTACTGTACAAAAATATCCTATTCCCACGGGACAATCGATACATAGATTTTTTTTAACGCGGGCGAAGCTGCGGGGTTGAGCTATTAAAATAATAGAAATGTTGCACAATATAAATTTTTCTTTCATGTCGACTTATTTGTTATGAAGGAAATTATAAAATTGCGTTGAATTTTTATGACGCGTGCAAATCTTTGTTCACGTACAGAATAGCCCTCCCGGTACGAATGCAGCATTCATTTCAGTCTTTGTCCTGATGCCCGTTTCAGCTTTGAGAGATATATCGCCAGTAATTGCTTGTATCGCGACTGAATCATGTTTCAGGCTGTACCGCTTGATGAGTACTGTGAATTTTTGGATAACGTTTTATGAGTGACCTAGCAATCTAGCGGTCTATGACTTTTGTAAGCTTGTGTGTAATCTACTCCAAAAATTGTTAGAATCCTACTGTATTTCTTTACACAGGATTTAGGAAGAAAATGCAATTATAAATGGACTAATATCATCGCGGAATTGCTGTGTCAGTTTTCTTTCAATGATTTTTAGCCACGACAAAACTGCGATGATTACGAGAAATCAATGGCAAGCATTAATGACAGATTAGTGTATCTGCCATATGCCAATTTTTACGTTTTATATTACGATAATCCGCACTAACTGTATTCTCACACACCAAACTTGCTTCAGTCTCTCCCTTGTCTTTTCTTCTCATTTTGTCTTTTTGAAGTGAAACTTCTTTAGGCGCATGAGGGTAAAATTTTTACAGATGAAACGTCACGCCGGTATGTAACGGAAGTGTCGGAAAAGAGAGAGAGAGTGATCGAGACCGATTGAGAGAGAGTAAGACAGGGCGAACGTAGCATGAGCAACTAGCCGTGGAGTGAGAGTAGGGAGCAAGCGAGTGAGAAAGATTGAGAGAAAAAGTGAGACAGAGCGAACGTCGTATCACGCCTTTTTCCCTTCCTCTTAATCTTGGAAATTTAAAGATTTAGATTTGTTTATATAAAAACAAGATTTATAAATTAGTTCGCCAAAGAAGTTTCACTTCTGACATGTGTAGTTTGTACGCACGCATGTTTTTTTTATAACACTTATTTATGTCCGTATGTATACCTTTGCGCACCACAACTCCCGTACTCTATTGACCATAAGACAATAGTGTGTTTTATAAAACCGAAACAGGTATGGTGTTGGTGCTTCCAGAGTTAACTTCTACCATCTTTAAAACTAAATTGCTGTTTTTGGAAAAGGAATGTTTCAGTATCGTTCTTCATTTAACCTCTGCAACGGTATTTTTGTTAACTCCTTGTGTCATCACAAAACGTTTAATCTGACGTAAAGCTGAATTGTTCCGGTAATTCTAAAATGAACTCATAATTTAGTTTTACCTGGAAACATAATGTGTATTACCATGCGGACTATTTGCAGAGTTTGCTACTTGCGGATTGACGCTATGTGCGTTGTCACGCTAACCTTCGGTGTTTGCGTAATAACGTATGTAGCGTCACCCATAACGCGTAAATGTTATTGTTACTTATTATTTATACTGAAAAAATGCTTTGTCTTTCAAATTCAGCTCAAATAATTTTAAACCTCCGTAACATAATTCTTATTAACTTCTATGCCACAAAATCTCTACATAGCATAAAACTAAGTCGCGTCTCGCTGTCTGTCTATGTATGCTTAGATCTTTAAAACTACGCTATGTATTTTAATGTAGTGTGTGAAATAGAGTGATTCAAAAGGAAGGTTTCTATGTATAATATATGTATAATATAGTAGAAAAACCGCTGACAATTTAGATTTTTAACTTTTAGGTAGAATAACGTTTGCCGGGTCAACTAATAAGTAATAAAAGTCCAATGTGGGTCTAGAATTAATATTCTTGACACGACCAATCTAGTCAACACCTATATCACACACCGCTTAATCAGATATCCGATACAAGTCTAGAATGGCCAGGACAATTCAGCTTTACCTGGCAACATAATGTGTATTATACATTAGGACTATTTGCGGAGTTTCCGAATGTTTGCGTAATAACGCACGTAGCGTCACTCGTAACGCGTTAATGGGGCATTAACGTGCGTTGTTTAGGCGATATCGCGGGACGATTATTACGTGACTCCCGCTAATGAGATTGGATTAGATCTCTATTGTGTAACGGTCAGGCGAGGAAATAAATTGCGTTTTTAGCTGACGGCGTCAAGGTTACGTTTTTCGAGCGTATGTGTTTATGTTTATTTGACTTCAGATAGAATCCTTAGTCTGTATGAAATTACTTACAGATTTACATGACCATTGACCAAGTGGGCTGCAAGGTCGTTGGTTGTTTCCATGTTATAAAATAAAACAGTTATTACGAATTAACAATTGATTACTGCAAATGAGGACAATTTTCATGTTAAAAACATTAACTTAAAAAAAGTTAAACTATCTAATACTGCACTAGTCGGTGTGGCTTTCTTTTCTGAAATAGAGCTAAGTGGCATTTAGCTGTAGTCGGTTTTTTGTCGTCCAACTAGCAAAACTTCGCTACACACCAAAATTTTGCTCTGACGGTCGCATCGTATCCCATTTATACGGTTCTGAAATAGCTAAACTAATAAAGATAGCCTTGAAGGCATACAGTTTATAAATTTCATGATTTAGCCATATGACATTGCAAAGTATTCGTTGTCTTTATCCAATTACATTTTAATAGCTTCAACATCTATATTAATTTCGCTTTCCCAAAGTCTAAGAAATAGTCGCTTCAGGCTTCTAAAGAGGTACGAACAGATGTATAGAGACTGATTTTGTGAAGCCATGGAGTTTGGTTGAAAAATAACGCCTACAGCTATAAGCGAATGTTGACGATTACACTAGTACTGAAGAATATTCCTTCCTTTAGAAAGTGCAGAGATATTGTTTTGTTTGAATTTTCTTTATTGCTCTATCAGCGCACCAATAACAAAAATATCTTGATCAGTTACCAAAACTGTTGATTTCAGAAACAAACAGATGCAAAGTGCCAGTGATTACTTACTGAATCATATTTACAGTAATTACTACATCAATGGAATCGAATATGCTCTCATTATCGGGAAGTCGATAATGATCCGTGATTACAGTTGGCTGCGGGCAGCGACTAATGACTGTTGCTTGCTTATAGCACTTGTATGTATGTTTTAATTTGTCGCCTCACTGGTTGCTAGCAACTCTAGATTATTTAAGGTTTTGGGTTCAATCCCAGGTTTTTGGCTCAATTCCTAGACCACACATATTTATTTGTGTATTTTTTAAGAACTGAGTTCGTCGTTCAAGGTTTCCGGCTCAATCCCTGATTTCCAGTTTAAAGTATTATCAGACCCAGAATATTTTTGTGTATTAGTAATACAGTATATAGGAGTCTAAATATCTGGTCTGCACTTCCATCCATCCACCTATCCATGTCAGCGTGCGGTTGCGTAATTCTTTTAGGTCTACTAGTTGGGAATTAAACTCTTTCTACAACTTCAAAGATATGATATCATGCTCTACCATGATGCTGTAATGGAGATTAACGAATAATATCAGTAGATGATTAGTGTCAGATGTTTAAAAAAACTTATAAGAGGTCTCTCGTCAACCCATTATTGTCCCACTGCTGGGCACGGGTCTTCTCACAGAATGAGGAGTTATAGGCCATAGTCCACCGCGCTGGCTAATTGCGGATTGGTAGACGTCCGAACACACCTTGGAGAACTTTTTTTTTCTTAAAGAACTCTCGGGTGTGTTTGTTTCCTCGCAATGCTTTCCGTCACCGAAAACAATATAACATATCTAACTACTGCGATCTATCAAAAACAAGCGCTTAGTATATTCTCTCCGAAGTACGGAATTGTACATGAAATTTTGCGATGATAAAGACTAGAATGCATTTCAATAAGCTCTTATCAACCTTATGATAATCAGAATCGACATTAAAATGTAATTACAACGGCATTCCAAGTACAAGTTTATTACATAACCAAAGAATAATCATTGCTTATTATTTCGCCTATTAATGCAAGGTATATAACAAGTTTTTTTTATTTGACATAGCAAATGAGCACACAGTTCACCTGATGATATGGGACTGCCGCTCAAGGACATTTGTAACAAGTCCATATAGAACTATGGTCGTATATGAAGTCAATCACAGATGGGTGACTCTCGATGACTAAGATGGTTACCTCGTATACAGATGAACGGTAACCACATGCTTAAACCGAAACGCGAGAACCGTTTCACGCTAGAAATACGTAAGTGTGGCGGTAGTACCTCCGGTCGAACCATATGCGTACTACCCATGCTTATATAATACTGATTTAACGTATTTTTAGATATTCGCATTCGCATTCGTAAGAATTGTGTTAATGTTTTGCGAATATTGAATCGCATTCCAAAAAATAGGTCGCCAACAAAATAAGGTCGAAATGCAGTTTGTCGACTAAAAAAAATTGCGGCCAAAAAAAGGCTCACCAAATCTAGCAGCGCCCATGGGGATGTAAAATTAAATAAAAAACGGAATATTCAATTCAATGGTCAAATAATAACATTAATTACATCATCCATCATCCATCCATCCATCAGCCTTTTGATGTCCACTGCTGAACATAGGCCTCCCATAAATGGCGCCAAACAACCGGTCCTGTGCCCTCTGAATCCAACGGTTTCCCGCTGTCTTCTTCAAGTCATCGGTCCACCTGGTAGGGGTGCGACCTGTACTCCTTTTGCCTAAACGTGGTCGCCACTCGAGGACCTTTATTCTCTTAATTACATCACTATATACATATCACATGGAAACGATAAAATCATTGATAATTAATCAGAATGGACAGTGAAACGTAATTACAACAGAGACGGAACTAACAGGTGCTGGCGGCGTCACGCGCGTGGCGCTGCGAGTAGGCTCTAATTACTGAGATTTTAGTATTCTCTGTGAATAATGGTATTTACTTTACCTAATAGGTGTTACATTACGTGCGTATGTTCTATGTAATATCACACATAGGTGAATACATGTAAATGTGCCGTGCAGAGTAGGTCTTTTGTAGTAGGTATACTATTGAAGTCGTAAACTAGGATGTTGTCCATCTAATAGTGAGTGGGCACTCTAACACATGGACATTTTTAATCAACACCAGATTAGATTAGCCTTAATTACAGATAGCCATAGATGCATTGATACTCTTAAGGACTAATTTGGAACGCCTCGGATAAGTATTTCTTCCTCACTTTATTCTTTAGACCAGAACACAGCAGCTTTTAACAATACTATTATCTGTGTATTAATACGTGAAGCAAAGCTTGTGATCCGTTTTTAAGATACTTACCGCGGACGGAGGAGGTACGGTTATAGTCTATGCAGAGAAGCTAACCAAATACGAATACTTTTTTAAAAAATGCATAAAACATAAATAAAATTCACTAAAACTATATTACACGCATTACTGTGCATTTGCCACAAACACAAATATAATAAACAAAATAAAACATTCAATGTATTACCGTGAAAACACATAACATCAAAAATGTCAGATGTCTTTGTCAAAACACCTGCTACTGCTTTGCAGCTTAGTTAATTAAACATCTTTTTGCCTTTACCGGATGTATTTAAAATAACTTAAAAATTAATACATTTTAATTGAAGTGAGAAATATTTGTGCTACTTTGGACAATATCAAGTATTAGTTTTTGAATTGATTATCGAATTTCGACTGTTGTGATGGGTGACTAGTGAGACAAAAGTAGGCATGGCGGTAAGCCCCGAAGGCTCTTACCGTCTTAAAAAAAACCATGCATGCGTACAAAGTACACATGTCAGACGTGAAACTTCTTTGGCGAACTAATTTATAAATCTTGTTTATATTTATACAAATCTAAAACTTTAAATTTCCAAGATTAAGAGGAAGGGAAAAAGGCGTGATACGACGTTCGCTCTGTCTCACTTTTTCTCTCAATCTTTCTCACTCGCTTGCTCCCTACTCTCACTCCACGGCTAGTTGCTCATGCTACGTTCGCCCTGTCTTACTCTCTCTCAATCGGTCTCGATCACTCTCTCTCTCTCTTTTCCGACACTTCCGTTGCATACCGGCGTGACGTTTCATCTGTAAAAATTTTACCCTCATGCGCCTAAAGAAGTTTCACTTTAAAAGACAAAATCTACTAGAAAATGCTCGCTATTCCTGTATAAACAATTTCAGCAAAACAATGCCTTTTTATATTCTTTAGGTAACGAGTTTCCTACCATTTACTCCACGGACGCTGTATGCACACTTAAGCCAGCGATTTGTTGCAGAGCGATAAGGAACACTTTTAATTAAGTCTTACAAGGAAACAACGGGGAACAAGAAACATTTACGTTATAATATAGAAGTAGTAAACGAGCATGCAGCTTGATGGCAATTTATGCTGCTCACTGACAGCTGTAATCAACCTCAGTTAGAATTAGTTTACCAGAGGGCAAATTCATTGTTATTTCTGAAGATTTTTTTCACCTACATTTCACTACAATATCAGTGTAGTTTGATCAGGGAAGTGCTACCGCCATACTCATTTCCAGCGCGAAGCAGTTCTTGTGTTTCGGTGGAGGTGTGTGGCTCCCGACTCACTGTTATATTAGGCTATCACCTTAGTCTTCGTGAATAGATTTTAGGTAGAATGTCACATCATCGACATTGTCGTGTGAATCTAAAACATGTATTTAAGTTTAGTAAAAAATGTGTATATCTAACTGTCACCACGCTCAAAAAGTGTAACTTAAATTAATATCACAGAAAAGACTTGAATTAATATCGAATGAAAAAAATAATGCTTAAAAAAATTATAATTACTTACGTTGATAAAAAATGAGTTGCAATAGCTTTACTGCGGCAGTCCCCGAGTGCCGCAGGTTTTTATTGTTTTTAATTACATCATATGCTATCTTTCCTTGTTCGTTGTTTCTTTGCATATGAAATACACAAAAAAACATTAAATATAATGAGCATCAACCAAATTGTTAATTTTATGAAAACGTTGTCGAGATTACCTCGTTGGATGCTATGTTATTAAAATTAGAATTTTCGTACAGGGCACTTCTACTAGAATTTGTCTTCTAAGGGAAAGTTTTTATTTTAAAAGTTAAGAGCGAGTAGGATTCACGCATGAAGGGTTCCGTACGATTATCTATGCCAAGAAAAATCCAAGTTTTGATATACATTTTGATACCATTTGCGAATTTAAGACCAAACTAAAAAAGATGTAAAGCACTAATTTGCCAAACATACGTTTTACATAATATTTATTCAAGTTTTTAATTTCTGTAAAAATAATTTCATGACATTTTAATTTAATTTAAATGACATTTCCGATTTTTTGAAAAATTGTATTTTAATTTTCTCATTTGTGACATTTTATTAATTTTAATTCTGACAATTTATATGTTATTTAAATTTAACTGGATGTTCTGAGCATGCTGTGATTACCTTATATCATAAGTACAGTTAAAAATTGTTAAGAGAAATATTACAAGACATAACTTTGTTGCTGTTACTTGTGTTGGTGATCCAATAAAATAAATAAATAAATCTATAAAAACGGCTAGAAATCCAATTTATTGTATGGGAGTCCTTCTTTAAATATTAATTTTATTTTAATTTCAGTTTTATTAGATTTCTTAGTATAGCGGTAACAAAAACACATCATCTATGAAAATTTCAACTCTCTAGCTATTACGGTTCGGGTGATACAGACTGGTGACAAACAGACAGACGGCCAGACAGACGGAGGGTGGAGTCTAAGTAATAGAATCCTAATTTTATCCTTTGGGTGCAGAATCCTAAGAGAGTATAGATTACGATTAATCTAACGGAAACACTTACTAGTTTGAAATAAACAAATACATATATAATGAAAACACAAACATTGCATTGTATGTAGATTGGAAAGAAAGAACAGAAACAAAGAATATAGAAGAAAGTACAAAAAGCAAAAAGTTTCAAATCCTGTTCTAGAACGGGGATTAAGACCTGTTTGGTTATTTAGGTTTACATCTTCAGGTGGATAAAAACGGTACCCTATTACTAAGATTCCGCTGTCCGTCTGTTTCTTTGTCACCAAGCTGTATCTCATGAACTGTGACAGCATTGGACTGTGACAGATTGTTAAAATTTGCACAGATGATGTATTTCTGTTGTTGCTATAACAACAAATAGTAAATTAATTAAAGGAGCCCCCTTTAATGTTTTTTCTACAACAAACGTAATTACTTTTGCCGTTTTTTATAGATAATGGTACAGGTACATTTCGTTTCAGAGTCAAACTCGCACTTAGCTGGTTTTGTTTATTTATAACTAGCTGTACCCTTCGCGCGTTGCTACGCCATCACAAAAAAAGAAAAAAATAATACACCAGAAACCTTCTCTAAATCATGAATAATAACTTTACTAAAACCATCACATGATCAAATAGTTTACGATTCTATAGAGGACATACAGACAAACATTCATTTTTATAAAGAAGAAGATCTGACAGAGATCGAATCCGGAACCCTTTAGGTCCGGTGTGACTCCACGCAGCAACAATGAAAGCAAGCTTGGATTTTAAATTCAAAATGGCTGATGGCTCTTCGCTACCGTACTTGGAATGTAACGTGGAATTAAATGAACTGTTACAGAAGGGGAATTGGAAGGCCAAAGTAAACTACACATTATGTACAACATTGTTATATTCACACATTTTACACATATACAATTTCAGAATACATTCGGACAGAGTAACGTCTTACACTTGCGAATTATTAGAATGATCCATATTACGATAATACCCTCCCTTTTATACTAAAAATGTCAGGCGTTAAGGAAACCGTCACAGAGACAAAAACATTACTATTAATCTATTACATTATATAAAATTAAATATATGCATTTATAACATTTATTTATATAACCATTTATTATGATGCGACTTCTATTGATTTATGATATTTATAATAACATAGCACGATCAATTTAAATACAATCATTATATAGATTCTTATTGATGTTTATAACTAATGTAGTCACGAGTTTAACAGTAGTGTCCCCAGGCAAGCTACTTGTTGGTTTGTAACAGAACAGTGACTGGCAAGTGAACGACGGGAGGACAACCTACCTTACGATACATTTTCCGATGCAATTTCCGGAAATATTCTATTGGGGAAATATTTATTCTGGGATTAACTTCTACGCCTACTAAGATATCGGTTTGCAATTATTTTGTGGATCTCTCGTCTACCTATTATTGAGCCACTGCTGGGCACGGGTCTTCTCTCAGAAGAAAGAGGGTAGGCCATAGTCCACCGCGCTGGCCAAGTGCGAATTGGTGGACATTTAGTAGATATTTACCAATATTAATCTTATTACCAATACACCCAGATACAATTGCTTATACAAAAATTGTGTATTTTTAATTATATCTACCTCATATTAATTTCGTATTATGACTTTAATTTGATGATAAAACACTGCGTGCATTGATTTGAGTGATATGACTACCACTTCGTTGGTCTCCTGTTTTTGGTTCGAAGACTGTGGTAATGCAGACACTTTTACCCGAGGCATCGGGCATTAGTCCCAGAATTTGAAAGTTGTAGAACCAGTGTTGTTCGACCGGGGAAGTACCACCGCCACACCTATTTCTAGCGTAAAACAGTTCTTGCGTTTCGTCGGAAGGGTGTGGTTGCCTGCAGACTTCTATATGAGGCGACCATCTTTTTCCTCGGGAGTAGCAAAGCATCTGAGATTGATTTCAGATAGAACCCATGTTCTATACAAAGTTGTTTACAGATGTCCATGGGGGGCAGTGATCAGATCTTACCTTAGATAAAAAAATACCATCTGTGGCAAATCTTACCTGGGACTATCTTTTCTAGGGTTGACTCCAGATGGGGACTACATATTTAGTGCTATTACGAAAGAACTGGTGTGTATGTTTTGGTCTAAAGTATGTTTTGTACCCATGAGTTCTATAAAAGTGTATAATCTACTTTAATTGATTATTTTTATTTGTGACCGATGCCACAAACTTCATATTTCATTTACCACTTGTTTTAAAAAGAATCTATTAAAAAATGTTTGCACAAAACGTTGTTAAAACTCTATCGGATTTCAGCTAAATTAATTCGGAATACGATTTGCCGAAAGCAAATGGTATAACAGACAAATATTTGTTTTTTCCGATAAACAAATAAAACAAATTTCAAACACGTAACATTTCAACTTCAGTCAATTTGTCACCCCGACATATCGACAGGCGGTCCGCAAAACAAGGCAATAAAACGTTTAAAAAACAAAAACGGGGTATATAATAATATCTCTTTACTGCCACGAGACACGGACCAACTGAAAAGCGTTTTATCTCTGACCGACGCGGTGTGGTAGGTAGTTGTGAAGGTGGTACGTTTAGTCAAGTATAAAATTATGACTTAACGTCAATTATGTTGCTCACTGCAAAAATGGGTATCATAAACAATTGACGTACTCGATTTAAAGAATGAAAGAAAACAATGGATTTTTTTTCACCAAATTTTCATTATCATATCACCAGATTTTTGCCACTGACGGTAAAATTGCTAAGAATGTACAGTGATTTAGTTGGTTTTGTAAAAAAATATACCAATTTAAAAAAAATCTATAAAAGGAAACATTTGTTCATAAGTTTTTAAAGAAAACAGAATCAGGTGTGACGATGTAGATATTTTTATTGATGTAGGCCTTTTTGAAAGATGCAAAAAAACTATTTTTGCATCTTTCAAAAAGGTATATGTAAGTAAGCACACCTCACGAAATTTGAAAAAAAAATAAGACCTCCATTACACGATTAGTAAAAAAATACCATCCGTACATAAATATTAATTGTGCGGTTGTTCATATGCAAAATTGAAAAGAATTGTTAAACTCAGAATAAATGCTTGTAAAATATATTACGCTCTTTGATATGAGGCGACCATCATAGCCCTTGTGAGTAGCAACGCATCTGTGATTGATTTCAGATAAACTGTAATCAACTTCATACGGAACATGGGTACTAAATGTTCTTAAATCGGTTCAGCAGTACACATAGAGAACATGGGTTCTAATGTTCTGTATGAAGTTTATTACAGATATCCATGAGCGGCAGTGACCACTTACCATCAGATGGACTGCATGCTCGTTGGCTACTTCACTCAGAAAAAAAGATTCTTTTATAATTTTATATTATATTCACTTTTTATATTCTCCTTTTATATTATCCTTTTATAATAGCAGGATCATGAAAGTATTACCATAATACAGCCAGTTAGCTACCACACCGCATCCCATACCTGCACAGACCGCCTTTATTGTGCCAGTGACAAACTACATCAGACATTTAATAAAAGCAACGTTGAGAAATGCCGCGCGACGTCCGCGCCCTCTGTGCCCGCCATTTGTAAACAGGATGGATATTACCCTGGGGTTTTTAAAATGTCTCTAGACCTTCACTTGAGACGTTTAATTTGATGCCATGAATTGAAAGTTAAGTGTAAGATGAAATAGTATCTGCAGGTACAAAGGATACACATAGCTTTTGCAGATGACTATCGCCAAACTGTATCTGAATGCGGAGACACTATCGCCAAACTGTATACCTCATAACAGCAATATAAAGTGCTGCTGTAATGAAGGTATGAAGAGTGAAATGAAACATTTATGGCTAGTGTTTCAACGTATTCAGGGTAGCAATATATCTGTGTTCGAGCTCACATAAGACCAAACCTCTCGGTCAGGGGGTGGATTGCAATTTTTAATACGCGACAATGTTCCTACGGTGAACCTGAGGGCACCTCATCATGAAACATATCCACTTGCTAGTCTTTTGTTTATTTTTGGAGTACAAAATATTTAGGATATTTTAATTTTATTTCGCATTTATCGTAAAATAAATATTTTAAAATTTGTAGCTTCAAAAACTTACATGAATGTTTCTATAGCGTAGCAGCTTAAATTTATAAAGATTAGGTATATAGATTGATATTGTTTAAAATATAGATGTACTAGCTGTACCCGCGGCTTCGCCCGCGTAAAAATGAGTGTATCGCAAAGTTTTTCCCGCACAAATCTCGACCCCGTTGAAATTATATGATAAAAAGTAGTCTATAATTATGTTATTCCACAACTTTTTCTATAGTGCAAGTCCTATCCAAATGAGTTTAGCCGCTCGGCCGGCGATAACCCGGACATACAAAGAGTGAAGAAACGAATTTAAAGTATGTATTTGTGGTTAGGATCATAATTGTTATGTAAAAATATTTTAAAACTAATACAAATTAAAATTAGAATTTTAAAATTAGAAGATTGTAAACCGCCTTTCTTTGAATTAATTAACAATCTTAGTGGTCACACAATACGAAGAAGCACCTTGTAAACCAAATCCTCCTCCACATTTAAACCAAAACGCATCGATTACAAAGGTTGATTTTAACTTTTCCGCAGTATGTTTAAAAGTTCTCAGGATGATGCTGCAGGGTGAAGTGCAATGTTTGTACTGGTCTAGTACAAAAAGACGCTACTCTTACAAACTCATTTAACATTCGTATCCTACTCAACACTGGACACTATCAAGTGGTCAGATTACTCTAATAATGCACACGCATCGGCGGCCGGCTTGTATTAGCATGCGCGAGCGAGACGGTTACCTACCCCTGCCGAGAGACATCTCGATCTTTATTATTTTAAATCTCTAATATCTTTAAAAGTATTTATTTGATGCATATAGTGTAAAAGCTAACGAAAGCATTTATTTATATAAGGATTAATACCCAACAGAAGAAAACACACTCGAAATTAACGTAATATTTTTAGTTGAATTATGGAACATAAAAAAAAATAGTGTGACATAACCATAAGTTATAGAGATATAGTATCGCGGATTAATTTTATATGTAAGGTTGCAATCCAGTGTTTCGTAGCCCTTGACGGAATTATTAGTATTCAACATCAACATTTAATTTATCGATAGACTTCGTAGTTGTTTTGTAAATAACGCCACCTATCGCATTCAATGTAATTCAACATAGTATTGGATAGATGGCGCAAGTATACCTAATATATAACTCGTCGGTAATTCCTCGTAATTTTTTATTGTGGGTTTAACATTTATTTGTATGATAATTAATTGTTATCGATTTATAGGTATGTATTATTTCATAATAAACTAAGGATCAGGATGACATCAGGGCAAAATGGCTAATATGGCGATAGTTGGAATTTGGAATTAAACAAAAGTCGCGATATACCGAGTTTTACAGATATATGTATGTTGTCAACTCAAAATCTATGTTTTTTAATGTTTTATTATTGAAATAAGTTTTCAATCAAGTCTATCTTGCCCCTTGATGGAATTTTAGTATCGTACCCTTTGAAGGAAATTATATAATTTGATATCTCTAATAACTTTAAACGTATTTATTTGATACATACGGTGTAAAAGACAATTTTGATCTTTGATATAATTACGAAGCTAACGAATGCATTTATTTACATAAGGATTAATACTGAACAAAAGACAACAGACTCGAAAATAACAATTATTTTTAGTTATAATATGGATCATAAAAATAATTATTGTGAGTTAACCTTAAGAGATATAGATATGCTATCATGGATTTATTTTATATTTAAGTTTGCAAACCAGTGTTTCGTGGCCCTTGACGGAATTATTAGTAATTTAACATCAACATTTAATTTATCGATATTACTTCGAAGTTTTATTGTAGATAACGCCATCTATCAAATGTTCATTCAACGTAATTCAACAGAACAGTAATAGATAGCGCAAGTATACCTAAATATTTAACTCATCGGGAATTCCTCGTAATTTTATTCGTATCTTTCGCATTATAAATACATTTTCATATTATAAACCCATATTAAAATTAAATCATAGATAGATAAAAATAAATGAAAGAACAATGCCCACTTCCCATACATTTGAAAACCTGGTATATTGTCTCTTAGTCATTTTTAAGATTTGAACATAGCGAAGTTAAAAAAAATATGAATAAGTTTAGCTCTCATGTCGTGCTCAGTATCGACTCCGCGGAACTGACAGTGTCAAATGTCAAAGGAAGAAAAACCGTTTCAGTTGTGTACTCAGTTCATACTACATACATGCGATTTGATTTTGATTGATTTGAGATTTGGATGGATTTAAGAATGTCAATATTATTTATTATTTTAGATAGCATACATATAAACTGTTAGAGAAAATCTTTAAAAAAAGTAAAAAAATATATAAAGAATTACTTTAAAGAATAATGAAAAAATAATTATTCAAGTAGCAATGCGTTAAATGGAACGTAGTGACGTGAAATGATAGTTGTGTTGCGTTCAAAACATGTAATTTGTTAAACTTTTACCTTGTTTAGTATAAACAAATATTCAAATAACTTTATTTCCTGCGTTCCTTTTAATTTAGTAGCTGCATTTTAAGATTTTTACATCACTATACACGATCAGGTGAAAATTGGACATTCTTCTTTATATCACATCTATTTGAATGATAACTAATTGTTACCAATTTATATGTATTAACTGAACGTACTCACGATGACGTCCAGGCGAAATGGCTAATATGGTGATTGTCATTTACATTGGAATTTAACAAAATTCGCGACATACCGAGTTTTACGAATATATGTTGTCGACTCAAAATCAATATTTTTTAATGTTTTATTATTCACTTAAGTTTTTAATCAAATCTGTCATACCCCTTGACGGAATTATTAGTATAGCTCTTTGTCAAAAACGAACTACCATACAAACATTTATGCTCGATTTTAACATTTTCAACCCATTTTTTGAAATAAAAAGTAGCCTATATTGGATCCCAAGGTTACCACCATCTGTGTACACAATTTCATGAATTTCGGTTCAGTAGTTTTGGCGTGAAAGAGTAACAGACAGACAGACAGACAGACAGACAGACAGACAGACAGACAGACAGAGTTACTTTCGCATTTATAATATTAGTAGGGAAGTAGGGATGTTATGGAGTTTCTTTTTCTACTTGTCATCTGTAAAAACATATAGTCATAAAGAATTAAGAATGTGCTATATTAATCCCAATCTACTCTCTACTCCACTCTACTCTCTGTCCCGTGGATATCGTAGGACGAAGGAGGAAGAGAATACAGGAGATGGGCATTTTCTGTGTAATATCAACACAGACTGCGGCAACCAACAAGCATGCCAGGTGGCAATTTATTGGCAAGATAGAAGAATCCTCCTGTAGAGGAAGCCTACGTACAGGATTTCAAAGGACTGATAGATTGATAATGAGATAAATTTCAAGACTTTTTACGTAATAATTTAGACTTTTCCGCGGATACTCTATACGTCAGAACCTGCGACAGTCATTTTCTGTATTCGTTTTTATGTGTGTCCATGTCATCCACGACACAGAAGAAAATTCTAGGTTCTATCCTAATCGAAAATCTTAGATAAAATCTTAGAGTAACAAAATAATGTTAAACTCGGAAAGCGTAAAATATTATTTTGTTATCCTTTCACAAAAAACGGATAATACCCATGTCACCTACTCTATTGAATTTACATTATAAACGTATAAAAAGCATATCCTGTAGTGTCTCCGCAAATATCTCCTTTGTTTTGCACATACCTTACCTGCGAACAGCAGTAAATAAATGCAAATTGTTGGGGAGACTCTCTTTGGCTATCGGTAGGGTGACCAAGAGCGCTGAGTTTGAAAAGATTTCGTATTTTTTTATTATAAGATAAAGTAGCAAATGAGTATGCAGTCCACCTGATAATAAGTTGTCACTTACACCTATGGGCAACTGAAAGAAACTTCATGGAGAACAAGGGTTCTATTTGAAGTCAATCACAGATGCGTTGAGACTTCCGATTACTAGGATGTTTGTCTCATATAAAAGTGAGCCGGCAAATGCACCTTTCCATTGAATACAGTGGTCGGTAATTATATGCGTTATATACGTTCCGCAACCTTGAAAGTGTAATAGGTAATATGATGTGTACATTTAGATTACTATAAAAACAGTCAAGTATAACATTGTGGCTACTGTATATTATAACAAAATATGACAAAATGGTTAAAAAAAATTGAGTTTTTGTTTGGTTATAATTTCTCATTACTTTTTGCTTTGGACGAGCTATTGTAAAATTATAAAAAGATAAGAAAATGTGTAATTATGCTCAAACTATAATTCTTGGGCGACATTTACAGTCAAACTCTTAGGTAGATGTAAATCCTCAAAGATAACAATGACATATATGTTATAAATGCCAAATGTGTAACTGGTAAGATTGGCCTACATCCAAACAAATCCTCAAATTTATATGATAGTCAATTCAATTCCGGCTTATCAGCATGGCTAATAACCTAAGCGTTTCTTTGTATCTTTGAGAGAGAGTAGTGCTCTGTTCGATGCGGCGTGTGTATAAAAAAGGTTTTAAAAATTGACATTCTGATCATGTTTTATCAATTTCATATGTACATGATTAAAAACAATAATTAAACTATATACGAACTTGAATGTATCTGTGTAGGTGTTGAAGCGCCTACAAAATAATAAACATATTTCCATTTTTGTATAAATTGAGTTCTGAATATTCCATCTTTGTTGATTACCCACTTTAGTCTCGATTTTCAAAAACGTTCATACCCACCCTACAACCCCCAAACTCCCCTGCCTCAGGGCATTGTGGCATTCCCGTTAAGTCCCGTATTGGACACCGCTGCAAAGAACTAGATAATTTATGTATGGCCCCCCTACCGGTGATACCGTGAGGACACTCGCGTAAATTACCGCATTCGATACCGTTTGAATAAAAGAACGAGTCCACATATAATGTTAATGTGAATTTTGTGCGCTGCATTTTTATTTGCGATATAAAATGGGAATTTCAGTTGGATGCGAATTTCGCTCGTGTTTTATTGTTTATTTGAAATTGGGTTTTTGGAACGAGTGGCGCTGCATCAGTGTGTATTTATAGATCAGCTATATCACAGATATAGGTGCAAAAATAATTACTATTCATATTTATGGGCAATGAATTAAACAAAATATGATTTTGACATGCGTCGACAAAGTTTTTATTTCTAGAAAATATGAGTAGTGATTTAAATCTTAAACAAATAGCAATATTCTTGCGGCCGAGCGACGGGTTAATTAAAGTATTCAGTTACACTTAATATAAGGCGGACTACGTCGTCTCTTGCTACTTCTATGTTACACAAAGAAAAAATAGACACGGATTGCCCATTAATCCATTTTTCCCCAGTCCTATTTGAAGTCGTGGCGCATCTTTGCTTAAGCTCTGGACTGGAGAGTGGTGGCTTTACAACATTCTTCTTAAACATAGTAGAACGTACATATGAATATCGCATTTTTATTCATAAAAAGAAATAACTCAACATTTGTGTTTTGCGATTATATTACCTAGTTCGTTCACTTTATGGTATATATATATTTTATATTTGTACCTACCTAACGATAATGCGGGCCACCTGATGGAAAGTGGTTACCGTCGCCTATTGACATTTGCAACACCAGAGGAGTTGCCAATACATCGCCGGCTTTGAAGGAGAGCTCTTTTTGCACCTTTCTTGAAGAGCCCCATGTCATAGCGCTCACTTTAATTCACAAAACGTAAATTTTGAGATATTTTTTTTATGAATAAAGGTGCGATATGGTTCGTCCGGGTACCACCGCCATATTTCCTTTTCGCGTGAAACGGTTCTTGTGTTTCAGTAGAATGTTGTGATCATATTCTAGTTAGTAGCAACGCCTCCGGAATTGACTTACAACAGCACTATATGTAAATCTATATAAAAGAGAAAACTGATTTAACTATTGACATATCAACGCACAGCCGAAAGTACTGTACCTAGAAACTTGAAATTTGGTACAAAGGTTCCTTTCATGACATAAGTTAACAGGGTATGATGGGGTTCGAAATAATATTCGGAAAATTGCTCAATTTGATGCAAGCTCAATTAAATTTAGTATTTGACTTTGGGTTTCAATATATTGATTGATCGGGAGGGGGGGGGGGATGTCCTGCCCTATCAGATGTACTGTATACTCGTTTGCTGTTACAATTAAAAATAAAAGATTGATGAAAAAATGGGTGGTAACAATGACGTAACAGTCAATCTCCAAATAATACCACCAACTTGATATCTCATGTCAGAATTACGTTGTAAAAAACTTATATAGACCATAAAATATCATATAAACATATTTCAGAATATAATGGGTAATCCGAAAATATTTCCAAGGTGGATTGGGTGTCGTAAATTGTGACCTTTTTGGCCATATTGTATTAGGTTCTCACATCCTGATATTCGACGGTTTTTATCTATGTTTTATTTATTACGATTAAGTATATGAAGATTAAAATCATGTAGGGCACGATAGTAAGAGTGAGAAATAACCCCACTGCATCTTTTTGTGATTAGTGTAACTCGGAATATACCCTTTAATTTTAAGTGTGTAGTGCCCATAATAACATGCAAATGTAAGTTGCCGATTAAGATTTGTCCTACATGAGTTTGCCATAGATTCGCTGCTACGCCTTAGAATTCCTCGAGTATATCCTGCTTACTATATCCTTGAAACTAAAACTTCATATCGCTTAACGCTGTAGTTATTAAAAATAGGTATGACAGTAGTTCCTCCAGAGTTGAAATCGTAAAGCATCCTAGGACCACTGATTTTTCTTTTTTTATCTGACCAAAATAGCAAACGAGCATGCAGTCCACATGATAGTGAGTTATCACTACCGCATCTGTAATAAACTTCATATAGAACATGGATTCAATCTGAAGTCAATCACAGATGCGTTGCTACTCCGGAGGACTATGATGGTAGCCTGATGTGAAAGTGTGACGGCAACACCCTTCTAAAAAACGCATGAAATGCTTCACACTAGAAAAAGGTGTGGCGGTCCTATTTCTAGCGTGTCCTCGGTCGAACTACACTGGTTCTACCACCTGAATGACAGAAGCATTGGCCTCTGAAGCCAATGGTGCCAACCCATTATTGTCCCACTGCTGGGCACGGGTCTTCTCTCAGAACGAGAGAGTTTTTAGGCCTTAGTCCACCGCGCTGGGCTTAGTTAATGGTGACCTTATATTAGCTTTTTCTGGCCTTGCCTTGTCTTATGAAATTTGACAGCGTAATCGAGGGTCTAAAACTTTTTAGTTTTCGAATCTCGGTCACGGACCACTGATTTTTACAAAACGATGTGCGCATTAGAAATTAATTAGCACTGAAGAAGCGAGAGAACTCACTCGAGAGTACCCTAAAAGATGATGTGCGAAGTTCTCTATAAAAAGCTTAATCGCATTTGGCCAGTGCGATGACTTATGACCCCTCATTCTAAGAAGAAACCCATGCTCAGTAGTGGGACTATGATGTGTTGGAAGCACGTGAGGGTGCAGGTGATGCGAAAGCAAAACCGCCTCTTTGCCTAAAATTATTTCTGCAAAGGCGATTTTGCTTTTAGACAACTCATTTAGTCAACGAATACTTCTGTTTTACATGATAAAAAGTCATAGATCTTACTCACTTCTAGGTTTACTCTAAACTTAAACATTAAATCTTTAAACATAAGTCGGCGCTCATATAGGACACAATCATGTAGTTTCGTCGTGATCTAGCGAAATATCGTGAGCGTCGACTTTGAGACTATGTACTAAGTACCGTGTATGCTCTAAACCAACATTAATTAATTTATTTTTTTACTTTTTTGTGGTATGGAAGTCGGTTGTATTTTTTTGTTAATTATTTTATTATTTTGCGATGTAATACTTGAGCCGTCCTAATTTGCTATTCATTTTACGACCATTCATGTGACGACCCGCGTGGCCGAGCTGTTGCCATACCGGTCTGACGCGCAATGGGTACCGGGTTCGATTCCCGGCTAGACAGGTATCTAAATGATGAGTTTAGATTCCTATTCTGGGTCTGAGTGTTTCTGTGTTCGTCTTTGTGTGTATCCATGGTATCCACGACACAGGAGAAAATCCTAGCGTGGGGCTATGAGTGTAGATAGCGTGTGTATTTAAAGTCCTAAACCTGTAAATCGAAAATAACGAGCATATACGTAAATACATTATGTTAAAGTAATTCGTGTTTGGTTATTGTGGTTTACTGTGTAAACAAAAGTTTTACAGAACGAAGTTTATAGCTAACTTCAATACGGAAGCCACAATGGCTGTAATCCGAAAATACCTCAAAGGTGTCGATGGAGAGTCGTAAATTTGACCCTCTCCGCCATATTGTGTTTAGTGCGAATTCGCCCATTGTAAATAACCCGTCAAATGTGATGGAGTGTTGCCTACAAATCAGGAAAAGTGTTCACGTTTCTTCGGGTTCTGTTAAACGAGATCCTGTTTCGAGGTGGTCTTCCTAAATTTGTTTTTAAGTACCTTTTACGTAATAAATTCTACCGAATGTCGCTTTTAACGAAATGCATTAAAACACGACGGTACGTTTGTACTGTATTTTTAAGGATTGTTGTTGTATTTCAAAATATGTCAATGTGTTTTGTTATTCAGCAACTTACCAGGCTAGAACGATTGGAACGTTTTTTTCGGCAATTGGAATTTAACAAAGTAAATTCGATGCTATAATTGTTTTCCATACTTTTCTACATTTGCACCAATTCATGCCCGGATTTTGAATATTATGTATGATCATTTCTTCCCTCTATATTATTAAATTACTTATCTTATGTATTTTTGTCTGATTGAAGTTGAAAACGAGCATGCAGTGCACCTAATAGTTAGTCGTCGTCGTAGAACGTCGGTTCTATCTGAAGTCTTTCAAAGACGCGGCGCTACCCCCGAGGACTATGATAGTCGCCTCATATAAAAGTGTGTAATATATTTTACAAGCATTTATTCTAAGTTTGACAATTCAAGTTCAACCACACCCTTCCATCGAAATGCAAAAAATACTTTATACTAGAAATAGGTGTGGAGGTGGTACTTCCTGGGTCGAACTACACTGCTTCTACCGATTGTTTTAAAAGTCTTAATTGTCCACTGTTTATAAGGAAACTATTTTAACTGTTTTTCACATTTAAACCAACGTGATCTATATTTAATAACATGTATATTAATTTTAGAAGTGGTGAAACACTTTGTAGTTTGACTCTGGAAGCATCACGACCACACCAATTTAAGCCTAATATCGCAGCGTTAAAAGCTGCCGCTATCTGGTTAGAAGGAAATGGTACATACTTATTTATCGGAGGCAATTTTGAGCTAAAGGGAAGCTACGCATCTGCGCTATACCAAAAGTAGGACCATAAACTAATCGGTGGATGATTACACATATACATATATTAAGCAGCAATATGTGTGACTGTGGTAGCATTGGAGATAAATCACAAGAATTCTACCATTTTCAAAATCTATTGTCATATGGGCCCAATTCTATTTATGACCTATCGTCGCTTATTAAGTTCACCGCGGATCTCAAAATTAGCAACTTTTCAGGAGAGCAAATAAACTGTCTCAAATTGTTATTTTTAATTCTACAACTACCAAATATATTACGTTTAAAATATTAATATACTCATATTAAAATAATATTTTTTATTAAAAAAATGTAACATGTTCCTATATTATTTTGATATACCATTATTTCATTATCTCAAAAAAATTTTAAACAAAAAATACAACCGACTTCCATGCCACATAAAAGTAAAAAATAATTTAAATACATGTTGGTTTAGAGCAAACACAGTTCTTAGTACATAGTCCCGAAGTCGGCGCTTACCATATTTTGCTGGATCGTGACGAAACTACATGTATCTTATATGAGCGCCGACTTCGGGACTATGTACTAAGAACTGTGTTTGCTCTAAACCAACATGTATTTAAATTATTTTTTACTTTTATGTGGCATGGAAGTCGGTTGTATTTTTTGTTTAAAATTTTTTTTTTCACGCTTTTCAGTCACGATAAAATCAGTTATGGCTGTTGCTAGTCGTCCGCTAACCGGATGAATAAAATTAATTATTCGTCCGATTTTCGGATGAATAAAATTATGTGCTGACGTCATCATATAAAAATAGACTTCTTTGACACAACCGGTCGGGGGCGCTACCGCGCCCCCTCCCTTAGATTCTGAATTGGAAAAATCTGTTCGAACCTAACCTAACCGAATAAAACAACTTTTTCTGAGTAAACATTTATTTAAAGAATAGACCTACAATTATCAATATTTAAAGTAGAAAAAGTAATATAAACCTTATAACTAAGAGTATAATTCAACTGATACTGATAAAAATAACCCATCAAATTTAAAAAGGTTGGTAGTACTCTTGCATCTTTCAGGTAATTGTATTCAAAGTGGAATTTTTGATCATAATTATATCCTCTCCGAAACTCATTGTTGGTATTGTGAACAACAACATTATGTATACGTAAGCACAATATGGCCGATGCCTACGGTTTAAACTTGAAGGACCCCAGCATTATCAGGGTTGAGGAGTTGAAGGTCAAAATTATCATGTCATATCTTTGCTTAGTAATCTCATTACATATACGTAAGCACCATATGGCCGATGCTTATGGTTTAAACTTGCAGTACCCTGCATCATCAGGTTTGAGGAGTTGAAGGTCAATTTTCTTATCATACGTCTTTGCTTTGTAAATATATTACATATCCATAAGTATCAAATGGCCAACGCCTATGGTTTAAGCCTGAAGTACCCCTGCATCATCAGGGCCGAAGAGTTGAAGGTCAAAATTATCATGTCATATCTTTTCTATGTAATCTCATCGCATGCACGTAAGCAACAGATCCCCAACTTCTATGGCTTGGGCTTACAGTACCCTGCATCATCAGGGTTGAGGAGTTGAAGGTCAACTTTTTTATCATACGTCTTCGCTTTGTAAATATATTACATACCCATAAGCATCAAATGGCCAACGCCTATAGTTTAAGCCTGAAGTACCCCTGCATCATCAGAGTTGAGGAGTTGAAGGTCAAATTTTTCATCTTATATCTTTGCTTAGTAATCTTATCAGATATACGTAGCGATCATGTAGCTAACGCCTATAGTTTAAGCTTGAAGCACCCCAGCATCATCAGCATTGAGGAGTTGAAGGTCCAATTTTCCACCGTATACAACCATTTTTCTAATGTTTTACCATACATTTTTTTAAATATCATTTTGAATGCGTAAGATTGAAATAGCTAAATTTTATGGTTTAGGCATTCAATACCCCTGCATCATCAGGATTGAGGAGTTGAAGGTCCAATTTTTCGTCGTATACCTTTGCTTAGCAATGTTATTACAAATCCGTGAGCAACAAATGTCTAACGTTTATGGTTTAAGCCTGCAGTACCCCTGCATCATCAGGGTTGAGGAGTTGAAGGTCAAATTTGTCATCGTACATCTTTGCCTTGCTATCTTATTATATATCCGTAAGCACTAAATGGCCATCACCTACGGCTTGGGCTTACAGCACCCTGCATCATCAGGGTTGAGGAGTTGAAGGTCATTTTTTTTATAATATGTCTTTGTTTAGTATTGTTATAACATACCCATAAGCACCAAATGGTCAACCCCTATGGTTTAGGCTTGAGGCACCCCTGCATCATCAGGATTGAGGAGTTGAAGGTCAAATTTTCATCACATGTCTCTGCTTAGTAGTCTTGTTACATATATGTAAGCACCAAATAGCTAATGTTATAGTTTAGGATAGCTGTAACCCTGCATCATCAGGATCGAAGAGTTGAAGGTCAAATTTTTCGTCAACCTATATAAGCATAGATATATAATACATATTCCAAGTTTCATAAGAATCGATTCGGCAGAAGCCGAGTTATCTCAAATTATCTAAAAAACTTGAGGAGTGGTGGTGGTTTCCACCCCATAACTCAAAGAGTTAAGCATCACAGCATACCCATGTCCAAGAGGAAAAGTTGCGTGACGAAATTTCCTATCAAATGAAAGAAAGAAAATGGAAATCGGTTTAGAAACACCCAAGTTATTCAAGATTTTAAGAAACCGACATTTGCCAATTTTCCGGGAAAACCGACGGAAGGTTTTCATTTTCCTCAATATGGGACTGCCTGTGAAACTAGTCGCATACAATGTCGTATGAATCGTGTCGGTAGGTCGACGATTTCTAGCCATTTCGCCCGAACATACATAAAAAAAAAAAAAAAAAAAAAAAAAAAAAACGAGTTACGCGGTGTTAGAACTTAAGCGACGATATATCCATTAGTAATAGTGATAACTAATTATTGAATAAACCCACTTTCACTACTTCAGTTTCATAAAAAGCTACCCAAACTCCCAATAGATCGAGTAATAATTGTTGCCCTTAGCAAGTAAATATTGGCACAGAACTTTCGGGCTTCATTACTATGGTCGAGTGCGGCGAGGCAACTTATAAATTCCATAACAGAGTGAAAACTATGAACTATGAACCAAGTTATGGTTTGTTTATGAGTGGTCAGATCTATTTACGTTGAGTGGGTAGGATAGCAGGAATCTGGAATTGAGCCTGAGTGGTACATTAATGATTTAGTGGTTTCTATTATCTACTAATCATTTAAGTGACATTTAATGTGGCTTGAATTTTAATACAATTTTGTGAGTAGATTGACTTAGCTTGAATAATATGAAATTTACTATTCTATTACTTTATATTTATACTAACTTATTAAACTATTTATGCAAAATTAAAGTAAAATCGGAGTAGCCATTTTTGCGTCAAAAAGTAACAATCTTCACAAACATTTACATTTATGGTATTATTTTTATTACCTGTTACCCGTGGTTTTGTCACGTTGAAGCCCTTAATTAAAAACGTTCAATAGAACTGCCGTCCACCAATTCGCACTTGGCCAGCACGGTGGACTATGGCCTAAACTCTCTCATACTGAGAGAAGACCCGTGCCCAGCAGTGGGACAATAATGGGTTGATGACAATAGAACTGAATCAATGTGATTCAGTATTTAAAAAAGACTACATACATTTTTATATATTTTTTTAATAAAGAGTGCTATGTGCTATGTACTTTCTAATACTTGTAAAAATATGTGTACAAAGTTTCATAAGAATCGGTTGAGAAGTTTTGTCGTGATAACGTAACAAACATTCTTACAATTATATTTATAATATTAGTAGGATGTTGTTTGTTGTTCTAGTATTATATTTGTAGGATTTAAGTTATGCAGAATAAGAAATAGGAATATGTTTTAGAGTCTAGTAATATACGATGTAAGACCTGTAATTAGGTATGTAAGGTATGAAAAAATATTATGAGCTAAATCGTGTGAAGATAATTGAGAGTGACGTTTTACCACGCAACGTATCTTGCGCATCTTATGCTTTAGGATCGTGTATGTGTTAGTAATATAACGAATTATTGCATTTGCAAGAATTATGCGAATGGTTCGCGAATATTGAATTGCAGTTTGGCGAAGTAAAAAAATAAGGTTGACAAATCTTCACAAATACGTTTGTAGTTTGGTCGCCCAGAAAAAAAACACTAAAACTACATTTTCCGGCTCCCTATACAAAAAACGGAAAAAAAACTTAAGAATGCTTAACAGTTGCTTGTTATAATAAGTGTGAATTGGAAGATAATACAGTGTTTGCGAGAACTGCCATCCCGTAAATCCCGAGTATAGAAGACGGTCAAACGAGGCCTCAAATGGTTATAGCAATCCCACAATATTTTGAGGATACCTAAGAAGACGGTCAAACGAGAGCTAGAATAGTTACAGCAAATCCACAATATTTTGAGGCTACCTAACTTAATAGCAAAATTCTACTTACCTTTAGCCACCTACGGTCCGCCTGTGGTTTGTCTTTCTCTCAGGATCCTGAGCTAAACCTTCTCCAAGGCTCCACGCTGCTTACACACGTGCATACAAACAAGCGATGAAGTTGTAGGTTTCACTTTAGTCCACGCACTTAGAGTACACAAATAGTTTATATCTTCACAATTAATAAGGCTAATCAAAGGTAGTTTTGGATACTTAAGATACGGATAATTAAGATATATAAGGTTTGACACACGATTTTGAACGGGCCGATTAGCGGCGGTCGCTTCAACAACGTTCACACCGCCATACTGCTTTTCGGAGCGTGGTGACAGATACTACCCTCCGATTTGACAGATCGTACGAACATTGTAAATAAAGCTTTGCTATTGGTTAAAGACGCCAATCCTGACAGCAAATTTAAAATCGAGTTTTAAGAGCAAGTTTGATTTTAAACTACGGTTACGAAACGAAGTAAAACACATATTCTTGTCTTTTTTAAAACAATTATTATTATTCAGAAAACAATATTGTTGTATACATTACTAATCTACATGTGATAATTTTTAATTGCAAGTCAATTAATATAACTGAAAGTAGATACAATTAAAATATTCGAGTATTATGAAAAATAAATATCGAAACGTCGAGATTTCTTTAAGTTTCATCTGTGAAATCTCCATATTTGTACTGGATATGGATATTTCCAAGAAGTACCTATCCGATCAGTATGTTGGCATGTAAAATGTATAATCTTTTTTGAAACAATTACAGTTTTTTACAAAGCGTAACGCATTTCCAATAAAATTGTTGCTATATTTATATTTACAAATCAAATATAAGTGTATAAAAAACAAAATTAATTTAAGTTATTTTGTATATACATATAATTATGTTAATTTATATTATATTAATTTAATTTTCATTATTACGTATTTTGTCATATTCAAATTAATAAAAAAACCATTTTTTTAATTTATATTTTCTATACCTAGAGTAATTATTAACACATGTAGGTATGTGGCAATATAATCATATTTTCCATAATAATAGTGTGATAAAACAGATAAATTAAAAAATGAAACAATTGTAGTTCTAAGTTTAATATTTATTATTGTCGTCAATTTACGGTTATGTTTATTACCGTGTGTACCGCAGTCTACGAATTTTCTGTAATATTTTCGGTGACGAAAACTGTATATTAAGGCGCAAAACCCTCGACCTTCTCAAATGTAATGCCAAATCCCTCTATTACGAGTCTTCCATCAGAACAGGGCAAAAACTCCGCAAAAATCACAATCTCGAACCAAAAGAACACATTGAAAAAAGAAATACCTACAGCTTACCTCTGTTAGGTAGTTGTTAACCCGCTAGCGAGTGACAGAAAGCGAGGAGTGTCATGCAAGTGTAGTGGAACTTATGCAGTTCCTTGTCTAAGGTTTATATTGGTATTATAAAAATATACATAAAAATAATACAAAATCATTTTGTTCATGAAATTGCTTGTGAAAAAACATGTACCGAGTTTCTACCGAAAACATTATATCGATGGACAAATAATATTATTCACTACTTAGTTCATATTTTTAAAGGAAAATATATTACAACTTACAAAGGTGAAAAAAAATACAATTATGTAAAAGATATCACAACAATAAACTGATAGCGTGTCCACCAATTCGCACTTGGCCAGCGTAGTGGACTATGGCCCAAAAACTCTCATTCTTAGAGAAGACCCGTGCCCAGCAGTGGAACAATAATGGGTTGTACCCCAAACTGATAGCTATTTATATGAACATTCATAATTTTTGTTGATATTATAACTAATATGTTACATATAATTTATTTACTGTAATTGAATTCAAAATTGAATCATAAATGATTTATTGGATGTGCAGGAAGTTTGATTTTTAAATTGATTAGTGTTTTTTATTTTATTTTATGATGCATCTACAATATATCGCACCTTTATTCATAAAAAAAAACTAGTAAATTTTTTTTATTTGGGAGTTTATCACCTAAATCAGTCGTTTTAAGATATAAACTCGCGAAACATAAATTTTGAATTTATACAATACTTATTCTTATTTAACTATTTAATTATTTACGTTTTAATTTTAATTAGTAACATTTTAAAGATTTATAAAGGTGCGATATATCGCTTAACGTTAATGTGTAATGTTCAGACAAGTGCATGTAACGTGGAACAAAAACGAATATCCCCAGCTCAGAACTGGCCTTTGGTGTGCACTGTCACATTTTAGGGGCATCCGTATTCCTTAAGTCTCCGGAAGGTCATAAGCTCATATGTCAACTACATTTCAAATTGAGAAAATAATGAAAATTTGTAATTTGTAGAAACTTGTCCTTTTATCGACACTTCGAAACTTATGTAAAATGAAACAAAACTCGTATAAAGTTACGAATATTTAATTTAATAATCTTATTTTATAGACCACAGTATTTTATTTTGTCTCACTTCTGGCAGTTTGTATCAGGAATCATATTTCATACTAATAATATAAAGGCGAAAGTTTTTGAGTGTGTATGTTTGTTACTTCTTGACGTCTAAACGGCTTTAGCGAAATTTGGTAGGGAGTTAGCTGACACTCTAGATTAACAGATAGGCTATTTCTTATTGGAAAATATGTTATTTCCTTGGAATGGATCCATCGATTTTTTAACGCGGGTGAAGCTGCAGGGTTCAGCTGGTATAAAATAAAAATACTTGTATTTTTTAATATTCTCGTTTATTTTCGTTTCTCAATATTTTATTGAAAACGACATTCCCGACAGTTAGAAAGACTTCGTTCGAACTATGTACATTATTATCAACAAACTTAAGCAAAACATTAGTATTACCTATAAATATACAATAATTATTACAATAAAAATATTAAATATCAACAGAATTAGATATTTCATATCCGTTAAAATAATTAGGTTATAACTGGTTTACTCATATTTCGTTACTTTAATTTCGCAATTCGAAATATAACTAAACTGATGATTACTATTATTTATAGCCGATTTACGTAATTTTAAACATTGTTTATAGAGCAGTGATAGCTTAATTGTTGAAACTTACTCTTTTGATAGGGAGGTTCGAGGGTTAAACTCAGGCAAGCAAAACTGAGTTTTCTAAAATTATGTGCGTATTTGAAATTAATTATCACTGCTTTTCGGTGAAGAAAAACATCATGAGGAATCCTACACCGAGAGTTTTTTTTTAAAAATACCTTCTCGGAGGTGTGTAAAGTCCACCAATTGGCACTTGGCCAGCGCAGTGGACTATGGCCTAAACTTTCTCACACTGAGAGAAGACCCATGCCCAGCAAAGGGACAGTAATGGGTTGACGACAAACATTGTTTGTTTACGTTATAAAACTATAGTATGATATTTAAAAATCAGTCTCTAGCCAGCCAATATGTGACTAAAGAAGTTGTAACATATTTGCATAATTATACTGACGATGTTACTCAACATTTTAGATTTCTGTCTTCAGTAGTTTAGGCTCTGTGATGTTTATTTAATATGTGAGAAAGTATTATTTTATATAGAAATAGAATTATATTCTATTTATACGAAAAAGATCGACATAAGAGTGATCTGTCATTGACGTGAAGTAATATTCAAGTCGATAAAATTCTATTTCTATTCTATCTGTATTCTTGCTATAAAGTTCTTTGGGCCTTTTTTAATTTGGGGGTTGAAATTATGTAAACCGGCTATCAAATCTTCTTTATCTAGATGATTATTTCCTTCAATCACTTTCAGTCGAACCATTACGAAATAAGTTTTGGTTAAATGTAGGTATATAATACTTATCTCGTGTGTTTATTATTGATTTTTTTAATATAACGCTTAAAATAAAATTGTAATTTATAGTTTTGAAATCAACACTGTATGATACAAACCCAACGGTTATATTACTAATTTAAGTACCTTAAGAGTAAGTTAGGAGTTTCTCAAAACAATTGTTTACTTTATCGAATATCATTTCAAGGTTTTGAAGATATGTTTGAAAACAAAAACGCAAACATGCAATATATTTTCCAAATATAACCAAAAGCAAAAAAAATATTGTTTTGAGAAAAAGTCCCAAACTTGTACTAAGGGCACAGGATATTTTTTTCTTTTTATCCGACTGAAGTAGCAAACGTGCAGTCCACCTGATGGTAAGTGGTCACTGCCGCCCATGGACATCTGTAATCAACTTCATACTGAACATGGTTTCGTACTGAAGTCAATCACAGATGCGTTGCTACTCCTGCGGACTATGATAGTCGCCTGAAAGTGTGCCGGCGTCTTTTTAGATAAAAATTAAGCTTACCAGGTTAAAATAAACGTTTAAACGTTAATCAAATCAAAGTACCCCACCTGTGGGACTTTCATATATTTATGACGACTGATATTTTTATATTATACATGCAAATTACGTATTAAAACATATTGCAGACTTTTAAACTTTACTAACCATTCCAACATAATTATTCTAAATTCATTATAATTTCCTAATCATCTAAATTATATAAAAGTTGATAAAAAACAAATTAACCCCTAAATATTACACGATGTAATTACGATGGTGTTTTAACGAAATATTTAACAAACCTTAAAAATAACTATTAGATATAAATCGTAACCATTATATTACAAAAACTTTACATAATAACGTTGTATATACATAGTCTTCCATAACGGACAAATTGATATAAATAATAATTAAAGATCTCTCATATTACTCTAATGACTTAATTATTGAAAGGTGGTAGAATAAGTAATTTGATAGGCAAGGTAATACCAAATACCAAGCATTTGAAATACGTTTTAAAAAAACCTTTTTTCTCATTTGATATTTAATGTTAAATGTTATAATCTTATGATAAATAAAAATATATATATTTTTAAAGAAAATGTTGTGACAAAAGGGTCATTAACTGTTTATGATATTGTTTTGTTATTGTTCCTTTTACTAAGAAACAGTTTAAGTTAACTGAAATTTAATATGACTTTCCAATTGGAAAATCTACGGTTCTTACTTATGAAGTTTTAAACCTATATATTCAGTTTCCCCGCCCAAAGAAGCTATCGTGAAAACGCCATATCCAATTGTTCTTTATTACATATTTTCTCATTATCCTAAAGTCCTAAATTCTTCATCTGTCTTCATCTTCGCGATCATCAGTGAAACTAAGCAAAAAATCTTTATTTAACATAGGCCTAAGGGTCCAAAAAACCCCGTTATATATCTTTTACATTATCATTTGATCGGAATAGGTAATCAACTGAAAAGATCCGGGAAGAAATTAAGCAGGTTTGTCTTCTTTTATTTGCATGCATCTTTTCCTTATACCATCATGTAATAATTATGAGAGGCGACACGTGTCCAGTAGTGGGTCAGTAACAAATTATTGTTATTCCTTGCTTTGTAGAAGGCGTAACAATACAAAGAAAATATGTAATTAAGGAGTTCTATTAACGACTGCGGTATTTATTTTATGTATATTAAGTTCTACGCGGCAATAAATATAAGTTTGGAAACACAAACGTACTTTTCGTAATAAGTAAGGAAAGTAGGGCACTAGTAATTACAGTTGTTATGGACAAAATATGTTGATTGTGTTAATGGAATAACAATTTCTGCTCGAAATGTCCTTTGCTTATTTTATTTATTACTTTCAGAAGTACGCAGTTGTAACTATTTCTGTATAAGTTACTTAGACCGGTCTAAGTTTTGCTAAGTTTCCTACAACATATCGCTACTTTAAAACAAAAGGGCCACAAATCAAAAATATTCAAAATCCTTTTTATTGTAAAAATTCAAATTATGTCGGTTATATTTTCATAATTTAAAAAAGATTCCCATAAATTTTATGCTTTAAGCAATAAAAACACTACTGACGTGTTTTTTGTATTTTCAAATTTACGCTGCAACATCTGTGCAAAGCCCCATATTTATATACAAAAGAGACTTATCTGCTCATAACTTTTTTTTAGAAAAAAATAACCATATCCAAATTAACTATAAAAAGAAGAATAAAAATATCTTTCTAACAGTGTCTAACACATATTTATCTGTTTTAAAATTACAGAGCAATTATACAAGAACTGATTTGAAAACTTTAAATGGCTCTCCTATAAAATTAGGTCTATTTGAGTTGCGGCCCTTTTGTTTTGAAGTAGCGATATATAAAATAGTTTGTTTTATGAAAATAACGGATTATGACGGTATGCTCTTAGGCTTTATATAATATTTTGGCGCTGATAGAAATAGAGAACCAATTTTCTTGGAAAACAATGTTCGTGAAAAGGATTTGTTAGTCGGAATTATATTTTACTCTGCGTCATAGTGTCATTGGTTTACTGGATTTAGTAAGAAAGGTGTAGCAGGGAGTAGGTACTGTAATAATCGTTGCATCATTTAATATAAGATAGAGCGTTACTATATAATATAACGGTAGGTGATGATAGTGAAATAAATATAAATATAATATAATAGATTGAGACCGAAAATTGTTTGACCATCATAGAATTTAATGAGATGAATATATTAATGAAAGAAAACAAAAAAATAATAATCAAAACACGTCTGGTGGAAGGACACTTTGAACTTAGAGGAAACAAAAGTACGAAATAAATGTTGTTGTAAATAAGATATCTGAGCAAACAAAATTAATTCAGTATCCAATGATATTAATTAACGGTTTCAATTGAATAATATTGAGACATCTATAATTATTACTAGCTAATAAACGCATGGCAAAATTGGTGTTGGTGCAACTGAATCGGAACTTTATAAACAACAAGATAGTAATAACACTGTTCTCATAACGCGTGATCAATACATTGGTCAATTATTTAGACGTAACATGTCTGAAGCATTTAATGCTAAATGGTATTATTTTAATTGCTAGTTTACATAGGACCTTATAACATCGTTAAGCAATGAGTCGTCCCAAAATCATTAGTAAGATGACGCGTGGCGTGACCCGCGTGGCGGAGCGGTTACCATACCGGTCTGACGCGCTATGGGTTCCGGGTTCGATTCCCGGCCAGACAGGTATCTGAATGCTGAGTTTAGATTCATGTTCTGGGTCTGGGTGTTTTCGTGTATTCGTCTTGTGTGTGTCCATGTCAACGACACAGGAGAAAATCCTAGTGTGGGGCTATGAGAGTAAAAAGCCTGTTTTTTAATAAGAATAGTCTTACATTCTGTTCGAAAACTGACTAATTTGTGTACTTGTTCATACATTGCCTACCGAACATTTACATTTTCTTAGTTCATGCACGGAAACATTTTATCCATAGTATCGTATTAAATCTCTAATACTTTTTCTTTACTTACACGTTTATTGCCTTCGTCATCATTAAAGGCTCTTTCTTTTCATCTTTTCCTTTTTCAGTTGCACCAATACTTAATAATATTTTACAATGTGTATATTATAGACTAAATTTAACGTAATTATCACAATTTACCAATTACTGTATTATTAACATTGTCGTTTAATTGTTGTCTTCATCTATAAAAACTTTATTTAATGTAATTTATTTAATTTCAAAAACCATTTAATTTATATTCAAGAGCCGTTTCGGATAACAAATTTTACTATAAATATTTTGATTAAATTGTAAATCCAATATTCGTATAGGTAGGTTATCCAAAAATTTAACAAACCGTGCGTAAAATTACTTATAATTTTAATTATATTTTTACAAATTTCACAACCACGTGACCGGAAAGAAATAGAAATAAATTTTAATATTGTTATTGACTTGTTACACTGCGAAACGGTGAGCAATAGATGAGATGTGTTTTTCAAAAACCGTATATCGTGATTCCCCTTTAAGTTTTAAAATGTATCAATTCCACGATAATACTAGTCTAAAATCATATATGAGATGTGATACTAATAGATCTCTGGCACAGGGAAATATTTGAATTTTATTTCAAGTAATGCCAAAAAGAGACACTTCAAAAGACCTTTTGTCACACTTATTTGTCTATAAACGATGATATAGAATTATGATGTTTCTTAGTTTCTTTCATCTCATTTTTATCGTTAACTGTTCGTTTCAATAGTCGCTGTGAAACAAGCCCATTAACCTCAGAATAAACGAACGTAAAATTTGCTTATTGAACCAAATCGGACCGTATTTTTCGTATTTTATCTCATATGTTATCATTACGTATGTATTTTAAATTAACTTTATATTTTACCTAGTTATTCATTGGAATAATGTTGACATTATTTACATTAAATTTACAAACAGACCGTAACACAGTTTCAATATTTCGTTTATCCTAACTATTTAGGTATATTCGACGGGATAGTGTCCGAAGATTTTAAGATGGTTACGTTTATTATTCAGCGAAGTATGTACGCCCTTTCCAGGACCTATAATAAAATTTTCAGTAGCGCTTTGGGCTACTTCATTGTTATCATTTTATGATAAAAGGGAACCCAATTTTAATGTGGTTTGAAGCTGATGTGAATACGATTATCAAATCTTGATGAGTCCTATTTATAGTTCGAATACATCCTTTCTTTGATTTTTAGCTGAATAAAATCTTACTTTTCCATATTATACAGTTACAAATCACGGTATGATTTGTAACTGTATAATATGGAAGTAGATGTAGAATGTAGATGAACTAAACTTGTTGTATTAGCTTAATATTTCTCTAAGGTCTTACATAAATCTTCGTTGTTATTTATTACATATTCAACAACTTCACTATCATAACTCACTGATTAACGAATCACTTAAAACCTTCCATCCCGTCGTCCGTCCAGTCCATTAGAAAACGTTGAGCACTTGGCGTTATTTACAAGTCCTAGAGTTGGGTCATCTGTCAGAGCGGAGTGTCACGTGGTGTGGTGCGCGGAGCGGGCGCGGGCGCGGGCAGCGGACGCGGGAGCGTGCGCAAGTGTTGTAGGGGAATGAGACGCTCGGGCGCGGTTCCGCTGAGAGTGGCGCCACGGGGTAGCGTACAGGAGCCGCCGGCGAAGCGGGCTGGTGGCGGGATGCCTGATGGCGCGGTCTAAAAGGATTGTCTCATGTTAAAATCTTGTATGAGCATCTTAAAAAGTTAGATGAAATCGCTGATTAGCGATAAACACTGATATTCTTTCAAAATTGTACTTTCTATTGTTGTTTTTGTTTTGTTGGGTATAATTAAGCGTACTTAATAATAATAAGAGTTTATGGAAACAGAGACACATTTATGGCTTACGAAAAGACAACAACGTTCAGTGTTGCCACATTGTCCGTAATAAAATTCCACAAATTGTGTAATTATTGTTTTTATTATGTTAATTATTATGTAATTATATTTACTAAAAGATAATTATTGAAACTGATCAAGTATTAGAAGTACAAAAATGTTATTAATTGTAATAAAAATATGTAGCTGACGGAAGTGGTTGAGATGCGAGGAATATATAGTAATATCCGGTCAGTACTCACAGAATTTTCATGCATCGCATGCGTAGGCGGTGGTGCGGTGCGCAGCGGGCAGTATCCGGGTATGCTTCCCCGTACACCCGCGACGCTGCCTCGGGGCGCGCGGTTGCCCGGCGGCGGAGAAATCGTCGAAACTTGCTGCTGACGGAAGTAGTCGAGCTGCGAGGGTATTTAGGGGACTGAATATTGTTTTTTAAATTTGTCGTAAATAATTTCTTGATTGGTAGTTACGCGTATAATAGTATGTACTATTTAGAAATTAAAATAAGCAATAGACTACGTAAAAATTATTACAGTTTTTTTCCTGCTTATTGTCTATATAATAATAAAGAAGTTGTATAATCTAACTAATGAAACTCAATTAGGTACTATAAATTATTTAGACGAAAATTATGGTATGTTAGGATTTGTTGATATTTTGTACGTATTAAAATACTGCGAAGTTTTAACGTGTTTTAAAAGTTGTTGATAGTTTTAACGTATTTTAAAAGTTTTATGTGACTTAAAGCAAACATGTCGTATGGGTCTAATTTAGTGATTCACTGATCTATTGATATTCTTATCTATTTCATTAACTTTACCAACCTGCATGTGATCAGTGTCCGAAGGTATGATATCCGGGTTCCTATCATCACTCTCACTGTCGTCTTTCTCTCTCAGTTTATCCGGGGACGCTGGTTGCGAAGACGGCGGCGGTGCAGACCTGGGCTTCCTCTTCGCGCACTTCTGTCTCACAGCTATCATGAAGAGCACTAAAACTACCATGAGCACTCCACCGCCACCAACCGCCGCTGACATCGCTCCGGACATTTGAAAAGCTGTTCTTGGAAGGTCTGGTGGCAAAACAGCTGTTTAGATTTATCAATCAATACCCGATCATATGTTTCTTGGTAACGAAATATTTGTATACATAAATAACATTAATATACATAAAAGCTTCCACTGTGCCGATTTTAGCAAATGTAATATTGAAAGTGATAAGAAACTTTTCAACACAGCTTACAATTATAATAAGTGAAATAATATCTGTAAAAATGTAAATTTTAATGAATTTAATAAAATGAGTACTTATGAAATCATTGCTAAAGTTATAACAAAGGATGAAATCAGCACAGCGGCAAGTTTGAAATTTATCAATATACTTAATATCTGTATATTGAATTTCTACTCTTGAAATGTTGGACTTAATTCTTAATTGGTTTATTAACTACCGATAAAAGCAATGACGAATATAAGCTTGAATTTTCACAGATATTCATTAAGTATATTAGAGAAAGATATTTATTTTATTACAGAAAATTGATCTTCATTATGATCTAGTATTTTTTTTTACATTACAGATGTTTATGATAATATTGTCTCTCTTTCAAATTTTCATTTAAATTTAAATACTTCTTGAATATAATTTCCAAATACCGAAGAAAAATTGAGGGTCAATTTTATATCTACCTAGTCATACATTAAAAAGTTACCTAAGCTCTTATCGTGCACATGGTGTTTCTCCGGAGGGCTCAGTGTACTCGCCCTTAAAGGGTACGGATCCCCTCGACCTTTGGCATTATAAGCCAGGACTGCTGCTGCATACGTCCGCCCTGGCACCAGACCAACTGCTGTGAATCTTGGTACTGCGCTGGAGACGTTGGCTACTATTTCCTGTTTAATCAGAGGATTGAAGTTTTAAAAGTTTGCCATAAGCAGCAATTCAATTTCAAACAAAGGTTGAAGATAATATTATTATATAGCAAAAAGTAACAATGAAATATTAAATGACAAAAAATAGAATATTGTATAGATGGTCATATAATTATTGATTTTTCATTTGAAGTAGCAAAGGAACATGCAGTCCACCTAACGGTAACTGCCGCCTAAAGACATCTATTACAAACTTCATGAAAATGAGAAGTTAGACCTGAAGCCATTCACGGATGCGTTGCCACCTGTGACATCTGATTAGGCCTTATATATAAGTGCGTCATACCTTCCACCGAAATACAGAACTTTGTTCAAATTAGAAATAGGTGTAGCCTTGATGCACTACCGACCGCTTGAACCATACGGGTTTTACTATATTTCATTTTTAAACTTTATCCAAATACTAGTTCTGCTATCTATTACAAAATAAAGAAGTGAAATTACAATACAAACATTGTAAAGTATAAACTAACCTGACTTATAATTTCACGAACTTCCAACAAAAATGATTGAGGCATTCCTCCGTTAAATCCTTCCGAGCATCGAATCCCAAATGACGTCAACGACGCATTCACCACTGTACAATTGTGAACTTGATCTGGGCGACCTAGTAGAAACAAAAATATATAAAATATAATACTTGTCTGTTCGGATCCGCTCGCTTCGGTAACGTCTAAAAAGGCGACTATCCTATGTCTTAATCTAGGTCACAAAGAAAGAGTAACAAAGACAGATACATACTCATACTATGAAGGGTAATATAAAAAAAATACTTTTAAATCGTTGCAAAATAAAAAAAAACTGATAAAGAATAGGACGTGAAGAAGTTTATAAGTGTTTTCTAATATTGTTGAATATAATAATGTCTGCTAACCCTTTTGTCAGCCCCTTGTGTTATTTGATATTGCCATATTCATTATTACTCCTGATTAAATTTTCTTCGATCTGCTTGAATTTGACTTCCAAAATTTAATTGGAATCATTTAAAATTAATACAACATCAAGATCGGATCAATCGTTATATACGACTACCTTTGCTCATTCTAACATAAACAGACCTCGAGTTTACCTTTCAAACTGAGACGGAAGTAAGAAAAATTTTCATCAATATTCCTTAGATGTTTTGAGCAATGAAAACAAATCATTTAGAAGAGAAAATTTGGCACGGAAATTGTTTGCCCATAAGCAATGAATCAAGGGTAGAATACTTTATGTGACTGCTTATTACCTACAATGCATATATTTTGTACATCGAATAGACTATATCTTATTGGCATGATAAACAATGTCGCAATAAAAATAAATCACGAAACAAAACAATTAATTTTGGGTTCGCATGTCGAGTATGATAAAGGTTGAAGCAATTCAATAAATTTAAGCCTTTAGTAAAATATATATGGTACAATAGCGTTTCTATTTGAATCGATTGAATCAGTTAAGCCCATTACGATGTCTCTAAAATTGTAAAAGAAAATATATGGAAATTAGTTAAACCAGGGATTCTTTAGGGATTCTTTCGTCAGGGATCGACTTTTCGCCACGTAACATGATTTTAAATCATTTGGAAATCCTTTCTAGATTTAATTTCCAACTAATTGAAATGCATTAAAGAAATTTTGCCGTTTTTCTTTTTTATTAACTCTGAACCTCACCAAAACCTAATGATTTAAATTTGGGTTCTCAATCGACGGTCCAAATTTTAAATCTTGGGCAGGAATCACTGATTTGGCAAAAAAATATTTGCATGTAAACTTTGAAGTATCACTACATTACAATACATGAAACAACCTATATACTTCAGAATTCTCTAAAAGAAATTCCCTAAAGTGCGTAAAGCCTATCAATTCGTAATAAGCTATGGCCTAAGATTCTCTATTTCTATGAAAAGACCCGCGCCAAGCCTGTGATATAATAACGGGTTGACACTTAAATTTAAAGCATACCTGCAGCAATGATGTGGTAGACGCAGGGCACACGCTGTTTTCCTATACGGTTGTGCGCCCAGCAGAGTAAGGTGCCGTAGTCCATTTCCGTATGAGGAGTGTAGGTGACGGTAGAACTAGTTCCAGCTCTAGACACGTAGGTATCGCTCACTTCGTTGCTGTTGGCTGTATTGTTGAAGGTCCAACGGAACTAGAAAGACCGCTTAGATTAAAATTGAAGTCTAAAGAAGATGCAGGTTACAGTACGGTTTTTAAGAACAGTCTAATTAAGAAAACCAAAGCACGCCATTGTTTTAATTGTTCATAACAATATGGCAGCATACAATTTAAAAAAGAATAAGTGCAGACAAATAATAAATAGGAGATGATGAAATCTCAGAAATTATTTAAATTGAAATGAAGACAGATCAAAATGTAAATTTTCATTTTCGAAATTAAAAGGATATGCAAAATAAGTAATGAAAACCACATTTACATTTTTCTCTCTTTTACGTTTTACGTAATTTCGCAATCAGGATTAAGAAACCACAGAAGACGGAGAAAAAAATATTTGGATAAATTTTCCTTATCATTATAGAGATTTTGTAATGAAAAGTACAAACATGACAAATAATAGCATCATAAAATGTTTTGAAATATTTTTTTTTAAATAATTTTACTAATAAACTAATATTAATATCATGCGCTGAGTGATATCGGTCTTGAATTACACCACTTTCTATCTTCTAGTGGACTGAAGGATTCACTAAAGTCAATCCAGGTGAAAGGCAGCGTTCTTATCCTGCGTCCTAGTCTGTGTTGATAATGTCAATACCTACTGCGATCTTTTTCATTTATTCTGATTAGCATATGTCCAATAATGGAACTAAATGTAGGTAATAAATTGTTATGTCTACAATTTCCTTAACAATGAAAAAAAAATAGTAAAAATCCGAATTAGAAGGAGTTGCATCAATGCAATAGATCGATGAATAATAGTCACACGAAAAATTAAACAGGTACTACCTATGCAACTATAATTACCTAATTGTTGATCAAAATTATTCTTTTACCGTAAATCACAGCCCATAGAGATCGTACGATACTATCATGCACAGGTAATTCGGCTGGCATAGGCCCGGATAATAAGCCCCAAGCCAGATTACGAGCTCAAACCGATAATTGCGGCATGCAGCCTAATGCCACAAAGAGACTAGCTAGGAATCTATGATAGTAATATCCTTCATTTGGGTAGAAAAGCCATAGCTAATAAGCTATATTGAAGCTATTGCAAGCTGAGGCGTGAGCTGGTTGTTAATAAAGTATTATACGTATGTTTCGATTATTGTAAATTAGTAACTGTTTTTGTACTTAGAGACACGTTGACTACATATAGTGGGAATTTCTGTAGTAGGATATAAACGTACGTAATGAAACTAGTATCTAATGAGAAAACTCAGCTACGGAATCTCAGCTAACACTAAAATCTTGTAATGTTTAATTACAAATGTCTACAGGCGACAATAAACACGTACTATCGGTTCTATTTTAGCCTTCAAACGTAGTAAAGCATGCTGCCCTCGCATGATGTTGCATCAGAAGAATGTTATCGACAGTTAAGCAGAAGAAAAAACTAAATTGGATGTTGGTCAAAACTTATGACGAAATGCAATACTCGCCCTAGATTAGGTTACTGTTGTTAACTAATATATCTAATCTATAACAATAAAACCAGTATCTACGTCTATTTTATTAAAAATATGTTTATGCAGTTATGATAAATATTTTACTACCTATAATATCGATGAGGTTAAATAGAGATTAAGAAAAAAATCCAAACGCGTTCGCCTCAGAACTATAATTTTCAAATACTGCATTTTTCATTACAACGACAACACACTAGTACCTACTAGGACCTGCCCAATGCCCATCCAAGCCCAGTTCATTCCTCCTGTGACATAAAACCCAAGCCTGCTGAGTGGCATAAATATTTATACTCACGGTAACCTCAGGCGGGTTCGCGTCAACGTGGCACGTAATATGCGCGCGCTCCTGCTTAGCGACTCCGTGCACCCTTTGTTGAGAACTCCTGCATGTCGGCGCGTCTGTTTGACATATTGGAAAACTTGTTTTAAGGATTCTCGTAGGGAGGCAGTGTGTGCCGCTTTTGAAATGTGGATGAACGAAGGTAAGAAATAATATAAGCTAGAAAACGTTAAATTAAACTTTTGGATACAATACTTTTATTATTTCGATTGCTATAACTGTTATCGCTATAGTTAACATTATTACGTTAACTATAGCGAAAACAGTGATAGTATTGTATCAAAAAGTGTAAACAACAATTATATTTATATTTTTCTTATAATTATGAATCAATGGATGAAGTAAAGGTATTGATTTTGTTACTGTCCAAATGCTGCGTTATCAAGAAAAAATAAATAATATTATGCATTTCTATATAAAAGGTAATACGTGTTCAAATGGAGTGATTAAATTTTGTAAACGATTGTTCCATTTATATATACAATAGATTAATGGCATGAAATGTTTATATACGCAAGATAGCAATATATGCTAGTAATAGATAACATAACACTCGTATATTCTAAAACTAGTTGACCCGGCGAAGTTCCGCCTAAAAGTCACAAATCTAAAATTTTCAGTTTTCCTCCGCTATATTATGCATGTATTATACATAAAAACCTTCCTCTTGAATTATTCTATCTATTAAAAAATGCATTAAAATCCGTAGTGTAGTTTGAAAAATCTAAGCATAGATATGGAAAGGTAGCAGGAAGCGACTTTATTTTATAATATGTATTGATGATGTTACCTGATTCTTCTGTTTCTCACGAATGTTTATTACTTTTTCTAATAGAAACCAGCAAATTAAGTTCAACTTACATAAAACATCAAGAGTGAAGGGTTTACTCTCCCCATCGCCCTCCGCGTTGAAGCCAACACAGGTGTAGTTCCCAGCTGTCTTTCTTCCAACCCCCTGGAGGACCAACGATTGGTTGCTGATGATGATGCCTTGGCCCACGTTATGATGCAGCGTCTTCCCCTAAATACACAATATCATATTAAATTATGTACAAAAAATTACAATTTTAACCTATTTCCCGAAGGGTACATTATATAATCGTCACGAATATTTTTTTTCCTTGTATAATCCGTCTAAAATTATAAATTAGAAAAATATATGGAAACTAAGTGTTTTGTTCTAAATCAAAAAAAAAAAAACAATAAGCATATGCTAGGCATAAGTTTATTATTCTTGAGACAATTTTGTTGAGTATTTTTTATTCAAATGTCAATTATTTGTCCGGTCTATCTGATGATACCGGCAACGTCACCCGTTCAATAAAACGTAAGAACCTTCTTGCGTTTCGATAGTAGGGTGTGGTTGCTGGCACACTTTTAAACGAGACGACCATCATAGTAGCAACGCATCTGTGATTGACTTTAGACAGAACCCATGATCTGAATGAAGTCACTTACAGATGTTCATGAGCGGCAGTGACCACTTACCATCAGGTGGATTGCATGCTCGTTTGCTACTTCAATAAAGTAAAAAAATACTCGTTCTACCACCGAAGATTACTTACGTTATGCCTCCATTCCACTTTATAAACATAGGGATGCGCCTTGATGATGCAGTCGAAGTAGACATCGGTGCCCTCTCTTATATTGCTCGGGTCGAGATTCGTGCCTAACCGGACAACTGTTTCCGGCACATCTGCGGGCAAAGTTTGTTCTTCAGTAAGGTTATGGAATCAGAAATAACTAACAACGAGTAGCGACAAAAGGCAATTCAATTTGAAATGGATTTACTTTCGAGGAATTAGATTAGTTACTAAAAAAATGTCTTTTTATTTTGCTCATTCCAAAGGCAGACGATCTTTTGTTATTTGATATTTAGTTTTATAATAAAAAAAACTCATTAATTCAATTATTATTTTGCTTAGTAAGGGTAATGTCTCGAACACAAGATTTGTATCCTGCCTACAGGCGTATAGAGAGGGGATTCACAAGGTCGAAATCTGCCCTTAGCATAGGCAAGGATGCATTTTTCCTTTAATTTTTTTCGGAATATTAGAGTTTATTTATTGCGGACCCTCCTTAGCTAACAATTCAAAAGCTTTAGAGACTAACCAACCTTTTTTACCGACTGCCTTTTTAAAGCCCTTCATAACAAAACACAGCTGATTTGAATAATCTATCTTGGTTATTTGGAAGTGATATTTTCTGATAATTATCGCGTAGCACGCAATAACTACTTTTTAAATCCTGTATATTGTATAATCTGCAAAAACATCTCTAAAATTGACGTAAAATAGTTTAGAATTTTTAAGCTAATCACCTAGTAAAATGATCATATCTCCATTCTTATCTGACTAATTCTAATTTATATTTTTGTCCTGAAGCGAGAAAATCGTTCATTCGCTTTTTATATAGGCACAAAACGGTAAGTTTGAAACTAGATTGAACTTCATCCTTACAGAATTTCTCATTTCAAACTACTATTTTATTTGGAAAACTAACATTTTCTGAACAAAATTTTTGAACTCATTAAAATATGTAACGTAACATCTGCTTTATATAATTTAATTAATTTCTTACATATTATAATATAATCGCGTAATAAATTAATTTGATGCTTCCTCCTGAGGTATTCCCGGAGCGCTATGACATGGGGCTCTTCAAGAAAGGTGTGAAAAGAGCTCTCCTTCAAATGTCCATAGGCGACAGTGACCACTTATCATCAGGTGGCCCGTCTGCCTCATCGTTAGGTACAAATATAAAAAAAATCTGTTAATTTCACTAACACTTCTTCTAGTTTAGGGAAAATTCTTAAAACTAAACCCGAAATATTTGAAGAAAAATTATGACTTAATTTTTCTTATTTTTAATCACTATTACCCTCTCTCTGTTCAGCTTTCGGCTTCAATACGCATATAGTAACCTAGAGTTCTCTCTACTAGGCAACATGATGTCACAAGAAGCTGTCGTCTACCAATAATTAATTCTACTTACACTGAATGTCCAACATCCAATCATCTTCCAACGCCGGCATGGACGGCATTTGGGGGTTCGAAGCTCGACACGACAGTTTTGCCCCAGCGTCTGTTTTCGTCAGTTGCAGGGAGACTGTCGATGTAGTCGTGTTTCCATCTGTTGAAAGCTGCGGACAAAAACATAATTTAGAATCGTAATCTTAGTACGAGATTATTCTTAAAACAGTCCTCGTTTGCGTCGTCGTTCATCATACTCATCGTACTCATCATACTCGCGTAAAATTAATATCATTTTGATATTGGTAAAAATTAACAAAAAATCCGTTACTACTCTATAACTTTACTTACTTACTTTTTATCATATTTGTAAACCTTTTTAAATTCGTATTTTTATTATTATTGTCAATATATAATTGACTTATAATTTCCAAAAAGTGGTTTTCTAACTCGTAACATAGAATATTTTTACAAACCATTTTAAGTACTTACAAAAATCAAATTTACACATTTTTGAACTCTGCTTGAATAAATAACAGATCTACTCGTATATTAGATATTTTTTAAAAGCTAACTTCCAGTAAATGTTTCTGTTTTCTATGATGATTGGCGATTCTTTTGACAAGTAAATCATGAGAACGCCTACGTACAAATAATTGGTATTTAATATTTAGGAGTCTGTCGTTTTGCATTTATGATGTGATTTGCCAACTCATTATTGTCCTACTGCTGGGCACAGGTCTTCTCTCAGAATGAGAGTTTTAGGCCATAGTCCAACGCGCTAGCCAAGTGCGAATTGGTGGATATGATGTCACTACAGTGGTTAAATACACATTGTCATCAAAACAGACGTATAAGAACATTTTCAATTAAAACCCCCTTTCCAGCCCATAGGGGACATATCCCCGACGAAGGCTTTAAGGCGTCAGAGGCCAAAGCCAACATCTGGTGCTGTTTAGTGGGTAGGCACGTAGGTCTCTCGTGAGTCCCACATAACCAATACGGACGGCCGTATTGGTATGCATGAGCATTCACCACCACCCTCCCCGCATGGAGGGTAGCCCTTTCCCTTTTGTCTGGGCACAAAAACAAAAAATAACATTTTCAACTGAATCGGTCCTGGTTTATAGATCTAAAACTCAGTAGTATCTAATATTTGGTCCGCACAAACTTACAGAGTAACTTAAATAAATGTAAAAACCAATCATTGTTAAATCAAGTAGAAATCAAACTCTATTAACTTGTTATTAAACCCAATCGTACGTCTTTTCGATAGATTTCCTCCCTAACTTTATTGACTTCCTTTATCTATTACACGACCCCTTAGGGGTCAGAGCACACATTCTATCAATTGAGAAATACATTAAAGTAAATGCCTTCTACTTGCCAAGTATTGCTCGAGTTACAAGCGATGAGCGTGTTAATACTTCGTCACTTTACAAAATTCACTTGAGAGTAAATGGCCACTCCCGCCCATGGACGCATACTAAAGCAACGTAAGCAACTTCATATAGAACATAGGTTATATCCGAAGACAATCACAGATGCTCTGCTACTCAGGTCCAAGATGGTCTCCTCATATAGTGAACCGACAAGCTCACCTTTCCACCAAAACGCAAAAACTGCATCACACTAGAAATAGGTAAGGCAGTGGTACTTCTCCGGTCGAACTGCACCGGTTTTACCACCGGGAACGTATTTATGTCTTCCTTTCCACATCCTCCAGAGTAAAAATAATTATATGTGTAATATTCATATATATCAGGTACATGTTTTCATCTATGTGTTGATCATATCAACAAGATGTGTTTCTTTTAAAAAAATAAAAAGTTTGAATCGAAAACCGAAATAAAACAGAATAAACATTCCTTTGACATTTATTATTCCTTACAGATTCTTTCAGGATTCATATCATTCATTTGTATTAATATAGTAAGATTTAAGAGATCAAAGAGTCTCATACAAATGCTATCAATGAAATACCTCTTGGCTTTGAAATATATATAGAACATAATATAAATACGTATATTCGTATCCAAAGTAGATATATGGTAAAATTTTCTACTCGTAATCGGTTAAAATTCTCCAGTATTTTTAGTTTTAACTGTTTTATAAAGGGGAGAAGCTTACATCAGGTGTTTCTTTTTAAAGCTTACATCAGGTATTTTTTTCATTAAAGCACTTATTTCCAATCTCATGTAGGGCTGTATTTTTTTATTATTGAAGTAGAAAACGTACCACCCGACGCCGTGGGATTTTTATCGCACTAAAACCCTCCCGGTGGCCGTCCTCGGCGCTAAAAAGAGGACTCCGGGAACTCGGTCCGACCGCAACCGGAATCCTCTGAGCGTTGCCCCATCGGGCTCCTCCCAGATGGGCGGCTGGGCCCACCGCTTCGTCTAGTCTTTACGACGATATACGACCACATATACCGCCGTCCTTCCCGGAGTCGCCTGACCGAACGGTTCGAGCTCCCACTCTAGCCGCCTGCAACCCCAAAAGCCCCTTTTAGTCGCCTCTTACGACATGCAGGGGATACCGTAGCAGTATTCCGATGCCGGAACTACAGGAACGTTAATGCAATAACTACCAGTCCGATTTGGCAGAAATTTGACACGCATAGTACCTATATGTCCTAGGTTAACACAGAATTATCAATAACACATTTATTACCAATCACAGATAACTAAAGCGGGTGAAGTCGCGGCAATAACCTAGTAAAATATATAACCAGAAAATGAAAATAACGCAACCGCTGAAATATTAAGAACCCATTGGCCCGTATCATTGGAATAGCTTGCCAACAAACTGACCTTAGCAATAAAATGTATATAGATTCTATTTGCATTGTTGTAAATGCAAACTAGCCATGAAGGACGTCTAGCCAAATTATGAGTAAGCGTTTTATATAGTTTTATAATCCGTATAGAATCTACAGTACAATACAATGTAGGAAAGATAAATTGTGTAATACACTAACTGTGTCCTGCGGTCGGACCCGCGTTGATAAAAGGTAAAATATGTATCTCTAATGCAAAGCGTTTGAGGCAACGACAACACAGCCCCGCATACCTCAGTGCTTTGACTGAAATGTTTCTTAGTAGAAATGAAGACATGAGGTGTCTATTAGGCTATGTTGTCGCTGGTTTGAGGTAATACTCTCAACAATGACAAGCAATGTTCTCGAGTTATTTGTCTACAACCCTGGCAAATTGGTAGACTTCTCCCATCTATGACAACTTTCTTAATAATTCTCAGGTATGACGACCCACGTGACGAAACGGTTACCATACTGGTCTGACGTGCAATTGGTCCCGGGTTTGATTCCCGGCCAGACAGTTAACTGTATGATGAGTTTAGATTCATGTTTTGGGTTTAGGTGTATTCGTCTAGTGTGTGTCCGTGATACCCACAACACAGGATAAAATTCTAGTGTGGGGCGTATGAGTGTAGAAAGCGTGTTTTGGCTTCCTCACAATGTTTACCTATATAATTTGTAATGTGTATTTTGTTTTTGAAAAATCAGTGGACCAAAGCGTGCCTGGGATTTGAACCTGACCTGCTGATCGAGAGGGTAAGTTTCAACCATTAGGCTAGCACTACACAAATTATTTCAACACACACATATTTACCCTACGATAAGAACATTTTTTATAAAACTGTTTTAAAGTTAATGGCTTGAATAGAGTAACCTACTCTAGATTTAATGAAATAAATTATAAATGTTACCACAATGAAAGAACTTTAAAAATATATTCAACCCCTTAATATAATTTTGTAGTTTAGATATCATACAATTGCAAATATGCATATAAACAGACAGACAATGAATCAAACATATAAAAAATAAAATATAGAAAATATTATGTTCAGTCCTATGCGAAGTACAGACACGCGGAACTATCATTTTTATTATATGTATAAATGTACCAATTTTTCATTTTACGTTGTCAAATGTAGGAACGTTATATAAGTGAAATCGGAGTTTATGTCTACTATTTCACGAGGTTTAGAAAAGATAAATTTATATTTTCAAAACTGTGATTAAACTTTAGCGCGAATATTCGCTTAGAATAGCATCTACTGAATTAGTGTGGACTAAAAGATTACACACACGTATAATAAATTATAGAGAACACAACAGAATTAACATGATAAAAAAAACTGGAAATATTTGATTTCAAACTAAAATTATCGCGGAATACATATTATTTTGTAATGGGTACTCACGATATGCAATTTTTGAATTTCTTTCTGCCACTGCCACTGCCACAAAAGGCAGAAAGAAATTCAAGAGTACCGTTACATAATAAAATCGGAAATATTTGTTTTAATTTTTATATTATTGAGGAGAACCTTCACGCGTTTGCTAGCTGGGCGGTTCATTCATCACTATTAGCGGTCTTAGGACCTGAAACCTAGAACCTAGGGAATTTTGTAGCCCTGTTCTGGTCAAGTGGAGCAGTGATACCCTAATGCTTGAAACTTGCCTTCTCCATTGGGAGGTCTGAGGTTTAAATCTCAGGCTCGTACTACTATATATTTTTAATTATGTGCGTATTAGAAATTAATTATCACTGCCTTACGGTGAAAGAAAACATCGTGAGGAAACCTACACATCCGAAAGTTCTTTAAAAATAAGTTCTCAGAGGTGTCACAAGTCCACCAATTCGCATTTAACCAGCAATGTGGACTATGGCCAAAAACTTCCTAATTCTGAGAGAAAATCCGTGCACACGGGTGCACCGGCAAAATGGATTCACGAGGATTTGGTCCAAATATTATGCATTTTGATTTTGGGAATGATTGGGTAATTTGACGCTATTACTTAATGATAGAGTCAGTACTGTAGTTATAGCAATCAGTATAGCAATTTTAACGAGCGAGGTTTTCTTATCACAAAAGCATATCATCGTCAACCCATTATAGTCCCACTGCTGGGCATGGGTCTTCTCTCAGAATGAGGGAGTTTAGGCCATAGTCCACCGCGCTGGCCAAGTGCGAATTGGTGGTAAACAAAAAGCATATACATACATATATGTCAAGCATATACATACAAATCACAGTCACATTCAGACACACACACACGCACATGCACAAGCTCACACACGCACGCATGCACCACACACACGCACCAATTTACACAAACACATACTCAGATATAGAAACATAATGTACATGTACCGAGCATTACTATAATATTAATTGTTAAGTTTCTCATTTTAAGTGACACTGTACTTTGTATGACTTATGAGAAATAAGTCTTCCGTAAACCTAAAATATTTGATGGTGTTCAACGTTTAAAAGTCGTATAAAAAGTTTGAGGGTATTATTACCTATTTCATCTGTTGTATATGCAATCATGCAATTAATGTCGATATAGCCACCTCATCTTGCCAATTTCGTAACAAATATGTATTTTAAATAAAATATTAGTAAAGTGACACTTTCATTCAACTATACCGTCATTAATCCTGCCTTATTAATGACAATTATTTTGACAAGGTGGTAAAACGTATATGGTTTAATATATTTATTTGTACTAGCTGTACACTGAGGGCGTTACTACGCTTTCACAAAAATAATACACCAGAAACCATCGCGAGCTCATGAATAGCAACTTTGATAAAGATCATCACATAATCAAATGAATAGTTTACGATCCTATAGGGGACATACTGACAGACATTCATATTTAGATATAAGTAAAAGAAAGAAGGAGATACGCTTTATTTTGAATTAGATAACCTTATTTTGTATAAACCTATTTAAATACCAACAAATTATCGGTTATTATATTACACCTTACACTGCCACAGAATTGAACTTGAACCACTGCTGAGAAAATACGTCACAAAAATTAACGATTTAGTCTTTTTTTACTTTTTTGATAGGATACCGGAATTTCAACATCATCTATTTATACCTACCCAAGAATAATAACCAATTCATCAATTCGACTACCGCCTTTCATGTTATCAATTTATTAAGCCAATTAAATGTCTACCGGGTTTATTGGAGGTGTACCGTTATTAATTTCCTTGTCATCTAATTACTCCGACAAATAACTTCAGGCGACTGGTAGTAACGAATTGGCCGGCCCCATCAAAGAGTTCACAAGATAAAGATTTGTTTTCTTTGCCTTTAATATTAATATCAAATTAATCGACATTGATGATTATGTTTAAAACAGTAATTCTGTGCTATAGCGAGAATGAGTATCAGTCTGTGGTTTGCCAAATTAATACCTAAATTAAATCAATTAATTTTCTAAAGTAATTTAAATGACATTTATTTCCACAAAATCAATTAGAATTGAATTGATTTTCCACAATATTATTGAAAATGAAATCAATTTTCTACCAAAATTGTTAGATACATGCATCCAATATAGTTGCAGCAATAGGCGTGGGTATATAGGGGAGAGTCATAAGAAGGTCCAGATCTTCCTCACAGCATAGCTTCTGTTTAAAGAATTATCTTTTTGCGCTTTTGCTGGCAAAAAGAAAACCTGTTTCCCACCTTCCCCCCTATAACGGATACTCTAAGGTTTCCATGGCCCCCATGATGACCAAGTTGCGTTAGCGTAGAGCAGTTCTTATGTTTCGGTGGAAGGGTGTGGTTGCCGGCTCATTTTTATATGAACCGACCATCTTACTCCTCGAGAGTAGCAATGCATCTGTGATTGACTGATTGAACCCTTATTCTATATAAAGTTTCTTACAATCCATGGGCGGCAGTGACCACCTACGACCAGGTGAACTGCATGCTTGTTTGCTACTTCAATCTTATAATAAACTAGCTGTGCCCGCGACTTCGTCCGCGTGGAATAGTTATTTTGGGCATAATTTATTTTTGCAAACAACCTCCTCAGCTTTATAAATTATAGCTGTTACCCACGACTTTATCCGTTTCATTTTCTATTATTATTTTAGACAATTAAGTTTTGAAAAGAACATAATTATTTTAGAGTACTTCTGCGTAAATTATATTTTTAGTTTTATTTTCACCCCTCTCTCCGCGTCCCTCGCAAGCAACGCCCCTCCTCCTTGCAGCGTCATGTTTTGCACATCAAGCGGCGCGGTTGAATTTTATATCGGTGTTATTTTAAAATTGTCATATCTTCTAAGATGTTCATTGAAATTAAGTGATGTCAAAGACAATTTTGTTCACAATTAAATACTCTTAATCAACAACACATTTATTTGGACAAAGATTAATATTATTACGTTGATACAACTCTTAACTAATTTCGACCGAATTTGATTACCATGAAAACGGCTCTAGTGCGTTAATCTTAAAAGATAGACATATACTGTCGCGGGCATTTTTTTAGATCATCTCAAGAGAAATAATTCTTTCATACATATATTTTTGGTATCTTGTACCGTTTTCGCAGCGCACGCAACGGAAGCCCTCAAGGATGAATAATTTTCCCCGTTTTTTTCACATTTTACATTATTTCTTCGCTCCTAATAGTTGTAGCGTGATGTTATATAGCCTAAAGCCTTCCTCGATAAATGGTCTATTCAATACAAAAAGAATTTTTAAATTCGAACCAGTAGTTCCAGAGACTAGCGCGTTCAAACGAACAAACAAACAAACTCTTCAGCTTTATATATTAGTATAGATTAGTACAGATAAGGTTACGTCCAGTTTCTGAGGATTTAAACTAAAATGCGGTTGAGCGGTAAGCTGATCTCTATTTTTGTATTTACTTATTTATTTATTTATTTATTGGATTACTAACGCAAGAATCAGCAGATACAATCTTTAAATACAGAATGTCCTTTAAGGACTATTGCTAACTGATCTTACAATTACAAGTAATCACAGCATGCACTAGAAATTTGCCCTATGCCTTAATTTGTTATATTACAAAATAATATAAATTATAATATATTTTACTTTACAACTACAAAGTTTTTTAAATTTCTAACAATTCTTACTAAATTTAAATTTACTAACATTTATATTGTTTACTATTTACTAACATTTTATTGTTTACTAAATTACTAATTTTAACAGTGCTTACTAAATCTGAATTTACTAATTTTCTTATTATTTATCAACATTGTTATTATTTACTAACATTCATACTTTTTACTAACATTTTTATTATTTCATAATTTAAAATAAACTTAATAAAGGGACGTCAATTTTTTTAAAATTATTCATAAAAATGGACATATTATTGAAGTGAATGTCAATTTCAGAATTTCTTTTAGCACATTCATTATATAAGTGAGAATATTATTATAACATAATATTGTATATAACATTTATAACATTTAACTATTGTTATATATTGACCAACAAATATTTCACTATTCAGTTCATTCTACACACTGTATTATTAATACGGATGAACTATTAATGGGTTCAACTACACTGAATTAATATGTACTGTTAAAATATATTATAGCTAATAACAAACAATTAACTATTTACTCTTAGTAATTGTCGGTTCATATCTGGTAAACGCTCCGAACATACGTTTAATTAAATCGAGTAATATAAGACGATGCTAAAGGGTAATTAAGTTTGATATAACCATTAAATCCAGGCTTTGATACCTGTATTGGCATTCAATACTAAACGACAATTCTTAGGTTTTTTCGTGTCATCAAGCTAGGAACCGGTTTGCTCTTAAGTTGGACAAATCTATGGATTTTTTATTTATTTGACTGAAGTAGCAAACGAGCATGCAGTCCACCTGATGGTAAGTGGTCACTACCGCCCATGGACATCTGTAACGAATTTCATACAGAACATGGGTTCCATCTGAAGTCAATCACAGATGCGTTGCTACTCCCGAGAACTAAGATGGTCGCCTCATGCGAAAGTGTGCCGGCAACCACACCCTTCTATCGAAACGCAAGCAATGCTTCACGCTAGAAATAGGTGTGGCGGTGGTACTTCCCCGGTCGAGCTACACTGATTCTACCACCTTGTGAATTATTTTTAATTCCATTTAGTTATAGGTATTTATATGATTCCTGATATGTAGTTCACTGTTTGATAAGTGTTATTACATGGATATATGGATATCTAGAACGTATTACCGTTCTAGACCCGCGTGGCGCAGCGGTCACCATACTGGTTTGAAACGCAGTGGGTTCCGGGTTCAATTCTCGGCAAGACGGGTATCTGAATGATGTTTTCAGATCCTTATTTTGAATCTGGGTGTTTGTGTACTTGTCTTTATGTGTGTCCATGACACCCACAACACAGGAGAAAATTCTAGTGTGATTGGGGCTATGAGTGTAGAAAGCGTTTATCTTGCGCTTTTCACCATATTTCAGTAGCGCTTAAAACTGGGTGATGGTGTGTTTACCGTGATTGAATCATAATTTCCTTAAGTTTATTAAAAACTTTACATACATACGAGTACATTACGGTACACGATGATCTTTGTCAAGTCAGAATGTTAGCTGTATTAATTATTATACGATATTGTTGTTATTACAATATGAGCGTTAGGTAAATATGACTTTTGTTATCACACCTTTATATTACAGATAATAAAAAATTCTCATGTAAAAAGGAATTAAAACCAACCTGGAATGAACGTAAAACCTTTGTTAATAATTATTACGAGTGTGAACCATATTATATCTATCTATACTATAATAAATCTGTAAGAGGTCGCTGTCTGTACATGGAATAAATTTAGGTGAAAACCATTTCTAGAGGTCTTTAATACGATATAGAACCCAAAATAATGGTTTTTAGAAATCTTTTCTGTTTGTCTGTTTGTCTGTTTATCTGTGTGTTTGAAAACGCTAATCTCAGAAACGGCTTATCCAATTTGAATATAATTCACCGATGTGTTGTGGGAAACGTCACTTAACATTTAGTGTTTATTTTATGTAAATCGGTTTATAAATAAAAAAGTTATGTAAATTTAAAACTACGCAGTATTTATTCTGTGTTCGATAAGTGTTAATAAGATAAGTAACTGCATAGTTGAATTGGTTGAAACTAAACATGTTATGGTCTGTAAAATGTATTCCTTTGTTATGTATTTTTATTGGTTATGTGTGTACCTATGTTATTTGATACTATACAAATCTATATCTCTATATCTATATATACTTATATAAAAACGAAAGGATGCTCTCTCACTCATCTATTGAATAAACATCGTAGAGCATAAACTGCTAAAGATACGAATATGATTTTTACTAGGGGTTCCTTTTATGACGTAGACGTCAGTTAAGAATGAATTTTCTGATCCCCCCCCCCCCAATTTAACCCAAATAGGAGATGTAAGTTTGTATGAAAGTCCGTCAATTTGGAGGCTACCTCAATACAATTTAGTATTTCGCTTTGATTTTTATGTTAAAACATAGTTTTAAACCGACTTCCAAAAAGGAGGAGGTTATCAATTCGTCTGTATTTTTTTTTTATTTTAAATTTGTTACTCGATTTCTCCGCACTGGGTGAACGGATTTGGATGATTTTTTTTTCATTTGAAAGGTAGTGCGTGTCATGGGGTCCCATTTATTTTTAGTTCACTTTTGACAATGGCATCCATAAGAAAAGCGCATAAGTCTGATATTTGTATTAACGATGTGCGCGATAAATAGATGAATAACTCAATTTCCCGCCAACCGATTTTGATGATTTTTCTTTTATTTGAAAGAATGTACCTACTTCAAGAGAACTCTGATGAGTTTGATACGGTTCTGATCATAGGATCCATTTCCTTGAAGCAAATTAACGAAATTAGCGATACTCGGCCAAATGTAAGCTGTAGGAGTCCAATTGGGTTGAATGTAGAATGAGATTACTAAGCAGATATTTCCTAAAAAAACGCCCAAGCTATAGAAGTTGGCTCGCAAGTGCTTACGTATAAGTAATAAGAATACTCAGCAAAGACACGGGATATTTTTTTACCTTCAACTCCTCCCTGATGATGCGGGATAGTGCAAGCCTAAATTATAAAAGGTAGTCACATAATGCTTACGGTTGTTTTCAGTATATATCATGAGTTTAATGACAGCTCATTAAACTGAAATGTGATTAATAAATTAAACTTCAATTCATCAACCCTGATAATCTAAGTACACAACCTACTTAAGCCGTATGAGTTTGGTACTTATTGATTACAATTTATTACGACCCGTTCCTGAGAGAACATTATGATGAAAAGTGTCACTTTGAATACCTAAATCCTAAAAATGCAGGAGTATTGTCATGTTATTATTAAGAGTTGGATTTAGCTGTAGCTTTTTAAACAGGATGGGTTAGGTTAGGTTGGAACATAAAAGAAAACATAAAAAATAAGCGAGCAGGGTGCGGCAGCGCCCTGCGAGCGGGTGCGCCCTGTTCGTATGAATTGTAAAAGTGTTTTGATTCTGTCTTTTGCTTTACAAAGAACAATTTACACGCACAAATAGCTCGATGCAACTCTTAAAAGATCTTATCTTTGACCACATGCAACAAAATATGAACTTAGAATATATGTCGCTGTTCAGTGATATTCCAATTTTCTAATGATTTCTTTGTTATCCGGAAAAGTTAAAATCAATCTTTATATCGATACGTCTTCGTTTAAATGTGGAGGAGTTGGTTGAAAAGTATATCCCGATATCTATACTTCTATACTAATATATAAAGCTGAAGAGTTTGTTTGTTTGTTTGTTTGAACGCGCTAATCTCAGGAACTACTGGTTCAAATTTAAAAATTCTTTTTGTATTGAATAGACCATTTATCGAGGAAGGCTTTAGGTTATATAACATCACGCTGCAACTATTAGGAGCGAAGAAATAATGGAAAATGTGAAAAAAACGGGTAAAATTATTTATCCTTGAGGGCTTCCGTTGCGTGCGCTGCGAAAACGGTACAAGATACCAAAAATATATGTATGAAAGAATTATTTCTCTTGAAATGATCTAAAAAAAATGTCCGCGACAGTATATGTCTATCTTTTAAGATTAACTCACTAGAACCGTTTTCATGGTAATCAAATTCGGTCGAAATTAGTTAAGAGTTGTATAAACGTAATAATATTAATCTTTGTCCAAATAAATGCGTTGTTGATTAAGAGTATTTAATTGTGAACAAAATTGTCTTTGACATCACTTAATTTCAATGAACATCTTAGAAGATATTGATATCTTAGAGATCTTGCGTCGTTTTATCGTCGTGTAAAAATACTTTTTAAATACTATTTGATTTTGTTTTAAGGATATTTAGTTTTAGGTTCTAATAATTTCATTTTTTTATATATGAGCTATATGAGTTAGCTATGTTCTTTTCAAAACTAAATTGTCTAGAATAATAATAGAAAATGAAACGGACAAAGTCGTGGGTAACAGCTATAATTTATAAAGCTGAGGAGGTTGTTTGCAAAAATAAATTATGCCCAAAATAACTATTCCACGCGGACGAAGTCGCGGGCACAGCTAGTACTGAATACATTCGGCGAAATTGTATACTACATTTCAATTGGTCGACAGGTTTTGCCTATATTTTTATAATATAATATCATTTTTTATTTTTGTAATAAAACTATACTAGGCGCGTTGGGGATTTATTGGGCGAACTAATATCGTGTAACTCTAATTTCCTATGTAACCCACTATGACCATTCCTTGTTTTCTAATGTTAGAACAGTTAAAATACTGCCGCAAAATGGACATAAATAATATTAAACATTTTTGAAGTGAAACTTCTTTATCGGGGTTGGAAAAAAAAATTGTGTAACATTTTTTCGTTACGCGCCATCTTTTTTTTCCGTTACGCGCCATCTTTTTCTTATCCCTACCATGCGTGATATTAGATAGATTATTATAGATTAGATTATTAGATAAAGTTTAATAAAAGCCTTTTATTAAACTTTAACTAATTTAACTTTATTTAACCAATTTCTGTAAAGTTGCATATAGTAAATTATTTTTATGATTATTATACTTCTTTATGACGTTTTTTTGAAAAATAACGTCATAAAGAAGTTTCACTTCTTACGAGTGTACGCTAGTACGCACAATTTTTTTTATTAGATTAAAGCAGCAAAAGTGCATGCTGTACTGCTGATAGTAAATGGTCATTGTTACCCATGGACATTTATAAGCAACTTTATATAGAACTCGAGTTCAATTTGAAGTCGATCACAGACACGTTGTTGTTGTATTCCCGAGGACCAAGATAGTTGCCTCATATAAAAGTGTTCCGACACCCACACCCTTCCACCGATACGTAAGAACTGCTTCACGCTAGAAATATGTGTGTGGATGGTACCTCCATAGTCGAATCACTGTTCTATCGTATATGAAACATATAAGTAATATAATATAGTATTTATATACTTAACAAATCTGCAATACCATATAACATTATATAACGAAAATGCCGAAATTTACAAATTCGTGTACAAATCGGTTATAAAACTAATCGAACCATAATTCAGCATTGCGCTACCAAGCGTAACGCTTAATGAGCAACGAAACTAAATTAATCAGTGCATATTGTGTGATATCCAAATACATTTCACGTTGGATAAATTATTTGACGTAATAAGGATATATTGAGATAATTAGAATCGTTAATATTATGGGTCTTATTATTTTAACGGGCCTATAATATTTCTAACGTATAACATCAGCATTAAGCAGTGCTTTGTTCTGTGTAGAAATGTCTTTATTTTTATTTTGCATAGGCCTATGCAGGCACTTACAAATAGAAGATTGTCTTTTATATAAGGCGACCATCGTAGTCTTCGGGAGTAGCAACGTATCTGTGATTGACTTTAGAAAGAACCCATGTTCTGTATGAAGTTGATTACAGATGTTCATGGCAGTGACCACTCGACCACTGACCACCATCAGGTGGACGGCATGCTCGTTTGCTACTTCCGTCAGATAAAAAAAAATGTCGTGTTATGTACTTGATATACGCACGACAGACTATGGCCTAAAGTCATCTATTCTTAGATGATACCTGCATCTAGCAGGACACGATAATTATTGATGACAAAGGAGCATGACAGTGGCCTCTTACAGTCGGAATGATAATCAACATGTAGTAGAAATCATGACTTGTTCACAAGGTGGTAGAACCAGTGCATTTCGACCGGGAAAGTGACATCGCCACACCTATTTCTAGTGTGAAGCATTTCTTGCGTTTCGATAGAAGTGTGTGGTTGCCGGCACACTTTCTCATGAGGCGACCATCGTAGTCCTCAGAAGCAGCTTCGCATTTGGGATTGGCTTTCTTTAAAAAAAAAGGTGTGTTAAGTCCACCAATTCGCACTTGGCCAGCGCGGTGGAATTGGCCTAAAAACTCTCTCATTCCGAGAGATGACCCAGCAGTGGGACAATAATGCCAATCGGTATTTAGCAAGCGCGGTAGTCTATGACCTAAAACTCTCTCATTCTGTGAAAGGAACGCCAATGGGACTATAATAGGTTAACGACATACTCGTAGTGCCACGTATTCTGGTGTAAAGAGTGATAATACAGAGAAAATTACACCAGCTCTTTCAACTTAGCCCTGAGGGATAATAACGTTCTAGGGCCAACTTCAGAAAGATTCTTATCTTATTTAGGTTAATTTCCATGCCCGTGGGCGTCGGTGATCACTTGCTGTTAGATAAACTGCACGCTCGTTCGCACCTTCCGTTTTTTCAAGTAATGGTGTTGCGATAAGTCTGCTGCCTTCCACAGTGCATTTTTGTTTAGATGATGCATCTTTGCCGTAACTTTTGCCGCCCTTATTGAATTTCATGTCTTTTACTCGAATTTAACTCCTTAAGTCTATTATTCATTGGGAGACATAAAGAATATGGGGTCGGATATATGGAACATAGAAATTTATGCTGCCATTTAAAATACAATCGAAGTCAACAGTACAAGCATTGTTCTTTTGCACTCAGAAGTTGAAGAATGAAAAGTCATAAAAAATTAATGGCAAAGAAAAACAAATTCTAAAAACGACACCGAAGTTAGAAGTTGAAACCGTAAACAATCCACTACCGGGCGCCGGGTATTTAGACGATCAGTGCTCTTTGTAATTCAATATTCATAGCGAAAATTTGCTTCTCCTTTTATCCCGTATCAGATAAGTTGTTTGTTGATCCGAAGAGCTTTCCGCCTATCACTTGCGCTACAACTTAGCCTGGGCCGCCCTTACGAGCGATTTGAGAACGCCCGAAGCACTGGCTGCCCCATTCAATCTACATTTATTACTTTTACGTGTCCCTATTTTAAGTTGACTCCGCGATGTTGTTTCTTATGGCAATAAAGATTACAGGCGGCCTCGATAAATTCGGATGGCGCAAAATTAGCTTTGTCTCCAAAAGTTGGGAATTGATTAGCCGTGACGATGGGATCCTTAAGGCGTTTCGTGTTTTATCTGCTACTAGACTATTTACGATATGTACTTTATGGAACATATACATTGTAGACGAAATATACATGTATACATGTTAATAAAAAGTTATTTTTTGATAATATTTGCGATATGCACTTTAAGAAACTATTTCTACACACGTTAGTATAAAGTTTGTTGATTGGTTCCATTTACCTGTTACTAGAATCTGTGTGTATGAAGCGAACACACGGTAATAAAGAAAAAAGTTTATTTATTTTCTTAATTTTTGGTTTTCTTACTTAATACTAGCTTAATAAGGATTAATTTAAATGTAATGAGATTTTTTTATTACCACACCCTTCAAAATCAGAATATTGCAACACTTAGCACTTGCTTTATATACTCTTAAGTGTGACGTGTGGCGGTGATACTTCCGAAAAAGAAGAATCACGAAAATTTGTTTTTCATCAAACGATTAACAATTTGTTACTCTGTGAAGATAGTTATTCTATGTACCAAATTGGTATTGCAACATAGAACCTTGATTTCTATTTCTATTGTTACAGTACTACGGCTCAAATATTCCTGTATAGTTAATGCAATTTCGTTCTTAATATTTCATATTAGATACAGAAATTATGAACATTAAACAATTATATATTTATCATACATGTATTTTATTTATTATATTCTAATGAATAAAATATTGAGAGGCTCACTCCATACTAACTTATCCTATTTGAAGGTACGACAAATAACATCGCGGTCGTCACGTCGAGCGAGTTTTTTAGTTCTACCCAAAACACGTACAAGTTATGGCAAAAAAATGATTACGTTTGAAGGTGCACAGTTTTATAACAAAATACCGTCATCTATTAAAAGGATAATATCACCGAGTGTATTTAAAAGAAAATTAGCCGAATATGTTATTAATACGTACGCTTAACATTGGACCCATCCACGTTAAACGAACGAATGTTATAATTATTATAAATGCATTGTTATCATTTAAGTGATTTTATAATAAGTCTTTTTGAGAATAAATTCTTTAAACCCATATCAAGGGACATAAGAGCAAAAGCAAAATTATGACAATATAACTAAAGCACATATGAACAACGACGAACGCAAGCTTGTGTATTAATTAACGGTATCTCTCATATTATTGGTGATAAAATTTTCTTACCGTTTCTTTAGCGTTGTTGATCCTATGTCCGTTCTTCCACCAGGTAATGGAGGCCGGAGGTCGAGACCCTGAGCTCTGGCAGAGGAGGTCATACCTCCTGCTCGCTGACAGTGGCTGGTTAGAACCCAGGATGTGGACAGTTAGGGGTGGAACTGTTGATAAAAAAAATACAGGTTAAAATGTTATTATCTAGTAAGGTTAAAGTGGTTAAAATAGTCGATCTTATATCCTTATTCTTATATTATATTTGGGGTACAACCCATTATTGTCCCACTGCTGGGTACGGGTCTTCTCTCAGAATGACAGAGTTTTAGGCCATAGTCCACCGCGCTGGCCAAGTGCGAATTTGTGGATATATTATATTTGCGCATACCATATACACATACACATATATTTATATATTTATGCCATATATGTATCATTTATCAAGAGTCACTGTAATTTTAACATTGACATACCTTACTTAAATTTAACGTCTTATGCGTACCTATATGACACAGAATTTTGTTCATCCATAACTAAAATTGCAATCGAGTAATTTTATGATCTAAATGTGTATGAACTGGTGTATTTTGTAATTTTGTGGTTGATCCAATAAATAAATAAATAAACGTTTGTCAAATTTTGATAATAGGCCTACTCAGAAGAATCAAATCGCTATTTCAAAAGAAAAAATGATGGAAAGTAAAAGTGAATTAGCAGAGTCATCCAGCATAATCTGAGCTCCGATAGTAATGAATGTACATTGTACGTAGGATGCTCAATTGCTAAATGGGTTACGACCCTAAACTACACTCGGAAGTGCACTCAGTGCTCTATATTTCCAGTACAGTGACCTACATATGTGACACGATTTCTAGAGACACATGAATGGAATACAAAATTGACGACTGTGAAAAAACTCAGAATCATGAAACAACACCAGCGCTGTTTGTACAATGAATGTTATTATTATTTCTGAACATGACTCGATGTCAATTTCTACTGTATATTTTTTTTATAGATATGAACGATAATAGAGTACATCTCAAGGTAAATTTGTCAGTATCATTTTTGGAGATTCATAAATAATAATCAATGCCAAAATAAACAGGTGCCAAAGTAAACAGGTGGTAAAGAATTGGTTTGGGATGATTCTTGTCATTGCCAAAACACCCTCTATAATGCTACTAAAATTTGAACACAGTGATTCTTATTTTCTGTAATTGTGGTAAAAGAAAGTATTACTACAGTACTAGTATCTACAGTATTCTAACTTCTTACAAACGCACGAAACGCAAGTTGTACCTACGCACCTCGATTTCGGTATGCACTCGGTATGCAACAGCCAACGAATGTGCCGTAGTGACGAGCGGGCGGTGTGACGTTTTTAAGCAGTGGATCTTTTTATTGAAATAATAATGTAGCGAAGAGCAGTTGTAAATTATATTAGGCTGTTTTTTACTCCCGAGGAGTATGATGATCGCTTCATCTAAAAGTGTGCCGGCAACCACAACCTTCTAACGAAACGGAGGAACTGCTTCTCGCTAGAGGGCTTTAATTATGCACGTCCAGTGTTAATATTTTTTATTTTGGTTGGTAAAATAATATTCAGTGTGAAATTTATAACTAATTACTATAATAAAATTATTGAGTCTCAAATAGTAATAGAGCGCGTTTGTTGCGTTGTTTAATACCTAAATCTACTGAATAAAATACATAATAAGTAATAAAGAATGTCAAGTATGCAGATGTAATTAAAATATTTTAGACGAGTAGCCCTAACGCATACTCTCGTCCAGCGCGTCTGTAGGTATAAAATTCAAGGACAGGGCAGAGTTAGATTACTGTATGATACTAATACTGTTGTATTACAATTATACTGCAGTACCTCAAACATTATTTTATTATCATCATTCTTCTTTTTCCATGTATCCCAGATATTAACGTATAAATAGGGCAACCGATGTTATACTGCAAAATGAATATGTACGTATATTTATAAATAAATTACATCACCTCTAACACTTCTAAATTTAGGTCGCGAAGCTAACGCTAAAGATTTGAGAGCACTTGACAGCACTCCCCCCGACATTGTTAGTTGAACTCACACATTTAGATGCACAGTTCGCAACCTACTTAACGCCTAAGCACTTACCGTATTTGCGCATATTTGAAATTGTTTGAGAGATCAGAATATACTGGTCTGTTTCTCGTAACGTGTTAGACGGATCAAGATATACTGGTCGTGTTTAACTTGTAGCATGTTATCTTAAGTGGTAATTTGTTTTGTATATAAACACAGAAACAAATAGTTAAACACCAGCGTTCATGTAAATCAATACAGTATTATGAAACTTAAACGAATGAAATCAGTATTTGAGACAAACTTATTGTAAATAATGACTTTTGGAAATAGGTAGAATTTAAAATAGAACAAAATTGTAAGGTACAAAATATTATCAAATATTTAGGTTTGTTTACTAACAATATCGATATTTTTAATATGCAATACCTACTGGTATTGCATAATATTAAAAATATAAAATAATGGCAGCAAATATGTCAAGAGAGTGCGTCCGCACATCAGTCTAATCAATGGTCATTACTTCATATCCTAGACTAGATAGAGATAGTATTTACTTTGGATCCAAAATATCATCTCTTACGGTAACACATTAAATATAACACTTAACTTCAGGTTTTTTGGCAGTATAAGTTGAGCTGCCATTAGCGCAATGCACAACGCTCGACAAACGTTACACACAAACTCGTGTCTCTAATGGATGCTGCATTATTTGCACCCTCGTCACAATGCTGACAGTGGAATGAGCTAAACACTTTTGAAGGTAAACTACATATATTTAATCAATATACAGGAAGTAGTTCTACCTCTTAGAGGGTATTTGATTTAAACGTACCTTCATCCGCTCGAGCGTCATTCACGCTCATCTGAGCGAATGTCGTGCAAAATAGCATCATTCGAATTAACGCTATTTATCGTCATGAAATTCCAGCAAAAATGCTCAGAAACAAGGTATTTCGCAAGAATACTAGAAAAATGTAACAATCTCAACAATCTTGCTGTAAGTTGTATTTCGTTAGAAAAGTCAATATTCTACCGTAGCTTAACCCTCACGAATGTCAAAGGATTGACATCTAACTACTTTACTTACTTTTATATCCTTATTTATTTAACGGGTATTCACGTAGGTATATAGGTATACGGGTTTTCACCAGTTACATATTAAAACTGATTTATGGTTTAGTCTAGATTTGAGACTAGACTAATGAATTTAATCTTATGACTTTATGACTTACTGGTGGAATATTACGAAATACCACTTTATTTTAAGCCCGAGAAAACTTCAATAAGAACGTGTATGCGTCAAAAGTGATCCATAATATTATTTACAAATTTGTTGCCAGTAGAATCGCTCGCTGCCATTAACGCAGTGCACACTCGGCACACGTTGAACACAAACTCGTATACCTAATGGATGCTGTATTATTTGAAACCCGCATAACTATGAAGATATGGACTGATAACCGATGGGGTAGGAAGGTTCTCGAGTGGCGACCACGTTTAGGCAAAGGGAGCACAGGCTGCCCCCCACCAGGTGGACCGATGACCTGAAGAAGACAGCGGTTGGATTCAGAAGGAATCAGACTGGTTTGGAGTGGCGCTAATGGATGGATGTAGTAGGATATGAGTTGTATTGATCTCAGTTGAAGGTAAACTAATTATTCATATCACAGGGAGTAGTTGCACATCCTACAAGGCGTTAGATTTATAACGTAGTTTCATCCATTCGAGCGTCATTGACGTTTAACTGCGCTGGCGTCACTCAAAATAGCATCATCTGATTTTACGTTGTTTACCCTGTCATGATACTTCATCGAAGAGACCTAAAAACCCACTCTTCCTAAGTCTTATATAAAAAATAACAATCAGACTGTGATATTGACGACCCGCGTGGCGGAGCGGTCACCATACCGGTCTGATGCGCAATGGGTCCCGGGTTCGATTCCCGGCCAAACAAGTACCTGAATGATGCGTTTAGATTCAAGTTCTGGGTTTGGATGTCGGTGTATTCGTTTTGTGTGGGTCAATAGTACCCACGACACAGGAGAAAATCCTACTGTCGGGCTATATAGAAATATGTAGAAAGCGTTTATAATCATTGGTAAAATATTTCGATGAACAAACATTTTTCATATCAAACGATACTGATAAATCCCCCCTCGAGAATAAAAAAAAATCATGTTCTGGGTCTGGGTGTTTATGTATTCGTCTTGTGTGTGTCCATAGTAACTACGATATAGGAGGAAATCCTAGCGTGGGGCTATGAGTGTAGAAAGCGTATTTAAGCGTATTAATATTTACTATACTGGCTTGAAACGTTACGCGTCAAAATGTGATCCATAACGTTATTTCCAAATTTGTTGACAGTACCATCGCTCGTCGCCATTAGAGCAGTGCACACTCGGCACACATCATACATAAACTGGTTTATCTAATGGATGCTGTATTATTTGAAACCCGCAATAACTATGTAGATATGGGTTGCATTGAACACATTTGAATGGAAACTAATTATTCATATTACAGAGAGTAGTTTTACATCCTACAAGGCGTTCGATTTATTACGTAGTTTCATCCGTTCGAGCGTCATTGACGCTTACCTGCGCTAGCGTCACGCAAAATACCATCATTCGATTTTATGTTTTTTACCCTGTCACGATATTTCATCTAAGAGGCTTAAAAATCCGCTTTTCCCAAGTATTCTATAAAAAATACCATCAGACTGTAATATCGACGACCCGCGTGGCGGAGCGGTTACCATACCGGTCTGACGCGCAATGGGTCCCGGGTTTGATTCCCGGCCAAACAGGTATCTGAATGATGAGTTTAGATTCATGTTCTGGGTTTGGGTGTCGGTGTATTCGTTTTGTGTGTGTCAATGGTACCCACGACACAGGAGAAAATCCTACTGTCGGGCTATAATAGAAATATGTAGAAAAATATTTTGATGAACAAACATTTTTCATATCAAACGATACTGATAAATCCCCCCTCGAGAACAAAAAAAAAATTCATGTTCTGGGTGTATATGTATTCGTCTTGTGTGTGTCCATAGTAACCACGATATAGGAGGAAATCCTAGCGTGGGGCTATGAGTGTAGGAACCGTATTTAAGCGTATTAATATTTACTATACTGGCTTGAAACGTTACGCGTCAAAATGTAATCCATAACGTTATTTCCAAATTTGTTGACAGTACCATCGCTCGCCGCCATTAGAGCAGTGCACACTCGGCACACATTATACATAAACTGGTTTATCTAATGGATGCTGTATTATTTGAAACCCGCAATAACTATGTAGGTATGGGTTGCATTGAACACATTTGAATGTAAACTAATTATTCATATTACAGGGAATACTTCTACATCTACATACAAGGCGTTCGATTTATAACGTAGTTTCATCCGTTCGAGCGTCATTGACGCTTACCTGCGCTAGCGTCACGCAAAATACCATCATCCGTTTTACGTTGTTAACCCTGTTATGATATTTCATCTAAGAGGCTTAAAAATCCGCTTTTCCCAAGTATTCTAAAAAAATAACAATCAGACTGTTATATCAACGACCCGCGTGGCGGAGCGCTTACCATACCGGTCTGATGCGCAATGAGTCCCGGGTTCAATTCCCGGCCAAACTGGTAGGTATCTGAAAGATGAGTTTAAATTCAAGTTCTGGTTCTGGGTGTTTGTGTATTCGTTTTTTGTGTTTCCATGGTAACTACGATACAGGAGGAAATCCTAGCGTGGGGCTATGAGTGTAGAAAGCGTATTTAAGCGTATTAATATTTACTATACTGGCTTGGAAAGTTACGCGTCAAATGTGATCCATAATGTTATTTCCAAATTTGTTGACAGCACAATCGCTCGCTGCCATTAGAGCAGTGCACACTCGGCACACGTTAAACACAAACTCGCATCCCTAATGGATGCTGCATTATTTGAACCCGCGTTACGGCGCTGAGAGTCGAAAATTCGGCTTCCTACGTTTGAGTTATTGTTACTCCTTGTCTTAGTTAGTTTTACTATACATATGTAGTGCCTATTCTATATAATAAACTGAATGTTAGAGCAGTGATAGTCTAATGGTTATAGAGATTAATTATCACTGCTTTTCGGTGAAGGAAAACATCGTGAGAAAACCTACACACCGGAGTTCTTTTGAAAAAAAAAGTTTTCGGGGGTGTGTGAAGTCCACCAATTCGCACTTGGCCAGCGCGGTGGACTATGGCCTATAACTCTGTCATTCTGAGAGAAGACCCGTGCCCAACAGCGTGTTTTTAAGTTAATTCATGACAAACATACAAAAATACAAAGTTTTCCTCTTTATTATATTAGTATAGATAGTTATATTAGTATAGATATAGACGAACAATGTAGTACTGCTAGGGTTTCTCGGAATTCACGCTTCAAGAATAGCGTTACATCCACAAACGCATGATCTACCACGATAGACGCTACATTGAACTTTGTTCTATCTAGCGTATTATTCCAAGTTCGAAGTTCGGAATATGCATGTGAGCTTGTATCTTTTCTTAGTCTTAAGTTGAATTGTGCCTATTATGAATGTATACGTCAGAAATTTGACAATTAATGAGTTTATAACGTACTTTTTAAGATCAAGCTGAGTCGTAAAGCATATTATACAATCCTGACTATATAGAAGATAAAACAGCTTGGGACTGAACAATACGTTACCGTAATTAATTGAATGTCAAAGTAAAGCGTGTCCTGCCAAATATTCTTCTTGTACAGACAAATATAAGTCAAGATACTGGAGCTAACTTTTATAACCAATGTAAAAACAATATGGCAATAAAAAAGATATACAAAGAAAAAAAACAAACCCACTATGTTTCTTACCGAATCTTCTCAGTTGAGATCGTGTAAAAAAATATATATAATATGTAAATGACAATTTGTAAGCGACATTTCATTTCATTCCTGAAAACATTAATAAATAAATACATAAAATTCACGTTAGTTAACCTACTAAATTTTAAAGCGTGTAAACACTTCAAGATTAGTGTTAAAATTACTGTATGTCAAATTGACATAATCATTATCGTCAAATGTGGCAATGTAGTTATTCTGATATATGTGATAGTTTGATGTGATGTCGTGTGGAGTCACGTATGGTGTGTCAACCTTGGAAGGCACTTATATTTCTGTAGTTTTCGTAGGAGACGACTAAGGCACTAAATTCAAGAGATAGGCTGTAGTGTCTTCTTGTGTTTTATCAATACTTACTGCGGTCACCATATCCGTATAAGTGACTAAGTTCGAAGAGTATTTAGTAGCAGAAACTTTATATCTAGCAGTAACAAAAAGCTGACAAATGTACTTACAATTCATATCCAAAGTGAGAGTGGTTTCAACAGGGTGTGCTCGTAAATGATTCGATGCTCGACACGTCAACGCTGCCCTGACATCTGCTCTGGTAAGCGGTCCAACCCTGAGGACCCCTCGGACGCCGTTCCCTGATAGCGCAGTCGCTGGAGTATCAGTCTCCACTTCATCCCGGTACCACTTCACCCAAGGCCTCGGTCGACCTGGACATAATATAAAATATTTGTATAAACGATTCATATATTGTTTGACGACCCGCGTGGCCGAGCGGTTACCATACCGGTCTGATGCGTAATAGGTCCCGGGTTCAATTCCCGGCCAGAGAGGTATCTGAATGACGAGTTTAGATTTATGTTCTGGGTCTGGGTGTTCGTGTATACATCTTGTGTGTGTCCATGGTACCCACGACACAGGAGAAAATTCTACTGTGGAGCTATGAGTGTAGATAGCGTGCGTGCGAGCGTGCTTATATTGGTAAAATCAAATCAGAATTACTTTATTACGGAACCGGTAATAAAATGAAAAGATGTGCTGCTGAGTAATGAAAAAATAGAGTAATAGATTGAAATGTTTTGTTATAAAGTAATGTAAACATTTATTTCAGTCTGTTATTTAATTAATTGAAATTTTATCTTTCAGATTAATTTAATATATAGTATTTTATACCATATCTCTAACTCAGTTTAACTTTTAAAATATGACACTTTTAGATATTTTTTTAAATAGAAGACAATTCAAATGTCATGGCAAAACCGATACAAATTCGGAGCAAAGTTATGGCGTGTGACGCCTTCTAAGAAGAATGTGGCTTACCTCCTGTGACGTCACATTTAAGGGTGAAGGAGTCTCCCTCCACGTAGGGACCGACGATGGCTTGTTTGACGTCTCCCTTATCGTCGGTGATCACCATTTTTGTGGGTGGTACTGGAACAAAAAATAATCATTATAACTTATAACCATAACGTTTTTCATCTATACTCCATACTAATATTATAAAATAATGTGAAAGTGTGTTTCTTTGTTCCTCTTTCACGTCGCCAAATAGCTATTATGTATATGATATGGTTTATATACTGGGAGATAGGGGGGCCGAGACTGACGTAGGCTACTTTTAACTGCGCTCATTCTCATGAGAATATCGATGTTTTGTTAGTTGATACATATTTAGTAGTTCCAGACGTTGTTAATAGATGGCGTTAGTAAAATTCATTTGCAAGTTCTGAATCACGCTATCAAATGCTAATGTTATTTCCCTATTTTATAACATACAGTCGAAGTGATTTGGAAATAGATGGACAATAAAATCCTTTCAAAATGTGTATCTTAACTTCTTAATTTTTTCTAAAGATATGAAAAGACTTTTCGAAACTGGACTCTTTCTAGGACTTCTTGTTTATTTTCTTAATGTTTTTCTCTAACAGAATAAACAACTGAAAATTGTTTTTAGACAAACAACTGCAGCCATGTTCCTTTATGCACAAATAAACCAATTTAATAGTCTATGGCCCATCCTAATCCGTAAATAACAAATACAAAGTAATATCCGTGGTGTTTATTTAAACTAAAAATATAAACACGTCTACAATTATAAACACGATACTAATTCCCCAGTCCACGGGGAACCTAATTATTTTCTTCTCCGACCCGTTTTCCTTTCAAACGTACTGCTAGGCTGCAAAAGTAATCACACTTTGCACAAAGGCCGCTAAGTAGCGCCTTATGTATTAGTCAGGCTCGGGAGCATTCCCTAAGGAACCTACCTTCCTATTTTATACTGTCTACTAAATAAGGAAGGATCTGTTTATATCTATCCTTATGTTATGTTATGTTAACTTTACGTTTTACGTGTAAAACATTAAAAGTTAATAATCTTTTGTCGTGACAACGTCTTATAATTCGATGGAGTCGGATGCACGCACCAAAAATTATGACTAATGCGGCGTTACCTCGCTCTGAGGCGTTCTATTTAAGGCTTGAAGTTCAATACTGAGCGCGGGACGAGCAACAAAGAGGCACAATCGGCCTCCGCGTTCACAAATTGTAAGAAGTTATTAATCACACATGTTTAAAAGTTTGAAAGTTGTAAAACAATTGCTCAACGCACATTCATACTTGTAAAAACTATGTACATTGTAAAAATATGGCGTAATTGTATTTATGCGTACAAATAAATGTAACTTAATCAATTTCATTGTGATTTCCATTAACCTCCTTCTCTATATCCATACAAAATATTTAGCAAACAAAATAAAAGTAAAAAACAGACTTTACAGACAACCAATTTTTTTATTTTGTGGCGGCAGTGCTACAACATAAAATGGCTATGGTTAAAATATCATTGTATTCATAGCCGGGGGTAGTTGCATAATAAATGTTATGTCGGTACTTGATGCTAAGTCATTGTTACCATACCGGGGGTAGTTACAAAATAAATATTGTGCGGTACTTGCACTGCCGCTACAATTTCGATTGAAGAAACAAACGAGCTTGCAGTCTACCGGAAGGTAGGTGGTCACTAAAATGGACATCTGTAAGCAATTCATATAGAGCAGGGGTTCTATCTGAAGTCAATTAGAGTTGTGTTGCTACTCTCGAGGACTAAGATGGTCGCCTTAAATAAAAGTGGGCCAGCAGCCACACCTTCCATTGAAACGCAAGAAATGCTTCACGCTAGAAATAGGTGTGGCGGTGGTACTAACTACCTATAAATGTATTCGTATCCTATCTACAATCCACTAAATTAATATTTTATGTTAATATCATTCGAACATCGAAATAGTCGATAACGTACATTACAATTTATTTAATAGTTGTTTATTAAAACACAAATTGACGAGAATTGGGCTAAAAACTATTATAACATGACTTCTGATTGTAGCGTTCACATCTCACAAAGTTAGTGAAAATCCAGTAAATTGTAGGTCTAATTTTGTTAAATTTTATCCTCCGAAACCCGTTGCCAAGCTAAGCACCGAAGTGCCGTGCCAACTTTTCCGCTCAATCGCTCATGGAATCATATTGGGTTAGCGTTGTATCCATAGAACAAATATTCAATAGAAATACCGTTCTACTCTTTATATGATATACTATGTTTAAATAATACCGATACTATTTTTAAATAAGTTTAAAAAAGAAGTTCTCAATTGTTTTTTGTTTTTCCAAAACAAAATATAGGGAAATATGATTACTATAAATTAATTTACATGTTTATTTTTGGTTTCGTAGATTAATATTTTACTGTCGGACAACATTATATTATTTAGTCGTAGACACTTTTAAGTCACTATTCCACCACTTGGCAGCGCGGTAGATTGTGGCCTAAACCCAAAATCTCTCATACTGAGAGACGACCTGTGCTCAACAGTGGAACAGTAATAGATTGACGAGATTCCACTAAATAAACATGATTCTGGCTATCATGATAGTTGAAACTCGCCCTCTCAAACGGAAGGTCTGAAGTTCAAATTCCAAGCTCCCTTGTCTAATTATTCTAAAATAATTTACGTATTAAAAAATATTATCACTGTTATACGGCGAAGGAGGAATCTGAACGTCTGAGAGATGTTACAAAAATAACATCACTGAGATGTGTCTCAAAGTCTTCAAATTTACACCTGGCGAGCGCGGAAATCTATGGCCTGAAACAAGAGACTCTTGCCCAGCAGCAGCGTTACCAGATATCCCGATTTTTAAACCAAAATTAAATGTCCCGCGCGGGACAGGCTCTGTCTCGACTTTCAGGACCTGACTTATGCAAAAAAAGGTTGCCAAACCTTTAAGACGAACTACAGTTCGTCGCCCAAAAAAAGGACATCAGATCTAAATTCTCCGGCCTTCTACCCCAAGTCTTGGAGAAACCTGAAATGTATGTCTGTGAGGCGGCGGCGACGGCCTTTGCTATCCCATGCTTATGCCAATCCCGATTTTTTCACTCAAAAAGTTTCTAAATACTGTCTTGTAAAAAAATCTGGCAACGCTGCCCAGCAGTGTCCGAGTTCGTACATTTCGAGTTTCTGTATATAACCGCGTGGTTTATTGATGCCATTTCTATTTATTATAATTACGTTGTACCAGCTCATGTGGCAAACTTCCAGCATAAGCAGCGGGACTATCGAGCACAGTTACCGTGGCTTTATTTGCACTGCATGATAATAAAGCTTGTATCGACAGAAGCTAAGGTTGCCACGTTGTTCCTGAATTTCTAAAATACTCCTATATTTTTTAAGTTATACATAAAGTCATTTCTATTTTTTCTTCAGTCTGTGAAATTGAAATGTTAACTCGATTGACGATAAGATTAATTTTTGCAGTGTTTTTATTTATAACATTGAGATAGCAAACAATGGTAAGTAGTTACAGCTGCATCCATGAAAGCAATTTTATAAAGAACAAGGATTTTATTTTTGAAGTCAATCACAAATGTATTGTTATTTTCGATGATTAAGATGGTCGCCTCATATGAAAGTGAGCTGTATACATACAATGAAATGTATACAAAAGTACGCATGTATTTTTGATGAAATTAATATTTTCCTATATTCCCGTATTTACTTAAGATTTTATATGACAAATTCAAACAGACTTAACGTGCTTGCTTTTATAGTTCCAGCTTAAGAAGTTTGAATTCTTGTGCGACGAATGATGTATATTTATTAAATTAGTTCAAGAGATGTATTGTCCTTTTTTTATCTCCACCAAAATATTAAACTCCTAAACGCTTACTATAATTATTCCCCACTTGGTTTTTTCATGTATCCTGGATGGTAGGGATACATACAAAGACCCAGCCTCGAAATAGATTTAAATATATATGTCTAGCTGGAGATTGAACTCGCAACCCTTCGCTTATCAGACCAGTAGATGAGCTCTCTACCAGGCGGGTCGTCAATTCTATATAACTTTTATAAGTTAAAACAAGTATAACTGCAAAACATTCCACACAAATATTAAAGTTACATTTTAGTCTTACAGCTTTCAAATCAGAAATCAGCTAAATAAAGCAGCTATAAATCAAGTCCATATCAATCACATAACAAGTTTCCAGCCGATAAGGTTCTATTTCTGACAGTAGTGGATCTAGCGCTTTTCAAACGAAAGCCCGATAAGTTCGCAACGCGAGAAGCTCTAAATTCTATTCCATCCAGAAGCTCATCAAATTCCAACAACCTTACCGATCTAGGATTAGGCATAAACTTTCAGATAACGTTGCATCAGGTTTCGAAGGAAAATCTTCAATGGTTTCGCTGTTTAACTTTAAAATTTAACTACTCTCAAGGTTTTAAAATTAAAGTCTGCTTTAGTTATGGCTTATGATTTCTGAAAAGATTATGTCGTGGGGAATAATAAGCTTGGAAGAAACTGAAATACACAGTAAGAGAAAATTTTATTTTGTAAGAAAAATACTGGATTCTCTCTAACAGGTCTTAACTGAGATTGGATTTACAAATGTATCTACTATAGCAGTGTTTTTCAAAGCGTGGTTTTGAGACCCTTGGGGTTCGAAGTCGCGAAGCTTGGATAGAAAAGAAAAAAAGGTGTAGAATTTTAAAATGCATAATTTTTACTGCGACAGTTTTAATGAAAGGTGTGCGGCGAGGACATTTTAGGTACAAAATTATGTATATAATCGATAATGAATTGCATAATATTCTTCAGGTTCGATATTTATGGCATGAAGTAAAATAAATACTCCATAAATGGTCCCTTAATATATTTTTTAAGAAATATTTGTACATAACAAAGATTGAAAAACACTGTTTTATACTTATAAAATTACATCAGAACATAGGACCCAAAGATTTATTTCAGATATTATATAGAGAAAATAAAATGGTATTTGTTTCGAAAAACGAACTAAGAACTTAGGACGAGGTATGTCTAAGTTGAAACTCGATGCACTTTGGTATACAAAGTTTGATCTAACTCAAACTTGAGATTCGATAAATTGCAGCAATTCAGACGAAAAGCGAGGTAATTTCTCCAGACGAGACTATCATGAGCGAACTAAAATTATCGTTAACTAGAAGGATTCCATTACGATTAGTTAACCAAGCCAGGAAGAATTGGTATAGAACTAATAAATAAAAATTTAATTATATACAGAAGATAAAAGTAAACAAATAATTCCAACACCATCAAATTTATTCTAGGCCCTCCTACTTAATCCTCAAGGACTGTAATGTATCTGTGGTTGACCTCAGGTAACACTCTGATCTTATCTGTGGTTGTTGACAGATATCTATGGACGGTAGTGACCACTTACCATTAGATGAAACTGCATGCTTTTTGCTACTTCTTTATATTTAAAAAAACGTTACGAGGTCATTTATCAGTAGGTTATAATCCTCACATTTTTCTCTTACCGGGCTTCTTCCGGGATTCTTATGGAGTTTACTCCATAAGAATCGATTTGCATATATAAGAATATATGCAAATCGATTCTTATGGAGTAAACTCCAAAAATCTCCTATTTGAATACAATAGGTACTTATAGAGGTTTACAGTAGACGTCAAAGTTCTTTGGTGTTTATTTCATAGAAAACTCTCAGAGGTGTATACTTCCTCGAGAAATGATACAAAATGTCTTTATATTGCATTGGTACAAATCGTCATGATCGTAGAATAGTGACGGTTTTGACAAAATGCCAAAAATGACATTTTGCTTTAATTCGATAGAAAACAATAGGGATTATTATACCACGATTGAAAAAAATTGATTTTACACATAGTTTTGGAATTACACAACAGGAATACCGACGGATTTGACTAGCGGTCGTAGAAAAATGGCGGGTGTGCTTGTTCGACTGTTTATTACGCGCTGAACGTCCGAAACATCCCCTCCCGCGCCCGACGGACCTACGCATTCGACACTTTCCGCCGGACTCCCACGCATTCTGCGTGATTTTTGTTATTAACTTATAAAAAATTATGTTTACCTTATATACCTATTTGTTATCAGCAATTTATTATGCAAATGTTAAAAAGGTTTTCCAAAAATAAAATCAAGAAGGCTGAACTATGATTAGATTATTGTAAGAAGAATCTTAAAAAAAAGAAAAAGTACAACTGAAAAAATCTACCTAAGATTATTACGACGATGACGAGGAATGCATACCAGGAACTCCAGATTAAGGAATTATTTAGTTAGAATTATTTCTTTTATCAATTTCAATAATTTGTACCAAAATATAACAAAAGTATTTAAAAACGTCGAATTTAAGTATCCGCCACTCTTCTACGGAAGTTTATTAATCATTTATTGATTTGATTTTTTTATATTATATTTGACGCAGTAACAGTAAAGATTAATTAGTGCTTTTGTTTTGTTTTTTGTAACAATTATTGATAATTGGTAGTGTACGTAATTTTAAAGCATTTTTCTAGGGACATGCCAGAGATGGATGGTCACAGCCGACGATGTTCTGCGGAGACGGTTTTGAACTTTAGTGTTGTATATGTACTTCCAACTTTTTTTCAGAACTGAAATTTACATCCGTCCTTTTTCTATTGGAAAAAATCTACATTTTAAATATTTTTTTAATAACCTTTTTGCACCTGCTAACTTCATGTTATGAAATATTTTTTCTGTAATTAAAAACAATTTTGCTCTTACTTTAGTTATAATTTTCATAACTACAATGTGTTCTTATGGAATGCTCAAAGAAGTCTGAATATATCTTCAGTTTTATTTCACTTACACAAATTATATATATTATTTTTAGAATATTATTCCCCATTACCGCTAACACCTCATAATATTATTGAAAAAATAAAGAATTTGTAAGTACACCTTTGAAGATGACGTCGTACATGTGTGTGGAATACGTTAAAAACCATGAGATAAAGAAAATTTAAGCCTAAACATACACTCACCGAGTTCAATTCTAAATAGAGATCATGTTTGCCAGTGAGTCATAAATAGTACTCCAAACTTACCTCCAGTAGATAATCTTAAGCTGAATCCTTAAACATCAACTCACCTCAAACTCCGTTAGATACCTCTCCATAAGTCACCAGAACAAACAAACGAGAATTTGCGAACACCTATGCAAGCACCAGCAAGAAGCGATAGCGAAGCCAGTCATATCCAGCTCCTGTCATCCGGTATAGGGGTAAAAACGTCTCCGCGAAAATAATAGGTGGGGTGGGAATTAAAAGAAAACGTCTAAAAATGAGAGCAACTAGGGTATACCGACGAATGAAAGTATTGCTAAACGGTGGAAAAATGAAGAAGCCAGTAGCGTGTGTGACTTTACAAAAAAATATTATTTACAAAAGGGTATAAAAAAATTGGATATAGTCTGGTCAGAATCGCAACCGAATAGTTTTTTTTTTATGTTTGCTCATGCGGCCCAAAAATTCGTGTGACTATAACACATAGATTTCTGAAGAAGGTGCACATCCAAAATGGAGGAGATTTGGTCCATAGATAGCGTTTTAGAAAGACCCGCCGAACATAGAATAATTTGCATGGCAGACGATTGGAAATTCAATGTCTGATAGGCAAAGATAACGACGGGTTTTCTATGAAGTTATAGATGTAAACTATAGTTTTTGATTTTAAAGTGGTATTTATAATGGTATGGTAATATTGGATCAAGAACACCGACAACCATAAAGTTACATAGACTTCTTTGACAGCCGGTCAAAGAAGTGCATGTCGAGGAAACGTGGAGTAACAAGATTCGATATAAGTACTCTTTAACCGATGATTATATGATGCTAGTTCCTAGAAAGGAGACTAGAAAATTATAATATCCCAATCTTATGCAAAGCTTACCCAACCCAAATCCCATCAGTATCTATAAGTTCAAGTCTTTGCTATTCGAGGGTAGTTAGGTACTACCCTGGTATAAATGGTTCTTAGGTACCATGAAATATTCGAGGGTAAATTCGTTGTCAAAACTTTTGTAATAATGATAATGAATCGAAATAGGTAAATCCTATCGAAAAAAGGACTGTTACTACTTATTATTTTTATTTTATTAGATGTTTTTAAATAATATGATCCCATTGTTTCTATTGTGTGACTTTTATTGTTATGTAGTTAAATATATAACATTATGATGCGTGAATATCATACGTAAGTACGTATATGTAAGTAATACTTACAACATCCCTGTAATCCCGGGACCAGAATAGGGCTACGGTATCTGTCTGTCGTAAGAGACGACTAAAAGGGGCTTTCGGGGTTGTGGGTGGCTAGAGAGGGTGCTCGAACTGTTTGGTTAGACGACCCCGGAAAGGACCGCGGAATATGTGGTCGTATACCATTATAAAGACCAGTTGGAGCGGTGGACCCCACCGCTCACCTGGAAGGAGCCCGATAGGGCAAGGCGATCAGAGAACTCCGGCTGTATTCCACCTGGGAGTGGCCGTCTTCAGGTGGCCTCGGCGGTTTTAGTGCGGTAAAAAATCCACATAACCCTGCGTCGTTTCCATGACGTCTGGTATCTTTTGAAGGTTTCCCCTTCAAAAACAAAAAAAATAATACTTGCAAATAAGAATTACAAATAAGTAAAAGATACTTTATAGCTTAGCTTAGTATTTTTAAGTAGGTACAACTGAATAAGAGCAGTGATAGCCTAATGGTTGAAACTTGCCCTCTCGATCGGGAGGTCCGAGGTTCAAACCCAGGCACGCACCAATGATTTATGTGCGTATTAGAAATTAATTATCACTGCTTTTCGGTGAAGGAAAACATCGTGAGGAAACCTACACACCCGAGAGTTCTTAAAAAAAAAAAAAGTTCTCGGAGGTGTGTGAAGTCCACCAATTCGCACTTGGCCAGCGCGGTGGACTATGGCCTAAACTCTCTCATTCTGGGAGAAGACCCGTGCCCAGCAGTGGGCCAATAATGGGTTGATGCACATGCACAACTGAATATTATTTAGTTCATAAAAGCTTGTAAAGTTTACATTACATTATAAAAGTATATTATTCCAGTTGTTTTATACACTTAGGCAAAGTGTATAAAACAATAAAACTTAGTAGATACTGAAAGATCCTTTTATTTTTCAAAAATATTTCATATCCGTCAACATTATTTCACCGTAAGTTGGTAGAACAAGAGCTTAAAGTAAGATCCGACATTTTTTTAGCGTAGATTTTCGAAGAACAGTGTCGGTTAAGATCATGCAACTGTTAAGACTCCGAAGTATAACGAACCATGTGAATTTTCTGGAAAACTACACATATATTTTGTATTATTTCTATTGTAAATTAAAAACAACCCTTTATATAAGACGCATGTAAATTTTTAACTCATTTGATTCTTAATTAAAAAGTATATGACCAAAAAACCGTTGCAAAAACTTTAAACGGCCGCCACGGAAAATATGATTTTTGCAGATCCGACACTGTTCTACGATCATGACGAAATTGTCAGTTACATATTTTATTTACACTACCACCAGATCGGAACGCGACCTCAACTAAGAAGATCCGGCAAAAAACTCAGTGGGCTATTTATCTTCACTCGAGTTATATACCTTTGCTGATAAACCACGTAACAACACAAATACATATATTGCTAACAAAAAGGCCATTTACGAAACCACCAATTTTCAAATCATACGCTATCCTAAATCATGCTGACAAATTATTTTGTCTTCACTTTGTTAAATTGTAATGTTAACTCGATTGATGATAAGATCAATTATTACAGCGTTTTTATTTATGACATTGAGATAGCAAACGGTAAGTAATCACAGCCGCATCCATCCATCCATCCATCAGCCTTTAAAATCTAGTGCTAGACATAGGCCTCCCATAATCTGCGCCATTTCGACCGGTCCTGAGCCATCTGAATCCAGCGGTTACCCGCCGTCTTCTTCAGGTCGTCAGTCCACCTGGTCGGGGGGCGGCCGGCTGTGCAGGTATGCATGTAAGCAATTTCACAAAGAACAAGGATTTTATCTGAAGTCAATCACAAATATATTGTTATTCTCGATGATTAAGATGGTCGCGTCAGGTGAAAGTGAGTTGCATACATACAATAAAATGCGTATAGAAGTACGCATGTACCTGTTAATGAAATTAATATTTTCCTGTATTGCTGTATTTCATAAAGATTTTATATAATAAATTCAAACAGACTTAACGTGGTTGCGTATATACTTCCAGTTTAAGAAGTTTGAATTCGTGTTTTTTTATCTGACTGAAGTAGCAAACGAGAATGCAGTCCACCTGATGGTAAGTGGCCATTGCCGCCCATGGAAATCTGTAATCAACTTCATACAAAACATGGGTTCCATCTGAAGTCAATCACAGGTGCGTTGCTACTCCCGAGGACTATGATAGTCGCCTCATGTGAAAGTGTGCCGGCAACCACACCCTTCTATCGAAACGCAAGAAATGCTTTACGGTAGAAATATGTGTGACGGTGGTACTTCCCCGGTCGAACTACACTGGTTCTACCACCTTGGAATTCATGTGCGACGAATGATGTATATTTATTACATTAGTTTAAGACATGTATTTTTCTTTTTTATCTTCACCAAAATGTCGAACTCTTAAACGCTTTACCATTTACGAAACCCCCAAATTTTAAATCATACGTGTATTAATCATCGTAAATCCTACAGAAAAATTATATACTACAAATTTAATAATGGAAAAGTAAATATAAAACTTTAACAGTATGATATCACAGATGCGATCGGGTTAGGTATCTACAAATTTTCAAATATCGTTTGCATCCGATCTCAATGTACGTAGATTTCTCGTTCAAAAGATTACCGGAAAGGAGATTCAAAGTGGAAAAATGCCGACGTCGGTACGCCATCCATAAATAAATAATATGAAATCTTGACTTTGGAATTTTATAACGCTTTTGATAGTGGGTGGATTCTTTGAACAATACCGTATTCTCTGACTTGAGAATTAATATTTGTTTATTTTTCCTTTGAGAAAATATTACGTGGGCAATACTGAATGTGTAATAAAATGGAAGCTCATTAATAATAATCGGCTAAGTGTGAGTTGGACATGCACATTAAGAGTTCCGTACATTATTTTATAAATAAATGGCAAAAAATGTTTATGGTATAGGAGCTCCCATTAAACATTTATTTTGTTTTGTTTTTAGTATTCGTTGTTATAGCGGTAACTGAAATACATAAACTGTGGAAATTTCGACTGTCTAGCTGTCACGGTTCATACAGCCTGGTGACAGACAGACGGACGGACAGAACGACAGCGAAGTCTTAGTAATAGGGTTCCTTTTGTACCCTTTGGGTACTCAAAGGGTACAAAAAAGTTGACAGAAAAGTCAAAAGACAAAATAGAGTTTCGGCGTGAACACAATCCATGTAATTGAATTGCAATATCGGCCAAAAACATAACATTTTAGTCATAAAAAGTAAAAAAAAAATAACAGGAAAAACTAACCTCTCGTAAAAACGTACAAGTATGTATAAATTTGTCAGCATTGTCCCTGCAAATAAACAATAAGGAGAGAAATATATTTTCAAACAATTATATCTCCGAGGAATTAATTAAGGATGCTATATGTCTCAAGATTGGATTCCAAGGGGATTTTGGCCTTGTACCAAGTCTGGCGAGAGGTGGCGAGACTTGAACGGATTATAGTTTGGTAGATAAAGATAATATCTTCACTGTTATTTGAAATTGTCAAAATCGTGTGGAAATTATTAATAGCGAAATTAATCTTACTAAAGCATACGGATAACCTTTAAAATATCAAACCTAGATTAACCGCCTAAAGATATTAAATGACTGCGCCAGAAACAGTTGGTTTTCGAGGGTATTAATCAGCTTCAGCTGTATGGAATGTATGGAATACTTGCATGTATGGAAAGATGATTGTATGTATGGAAAGGTGATTTTTGTTTTTTTGTGTGTCGCAAGGTGGTAGAACGTTATCCCTATCATATCAGAATTGGTACGGTATCTACTGCCGGTCGTAAGAGACGATTAAAAGGGGCTTCAGGGGTTGCGGGCGGAAAGAGGGAGAGCTAGAACCGTCCAGCCAAGCGACCCCGTGTAGGACGACGACATGTATCACAACCTATCGTAAACACCAGGAGGCGCAGTGTTTACAATGCTCACCGGGAAGAGCCCAAAGGGGGCATCGCGCTCGGAGGATTCCGGTTGTGTTCCATTCGAGATCCCAAAGTCCTGCGCGCAGCGCTGAAAACATCGTGAGGAAACCTACAGTTTCGTCACGATGTTTACCTTTACGAGAGTTATTTAAGTTCACCCGAGAGTTCTTTAAAAAAAAGTTCTCGGAGGTATGTAAAGTCCACTAATTCGCGCTTGGCAAGCGCGGTGGACTATGGCTTAAAACTCTCTTATTCCGAGAGAAGACCCGTGCCCAACAGTGGGACAATAGCGATACAATGATTCTTTATCTTCCTTTATATTATTAAATTTGAACAATACCTACACCTGGTTAGCAACAAAAATAGAAACACGTTGACCCAAAAGCGACTCTAACAAAAAAATTCATGGCTTTCCTTCCATACTCTTTGATCCTTGTTTATACATGATAAGAAAGGTAAACGTCGCGTAGGAACGTAAAAACAGTATAAGGGCAAGAAGACGCAAAAAGACCTTTTATATTCAACGTGTGTTATATTTTAATAAAATAAACGTGAACTATACACCTAAGTTCAGTAGCAAGTACGCTACAACCGTCAAGCGAAACACAGTACATCTTTAAATTGGTCTCTTGTTTACGGGAGTAAGATTCTAATTCCTTTGTACTTCAGTTGACATAAGGACCATTTTCGTTTACACCGTGCTTACCCTTTATACAGGATGTGTGACTTCGTGCTCTAAATAATCTTATTCAGTGTACTTGAGTGCATTCCGCGAGAGACGCCGAGATATATTCACAAAGGCAAAGGTGTTCTTTATTACACAGGAGAATGTACGAACCAACTTGAATATCATAGCTATTCTGTGTTCGCTGCATTCGAATGCAAATATAATAACCGCGTATACAGGATGCTTTTATTATAATCATGGCAATGAAATAATGTTATTGTTGTTTGTTATACAGTAAATAGCATGATGAACCATACAAAGTTGATGTTATCAGGTAAGATTTTTTACTCCGTGTTTTTTTTTGCACTAAAACGATGTTCTTGCTAGATAATTTATTAGTGAGATATTGTACGTTAACAACGTTAACAAGGATACAAATCCATATACATACTTCCATACTAATATTATAAATGTGAAAGTGTTTGTTTGTTCCTCTTTCACGTCACTACATAGCTATTATATGATATGGTTTATACGCTGGGAGATAGTTAGGACGGAGGAGAGTGACGTAGGCTACTTTTCACTGTGCTCTCTCATTGCCATGAGAATATCGATGTTTTATTAGTTGATACATATTTAGTAGTTCCAGACGTTGTTAATAGATGGCGCTAGTAAAATTCATTTGCAAGTTCTGAATCACGCTATCAAATGCCAATGTTAATTCGCTTTGGCCGTGCGGGCGAAGCCGCGGGTAAGAGCTAGTATATTTCATAAGTTAATAAAATATCAATCACTAACAAAATTTACGTCCTACAAAATCTAGAAATAGAATAATGTTTTAGGTGACTGTTAACTGAGATTTTTTATTGTAAGCTGGTTTAAAAAAAAATCAATTTGCCTTATACAATCTGAATAGAGTAAATTAATTAATCATTCTTAATTACAACTTTGAGAATATTAATTTAAAGTTTTTCTCTTTAATTCCCTCTATAATTCGCTTCAAACAAATCTTTCGGAAGATCTACAATTCTAACAGATACCGGCTTTTCCTAGCGAACCCTCTAGAATATTATACATAAGGCGTACAGCAATCCTCTGAGGTATTCCATCTCTGTAGATATATGGAGCACTATTTCTGCTCTGAAACACTCCAAGACGGGACATCAACCTCTGTTGGAAATAAAATTACCCTTATTTGTTCTCACAAACCGTTGCACGTTGATGTGATACCGGCCAAGTGTGAATGGGACACGCGCACGAAGGGTTCCGTACCATTATCTTAAAAACCGGTGAAAAAAAGAGTGTGTGTGTGTGTGTCAGCTACGACTCACGAATGGAGATTAATCGCATTAAAATAGATGGCACTATACTCCCACGCTAAAGATATAAATAATACCACTACATGGTTCATTTTAAATAATTATATCTAATATATAAGTAGGTATGTATTAAAATATGAATATTTTACATTTTTACAGAGTATTTACATTACTTATATTAACGATTGAGTTTTCGGTAAAACGTAATCACGAAACCTATGCATACCATCCACGCGTACTTATAAAATAGTTCTAAAGTTTTAGCTAGATAGCGTTATACTAATAAAAAAACGTAACGAGGTCATTCATCAGTAGATTTTACTCCTCACATTTTTCTCATATCGGCCCCTTATATATGCAAATCAATACTTAACAAGTAAACTCCAAAATCAATAGCAATAAATATATAAAGCGGCAATAGATATACATCATCTGAAAAAAATTCAACAGTAGCTATCATGGTTCATGAAATACAGCCTGGTGACAGATAGACGGACAGACGGACAACGTCTTAGTAATAGGGTTCCGTTTTTATCTTTTGTGTACGGAACCCTAAAAATGTTAGTAGGTACAAGCGAACATGTATTTCTAGGATTGGAATAAAATCAGTTTGGACGCAGACTAACTCCATTAGTGCTTGTTAATTACTTAATGAAGTAATCTATTCTAGTGAGTCATATAATACTCTCAAATGAAATGATACTATTCACTTTAATACAGCTGTTTTATTTTTTACGATCATAAAGGTGAAGAACCAATGTAGTTCGACCGGAGAAGTAAGTACCAACGCCACACCTATTTCTAGCGTGAAGCAGTTCTTGCGTTTCGATGAAAGGGTGTGGTTGCATACTTTTATATGAGGCGACCATCATAGTCTTCGGGAGTGGCAACGCATCTGTGATTGACTTCAGATAGAATCCATGTTCTGTATGAAGTTGTTTACATAATATGTCCATGAGCGGCAGTGACCATTTACCATCAGGTTGTCTGAATGCTCGTTTGCTACTTTAGACAGGTAAAACAAAAGTTAAACTACGACCAAGACTTTAGAACTATTATATTTTTTCTGTGTTGTGTCTAGTATTACTATTATATTTTTTCTATGTAGTGATCAGTTAGCATCAGTAAAATATATATTTATTTGCAAAAATTTTATTAAAATATTAACGGTACTTCCATTTTTATCTTGTAGTCTCATCACAGGCCTTTAGATTACTAATTTAATATTCGTACCTAATTTTATATCTTTATATAGAGAGATAACAAAATTATGAAAGGGCAATAATATTCTGAAACATTTTGTGTAAATGTATCCAGTAGAGTTTTTCCAGAATGAGTTTGGAAAAACACTTTCAAGGTGGTAGAACCAGTGTAGTTCGACTGGGGAAGTAACAACGCCACACCTATTTCTACCATGAAGCATTTCTTGCGTTTCGATGGAAGGGTGTGGTTGCCGGCACACTTTCACATGAGGCGACAATCATAGTCTTCGGTAGTAGCACGCATCTGTGATTGACTCTAGATGGAACCCAGGTTCTATATGAAGTTGATTACGATATTATTATGTTCTGTATGTTCTTGGGCGGCAGTGACCACTTACCATCAGGTGGACTGCATGCTCCTACTTCAGTCAGAGCAGAAAGTCAAGTCAGAAAACGCAAGGACTGATTCGCGATTGAAATAACTGTAGTGGTGGAACCACGCCAGTTGAACTACACTGGTTCTTTTTTTTTTTTGTTTTCGAGGGGGAAACCTTCCAAAGGTACCCGACGCCGTGGGAGCGACGCAGGGTTATGTGGGATTTTTACCGCACTAAAACCCCCCCGGTGGCCGTCCTCGGCGCTGAAAAGGAGGACTCCGGGATCTCGAAACGACTTCAACCAGAATCCTCCGAGCGCGCTGCCCCGTCGGGCTCCTCCCAGATGGGCGGCTGGGCCCACCGCTCCGTTTAGTCTTTACGACGGTATGCGACCACACATACCGCCGTCCTTCCCGGGATTGCCTGACCGAACGGTTCGAGCTCCCACTCTAGCCGTCTGCAACCCCGGAAGCCCCTTTTAATCGCCTCTTACGACAGGCAGGGGATACCGTAGCCCTATTCTGACCCCGAGGCTACAGGGACGAACTACACTGGTTCTACCATCTAGTGATATATGGTACTTATATAAATACAATTGTTATTGGGTACAACCCATTATTGTCCCACTGCTGGGCACAGTTCTTCTCTCAGAATGAGAGAGTTTTTTACAATAACAATTGTTGTTGGGGTACAACCCATTATTGTCCTATTGCTGGGCACGGGTCTTCTCTGAGAATGAGAGTTTTAGGCCATAGTCCACTGCGCTGGCCAAGTGCGAATTGGTGGACTTCACAGACCTCCAATTTTTTTTATTAAAGAACTCTCGGGATGTATAGATTTCCTCGTGATATTTTCCTTCACCGAAAAGCGGTGATTATTAATTCCTAATACGCACATTAATCAGTGGTGTGTACCTGGGTTTGAACCTAGGACCTTCCAATTGAGAGGGCAAGTTTCGCCATTAAGCTATCACTGCTGATATATTGTTAAGTACTCTTAATAACATACCACCATCAATATCAGTTGATAATAACTCTTCAGATCGACTGTCATCCCACTAAGCCGGTATAGGCTTGGATTTTGCTACACGTACATTTTTTTGCTATTAGCTTTCGTCCTGTCTACCACTTTATTAATACAGATATAAAAAAATATCTGCTCTATTTTCAACTTTATTACTATTAGAATAAAGTTTGACAATCATTTCACGGGCGACAGATTTATCTTGTGCTACATCTTCTACATGTTACCGCTGCGTATATTTTACTTCAATTTGGTTTCATCCATTTTTAAAATAAATTGGATCCGGATCGAGCTTTTACAAAATTGTAATCTTTTTTGCCGACTTTTTTACTAATATTCGTCTGTTTATTTAACATATAAATGAACCGAATGTTTTTATAATAAAATTTTGGTTGAAAAAATATAACGATATTTTCCAGCTTAATGTGAACCGAGAATATATAATGTAATTTTTAATGTTTTTGCTGCCTGCCTAACTTCACCTGCGTGGTAGATAGTTTATGAATTTGATTATCATAGGTAGGTAATTATAATAATTTATTAGTTTTATATAAATAACATACTTATTTTTGTTTAATACAAACAGTTGGGCTGATGATAAATAAAATTATATAAAAACTAATAAAAAACATAAAAATGAACGACAGTGTGTGAACTTCTTCTTTCAGATTAACTGCTGACATCCATGGGGTGCAGTGGGCATTTTATTGATATAAGGAAATAAATCCATTACTGTCACACTTATGGGCATGTATTCTACTCTCAGGATTAAGTTGTCTAAAAATGTTTATATGATTTATGGAACAAATCATACAATGGGTACTTGAAGACGGTTATCGCCAAAGAGGAAGGCCAAGGAAAGTTGGTGTGACGATCTGGTCAAATATTTAAAAGCCTGGCGGATACTGGCGAAGGGTAGAGGGCAGTGGAGACTTATGGGGGCGATCTTTGCCCAGCAGTGGGACAACATAGGTGAATAATAGAATAGGAAGAGGTTAATTACTTCTTCCTATTCTTCCTATTAATTAATTTTCAATAATATACATAAAGACATAAAAATGTGGTTGACTTTGGATTTTGGATTAATAATAAATCAAAAGAATCAGAATTCATCTTCATTCATTCATTATTTTTGACTCGTCATAATACTCGAAAAAGAATCACGGACTCATTAATGAGAGATTTTGAGAGTTAAAAACTAGTAATTTCTCGAAATTACTAGTTTTAAGAACAGGAGAACCATTTCTTTGACAAAATCTCATATAACATATATAATAACTGACACGCTTATCTTAGCATAGTTAGATTTACATCTATAAAATAAATATTAAAAAAATCTTACCAATAACAGTAAGGTTGACTCTGGAATTTCTCGTTTGTGCTTGCTTGAAGTCCACTCTACACCTATAAATCCCTTGGTCTGATGCTCTGACTCTGTCCACACCAAGCTCCGCTGGTCTTCTCTCTGGCAAGAAGTACGCTCGGGACGCAAACACACTCTCGTCCGACCACCGCTCTGCTACACCGAAGTCTCTTTCTCTTGCATCCACACTGTAAACAAATATCCTTTATTAAATGAGATAACTGAAGAGCACAGTATTGAAGAATTGGACATGTGAGTGATAAATAATAATTACAAATATCTGTTATAAGTGCAAGATAACATTGGTGTCCAATAAACGTAGGTCCAACCATCATACGAGGCGATCACCTGGTCGTCGGTAGAAGCACACATTGATAGATAGAACATGGGTTCTATCTGAAGTCAATCACAGATGCGTTGCTACTCCCGAGGACTATGGTGGTCACCTCAAATAAAAGTGTGCCGGCAACCACACACTTCCATCGAAACGCAAGAGCTGCTTCACGCTAGAAATAGGTGTACGTATTTCTAGCGTGAAGAATTTAATGCGCTTTGGTGGAAGGGTGTGGTTTTCGTCTCACGTTTATATGAGGCGAGGACCCAAGGACTAAGCCTCGGGAGTAGTCACGCAACTGTGATTGACTTCAGATAGAACCCCTATTATTCATGCTATATACGGTAGCTTACAGATGTGCATGGGCAGTAGTGGTCACTTGCCATCACGGGGATTGCATGCTCGTTGGCTACATCAACCGTATTAAAAACTGTAGGTAACGATAAGTTTGCATATCCAAAAAACCTCTAGGAATCTATAAATTTTTAAGGAAATGTTCCTCACAGTGTTTGTTCAAAACTTAGTGCTATTGGTGCTCGCAAAGAATGCAAATGGGCGTATGAGCACCTCTTCAGGTAGAAGAATCACGTCCAGCATCGAAATCGAAGTATTAAAATCGAATATCCCTGTTGAAATGTGCCAAGTAAGATGTTTGCGTTTTCGATATCTAACATAGTTTATTACTAATCGAATATTTTAAGAGATTTTTATAAGACTGAAGTAGCAAAGGAACAAGCAGTCCACTTGACGGTAAGTGGTCACTAGCGCTCATGGATATAAGCAACTACATATAAAACAGAGGTTCTTTAATATCTGAAATCAAACACAGATGTGATGTTTTTTTTTTTATCTGACTAAAGTAGCAAACTTCATACAGAACATGGGTTCTATCTGAAGTCAATCACAGATTCGTTGCTACTCCCGAGGACTATGATATTCGCCTCATGCGAAAGTGTGCCGGCACTCACATTCTTTTATCGAAACGCAAGAAATGCTTCACGCTAGAAATAGGTGTGGCGGTGCTACTTCCCCGGACGAACTACACTGGTTATACTACCTTGGTACTACCGAGAATTAAGATAGTTGCTTCATATAATATAAGGGGACTTTAAGTAATTAATTGACTTTATTTTATTTTTTTAACTTTAAATAAAAATGGAGGCCAACGATGGCAACAATCACAGAAATTTTTGTCACCTTCTTCTTTTCCGTTTCGCTCTTGGCAGAGAAGTCGTGATCATCATGCAGTCGCATTATTGGCAGATGTAATTCTTTCCACTATCTCACGTCATTTCGCTCTGTTCGAGGTCATTCTGGAGGTTTTCACTCTTAGTGTATATGAATTTCGCGACAAAAATATTATAATGTATTAATTACTAGTTAATATGTAGATGTAATTAAAGCTACATAATTGGAACATGCACGTGTAATAGGTTAATTAGTCGATGATTTAATTACTGCCCTTGTCGCGGGGCAATTCGTTAGCAAATAAATAATTAAGTTTAATTAAAATGTTTGGACATGCATCACTGTCACCGATTTGTAATGATAGCAATTAAGATATAATAGGTAATCTAGACTAGTATTTTGCACATTAATTTAAAGATATTTATGAAAGAGTTCTTCCACCCGCGTTTATTCTATTCCACGAGCACTTTTCCAGAATAAACATGAGCCCAGATAATATTCTAAATTATATATGAATACGTGAAGCAAATATATGTGATTCGTTTTTAAGATACTTGCCGTAGACGGAGGAGTATTAAATTACGCACGGTTATAGTTGATGTAGAGAATACTAATATTGCGCAATGCTAATATTTTTTTCAAATAATTCATAACTCATACATAAAATTAACTAAAACAAATTATACTCACTACCTTGCATTTGACACATACTTAATAAACGAAATATAACATTCAATATCTTACTATAAAAACACATGTCAAAAATGTCAGAATTCTTTGTCAAAATACCCGCTATTGCTTTTAAATGCAGCTTAGTTAATAAACCTCTTTTTACCTTTAACGGGTGCGTTCAAAAAAACTTGAAAATTATTACGATTTATTTAAATTAGAGATATATTGGTGCTACTTTAGACAACATGAAGTTTAGTTTTTTAACTAAAATTACGAATTTCGACTTTTGCGACGGGTGACTAGTTCTAAATTATTTTCTGTCTCAGTGCCAAATTTTATCTACATCACTTCAATAGTTTTGTCGTGAATAAATAATTAACATTCATCTATGAGACTGGTCATATTTGTTACAGTAATATAATATCGTTTGAAATAGAATTGGAATTCAGTACATGTGATATGTCAGAAATGAATGCCATTTCTGAGATTACAAATATAAAGTAGTGTTTCGTAAGTCCTAAAAAAATAGAAGGTGGTAGAACCATATTTATAAATAGTGCGTCCAAGTAAGTATAGTAGAATCATCGCTATAATTATATCTAGGGTAAAGAAGTTCTTAAGCTCCCATGGAAGGATGTGGTTCATTTTCATATAAGGCGATCATGTTAATTCTCAGTAGTAGCAACACATCTACGATTGACTTTAGATACATCTTCTGTTTTCCCTATACTCTACTCTAAAATTCAACTTATTCGATTTTTCTAAAGACGCTGTTTCGTTACCGTAAAACGTAAGGTAAAATCTATAGAACATTGTCGATGCTCTCATCTCGCCTACTCATTGGCCACAACGGTGACGGATGATAGACAGTCATCTGTCAAGCACGGACGTCACTATTTGGGACGTACCTCTCTTCGATCCATAACTCACCATCGAACGGACGCGCGCGCTGCTAATCAAAGCAAATTTCGAAGCTCAACCGTTTTAAGAACATTCGGCAGTGTGTATGTCATCATCTAGCTGTGTCGACGGGATATCTGAACTGAAGGTGGAATTGTACGCAGACCCAGGTAGGGTCCGCGTGCTGTGCTTGTGGCCTATCTGTTGCGACCTATCATTTGAGCAAACGTCTTTAGATCTTCCCTCGTTCTGACTTCCGTCAGTCCTAGAAATGGGATTAAAGCCGTCCCACTCCTTGGTGGACGCGTATCCTACACGCTCATACATTATCGAGAAGCAACAATTTATTTTGTTTTCCTTGTACCAAAGCCCCAACACGACTTTCGAATATTAAACCTGAACTCAGCGAACTAAAGAGCTTTAGTTCAACGAGCTTATTCGATTTCGACTAATTAGATCGCCGCTCAAATTTAGATAGTACGGTTTGCGGAATTTTGGAGCTTAGACAACGGCTTAGAGTTTATAATCTAGATCAAGAATGCAAATGGGTAATAGATTTTGGATTTTTTTATTTGTGTATGATGAATTATCATTATTTTTAATTCAATTAATTCGTCGATCGGGATTCGTAAGATAACCGGCTACACAAATATCTGAATGAATAATTTAGATTTTGGCTAATGATCTTAGTATCAAAAGTCAAAGTCTAAATTGCCATGGGCATTTACATGTCAATGTTCAAGGAATCCAAATTGCAGGAGGAAAAACTATAGTGGAGCTATGCAGTGGCGTAGCATGAGATTATGCTACCCAAGGACAAAGCTAAATGCGTTTTCAAGGTGGTAGAACCAATGTAGTTCGACCGGGGAAGTACCACCGCCACACCTATTTCTAGCGTGAAGCATTTCTTGCGTTTCGATAGAAGGGTGTGGTTGCCGGCATACTTTCACATGAGGCGACCATCACAGTCCTCGTGGGTAGCAAGGCATCTGTGATTGACTTCAGATGAAACCCATGTTCTGTATGAAGTTGGTTACAGATGTCCATGGGCGGCAGTAACCACTTAACATCAGGTGGACTGCATGCTCGTTTGCTACTTCAGTCAAATAAAAAAATAAATAAAAAAACATGCGTGCGTACAAAGTACACATGTCAGAAGTGAAACTTCTTTGGCGAACTAATTTATAAATCTTGTTTATATTTATACAGATGTAAAACTTTAAATTTCCAAGATTAAGAGGAAGGGAAAAAGGCGTGATACGACGTTCGCTCTGTCTCACTTTTTCTCTCAATCTTTCTCACTCGCTTGCTCCCTACTCTCACTCCACGGCTAGTTGCTCATGCTACGTTCGCCCTGTCTTACTCTCTCTCAATCGGTCTCGATCACTCTCTCTCTCTTTTCCGACACTTCCGTTGCATACCGGCGTGACGTTTCATCTGTAAAAATTTTACCCTCATGCGCCTAAAGAAGTTTCACTTCAAAAACTCATTTAGGAATTTAAATAGGCGCATATAAAATACTGATATCTAAATATGCCACGAAACATTTTCTTCAAGCGACAAACGCTTTGCGATGTAAACGACAGCATTGAGCATTACAAAAATGTATATGAGTGATCTTAAAACGCCATGAAATTTAGCCGCAAATATTAGGGAAAGTTTACTAAGCGCTGAAGCTTGCAGCGCCATAAATTATTTGTCATGTGAAACCCTAATATATATATGAAGTTTACCAATACAAACCGTATTTTATGAACCTTCTTTTTTCGAAATGTGGAGAGAATTAATTAAACGCGTATATTGCAAACATTTGAGAGAATGACGCGCTGCAGTTCACATGCAATTGGTATCCATCCATCCATCAATCAACCTATTTAGATCCACACATAGACATAGACCTCACATAATGAGGGTCTTTTTGTATTAATCATGTCTGACATGCATCTAGGAGACAGAAGAGGGTGTTGATGTTACACTCGAAGACTCTATTGCCCATCTCAATAATTAACCCTTAGTTGTTTTGTACGCCATCTACGTACTGAGTAGTGGTGTTATGTATATATACCGACACAGCACAGTACATTGGTAAAACTGCTACGCGTACAATGTAATATCTATGGTCCTTGGAGAGGAGGGAAAGAAATCATGGTCAAATATAAGTCATGCAAAGTTTTCTAAACAACGATACAAAAATCTAAAAATGCGAAAATTTACAACAACAGTCTAAACACCTTTAATAGACAGAAATCTATACTTTTTATCTAGTATGGGATAGGCGGAAAATGCCACTTTTTTATCTGATTGAAGTGGCAAATGAGCATACAATCCACCCGATGGCAACCACTTATCATCGCGTGGATTGTATGCTTAGTTGTTGACAGATTACAGACCATGGGTGGCAGTGACCACAGTGGACATCTGTCAAAAACTTCATACAGAACATGGGTTCTGTCTGAAGTCAATCACAGACGCGTTTCTATTCCCGAGGATTAAGATGGTCGCCCCATATAACAGTCTGTGCGAAACGCAAGAAATATTTCACGATAGAAATAAGTGTGGCGATAGTTGCATCCTGGTCAAACTACGCTAGTTTTACGACCTTGCATCATTTTGGTGACAATGCCACTACAGAATAATCAACGGCAAAGAACCACAAACTTAATCTATCATATGTAACTTAAATTGAGTAAATTATATTTAATTCAGGCGTCTTTTTGAGTGTTTTATGTTAATTTTCCGAGTAACTACGTGTTATATCATGAAATACGTCTTCAACAATATTGTGACGTTAAGTAAATCGTCACCTTGAACATAACACTGAGTAAAGACAGACGCGGTAAGCAAGACACCATTTTTGGGACATGACAAATTTAATCACAAGAAAATATCACGTGTGGATAGGGTGGCCATGTTTTGTATGAACAGTGAATATCCCAGTCTTATCGTAAAACAAAAATATGTTGTACAGAAAATTTATGTAAGTCGATTAATATCGTTTCGGTGGAATTTATTTACTATCTAGAACAAGAAAAGCAATATTAAAATATTTTCGATTCATTATTTTTAATAATTAAAAAGAACTTTATATGTATTAAGCTAAAATTAAATTATTTTATTTGACCTAAAAGTTTTTTTTCTCATACATTTACCGATTGATTACGAATTATGAATTAACTTACACATTATTAGGTCAAATTTCGTCAATACTCATTAAATAGACTTAGATTAAAAAAATATTTTTCAAACATTTGGTCTCTCTCATAACAAACACCAAAAAAGAATATCCTCGAAGTCTAAAAAACATAGTTAACCTATTCACGAGAAGAAATGCGACATATAAAATAACGGGGGACGACAGCCCTTATTAATGTGGGGAAGGCATATGAGACGATCTCTGAAATGTTAAGTTCAAGAGTTAAGGGCGCTTAATTTTGAAGACACGTCGTGAGGGAATGTATTTAATGATAAAAGAAACCTTTTAGGAACGGCCTGAATTTTGACCTACGATTAAATAAAGGATTAGGTTACATATTTGAACAGAAGAGTGACTGATAAATTATTTAAGGGGTTAAGGGTTTATATACCACCTTATATATAAATGTGTGCTTAAATTAAATGTCGTCAACCCATTATGGTCCCTCTGCTGGGCACGGGTCTTCTCGGAATCAGAGAGTCATAGGCTGCAGTCCACCGCGCTGGCCAAGTGCGAATTGGTGGACTTCACACACTTCCGAGAACTTTCTTTTTTAAATAACTCTCGGGTGTGTAGGTTTCCTCGCTATGTTTTCCTTTACCGAAAAACAGTTATAATTAATTTTTAATACGGACTTAATCGCACACATCAATGGTTTTGTTTGTTCAGTTCACCTGGGTTTGAACCTCGGACCTCCCGATTCAGAAAGCAAGTTTTAACCATTAGGCTATCACTGGTTTAAATGCTTTTTTTGCTACTTGCATATTATAGTAAAAAACTATTTAAAATCTTCAAAATGTTCGTTTAGTCGCTACATATGAAATAGTTCTGACATATTTAATTCCACGGGGGACCGATGTTGTCAATAAGTCGTAAACTTATTCTCAATATACCTATAAACTTCAAAACCACGAGAATCGAGTGGTTGAAGGCTTCCCCCTCGAGAACAAAAGGTAAAGATTTTTTTAAATATTGTGGTAGTGTCGATATTATTGGTAATGTTTAAAAAAATATATAATAAAAACTTATCTTGTTATAGTCGAATTATTTCTAGATACAAACCCTACAGCACCATCGTTACCTCTATTTTTCATTAATATGTAACATTAATTGAGTACAAGGTTTGAAGTATGTGGTAAAAGTATACTTGTTTGAGGCATTTTATTCAGAGCCCCTGTTTGATAGTATAAATTGCCTTAATACACCTTGCTTAATACAACCCTGTTTCTCAAAGAAAAATATATTATTTATTTATTTTATTCGTCATACCAACAAGATATACACTACAACATACATAATAATAAGCATGTATAATAAATTAATGCTAAGTGACACCTCTTTTACAGGTGTAATCGACTTGACTTTTGAGATTAGATTAACGGGCCTATCCTCAAGGTACCACAAAGAATGTCGCAATACAAAAAAATGTTTCTAATGTCTGTTAGAGACAGAAATATCACATCAGCATTATTTACTTTCGAAACGCAAAGATTTTTTCGGCCTTTTATCACTTGTAAGTTTTTAGCTTAACTTACCTATATAAGATTTTTAACCGACTTCCCAAAGGAAAGAGGTTATCTATTCGTCACGTATATATTTTTTTTTTTTTTTTTTTTTTTTTTTTTTTTTTTTTTTTTTTATGTATGATCGGGCGGCTAGAAATCGTCGATCTACCGACACGATTCATACGACATTGTATGCGGCTAGTTTCACAGGCAGTCCCATATTGAGGAAAATGAAAACCTTCCGGCGGTTTTCCCGGAAAATTGGAAAATGTCGGTTTCTTAAAATCTTGAATAACTTGGGTGTTTCTAAACCGATTTCCATTTTCTTTCTTTCATTTGATAGGAAATTTCATCACGCAACTTTTTCTCTTGGACATGGGTATGCTGTGATGTTTAACTCTTTGAGTTATTGGGTGGAAACCACCACCACTCCTCAGGTTTTTTAGATAATTTGAGATAACTCAGCTTCTGCCGAATCGATTCTTATGAAACTTGGAATATGTATTATATATCTATGTTTATATAGGTTGACGAAAATTTGACCTTCAACTCTTCGATCCTGATGATGCAGGGTTACAGCTATCTTAAACTATAACATTAGCTATTTGGTGCTTACATATATGTAACAAGACTACTAAGCAAAGACATGTGATGAAAAATTTGACCTTCAACTCCTCAATCCTGATGATGCAGGGGTGCCTCAAGCCTAAACCATAGGGGTTGACCATTTGGTGCTTATGGATGTGTAATAACAATACTAAGCATAGACATATGACAAAAAAAATTGACCTTCAACTCCTCAACCCTGATGATGCAGGGTGCTGTAAGCCCAAGCCGTAGGTGATGGCCATTTGGTGCTTACAGATATATAATAAGATAGCAAGGCAAAGATGTACGATACCAAATTTGACCTTCAACTCCTCAACCCTGATGATGCAGGGGTACTGCAGGCTTAAACCATAAACGTTAGACATTTGTTGCTCATGGATTTGTAATAACATTGCTAAGCAAAGGTATACGACGAAAAATTGGACCTTCAACTTCTCAATCCTGATGATGCAGGGGTAATGAATGCCTAAGCCATAAAACTTAGCTATTTCATCCTTACGCATTCAAAATGATATTTAAAAAATGTAAGGTAGAACATTAGAAAAATGGTTGTATACGGTGGAAAATTGGACCTTCAACTCCTCAATCCTTATGATGCTGGGGTGCTTCAAACTTAAACTATAGGCGTTAGCTACATGATCGCTACGTATATCTGATAAGATTACTAAGCAAAGATAAAAAATGAAAAATTTGACCTTCAACTCCTCAACTCTGATGATGCAGGGGTACTTCAAGCTTAAACCATAGGTATTGGCCATTTGATGCTTATGGGTATGTAATATATTTACAAAGTAAAGACGTATAATATTAAAATCGACCTTCAACTCCTCAACCCTCATGATGCAGGGTACTGCAAGCCCAAGCCATAGAAGTTGGCCATCTGTTACTTACGTGTATGTAATGAGATTACTACGAAAAGATATGGCATGAAAAATTTGACCTTCAACTCCTCAACCCTGATAATGCTGGGGTCCTTCAAGCCTAAACCATAGGCGTTGGCCATATGGTCGCATCGCATCAACCCATTATTGGCCCACTGCTGGGCACGGGTCTTCTCCCAAAATGAGAGAGTTTAGGCCATAGTCCACCGCGCTGGCCAAGTGCGAATTGGTGGACATGATTGTATGTAATGAGATTACTAGGCAAAGATATAACATGATAGTTTTGACCTCTTCAGCCTTGATGATGCACGGGTACTTCAGGCTTAAAGCATAGGCGTTGGCCATTTGATACTTATGGAATTGTAATATATTAACAAAGCAAAGACGTATGATAAGAAAATTGACCTTTAACTCCTCGACCCTTATGATGCAGGGTACTGTAAGCCCAAGCCATAGAAGTTGGCTATTTAGTGTTTAAGGATTTATTGAAGAAATGCTAAGAAGAGATGACTTATGAAAACCGTTATCTTTAACTGGGCTTTTATTCAGTGGTACTGCCTATCTAACCCACAGGTGATAGTAATATGGCCCTTATGAATATATTAGGAGTTCCATAAACAGAGGCAACGATTAATAAAGTTACCTTCACCTCTTTAACCCTAATAATATAGGTATACAGCCTGCCTAAAGTATGTGTGTTTGGTAATTATTGTTCGCAATACAAACAATGAGTTCCGGAAAGGACATAATTATGATCACAAATTCCACTCTGAATACAATTACCTGGACGATGCAGGAGTACTGCCAACCTTTTTACATAGGATGGGTTAGGTTGGAACTTAAAAGAAAATATAGAAACTAAGCGAGCAGGGCGCGGCAGCGCCCTGCTCGCGGTTGCGCTCAGTTCACATGCACTGTGACAGTAATGTAAGATATCGCTTAGGCTTTTGTTTGACTTGTCATTTAAGGTTGATTTTAAATTACCGTTTCCATTTATGTATGCACTATGCAGTCTTATGGATACTATGTATTACACGGTCTCGTATAACTGATCGAAGTGTCTAGTCGTCCCGTAATCGGATGAATAAAATAAATTAATCGTCCGCTAAACGGTAAATTCGTAATAAAAATGGTCTGTATATTAAACATACTTATTATCCTCGTAATAAAAAACGTATTGAAACTGGTGAGTTAAATCATATTACTGAGATTAATAAATTGTGTAAAGCTATGGGTACACCTGATGTAGTGAATAACGACCATGCTGCCCGAACTTAAATTGGTTTTGAAGGTATTGGTTTTCCAACTAAGGATAGGTAGTCAAAATTATTTTTATCAGTATCAGTTGAATTATACTCTTAGTTATAAGGTTTATATTACTTTTTCTACTTTAAATATTGATAATTATAGGTCTATTCTTTAAATAAATGTTTACTCAGAAAAAGTTGTTTTATTCGGTTAGGTTAGGTTCGAACAGATTTTTCTAATTCAGAATCTAAGGGAGGGGGCGCGGTAGCACCCCCGACCGGTTGTGTCAAAGAAGTCTATTTTCGGATGATGACGTCAGCACATAATTTTATTCATCCAAAAATCGGACAAATAATTAATTTTATTCATCCGGTTAGCGGACGACTAGCAACAGCCATAACTGATTTTATCGTGACTGAAAAGCGTGAAAAAAAAATTTTTAAACAAAAAATACAACCGACTTCCATGCCACATAAAAGTAAAAAATAATTTAAATACATGTTGGTTTAGAGCAAACACAGTACTTAGTACATAGTTCCGAAGTCGGCGCTCACCATATTTTGCTGGATCATGACGAAACTACATGTATCTTATAATTATGAGCGCCGACTTCGGGACTATGTACTAAGTACTGTGTTTGCTCTAAACCAACATGTATTTAAATTATTTTTTACTTTTATGTGGCATGGAAGTCGGTTGTATTTTTTGTTTAAAAATTTTTTTTAGACTAGTATTATCACGCAATTGATACATTTCAATAATCAACGGGTACTCACGATATGCGGTTTTTGAATTCTTTAATAATTCTTTTTGCCGATATTTCGACCCAGTTACATGGATCGTGGTCACGGCGAAACTGCGGTGGCGGGGAGAAACCGTTGACAAGCACTAATTGTAAATTAACCTATCTACCCTTCCTCTAGTTCATTAACTTACCTATATATAGGCGTGCCCAGGTCTTCCCGATACCACAGCACAAGGAGCACAGCGTCATCTTCGTCTTGAGTGGCGATGTCACACGGGAGGTACACCGGCTCGCCTGCCACCGCCACCACTTGTGTCATTGGCACTGGAAAGGAGAATCACGGTTAGGACTTCCAGAATAACCAACCATTACTATATGATGAAATAGTTTTTACATAAGTTTAAACAGTCTAGCGCTACATATTTGATAATCTAAAAAAAACTTTTAAAATAAAATTCAAGTAGGAAACGAACATGCAGTACATAAAGTGGTCACTGCCGCTCATGAAAACCTGTGACCAATTCTATATAGAACAGGGGTTGCACCTGAAGTCAATTACAGATACAATGATGTTTAACGTGTATATTTTTAATCAATTGAAGTAGCAGACAGTCATGCAGTCCACCTGATGGCGAGTTGTGACTACCGCCCATGAACATTTATACTCAATTTCATGGTATATCAACATCAAGGTACTCGACGCCGTGGGAACGACGCGGGTTATGTGGGATTCTCACTGCACTAAAACCCCATCGGTGGCCATTCTCAGTGCTGTGTGGGGGATTTCGGAGTCTCCAACGGATCACAAACAGAGTCCTCCGAGCGCGATGCCTATTTCTTGCTCGGCCCTGGTGAGCGATACGCTCACCGCACCTTCTGTGACTTACGGCGGCATGCGACCACACATGCCATCCTTCCCGGGATTGCTTGGATGGACGATTCGAGCTCCCATTCTAGCCGCCCTCAACCCCGGAAGCTCCTTTTAGTCGCCTCTTACGACAGGCAGAGGGTACCGAACTCCTATTCTAGTCCCGGAACTAATTCAAGAGATTTTAGATAAATGAATGGAACAACATATTCTCGCTGTTTCTTTATGTATATGTCATTTAAATTAATATTGCCTACGTTTTTTTTTTATTTTTCACATACAAAAACTTTTTTTTTGCTTAAATGTTCTAAACTATTATCGATGGTTGTAGGAATAATGATTAAGATAAAACAACATACTCTATATTTGACCAGTTTTTCCTATTATTCCGCATTGCTGAACAAACAAGATACGACAAATGTGAGTAATGAAAAATCTCAAATTGCTGTATTATTTTTTGATTATAATATGTGCGTAGTCATAAAATAAATAAAATAAAAAAGAACAGTATAGATTCTCGGACATAGCTAACGAAAAACTCTTTAAATTTTAGCTCCATCGCCCCACTCGCCAAAGGATGAGGTTCCATTCAAACAACTGAACTCTTGGCCATCATCCATGCTTCGGTTGCTGCGAAATTTCTTGCCGCTAACGTGCAAGATATGTGTTGAGCTTTCTCCTGAGGTATTCCTGGTACGCTATGAGTTTGGACTCTTCAAGAAAGGTGCGAAAAGGGTTCTTCTTTAAACAGGCGACCCATTAGCAACTCTGGTATTGCAAATGGCCAACGACGGTGACTACTTTCTACAGATAGCTTACGTGCCTTCTATTACAGTATTAAAAAACTATTTTCAAGAAATAATTATTCATCTAATTTAATCTAATCCAGATAAGATTGAATTTCAACCTGAAGTCGGCCACAGGCGTTTGTGTGTCCATGATACCTATGATACAGGCAAAATCATATATTGTTATTATCATAATCCTATTTTATTATTTTACGTGATGGAAATTTATTTACTAAAACTACTCGAAATCTAAAACGGTTAGAAAGTATAGGAATATATTGATATCTGTACACTTTCTATCCATTTTATATATCCATTTTCCTATAACCGGGGCTTTTAGCAGTATTTTACAAAAATATCCTCTGGTCGAACTGACCTCAGTCTGAACCTATTAAAATATTCGAAAGTATTTCCTAGCTTTACACTGCGGTGGCACGTAATCCGGGTAACCCGGGTATCCGGGTATCAAAACAAAAACGCCACAAAAATGTAAGACAAAGTACGGTACATTTTCTCTTAAAAATAAATATTTTATTAGTAGACATGGAATGTGACATCCATGTAACATCTGCTCGCTGCTTTTTAATTTTGACCCTTTAAATTATTTGAGATATTATATTATTAATACGTGAAGCAAAAATTTGTGACGGATTTTTAAGTAATATGCCGCGGACGGATTAGTATGAAATTTTGCACGGTTATAGTGGACGTAGAGAAGGAGTGCAGAATGTTAATATTTTTTTCAAATAATGCATTTTTCATACATAAAATCAACTAAAAACACATTACACACACTGCCTTGCATTTGTCACAAACACATATATACTTAGTAAATGAAAATGAAAAGACACAACGTCAAGAATGTCAGATGACATTTGATATTTAATTTAAATTACGGTCGAATTTCGGCCGATGCTACGGGTGACTAGTATATATTAATACGTGAAGCAAAAATTTGTGATTCGTTTTTAAGATACTTGCCACAGGTGGAGGAGTATGGAATTACGCACGGTTAAAGTTGATGTAGAGAAGGATTACGCAATGCTAATATTTTTTTCAAATAATGTATAAAATATACATAATACCAACTAAAAACACAATCCACATACTTCCTTGCACTTGACACAAACACATAATTATTAAACGAAATAAATATTCAATGTCTTACTGTAAACTCATAACGTCAAAAATGCCAGATGTCTTTGTCTAAATACCCGCTATTACTTTTAAATGCAGCTTCGATAATAAACCTCTTTTTACCTTTATCGGGTGCATTCAAAATAATTTGAAAATTATTAAAATTTATTTAAATTTGAGAAATATTGGTGCTTTGGATAATATGAAGTTTAGTTTTTTAATTTAAATTACGGTCGAATTTCGACCGTTGCGACGAGTGACTAATAATAATTAAACTGCCTCTAATAAATTGCATGATTATGGTAAACCCTTAAAAAACTTCATTGTGAGCAAAACCATACTCGTGTTAAATGTTTATACATAACCTCACTCGCTGCCACAACTAACAGAATTCTACTTAGAGTTTTCATTACAAGTCAAATTCTGATTCATAAGAATATTATAAATTATATGGAAAGGGATATAGAATATATGGCAGCCGTATTTGGTCCTCAGAGACTACAACGTAATATGGGCTTAATGTAACGACACGTATCTACTATCACGTGGGTCGGATATACCTACTTCCGAATTTGAAGTATATTTACACATTTTGGGAAGTAAATCGAAGGGGCATTTTCATTATACCCCAGTAGTAAAAGAACATATAGTTTATTCAGATCCATCACCAGTTAGGTACTGTGGAAGATCAGGACTGGCTGTCTTCGGATGCCACCATAATGCTGATATAATGCTGAGCAGAGTCCATTTCGTGATGTTTTGCACACTCTTTTCTATTTATTTTGTTAATATTGTACTCATGTAAAATAACAAAATGTGCGTGTGTGTGTGTTACACACACAAGCAGATCGAATAAATGATCTATCTATCTATTTGATGGTAAGTGACCAATGTCACTCATGGTTTGTAATAACCCCAGACATGATCAGAGGCGTACTAGTGGTTAGTCACAGATGTGTTGTTACCTTATGTTGGATGCTCTTGGGTAAGTATATATCCCATAGTATTTACCCTTTAAACTGAATCACGACAGCGTATTACAATACTTTTATAAGACACTGTTATTACCAGGTTGTAGAACCAATGTAGTTTGACGTGGGAGGTACCACCACCACACCTATTTCTAACGTGAAGCATTTCTTGCGTTTGCAGAAGGGCGGGATTGACGGCATACTTTTATATGAGGCGACCATCTCAGTCCTCGGGAGTAGCAGTGCATCTGTGATTGACTTTAGATAGAACATATCGTCAGTGGAAAGGAAATAATGCTAAAGCGCCGAAATAGCAATTGTGGGAAATGAGGTTTTAAGTTTTCTTTTTTTTTGCAGAAAAAAATCATTTCACCTTTATTGTTGTGAGATAACACTACTCAACATAATCCCACCAAAAGTAAAGGTAACATGATTTTTTCTATAGAAATCTTCGTTTCTCATAAATGATACTTTGGCGCTTTAGCATTATTTTCTTTCCCCCGATATGTTCTATATACAGTTTCTTACAGATGACCTACCATCAGGTGAACTGCATGCTCGTTTGCTACTTCAAACAGATAAAAAAGGCAGAAACAGGTGCGCTGTCAGTGCCCTCATAGTCGACCCACCAGTTCCACTACCTTTAAATATATCTTAGTAAAGTATACGTGCAGCAGCAACATTTCTATCATCCATTATCGGACACTGGACACAAAACAATAAGGAAGAGCGCACTGAATTCCCTTTACATCGACGGCTTTAGTTTATTTTCACTTGCTATCTAAGTCGAGCTAATGGATACTCGTTCTTAGTCAGCCTTGAGAAAATTGCAAGTATATTTTTTACTATTTATGTCCAATGCGAAACTAGTAAGTGGTAAAATATAAATTAATTAAGTCGCGAAAATATTATAATAGACTATTTTTTGCATTTATTCTTCTTACAATTTTCATTTGAGATATTGGTGTATTTGCCTTCCCGTAATCATAAGAAGTTAATTAATTATCACTGCGTTTCGGGGAAGGAAAATATCGTGAGGAAACCTGAACACCCGATAGTTCTTAAAAAAAAAGTTCTCGGAGGTGTGTGAAGTCCACCAATTTGCAATTGGCCAGAGCGGTGGACGATGGCCTCAACTCTCTCATTCTGAGAGAAGACCCGTGCCCAGCAGTAGGCCAATAATGGGTTGATGAGAGAGAATCATAAGAAGACTCTCAAGAGAGAAAATAGAGTGTTGCATTCAAGCACTGTCTTGTCTTTAAATCCATCTATCAAAAGTTATTAAATTAAAAATCATGTCATGTTACAATTTATTTTTTACACTTTTAAACAAGCACAGCTAATACAATAACATTATCTTACAAAAAGTATAAGTAGAAAAGTGCAGTGAGCTCCGATTGCTGACAGGCACGATTTATTTTCACTCGGTTTCTAAGTCCACCTAATGGAGACGACCCGGACTAAGTCAGCCTCGAGAAAATTGCAAGTTAATTTTCCCCACCTTTTGTTTGTTGGAAATTATTTGGTCGTTGAGACAGTCTTAGATTTATGTACCAAAAAGTGATGGGAGATAAAAAATAATGAACAAACATTATGTAATTATTATAATAAACATATCAAGTAACTTGTATTATCTTAGAAATATCAAATTGATCAAAAAAGTTTGCTTTAGAAATTTGCAATGAAGACTAACAAAGTAGAATTAGATAATAATAAATTCTATGTTATTTGCACAAACTTGTACCACTCTTAAAATAAAAATATATATCATATGTATTATTGTTTTCATTAATCTATAATTTAGGCATAAAATGTTATATTAGAATAGACCACGAGAACTGTTTACACTGCCGACAAACTGGCCAACAGTTTGGCAGAAGTTAAATAAGAAATATTTGTAACTGTATTTGATAATAATAAAATAAAAAAATAAAAAATTTGACGGCTGGTTATTACTATTCCAGTTCCAGTTTCAGTTTCAATGTTCCAGATTCTATCTCCGATTAAGCGCGTTGCTTCTAAATCTTGGTTTAGGTAGGTGTTTGAGTACTTCACTTTTTATTTATAGTGCCCTCAAAAAGAAATCATGGCAAAAGCATTAAACATAAAAAGTAGGAACTAACTTTAAGTCTCATTACCCCAAATAAACTTATTTAGCTCTCCACGTGCGAGGTGAGTTTGTAACTAAGGGAATGAATCATCTCTCGTCGAATAATTACAGAATTTTTGAGGTAGTGCAAGAATCGCTTTAAAGTGAAGTTTTGCTAGCTAGGTCTACAATGTTGTCTACAACTCTAGTTCCGGGATCAGAATAGGGCTACGGTATCCTCTGCCTGTCGTAAGAGGCGACTAAAATGTGTGGTCGCATGCCACTGTAAAGACCAGAAGGTGCGGTGAGCATTTCACGCCCACCAGGGAAGAGCCCGAAAAGGGCATTGCGTTCGGAGGACTCCGGCTGTGTTCCATTGGAGATCCCGGAGTACTCCACGCAGTACTGAGGATGGCCACCAGGATGAGTTTAGTGCGATAAGAATCCCTCATAACCCGCGGTGCTCCCACGACGTCGGGTTATGAAGGTTATGAAGATTTCCCCCTCGTAAACAAAAAAAAGGTCTGCAATTGTGTGAAAACAATACCCAATATTATTATTTCACTTTACCACGTAGTAAGACCAGTGTATTTCAACTGTAGAGGTACCAACGGCACACTTATTTCTAGCGTGAAGCAATTTTTGCGTTTCGATGGAAGGGTGTGGTTGCCGGCACACTTTTATGTGAAGCGACCAATTTAGCCGATGGGAGCAACAAAGCATCTGTGATTGACTTCAAATAGAACCGAAATTTTATGTGAAGTTGCTTACAGATGTCCATGGGCGACAATGACCACGTGCCATAAGATGGCCTGTTTGTTTGCTATTCCAATGTGTGGCGACCACCTAAAATTGGCCTCACTTTGACAAAGGGAGATCTCCCACCATTCTAGTTGATTGTGCTTGGGGAGCGGCCGTGAACCAGTAATGGGTGGTCGCCACAAATGTTATAAAAAAGTATTTTAGTGAAACAAAAAAGCGAGTCAAAAGCGTTATGTAGTTACGGTACTGCATAAAGCTAACTACATATATACTGTTGGAGCGCTATAGTAAAGCCTCAGTACTCGATATATACTGGAACTGCGGAAATGCTATTAATTTCCGAACGTCGGCGTTTAGTGAACGTTATCCTTGCGGCCAGTTTGTTTTGCGAATAACGTTTCATTTCACGAAGGCACTTTGTATTATATGCTTTACTAAGGATTTATGGTTGAGAATTGAAGTAGAATAATCGGTTTGTATTGGATACATCTTTACGTGTTTTGTTTAATATATCCTATATTCAGTCTATGCGACGACAAGTTGGTAAAGAATAGATAATCTTAGATAAATAGAAAGATATTTTTTATAGTTGATGATATTTTTTTTGACGAAAACAAAATACAAAGAAATAAATTTATAATATTCTAAATACAAGCTAGTCATTAAAAGTTTCGATAGAGACAAAAGACCTAGGCGTCTTTTAAATTTTTCTTTAGAAACTATCTAGAACTACTTTGTATAAAACGTAAATTATACAACACCAAAGAATAATTAATTAGTATCCCGAAACATATTTTAGTACAAATAAATTCAGCTATAAAATAGTTAATTTTGGAATTTGTTTGCGAAAACATGCTCAAGGTAGCTTTAATAAAAGCCGTAGTTTCCGAAGTGATGCCAGAGACATAAAACAAAACCTATTATGGACTTTAGGGACTTGAAACCGAGCCAAAAAACCTTACCTTAAGCTAGATACTACAAACAAGCTAGGCTCTTGTGCCGTATTTTCAAGTAGACACAAAATTTACGTAATCTAGTCGTTCTTTAGAATATTTGTTATGTAAAATAGCTAAGGTATTATTAGTACTTTAACCTATTTTTAGTCGAGGTCGATTATAATTAATAAATACAAGCGGATAAAATGTTATATGGTATTTTATAATTTTGCTGTAACCAACGTGCATGCAGTTCAGTTGATGGTAAGTGGTCGCAACTGTTGTCACATGTAAGAGAAACTTCATATGTTCATAAGGTTTCTATGTGAAATCAATCATAAAGCGTTTCTACTCCCAAGGACTAAGACAGTCTCATATAAAACAACACAACACAATAATTTAGGTAATATCCAACAATAATATGATTACTTAACGTTTCATCGATACAATAAGTGAAGTTTTATGTTTTATCTATACTAATATTATAAAGCTGAAGAGTTTGTTTGTTTGAACGCGCTAATCTCAGGAACTACTGGTTCGAATTGAAAAGTTCTTTTTATGTTGAATAGACCATTTATCGAGGAAGGCTTTAGGCTATATATAGATATATATATTTAAACGCGAGTGAAACTGCGGGAACTGCTAGTGGTCCAATATTTGTTCCTTACTTAGAAAATAAGAGAAACAAAGCAGCAGCAAGCAAAGTCTGAAAAGCGATAGTTAAGGAGAGTTACTAGCAATTTTCTCGAGACTGACTTAAACGGGTCATCCCCATTATCTGGTCCGGAACAAGTATATTTAATTACCCAAATTACAGAGGAAAATTACGTTATTATAAAATACTTTTACTACGATAAAGTGATGAGATTGAGTATTGTGTGCTTTGATTGGGTAGGTATCGCTGCCACCATGATGTGGCATTACAAAAGTTTAAAGCGTTGCTGAGTTCCGTTTTAAAGACCTTGATATTGTTAAGTATATTGTAGAATTAATATGATTACATTGGAAAAATACCATTGCCATTGTTCCATGTTTATGACCAAATATTTGTGCCCTGCTTAGAAAATAAGTAAAAGCAGCAGCAAGCAAAGTCTGCAAAGTACAAGTTAAGGAGAGTAACTTGCAATTTTCTCGAGACTGACTTAGAACGGGTCGTCTCCATCCGGAACAAGTACGCTAATTTATCTAAGTTACAGTTTTTTATATTTAATGTTTTTTTTTTCTTTTTAGTATAATGGTTAGTTATTATAATTATTTTTATAGATTATATGTATTAGTTTTAGTTAGGTTATATTATATTTAAATATAAAATATTTTGTCAAAAAAAATACAGAGGAAAAATTCGTAATTACAAAATACTTTAACCATGACAAAATTTCCAACATTTCCAATTTCTTCACCTGTCCCATGACCGTCATCTTCGCTCCACTAAAAATCTTGCTCTATATACTCCTTCCCATTCTACTTCCTTTTACAAGAACTCATCTACAATTTTAGCTATCCGTCTTTGGAACTCAATCCCTGTATGTATTAGAATGCTCAGTCGTTATACTCCTTTAACCTAGTTAAATCCCATTATCTCCAGTTCCAGTCCTAACTTCGTCTTCTCTCTTCATCATATCTCTTATAAACTTTTTGATTTACGCCACCTTTTTCCTACCTCTCATTGCTCGTCATCTTTGATTCATTTACTTCTTTTGTTATATATAAATTTCAAGCTAATTCTAAAATTAATCTTTTGCACCTTACCTGTTCTTATATTTATTATTACTTTTACTCCATACCCAAAGGTTGCCTGGAAGAAATCGTTTAGCGATAAGGCCTTTTGTATCGTTCTTTTAATTTGTAACTTCTTTGCTATGTATATTTTATGGGTACAATAAAGATTATTATTATTATTACTTCATGCCCGATTAGGGTAGGTACTACTAGTCTAATTTGTGCCTAATAACGGAAGTATAATGCTTTGCTATGTTGTTTTGAAAGCCTTGATGTAGTAAAGTATACTCTTAAAACAAAATAGTTTCATCGGAAAAGTATCTCTGCTATATTTTTTAATGTGTAGCAAACCTTGCGTATCACTAAGAGATAAAAATGGTAGATGACTGATATACCTGACATATGAAGTGACCATTTCTTCTCAGGAGTGACGCATCGGTGGTCAATCTCAAGTAAAGCTACAGACTGGGTTTAATCAGAAATACATATCTATGGACGGTAGTTGCCACATACAGGTAATCCTACAGGTGGAACCAGCGTAGTTCGACCGGGAAAGTACCACCCTCACACCTATTTCTAACGTAAAGAATTCCTTGCTTTCGATGGAAGGGTATGGTTGCTGGCACACTTTTATAAGAGGCGACCATCATAGACGTCGGGAATAGCAACGCATCTGTGATTGACTTCAGATAGAACCTTTACCTTTACCTTACAGATGTTAATGGGCGGAAGTGATCACTTACCATCAGGTGGACAGCATGCAATCTGATAAAAAAAATCCAACAGGTGGGCTTCATGTACTTTCGTTACCTCTAGGTTACACGGTTACTAGGTTAAACGGTTAAATATTTTAATATAAGGAAATAATGGCTTTCGAAATAATATTGTTATGAGTTTCAGAAAGTATCTTTGATGTTAAGTTTGTACGAACAAAGCATCAATTTCTTTGAAGAGCAATATATCATTGAGATTCCTTTTGTCGAAGGAAAAATTACATGTAAGTTTTATGTTTTCTTTAGAATATTCTGTCGAAATGTCTTTGATATCCTTGTTTTTATAGACTTCATATTCTTTTAACGTATCGTTTGGTATTATTTTAAGAATGGGAGTATTTTAACTTTATATATGTATAATTATATATACACGTTGTTGTTGTTTAGATATGCGTTAATATTCATGAAAGCAAGGAGTATAATTTTCATTGAGGTGGTTAAGAACTTTATATTCATGTAAGTATAAAATTATTTACCTATATTTAAAATAGCATGTATCATATAAAGGAGCAAACGAGCATGTAGTCCATTTGGTAAATGGTCAGTGCCACCAACGGACATTTTTTGTTTGTGACAGAGACTGTGTTTGCTGACTACCTTTCATCTCATTTCTTACTTTTATTCTTCACTTTCATTCCGCTATATGTGTGTTGTGCTAATTTTGCCTACTTCTATATATCTATAGATTCCAACTTAGGGGGTATATAACTGTTTATTTCACACTCATATCAATCTTTCATCCTTCTCTTAATAATAGACAACAGTGTATTTCTTTATTTCAATAGCAACGGACATAATCAACTATCACTGAGGACTAAGTTAAAATGCCTTCGTCCCTGTAGCCTCGGGGTCAGAATAGGGCTACGGCATCCCCTGCCTGTCGTAAGAGGCGACTAAAAGGGGCTTCCGGGGTTGCAGACGGCTAGAGTGGGAGCTCGAACCGTTCGGTCAGGCAATCCCGGGAAGGACGGCGGTATGTGTGGTCGCATACCGTCGTAAAGATAAATAGAAGATATCTTGTCAACCCATTATTGTCCCACTGCTGGGCACGGGACTTCTCTCAGAATGAGAGAGCTTAGACCATAGTCCACCGCGCTGGCCAAGTGCGAATTGGTGGACTTCACACACCTCCGAGAACTTTTTTTTTTAAAGAACTCTCGGGTGTGTAGGTTTCCTTACGATGTTTTTCTTCGCCGCAAAGCAGTGATAATTAATTTCTAATACTCACATAATTTAAAAAAACTCAGTGGTGCGTGCCTGGGATTGATCCTCGGACCTTCCGATCGAGAGGGCAAGTTTCAACCATTAGGCTATCACTGCTCTATTTTTTTTTATATGGAAATAGAAGATATAGCTAAATGAAATGAAATGAAATGTCTTTATTTTGTATAGGCCTGCGGGGGCACTTACAAATTGTCAGTTACATTTTTTTTCTTACACTACCACCGGATCGGAATACGACCTCAACTGAGAAAATCCGGCAAGAAACTCAGCGGGTTTGACTTTTTTATATTCATGTTTTTTTACATGGTAATGAAAGTTAGCTCCAGTATCTTGCCTTAGTAAAGTAAAGTTAATCATGTACAAATGTACTACACATTGGATTTAAGCAGACTTGTGTACTCCCTTTCCGTTTGATGTCACTGACTTTAATTCGGTATTATTCGAAATGCTTTAGCATTCGTCAAGCTCCTCTGTCGCAAATCCCATAATCTTGTTTACAACGTTCGTGGGGTAAGTATGGTCGAATAAATCAGTTTCGTAACTTGTAACGCAAAACAGCTTGTACTGACATTGTTCTGACATTTTATGAGAGCCTGGTACATTGTATTTTCGTAACATGTTTGCTTATTTTATGTTTCAAATAAGATACATTTTATATATTCTTGGATATACTAGTTTATTTCCGTGGTTACGTTTTGGTCATGTATTCTACGATAATGAGTATTAATCGACATCAAAAACTATGTTTTTGTTAAATTTCAGCAAGATCCGACCAGTGGTTTTTACGTTCAAGAGGAATATACATACACGCTTTCACGCTTTCTACACTCATAGCCCCACACTAGGATTTTCTCCTGTGTCGTGGGTACCATGGACACATACAAGACGAATACACAAACACCCAGACCCAGAACATGAATCTAAACTAATCATTCAGATACCTGTCTGGCCGGGAATCGAACCCGGGATCCATGGCGCGTCAGACCGGTATGGTAACCGCTCCGCCACGAGGGTCGTCAAATATATACATCATCTTCACAAACTGTCGATTACACTAATTATACAGAGCAATGATAGCCTAATGGTTGAAACTTGCCCTCTCGATCGGCAGGTCCGACGTTCAAACCCAGCATGCAACACTGATTTTTTTCTAAATTATGTGAGTATTAGAAATTAATTATCACTGCTTTTCGGTAAAGGAAAACATCGCGAGGAACACCCGAGTTCTTTAGAAAAAAAAAGGTCTCGGAAGTGTTTGAAGTCCACAGTCAGCGCAGTGGACTACAGCCTAAAAGTCTCTCATTCCGAGAGAAGACCCGTGCCCAGCAGTGGGACAATAATGGGTTGGCACCAATACTAGTTATAATTCTTAGTTTAATATTATTACCCAATTGATATACTTTAATGTGTAATGGACACTCACGATATACTACGATATGATATTCATTTTATGTAATGCACATACTGCACTCGTTATATCGAGCGACGGTACAGAAGGCTATGCATCTGTTACCATTGATGATAGAGAAGCAATATGACATGTAATAAACAGATTATAAATGGTCACTGCTTATGGGCATTGGGCAGTTGTGCTTTAGCACAAGACTAAATTAGAATGTTCCGTTTTAGACAGGGGTAAAAATTAAAACTTTAGAGTTAAACATTTTGATAATAAAATAAGTATGAGTTACTTTACTCTTTCCCGGATTCAAAACCTCGTCGCTCTAATGTTAAAGAATAATAAAATGCCGATATATCATAAAACTATAATAAAATGATTTTTGTTTCATCAGCATTATTTGCACTATTGACTTGTCCAGTAATTGAAAGTAATTGAAAAAGCTTATTACTAAATTTTAAGACCTGACCTTAGACCTGATAAATCTTTGGCAAACGGAGATCTCCAGCCAGCCTAGGTGATCATGCCTGGGGAGCGGCCATGCTTCAACAGTCATTGTTCGGAACTCGTATATATGCGGGGTATTGAGAATACTTCGATAGCGTGTTTCAGAATACTAGTAGCGCCATCTCTTGATGAGTTGATTTTGCCACAAACCAAAACAAACGTTTGATTGACAATCTGAATTTCCAACACAACCCACGAATATCTTTCGTGTCTTTGACCTTGACATTCCAAGACACTGCCACAAAATTATAGGCTTATAATAAAACGCCTGACTTCCCACGCCACGGCATAAACTGTCCACGAATGTAAAATGGCTTCACGTACAACAAACATTGCTTTTCGCAAACATTGCCGTTTGCTCACGTAGTGCAAACAATTTGTTCGGGACTTAGGTTCATTTCACACGTCTCCTTTGCTGTTTGCCCGATCATAGGCCATACGTCATTCTTGCTAACCTGTAGTGCTCCATCTATTTAAGGTTTTCATATTTATGTTATGCAGATCGTGCTATAGATGCATATTATATTAAATCATTTATATCATTAATTATCTATGACTAGGAAGAAAGCTTCAGAATACTAGCCTGCCTTTTAAATTTGATTGGATCAGGATTCAACTAGGGAGAAGCATTTTTATCGTTTTTATTATTTTGTTCGAATTTACTAATTGACTTGTCGTAAATAATTCAATTAAGCTAATTATCTAGGTTTCCATTAAAACCCTGAAACACAGAAAACGTAGTCTATATAATGACAATGTGAATCATTAGAGTTAATCAAGCATGACAAATGGCTCCTAACAAACATGGAAGTGAATCAAACCCATATATTATGGGGGATGTGTTTCATTATAGTTAAGAGAGTTCCGTCCGAGAGAGAGCGTCCAAGGCCACTATTTATATTATATCAGTAGCCCAGTGTACATCGTACTCCAGAATCTACATCCTGTTTTCATGAATATCGCACGTCATAGAAGCGACCAAAGAGTTTCAATAGAAGGGGTTGCATTTACTTTTGGTAAAGAATATAAAAAAGATTCAAGGAAAAAACAAAAAACATTTTTTTTGAAAATTGAGTTTTGAAAACCCCTGTACAAATATCAATTTTGAAATGATACATATTATTCAAGGCCATTTCATTAATCTATAAAAGTGTGGTAAGAGAGATATAGTTATCCCAGGCATTAACAACCCTTATTCCTCAGACATGGCAACGCATCTGTGGGTAATTCACGATCACGACTCGCGTGGCGGAGCGGTTACCATACCGGTCTGACGTGCAATGGGTCCCGGGTTCGATTGCCGGCCAAACAGGTATATGAATGATGAGTTTTGATTCATGTTCTGGGTCTGGGTGTTAGTGTATTCGTCTTGCGTATGTGTGCAAGGTACACACGACACAGGAGAAAATCATAGTGTGGGGCTATGAGTGTAGAAAGCGTGTACGTATGTATAATTCAGATAGGGATCTAATTTTATATGCTGATTATTGCGTCTGACTCAGTAGGGGAGAGGGCACTTATCATCTAAAAAAAATGATAACTTTTTTGTTTCGATAGTAAATCTACATTTAAAAAATTAAAATAACTAATATACTCAAAAAACTAATCTACATAAATTTGATTTTCTCATAACGCATATCGCTGAGATCTTCATAGTGAGACTAGATGATAATGTTATGAGCCTGCATAATTTTGACATATCAGCTGCTTCACAGGCAATATCCAAGTGTGGTTTCGCTTTAGTGAATCGTACGCGTATGATTGATGAGCTCAAAATGTCTCGGTTTGGTCATTCGTCATTCCCCTACATCCTCTATTGGATTTGTAATAACCAGGATGTGTAATATAACCTTCTGAGCTATATATCGGAATTAGATATAAATTCAACTGCAGTTGATATTTTTAGTTTTTATATATTTTTTTATTTTGTATTGTATTGTTATTTTTTTATGAGAAATAATTCGACATCTTATGTTTTACCGGCGCTGCGTCAGCACATGGGTAAACTTAAGAGGGTTAAATTTATGTATGTATTTTCTGTGTTTATTATGATTTCTTGTTATGAAAATATTTTGGGTTGTTGATATATTACAGAAAATTAAGCTAAAGCCCCAAATTGAAATTGAGTAAACAAGTAAGTTTGTTGGACTTATCCTTACTATAAGTTTAAAGTACAACACAGCTGACCGAGAAATACTGCGACTAAATAAACTTCGGTCTTCAGAAGATTGTTAACTGTAGTACTGCAAAAGCTAAGTGGCATTATTTCTTATTTCAGAAGAAGATAAGTTATTTTAATTAATTTGATTTGCCTATAACGTCGATAGACATGCTTACTTTATTTCTTTATATACCTATTTATGAATATTAAGAAAATAAAATACTATAATATTTATCTATATATTAATACGTGAAGCAAAAACTTGTGGTGCATTTTTAAGTAATATGCCGCGTATGGATTAGTATGAAATTTACAATGGTTATAGTGGACGTAGAGAAGTAAAACACACATTACACACACTACCGTGCATTTGTCACAAACACATAAGTAATAAACGAAAATATACATTCAACATAAGAAAACACAGAACGTCAAAAATTTCAGATGTCTTTGTCAAAATGTCCGTTATTGATTTTAAATGCAGCTTTGTCACTTAAACCTCTTTTTATCATTCGGGTGTAATAAAATATCTTAAAAATTAATAAAAATTAAATTTAGGAAATACTTTGGACAATATCAAGTTTAGTTTTTGAGTTGAATTACGGTCGAATTTTGACAGTTGCGATGACTATTTGCAATAAAACGACCAGATACTTCATGTCATTTGATGATTAAAATAAAGAATATGACTAACTTTAGGCAAGTCTAATCTTCTTGGAGTTGCATAAAGAGGCCTTTATGCGGCAGTAGTAAGTTATCATCAGGCACCCTACGTACTTATTGTCTACTTCTATTTAATAAAAAAGGCAAACTCAATGCAAACAAATTCTTATCACTATTTAACTGAATTATACGAGAATATAAACGAAGTACACGTCTGTCCAAAAAGACATGACCTGGTTTCGTCCGTGGGGAAATCTCGACCTGTCATGAGAATTACATGAGATATGACGTCACGCTAGCGATGCTCATCCCGCTAGATGAGCCGGGATTTACGACATAAAGTTGATACTTCTGGAATATGCGAGAAAAGACTTATCAACTTGTAAAGGAAGTTTTGTTTGACGCTGATAATAATTATGATGCAAATTTATTTATTACTAGTATAAGAATTAAAAATAGTTAGTTAAATAGTTAGGTTAGATACGGTAAAAAAAAATCAACCACGTAATTTGTGGAGAAACAAAATACATCCTTTGTTTTTTTTAAATATTCCTTTGTTTGCCTCCCCTTAGGCGAGAAATGTCCAAACCCTCTATACCTATACCTCCCACTCGTGACAGGAATAATTATAGGTACAAAAATATTGCTTATTTTTCTATTTCAAGCGCATTGACTCATTTATAAACATTTATACTAGTTACCAGTCGCAGTAATCGCTTTGGTCGAAACTAAACCGTAATCAAAAACTAAAATTTTGTCCAAAGTGTTACGTGAATAGTTCTTGATTTAAATTACAAAATGTAATAGTGATATGGTATCACAATAATATCATCCAAAAAACAGTTTATATGTACTACATAGTTTTTAAATGTATGTTATGTTACATTTTTTATAAACGCGAGTGAAACCTCAGGATACTACTAGATTTAACACATATAAAAAAGTTTATGTGAGAAGATTGGCGAACCACAAGATGGACCGATGTTATCGTAAAATTATTGAGAAAATATAGATGCAAAAACAGAACATCAAAGGAAATGGCGTGCAGATGAGAAGACCCACCCTCAATCTTATCTTACTGATATCATAAATCCAAAAGTTTGTAAGGATGGATGAATGTTTGGTGTTCCTTTTCGCAAAAACGATATATCCACATTGGATAGACTACACAATGATATAGCCTACAGAACAGACTGAGAACATCAATTTTATTAAAAATACGTGAGCTTTATGTTTACATGCACTCTGATCCAAGAACCTTCAAAACATTTCTATGAGAATTAACGCTGAATTTCAATAAATTTCACTATAATTCGCGTGACATTTCACGTCTTTATTAGAAAAGTCACTGAAACATGCAGCACCAAGGGATTCACCATTTTTTTTTGTTTTCGAGGGGGAAACTTTCAAAAAGTATCCGACGTCGTGGGAGCGACGCGGGTTATGTGGGATTCTTACCGCACTAAAACCCCCCGGTGGCCGACCTCGACGCTGCGAAGAGAACTCCGGGAACTCCAATTGACCGCCACCGGTGTCCTCAGCGTGTTGCCCCATCGGGCTCGTCCCTGGTGGGCGTGAACTGCTCACCGCACCTTCTGGTTTTTACGGCAGCATGCAACCACACATGCCGCTGTCCTGCCCAGGGTCGCTTAGCCGGACGGTTTGAGCTTCCACTCTTTAGTCGCTTCTTACGACAGGCAGAGGGTACCGTAGTCCTATTCTGGTCCCGGGACTACAGGGACACCTAGCGCATGGTTTGTGGCCTTGAGTTAGAGATATCTTGGCTTATGCTGCTTAAAGACTTACAATAATGGATATAAATTGGTTTGCCTAAGGTGCTTACAAATTTGAACAACAAAGAATTAACAACAACACATATAATTACAAGCGAAGCCAATAAACGACGTTTTATAAATGAAGCTTTAAAAGAAACAACTTAATATGTTAAGGCATCTAATGTACTATATATACATAATACTTTATACATACATTATACATAGTACTTTATCAGATTTCCAGCCGACACTAAGTAAGCAGTTTATAAACAGATAAGGAATGCAAATATAAGTGTTGAAAGGTCTCGTTTTGTCTTTGTTTCCTAATCCCTAGGGATTTGCTCAAACCTTTTGAGATCCTTTGATGAAATCTCTCGGGAAGATGTTAAATTTTGACCAATAAATTGCGTACATCATGTTCACCTTCTAGGCTGTCATAATGATGGATATTTTCATATAAATAAAATTAGAATCGACTTTTTTGTTTATTTGAATAGGTATTTTAGTTGTCATTTTTGCGTATAATATGGGGTAAGCAGCCACTGCCACTCATGGACATCAGTATTCAACTCCAGGTGAGATCAATCTTACCTCAGGTTAGCAACAGATGCTTTAATACTCCGAGGACGAAATTCACACAGAAGCGCACAACATTGCTGTCATAAGGTAGAAAAAAGTGAAGCTGTGATGCTTCCGGAGTTGAAATACTAAGAGTTTTACCACCGTAAAATAGTAGACTGATGCAATCCTCAGAAGTTTGCTTGATCGACCAGTCCTTGAAAACATCACATAAGTCTGAGTCATACTTCCGTGCACGTCGATTGATTTTTTCTGTATGTCGATAAATTTATTTAATAGTCCTTGACTTGACTGAAGAAGAAAAAGTATCACTCAACAGCAAAATAACTAAGACTACGACACGTAGGAGGATAATTACAAGCGTGCACACGCAACTAAAAACTAGGACAGTGCCCTTAGTCTAAACGTGTTACGTTTCCTCAAAATGGTCATTATTTTCGTTTTATCCATAATCATCATCTAAAACAAAATATACATCTTATTATATTTGAGGGCATAGAGCAGTGATATCCTAATCGTTGAAACTTGCCCTCTCAATCGGTCCAAGTTTCAAATCCAGGCTCGCACCACTGATTTATGTATGTGCGTATTACAAAAAAATATCACTGCTTTTCGGAAGGAAAACATCGTGAGGAAATCTACACACCCAAGAGTTCTTTGACAAAAAGTTCTCGAAGGTGTGTGAAATCAACCAATCTCATTCTGAGAGAAGACCCGTGTCCAGCAGTGGGACAATGATGGGTTGTATATTTCAGCGTATAGGCGAAAACATAAACGTGTATTTTTTTATCTGATTGAAGAGGCAAAAAAGCATGCAGTCCACCTAATGGTAAGTGTTCACTACCGCCATAGACATCTGTAATCAACTTCAAATAGAACATGGGTCTTATCTGAAGTCAATCTGGTGTGGTTTCTGGCATGAGGCGACCAGTATAATCTTCTTGAGTAGCAAACCATCTGCGATTGACTTCAGATAGAACCCATGTTCTATTTGAAGTTACCACTGACTATCACGTGGACTGCTTGCTCGTTTGGTACTTTAATCAGATTTGTTTACCACATTATTTAAAACCTGGATACAAAATTATTAAAACTATAACACAAGAGCAGTGACACTCCATTAGGGAGACTCCTTAGTTTGTGAGAATAGCACATTATAATTTCATATAATGTGCTCTTAAAAATGAGCCCATAAAGCGTAATAAATTCTAGCGCCTAAATTAAGTGCCCTCTAAACATTATCTTTACAAACTGAACACGATATTCAAATAAATGGAGCAATGCTATTTTAGCCAGAATAATTTTATTACCTAGTGCTTTTAGTCCGCATTATTAAAACACGTAGCAAATTTTCCATTTAGTTTACACAAAGGACAATTTTTAGCCATCTACACTAAAATAGCATCAACAAGTTCTATACGTCCGGATTTGAAGCAACCCAGGACTTTGCAAATAATTTCTATTTTAATATAGGTATGTATTTCAATAATGTTGTACTTGTTTTTCGTTTCCAGTCCAGTTATTATATCGCATATGAGTTCCTTATTTTGTAAAGATTAATTTATTGTACTTAAAATTGTATTACATGTAGCAGTAGAAAGTAATAGACATATAAAACCACAATACGAAAGTTTTCATTATTGCACGTCTACAAACTGCGTTTAGGTAACAAAGACGAAACATCAATTTAGACGCCTCGTTCGGAGCATCCAAACAAAGAATCGTTGCAGACCGACCATTACAGTTTAAAACCAATCGATTCCATTCAATTTGCATGACGTGAGGTACCCACGGTAAAAGCTTTCGATCTTGTGGCGGTACGCTGCGTTAGCTTCCTTGAGGGTACTCGTAAAAGTGAATTCGTCTGCGGTGCAAGCATTTCGAACGGCATACGCTTTTTGATTTCCATTCTGTATTTTTACGACTGTCCACGCCGTCAGTTCCGCGTTCATTTAAAAAATCTGTTCCACCGGAAATTTCTCGATGAAATTGGGAATTGGGATTGCTCAATCGGGAGTTTTCCCAGAACACTCACAATCCGATTGATGTCCTCGGCACCACGTTTAATATGAAAAGCTTTCAGTTTGTCAATTATTTATTCTCGTACCCGCAAGTATTAGCTTGTTAGCTCCAAGAGACGGCACACAACATCATGTAATCAAATTTTGAAGATAAATGAAAAGCTAATTCAATGTGCCAATCTTAAACATAAACACAGAGCGAGGAATGTAAACTAGAGTTGTACTAAGCAAAGCAATGTAAAGACTACCGTCAAATTTATTCGCAATTCGCCCATAACAATGTAGCTACAGATTCTCAAACTTCATTTCGAAATTAACTTGCAAATTCACTTCATCGTTATAATCTTTTGTCACGTTAAAGTTTCGAGACTGTAGAAGTTGAAGCTAATTAAGGCGAAGTTAGGCAGACGGAAGGCAAAAAAAACTTTGAAACTCCAACTTTGTAGATACGATCAAAAAATTATCGACAGAACATTTTGATTATTAAAACTTGTTTTACTTTCATTGTTGAAAGTTAAGACAGTAAAAGTTTAAGTAAAAGACATGAAAATAGTGCTTGATTTGAGAATTTTTAATTATGGCAATTAAAAATATCTTTGAAAATTTTATCAACTTTTTAAGGCAATCAATGTTGGTCACAACTTGATGTCTGGCTGTGCTTCACAACACATAAAAAATATTCAAGTATAAATAGAAAATCAGTAACATCCAGGTATAATCTCGTCAATTCAATAACAATAGTTAAACATAAACTACGGACATTATACTCATCATACGACAAAAATAACATATACAATACCAAAAAGTAGTTGCTACATTAAAGATAATAAAAGGAAGAGAACATTTAAGGGAACTAGATATAGGTAACGTGACATTGATCGAAAAACCACAGTACTCGCATAATGTATCGTATTTGAATCGTAAAATCTGTTGTTTGACGCACGTTGTTTCTAAAAGCGGGCCTAATAAACACAGGTTCCTCATGCATTATGTAAATGAACGAAAGCTTTAAGGATGTCAGTTTGATAGATTTCGCTCAGTAAACCGCGTTAACTCAGCTTGAAAATTTTGCGTTGGTAACAGAAAATTCACGGCGAATTCTCGTCCCTGGAGAGCGAGATGAAATTTTGGCACACTCCTGACAGGTGTTCAATCAAAGGATCAAATAAGTAACTGAACGTCTTTTGAGAACACATTTTTATTCTCAGTCTCATCAATGTTAAAATTAGGAAATCAAGAATCGTAAAATACAACGAGATGGGAATCTTATCGCAAATAATTTTAGTTGTTTGACAAATAGAAACACGTTTTGTTTCAGAAGCCTTGTTCTGGACAGGCTTTATTATATTTGCTACGGCAAATAAGATGTGATTTTGGATCCAGTAAATTAAACATCAAATATAATAAAAGACTTATATTATCGAATAACTTTTACTTTTTAATTTATTGTACTGTACTCAAGATTATCAGATTACATTTCTACGGCATAAGTTTTAATGAGCAAACTGTATTTTTTTTCAATATTTTATAGTATTTGCAAACTCAATAAGAATCATTTTTCTGAACTTTGTACCTAATTAGCTTTATAGTTAAAAGTTCTAAAGTGTAGAAACTTTGACATGACAAAAAATTATAACTGTTAAATAGACTCTCAGATGTATTTTTAAACGAACTTTCAAAAACCGTATATTTAAAAAAAATCGTATAAATGATTTCAATTAAGTTCTAGGACACATTATAAATTTCATTTCTATAATAAATAACCTGTATTTTTTATTTTTTGTGCTCAATTTAATTTTCGATTGCTTTTATGATCGCTTACTTAAGCCTATGTATAAATAAACAACGATGTATTACGCTAAGAATATTTAAAACTGAAATGAGATCTTGCGGTCCGATACTGTGGATATGAGGTAGATAACACCAAATAAGGCACATGGACATAAAATTGTACAAATAGAACAAAATAATTTTAAAATCCCATGTAATTTTATACATATAGATATATTCTGAAAGTTCACAGTTGAAAACAAGTGCTGGAACTCAAAATGCGATTCAAAGTTCAGTTCGCAGATTTATAAAAGCTTGCATCTCAGTTGAATCTGCTTTTACGAGTGCTTCTACGGAAAATAAAGCATTTGTTAAACCGAAAACCGATAGTGATAATATTGAAAATAACAAAATATATTATTATTTTTATTTATATCGCTTTACATTTTTATCTATACAAATATAACAAGAAAAACAACACAAAGTATTACACGATGAAAAGATTGTACGAGAAGATGTCTCATGTCATGTAGAATTTAACAGGATCGATAGATTTGAAATATTCATGAGGTCAGTAGAAACGCACTTTTACTTCGGTACTTGGAATAAAATGTATCCTTGATGTAAGCACTCAAGAGAGATAGAAAAGAGAGAAAGTAGGCTCGAGAAAATATCTCATGAATAATTTAAAATTATGATGATAATGATAAAACTCTTGAATCTCAATTGATGGTAAACATCACAGCAAAGTCACTTTCAGTAAACACACTAGGGGTTGAATAGGCCAACTATTCACCATCAATTGTGATCTTTGTCGCAATTTCAAAAATAAGAGGGGGGGGGATTTTCTAAAGTTTATATTCTACTCAATGTATACAAGTGTGCTACAGTATACGCAGTAATAGAAGTATCTATCAGCAACCAGGTGGCCGGCACTGTTTGAATGAGCATAGACAATAATATATACTCAGACGTGACTAGCTCTCATATTAATACCACCTTTCCAATCTACTTATTTTTTGTTTAACTTTAAATGTACTTCTCTGGACGATTACGGTTATAAATAAAAAGTCTATATACAACAAGCACTATTCAAAAGAACATCAATAACAACATGTTTTAGTGGCAATACTGAGAATAAAATGGTGTTTATAAAACCTTAAGAACATAGCTTCGCTGGTAGGATAATACGTAATAATAGATTATGCATGTCTCTCCGCGCCGTCCCAGCTTGCTGTGACACATATAACCACTTTCGAGATTGAAACACTGCGTGGTACGAAACAAACAGAACTAAAAAGAAAAAGGCAAATAGATAAAGGAGAATTGTGTGCCAGACAAGCGTTTATCCGTATCTAAACATCGTCCGCTCTTGTGTGCGGATTTATGGAAGTGAACATTTTATTTGCTATGTTCTTTATTGTAGACCAAATCAAGATTAACCCCTTATTGCAAGAACCTAGACTCAATTACATACTGTTTTCGTTACATTAATTTCCTTGAACATTATTTTAATTTTTCCCATTACCAACACGCAATAGCGAAATTTTGTTTGTTTTGGTCTCTTTGTTACTCTCGTGCTACGTAATTTGCCCTAAAGCACTGGCGTTGTAATAGGCTTTTCATTTTAATTTTGGGCACAAATGTACATACTTTTTGACATTTAGCCCGCAGGTTTGTCGTGTTTTTATAATAACAGTACTTTGATAATATTTCAAGTAGAAATCTCTCCATCGTAACTCCAAAGACATTTACATTGGATGTATAATTATATACATTTCGTCTTCCATCTCTTTAATCCGGACTGTTTATTTTATTTGTAAATTATCAAAATTCCGTAACGATAACATGTTTTAGCTCTATTATGATTCCGATATAATCGCTGTTTAGTATTTACGGTTCAATGAAACACGAATTCATTAATTTGGATTATTGGAGGGTATTTCATTACATGTTTCAACTTGACTAAACGATTTAATAAAGGAGGACTGAAATGTATCACCAAAATACCTTCAACATGATATATTTGATATTTCCTAGTATAAATCACAATAATCAAAGATATTAGTTGATTACAGCCTACGCATGACTGTAATTTTGATAAACTGTAATCCATTAAGCGGCCTTTTGTTCCCATTCTATTCATAAAGGGTTAAATGAAGAATGAATAAAATCCATACTATCATAATGTAAATGTGAAAGTCAGATAGATTTTCAACTGAATCGGTATTTATGTAGATAACCTTCGTGTATGTAGCAGAATTTTATATATAAAATTCAAGTTAATGAAGCTGCTGCCATTGTACAAATTACCTCCTATGGGCAGCCTTTTTTATTTTTGTTTTCGAGGGGAAACCATCACAAGGTACCCGACGTAGTGGGAGCGACGTAGGGTTATGTGGGATTTTTACCGCACTAAAACCCCCCCGATGGCCGTCCTCGGCGCTATAAAGAGGACTTCGGGTACTCGGTCCGACCGCAACCAGAATCCTCTGAGCGCGTCCCAGATGGTTGGCTGGGCCCACCGCTCCGTCTAGTCTTTACGACGGTATGCGACCACACATACCGCCGTCCTTCCCGGGATCGCCTAACCGAACGGTTCAAGCTCCCACTCTCGCCGCCTGCAACCCCGGAAGCCCCTTTTAGTCGCCTCTTACGACAGGCAGGGGATGCCGTAGCCCTATTCTGATCCCGGAACTACAGGGACGAACCTTGGGGTAGCCTAGCAATGATCTTTCAAAAAATGGTCGAATTACATTGACTTTTTATCTTCTAACACTTTAATAATTCAGTTGTTATTATAATATATGATCGTTACAGCATACGGTATTTCAAATACTTTTGAGAATATTTAATTAAAGAACATTTCTCATAATCATTTTCATTTCCTTTGAATACCTACATCCCAAAAACATACAAATATTGCAAAATCCGTTCCGCCTCATTTATGGTGTTCTCCCCAAAATATTATCAGTGATTTAGATAATATTCTTGTTTACTTCTAAACAGACAATACGAGTGACCGCGACATTACGTATTCTGTGCGCCGTGCCCATACTTCTTCATCATCTATGATTTATTGCAAGATACCCAAAAGGGGGTGTAAACAAATAATCCATAATAATGTGTTTAGCGACCTTATTGTTGTACGGAATAAATATTATTGTTTGTTCCGATTTAAATATGATGGTCTAACAGGTAGCATTGATTTAGTTTGGGTTAGCGTGTTTGTTTTTATTACTACTGATATTGTGGTATGTGTTTATTAAGTGCGATTCTTGCAGATTTCTATCTCTATATATTTATACGTGAAGCAAAAACTTGCGTTTTTAAGATACGTGTCGCAGGTAGAGGAGTATGAGAAATTACGCCCGGTTATAGTTGATGTAGAGAAGGATTGCGATTTGCTAATTTTTTTTTCAAATAACGCATAAACCATACATAAAATCAATTTAAAAACACATTACACTCACTACCTAACATTTGACAAAAACACATACATAATAAACGAAATAGAACATTCAATGTCTTACTATAAAAACACAACGTCAAAATGTCAGATATCTTTGTCAAAATACCCGCTATTGCTTTTAAATGCAGCTTAGTTAATAATTCTCTTATTACCTTTAACGGATGCGTTCTAAATAACTAGATTTTTTTTATAATTTATTTAAATTAGAGAAATATTGGTGCTACTTTGGACAGTATGAAGTTTAGTTTTTTGATTAAAATTACGGCCGAATTTCGACCATTGCGACGGGTGACTTAGGTTTTAATTATTTGTATTTCACCGTATTAAAGAGGGTAGAACTTGTGGTTCGACTCCGCAAGCACAACTGCCATACCTATTTCAGTCTATTAACTGCTGTGTGTTCTGGTTTGATGGATGCGTTAGAGAAGCTACATTTATGCGAGGCGTTCCAACTTAATGTTCAGGATTAGCGAGGCATCTGTGCCTAACCTCCTCCTTTGACGACCCACGTGGCGGAGCGGCTACCATACCGGTCTGACGTGTAATAAATCCCGGGCTCGATTCCCGGTCAGACAAGTATCTGAATGATGAGTTTAGATTCATGTTCTGGGTCTGGGTGTTTGTGTATTCGTTCTTGTGTGTGTCCATGGTACCCACTATACAGGAGGAAATCCTAGTGTGACCATAAATGAGTGAATCAGTAAAATATCAAGTAAATATCAATTAAAAATTATGGAGTAAAAATTTCCTCAAAGGAATATTAAAATGTAGTCCAATTAGAAATTCTGCATCAAGTTGATAGCGATTGCCTGCTAAGCGATGGTAATTAGCTAAGCTCGAGAGGTCGTTTGTGCTAACTAAACGCTAACAAGCGACCTCTTAGGAATCTCTAATATGAATAATTTAATGGCTTAGAAATTCACAAAGTGTTACATTTTGGTTTCGCAGTCAATAAGATATTTGAGGTTACCTCAGATATTAGAAACGAGGATGGTAGCAGGAGATTGAATGCTTAAACGCTTTCTACGCTCATAGTCCCACAGTAGGATTTTCTCCTGTGTCGTGGGTACCATGGAAACACACAAGATGAATACGCAAACACCCAGACCCAGAACAAGAATCTAAACTTATCATTCAGATACCTGTCTGGCCGAGAATCGTACCCGGAATCCACTGCGCGTCAGACCGGTTTGGTAACCGCTCCGCCACGCGGGTCGTCAATTAATCTGATAACGTTTTATTAGAGATGCTCCTTAGCTTTTAAGGATTATCTTAGAATGCTTCAGATAACTACGTTTCATTTTGCATATTACTTTTAAGGTCGCCGGCACACTTTTATATAAGACGACCATCATAGTCCTCGAGAGTGGCAACACATCTGTGATTATTTCAGAAAGACACCTTGTTCTGTATGAAGTTGCTTACATATGTCCATGGGCAGCATTGACCACTTACGATTAGGGGGACCGTATGCTCGATCACTACTTCAATCTTATAAAAAATTATAACTCTTAAAATATAACAGAGCAACGCACTTCACTGGTATTATTAGTCAAAAATAGATGTAATAGAAATATCTCCTAAGTCGGACTATAAAGAGTTCCATCACTTTTAAACTGTAAATATTTAAAATTATTACTATTCTCATTGATTCAAAAACTTGTAACAAATTTACGTGAACTATTTATTCTTGTTTGATTCGACAATTTTCCTTTCAGAAAACTTAAATCCGATTTCATTCAGAAATGGGAACAATTACGAAAACGTTGAACGCGTTTATTGTTATTGAAATTGAAATTTGAATGACAAATAGCAAATAAATCTGGTCGAAACGTTTCCGCCGATCTCGTCGGAATGTTTCCGAGCAAATCGAGTATTTCCGCTCCAATTAATATCAAAATAACCACTGATAAACGATTTCTTGCTTCTTTGAAGTTAATTTTATTTCTACACCTATTTGTATCGTCAATCAGTGCTGTTTCGTTTCCGTGAAACATTGTGGTTGCTGGCTCGCTTTTATATGAGGCAACCCTCTTAGTCCTCAGGAGCAGGAACGCATCTGTGATTTACTTCAGATAGAACTCCTGTTCAGTTGCTTACGGATGTCTATGAACGTCGGTGGCCACTTACCAGTTCAACTGAATGCTCGTTTGCTACTTCAGTCAGATCAAAAAGAAATCTCAATACATACAAGTACGAAATAATCTTTTACAGAATCAGATACAGTAGATAATAAATGCTTACATATATGTATGGAATTATATATATTTATGAATAGAATACATGTAATCTGGATCTAAATTTGCTCTAGTGAACCGATTTTAATGCTAGTATGATAATGTTATTAATTATAGGGAAGAACGTTACACCCTGAAAACTGAATCATGTGGAAAATTGCTAAATTAAATTAGATACATAGCGTTGAGAATGAGTAACATTTTAGTCTAGAACTTGTATCCAATTAATAGAATGATCAAGAAGTTGATTAGAAATTAACGGATTTCTAATCAACTTAGTGACAACGGCCATTTCTAAGGACTATGATGGTCACATATCAAAATAGCACATCTTTTCTAGCACTCTAAAATAGGTGGCGAATTTTAATTTTTTAAAACTAAATCACACCTTCTTTCACATTTTTCTGATCGTTATAGCTATGTTGCGACTATAGTGCTTAGGCAAGCAACACTTGCCACCTCGCTTACCCCTCGCAGGCAGTCGTCTCTTTTTTTTTGTTTTCTAGGGGGAAACTTTCAAAAGGTACCCGACGCCGTGGGAGCGACGCAAGGTTATGTGAGATTTTACCGCACTAAAACCCACCCGATGGCCGTCCTCGGCGCTGAAAAGGAGGACTCCGGGATCTCGAAACGACTTTGAGCTCCCACTCTAGCCGCCTGCAACCCCGGAAGCCCCTTTTAGTCGCCTCTTACGACAGGCAGTGGATGCCGTAGCCCTATTCTGATCCCGGAGCTACAGGGACGAGTCGTCTTTACTACCTTGTCCTGAATGAACGCGGCTTACGTAAATTACCACGCCGTTTTCATTATCTATCTCCTAACAATGGTAATACAGGTGTTAAGTTGAACTATACAATAACGTTGACTCTACACTCTCACACCGAACACCTGTACAGTGGTGACCCCGACGTGATTTCAACACGCAACCTTCTGATCTGGAGTCAGTCAGTACAGCTTATATTAAAAAATAAAACAAACACACATACACATTATCTTTATACGCAGTTGGGTAATAAACTACTTCCGGAAAGTATATGGACCCTTCGACCATTATAAACGACCGAATAAATGCGATTGTTTTTATGTCTTTCCTTAAGTGGGGTATTTTTTATGGAAATCTCTAAAATTGCGGAAAGTCTTCGAACACCACAGTTAGAGAAAAAAAACATTCGGTGCAATAACTAAGAAAATATTGACTTTATATTGTGTTACTAGGGTCTCAATACGAGTCTATAACGTTATTTCAAAATAATAAATTTATAAGATACTAGCTGTACCCGCAGCTCCGCCCGCGTTTCAATCAATGTATCACAAAGTTTTTCCCATTTCACCCCCTTAGGGGTTTAATTTCATAAAATCCCTTCTTAGTGAGCACTTACGTTCATAAAAGAACCCGCATGCAAAATTTGAAACTCCTAGCACTTGTAGTTTCTGAGATTTCGTGATGAGTGAGTGAGTGACCTTTCGCTTTTATATAGATGGATTATTTAAAGGAAACTTAACAATCGTTTACTAAGGGCACTGGGCGTAGTTTTTTACGAATGAAAGACTAGTTTGTTTAGTAAAATATATTTAATAAGAAGCTTACGTTTAGTGAATGGTCTAGTCAAATAAGGTCTGAGATCAAAGTTTTGGCACCCAACTTTGCATTTTAGATATAATATATTTTCAATTATTATTCAATTATTCATTTTTTTTCCCTTTTTGAGGGTTACGGACGTGAAACCTTTTATATTTTCTTATTGTATCATGCAAACTGCACTATATTAACTCAGAAACATCCAATTACCCTTTCTTAGCTCTAAGCTGTAATACGAAAGGATTAAAATCATATTCAGGAATAATATTACACTACTACACTTACATAAATATTATGAAAGTAAATAAAGACGTAATTGGCTTGAATATAAAAGCTAATTAGTTCTATCAGTAAGTCATTCATTGCAGTTGAGTGCAGGGAACTTTATACCTTAATGCTTTTATCATAAGGTTCGTTAACCAGCTCTGAATAGGCTTAATTCAGGTAATCCTTAATGCTGTCGGTGTTAATACAAAATCGTGCTGGCTTCATTAAAAAGTAAGAGGCTTAGCTGGATGGAGGTCGCAGCCTATTATGATCTCGTTGGGACTAGAGACGAGTCGTTAACCGTATCTCTTAAACTACAGCTGCCAAGAGACTGCACGCTTTGCCTTAACATTACTTTTAACATGGGCTTTTCCACTCGGTTTTGTTCGCGTTTAACACCTGTAACTCAACATACTTATAACCGAAATTATAGTCCTTGAATCTCTCTCACTCTCATCAACCCATTATTGGCCCACTGCTGGATACGGGTCTTCTCTCAGAATGAGAAAGTTTAGGCCATAGTCCACCGCGCTGGCCAAGTGCGAATTGGACGCTGAACAAGGACATTGCAGTCCTTGAATACTTTTAATTAAATCGCGTTTTACCCAACTGCATCAAAAGGAGGTAAAAGTTAGTCAAAATACACCTTTAAAATGGCAAAAATTCAAAAATTTCGATTTTTGAATTTTCAATTCGAGCAAAATTTTCGATTTTTTTAGAATGGTAAGTTTAAAGACCATAATTAAAGATCATTAAGTTACGTACAAACATTTTCTTCATATTTTTTCCATTTTAAATCTTGAAGGAGTCTCATTGTGTACATAATATGCAAACATTATTTATAAGTATAGATGACTTATTTTTTAAACAATTACAGCGGAATTTACGTCGTAATGGTTCATGGTTTGACTCCCGTGTCAGTGCCGCAGCTATTTCTGTCATACCAGCGTTATACAACGGTGTTAGGCAGAGATTTGACATATTGTGTTCTTTAAATACAGTATTATATTTTAAAATAGATTTAGATTTTAATATTAATTATACGTAAAGATACAATAAAGAAAAAAAATATTTATTAAAAATAATAAAAAAAATATCTTTATATGAAATGTAAAAGAAAAATACAAATTATAAATAAAACAAATAATTATAATAATACTATAGATTAATTTATTCTGTTATTTATAAGTTAATAAACCATTCACAGTCCTAATAACAAAATATTTCACTTTTTTTTTATCTGACCGAAGTAGCACGAGCATGCAGTCCACCTAATGGTAAGTGGTTATTGCCATGGACACCTGTAATTAACTTCATACAGAACATGGGTTCCATCTGAAGTCAATCACAGATGCGCTGCTACTCCGGAGGACTATGATGGTCACCTCATGTGAAAGTGTGCCGGCAACCACGACCTTCTATCGAAACGCAAGAAATGTTTCACGCTAGAAATAGGACATGTCGTTTTTACCTAGATGCCATAGTGTCAGTCGCCTAAAGTGAAGTATGTAGTTTAAGTCACAAACTATTTAAATGAAATATTATCCTGAGCAAACACTCCGAATGCTTTGTGCGTAAATACCGGGCCTGTTTATTTTGGAGAGCAAACACGTCCGTCCCGGGAGTAATTCCGTTATGGATGCCAGTGGATCTAGGGAGGTTTGTCAAATGACGTCTTCATGTATCCTTTAAACCTTATGTATATCAGCTTACGTCCTGAATTCAACCCTTTAGAGAACGACTTTTCGATAATATTTGTTACTTTTTTGTGTTATTTGAGGAACTTTGTTGCAAATTCCTGTGTTTCCTACATTGTTTGTACATGAAGTCAACATTATACATTAGTAAGATTAGAAACTAGATGGGCCTTTGTTGTTTACGTAATATTAAAAAAAAATTCGTCTTAAATTGGCGTTTTGGTAAATATATATGTAAAATACTATACCATACCATGAAATATTCAATTTCAGGCTTATTTTATTATAGAATAGATACAATTTGATATGTAACGGATACTCACGATACGCGGTTTTTGAATACTTTTTGTCGATATTTCGAACTAGTTACATGGATCGTGGTTACGGTGAAACTTAACATGACCACGTATGTAACTGGGTCGAAATATCAGGAAAAATAAATTAAAAAACCGCATAAAAATTAAATGTTTTTTTTAATTTATCCACAAACCATACAAATAGACGTAGTTGAGGGTTGCTTACCTTGTTGAGCAAATACTATCCCGAGTAATTCTGTTACAGACGTAAATCTAGGGAGCCTCTTCAAGTATCATTGTCTATTATCAGAGTTTCGTATGTATTCGTATACAGATGGATACTAAAGGTACGTTTGGTTCGCATCATTGAGTATCACTGAACATCTACATTGTCCACAAAATATGAGTGTTGAATGATAAAGTGAAATAGTTCCTCTAAGAATCAATAGGAACAAGTTCCTAATTATCATACTCTTGTGAACAATATTCTTTCATGCTTTAGCGCTTTGGATATCCAGTTTGTGTAAAATTAAGTACGTCTAGGTGTGTATGTGTACGTGTACGTTAACGTGTACGTGTCCGTGTACGTGTACGTGTACGTGTACGTGTACGTGTACGTGTACGTGTACGTGTACGTGTACGTGTATGTGTATGTACTTTAGGTCCTTCTACCTGTGACTCACATTATTTATAGGTTATTCACGCAACTTCGCCCGTTTTGTTTACGTCTAGCGCGGTAATGTTATAATTAAAGTAATCTTCTTCCTTCTTCTTTATAAAAATGAATGTCTGTATGTCCTCTATAGAATTTTAAGCTATTCATTTGATTATGTGATGATTTTAGCAATTTTTTATTCTTGAGCTCGGGACGGTTTCTGGCGTATTTTTTTGTTACGGTGTAGCAACGCGCGTAGGGTACAGCCAGTAAACTATATTTATGCCAGCGAAATCCAGCTAGTAGGTCTTATGTGAAAGATTAAAAAACATGCAGACGCCCTCGCAGACGATCGCATTTACAATATTAATAAGAAAATTTCAATATTCATTTTTTCTTACCTGATTAAAGTAGCAAATGAGCATGCAGTCCACCTGACAGTAAGTCGTTACTGCCACATATGGACATCTTTAAAAAACTTCAATAGACCCTTGATTGTAGGTCAATCACAGATGCGTTGCTGATTTCGAGGACTATGATGGTCGTCTCATATAAAAGTATGCCGGCTACCATACCCTTCCATGGAAACGCAAGAGTTGTTACACGCTAGAAATAGGCGGTGGTACTTCCCCGGTTGAACTACACTGCTTTTACTATCTGTTAAATAATATTTTTTATGTTATTAGTGGACACTTGAAAGTTGGATATGACAAAAACTATACGCTATTAAAATATGTTAGTTAGATAAATCTTTTTGTATAACTACATCCGTTTTTTACCTATGTGTGTATATTTCTCATAGTCGATTTACTCCGAAACTACAAATGTTACAAACTCCCAACGAAGCCTAGCGTAATTCTTATTTCATTCAAAATTAATCTCGCTAAATTCAATTTCACAAAATGTAATCCTTTTAGGGATTTGATGAAAAATACCTTTACAATAAAAGGTTTATGAATAGGCGATAGGCAATATTTCGTTATTCAAGGACAGTAATGCCTCTAAGGAGGATAAACTCAATACACTTGACATTCGTTTGATAGATGACGACAAGGCGATCTTTATCAAAGTCATATTTGACAATTTATCACTTGCCTTTGATGTGGCATAACGAGTTGGGTTTTATAAGATTTGAGGAATGATTCTAATGGCTTTGTGACGCATTTAGAACAACAAGGTAGAACCAGTGTAGTTCGCCCGGGGAAGTACCACCGCCACACCTATTTCTGGCGTGAAGCATTTCTTGCTTTCCGTTGGAAGGGTGTGGTTTCCAGCACACTTTCACATGAGGCGATTATCATAGTCTTCGGGAGTAGCAACGCATCCGTGATTGACTTCAGATGGAACCCATGTTCTGTAAGAAGTTGATTACAATGTCCATGGGTGGTAGTGGCCACTTACTATCAGGTGAACTGCATACTCGTTTGCTATTTAAGTCAGATAAAAATAACTGAAATATGATTGTGTAAAACTAGAGATGCAGTTTGTTCAATTTTAAGAAGCCCCGCTAGCTTTAAGATATTATTTAAGACTGTCCTCTAGTTTGAAGAAATCCTCAGGAGTACCAATTAACCTGTGGTTAATGACAAAGACTTAAATGCTTTATTCTTAATGCGAAGTAATCCGGAAAAACGCTAGGGGTATGTTGGGCTTTTACCGACTATAACTCCGCCGCGTTCTTCTAGTTCTTCTAGAAGCTCAGGGTCGACAAGGCATTAGCATTACATTTGTTTCGACAACGTCGACAAGCGCTGGTATTCACGCCAGCCACGTCCCGAGAGAGAGAACCCCTCAAAAAGGACTTCAATGTTATTTCTGGTTGATAGATTCAGATACGTATCTATAGCCCGGCAACGTCGGCTAGCACTGGCATTAATGCCAGCTACGACTCGAAAGGAAAGGGACTTTTTCAGTAGTATCCCTCAAGAAGGAGTTTAATGCTATTTTTTGTTGATTACAGATATCAATCTCCAGGTGGACAAGTGCAGGTGGTAGACAGATATCTGCAGGTGGTAGACCCAGAGTAGTTCGCCCGGGGAAGTACCAGCGCCACACCTATTTCTAGCGTGAAGCAGTTCCTGCGTTTCGACGGAAGGGTGTGGTTATCGACACACTTTTGTATGAGACGACCATATCAGTCCTCGGGAGTAGCGACGCATCTGTGATAGAACCCCATGTTCTGTATGAAGTTGCTTACAGGTCCATAGGCGGCAGTGACCACGTACCATCAGGTGGACTGCATCCTCGTTAGCTACTTCAATCTTATAAAAAAAATCTACATTAAAAGATAATAAATAGTTCTGACGACAGGTAACAGTTCTGACTACACGTATATGTCGTGGTCATTTGCTATTTTTAATAGCCTACAATTAACAAAAACGCGGAACAAAAACCACTTCAATAATTTAAATATTTTCACGTTCTTACTTCATTTTATCATGAATTTAAAAATTTAAATACATTCGGAATAAAATTGTACTATTTAAAATTTAACTCAAAATTCTGTATCGCCCACAATGAACATGGGACTACGTAATACTGTTCCACTGAAATGGTTTTATTCTTCTCTGTGGAAATGTACCCAATGAAATGTCCATATACAATATGAACATCGATATATCTGAATATTATGAATTATGAGACAGTTTCAATCATGCCGTCAACCCATTATTGTCCCACTGCTGGACACGAGTGTTTTCTCATAATGAGAGAGGATTAGGCCATAGTTCACAGCGCTGGTCAAGTGCTGATTGGTGGACTTCACATACCTCTGATAACTTTTTTTAAGATCTCTCGGGTGTGTAGGTTTCCTCACGATGTTTTCCTTCGCCGAAGAGCAGTGATAATTAATTTTTAATAAGCAGGTTATTTTAGAAAAATCAGTGGTGCGTGCCTGGGTTTGAACCCCGGGCCTCCCGATCGAGAGCGCAAGATTCAACCATTAGACTATCTCTGCTCCCCTTCAGTCATCATTAAGTCATTAATTATATACCTTCATAAATGCAGTAGCTTATGGCTGGTTGTGGATGGAGTAAGTAATACGCCGCATTAATAATTAGTATACATTAAAATAATTAATACGAGTATATGTACAAAAAAAAACACTACTACTACAAAAGAGTGTTGTAGTAGTTGGGTAAAAGTTGGGTAAAAGTAAGTAAAAGTATGCTTAATTATTTAATCTGAAAAAGTTCTCTTTTCGATGCTTTCATATTTGATCTCTAAACGCCTACTTTCCATATTGTTTATCAAATATTAGAGCGGATAAACAAAGCACTAATAAATGTAGCGCACAATTTAATACATCCATTAGTAAAATCTGTGTGTATTGTTTTTGCCAAAAGCTAGGCCAACAAATTGGAAATACTATACTCAAATAACAAAATGTTCTCTGCGAGGTTTAAATGTGCTTGTTTCATCGTAAAAGGGTAAGCGAAAATATATTACATTAAGTAATATCAATATGGCAAAGAAATTATTCTATGTAATGTTACTAGTTGACCCGGCGAACTTCGTTCCGCCTAAAAGTAAAAAATGTAAAAACATATATACGGTCGAATTGAGAAACCTCCTCCTTTTTTGAAGTCGGTTAAAAATTATCAGTGTTCCTCCACGATATTACGCATAAAAACTTTCCTCTTCAATCACTCTATCTATTTAATAAAGCTGCATTAAAATCCGTAGCGTAGTTTTAAAGATTTAATCATACATAGGGACAGATAGCGTACAGCGAATTTGTTTAATACTATGTGGTGATTAGTGCGAAAGATTATGTTTGTAACATTTTCGTGTAGACTACTGATCGGATTTCGCTGAAGTTTCACTATATTTGGGGTTGATTAAACACTCATGAGCGACACTAACCACTTATCATTAGATGGCAGTGACGAGACTATGGAATAACTTGTAAAAGGTTTGATTCTCGGCCAAGTTATATAATAATTTACATTTCTGCTCTAATTACTTAAAATGCTATAGTACTGTCGCGAGTCTTACGTGTTAAAACAAAGCAATATTTTTGACATTAAAGTCGCATAAAAATAGTGTACCGTATAGACCAATTCTGCTTTCGTAATGGAATTGCAGCTATTGCAAATAATAGCTTTGTATAACACTTGTTCAAGTTTTTTTAACGTATTTTTTAATCTGATCGAAATAGCAAACGAGCATGCAGTCCACCTGATGGTAAGTGGTCACTGCAGCCCATAGACAGCAACTTCAAATAGAACATGGTTTTTGTGTGAAGTCAATCACAGATGCTACTCCCGAGAACTATGATGGTCGCATTATATAAAAGTGTGCCGGAAATACACCCTTGCATCGAAACGCAAGAATTGCTTCACGCTTGAAATAGGTGTGGCGGTGGTTCCTCCCCGGTTGAACTACAATGTTCTACTACCTGCGAACTGTACTTCATCTCATTGGAATTTCAATAAAATGTTAAATAACCTCTCTAGTCTAACCGTAGTCGTGCTACCTGGTGAATTATCGTCCGCATTATTGTTAGGATCGATAAAAAAGTGTACGCATGAAGCGTTTCATACTAATATTATAAAGGCGAAAGTTTGTAGGTGTGTATGTTTGTTACTTCTTAGCGTCTAGCCGGCTGGAGCAATTTTCATAAAATTTGGTAGGTAGTTAGCTGACACTCTGGATTAACATATAGGCTACTTTTTACAATGGAAAATATCTTATTCCCACGGGACAATCGATACATCGGTTTTTTAACGCGGGCAAAGCTGCGGGTTTCAGCTAGTTCATTATAAGGAAGTGACGTCTCCACATCATAGCACAAAATGACCCGCACGATCCGGGATTCACTTATACCAAAACAATCGAAAGTTTCGAGGCGCAGTTGCTCGGGAAATTCGCAATTGGTTCGCGAAGGGAAACACTTTGTTTTCCAGATATGGGAAATAAATTCTGGCTGGGAGCGGCGAGTGGAGATTGTACGAAAAGGCCCAAGTTAAATCGACTTCCGAATTGTTGCTCTTCCCGATGTTCGATAGACAGGGTGGCCACTTAGCAGCGTGTGAATGGACTTTCCCGTTTTTTATGACGAGTTCTTGTTTGTGGGATGTGCTCTGAATGACGTCTTTTTGTGTTTATCTCGTGATATTTTGTATAAAAAGAAACATTTCGGTATGTTTCTGAATTATCTATGAACTTTCATTACTGTTTCTAGAAAATAGGATCAGATTTACGGACTATTTTCGAGGGTAGTAGGTACTTTATAATACGTAAACATTGTTATGTTCCTAAAATCCGAAAGAAATATAAGTGTACTATTATATTACATAGAGTGGAAGCTTTCAGTACTTTTAGATAAAACTCCTATTTTATTTAGTTAAAGATATCCAAGGGCAGTAGTAACTACTTCATATTGGGTACATTTGATCAAAATAAATAACTGAACAAGTAACATTGGTAAATTGTTAAAATAATAAACCAGTTTTTAACCAGGTGGATTTTTTAATCTTATAAAAAATATGTATATTACCTTTTCTTCATTAAAAATGTAGGTATAAGATAAGATTAATAAAATATTTATAAATTAAGAAAATATATTCAACATAATATTTTTTTGTACAACAAAAGTAACAAACAAGTATGCAGTCCACCTGATGGTAGATGGTCAATAGTGCCCATGGACATCTAAAGGCAACTTCATATATACCTGTTGTATTTGAAGTTAATCACAGAACGCAAAACGCATCGATATACAACAACTGCTTCACGATATAAATATGTGGCGGTGATACTTTCTCGATCGAAGTAAACTCGATCTACCACCTGAAGCATTATAATAATAATTCAATACTACATAGTACAAAACAAAGTCGCCTCCCGCTGTCTGTCCCTATGCTAAGATTTATAAAACTACGGTACGGATACTAATGCATTTTTTAATAGATAGAGTGATTCAACAGTAAGGTTTTTATGTATAATACATGTAGAATATAGTGAAGAAACACTGATAATTTTAGATTTTTGACTTATAAGCGGAACGAAGTTCGCCGGGTCAGCTAATAACAAATAAATGATAAAAAGAGGAAAAAATCATGGAAAATAGAAGAAGAAGTATAAAGTGTGTAATGCTATAAAGTAGAAACGGGTGTTTTCACAGATTTCGTTCCTTCATACATAAATAATAACATTCTGTTGCTACAGGAGGATAAAGATTTTTGTAACACTAAGTTACTATAGGGAGGTATATAAGGACGAGTGGGTTGATAGATGACAAACGCGTACTAAAATATTAACGAATAAGGAAAACTGGAAATATACTGCCCCCAGAGCGCACAGTCGTATGTTGTATGAATGTGATACAGTTTGTTTTACGAGGAAAAGTACAAGATAAAGAAACAGTAAAAAAAACTACATATAAAGAAAAAACAAAAACAAATCCTTGCTTGTTCAAAAACTTACAGAAAAGGGAAAAATAAAATTAGTACAATATTCCACTGCAAAGAAAAAATCAGTAAATGACATACAAACACCAAAAGATCTTTTAAAATAAACAATATGACGTGGCGGAGCGGTTACCATACCGGTCTGACGCGCAATAGGTCCCGGGTTCGATTCCCGGCCAGACATGTATCTGAATGATGAGCTTAAAATCATGTTCTGCGTCTTGTTGTTTGTGTATTAGTCGTGTGTCCATGTCCATGGTACCCACGACATAGGAGAGAATCCTACTGTGGGGCTATGAGTGTAGAAAGCGTGTTAAAAGCGTGCGTGTTAATATAATAAAAAGGTTTTATTATAATATAAAACAAATTTGAGAACAGTCTCGTCAATTTACTAAATTATTGGCATACTTGAGATAGGGCATATCGTGGAAAAATTTGGATCTACGCGTATTTTTGGGTCGGGATGGGAACTTCGGTTATACTTAAGGGGTTTAGAGGATAACTCTGTAGTTGATAGGATGAAATGGCTTGATATGAAATGGTCGGATCTAGTTCAACAAAAGAAGTTGGAACTTTATTATCTATGCAAAGATGAACTAAACTTTAAATTCTAGGATTTCTTTGCTATTTTAATGTAAGTTTGTATTAGGAGCTCGTCGTTTGCTTTTTAAAGTCCTTAGAACGAGTTTATCAGGTTTCCTCAAAATAATATTTTTTTGTTCCTTTGGCCATATATTCCAATGTTTATTGCATTTTTGAAAATTAAAAAACGTACAAACATCCGCTCAGCAGATAAAAAAATGCATAATTATGATCTACTAGTCACCGAAATCTACTAGTCGAAATTCGACCCTAATTTAAATGAAAAAAACTAAACCTTATATTGTACAAAGTAGCACCAATATTTATCTAATTTAAATAAATTGTAAAGCAATAGCGGGTATTTTGACAAAGACATCTGACAGTTTTGACGTTATGTGTTTCATAACAAGACATTAAATATTATATTTCGTTTATTATGTATGTGTTTGTGTCAAATGCAAGGTAGTAATGTAAAACATACATAAAGTCAACTACAAACATATTACACTTTATTTGATTTAATGTATATTTTATGCATTATTTAAAAAAAATATTAGTATTGTGCAATCCTTCTCTACATCAACTATAACCGTGCGTAATTTCATACTCCTCCGCCTGCGGCAAGTATCCTCAAAAAATGTCACACATTTTTGCTTCACGTATTAATATATAGATGATACCTTTTAAATATTAGTCTAATTCATTTGATGTTTTTAAAACTTAAATTTATATTTTTTCGAGACACGACAAGTTTGTTTCCCTGCGTCGATATATTCCTGTTATCAGAAAGGAGGTAGATAGAGTATCGCTGCAGTCTAATTACACAGGAATTAACTCCTCAAAGGAATTTTCTAATATCTCTTTACGAAATTTACGACCATATGAAATATATTCCACATGACATGCACAATAGTAGGGGAGCCCAAGAGGGGATTTTGGGACATACTCGAGCGCGGCAGATTAATATGAAGTAAGATACTTTATATATTGATAAGTACCTCCAGCCAGTATGCGGCCTTAGCATAGGTGGGTACTCCCAGGGGTACTTAGTAACCCTCCCACCCCCTTAGGTGACGCTCAAATCGTCAGATTAGCAAATTGGACACATCTTAGGTTCTAATTCACCTCCGCTTATCCTAATCTGGCGCGCTTGAGTGAGTCAAGACGTCGTACTTATTATGCAACTTTGTAAACCTCCTACCCCCCAAGGATACAAAAATATCAGAAGTCAGAATATCAGAAGTGTCAGAATAGCAAATTAGACATATTTTAGGGTGTAATAGGGCAAAGTGAGGTTACTCACTTTGCCCTAACACGATGCATTCGAGTAATTCCATATCATAGATTATTTAAAAAAAATTTGAAACTCTGTAGACGCTTATTCCACTACTTAACGAGAAAACATTATAGGACCACTTATCCTTCCTATCATCTAATCTACCAAACCTAATAAGTTTCTACGACGCTCGAGTAACTCCACATTTAGCATCCTGGGCTCCCCTACTACAACGACCGTTACAAGCCAAGAATTGTGTCACTGCAGTCGATTCGACGAACAACCCCTCAATTGCTCGGCATTACTTTCCTGAGATGCTAAATTTACGACAGTTGTATGTTCACATGAAATATATGACTTGACGTAGAAAGCGACCGTTGTTCGACTTGTACGTTTTATTGCTAAACCACCTGAGACGAAAGTACGGTGTTTTAAGTACTCATGTATTCTGCTCATAGCTACAATGTGAATTGTTTCTTGTTTCTCAGAGGATTTATTTACGAAAACTTCTAAACAGTATGATTTTCGGCGCTTGATATATTATGTAAGATATATTTTATGTATGTGAAACGGATGGATTTTATGTATCTCGACTCAACACTATTAAAACCTGTGACTATTTTGACCTTCGTATAATATACTTTATTACGTGTGTTTTGGAATCATAAACTCACACTATACTCCCTTTTATTTGTTATCGAGGGGGAAACTTCAAAAGGTATTCGACGCTGTGGGAGCAGCGCCGGGGATTATGTGGGATTTTTACCTCACTAAAACCCCCCGGTGGCCGTCCTCAACGCTGCATGGAGAACTCCGGGATCTCCAACGGAACACAACCGGAATCCTGCGACAGCGATGCCCCTTTCGGTCTCTTTCCTGGTGTCCTGGTGCTCACCGTGCCTCTTGCTGTTTACAAGGGCATGCGACTACATATGCCGTCGTCCTTCCCGGGGCCGTTTGACTGGACGATCCGAGCACCTACTCTAATCGCCATGCATCGCCCCAGAAGATCCTTTTAGTCTCCTCTTACGACAGGTAGGACATACCAACATTTTTGAAGGTACTACCACCAATGCACATCTGTAACCATCAGTATAAGAAGAGGCATACATAACTAACATATGTATATCTGATGATGATTAAAAATTTGTTGCAACTGTTGAGGAAGGAGATACTGTGTCAAATATGGATCGTCCAACATTTACACCCAACCCGAGTGGCGGAGCGGTTACCATACTGGTCTGACGCGCAATGGGTCCCGGGTTCGATTCCCGGCCAGATAGGTATCTGAATGATGAGTTCAGATTCATGATCTGGGTCTGTGTGTTTGTGTATTCGTCTTGTGTGTATCTATGGTACCCACGACACTGGAGAAAATCCTACTGTGGGGCTATGAGTATAGAAAGCGTTCCTACACCCGTCTAAAACGCTAGAACTGCTTCTATACGTAGGTAATGTACAACAGTGTAAATTTAGTACTAGAGATTAAAGTAAAAGTCAATCATTAATAACAGTACAGTCCCAGCAGAAACCGTTGTTTTCTGACCTCTCGAGAGTTATGCACTAACAAATATCAACTGTCAAAATACTGGGTCCAGCGTTTCAGTTCCATTACTCTCCGTATACGTTTCCGTGTGAAATATCATTTCGCAAAGTCGTAAAAATTGGAAGGAACCCCTTTCACTCCACTGACTTATCCAACTGAAAGCAGATGAGCGATAAACGACGAAGAATATTACTTGTTAAGAAATAAACTGATTACTAAGTTAAACATGCTTTGTTTACCGGACTCTTCCTGGATTGACGACCCGTGTGGCAGAGCGGTTACTATACCGGTCTGACGCGCAATGGGTTCCGGGTTTGATTCCCGGCCAGACATGTATCCGAATGACGAGTTTAGATTCATGTCTGACGATTCTGAGTCTGGGTGTTTGTGTATTAGTCTCGTGTGTGTCCATGGTACCCACGAGACAGGAGAAAAACCTAGTGTGGGGCTATGAGTGTAGAAAGCGCGCGTGTCTTCTGTTAAAAAATATACCATATTAACACTATTTTATAATGGGCGCAACTTAATTTCTTTTACGACTTAGACACTAAAAGAATGTTTTGATATTGCGTCCCTGAGAGAGGTTAAATGTTAGCATTATTTTGTGTAGTGGATATGAAATCACCGTCAATACTTACTTTTATAATGAAGAACGCTCGGCAGTACATATTAAATAGCATTAAAACATATTTACATAGTTAAAAAGAAAATCTTACATGTAAGTTCAATTCAATCGGTACCATTTTAGGGCAAAATAGCATTTCTGTGATTTTAGTAAATTCTTGACGCTTTGAAACTTTCTACTCTCATAGGTCCACAGTAGGATTTTCTCCTGTGTCGTGGGTACCATAAAGACACACAAAGACAAATAAACAAACACTCAGACATAGAAGACGAATCTAAACTCATCATTCAGATACTTGTCTGGCGGGGAATTGAAGCCGGGACCCACTGCGTGTCAGACTGTCAGACCGGTATGATAACCGCACCGCTACACGGGTCGTCGATTTTAGTAGATAGATCGCAACATCGTAACACATTATTCTGATAACGTCTTAATTATTTTTAATTCCTCTTCCAATTTTGATCGTTACCGGTGAAGCAAGTCACCAAAGAATCGCTTGCAAAATATCGCCATATTTTCCGTTTATCTCCGGAATAGAAAACAAATAGCTTTACCCACCATTAACTTTATAGTTGGTACATCATGTTGGCAAACTATATTGCCTCGTCAAAATCTATGGAGCGGGCGTGGGCGCGAATCCAAACTGACTTTTCAATGACTCGCAAAGTGGTAAAAGTGGCGGTGGCAATGAAAATGGCGCTGGTGAACTTTATGGTAACGTCGCGTTCGGAATTGGTCGTTTGCAGAACGGTAAAGGTATTGGTTCATAGCTACCGAACGACGAATGGGTGATAAAGATGCAAATAACGATTTCTATAGATATAGCCCTATATATATTGCCATGTGTACGGATACATACAGATATACAATATAAATATTTTATTTTGGTGAAAGAGACATTCAAAACGTACCTGTTTTTTTTATGATGCAACTTCATATAGATCATGCATAGGTTTTATCTAAAGTCAATCGCAGATGCGTTTCTACTCTTGAGGACTAGGAAACTGAGGCCGTGGAAGCTTTACCCGGCGATGTAAAATTATGACCCATGAAAAACATGTCTTTAATGGCGTCCATGATCTTCATTGGAACCCCATCGGAATCCTCTGAGCGCAATGCCTCAAAATCCCATAGAAAACATGAACTAAAGATTTAAAGTTATTGCTTGATGTTCGTTCATAATTGTCATCGTTAAAAATAGTGGAGATTATAAAAGAGATTACAAGTAAAAAAAGTTTTTCTCTCAAAAACATAGTAAAAAAATTTATACACGCAAAATAACACCGTCCACATTTCCATCAATTATACCAATAAAGACCAAAATCGCTGGCAAGGCTACGATAGCTTCCACATAATCAGCATGAAATATTTTCACTATACGCACGCGATACCCATCCATCTAGCATTGGGCCATGACGCGGCCGTTCCCATATTTATTGCCGGGTACCCGACCCAGGATGTGGTCAGTCTGATCGATGGTTTTATGTAAATTTCTACTCAGCGATACGTTTTGTTGAAATAAAATTGTAACGTCCGAGTCGTGGCTCTGAAAAAACCTCTATAAATTTTCAATGCTCAATGCCAATAAAAAACTGGTGAATTTTCTTCTAAAGTAAGACCTTAATAATAATTACTATAAGATTTTTTTTTCATAAAAATATTGACGTATTCTCATACCTGAACAAGTTAGAAGAACGTCGTCAACGTCAATTTACTGTCTCAGCTGGGAACTAGTCTTTTATAGTGAGGAGGGCATAGGCCATAGACAACCACACTAGCAAAGAGCGAATTGTTAGACTTTAAACACAATGTCAAACTTATTCCACTCTGCGGCGTGGAAACTTCCTTATGATACTTTCTTTCACCATAGTAGCAAATGATTATTAATTTCTAATCACACTATTATAAAGAAAAAAGTTGTGAGGATGCATGTATACTTGTCACTCTCACGTCAAAGCTTCTAAACTGATTTGACTGAATTTTTGAACACGTGGCTCGTTTTTGTCATGGACGTGCAGGAAGTAGAATGAGCTTCCTCCTGAGGTATTCACGGAGCGTGATGACATGGGGCTCTTCAAAAAAGATGCGAAAAGAGCTCTCCGTCAAAGCCGGCGATGCATTGGCGACTCCTCTGGTGATGCAAATGTCCCTAGGCGATGGTGACTACTTTCCATCAGGTAGCCAGTCTGCCTTATCGTCAAATCAAGAACTATGTGTTTTTTTTATTCAATTGTAAAAAAAAACATATATTTCATGATGTAAATTAACACAAGATTTTTATCGTGGTAAATGACCAAAGCCACCGTAAAGCTAGTACTCACATAACTACGAAAAATCGGAGGTGCGTGCCTGGGATTCTAATCGCCGACCCCGATTGATAGACCGAGTATTTGTAACAGCTATTCCTTAAAATAATTGAATCAAAATTATATCCTGATTAGGTAAAATGGAATTCGTTGGATTCAGAGAGTACCTATGCAACTGAAAATTGCGCTAATTAGACGAATAATATTGGCAACTTAGATAGAGTGATTCTAAAAGAAGGTTTGGGAAAGTTGGGGAACACTGATAATTTTAGATTTTTTACTTTTAGGCGGAACGAAGTTTGCCGGGTCAGCTAGTTAATAAATAAAGCTCTTCAAGCCAATACTATTATAACTCGTGTCCGATTGCCCTAATATTTCCTGGCTTATTCCAAAATAGAATCAAATAAACAAACGACAATTAGTTGAGAATGTCAACAAAAATATTCCCTATCTTGTCGTTACTTTTTGTCGAAAACTTTTCCAAATCCTACGAGGCACTTGGACCACAATATTCCTAATTAAGCGTAGCCAGGAAGCCTGGCAACTCTGCTCTTCGCGTCCCATTTCGTAAGTAAGGCTTCGGTTTTTGGGTCAACAATGGCTTTTAAGGAACATGAGCTGTATGCTCTCGGATACTGTTGTTCTAACGATTTTAACACTTCTACTGTATTTCTACTTCATAATTTACTATAGATTCACCACGAAATTGATAATACGATAATTCTAAATTCGTTTTTTTATTTCAGGAGGCATAAGACAAAGGCTTTCGTAATTTCACATTCCTGAAGTCGGAGTGTTAAATAACATTCAGCCTATAATATTTTACTCTAAATACAAGGTAAATTCAACAACCTCGTCTAATTTCGAAAATAACTCCCTAAAGTTAATATGAGACTATAATTTAGCCCGCAAATTTGAGAATCCAAGTACATTTACGGTATATTTCGGCCGAATTTGCCTCGCTTATAACGGCCTGCTAAAATATGATAGGAAGATAGGCTTACGATAACACCAAATTAGGATGTGGCTACCTAAACGTACATGCTTAGCTACAGTACTTAATGGAACGTCGGGAAACTTTACGTAGAATAATCTAAGTTTCTTAAATTAAATTTCTTGAACATAAACTTACAAAAGTGATGGCTTTACTTAACAAAAGTAGAGTAATAGGCGATTGGTATAAAAATTCAATTTTGTGCTTATTAGGTCCGAAGTCCTAACACCTGGTACACTTTATAGTCTTTAGTAAGTTATGTATGTGTGGAAATTAATTAACAAGACCGAATCGGCGTCTGAGGTCCCTTTATTAACCTAAGTATTCTCAAAAGTGTTTTCATAAGTGCGTGAAGAAACAAATTTGTGGTAAATAAGTATAGATTGTATAAAGTATTCTAATTTTTCGTAGGATACACCAGGCTATATGACGAATCTTAATGAAAGAGAGATTGAACAATGCCTTCGTTCATCTGTAGTTCAACCCGGGCGGCGTTCTTGCGTTCGGTAAAATGATGTTGCTGCCTCAGTTTCATATGAATTAGTCCTCTTAGTCCTCGGTAATAGCAGCGTATTTGTAATTGACTTTAGATAGAACCTGTGTCCTATATGAAGTTACTTACAGATAACCATAAGCACTGATAACACATCACATAAACTGACTTCTCGTTTGCTAATTGGACAATAAAAGACTAAAGAATTATACTTCTGACTATCTATAAGAATTATATTACTATAATGAAAGTATTCTTCATGTTTACGGTAATCATATACTAAGAATCCTTTAGTTATATCATCAGTATTGTAAGAACAAAATCAATAATCAAATCAAATCAACTCTAATCAAACCATATCAACAATAATCAAATCAAAGTTCATTTATCTTCCAATGCGTCTAGCACTTCAATTATAATAGCCATTTCCCCTTTAAATCTAGCGATATCCATCCAATTTCGCTAACCTTTTGACACTGAAATTACGAGAACTCTTCAGGTCTCCAGAGCAAGCCCACCTGTTTTGAGGCATAAAACAATTCCAATAGCCCCGATTCGAGTTTGGATAGGGCGGCCACACGAAACAATTTATCGGAGTCGAAATTCGTGAAAACGTGAATAAATTGGACTCTCCGAACCTGCAGGATGTGCGATATGTATACACGGGAACTATTTGGAGAACTTTTGCTGGGGTTACATTTTGGCCTTTAGTTCCCTGCGGTTCAGTTATTAGTTCGGTTTGTTGTGCACTCATCTGAATTTAAATCACTAGTTCCGTTGATTTAAATGTATTATATAGATAGATATCTTTTTCATATTCTTGCCTTAAATACACGATAAACCATTTTTTATGTTATACTAATAATATCAACGTATTCCAGATATTTTAATAACACGGTAATTGGTTATTGAAGCCCATTGATATCCGTAACTAATTCGAGATTGAAATGTAGTTCTATTCCTTTTCTTAGAAAACGGCATTGAGTTAGAAGTTTCATGTAATAAAGAGGTCTTGAACATACTTATCTAGAACTCTTCTTTCAAATTGAACGAACCGTTATAAGTTCTTAGTATAAGAACATCAAAGGATAGAAAATGGAACGAGAGAATTAAATCATGAAATTCCAGTACATAAATAAATAGCGAATCATTATAAAGAAGACAAACTCGCTCTAGATTGCAGTAAGGAAAGAAGTAGAATAAATTTACTGAAAAAATACGACCCAGATCAAACACTCGGTGTTAACAAAACGGACAGGAAAGTGAAAGAAAACATTGAGCTCAAATGTGATTCCGCAAAGAATATTGTTACTAGAAATTGGACGAGATAATGTTGGAAAAATATGTGATCGATTACACGTTGATTCCTAAAGGTATTACAGTTGTATAAAATTAATTCCTTTATTGGAGAGTGGAGTAGCCTACGGCTTGAATATATCGTATATATGACTTGTATAAATCGTGATCGATCTTCAAATCGTCAAAGTAGCGTTAGGCGCTGTCGCGACTTGAATAAGTGACATCTGACTATGAGTAGTTCCGGTCGTCACAAGGTACATAAATTAGATGTTAGACATAATTACGAGTACGATTTGTTACTACGAGACCACTAGTGACTATGAGCGGTTCCGTGCCTTACAAGGTACATAATATGTATTAAATTGTTGATCCTTATTTATTGATTTTTACTCACAAAATACCTCCAGATGGCAGTCCTTGGTGTTAAATAGAGGATTCCGGGAGCTGCAAAGAGCCGCAACGTAAAAATTGCATCTCATACGGAAGGGTCAATTGTGTTAGAGCAGATCAAATTCATAAACACCCAAATCAATAACACAAATCTGAATTAATCATTCAGATATATATCTGACCTGGGAGTGAACCTGGAATATTGATTTGAACATATAGAAAGCACCTGAGGAGATTATTTCTTATGTTATACTTAGCGTACGGAGATTTTCACTGTCGTGATTCAAGCCTCGTGATACAAGCTTGAGGTGAAACAGCATGCGCTGAGGGCGACGTGACAGATTGTTACGTGGCTGAGGGAAGTCTCAGTCGCTAGTATGCGGACTCTGGGTACCGGGGGACCCCCAGTTTTATTTACCCTTACCACGGTGAACGCAGGGCTCTGCCGTGGTGGGCTGTAAGTCCCTAGCTTATCGTGGGAACAAAATGAGAAGATATAGAAAAACACATAATGATATCCAAACTACCCAGTCTTCAACTGGTGTAGATGGAGTAATAATTCTAGATTCCTCGTCAATGCAAGAACAAACACAAACCGATAGATTATGGATGGATATAGATAACGATACCACCACCGCGACCACACGACGTCCGCGCAATGGAGTTTCGTCCCGAAGGGGACATCTATTTTTTGGCTGCGGCGGCCTTTTTCGCTGCAGGTTTCGACTTGGGCGTCGCGGCTGCCTTCTTGGGCTTGGGGCCTTCGGTTTCTTCGTGGGAGGCTTGGCGGTCTTCTTGGCTTTCGGTGCGGCGCTCTTGGCCTTCGTCGAAGCGGCGGCCGCCTTCTTCGCGGCGGGCTTCTCCTTCGCAGCGGCGGCGGCTTTCTTCTCTTTGGGAGTGCTGGCGGCCGATTTTCCAGCTTTGGACGGGGAGGACGCGGCGGCTTTCTTTCCCGCCTTGCTCACTCCCGTCGCGGCGGCGGCCTTTTTCGGTTTCGCGGACGCGGCTCGTCCACCGCCGCTGGCCTTACCGGTCGCCAGCTTCTTCGCGGCCGACGATTTGGACTCCAACTTGAAAGAACCGGAGGCGCCCTTGCCCTTGGTCTGCCCATCCGTGAGCAACTTAATAAATAAAGTTTTCTATCGGTAGTCAATTACAGACGCAACTCCCGAAGATTACCTCATAGAAAAGTGGATCGGGAATCTAAAATGTGTTATACATTAACCCCTACCAAAATCTCTAACGTGCATATCAGACGCTAAGGCCAATGGTAAAAACGTTAGGATTTGTCATCTAGCAGTGAACATTAAAAAGTTTACGGATTTCTATCCAGCGGTGGTACATAATATGTTAAAAGCTAATCTTTGCTTTGTTTTACATCCGAACGAATTAATATAACTCGTCAGCACGGAAACAAAGCCAGCACAAACAACGCGCTCTAGCTTTATAGTCAAAAGCTTCAAGTACATCGTGTCAGTATTTTTCAATTTTCATATTTTACGTCCACGCAAGAACATATTTCATTTTCACGACACGCTGTCCAATACACCTGATTTACTGCGTATAAGGTACAAGATGTCTCGTAGGCAAGTTTGCTGATAAGCGGTATTTCCACATACACTTCTCCTCATTTTCTTTTAATATGCAAGTAGTAAATGATCTGCAGCCTGTTTTTAAAGATGACTCCGGGATCTCCAAAGGAACGTAACCGGAGTCGGGTTCCTCACAGATGGGCGGCTGGGCCCACCGCTCCGTCTGTGTCACATATACCACCGTCCTTCGCAGGGTCTCCTGACTGAACGACAAGGAGGAGATACCGTAGCCCTATTCTAATGCCGGAACTACAGGGACAAAATGATCTGCAGCCTACCTGATGTTAAGTGGCCACTGACCCATATGGACATCTGTAATGTCTGAACTGATATTTGCAACAGACCACACTTTTATCTGCGGTTATACACAGTTACAACAATGGGTTGACGACACTCTTGGAATTAGGGCTACAGTCCAGGTTGATGAGAGATGGGTGGATATTTCTTTAGTTGTGAATGGTCATCTGACATACAACTTATCTTCTTCTGAACTCTTCATGTGAACAAATTGGACTCTCTGAGCCAACCGGCATGGCCTTTGGATCAGGATTATCTTGGTAAAAAGTATATATCCTATTCGTTAATCTCCTTGTTATTTGTATGTTTGCCAAATTTTATTCAAATTCAATCAGTAATTTCTGTTTTTTTTTTATCTGATTGAAGTAGCAAACGAGAATGCAGCCCACCTGATGGTAAGTGGTTACTGCCGCCCATGGACACCGGTCAGCAACTTCAAATAGAACATGGGTTCAATCTGAAGTCAATTACAGACGCGTTGCTACTCCCGAGGACTAGGATGGTCGCCTCATTTAAAAGTATGCCGGCAACCACACCCTTCCATTAAAACGCAAAAAATTGCTTCACGTTAGAAACAGTGTGGAAAATTATTATTTTTTTTTTTATAAAAAAATCTTTACTGTGTACCCACACAAGATTCCGTAATAGACATCCATCTACCCATTCAAACAAGCAAACAAAACAAACAAACAAACATATAATATCGTGCACCTGACCACACCAGCAATTTTCCGAGGAATTAACGGTTCAATCCACCACTTAATTACAAGCTCTCAAAAACAAAAATTCCTTTTATTGTAAACAACGTAGAAATTTCAGGGGCCGACAGACAGCTATGCAGACGAATTATTATTAGCATTCTGCTCGCGAAATGGAAATAATAAAGGGAAACTTCGCAGTTCGTTCCACGTTCAACTTGTAAAGGAACCGATGAATCGGAAAATGAATCTCCGTTGCACTGTTCACGGTTCGAGGAAGAGACGCTGAAACTAATTTTCGTCTTGAGAAAAGGATTGCAGACAACCCTTATTTAGGTATCGATCGAAGCAGCTGTAACTTAGATGTATGCTTGACTGGGAGTCTGAGGTTCGAATTCAAAACACTCCTGTGATTTTTTTTAAGTTTCAGTTCTTGACGACCCGCGTGGCGCAGCGGTTACCATACCGGTGTGACACGCAGCGGGTCCCGGGTTCGACTCCCGGCCAGACAGGTATCTGAATGATGAGTTTAGATTCTTGTTCTGGGTCTGGGTGTTTGTGTATTCGTCTTTGTGTATGTCCATAGCACCCACGACACAGTAGAAAATCCTACTGTCGGGCTATGAGTGTAGAAAGCGTTTTAAGTTTTTAAGTTCTCAATATTCGTGTCGACATACATTAAGATTTATGTAACATTTGTGTAAGCGCTGGAAGAAAGTCATTCATAGCAAGAGAACCGAGTCTTAGTGTTTTATTTGAAAAAAAAACGTGCGGGGGACTGCCGCGGTAAAGCTATTGCATAGAATTTTTTATCACCTTATGCATTTATAATTATTTATTTATATATTAATTCAAGTTTTTTTCTTTGATACTATATACTTTCCCTCAAACAACAACTTACATATTCGTCCAGTTTCCGAGCAGCTCGTCTCTATCCGTGCGAGCTTCGTACTGTCGTACCATACACCTTAAGTGAACGATCGGCGCTACATTGTAGGCGGAATGGGGGTGTTAGGTTTTTTCGTTACGGAATTTGTTGATTCGGTCGCCTCATTCAAAGCCTCCGATAAAAGCTATGCAATAGATTAATATAAATATTGCTTTAAATAATGTTGCTAGAAGTATATTACTCATTAATTCCCAATTTGAACAAACATATTTCAGGTATGTATGTATGTAACAACAGACATATGTAACAACATTAATTGTTACTATAAGAAAGATATACCAAAGAAAAATATACTGAAATAATTAAAATTATTCATTCCATG